>JANXHW010000004.1:146577500-147957500 GCA_026170595.1 Plestiodon gilberti rubricaudatus
TGAACTTTTATGAAAATTATAGGGGAGAGGGAAGGGAGAGGAAAGTAAGTTTCGGAGAGATTTCGGAGAGATTTCGGAAGCGGTACACTCTTTATCTTCTTCGTATCCTCTAACGATTGATGCAGCCATGGATTCTATGTAAAGATATAAGCAATTTCTCCAACAGTAAGAAGGGTTGTTGTTGTTTTTACATTGAACTTTAAAGTTATAAAAATTGCTATTTACAAATTAATTCCTTGTGTTACAAATAAACCAGTATTAATCCTTTGTACAGTGTCATGTGGTCTGATGCCATTCAAAAATAAAACCACCATCAGTCTAATACTGATTTTCCAGAATACACCAAAGAATTGGTATAACAGGGACTCTCAGACACTGGCGTCACTGCAGGGGGTGCGGAGCTCTAAGTTCCGCCGTGGTCAGACCCTCCGTTACATGGGAGCACGAAGCGCCCCTGCCCCCTCACCTTTGGAGCGTTGCTTTCACCGACTTGAATGGCTCCAAAGGTGAGGGGGCGGGGGCGCTTTGTGCTCCCGTGTAATGGAGGGTCTGACCGCGGCGGAACTTAGAGCTCCGCCCCCCCTGCAGTGACGCCAGTGCTCTCAGATACTGAATTATATAAAAAAGTATATTGCCTGTTTAAATTTCACCTCTGCCATTAACTCGCTAGGGAACCTAGCCACAGTCTTGTGGTCTCAACCCCCGTATCTGCATAATATCATGACTTTCCTATAGGACTATTGTAAGGGTTGCACCAAGATAGCATATGCAAAGCAGTTAGAACACAGTAAAGTGCTATATCAATTCTAGTTGTGATTTTTACTGCTTTGTCCTTCCCATCTGTTTACGTACAACCTGCTATAAGTTCCATGTCCATTTTTCCATTGTGCTTTTTTCCAATACTTTGGCAAAAAGATTCCGATCACAACCAATAAAGTTTCAGCAAAGACTTCAGCCATCTTTTGGGTTATGTAAAAGACAAGGTAATGGAAAAACAAAATGATCTTAGTGGTATTTCGTACCACTTCATTTAAAGTGATTTAAATCATGACTTTACCACTTGTAAAGATGATTGGAATGAACACACGCACACACGCACACAGGAACTTCTTCATATCTGAAACTGTAGAGGAGATAGCACCTGGAGGCTATGCATGGAATAGCCTGTTAACCTCTCACCACAATTGAAAGGTCTTTCCCCCCCCCCCCCCACCCTCATTATCTCCTGTGCAGATGAGCACAGCAACCCAGATTCTATATCGCAACCAGGCACTTTCTACAGACAAGGAAGCATTCCCTTCACAAACGGAAGTCACTGTGACTGCACACGTTCATAGCATGTTTTTGAATGAAAGCATTAAAGAAAAAACCTTGCGCATGTACTTGCACAGAAAAATTCAGATGCCAGAAGATTTTCTTTTTAAAAAAAAATTGATAACCTAATTTTGAAGCATGAGAGCACGCAGGATGTGAATTATCCCAGGAACCCACGGGATAGTTTCATGGCTGCGTCAGTACCCGGCTATGTATTTGGTAAATTACAGTCATTTTTTCTTCCTTCCTTGGCAGTCCTTTGACAACCTTCTCTAATGAAAGGAATGAGAGCACATAAAATATTTTAGTTCTGCATCTACAATGACAGTTATTCAACTGACCCGATTGTCCTAATATATATTTTAATATTGTCCCTTTTAAATTTCACCTTATTTGCAGACACTGGACATCAGCTCATGCATTCAGGTCCCTCTGAATTTAGTTACGACTACCTTCATTTAAATTATGTCCTTTTCCATAAAAAAAGTCTAATTTTGCTTTCTGCATATGCCCAGTCTCACCTAAAGCAAAAAAGCTGAGCTGAAATGAATAGACCTTTTCAAAGAACCAAGTAAGTGTTCATTTCCCTTCACACTAGTTGAGAATCTTGGCCAATTTTGAGTGATTCACAACTTTGCAGTTCATAATTCATCCGTTCATGACTTGGCAATTCATTATTTTGATATTTACATAACTAACTAGTAGGATATGCATGGTGCCCAAAACTCTAGACACTTAAGTATCAAAATAAAATTCAAAATTTGGTGGTGTATAATTTTTTTGTAATTGATCCATATGTAACCAATCCAATAGCATGCTGGAAATTTGGCAGGGAACAAGAGTGCAAAATCACACTAATTCTGACTAATTATATATAAGAAATATTTGGACATTTTAATAAGGTATTTATTAAAAAAAATACATAGTACCGGGTTTTTCTTTCAATATATCTATCCATAATATTGCTGGCAATCTGTTGGGTGATGTGAAAAATTATAATCAGGATTTCTAAGATCAACTAAGTTCATATAAAGACCAGAGTTGCCATGCTGAGTCGAACCAAAGGTGTAGAGAAAGTAGAAAGTGGTTTTTCTCTGGAGATGGAAGGGGGGGCATTCGGTAATGAATGGGTTAACCCCTTCCATCTTCAGATGCAGGGCCGGCTGAAGCAGTTGACTCCCTCTGCTGGAGACTCCTCCTCCCCAGTCCGGTCCTGCATCTCGCAGAGCACGGTTGCCGGTTCTTCAATTAGACAAAGATTTTTTCCTCAACGGATCAGAGCTCCTTTTCTCTTCTATCCTTTCATCTATTCTGCCTGCCCCCTCTTTCCCCGACCCTACCCGCCCCTTTTCTCAGTCAGGAGGGCGACGTGGAAAGCTGTTTTTTCTCCGTTTTGTTTTTTGGCGCGCTGAGGAAGGAGGCTTGCCTTTCACCTCAGACTGAGGCGCCGTTGGTGATCTGCGGCCTGCTCGGACGAGCGCGCACCCGCTGGGCGGCGCCACCGTGCCTTTCCCCTCTTCGGCCTGCTACGGGCGCCTAGTTCGCCGGCCGTGGACCGCTCCTAGCCACCCCCACCCGGTGGGGGCAGGACGCGGTGAGGTGGCCGCCTCGGAGGCAGCGGACCGACGAATCTCAGACCCTGCAGTATCGCGGCTCCCTGCTTCTCGATCCTCCCGATCTCCTTCAGCTCCACACCATCTGGTAAGCGCAATGGGCGATCGTAAGGGGGAGGAGGAGGTCCGTCCAGGCACGAGCGGGCAGAAGGGAGGCGCTTCAACAGCAGCCTCTCGGGTGGATCCCGCATTACAAGCCTGTATCAAGGCTATGGTTACCGAGGCGGTGAAGGGAGCCTTGGAATCTACCCATCGCAAACGCTCCCATAAGAAGCACAAGCGATCCAGGGGGTCCAAGTCCAGGAGGTCTCGCAGCCCCTCTCACCACAGGAGCCCTCGTCGTTCTCCGTCTCCCAAGCGGGCTCGGACACGCGACAGGCACGGGCGCGCTGGCGCTCCCTCACCATCTCCTTTATCTAGCCCCAAACACGCTGCTGCGTCCTATCTAAGCTCCACACCTTCATCCTCCGCGGGCTCGGATAAGGAGGAGGGGGAGCTCTCAGAGGATGGGTGCGGGGGTGAGAGCGACAATAATTCTAGTCGCTTTTTTCCTTCAGAGCTTTTTCCCAGGATGATTTCCAAGGCGGCTCTGGTGCTCAATCTTTCTCCCCCAGAGGAATCCCTTTCACCTCAGGCGGGGCCAGCCACCCCTAAGGACATTTTCCCTCAGGGACCCCCTCAACCGATTACGGTGCCCTTCCCAGCTCCTTTTCAGATTGCTATTGAGCGGGAATGGAAGGCCCCCATTCATTCTAAATTTAGTAACAAGCTGATCAACAGGCTGTACTCCTTGCCTGAGGCGACTATGGCTTTACTTAAGGTCCCCACAGTGGATGCTCCAATTGCCTCCCTGGCTTCTTCGGCGGTCATTCCCTCGGAGGGGGAGGGGGGGCCACGAGACCCTTGCGATAAAAAGGTGGAAATTTCTTTAAAGAAGAATTTCGAGACCGTCTCTCAGTCCCTTAGGGCCTCGGCCGCCAACTCCGTGATGGCCCGGGCGGCTTATCTATGGGTGGACGAGCTTACCAAATCGGAACCAGGTCTCTCTAAGAAGGGCAAGAACACTCTTAAAAAGATTTTGTTGGCCACTGCCTTTGCAGCAGACTCGTCTTTCGACGCTATGCGGCTTAGCGCTAGGGCTCTCGCTACTAATGTTGTTTCTCGCCGCAACATTTGGCTTCGCAGCTGGCAGGTGGATTCGGGTTCCCAGAATAGGCTGATGGCCGTTCCCTTTAAGGGTTCCAAATTGTTTGGCGAGGCTCTTGAACCCCTTTTGGTTGAGAACAAAGAGAAGAAGAAGGTGCTTCCCTCAACTACCAAGGAAGCTCCTAAGCCCAAGACTACGCCTTTTCGCTCCTTTCGTCCCTATACTCGCCCCCGAGATGCTAACCATGGTCCCGGGCGATGGAACAAGTCCAGAGTGTTCCCTAAGTCCAAGTCGTCTGGAACCCAGGGAGAGGCTTCGCGGAAGCAGTACAGAAACCAGCGCGCCACCTGACGCCACCTCAGACGACGACTCCGGGCCTATCGGAGGTCGTCTCCTTACCTTCGCTCGTCGTTGGAGGGAGACGACCTCGGACAAGTGGCTACTGAACACAGTTTCCAGGGGCTATTCCATCGAGTTCCTGAGACTCCCGAGGTCCAGATTTTGGAGAGTCCCTCTCTCGGTCGATCCTCTGAAACACTCCAACATGTTGGAGGCTATACGTCACCTACTTGCCATCCTTGCCATAGAGCCAGTCCCACATTCCCAGGAGGGGACGGGGGTGTATTCGAACCTGTTTCTCGTCGAGAAGAAGTCAGGCGGTTTCAGACCAATCCTGGACCTCAAATGGTTGAATCAATATCTATCCCTCAAACGGTTCAAGATGGAGACGTGGAGGTCCATAGTGGCGATTCTGAGGAGAGGAGACTACCTTACATCCATAGACCTTTCAGAAGCTTACCTGCACGTGCCCATACGGATCAGTCACCGGAGATTCCTCAGGTTCGCTTACGGAAATTGTCACTATCAATTTCGGGCTCTCCCATTCGGCCTAAAGACGGCTCCTCGAGTTTTCACGAAGACTCTCGCGGGTCCCCTGGCATCACTGCGCCTGGAGGGGGTGTCGGTCACGCCCTATTTAGACGACATTTTGATTCGCTCTCCGTCACGGACAGCAGCCACGAAGGACGTACAGAGGACTCTGGACGTTCTGACTTACCATGGCTTCGTGGTGAACAAACCCAAGAGCTGTCTGGTACCCACTCAGGAGATGGAACACCTGGGCCTTATCCTGGACACCAGGAACTACAAGGTGTCGCTCTCTCCGGAACGACAGCGGACTCTTCGCCAGGTTCTGCAAGAGACGATATCAGGACTTCAGCACCCACTAATGTCTCTAGCCAGGTTACTGGGACTCATGGTATCATGCCAGGGGGTCATTCCTTGGTCCAGATTTCATACCCGCCCTTTACAGAGACTGCTGCGCCCCTATACCAAGCAAATCGAGCGACGTCAGTTCCGGATGATCACTCTGAGCACCGACTTTCGCCTCAGTCTGAACTGGTGGCTTTCCCTCCACAGGTTAGACTCCGGGATCAGCCTGGAAGCTCCGTCCCCTCTCATTCTGACGACCGATGCCAGCCTCCTGGGCTGGGGGGCTCACCTGGATTCGGCTTTCACTCAGGGCCGTTGGTCCCTCCCGGAGTCAAAGCTCTCCATAAATCTCCTGGAACTCCGGGCAATCAAGTTGGCTCTCCTTCATTTCCACGACATTCTTTACAGGCGAGCCGTTCTAGTGCGAACGGACAACATCACCGCAAAGGCCTTCATAAACCGCCAAGGCGGGACAAGGTCGGACAGTCTGGCCGCAGAAGCGGCGGAGCTTTTCACTTGGGCGGAACGGAATCTGTTGTCTCTTCGCGCGGAACACCTTGCCGGGAAAGCAAACGTGACAGCAGATTGGCTGAGTCGGACCTCTCTCAGCGAGGCGGAATGGCAACTTCACCTCTCCGTGTTTCAGCTAGTCACGAGGAGATTCGGATTCCCCTTAGTGGACCTGTTTGCCTCCCAAACAAACGCGCAACTCCCAAGATTCTTCGCCAGACACCAGGGGGCCGGGGAGGAACAGGTGGATGCCCTGCACAGCGACTGGCCTCTGGGTCTCCTTTATGCCTTTCCCCCCATAGCTCTTCTTCCTCTGGTGCTACGACGGATCAGAGACTTGAGAGCCCGAGTCATTCTCATCGCCCCACACTGGCCCAGACGGCCCTGGTTTGCCGAGGTCATTCAGCTGTCTGTTGCCAATCCACTACCGCTACCACGCAGAGACGACCTTCTACGCCAAGGTCCGGTGTTCCATCCTCAACCTCACGTTTTTCGTCTGACCGCGTGGATGTTGAGAGGCAGGAACTGATGGACTGCGGCTACTCGGAGGCCGTGGTCTCTACTCTCTTAGCTTCCAAACGGCAGTCCACCAAATTTATTTACGGCACTACCTGGCGTCGATTCCAGAGCTGGTGTGAGCAGAGTGGAGTCGGGCCTCTGAAACCAAAGCTCCGCCACGTTCTTGACTTTCTCCAGGATGGTCTGTCAAAGGGGCTCAGCACTAGCACATTGCGTCGCCAAGTGGCGGCCCTGAAGTGTATTCTGGGCGCTAAGGGGAAGGGCTCCGTTCTGGATCACTGTCACGTACGCCGTTTTCTGAAGGGGGTGGCTCTCCTTAACACCCCGGTGGTACATCGTTTCCCTACCTGGGACCTAACTTTGGTTTTGAATGCCTTAATGAAGCGGCCCTTCGAACCTCTGGCCACCGCTAGCCTTCGGGATCTCACCCTCAAAACAATCCTCTTGGTTGCCCTTACCTCGGCCAGGAGAGTATCCGAATTGGGAGCCTTGTCGGTTAGCGATAAACTTACTGTTTTTCACAAGGACAGAGTGGTTATGAGATTGGATCCATCCTTTCTCCCTAAGGTGAACTCCGTATTCCACCGCTCCCAGGACATAGTTCTCCCGTCCTTCTGTGCGAACCCGTCTCATCCTAAGGAGCGGGAATGGCATTCCCTCGATGTCCGCAGGGCCCTGAGGTTCTATATGCACCGTTCTGAACCTTTCCGTAACACCGAAGCCTTGTTTGTTGTTTTCCAGGGTAGGTCCAAGGGCAAGAAGGCGTCGGCTTCGCTTATTGCCAAGTGGATTCGGACGGCTATTCAGGTCGCCTACAAAGCCATGGGGAAGGAACCGCCGGAAGGCATCTTGGCACACTCGGTCCGCAGTTCTGCAACCTCCGCAGCCTTTGAGGGCATCTCGTCCTTGAGTGACATTTGCCGGTCGGCCACCTGGGCTTCCCCTAACACCTTCATAACGCACTATAAGATTGACAAGTCTGCTTCTGCCGACGCCCTTTTCGGTAGACGGGTGCTGCAGCAGGTGGTGCAGCATGGAGACAAGTGATGGCCCGCCCTAAGGTCATACAGCTCTGTTATATCCCATTCATTACCGAATGCCCCCCCTTCCATCTCCAGAGAAAAGAGGAATTCCTTACCGTGAATCTCCTATTCTGGGAGATGAAGGGGGGGCATTCGACCCACCCTCTAGATGCTTGTCTCCCTTGGGTTAAAGTTACACGGTTGTTATTCTTGTTGTTGCTTAGTTAGCTTTTCCGTGGGGTGTTAATTGCCTTCTAACGATTTTTCTGTTTCCCGAGCTCTGATCTTGTGTTCCTTGTAGTTGGCTCCCTTTCCTGTTAGCCTTGGTCCCCGAGTGCCTTTATCGAGGGGTCGGTGCCGGATGAGGGACGCTGCTGCGGATCGTCTTGGATGCTCTTCTTTCTTCAGTACCGGACTGGGGAGGAGGAGTCTCCAGCAGAGGGAGTCAACTGCTTCAGCCGGCCCTGCATCTGAAGATGGAAGGGGTTAACCCATTCATTACCGAATGCCCCCCCTTCATCTCCCAGAATAGGAGATTCACGGTAAGGAATTCCTCTTTTTTTTTTCTCTCTCTCTCAAACTACTCGAACTCAAAAGCTTGAGCCCAAACACTGCCTACAGCAGTTTGCGCTCCCTCCTTGTGCACACATGGGCTGCCGCATGGGTGTGGACAAGGAGAGAGAGAGAGAGACACAGAGGGTCTCCCTCTATGTTCAGAGGGTCCCTAGTGGTACCTTATTGGTTGGGGGATGGGAGGGGAAGAAGAAGGAGCTAGAGTGGATTTTTCCTCCTTTCCCCAGTCCCTTGATCAATCATGTTTGAGCTGCATGGTGGACCTTCTGTGCTCCGAAGACGTGAATGGAGCAAACCAATTGACTGGGAAGAAAATGGAGCCACATGTTCAGCGAAGTGTGTTGCTCCACATTGCTCACTGTCAAGGTGGCTACCTATGGACCAGTAGTTGCTGGGTGGGTCCTCAGGGGTATGTGGCCCCTCAGGCAGTGCCTAACCTGGTTGACCTTCGATGCTGACCCTGGCTATTAGTCATCACCACTGTTTGCCACCTATACTTTCAGAGGCAGTATAGACCAGTGGTTCTCAAACATTTTAGTGACGGGACCCACTTTTTAAAATGACACTGTACCCACCTAGCTTTATGAAACTTTTAAAAAAGTGTGATCTAGAAATAAATAATTTTATTTATTTACAAGTAAAGAGCTCAGCTGCTTGCAGGGTAATTAGCAGCTATCTTGCAAACTGCAGGGGCTCAGCTCTTTGAAGGGCAATTAGTAGCTATCTGATTTCTGAATAGCCTCGGGGCTTGTGGTAGGCAATTACTTATCTGATCTTTCCATCACCTGGGACCCACCAGAAATCAGGTTGCGACCCACCAAGTGGGTCCAGACCCACAGTTTGAGAAACACTGGTATAGACCATTGCGGCCTGGGCTCTTTATCCCCTTTCCCTGGTGTCAGCTACATGGGCCACAATGAGCCTACTCAGATGCATATCAGCTCTGAAGCTGGCATGCATCCAGGGAGGCGTTGTAAGGCCGACCTGGGCTGGGAAGGGGCATAGGATATCGACAGAACGCACCGCCAATATCCCTGCCACCTCCCAGCCTGGGCCGGACAATGGCCCCCCTCTCTCACTGCCCCTGCCTGTCCTTCACTGCACCGTCCTTCACAGTACTCACCTGCGGCGGCTGGAACAGGGTCCTCCGGACAGCGGAGTGAGCGGTGCTGGCCTTGGTGTTGGCGCCACTTACTCTCTGGGTGCCATGAAAGTGCTTTACGGCACTTTCGCAACACTCAGTGCTGGCGGAGCGCACGCTTTGTCTGCGCTTAGTTAGGCAGGATTGCACCGTTAATGTGGTTTTGATACTTTATGGCTACAATCCTACTTTCCTGGGAGTAAGCTCCATTGGACACAATGGGATTTGCTTCTGAATAAACATGCATACGATTGTACTGTAAATTCCATTTGGATGTTCATTGTTCTTAATGAATTTGTTTTAATTGCTATGTTCCAAGTACTCAGTTGTCTCTGGTTTTGCTTCCCCTCCTCCCTTCTATCTCCAATAGGACTGATGCTTCTGTACATGCATGATGACACAGAAAGCCTAGAGGATAGTTTCACCATTCAGCTGACAGATGGCAAGCATACAGTCCAAGGGACCCTTTACATCTACATCATGCCAGTCAACGATGAAATCCCTCATCTTTCCAGGTTAGCTGTTGAAGTGACATTCTATGCAAAGTGACTTTTAAGGAGAGATGGGAGAAAGTATTTTATTTATCTTTAATGGTTAACATGTTGATTGAAACACTTATTGGTAAAAAGATGGGTGTGTTGCTTGACTCTTGACAATTACATTTCTTTCCATTCAAATTTCTTACAGAATGATATGTTGTTATAGAGGCAGGGTGCTACAGTTACAGCATTATCCTATGCATGTCTCCTCAGAAGCAAGTCCCATTGTGTTCAATGGGGTTTACTCCCAGGAAAGTGTGTATAGGATTGCACCCTTAATTAAATTGCATCAAAGGAGTACAAATAGCTAACTTCTTCAATACACATTAAATTCAGCACAAGTTGTGTATCATGGCCAGTAAACTGGGGAGACACAACTGTATAGCAGTTGTATATTCTGTTTGTAAGAGAAAATGATGTGGAAGAGATTAATGCAGAAACATGACCACGTAATGACCTTGTTAAGGAGGCTAAAGCAACATGCCACCTTCACCACAGCCATGGTGCCCTCTTCAGTAGTGTAGGAATAGGGGGTGGGGGGGGGCTTGTCCTCCTCCGGGAGGCACGTGGGGGGTTGCACAAGCCGCTGCATTGGCAGCAATTCAGAGGCAGGGTGATGGCGGAAAAAATGGACTTTTTTGGCATGTTGGAGGGAAAAGGAGTGCCCCCCTGCCCGCCCGGGCCCCTAGCACCCTTTTTCCGGTGAAAAAACACCAGGGGGAGGGCATTTTTCACCAGAAAAGGCTCTGGAGGGGCGGGGTTCGTGATGTCATGGGGCGGAACTTGTGACGTCACAGGGGTGTGTGTCACGGGGGTGTTGCTGCCCCCACAGAAGCTAGCTACGCTGCTGGCCCTCTGACTGAAGAGTGTGTCATCCTTTCTCCCAGCTTTGTTCACTTGTGTATCTAATAACCACAAGCCCCGTCTGTTCTACTAGTCTCTTCTTCCTCTCTACAAGTACACAGATAGTACACATTGCCTGCTCATCTCAATAGCTCTGGATTCGTTGACCAGAGCCTTTGAGCACCAGAATCAAGTTATTTTGGCCAGAGGCATAGCTAGGTCATTTGACACCTGGGGCCCATACATTTTTTACCACCCGGTATACAAAAAAATATTTTCAGTAATAGTCATGACATGAAATTAATAATAATGGCCAGAAAATAAATGCAGTGAATATTTCCCGACAAGCAGGGGATGAAAGTCAGTGCTCTCTCCTACTGTTGCTCCCCTGCACGTTTACTCGGTGACATACTGCCCCTGCACCTGGAGGTTCAATGTAACCATCATGGTTAATAAACACTTATAGACCTATAGTCCACCATGAATGTTTAGAATCCACGTTTAAAGTCATCTAAACCAGTGACCAACGACACCCAAACTCCCCCCCCATTAACTTCCAACCCCCTCTTCCTATTCAACAAGCTGCAGGAACTCTGTGTGACCTGAAAGACTTTGCATACAAGCAAAACCCATGAGAACATTTTTCTGCTATGATTATAAACTTTACATAGATAGACTTTCACAAAGTTATTCTAATCCAGCGGTTCTCAAACTGGTGGGTCATGACCCACCAGGAGAACCAGATGCTGGCACTTGCCCCCTTAAAGGGCGGGGACAGCGGCGGCGCTCCTAGGGATCATGCCACCAGGAAAAATGTGGGATTTTTAAACACTTACCGGGGGTCCTGGTGGCCCTTCAGAGGGTGTGGGGAGGCCCATGGCCCCCTCTGCGGGCCTCCCTGCACTGTAGATTGTTGCTCCAATGCCATGATGCCACCTGGCCCTAGGTGGTGGGGGTGGGGACTAGCAGCGCCACTACCTACAGTTGCTAACTATGGTGCCCATAGTTATGTGAGCATCAGTCCTTTAGCAATGCCTTTTACAATGTATTGTGCACACTTTAGAAACTTGTCCTCTCTCAACCCAATGAAGGTAAAGCAGAGAATGGTAAAGCAGAGAAATCCGAGGAGGCCAGGATTATCGGGCCCGAGCAGCCCAGGCGCAGGATCCAGTGGGTGGCCCTGGGCTGCCTGCCGGGTCATTACATAGGATTGCACTGCCCGTACTAGAGGGAGCTTTTTGCAAAAGCTTTTATAAGCTTCCAAAAGAGCACACATGGTGGTGGTGGTGTTTGTTGTTGTTATTATTATTTTGCCCATTCAAAGTGAGGGCAGTACTTCCTGCTCTCATTCCGATTTGCATCTCCTAAATTTTAGGTTTTAAATGAGGATTAAACTTAGATTCTCCATTTGAAAGTTGATGCTAGATTCCAAATAACTGCATTTTTTTTCTTACCTGGGCATATCTCTTTCTGACTTTGCAGGAATGCAGGCTTAGAAGTCGAAATTGCTGAGAGTAAAGTCATTTCCAGTGTGTCATTAGAAGTGGACGACCAAGATTCTTCGAGGAATCAACTTCGTTATGTCATCAACAACAAGCCCAAATATGGAGACCTAAAATTAAAGGTGACAATGATTTTTTGTGTGTCCATTTCCTCCCCCCCCAGCAAGTGACATTTCACGTTGCCCCCTAACTTAATACAGTATATAACAGAGGCTTGTAGCACCTTCAAGATTGATCCGTTTATTTCAGTATACACTTCCATGAAGAGCTAACAAAATATGGAAATGCTTGAAGCATTTCCAATTTCTGTGTTCTGATGGTGAATTTGTTTAATTTTAGAAAGGGAGGGAGGAACAGGGGAGCAGGTGGGAGGTGGAACGGGAAAGGGAGGGGTGGGTCTCAGTGGCACTGGCATCTGCCAGATCCTAACCCTTTTCCCTGTCCCCTTCCTTCCACCTTACTCTCCTCAGACATGCGCCAGCAGAGGCTTGCCCTGCGGTAAGGGAACAAAAGTTCGTTGAAGGGTGCTCTGGACTCCCCCCTCCCCCACCGCAGGCTACAGTGATTACTGATTACTCTGATTACTCCATTGGTAGGGCTGCATCATTAAGGGAATGGCGATTTAGTCAGGACTGGACTGGACTGGACTGTCTAACTGGGAGTCCATGAGTAAACTTGCCCTGGATCAAGCTGTTAGGCTCCAGGGGTTTGGTTTGAGCCTTTTGTGTCTCTTTCTCCCCCTTCCCCCACATCCCTTTTTCCAGATTATTCTCTATCTTATCCCACTGGACTCTATGAGGCTTTCTTCAGAATAATCATGCCCGGTCAACTATAAGTGTGCAGCACTCACTCACTGTGTTTCCAATTTTCTAGGCTCAGCTCTGCCTCTCTCGCCAGTATCCTCCTTTCCCTCCCTTCCCTGGATTTCAAATAAAATATTCTACTCCCGCCTAGCCCCTTATGACTTTTGGCAGGAAGTGACTGTGTTATGCTATTTAGCATCTGTCTAAGGCAGAGGTTCCCAAACTCCCTCTCCCCCAGTGTACGTATTTGCAGGGGTGGCTATGGTGGTGATGGTGCTTCCGTGTTTTTTAGCCCTACCTGGGGTCTTGTCAGGCGTCCGGGGGGTGCTGGGAGTCTGTAGACCCCTCCGCCGGCCTCCTGGCACCTCAAAACGGCTCGAGATCGCAACCCACTTCTGGTTTTCGGACAAAACCAGAAGTGGGTCGCGATCGTGATCTGGAGCCGTTTTGAGGTGCGGGGAGGCCTGCACAGGGGTCTTCAGGCTCCCTGCACCCCCCAGAGGCCTGGCAAGACCCGTTTTCCCCCCAGCGGTGGTGGTGCTATCCCGGAAGCACCGTCGCTGTCACCATGGGTCGTCACTCCCCTTAAGGGAGTAGCAACCCATTGTTCTCGGCTGGGGCATTGCGACACCCCAGTTTGGTGCACTGCTCTAAGGGCATCTCTGCTCTAAGGTCATCTCTCTGTCTCAAAAACCCCATCATTCTTCATATGGAATGGGTTTTGAGATTTTATTGCCCCCCTTAATAAAGGGAAGAGGGGAGGTGTTTTTGACAATGTGTTGAAATTCTGATTACCTCCAAGGAAAGATTTGGCTATAGACCCAGAAGTGTCATGTGGCGCGTGTCACCCGGTGGCAGACGCGTGTCACCTGCGGGCCGCGGAGGCGCGCGTCACCCCTGTGACCCCCCCCCCGTACACACACACACCCAAAATTTGGCGGCGCGGAAGTCTCACCCCTGCTGCTGCCGGCTCCTATCCTCCCCCCCCGGCCAGCTATCCGAGGCCTTCTGATCAGGCCCAATGCGTCGATACGTCATTTATTAGGTTTTTCGTGCATGCGCACAACGTTTCTGAGGGCAAGGGCTGCCCTCTTGCCCTCAGAAACATTCTGCGCATGCGCGAAAAACCTAATAAATGACGTATCGGCGCATTGGGCCTGGTCAGAAGGCCCCGGACCGCCGGCCAGGGTGGACGCTCCGAGGCCTTTTCCGGCGGCAGCAGGGATGACACGTGGGGATGACGCGAGTCACCCCTTGAGGCGTGTCACCCCTTGACGTGCGTCACCCCTTGACGCGCGTCACCCTCAGCGGCCTGTCACCCCCACCACGGTCCAGTGACGCTAATGTATAGACCTATCAGCACCAAATCTGGAGTTCAGCATTAAAGGAATAGATCAAAGCAATAAAGCAACACATAAAAAGAGAGATAATTAGCAGGACAACCAGCAGTCACAAGATTAAATAGGCTTTAATCGTAGATGAAAAGCCTATTGGTAAAAAATGTTTTTGTTATCTGATAGAAAGCTAGCAGGGATAGGGCCAGATGCTCCCCCTAGGGAGGGAGTTCCAAAAGCTGGGCACAACTGCAGAGAAGGTTCTTTCCCAGGTCCTTGTCTTTTCCAGCCAAACAGATGTCAAGTACTAGCTAAATCCACAGGAGGGCCTCACTTGCTGATGTTAGCAGGCTGGTAGCCCAGTGGCGTCACTGGAGGTGGAGCGGAACACTAAGTTCCGCACCACACTGACCCTCCATTACTCACCGGCACGAGGTGACCCCGCCCCCTCGCCTTTGGAGCCATTCAGTGGGCAAAGGTAATGCGCAGAGGGTCTCCTGTGCGTTGCCTTCGCCGCACTGAATGGCTCCGAAGGCGAGGGGATGGGGCCGCCTTGTGCCAGTGAGTAACGGAGGGTCAACACGGTGCGGAACTTAGCATTCCGCCCCACCTCCAGCGACGCCACTGTGGCAGCCTCATACAGGAGGAGCTGGATCTTCAAGTATCTGGCCCAGACTGTTTAGGACTTTAAATGTCACTTTGATGCACCTGGAGGCATCTTGACAACCAGTACAGGTATTACAATAGCAGGGTCACAGAGCTTGCACCCATCAATAATACTTGGAGTGCCATATTCTGAACCAGTTGAAGTTTGCAAATGCTTTTCAAAGTCTACACACACACACCACACCACACCACACCACACCACACCTCACCTGGAATCTGAGGAAGTGGGGCATGAGCACATAACACAATAAATCAGCAGTTAGCCTCTCACCCCCTCCTCATTTAGATTCGTCCTTGAAAAGACCCTGTATGTTGATGTCCAGTTTCTTGCTTCTTTGAATCAGCTTTCTATAGCTGTAGCAAACCTCTTAACTAACTTCTATATCGGTCTGCTAAGCCACTATGGTGTAGTCTTCCTTTTATAATTAAGTAACTTGAGAAATCTGTTGGGATCAATAAATTTTGAGAACGCTTACATAAAACAGCATATAAAGTGGATAGTCTTGCCATGAGAAGCCTGTAAAAGTCAATCCCTTTATGTGACACCTCTACAAATGGCATTATGTCATTGCATAATATTAGTAGGAAACTAAGTTTTTTTGTGCAAAACCATAAAATGTAATGAGTTTCCCATAATCTACTCATATAAACAGAGAGAGAGAGAGAGAGAGAGTTTAAAGTAGACTTCCAGCTTTTTGGCATCCTGAGAACATAAGGAAATTTGAAAACTAGCTCAAAATAGAGAAATATTTCAGTGGGTGAGGTTTTCTTCTTGTTTTGGGGGAAGATCTGTTTTAATGTCCAACCAGTGATCGAAAAAGGATCATAAGATGAAAAACATTCATAATGCCAAAAAGATTTTATTCTTAGATGAACTAAGGTACCGTGTATTGGTGATAATAGTTGCTGTGATCCCCAGTAACTCAACTAAGAATATCCCTGAGGATTATTTAGCAATGAGGGATAATATTTACAGTACTCAGCATTTTGCTTCTTTTAAAAGTATGAACTTTGAAGTGTCCAATCAGAAGAAACTCTTTTGAGTTTAGTGGTGAAATTCCACTCGTTTCCGTAAGAGGAAGGAAATTATCATCGTAATGAGGTGTGATTATAGTTCTGAATACTTTGGTTATGTCAAAATTAAATATGATGTGTGAAGCTGGAGGAAATACGTTTATAGTTTTCCCACCATTCCGATTCATGTGATTCATGCAAACATGATCACAACTGAAGGAAAGAAGGAAGGAAGCTAGCCCATAAATTCATCAGCTTCTAAGACTTGTCTGCTTCAAGCATTTGCCATGTGCAATGCGTTAAAAGGGCCACAGCACAGAAAACAAACGTGGTGTACTGGTTGTACAAGAGTCCAATGTCGATTAGTGCCATGTTGTCTCACCTCTCCCAATGTTGCAGCCAGGTGCAATGGCACCTGTGTGTTACATTTGCCAGTGGCACTGCACTGTTGCTAACTGTGTGAATTGGGCCTGTGTTCTGCATGCATAAAATGGGCAACAGACTAACAGCCTTGTTGCAAAGGGATCAAGTTTCTATATCACATTTGGGTCTGCTCAGGCACAACTAGGCAGCAGCACATAGAGACAAATTGCTCTTTAGCCCTGTGGCTTCTGGCTCATGCCCTAATATGGGTTGTTGACGATAATCCCAGACAGGGTCAAACACTGGATTGTGGTGAAATGAGATGAGGGCTTCAGCCAGACAGCAAGGCCAATTCTATGGAGAACCCCTTCCATCATCGCCTGCTGTTGGAGACAGTCTTCTGTTAGCTTGCTTAGTATTAAAAGAACCCCTCCAACTCCTGTTATGATGGCATCTAATTGTCTTGAACCTTCTCTTGGCATCAAACCAGCTTCTGGCTAGCTAGCAAGTGCAAGTCAAGACACCTGGGCATCAGCTATGAACATCAGGGTGTGCTATAATGGATCCATCTGCAGCTCTTGGCATACGCCAGAGCTTTTTCTGTGTGACTGGTTGGGAAGCAAGATCCAGGAGAGACAGGCTGGTGAGAATTGTCTAAAAGGCATACAGAGTGGGGGAAAAAAACTGTTTTGGAAGAAGTGCTAATAGGTTATGCAGACCTCTACGTGTATTTTCTCCAACTGGTAACAGTCAATAAATAACTAATGGCTAATTATCAGGGTAGTAAATATTTTAGTAGAAGAAAGCATAATATGTGTGTTTAATGAATCAATGAACCAACCTGGTGTAGCATACAGAACATTAAGTTTGAACGAGGGGGGCCTGTGTTCAAGTCTCTACCCAGTCATGAACCTCCCTGACGGACCTTAGGCCAGCCAGTCTTTCAGCCTAACGTCCTCAAACAGGCTTGAGAATGTTTTAAAAATGAGACTAATCCCTCTGCATACCACCCTGAGAGAATGAGTGGGATACAAATAACACAGAAGCCTGTGCCATAAGCCCTAAAGGAAGTCTGTCAGGAATGACTTATTTCATGTGCAGGTCCTTTAAAGCAACAGGCACATTAGCCCTTGTCTTGTCTCAGTGCCACTCCAATGGATGACTTCCCTCAGATGGCCAGTCATGCAATGGTCAAATGGTGACTCTGCATTATTCCTGATCTTTCTTGCCACAGCCAAGTCCTTCAGATTTCCTCTGGTCCATCCATAAGACAGTTAATAGTCATGGGACACCTGCAGCCCCACCTCAGGGATTGAAAGTGAATTGAGGCAGTGTCACCTACTGCTTTTTCCTCTGCCTTCCCCTTCCCAATGTATGGGTGTAGAGGGGCAACAGGCCATTGTCAGCCCTGGCTACTCCTGTCAAGTATCCTTTAAAAAGTGACTTATTGAACAGTTGAGGACATGACTGTCCACATAGCATGCCAGGTTTGTCTGTGCATGTATCTGTTTCCAGCTGCCGATTTCATGATTTTTTTCCAGACAACATCAGCTTGGAGCACACTACATCCTGGAATGAATTTCACTCAAGACGACGTGGACATGAACCGCCTCTGGTATTTCCATACGAACATCCTGGTTCAAGAAAGTCACGACAGCTTCCGATTTTATGTGACAGATGGCCAGAACAGCTTACCACCAGAGAGCTTCTATATCTTCATTAGAAGTGTTGACAAAGGTAGGAAATGAGTTTTTTTAATGCATTTGTGGACCAATGCACATTTGCCCATTTGTGGACCAGTTTTGGGGGGCCAAAGTGTGTTGCAGAAAGACAAGGGGAAGCAAAAGATGTCCCTGTATCTCCTTATGTGACACTGATGTTTTTTTAATGCATGGGTGAAGTCTGCACTTTTCACTATCTCTAAAGGATGCCATCTCCTTCCAGCATTCTGATGAACAAGCTAATTAAAATCCAATCCATTATGCGCATAACTAATAGCACAAGTTTACAAATCTGTTTACTATTATGACTGCAAAGCCCCCTGTGTGTTCGTGACTAGTGACCAAAAAGAAAGAGTTCAGTTCCAAAAACTTCCTCACTTGCAGAGATCCAGGATTATATCCCTACTGAATTTCAAAGTTGTCAGGAGTCTAGGCAGCTCTCGGAGTTCAAGGCTCTATGTCCTGAGGTGTCCTCAGGAGAACCTAGGACCTTTGGTAGACGGGAAGAAGGGTGTTAGAGGCCAAATCAACTCCTCTCACTCTTCTAGTTTCAGGGAGCGTGAAAACTCCCCAGATTGCACAAGAGCAACTGTGTGAGGCCTGTTCCAAGTATTGTTGTTAAGTCCTTTTTTAGGAAATGAATAGAAATCACACAGAGGTACACAGGAGTCCTCGGAGTGTTAAATATTTCTAAATTTGTGCCAGGTGGCTGTAATTTATTGAACATAGGTTTTGTGAAATAGTGCTCCTGTCAGGAAGAAGATTGGCATAAGAGAAATGGAAGCAGCTAAATCTCTGGGGGTCTTCTTTGGCGAAAACCTTCTATTGAGTCCTCCTGCGACTTGTGCTCATAACTGCTGAAGAAAACAGGGATGCCATCTGTAAACTGTGATTCATAAACACTCTGTCAATCTGCCACGTTACCCTGACATCATAAAATAACAAGGAGCAGTATTGTAATAAAGAGGGGAGGTTTGCAATCAACCAATTAAATGCATCTAATTTATTTCGGTTACAGCTGAGGCTTTATTTATTAGTAAACAGCTGCATTTATTACAGGGATTTAAGAAAATAAATAAAAAGGAAATCCAGAGAGTTCCAACTGGCATTTTTGATAATCTATTAATCCTAAAAAGTCATCTGGGCATTTCATGTATTTTAGAAAAAATAAAAATTGTATAGCCTTGTGAGTGTTGGTGTGTGTGTGTGTTTACAATAAGAGAGAATGACACAGCTCTTGCAGACTCTTGGCTTATTCCCATTCCTATGAAAGTATCCACAAGGGACTGAGAGCCCTTTTAGAATGTAACTCTGTGCTTGAAAACCAGTGTGGTGTAGTGACTAGAGTATTAGACCCAGAACCAGGAGGACCGGAGTTTGAATCCTCTCTAAACCATGAAGCTCACCGGGTGATCTTGCCAGTCACCATCTTTAAGCCTAACTTCTACCCCACAAGGTTGTTTTGAGGATAAAAAGAGTAATCCAATTGTATGCTGCCCTGAGCTCCTTAAGGAAGGATGGGATATGCGTGTGAACAATAATCAAATAAATATTAATGCACATGACATGACACTAGACTGGCTTGTGGAAAAGTAAAGCTTTGGGTGCAAGATGAGGCTGGGACATCTCATAGACTCCTGGTAGGATGGAAGGATGTTTGCTGTGGCCCAAGGCTTATTTTGGGATAGGATTGGGCTGTTAGTTATTCGTAAGTGTTGACCCAAGGTATTCAAAGCACATTTTGGAAAACAAAGCCTTAGATGAGAGACAGTTCTGGGGTCATCTCAAAGGGACAGTTTCCTGATCATTAGGTGTATAATTTGAAGTGGCCTAAAGCTTATTTCAGAGTACTGTACCCAGATTTGTGAAACTCAGACCCTTAATCAAGCTGTTCATTCACCTTTGTGTTGAATAAGGATCTAGAAACTAGGAACCAATGTTAACGTCCCTCATAGGATTGACTAGTGTTCCAGCAGCGTAAGGTCCTTTATGGCTGTTGCAAAACATGACATGCTGTTTTGCACTGCCGAACTGCTGCCATGAGTGGTGACGTCAGTGTTCCGTCCACATCCCCCAGCACCAGTCAGCACAGGGGGCAGGAGGGAGGCGGGGAGTGAGTGGAAAGGGGCAGGGAGGGGGAGGAGCAGGGAGAAGATCAGGCTGGGGAAGAAGGCAGATTGAGGTCTGGAAGGGGGCAGTATCGGCGGCAATGGCACTGCCGATATCCTATTCCCCTTCCTGGCCTTGATCCCGTGCCCCGGGTCCACTTGGACTTGTGCCAGCAAAGTAGCTGGTGCAGGTCCAAGTAGACCTAGTGGCTTGAAACTCCCCCGTGGGATGCACACGACTCTTGGCACAGCTGCTTCGGCACACAGCTGTGGTAAGATTAGGTAAGATTGGACTGTAAGTCTTCTGCATTCTTTCGTTTTATTTGTTAGTGTCCTGTTCAGGCATTCAGTCTGAAGCTTGGTACAGGAATGTGCCAGCCACACTCCCATGCCAACACACTCCAGGGCCATTCCCCCTGCTCTTCCCAGGTCCATTGTTGGCGTCTGTATGCTACCCAGCGTTCTAGAATGATGGGAGAAACTCTCCCCATGTCCTATGCTTAGTACTTGTCCTGTGCTTTGTACTAGCAGGCAAGTAACTAGGCACAGGGAGAACAGGAGGCATGGCCACAGAGTGCATCAACTAGTCTCCTGTTCCTCTACCTCTTTTCAGGCTGAACACCTGAACATTTAAGTGTTTCTTCTTCCAATTTATAAATACAGACTTGTTTTCCAGCAAGGGTAGCATTTGGTAATTGGTTGGCAAAAGTGTAATTCATTCATATTTACATATGATTTACAATTTATAATTGGATGTGGAAACTCTGCTCTTTGCCCCAACCTACCCCAACACTGATTAATTAATTGAACTCCAGGACTTGTCTGTCTGTCTGTCTGTTTGTATGTACCATGCTTCCCCGAAAATAAGACATCCCCAAAAATAATACACCACCCATTAGGGTTGACAGTTCCTTTACCTTTTCCGCGGCGCTTGGCCACCTGGCCTCCCGCTGCTGCCACCACTTGCCCTTGCCACCTCCTGTCCCGTGGGCCAGCTGCACCGCGGCCCGCTGGGAACATTCCCCCCCCCCCGCTCTCCGGTTTTCTTTCTCAACGATTTCAATTTCAGCGAGGCTGGACGCGGAATGTGGCCACAAGCCTGCCAGGAACACCCGCCCACCCACTCAGCATTGCTCCAGCTGAACACAGCCACGGGCTCTCTGGAAACATCCAAGTTCACTCAGATCAGCCGTGCTCAGAAGCTGAACAGTTGCCGGGAGTGGGGGAGCATTGCCGGATATGACACACGCCCTAGCACGAGAGGGGAAATAAACAACAAGGGAGAGCGAGTGAGCGGCGAGAGAGAGAGTGATCATTGAGTGATCCGAGTTTACTCAGACTTTTCCGGAGAGCCCGCAGCTGCGCTCAGAAGCTGAACGTGGCCACAAGCTCTCCGGAAAAGTCAGAGTAAACTCAGATCACTCGATGATCACGCTCTCTCTCTCTCTCTCTCTCACCGCTTGCTCACTCTCCCTTGTTGTTTATTTCCCCTCTCATGCTAGGGCACTCGTCAGATCCGGCAATGACTGTAGAGAGACTGTAGTTAAGCATCTGAGATTGAGCTATGGGCTTATGCTTATGCTTATGCATGTCCTCTACCTCCCTCCTTTAATTTCTGCTACAAACTCTGATTCCCCTTCTATCTCTTGTCACTTTAGCCATGGTTAGTTCTATGCCTGCATCAATCACAAATAATGCTAACCTGGTTCCCTCTTCGCCAGGGTTTGCAAACTTCTTTCAAATTTCAGTGTCGGGACCAAACTAGACATGTCTAGACAAACTAGACAATAGGGCTCTACTGCACACTCCTTTTACTCTTAAAGTAAGAGGGGCACTGAATCTACCCCCCATCCTTCACCTTACCAGCCCCCCCCCCTTTTCACTCTTCCTGGCTACAATACTGGACGTGAGCTGAGAATGGAGAAGAACAGTAGAACAAAGTAAGGTGTAGGGGAGAAAGGGATTTAGCACCCCTTCCTTTTGCAGTTAAAATAAACCGCACCAAACACTGCTTTAGTGAATGGAGCACACATGAGAATAGAAACTCATGTTGGCAAGTGTACCTGGTTTGGTCCTCAAACTCTGGTGAAAATGGGAATTCTTGTTAAAATTCACCAGAGTTATTCTTTTTGGTGCAGACATAAAGCTAAGCCATGGTTAAGGAGAGGATGAGGATAGGCGTGATGGAGAAGTTGAGCAGAGAGATGAGCGAGCGCATGACTTATGGCTGGCTCTCAGTCTCTTAATCGGTGTTATTTCCACCAATTTCTCATGCACTTTGAGACTTTTTTTTTCTTTTTTGAAGGACGGTAACAAATCCAGTAACAGGAGAATCACCCTTGGCAAGGTTACAGCATCATATAACCCCATCAGCTTAAAGTGCCATGCTGTGCTTAGTACATTAGGGCATTTGGTCCATCAGCCCATGTGGATCTATTAACTTAATTGTTCTTTGTATACGAAATGGGTCACTTCCAATAAAGAGACAGTTTAGAATAATTTGTGGTGAGGGGGAAAATGCATGCTCGCATATCTGCATGGGTGTGCCAACCCCTCTGCCTGTATGTGCACACACATTTTGCTCAACACACCCACATGAGTGTATACACATACTTGACGCAGCACTGAGTCCTGACCTTAAGGAGGAATACTTACAGTATTATTTTATTTATTTTATTTAATGGATTTCTACCCCGCCTTTCTCCCAATAGGGGCAATCAAGGCGGCTTACAGTTAAGAACAAGTTAAAATACATAATACACAATAAAAATAATTAAAAACAAGTAATTAAAACAGTTAAAACAGACAACCCCAGTGGGTCACCTATTACATTTGTTAAAAGCCATTTGTTAAAAAGCCAGCCTACCATGTCAGTCATCAAATGCCAACCTAAATAAAAACGTCTTGAGGCCCCGCCGAAAGGTCTCTAAGGAGGGAGCCGTTCTTAATTCCAGGGGGAGGGAACACTAACCCTTCATATGTACAAATATTTTGGCACAAGCAACTCTTGTGCTGTGTTAAACATTTTGTTCGATAAATTCTGGTTATTTAAGACCAAGATTTTCAAAGCCAGCAGGTACCAAAAGAATCCTTTCCCAGTCTGCTTTAGCAAAAGTCTCGGTGTTAATCCCTGTGAAATGCTTCATCGAGGTAGCTCAGTCATCCCCAGCTTTCCTCCTCTTCTGTGTCTTTTATTTTATTTTTTTTGCTTTGCAGACTGAGCTGCTTTTCTTGCCTCCTCCCACCCCAATCCAGTTTCCTCTATGGCATATTAAAGGATTGAATCCCCCCCCACACACACACACACACATTGATTGTCTCATCCTGCCTGTGATGTTTTTTCCTCTAACTCTTCCCCCCTCCTTTTTATTTTAGGTGACATTGTTCTATTCACCAAACCTGTAACTTTAACAGAGGGTGACAGGGTGACCTTGACGACAGATGTTCTGATGGCAACAGATGGCACTGGCAAACCCGAGAAGCTGCTGTATGCCATTTCGGTGCCACCTGTGCATGGTCAGATTGAGTACATCAATTATCCCGGCGTGCCCATTTCCCGCTACAGCCAGTTGGATGTCGTGGCCCAGAAGGTTTGCTACATTCATGACAATAGCCATGAGGCTAGTAAGGATTCATTCAGGTGAGAAGACCTTCCCTTCGTGTTCTTCCCCCGCCCCTTGCCCTGCTTTTCAATATATCGGAAAATCTTTCAGGCAGCTAAGTGTTAAAAACCAATTTCTGTATGGCTGTCATTGTCCACAGTCATTACAATATTGAAATGCCTGGCATGAAGATACAGAAGAGACAATTTGGATATCCTTTCATCAGTGCAGCAAGTACCATCAATTGATTAACTGTAATGTTTTTCAGTCCTACAGCCAAAAGCAGTGGGAGATGAGTGCACATGGTACTGAGGGATATCTTTACTGACTTTTTAATTAATTAGCATATGAATTCAGATCAATACATTACATTGGAAGTCTGTCCCCTCACTCTAGTTTTCAGGTGGCAGGGAAGGAATACTGTTCATTCTGTGACTGTTATTCATCTGAAGCTATAGTTGCTCTCTAGGGTAGTTTTTTGCTAGTCAGGAGGAAAAAAAATCCACAATATTGTCTGAAATCATTGGTAGAAGTTAATCCAGATGGTGGTGTCGTTTCTAAAGAAAAGCATATGTTGGCTATTATGGTACTTAAATGTAATGGTTTTATATACCTCGAGTGGGCAGAAGAGGAAAAAAAAATACAACAGAATTTCAGTCTCTCCCTTTTATCTAAGTACTGCAGAAAATAGATTTCTCCTTCCCTTTCTACCGAATTTCCCAACAGATGTGGCAAGTGTAATGGATTAGAAGCTCGTTAATGCCATCCTTCTGAAGAAACAAAACACCCAGATTGCCTAAATCAGTAATGGGATATGGAATGGGCTTCACTTACAGCTCACTGGGATGTGATCTTTTTCTAGGTGCTTTGCTCTTTTACACATACAGGGCGGCCAAGTACACATCAGTGCAAATATACATCTTAGAACCCTGGCATCATTCTTCTTTTTTTTAAAAAAAAGCAGTTTTGGGAGAGGATGGAGGGTTTGGGTGCACAACTCTTTCCCTGCCTTGCAAGCATGCCATTAAAATTTAGGAGCCAGCTGTCTCCTGAGTCAGATCAGTTGTCCTGCTAGCTTAGTATTGGCAGCCACTTTTCCAGTGTTTCAGGCAGAGGTGTTTCCCAGCCCTACCTAGAGATGCCAGAGATTAAACCTAGGACCTTCTGCATCATGGAAGGCAAGTGCTCTATTACTCAACTACAGAGTCACTGAATTGGGGCCCCAGCTAGCAAACAATCCCATTTGTGGGTGAGAATTCAGACTAGGTAAACAATACCAGCAGGTGGCGCAGTGGGTTAAACCGCTGAACCATGAGCTGTCGATCGAAAGGTCGGCAGTTCGAATGGGCGAGGTGAGCTCTCATTGCTTGGCCAGCTCCTGCCAACCTAGCAGTTCCAAAGCATGTTAATGTGAGTAGATAAATAGATATCGCTTGTGGGAAGGTCAACAGCGCTCCGTGTTCCAGCCGCATGCTACGCGCTGCGGCAAGGAGAGTCATGCCGGGCACATGACCACGGAGGCGTCTTCGGACAACGCTGGCTCTTCGGCTTTGAAATGGGGATGAGCCCCTCACCCTAGAGTTGGACACGACTGGACTTAATTGTCAGGGGTCACCTTTACCTTTTTTTAAACAATGCACAGGAAAAGGTGGTGTCCCCTACCCACTGCCACTTCTCCCCTTCCAATTGCTTCCTCTTGTATAGATTATTCTAAAAATGAAAATGGGCACACACGCACGCGCACGCACACACACACACACACACACACACACACACACACACACACACACACACACCTTTAACTTGTTTCTTTATTCCAGTTTTTCAGATTGAAAGTTATCTACACTCTTTTTGCCACTAAATGGGCACTCTAGCTAATTTTATTCTTGCAGTGATTAAGTGTGTGTAATTTTCTAAGAAATGAGACAAATTAACAAGGGGAAGAAGGAATCAGTAAATCATGTGAACGGTCTCTTTCTAAGTGAGGTTATGACCATCATTAAATAAATTACAGACCCTAAAGCTTTTTTTGTACAGGAAAAGTATTTTTTTCCCTTCTCTTCTCCTCAAATCTTTTGAAAGGGGGGGGGGGGAGTCAGTTTCAGGTGTGATTGCTCCACTAATATACTGACTAGTCCTGGGTTCCAAGACACCCTAGACTGAGTCTACACAGTCCTGCAGTCTGTGTACCCGTCCTCCCCCTTTCATCCTCAGCACCCTTCTCCTGTCCTGGTTATCAATGTATGTTCCTGTTCTAATCCTGTCTCCAAAGATGCCACTCCCACCAGTCCAAACCTCACTTTGCCTACTGGTCTGTCAGACTGCAAAAACTGAGGCAGGATTGACAGAGAAGACCTGATTGATCTGAAGTAACATCAGTCCCTCATTCTGCAAAGCACAGTCTGCCCCTAACTGCTTCTCTTCCACCATTATTTTTGGAAATGGTTCCTTTCATTCATGGAGATTTGAAAGGAAGAAGTGATTGAGGAGTGGCAGGTATGGCTCTAGGTAGGCTTACCAGATCTATACCAGGACACAGTGCTAGACCTTTAGGAGAAGGAATGTGGGCAGGTGTAGGCTTACCAGATCCCCACCGGGACGGGAGCGGTCTACCCTTAAGGGGGCGGGGCGTGGGGGGGCCCAGAACGCGATGCGTTCTGGCCCCCCCATGCCCCGCCCCTTTAAGGGTAGACTGCTCCCGTCCCGGCGGGGATATGATAAGCCTAGGCAGGTGTAGCTTGTTAGACTCTTAGAGCACAATCCTAGGTATGTCTACCCATAGGTAGGCTTACCATATCGCCGACCAGGATGCTCCGTCTTGCCCTTAAGGGCAAGACGGAGCGTCCCGGTCGGCAATATGGTAAGCCTACCCATAGGCTTACCAGATCTCCAACCGGGACAGAGTGCTAGACCTTTAGGAGAAGGAATGTGGGCAGGTGTAGCTTGTTAAACCTTAGAGCACAATGCTAGGCATGTCTACTCAGAAGCAAGCCCCACTGAACACAATGGGGCTTGCTTCTGAGTAGACATGCCCAGAGGCGTGGAAAGACTGGAGCGAGCGGAGCAGCGGCTCCGGGCGGCTCTGCACAGCGCTGGGCCACTCGCTCCAGTCTTTCCATGGAGCGCACGCCCGCCCGGTGACGCGGGCGGGTGCTCCGAGGCCTTCTCCCCTGGCCTCGGTGCCGGAGAAAGCCCCAGGGCGTCCACCATGACCAGTGGCCAGGGCTTTCTGAAGGCGGCCGACTGCGGCCGACTGTTTAAACGTTCTGCGCATATGCAAAAAAAGGATAAATAGCGCAGCGCCGCAGTTGGCCACCTTCAGAAAGCCCTGGCCACCGGTCGTGGTGGACGCTCCAGGGCTTTCTCCAGCTCCAAGGCCGGGGGAGAAGGCCTCGGAGCGCCCTGGTAAGACGGGTCGCCCCCCCCTCGGAGTGGCACCGCCCCCCCTTGGAGCGGCGCCTCAGCGAGCGGTGCTCCAGGCAGCATCCGCTACTGATACGCCTCTGGACATGCCTAGGATTGTGCTCTAGAACTTAACAAGCTACACCTGCCCACGTTCCTTCTCCTAAAGGTCTAGCACTCTGTCCCGGTTGGAGATCTGGTAAGCCTATCTACCCAGAAGCAAGCCCCATTGTGTTCAATCTTTCCTTGGATCTTAGGGAAAAGCAGTGTCTAGGGCTCATATAATTGTCCATTGATAGCATTGGTGATTCAAGAAAAAAAATTGTTTAAAATGTGTTGTGACACCACAGCTTTGTGACCTTAGGAAATGTCTCCAAATCACCATTTTTAATAGTGTTGACTAGTACCCCATTGAAGGGAATGTGTTCTATGTCTAATCCTGGATGCCACACACTTTAAGAAGGGTGCAACCAAACTGGAACAGGTTCAGAGAAGGGCAACAAAGATGGTCAGGGATCTGGAAAGCAAGTCCTATAAGGACAGGTTGAGGGGACTTGCTATTTTTAGCCTGGAGAAGAGAAGGCTGAGGGGGAACATCATAGTGCTCTTCAAATACCCAAAGGGCTGTCAAATGAAAGAGGGCAAAGATTTGTTCTTTGGTGCTCCAGAGAGTAGGGCTAAATCTAATGGGCTTAAGCAGGCTTACCAGATCGTCGCCGGGACGGGAGCGGTCTACCCTTAAGGGGGCGGGGCGTGGGGGGGCCAGAACGCGTCACGTTCCGGGGCCCCCACGCCCCGCCCCCTTAAGGGTAGACCGCTCCCGTCCCGGCGATGATCTGGTAAGCCTGGACTTAAGGTGCAAGAGGAGAGATTTCAGGGGAAATAGCTTAACTAAAAGCAGTTCAGCAATGGAACTGATTACTGAAGGAAGTGGTGGGTTCTCCCTCACTCAAGGTTTTCAGTCAGAGCCTTGAGAGACTCCTTTTTGGAGTTGCCCTACAAAGGATTTTCCTGCTTCATGCAGAGGATTGGACTAGATTGCCTTGGAGGCTCCTTTCACCTCTGTAATTCTGATTCTAACTAAATTAGAACCTATCACTATGGGGTTTCTGGTGCTGGGGGAATGGCCTCACCCATGCTATTTCCCCAGTCACCCCCTAACTCAAAGTCACCTCCCTAAAGGTTGCTAGCCCTTCTGGGGGAAAAAAAAGTAGAGACACAACATATTTATATACACCTGTGCATGGGCGTCGACGGGGGAAGCGCGGGGGGTGGGCCACCGGGGGGTGTCGCACGCATAGGGGTGACGCGTGACCCCCCACTTACAGTTTGTCGGTGAGCTGGGCCCACCCGCCCTCCCCTGTGTTCGTTTGGCTCTGAAATGAGCCGAAAACGGCGCGGGTGTGTGTGTGTTCCGGGCATGCGTGTGACGTCACGCGCGGGGGCGGGGCCGCGTCTTTAAGGGTGATGCGCACGCCCCGCTCCCCGGTGACGCGCGTCCTGGTGACGCGCGTCCTGGTGACGCGCGTCCTGGTGACGCGCGTCCTGGTGACGCGCGTCCTGGTGACGCGCGTCCTGGTGAAGTCCTGCAGTTATTTTGAAGTACAAAAAAGGAGAGGAGAAACCTGATCATATCTATTTTGGCCCTCAAAATAGTGGTCAGGCTTAGACCTGCCTGATAGTTTCAGCTCTTTGCCCTATGACAGTCCTGATCCAGATTCCCCCCCCCCCTGCACTACTGCTATTTGAAGGACCATCAAGGTTTGGCCAGGTGGGGCCATTGGACAGACTACCCAGCCGAGTCCTGGATCCCCAGTACCCACTACTGAACTGTGCTCCAGGGTCCACAGCAACCAGGCACCAGCACTTGCTAGTTGCCCCCGGACGGAAGCTCTCATTGGCACCAGTGGGAACGTTCCCTTTCCATGAGTTAATTTCTCTCTTAGGACAGGAACTGTTAGGGCAAATAGAAGTTGTGGAGGGGGGCAACCCAGACGCATGGTAGGGCGAAGGGTTAAAGGGTTAACTTAAAGCCCCCTCCAATTCAGTTCCTACTTAGTAAACATGCCCTGATGCGCTGTCCTTATTGTATTGCACATTGCAAGACTCAGCCCTTGTACTGAAAATAGATTCCAAAGGCTGCATTCTAATACAAATTAATTGTCTCTCTGCCTTTTCAGAAAGTTAGGGTTACATTGACATTGGATTATATGGAGGACACCCAGGGAATTCAGACAATCATGAGATTTGGATAATTGAGGTTCAGATAATGGGAGTTCTTAATGGAAGTTTCCCCCCCCCCCCTTATATTTGACACATCTGTTCAGCCGTCAACACAAACTTAAGTTCCCTTCCATTTTAAGATTAAAAATTTCAAATTGCTCTCTGTTGGTAGCTTGAAAGCAAACTGTTGGCAAACTGTTGTCAGCTCCCAACCATGTAGCTGGATCCAATATCCTTTCCCGAAATGGAGGTTAGCACATGAAAGAGATTACGTGCTTAGTATCTGTAGGAGAGGACACCATCTGTATGGTCTGTCCAGTCCTCTGCATTGGATGATTTAAAACAGGTACATAGGGAAGTCAGTATGGGGGTTGAGGAGAGAGAGAGAGAGAGAGAGAGAGAGAGAGAGAGAGAGAGAGAGAGAGAGAGAGAGAGAGAGAGGTTTCCAGTGCCCACAATGGGTTAAAAGGGAGAATTAAACTATCTTAAAAAAAAAAAAAGATGCTGCATTCTAAATTAATTTCTACTGGTAATCCAGATCGGGTTAAATAATTCCTCATTATTCTGCTACACAGCTGAGGCTACTCAAAATGTTTATCTTGTTTTGTAACTGGTACCTTCTGGCATATTCCGGTGCCAAGTCTTGTAGATCCTGCTATATTTCATTCTCACTATTTTTGGAATGGAGCTGCTGGTTCCAGGTGATTTAATAAATTGCTTTTTTTTTTTTTTTGGTGTGTTCCTTTTAACTTACCCATCTGCGCAACACATGCGTAACTTGCAATCTGTTGGCAGTTTGCAGAAAGACAAACTGTCAGAGCTGTGTGCATTTGACAACTTTGTTCCCAATTAGATTAGTGGTAATTTTAACAGATTTCAGGCCAGTCGGGGGGGGGGGGGGAGGAGAAAAAAAAAAGGGAATGACATGTTATTAAAGCATCAATTTTGACAGACCCTGAGCACATAGAGCATCAGTGTAAATTATATTAAATGCTTTAATTAAAGCTATGAAAGATTTACCCTTTTAAGCAGTAAGTGATTGCATGGCAAATATAAAGGGAAAGTGGATAACAGTTTCCTAAATGGCTTATGCTGTTCGAGACGGTGCACCAGTCACTGCCTCTACCATAATCTATGAGTGTAATGTTGGAGGCATCGTTAATTATTCATAGGCACATCTATGTAGCAGATGTGATTAAAAACATGAAGAGTAGCAGTCAGAGACTGAAGCCCTGCCTATTGAAGAAAATCACGGTTCAAGCTTCTTTTCAATGCAAAGCTGCTTAAAAACTGCCAGAGCGTTTTTAGCACTGAGGTTAAATATCCCTGATTTTCCACCCCCTACACTGCCTGAGATACAATTGCCCCAAGACGGTGAATTCTTATTGATGTGTTATGAGCTCCTGTGCTTATATGGACATCACCTGCCTGCAAGGGATGCCCCATGCGATTCAGTGTAGGCAGCAGACCTTGCCCTCATATGCATTCATGTTCCTTTAATGCAGGTGGATGTGCTGCTTTTATTGAAATGAATGGGGCAGCCCACGTACACAATAGCTTCCTTTTGAGCATAACAGTGCACAAGGGCTCTGGGAGGGACGTAAAATGCCTGGAAACAGTTCATACAGGGCTGATGGATAGAGGGAAGGCATAGAAGCAGGCGAAGCAAGTGCTGCTGAAGCAGGGCAGGGACGTTGAGTCAAGGATCTGGCCAGGGAAAGGATTGATGTATGCCGGAGGCTGAAGGGCCAGGGAGAAAGCAGGTATAGAGAAAATGCATATAGAGGCTAAAGCTAGAACAACTCAGTGCTGTTGTTGGGAAGAGAGGCAGACAGTGAGTCACAAGGATGGTGGACCAGAGAGACATGGAGGCAGCAGTGGCGCAACCTGGAATGTCACTCGATGCCGCCTCAGGTCCACCACCTTTGTATTAATTATTGACAGCATTTAGATACTGCTTTTCAACAAAAAGTTCACAAAGCGGTTTACAGACAAAGTCAAATGATTAAATGGCTCCCTGTCCCAAAAGGGCTCACAATCTAAAAAAGATGCAGAACACCACCAGCAAACAGCCACCAGAAAAGACACTGTGCTGGGGTGAAAGGGGGGCATTTACTCTCCCCCTGCTAAATATAAGAGGAGCACCAATTGAAAAAGTGCCTCTTGCCCAGTTAGCAGGGCAATTAGTGTACAATTAATGCTTGTGGACAGCCTCCCTAATGGAAGAAAAGGTTCAAGAAAGGAATACTGGCCTGGTCATGCTCTCCTATTAGACACCTAGTGTCACATACACATGTATTCAAACATGTCACAGGTCACACATTCCAATAAAATAAATAAAAAGGTTGTCGTGCAACATGTCACACCACAGATGTGCACAGCCCCTTTTTAGCATCAGAAAGTACCATTGCTGGAACTAGACATGTAGCTGCTGTGAGTCTTTAGCAGCCTTGAGAGCTGCTAAAATCCTGAAACAGGAAAAAGGTTATAGTGTATCTGTATTGGTGTGTGTCTGACATTTAGGAGAAATCATTATTTGTAATTGAAATGCACTGCACCTACATTGCTCCAATGTGCATACAGATTGCACAGACCCTGTGGTTATTTCCTGACTGCTTATGTTGTATGGGTGGTAGACGTTTGTATGAGCTGGAGACAAGAACGGTGTCTACAGAGACATTTCATCCCCAGAACTGCAGCAAATGCAGGCCTGCTCTTAGTTAGTAGCAAAGGCAACCCAATGAGCAAGTGTCACAATAATACCTAAGATTTGTATAACATTTTTTGACTATGCAAAGTGCTTCACTTGTATTAGCCCCGTACCCACCAAATAAAGAGGCGAGACAACAGGCTGGAGTTTTATGGGCCACTTTTATTTAACTTAATGCACATAACCAAAAACTTGTCATCAGCAGGGCCTCTACACCACCCCCACCGTGCGGGCGCTAGAGCGGGGGAAACAGCCTGGCTGTCTACCTCCCCCATGGCGATCGGGATGATCCACGGGCGTGACACCTGGCTCAAGGCTGGCACTCGGATACCTCCAAGCAGTGGTGTAACAAGGGTGGTGCGAAGGCAAGTAGTTGTGCAAGACTCCATTACACTGGAGTCAGCGGCCCCTCTCCCTTGCTGTTGGAGCCATTCTGGCAGCAAAGGCAACACGCAGGACACTCCCTCACTCCCTCACTGTTGCTGCTGGAATGGCTCCAACAGCAAGGGGGAGGGGCCGCTGACTCCAGTGTAACGGAGTCTTGCACAACTACTTGCCTTCGCACCACCCTTGTTACACCACTGCCTCCAAGTGCGCCTATCACTGCCAACCTCGTGAGGTTGAGACAGCTGGTCGGGCGGAGCCCCCAGGTTGCCCCAGGCGACCCCAGTACCCGACCAGTCAGCTGAGGTTGCCAGCCTGCCTTAACGGGCCGGGCCAGTCCCAGGTGAGCGGTTCTGGCTTCCACAGTGACTTTGCTGTCTCAAAGTGTACACCAAGCACAGCCTTACCTAACCATGCCCGCACGGTACCTGCCTCAAAGTGACCGAACATTAACCTATTTAACCTCCACAAGTCCCCTCAGCCGCAGTTCGTGGTAGGCGAAAAAAGGCTGCCAACCAGTGCCAATCCGTTGGCAGCCCCAAAAATTCCTACCCGGCCCCTTTCAAGGCGACCAGCTAATCTCGAACTGAGACTGGGAGGGTGGGAGGGATCGGCATCTGACGATGAACTGAGAGGGAATGGGACATGCACGAGGCGTTGAGCCCGTGGATGTCCCGCCCCCAGCCTGGTCAGCCAATCAGGGGCCAGCCTGCCAACTCGCACTCTGAGGCGGGCTGGAGGCAAACCGGGCGGCGGGGCAGACGCCCGCCACCAGCATTATCTTGATGTAATCCTTACAAGTAGTATTATTGTAGTAGTATTATGAGTAGTACATAAGACCCTGCTGGATCAGGCCAAAGGCCCATGTAGTCTAGCTTCCTGTATCACACAGTGGCCCCACCAGATGCCTCATAGCATACACAAGACAACAAGATACCTGTTTCCTGTTGTCACTCCCTTGCACCTGGCACAGAGAAAACCTACTTCTAAAGCCAGGAGGTTGCTTATGGCTTGTAACCTGTGATGGACTTTTCCAAACCCCTTTTAAAGGTATCTAGGCTAGGTGCCATTACCACATCCTGTGGCAAGGAGTTCCACAGGTGAATTACATGCATAAGAACATAGTATTATTCCTATATTGCAGCTGGGGAGCCGAGACTGGCAGGAGTTGGCTTGCCTAAAGTTACCTAGTGAGACTTCATGGCAGAGATGAGATTTGAAAAGGAGACCTACTGTTTCATAGCTCAATCTTTAAAACCCTAAGCACCTACTTCTCTCACAAGCAGGGGCATAGGCTGCCCTGCGCGTGCTAGAACCCCACCCTCCTTCAAGGTCTTGGGTGGGTGGGAGGGATCGCTTGAGCGATCCTCGCATGAGTAGCCATATTGCGTGCCTTTTTGTCTTCTGGAACAGTTGAGGCTGCAGTCTGAGGCATGCTTACTTGGGAGCAAGTCCTCCTGTTGGGTTGAGGAAGACTAACTTGAGAGTAAACGAGCACAGGGTTGAACTCCATGGGTGATTTATTTTTTGACACCGCCTGATAAAACTCATGCATTGATTTAAGCCCTACTGTTTGTTCTGTAAGCTTCAGTGCTACCGACATGCTTAGGGATAGGCTGTGATTATGACCCAAGACGTTTTAAGGCAGAAAATGCAAATGTTCTCCTCCCCTAAGGTTTTCATCAAACCAGGGGAAAAAAAAAATCTACCTGGCCAAGGCATTTTTGCTTTCTGGCCAACTATCTGAAAAGCAAAGGGCAAGACGGTTTGTTTTGTGTTACCTCTTAATTTATTTATTTTTAATGTAGGTGAATAGACAGCTGTTGCATAGGGCTCCACTTATATGCTGTGTGTGCATGTGCATGTGCATGTGTATGCGTGCATTGGGGGGTAATGTGGATTGCTTGGCATTTAATGTGCATAACAACTAGCCATTCATTTGATTCGCCCCACCTCATGGAAAATGTGTCAGACAGACAGATGTTGCCTGTCCATGAAGAGAGTTCTACACATTTTGCAATCAGTATTCATAAACTCCAATAGACCTTGGAGACTGTGCATGTATCTCATCAGCATTCCCCAGGCAATGCGCACAATCTCCAGCAGACTTCAGGGAATGTGTATATATGGTCAAATTTCCCATGTTGAATGAGAAAAGTGTACAATTGTCTCTTCATGGACAGATGATTGTGCACCTTCTCCATCAAGCATGGTGAGTGCGCACAATGGCTAGGTTTTATGCACATTAGCAAAGCAACCCACATTAGCTCCAATGTATATAATAGAGTTCATAGCCCTACTTCATGGTTTGGCATTTTGTTCTCTTTCTCCATAAAAAAGGCACTGTTGCTCCCCTTGTGATTCAGCCCAGTCCCTCCTCTGGCAAAAGGTTTCTTTCCAGTTGGCAGATGCCCCCAGGTAGATTCAAACCCTTGCCATGGAGGGGCTTGTGTGTTTGTTTCATATGACTGCCCTCTTCCTAGGGAGCTATCTTTCTACCCTTGCTCTGCATTGCTCAAAAGGTATTCCTTGGGTGTATATGTTTATATGGGTGGGGTGAAGGGACTTGAACCCTGGCTACAGAGATCCTTAGCAGTTCTTTGCTTTTGCTCCTTTGCTGCCGATGCCAGTCACCTGTGGACCAGGAGGAGTGCTGTGGCATCCTTGTGTTGTGTATGTGCATCTTTGTTCATGTGTGGCATCTCTTGGGCATCTCCCCATGGTTGAGATGGTGCCTGTGGCTGAGTTATTCATTCCTAGTGGCTGGCAGGGAGAGGATGCCCCCCCCCAGCACTGGCCACTCATTGGCCCTGCCCCTTGCGCAGTTCACCCTGATGGTGCTTCTCTGGCTGCCAGTGTTGGGGCTGATTGGATGTAGTGACTGGTTCCTTGGACATCACACCGATGACACATGGAAGTCACATGGATGACATGCCAGCTTCATGGCAATGAGCATGGATGACATGCTGAGGTCACAGCGATGACATGTTGCCGGCAGGAAGCCACTCCATGTATAACAGTTTGTTTCAAGGTTTCCATGGACACTGATGCTATTACTGGGAAGGGCTGCACCAGCTTTGCCAATATAAGCTTGGCATTTGGCCTTTGTTGCACTGGCATTAGTGCACCATCAGTGTGGTGTTGCCAGGATGGACTTAGGATATGACGAACATTGCGTTGGCATCTGTGTGACAGTGGCACTGCATCCGAAGAGGATTGGGCTGTTAGCCACTACACTACACCTGTTTGTTAACTGGAGCAGCCACACTAGTGAGGAATGATAACTTTCTGTCCACTTCTGTTCTTATTAGAAGCTGTAGTATAGACCATTGGAACATGATGAGAACAAATAAAATACCCACTCAAATCAAAAGAACATAAGAAGGGCCCTGCCGGAGCAGGCCAAAGGCCCATTTAGTCCAGCATCCTGTTTCCTACAGTAGCCCCCCAGTTGCCTCTGGGAACCCTGCAAGGAGAGAAAAAGGCATTCTTCTCTCCTGCCATTGCTTCCCTGCCACTGATATTCAGAGGCACACTTCTGCTGAACCCCTGAACGAGCTTGTAGTCATCATGTCTACTCATGGCCATTGACAGACCTGTCATCCTTGATTTCTCCAATCCTTAGCCTGTGCTGTGCTTTAGTAGAACTAGAGTAAGCTGCAGGTCTTTGGATAGTTCAAGTGGGTAATTGCCTGCCCATGTGACCTTCGTATGTATTGGAACTGTTTAAACCTCAGAACAGTGTCATCAGCACATTATTTTCTCACATGCAGCAGCCCCTGGAAACGATGCTCTCTCTCTCTCTCTCTCTCTCTCTCTCTCTCTCTCTCTCTCTCTCTCTCTGTGTGTGTGTGTGTGTGTGTGTGTGTGTGTGTGTGTGTGTGTGTGTGTGTAATAAGGTAGCCCTGATAGCAGGCAGCATTTGTCTTAATTAGTGCTAATGTGTGAAAAGTACCTAGAGAAGCTGCAGATTGACACATAGAGCTGCCTGAAAACAGCTAGGAGGAGAAAATTAGCTAGTGTGCTGGAAGACACGTGATCTCTCCCAAGCTCTGTGTCTGGATACATTCTTAGGATATCTGTTAAAAAGAATGTAGCGAGAAACGTTATTCAGTAATGTTTCTGAAAACAGGCAAGTGAGATGCACAAACAGGTCACAGGACCGGATGGGAATATCCCCTGATAAGTTGCTAAAACCCAATATTAAAATTCATCCTTTTGGAGTTTCGCAGCTGTATTAACAATACTTAGCTTTTTGTACCTTTTCAGCCTAATCGGAACAACCCTGTCAGGCAGCTCAGTATTCTCATATTGTAGATGAGGGGGCTGTGGTTGAAAGATAGTGACTTGTTATAGCCACTTTCTGAACTCAAGGAAAAAGTAGAATTTGAATTAGGATCTTCCTGATTCTGAGTTCAGTCTCCTAGTGATTGCTGCTTTTATTTTGGATCAAACTTTGGAGTTACAGAGGAGGAGACATTTTTTGCCAAAATCTTTACCAACTTTTCTGATTGAAACTGTTGGCGTTGCGTCCATCCTAGTCAGGCTTCAGTGCTTTCTACAGAAACGGCATTTCCTGTCACACTCTGTTCATAGTTCTCCCTCATGCCCTGATCCTTGACTTTCTCAAGAGATTACACTACTTGACTCCAGGCTATTTAATGCTGTATGCCTCTTCGGTTGCTGCTTCTCTTTGGCTCCTACTTCAGAAAACACTGTCAGGTGTGCAGGATCAGTCATTCAGCACCCAACGTGACACGGTGGCATACAGTAATGTATAGTATAGTGGCGACATCACTGAACCATGCTGGATTGCCTTGAGAAGTGTTGAAAAAGTCAAAGAAAGTAACAAATGTCGCTTGGAAACTCAGTTCTGGTTCGCATAGAGGAACAAAAATTAGAAATACAGTACAGTAGTTAGGTCATATGCGCATTCAACTTGAGCGAATTTAACTCTACGCGCTTGACACACAGTTTAAATAGTGCGGGCGATTCTACCCGCCATTCCATTCAATGAGCACATGCCTCAGAGTGAGTGTGAGATGGGAGGTGTGAATCTGCTGTTCCCTCAGTCGGTCTCGGTTCCTGTGTGCCTCTCATAATGTGATTCTAGTTTTTAAGGATACAGTGCATTTTTTTTAATACAACATGGCCTCTAAAGCAATTTAAGGTCATTTTGACTGTATATGCAATTTTTGCCATATGCACTGACTTTAGAACCTAACTTCTGCATAAGATACTGTACCAAGAATGGTCCTGACATGCCTAAAAACGTTTCATGCAGAGATATCAATAACTATATGTCTGACATGCAGAGATATGTAAGTTGGTTACACCGGTGGTGTAAGAGATAGAACTGAACATTGCCAGGATTCCTGGCAGTCCCGGCCTGAGGAGGTCCACAGTTTTATGTGGAGAAAACGTTGCCAAACCATTCCGTTTTAAGATTGCATAATTGTCTTAATTAGTTTTAATTGACTTTTTAACGTTGTTTTTACATGGATTTTTAAAGCGATTTTTATTGTGTAGTTTTTAACCTTGTGGTTTGAATTTTTGACATGGCTTTTAAACCTGTGAATATTAAATCTATGAAGATTGTAGCTGGCCATGAAAGTTTTCGCTCAATTTTGATTTATGAATACTTCCAGTTTTTGCGCAGGCTTTCCCAAACCCTCTGAAGGGCTCCAGGATCCCCAGTAATCAACTTAAAAAACTTTTTTTCTCAGCGCTGGCAGCAATCCCCAGGATCGCCGCTGCCATGCTGTTCTCTGCCCCTTAAGCTTTTGGTTCCGATGGTGGGTCACGACCCACCACTTTGAGAACCACTGGTCTAGCTTCCAAAGCTGTTTGCAGGAGGCGAAAGTAGGGGTTTCAAGATAAAACCTTCTTTGCAAATTCTTTAGCATTCTTGGAGTTCTACAAAGAGCAGACATTGATACTCACTAAGAGATCTTGTGGTGGTGATCCCTTCCGCAGTGACTGGATACCTACTGTGCTGCTGGGAATGTTCATAAATATTCTATCTGCTAAGGAAATGGAACTCTCAGCAAATAATGTTTGAAATTGCCCAGTGGCAGAGCCACCAGTCTTCCCTTTGTTGCCTTTCCCCTCTCCACAATAGAGATAAATGTTCTGCCTTTTGGAAGACAAAACCACTCCTGATACCACTGATTAACAGCACAATCCTATCCAACTTACACCACCGGTGTAACCAGCAGGAGAGGGCAGGGCAGGAGGCTTTGGAGGGGAGGGGAGATTTAAATCGCCTTTGAGTCCCCCTTTGGAGGGGATTTGAATTCCCTTTCTGTTCTGGGACCTCCCATTCTCCCTGCACCGCTGGTTACACTGGTGGTGTAAGTTGGATAGGATTGCGCTGTGAGTCAGGCATGGTGAGAAACAACCCTGAATTAGACCCAGCCTAACCTCCCTGTCTCCTTCAGGGCTGTTGCCCACAGATGAACTGTAATGGTGGTTTGTAGGCCTTTTCTTTCTGTTAAACCAAGGAAAAATGCCACTGCATTTGCTCAGTCTTGTTGGTTCTTCTCCTCATCCTCTTGGAGATTGTGCTGTCTCTTCCTTTTGTCCAGTTTCTCTCTGGTAGTTCCTGCATGTCAGAACTCATTCCACTAGTCAATGCCATGTGCGTTAATGGTAATCCATACAGTAACTAACAATTATTAATTGTCTTATCTTATTTTTCAAAATAGCTTTATCATCAGCAATGGCCGTGTGGAGAAAAAAGGCGTGTTAGAACTGAACATTGAGCACAATGACTGCATTCCACCTACGCTACTTAATAACCAAGTTCTCCATGTTGTGGAAGGTAGTAAAGGAGTTTTAACTCCAGATGTTCTTCAGCTTACAGATATAGATAGTCCCATAAAAAACCTCACCTACATAATCACAAGGCATCCACAATATGGACGTTTATACTTGAAAGAGACTGTTGTACACTGGGACCAGTTTACACAGCTGGATGTGGATGATAGGAAAGTGTACTACAGGCATAATGGCGGAGCTGGACAAATTGATAAATTCTCATTCATAGCTACAGACAAGGTCAATCATGGTTTCCTGGTTAATGGACAATTGAGAGAGGATCCAGTAGAATTTACAATACAGGTAAGTATAGACATTAACTACATTTCTTCTTTCAGTACATGGTAAATATTTCTTTACCCCCATGTGGCAACTGGTAGTATTTACCACCTCCAGGTAGAGGATAAGACTGAATGGGCTGCCGGACATAGTAAGCACCATATGTCATCACTTGCGGGAGTACTCCTGAGACAAAGGGGGCCGCTTTGGGTCCCCCTATTGGGGGAGAAAGGCGGGATAGAAATTCAATAAATAATAATAATCTTGTGATGGATTTTCCATGTCAAACAGGGCTTATCCTCCTTTGCATCTAGTTACTTGAACTAAAAACAATATTTGTGTAATATTCCAAAGATAATCAAAATCTAGGAATTACTCAGACTACCACTCTTCCACATTCGCATTCAATCAGTGCTGTGTTTTGTTTTTTAGTTACTATGGATGGGAACACTGCTAGTGCCAGCTTGCTGGGGGCCCTGGGGCAAACTCTACACTGGGCCCTCAGTGGCCCCCAGTGGCACCAGTCCCTAGTGGCACTGGGCCCCCAGTGGCACCGGTCCTTGATGGCACATTGGGCACTACCATTTCCACTTCCAGGGGTTGGCCTGACCAGGGGGTCCTCTGATAGGTCTCTGGGCCCTTGGCCAGAGCTCAAACTAGCTAATCCCCTGGTGCCACCCCTGAAAGGGGAAGTTCAAAACAACCCCCCTACATTTGTTGTGTGAATTGGTCTGAAGGCTCACTTGATTTTCATGGAATTACCATCTAACTGTGTTTAAATGCTGCAACTTGCCTGTGAAATGTAGCACTGTGCCTTTAAACCGGCTCCCTGATGTTGGGTACATATTTAACTTATTCAGGACTGCAAGGTTTAACATGTCTGGTAAATCAGCCTTCGTGGCCACCAGAGAGAGGCAACTCTGGCAAAAGTTCAGAAATCAGTGTTTCGGAAAGATTGGTTTGACCAGCTCTCATGTGAGAATGTGTCCCTGACCAAATGCAGTCAAATTCTAAATGACATTTAACTGCTCCCTCGCTGCACCTAACTATGGTCAAAACCTCCTAAACCTCACAGGGTGCTTGGGTTCAGCCTGTTTAGGCATTCACTTGTTTATGGCTTGAAGTTCCTGTTCTGTGTTTTGGGGTATCTGAATAACCTATTTTGTCAAGGTTTATTGAGCAATCTTGCATTTTAAAATATGCTTCGGCATGTTAAAACTTTAAGTGAGGATTTATGTGTATTATCACATACTTAACTCAATAACTACAACACAACCCAATCCTATGCATGTTTATTTGGGAGTAAATCCCTCTGAGATCAATGGAACGTACTCCCAAGTAAGCATGTATCTTTAAAGTTGCAGATTATTTGTAGTAAGTGAATTTGCAAACATGCCTTCATCCCTTGTGTATGAACTAATGCTGTTTGAAAAGCAGTTACTGGATTTGGAACATGAGGGGTTAATGGGAAGTAGCTCCTAAATTGCATATACTTAGAACTCATGGCCTAGTTTACTAATCAGTTGTCATAAGATGTCAGATGGGGAACCATCACTTAAGGATTGCAGAATGCAGTCAGTCAAGCAACTAATTGGTTGGACAGTGGCATGAAGGTGTGCGCGTCCCCAGAGGAGGGTGAATTATCAGAACAGGTGAAGAAAGTTTGGATAAATGAGCATCTCAGTGGCATAAAACTCAACACTTGGCTGAATTGCAATGATGTCGACTGGGAGGGCAGCTTTGTTCCTTCTTTGGGAACTGCACATCACAGTGGACTGGAATACCATCATTCTCCTTCTCGGGTCTAATTTTGGCATGAAACTGCCAGTCAGCTGAATGCATGAAAGAGCATGACCCAAGCCGTAGGGGGCTGGCATACTTTAATAATTTTGTTTTTGTTTATAATCCTGAAAAGCTTGTACTTTCTGCTGCCTCTACTTTTGCAACTTGTCTTTCTTCTACTATGCAGCTCCCTAGTCAGCAATCCTTATTTGGCAATCCATCACTGAACATGACTTCTGGCTGTTATATCTCCTCTCCCCTAGCACCAGAAACTATTGTCAATGGAAATTCCAGAGATATGTCCTGTTAAGTCCCCCAGAATTTTCACCAGACTCCATTCCTTGCTGTGGAAAGGCTTTCCCAAACACAGACCATATTAATTCTTCACCTTCTGTATTGCCACATGCCAACTTCTTTGAGATGTATTGAGATGGAAATACAGAAGGTGAAGAATTAATATGGTATGTGTTTGGGAAACTCCACTCTGTATGTATAAACCTACGTATTTTGTTCTCTCTCACACACACTTATTCAAACAGTATTTGAATCCACTTACCAGTACCCTCTGTATAAGATAATATGAAACCCAGGAATCCGTTCCTCTACTAAAAATAGATAGGGAGGAGACAGAGACTAATCTGCTCAATCTTTGGGGGAAAAGAACATTCAGTCTCTGTCTAGCTGCTTCCTCCCACCAACAGATCAATGGTACAATAGTGCCCCCATGAGAAGGACAATCACAGCTTTCAGTTGAAAAGGAGGAGAGCGGGGTTTATTGAGAAACTTCTGGTGACAGTTGGCTGGGAGCTAAGCTTCCATCCCTGTTCTGCACAGAAGGCAGTGGGGTTGCAAGTATTGAGATATCAGCCTGCTCGAGAACAAACAGAATCTGAGCTGTGACCCCCCCCCCACCTTGCCCTTCTAGCACCAATCATATGTATCTACTTGTGGAGAATATTTCCATATATTAGAATCCTACAGCTTTATGGAATTCCATTCTGAGAACCAGGTCCCAGGATGTGATTTGGGGGGGACAAGTTGCCATCACCTTATTGAAGCTAAGAGGTTTAGATCTGGTTAGTACCTGAATGGGTGACCACCTGAGACTCCCATGTGCACTGCTTTAAGTTCTATGGTGGAAGACAGGCTATGCATGTAAACTAGAACAGACACCCATCGCTCGGCTCCGTGCTGCTTCCGTGTTTTCCACATTGTAGTCTTGCAAACAGTCGCAAAATGAGGTACATAATCACCATGGGTGTCTGCTTTTCCATGCTGATTTTTATCACAACTGAATCAATTATTAACAGCCCAAGCTTTTCCCCGCCATAGCATGTAGCCACATGAAAACAGGCTGTGCTGTATGCTGAGATGGGGGGAGGATGTTTTCCCTTATATCTCTATAATCCCCTCGATTGCCAATGGGTCTCTTTGGACCTGCGCCAGCTATATAGCTGGCACAAGTCTGAGTAATCAAAGGTAGTGTGTTGAGAGGCTCTGGAGGAGATAGCATCCAGTAAAAGTGTGCTGATCACCCCCTCTCACCTCCAACGCACCCCTTTCCCTCCCCTCGATCCACTCCGGTCCTCCCACCCCAATCCCGTTCCGCCCACCCCAATGTCGGTCTCCTCACTGCTGCCACATGCAGGGTCCTCCCCTCAGGGTCTATGAGAGGGGGGTTAAGGGGGTACAATCGTACCCAGGCCCAGGGCCAAAAAATGGGTCAAAAGGAGGGCCCATAGCAAAAAAGGGGGCCCAAGAGCAAAAACTTACATGAAGGGAAGGGGCCCAAAAGAAACTTCATACCCCTTGATAAAATTCTTCTGAGTGGCCCTGCCTCCCCATCATCTGCGGCGGCAGCGCAGAAGTGCGCGGCTAAACATTTGCCACACCGTAAAGCATGCTCCACTGCTGGAACACTAGTTTCAGCAATGGACCCGCTGCATAATATTGGGGCAACAAGAGATGTAAATGAAGCATGAGGCAATTTCAGGTCTAACATTCAAGTTGAACACTGGTGAGACACGCCAAGCCCTCTGTCTCACCCTCATTTTATGCATCTTCTTAACAGATAGACTGTCACGATAAAATGGCTCCAAAACTCCTTATAAAGACAAGCCCAACCACTATACAAAACCTCAGAGATGGGAGGTTTGCAATCTTCATCACAGCACGCAACCTGAAAGTCACAGATGCTGATAGCAGAGATGAGGATCTCATCTTCAGTGTTCGTCGACAACCTTTCTTTGGGTATCTGGAAAACTCAAAAGCAGGTACTTCACTCTAAAATGTAAGACCCTGAAATACCATGGACTAGTTTGGTTGCTTACAGAAGCTGTTTTGTTTTAAGTAACTTGGACCCTTGGAGAGCAGTGGGTGTCCAGTTCATCGTGCATGTTCAGGATATCCCTTTCTACTCAACAAGCTGTTCAATTCAAGAGCCATCCTGAGCTATCTGATCTTATTGTTTAAACAAATGCTCCAAAGAAGAAAGTAATCGATAATCAAAAAGAGGAGGTACACCTCAAATAGGTTTCAAAGGAAACTGCTTATACTGTCTCAGACCATTTGTCCATCTAGGACAGTATTGTCAATGCAGGCTGACAGCAGCCCTTCAGCCAGGATTTTTATTTTTTATTTTTTTGCTGTACCTGGAGATGTCAGGAATTGAACCTGGGACTGTATGCATGCAAAACATGTCATGTACAATACTACTGAGTCGCACCTCTTCTCTTATGAACCCTTTCCCATTTTGATAAAATCATCGTTCAGAGGTGATTGTCAATATCATAAAAAGTAAAAGTAAAATTTTGATCTAGCACTAGCATGGTACATGGTACTTTCTAATAGGTGAGAGGGCAGGTCCTAACCCTGAGGGGCTCCGAATCGAGAAATAGATTCAAGGGAGACAACAAAGGGAGAGGAGTGGTGATAGAATAAATGGAGGAAGAATATGTGATTATTGGCCCAATCCTATTGGGCCCAGTTGCCAGTGGAACGTGCATTCCACTGGCAGCAACTGCCTTATGGCAGCTGTAAAAACCACTCTGGCTGCACACAGAGTAGCGCACTGAAAGAGCACCAGTGGGAAGGCCAGAGCCTTTCCTGTACACATCAGTGCCTCGCCAGGGCAGGTAGAATGGCAGGGGAGGCAGGACAGGGTGAGGGAGCGTAGAACGGAGGAGGGGAGGGCAGAACAAGGCCGTGACCGGGACGGGGCAGAACAGGGTGACGACAGGAGAGAGGGAAGGACAGATCAGGTCCAGGAAGGGAGCGGTTTGGCGGTCCCCAAATCCTAGCCCCCTTCCTGGACCCAATCCCACAGTGTGGGTCCATGTGGACCTGCACCAGCAGATTTGCAAATGCAGGTCTGAATAGACCCCTCTGCGCCTCAGAGGCTTACCCCTGGGTAAGGGAACAGATGTTCCCTTACACAGAGGAGAACTCCACAGCTGCCCCCCTTCAGGATGCAGTGGTAGCCATTTTGGCATTGCTGCATTGGTGGTGGGGGGAATAGGATTGGGCTGTATTTCATGTACATGTCCTTACAGTGCAATCCTATGCATGTTTACTCAGAAGTAAGTCCTATTCTGTTCAATGAGACTTAGGGTGCAATCCTATCCAGCTGCCAGGTCAGCATAGTACCTCTGCGCTGGCCCAGGACTGTCGTAAAAGCTGCCGTAAAGCAGTTATGCTGGCCCTAGGTCAGTGCAGAGGCTTTTGCCAGTCCCTACAGGCCGGATCCAGACAGCGTGTGGCCCAGGTAAGCTGTGGCTGGGCCAGGCAGCCTAGGGGTGAGGGGAGGGCGTTCTGGGAGTGGGGGGAGAGTGGGGGTGGGTGGATCAGGTCTGGGAGGGTGGGATTGGCGGCAGCGGCAAATGCTGTATCCTATCCCCCTCTCAGGCCTGTTTCTCCTGACACGGGCAGCCTTGATTTGCGACCCCAAAATGGCAGCCGCAGATCCGAGGAGGCCCATTGCGGAGACTGGGGCTTTACCCAGTCAACAAAAGTTCCCTTACCTCGAGGAGACCTGCAACCCTGCCTACTCTGCTCAGGATCCCGCATTGCCGGCACCGGCATAGCTGGATTGCTGAGCAGAGCGTAGGTTATGATTGGGTTTTTATTCTCAGGAAAGTGTGCATAGGATTGCAGCTTTAGTTGTAGTAGGATCCAGAAACTTGTTGCCTTTTATTTTACTACAGATGCCATTCCTTCTTTATCTGTAATATGAGAACACTGTGCTAAATGTTTAAATGACACTAATTTAAAAGCCCATCAGAGTACAGAATTGAACAAAAATTTAGTATTGTATCTAAGGTATTTGAGACAACACAACATATGACTTACAATATTGCTTGTCTGGAAAGGTTTAAAGAACGCTTACAGTTTAGAATTCCAGTTTCTGTGGTATATTGTACAAGTAGGATGACATGGGCAGCCCAATCCTATCCTCCCCATCGTAAGCAATTCAGCATGGGCCGTGCGGCCCACCCTGAATCCTATCCGGGGAAGGGAGAGGCAAATGCCGCAATGGGGCTACTCGGTTAATCAAGCAGACCCGTGTCAGGGCTTGTGGCCTGGGAGGGGGGACATGATATGGCGTCCAACACAGAAACTGGTTCCACCCCCTTCCTGGGCTCGATACGCCAACCCCGCCCTATTATGCTCCCTCCCCACCCTCCCCCGGCCCTGCACTGCTCAGAGTGGCACTTACCTGCTCCATGGCACAGGGTCTTCTGCCACTCGGCAGGTAGGCGGCGCAGACCTTGGTGTCGGCGCCACCTACTCACCAGGTGCCGCAAACATGCCCTACGGCATGTTTGTGACACCATAGGCTGGCACAGCAGTGCTGAGCCAGCCTATGCTGACAATAGGATTGCACTGTAATACTATGTATGACCACCCTTAAACAACTGTTCCATTGGGCCAGGTATTCATTTACTGCTGGACAGACTGAGAACAAATAATTAAATAGTTTTACCTATTGGTTTTACCAAACCATACTAGTAAGAACTGCTTTGATGCGTGTCAGATTAAAGATCTGTCTAGCTGAATATTCTGTGTTCTCAAAGCCACAAAGCTCAGGTTGCAATAACCCTAATCTGTTTAAAAAGGTTCACTATTGCAATACCCACACCTGTTTAGCCCTTAGAACGTAGTAGTCAGAAACAGCCTGTCTCTGAAAATGCAGGCTCTGCTTTGGATATAATGGTAAATAGCCACTGATTGTCCCATTATTCTCCATGCCCTTATCTAATCCTTCAAAAAGCCATTCACACAACTGTTCTACCATGTGTGTACTCAAATGGGGGGGGGGGAATGTTGTGTGGGCTTAAATGAAGAATGCCCTCAAAATGGTTGTCTGAACTAGTTGGTTTGCCAGTTCCACATAAGTTCTGGTGAGGCAAATCAAGTCACAATGAGTAGTCAACATTTCTTTTCTTGTCTGCATTGGAATAGTAAATGTCCACAGCCATAATGTTTTGTGGGAGGGTTACATGTGTTGTAGTGCTTTTCGCCTCTGTTTATGAAGAAGTGATTTGAATTGGCAAGAAACAGATCTCATCTGCAGTCAGATCTCTGTTCCAGAATTACAGCACAATCCTGTGCAACTTTACGTGGCTGGCCTAAAGGGCCAACTGCGGTATCCTGAGCCCCACCTAGCACAGCACCAGCAACTGCCTCTGCTACACCTCCTCCAGCTGAGTGGAAGTGAGGAGAGTGCTTGGCTAGACGTTTTAGCCCACTACTCTCCCCTCTACCACAATTCTTCTTTCATTCTATTCTCTTCCTTTTCAAGGAGAAATTGGAGGAGAAAGAGCAGCAGAGGAGGCACATCCTGTTGGTATTCTGCCTGAGGCAACTGTCTCAGTCAGCCTCATGGATGGGCCAGCCCTGCAGAAAGGTGTCAGACAAATTGCTCTCTCTCAGTCTAACCTATCTGCCAGTATTGCCATTTCTCAGAGAAAGAGTGGAATGCAAATGTGACAAATGAATAAAAGTGATTTTCACATCCACAAAAAGAAACTGAAATAGTAATGTGTGTGTTGGCCTGTAAATACCAAACATGCTATTGTTATAGAAAAACACGTCAGCTGCTGGTGTTTTTATTTTAAGATATATGCATAAGAGTTGAGACTGTATTGCTTCCAACGATTTAAGCAGTTTTAAGAATCAAAATTGTTTTCTTTTACCTCCTTTCCAGTACAACACAGAATTCTATGACTCATTGTTCATTTAATAATGTAACTGACATTTACCAGCCTCTGCAGCCTAGAACAGTGTCTTAAAACATTTGCTTGAATAGCTGCCTTGCCTCTTTAACATCTTTAACACGATGGAAATAATTATCCTGTACAGGTTGATTATCCCTTATCCGGTCATCCAAAATCCAGACTATTCTGAAATCCAGACATTTTTGGGACTATGATTAAAATAAAAAACACCACTTATTCCAGCACCTGGCTGGCATAGTGCAAGGCATGCTGGGGCACAACATTATTAAAAATATTGTATAAAATTAGCTTCAGGCTAAGTATATAAGGTGTATATGAGACATAAATGAACTTTGTGTTTAGATTTGAGTTCCATCCCCAAGATATCTCATTATATTTATGCAAATATTCCAAAATCCAGACAAATCCGAAATCCAGACAATGTCCCGTCCCAAGCAGTCTAGATAAAGGAGACTCAACCTGTATAAGGTTAGACAGCTTTACAAAAAGTTTTGTTTTTTGTTTTAAGTTACAGCATTGGCCACCCTACGTAAAAAAATCGATGCTCTTTTACAGTATTGCACTGTCCTTCTACTACAGGTAGTTTTCGGCAAAACTCTTTTACTCAAGATGATTTAAACCAGCATAACATTCGATACATCATAAATCCCTCTCTGGAGGTAACTTCAGATAGCTTTGAATTTCAAGTCTTGGATATGGCAGGCAACACAATCGTTCCAGAGATGTAAGTGTCAAGACTTGGGATCGTTGTATTTAAAGTGAAGAGGCATCTGATATTAATTTGTGAGTGTTTTTGTGGGTCTGTCCTCATTTTAGTGTATAATGTATTTTACTGAGATTTAGCATTTAGCGCTTGAAGGAGCAATGACTGATGGCCTATACACTCATCACTGTTAGCGTACCTTTGTTATGGCTCGCAGGTGCCTTTGGTGACTGGGGCAGCCCAGCCCAGCCCAGGGTGCTTCTCAGCAGCTGCCATTTTTTTTACCAATAATGCAGTGCACACACATCCCTTTACTGCCTGACTGTGACTCAGCGATGTGAGCGGGTGCGTTTCATCAACAGCAAGGAGCACTCCAGGCTGATGCTGCTCCTGCCACCAAGAAAAGTCCCCACTAGGGCGTGAGTCCCCCACCAAGGCACTTGGCCTGGGCCTGCCATGAAACTCAAGCCACACGTTCCTAGGCAGACTCATAAACTAGAACCTCCTAATAACACTTTTTGAATGCCATTCATCTGAAGAAACTTTACAGATAGGAAGCAACAGAATTCAAGTCAGTGCTGCATGCATGGCTCAGTGCAGAGCCAGGAACATTGACCTCTGTAATTCCCATGTTTCTAGGAACATCGTTTTTGAGGCAGCAAATGCTCTTTTTCAATTCTCGCTCTTATGATCAGTTACCAGACACATCACTACAAGCATTACATGAGAATTATTTATTAATGGCACTTAAGTATTTTAATGACAGGATCGTTATGGTTCCTGTGTGCCCGGGTGTGTAGTTTCACTTCTGTTTCCTTATCAGACTTGAGATAAAATGGTCCCGTATAGAACTGGCAGAAACATGCTATCGTGTCTGTGAAAGTGTTGGATCTCTTCCCATTAAACTCATAAGAACAGGACAGAGTGCCGAGCCGTCATTTGTTGGAATAAAGGTGAGACATGAAACGATGAGTGAAAAACATTTTTCATGTACATTAATATCTGTTCAGCAAGAAGCCAAACCATCTTAGGTATATCTAACGCTGCTTAATGGTGTTTGATCTTTTTTTAAGGTCCAAGAAGTGTCAGCTAGAGTTGGATTGGACTTCAAACACAGTACAGCGAGATTAGCGCAGTTTGATCCTGGTAAGGTAATCATTTTATATGCCTTCATTATGGTCTTATGAAATAAAAGCTAAATTAAGAATATTCATGATGGTGTGGGCTTCTGCAGTAAATCGTCCATGAGGAGCTAAGTTGAGATAGAAAAATTGCTTGACCCTACATAATGCTCACCTCCACAGGAGGATGTTTATAATCGTCGCTGTGGCTGCCTTTCTCTGGGGAGCATTATATGTGAGCTCATCATCCGTGTTGACTTTTTGCAAAAGTTCAAAGAGCAATCCAGTCTCCTGAAAAAAATTAGCATACATTACACATTCAGACAGATATAGAAACCTTCCATAGGCGCCGGCCGGAGTTCAGAAGACAAAGTGCTACTTTCTTTGCTGTCTCATGGATCAGAGAGCACAGAAGAGAACTGTGCATTACAGGTAGGGGCCATAACTCAGGAGTAAAGCACATGCTTTGTATGCAGAAAGTCCCAGGCTCAATCCCCAGCATTTGCAGGTAGGGCAGAGAAAAATTTATGTCTGAGACACTGGAGAGACACTGTCACTGCCCTGGGTCCCTTCTCACAATTGCTTTTCCCCTCGTGCACATTTCCCCTCGTGCACACTTTAAAAACCACTGCTGGTAACAACTGGACCAATTTTTCAGCACAATCTTACTGAAGTGCTATGCTGGTGCAGCGGCTGCTGCGCTGGCATAGGGTGTTGCAAATGTGCCGTAAAGCACGTTAGCAACACCCAGACAGCAAACAGCGGCCTGGTGGGAAGGCCTGCGCCATCCCGCCAGTGCTGCATCCAGCAGCACCGCGCGCCAAAGCAGGTAAGGTCACTCTGAATGGCATGGGGGTGGAGCTACATGAGGCTCTCAGTGGTGATCTTTCAAATATTTTTCAAAATTGCTCTTAAGATAAAGTTTCCCAATTATTTCAAGGTGGCCGTCCAATCACCTGTAGGATGGCATGTTATTTTCATTATTATTGTTGATAATAATAGCAATAAATCAATGAATATCCCACCTTAGTAGCTTACAAAGGTAGAGCTAAACCTGGAAGTATACACAGAAAAGACAAGTATTTTGTTGAAATGTGGTAAATACAATAATAATGAAAATAATAGCACACATGCAAAAGTATTAAGAGAGCAACTAGACTGTGTTATTGTTGGTAACACAGCAGGAATGTATCTAAGTCACTAGGTCATGAGTGCAAGTGTGAGTCATTTTTGCACACGTGCAAGTCCAAATGTGAGTCAGTGGCATAAAATTTTGAGCAAGTACGAGTCAAGTGCAAGTTCTTTTATGCACGAGTATGAGTCAAGTGCGAGTCATTTTTGCACAAGTGCGAGTAAGGCCAAAAAGCCCGAATCACGAGTCAAGTCAATTTGGGAAAATGGCTTTTCCCCCTGAAAATGGGGTGGGTGGGGACTCTGTGTGGGTTGTGTGTGGGAACCTCTGAGGCTTCTAAAGCACCCACTTGGCTTCCCATATGATCTTCCCCTCACCTCTCAGTCTTGTCACTACCCATCTGGCTTGGGAAAAACAAGCGTACTTGTGTCTACATTCAAACCATTTACTATTCACTCCCCTTGCCGAGCCGAGCATCCCTTGGTCTCGGAGTTTTGGCCAATGAGGAGGAGGAACCACTGCGGCAACCTCGCTTTCCCTCACCCCTCCTCTCGCGCTCGGAGTTGTGGTCAGTGGCGAACAGATGGCGAGAAAAAAAGGGAAAACGTTCTGAGCCAGGCTTGCTTTCCTACCCCTTGAAAACCCTCCCTCCCCGTCGCCCTCCTCCTCCAAGGTCTCCACTGCACCTGTCTGCCTGTGTTGATGCGGGCCATTAAAGGAAAACAACTCGGAAATGGCAAGTCGCTACCCCCACAAGTGCGAGTTAAGTGCGAGTCCCGTGGGTCGCGGGTTCGAGTGCGAGTGCGAGTCAGTGGGTCACGAGTACGAGTCGGGGGGAAAAGTGACTCAGTCGCACTTGCGAGTCAAGTCATTTGACTTGAGTCCCCATCCCGGTTACACAGGCCTATCAGTGATTGCATCAATAGGTGGGAAAGCAGATGCTGTTCTCCCGTTCTGGTGCTTGCCTAGTGTTTTTAAGTGGCTTCTTGGAGCAGCTGTTCTCATGTGAATGCATTTCTTGCTCAGCTGATATTTCCTCTGCACAGATTTTCAGCGGCTTTGTGTCAAAGAACAAGAAAACAAAACCGCTGCAATCATTCTGCTTTTTCTTTCCCTCCAGGATAACCTTGTCCACTTCAGGTTCCTGTCTTTTTCTTCTCAATTAGTCGTGTAGAAATATCCTTAGTGCCGGCTTTCTCCAGTACTGCTACTGAGGGGCATCTCAATGAGTGGCCTTGAATAAAAGGCTAAGAGCCAAAAGAAATGAATTTAAGAGCAAATTTGTCCCCCAACACTGAGCTGGCTGGGCAACCCCTTTGCTTGAATCACCTGGATAGATGTTGCTAATCTTACTAAATTGCTTACAGTCCTCCATAATGGCCCCTCTTGCTAAGGCAGCATTTTATAAGCAGCAATTCTATGAATTAGTTTTAAATACGTACATAATTGGCCTGAAAAAAATATTATAACATCTACTGTCCCTTTGGTTTTCCCCCACACCTTATTTTTGGCTTCCAGACTGCTGCCACTCCACCAGTTAGAACTTCCTTCCCCTGGCCCCACCCTGCACGAGGCGAGGCGAGGAAATTAGCAAGAATAAAATATTGACCATGTTACATAATCTAGGATTTATTTTCCCTTCTCCTTTGATTGTGTTACTTCACCACCATCTTTGCACACAACCCTTACTTGAATACCTGGTTCCTTCAAATAACCATTCAGGAGCAGCAATAAACAAGGCAGTATCCTCCAAAAGTGGCAAACTAAATCCAGGCTAAGCACATAATAATACGTAACAATTATATACTGCTTGTAGAATGTTCAGCGTGCTTCACATATGTTAGGGTTGTTGTGGGATTATCCTATACAGGTGGGCCCCCATATCTGCTGGGGATATGTTCCAGGACCCTCCGTGGATACTTGAAACCGTGGATAAGAGCGAACACCCCCTCCATGGTTTCCTGAGGGGCCCCCCCACCCTGCCTCCCCTGCAGGCAGGCGTGCTTGCCCCCCCCCAGCTCTTATTTTTCTTTCAGCAAGCTTTGTTTCTTCCTTAAAACAAACAGAGAAGCAGCCTCCATTGCAGGCAAGTAGAACGAGACTAAGTTCTAGAGAGGCTCTGCAAGGTTTCTGTTAACCTTGCAGAGCCTCTCTAGTACTTAGTCTCGTTCTACTTGCCTGTAATAAGCAGCCAGAGGCTGCTTCTCCTGTTTCTTTAAGAAAGAAACAAAGCTTACTGGGAAAAAAGTAAAAGCCTGGGGGGTCCCCACGATCCGTGGATAACTGAAACCGTGGATAGCGAATCAGTGGATATGGGGGCCCACCTGTAATTTGCTTGGCACCACCCTACTCCAGATAGTTAAATAAAGGCTCACCATTACACAGTAAGCTGATTTTACCTTTTAAGTTGCAGGCACTGCCTGTTCAGAAGGCAAGTGTATATTTGTGACATTTCATCAGTGATCATTCTGGCCTAGGGCAGACTTGAGCAATGTTAATTAAACTCGCATTTCAATAGGGAAGATTCCCCCCCCCCCCATCATTAATGTTTTAATCTCAAATATGTTGACCATGGAGCATCCAAAGCTTTTATCACCAGCAACAATATAGCAAGAATGAGGCAAATCTTCAGGGTTAAAAGCCATACTAAAATATAATTGAAGTTAAAAACACATTTGTGTTTGAACTGGTTCAACTGGTTTTTTTTTGTTGTTTAAACTTTTTGTAACTTGTTTTTAACTTCAATTATATTTTAGTATGGCTTTTAACCCTGAAGATTTCTTGCTGACCATGTTGACCATGATCCACAAGTCACACACACTAGAACTACATGGGCATTGAGACTTTTACTCCCTTGACAACTTAAATAGTGCTTTGGCATGTGGAGCTGCTATATTCATTCACAGTTTTCTGATCATGGCCATTAGCTGGAAGTGCATTGACTTCAGTAGAACATAGAACATCTTGCCCATACAGGCTTTTAATGAGCTATTTAAGTTGTGTTCGGTGCTCCCCACCACACAGGAATGTATACATGAACAAGGGGGTACCATGGCTACTTAAGTAAAATCATGCCCTCAACATATTAAGTTTGAAGTTGGATTAGTGTAATAATGTACTTCATGTGAGGCTACTTCATGTGAGACAAACATCCCCTTCCCCCAAGGTGCTCCCGGGCTGCCCTGGGGCAGCCTGGGAACGGGATAGGATGTGGCAGCCAGCCCTTTAGGCCAGCCACGCATCTTTACACAGAATTATACAGTTAATTTGTTACAAGTAAAGAAACAATAGAGGGCTCACAAAATATTGAAGTGTATTTGCAGATCACAAATGTGTTTTCTGATTACAGTGGACCCTCGCTATCCGCGGATCCAGCATCCGCAGATTTGTCTCAATGCTATTATGGGGGCCACCGTGAAAACCTTTAAAAAATTTTAAGAGTTTTAAAATAGCATTCCTTACCTCTTCACTGGCAAACTGCGCCATTTGCAGGGCGGTAGACAGTGAAATCACGCTCCTGCAGCCTCTTCCTGGTTGCTCGACTTGCCCTCTCCCTTCCTCAAGATTGCCCCAAAATGCAGACAAGCAATTTTTGTATTATAAGGTATTTCTTTCTGAAAACAGGTTTCTCTGCTCCAGAATAGAATGGGAAGAACTCAAGTGTGAGCAGGAAAAAAATTACAGAAACTCCTCTACTTATGAACATTCAACTTATGAATGAATGCTTTCAGCCTGACTTCCACTCTGCAGCCAATGCTGCTGAGTATGGAAGCTGTTCAGGAGCATTCTGAGCAATTCTGCAGTGAACCTGACAGTGTTCAGAGTGAAACTGACAGCATCCCACCTGAATCTGGCAAGGGTTTAAGTGAAACTGACAACATTTATTTATTTATTTTAGGAATTTGTAGCTGGCCTTTCTCCCGAGGGCACTCAAGGCGGCTTACAGCATATTAAAATACATAAACACATTAAAACAATTTAAAAACACATTAAAATAATTAAAACACTTAAGTTAAAAATAAACAACCCCAGTGGGTCACCAGCATTTACATATATTAAAACCATTTGTTAAAATACCAAGTGAATCTGACAGAGAAAGGGGCAATTACAGTACTTATGAACAAAATGACTTGTGAACATACCTCTGAAACCTACCATGTTCATAAGTAGGGAAGCTTCTGTGCTATAGTGTCTGTTTTTTCAATTGTATTCTGAAAATGGGAGTGTATTTATTCATTTATTTTAACACATTTTTATCCCATCTTTCCTCCCAAATAAATAGGGTGCCCAAGGCGGCTCACAGGAATGAATTAAAAAACATAATCACATAATACAAATATAAACAATAAAATACAAGCAGCAAATAAAACATTCATAACAGCAGAAGCAGTAAAAGCCATAAAACACAATGAAAGTGATGAAAACAACTGCAGAGCCTAAGAACAATTTCTGTGTTTAGCAGTAGAAAGAACACTTCCTGGTGTGCAAGAAAGAGGAAATGGCAAATGTAGTGTGAGAGCTTCTTTTTTAGAGTTATTTCTTGTAGAGTTTCTAAAATGTTTGTCTTGCTCATTAATGTTGAAAATGCTGAAAACTCCTTTTGAATTTGTCCCTCACCATTTACTGTAAGCAAAAAAATGGCTATGCACGCACGCAAAAGCGTGCACGCGCGCAAACACACACACACACACACACACACACACACACACACACACACTGCAGTGTCTGATGGTAGAAAATCTAAAATCCTGGTAGAACTTAGGCATGTGGTTAAGTACTTTGTTGAACTGAAGCCCAGGATGGGAATAAAACTTCATCTGCATCCTACAATCCTAAAATTGCCCCCACAGTGCTAGCCTGATTCTATTCAGTGGGGCTGCTGCCAGTATCGTACTTTGAAAATTGGGCTATAAGAATCCTTCATGGCAAAGCATATTAGTTCTTGAGCTTAAGGATATCACAAAATCATCTGCTATGTTTTGAATGCAGTTTCACGGGGTGTGATAGGCTCCTCTTCAGATAGCCTGGAGCTCCAGGTGCAGAGATATTCTCTTGGGACAGAAGGAAAGCCAACATAATGGGCAAAAGGATTTGAAAAGACTGGGCACCCTTGATACTCCAAATCCTTCTTGCTTTGCGAATTCAGTGAAATGTTCCACTGCGGTTTCCCCCCCCCCTTCATAATTCCATGTTCAGTACCTCCATTACCCTAGATACACTACTGTATGAAAATGATCTGGTTGGAGAAACTTGTATTTAATCTTACTAAACATACAACATGACTGCTATTCCCTTGGGGGCATGGATTTTAAAGGTTGTGGAAAACCTTAATGATCCTTGAGATAATAGCACATAATTGCTCCGCTAGAGAGTACGCCATGACTTTCCAGTTCCAAGAGCACGAAGCAGCAGAGATGTGGCAGGAAGCAGGTGTCTTGAGGATATTAAGGGGTTAATGTGAAATGAGGAGCTGGGCCCTGGTGTGCTAATGAGCCTGCATATGTTACCACTTGTGTAAATATCTATAAAGAAAGGCACCACAAAGGCTCCTTGGTGAACACTCTCTAAACTTGTTGCATTCTTTCTCCCTTTGATGGACTATTACACCTCAAGGGTATCAGGCCATGGTGATAATTGCACATGTTCAGTATACTGTATATATCCTCACTGAAATGTTTCACAGCAGATAGTTCCTGGAATTACTGTTGTATAATTCAGCTGTTCTATTGTCAGAGGAATATGAAAGCTATTACCAGTGTGATGTAAGACTTCTACACATTATGCTTTTTGCAGGTGTTTCCATAAAGTTCTGGAGTGTCCTCCTTCAGGATGATGGCCTCGAAGAAAACAACGAAGTGTTTAAAATAATACTAAACAAGCCTAAAAATGCTGTACTGGGACACAAGAGAGAACTGGCTGTTGAAATTCTTGATCCAAGGGCTGGTAAGATAAGTCTTGTTTTGATATACCTTCCAAAATAACCTTTCTAGACCTTGCGGTTCTGGTCTATTAAATTGCCAAGTGCCCTAATCAATGCGATTAGCGGTTTCTAATTTCAGGTTTCTGATCAGCAGTGTTTGTGACAGTCTAATAGAATTGTGACAGTAAAAACCTGTGCAGATGTTAAACCATGTGGTGGTGGCGGGGCCAAGAGTAGGTGGGTAAGACCCAACACCACGCCAACACGCTCACAAGACCTGCCCCTCATTTCATTCAGCATTTGTCTGCAGCAGCAAATGCTGAATGCAGGGAGAGTTTCTCCCTGAGATGATCATCACCCTGGAATGTTCCCTGGGTTCAGTGCAGACAAATGTTGAATGGGAAATGGGGCTTGCCAGCCTGCTCTCCAGGTCCTATTTTCTGTGCACAGATTAAGGTCTACACAGGGCTGTGGTAGCATTGAATTCTAAGTTTTACGAACAAAGACTAGGCATACTTACTATTAGAATGTAAACCTGGCATTAGGAATATATCTGTTGCATCTGATGATACACTGTGGGTTGAACTTTCTGAAAGTTTTGAGAAGAATCAGTGTCATTTTATTATTGTTATTATGCTGCACGAACACTATTCTTCCAGTCATGATTTCTCTGTAGAACATCTTGTCCAAATTATACACTTTCTGATCGGAGATTTTTGATATCGGCAGCCCAATCCTGCCTAAGGATCCGCCGAGCGGCCCAGGCCACCCGCCGGATCCCATGCTCCGCTGTGGGCAGGCTTCTGCCTGGCGGAAAGTCTACTCAGGGAAGGGGACGCTCATTCCCTTCTCCGAGTGTAAATGGCGCTGGGGCCGATCAGCCTCCTCAGATTTCCGCCAATGAAATCGCTGGCGGAAGTCGGAGGAGGCCATGTAACGGCCCAGCCGCGCAGCGGGGATCAAGATTTGGCTGAGGCCGTCCCCTGCCCCCTCCCATGCCGACTGGGCCTATCGGCCGCTGCCATTTACTGCCAACCCGCCTCCCCCCCCCCCCCGTCGGCTGGATCCTTACCTGGGTCCTCCGGCTGACAGGCGATGGCTTGGTCAGCGGAGCAGGGGAGGCCGGCCTTCCCTGCTCTCGAGTTGTTGAAAAAGTTCCTTACGGCACTTTTACAATGGCTTTGGACATTGTACCCCGCCTCACAGCTGGGCGCTAGGATTGCACCGCAAGTGTGTGAACAGTGTTGACTGGAAGAAAATAATCGTTTGCAGTAGGAATATTTTTATTTTTAAAGATCTACAAGCTAAAAGTAAACGTTATAAAATATATTTTAACAAATATTATTAATTTATAATTGCTTATCTATTCAGTGATTTAAAAAAAATCACAAAAACAAATGAGGAAGAGGAAAAATTTGTTTTGACAGTCACTAACCAGAGTACTGTATCTTTCAATATTTAAAAGCCCTCCTAAAATTGGCAGTGGCTATAGTGTTGGTTTTCTTTTGAACTTCAACTGGTCTTTCTCTGAAATAAGCAATGCAATTTTTCAAGGCAGAATATTTTTATTAAAGACTGTGATGAAAGCATTGCATCCTGTTTTTTTTAAGTGAGACACAACCCACTTAATCATAAAACAACAGATTTTGAACTACAACTGACCCATAACATCACAGAGTCTTTTAAAGTCAATCAGAAAATTCCTATTGATTTCCAGGATAGGAGAGGCTTGGTAAGCAACCAGTTCTTTCAATGATTAGGCTGAGATCTTATTGAGATATTTCAAGAAAAACTGCTAGGAGAGAGAATAGAAAGTCTGTTAAGGAATGCACACACACACACGCGCACACACACACACACCCTGCCCCCAAAATGTTATGTGTTCCTGTTTCATCCCATCTCTACGATACAGCCATGATAGAATTTTGGAAATTTAAGCTTCATTGAGTGTTTCCTGTCCTCTTTGCAGCTGCTCATTTATTGAATCAATTGTACCTAAGCAATCCTTGACATATTTCCAATCTGTTCTTAAAAATCATCCTGCTATAGGCGCTCTACACCTTAAATAACAACCTGAATAATAGTTATTCCCCTTCAACCTTAAACCACCTGAGTTCCATGCATAGAATAACTTCTGTTCCTTATTTTTACTTTGTGTGGTCTCAGATTTACTGAAGTGTCCTGAAGGCTGCTGATCCAGGTGTTTCTGCTAATAGAGATCACGTATAACGGAATTGTGAAGAACGAGCATCAGCACCACCAGACTTTCTAGGCACCTGAGGTCAAATTATACTCAGGGCCAACATGTGGCTTTTTAAATGTCACCCTTCTTTTTCATACTTTCAGCTGTTCACCACTATCTTTAGCAGAATGTCAGTGCCCAGTTAAGAAGACTATGCAATGCAGAAGGATGACTAACAGGAAGCGTGTTGTGTGTTTGGAGACATCAATTCACGTGCTGAGATGAGCCACCCACTATTTTACTTAAGGAGACGCAGAATGTCTGATGATTTTGATGCTAAACCAAATTTCCAGCTGCCCTGCCTAGACAGTGACGTGTGCCGACCCAAATTTGGGTCAAGAGTGACACCCTGTGGCCATGTGATTCTTTTTCTGATTTCTTTCTCTCGCATACCACCCCTCTTACTCCAGTTCTCGTCCAGCTTTTATATTACAGTATAATTTTCTTTTGCGTAGCTTGCTAAAAAGGAACCTTTGACCGCGCGAGCTTTCCTGCACAACCATCTGTCTTTCCAGGCCTCATCTTGAGCAACCTTCTTGTTCTGTCCTTGGAAGTTCCTAAAGTGGAAATTGTAACCTGAGCTGACACTGCAGTGGTGAATTTGAAAGCAAGACACTGTCCTGGCACAAAAAGCAGCACTGTTGTTTTGGGCTTTTGTCTGCAGCATCTGGCTTTGGGCCCTTTCAGAAATGAGTTCTCTGAAGATTAAGCTGAGATTGCAAAATTAATCTCATTTGTGGTTTATTTTAGATTTGACCTTGGACTGCAAAAATTAAAGACCACCATGTAGCAGCAGGCCCCTCTTAGGGTACTGCGAGTTTTCAGCAGCTCTCCAGGGTGGAAACTCCTAAGTTTTCCCATCCTGTACTCCTCAAATATCTCATGTAAAGGTGTTGAAGCAGAAAGGGATTGCTCACAAATGGATCTTCCTTTTTCCTCACAGCTCGCCACTCCTGTACTCGAAACGCTTTGCTTCATAATTACTGCATTTCTTTTCATGTATCTATTTAATAATTAGGTGACTGTGATTCTTCTGCAACTTTCCAAACTGATAACACCCAGGAAGTGCTGGAGAGGGCTAGAAAAAGTTCAGAAAGCCCACTGCACGCCGGTCACTCCTTAATGGCAAGTGGAAGAGGAAATATCCCTCGTGAAGAACATCTGTTTAATAAGGATGATCATCGCCATCTTCATGGCTTTTCTTCCAGGGGAGATGTTCCTCAGACAGAACACCTGCTTGATCACGTAAATGTAGACTTTCACGTTTTTGCTGATACAAAACCCAAGAAAAAGAACCTAGCAGCAGAACACAGGCAATTGGTATGCTTAGAAGAAATCTACCTACGTATACACAAAGAATAGCAATGAGTTACCAGAAAGCAACCAAGATAGTTATCTGCAATGTCACATTTTAATTGGTATAGTCCAGCAATTCTCTAGTCTACCTTAGTAAATGTAAATATCTGGGGGGGGGGGGGAATGATCTTAGGTTCTCTTTAGATGTCCCATTGACATTATGGTGCCTCTTCTAATTTACACTGGCTAACAATGTAACCAAACACATTTTCACTACATTTTTGTTTTTCAGAAGTGAAATGGCCAGGTAATAATCCTTCAGTAGGAACAAATGCTATTAACTAATAGATTTTCTTCAACCTCCTCTCCTACACATGGGCAAAGAACAAAAGATATCCTATTAATAACACTCTGGTTTTCTGCTGATGTTGCAAAATAAGCCACCATAAAATTATGAATATCATTGCCTTTCTGGCTGAATTACTTAAGTTGTAATGGGGGAAAATGGGAGATCTGTTAGTGAAAGAGAGTAATGAAAATCATGTACTGGGTGTCCTCCAGTACATCTCCCCTACCAAAAAGGAGCCTGTCCCTCCAGCATATAATGCCATAACTAAGGCAGTAGTTGTATTTTGATATTATTCATGATACCCTTTGACTAAAAATGCCTTTAACAATGCTCTTAACTTTGTTGAAGAAGCTAGCACGGGTAGTGCGGTCATAGTTCAAAGTAAAAGAAGCGAACCAGCCGATAAGAAACAATGACAATTTTATCGGCTGGTTCGCTTCTTTTACTTTGAACTATGACCGCACTACCCGTGCTAGCTTCTTCAACAAGGATTGTTGCTGGTTATAACAGTTTCCGCTCTTAACTTTACTTTAAGAAATGTCATTAATAGCCAAGCTAGCCCAAGAGTCATATTTCCCAAGTGACTGCACAACATTGACCTGAGATGTGTTCATTGACCAGACCATCCATGAAGCAAGTTGAGGTGGGCTGCCTAAAGCAACACCCTCCTCCCATTAGCTTCCTTTGAAATCACCTCATCTTGCCTCCATTGACCTCCTACAAGGCTTTGGCTGTGCTGTGCTACCTTGTTTTCAAACATAGCAGCAGAGCAGGCCGGAAGAAGGAAGTTGGGCGATGCTCTGCAGTGCTCGAGTCTGCTTTGCTGCTCTATTTCGAAGCAAGGTGGCAAAGTGAAGACCATGGAGGAGGAAAGGGATAAGAAGAGACAGTGACTGAGTGGTTGGGGGACCTGCCTTCAGCACTGCTGCCAAAGATTGTGGAAGCAGAGCTGGAGGAAGTGAGGGAGAGGCTGACACCGTCACTGTGGGGGTTATCACTGCTGTCCTGCTTGTCACCGCCATCCTGCCACCTCCTCTGGCTGGGGGTAGGGGATCCAGTCTGCTCAGAGGAAGAGGTGGCAGTAGAGAGTGCATGCTAATGTGTGCACTAATAAACAAAAAAAAGGGGCTGAATTTTGTGTGTGTGTGTGCTGCCTGGTGCTAGGAGCTTTAGCATGCAGGGGGTGGAGGTACTGTGCATGCTTGCATGTGTCTGAACACAAAATTTGGGGGTGGAGCAGCACACCTGCTGCCATTTTGGGCATCAGATCAACTGGGGTCGCCCCTGCTGAGAAGTCCCTAACCAGGAAGATTAGAATATGAATGGGTTAAATAATCTAAACTGGATTCTTGATGATTCCATTAGTGGAAAAGGAGTGCAGATGCCATGCTGCAAATAACCCCCCCCCCCATTTTTAGCCCCCATCCATCCAAAACATTGCCCAAGACCAGATGTTAATAGGAGGTTAAAATGTTTGCAAGAAGTGTCCCCTTCCATTTCAGCTCTGAAATGCAGAGCCTGGATGTGTCGTTCAACACACATTCCAGAGCCAGATGTAATGTTAGGTGTTTAAAGAGGACCCATTTGTGTGGCCCATGATGTCACATAAAGTAGGCCACCTATTTATTTCTCCAACCCAACCAACCCGATTAGATTACCATTTTTCACGTACATTGCCAGGACTTAGCTTTGAACAATGAGCTTAGAACCTACAGCCCTCAAGGATATTCACCAATGTATATGCTCATACATGTTCACTGGAATGGGCCTCAAACAGTATGTGAAGAAAACCACAGAAAGGTGACACTGCTTGGCTAAAGCTACAAACTCCTTCAGCAGTTGAGCCTACACCAGAATGCAGATCCAACTGCTTGTTAAATTGTTGATTGTTTATTCAGCAGCAAATTCAGGACTTACCCTGTTGGGATTTCCAGATATGTTTGCCATACCACGTGGTAAAAAACAATTGGGAGAGGAAGGGGGTTGCAGAGAGAAAGCAATGGCCAGGGTAGTAGGATTAAGCATATTTCCCAACCATCATTTCTCCCCCCAAAATTAGGTCCTTCCAAAGTAAGGTCCCCTTCAAAATAAGGTCCCCCTTTTCTGCTTGGCAACAGAAAAGTGGATGACTGGCCCTTGTAGAACATGTAAATTGGTCCCTGAAATAATGTTGGGAATCATTGGCTTTGCCCTTTGTTTTTCTTGATCATTTTTAGAACCAAGGAATTGTTCCAACAGGATCTGAAGGACAGCTTGTTCTGCCGCCTGACATCAGGGCAGCTGCTCAAGAGCTTTTGTCTGTTTTGCCCATTCATCTACAAAGCCGACATGACTTTCCTCAGGGAGATTTGGGTGTGAAGAATGAACCTATCTCATTAGAAACAAGCACAAAGCAGGTAGAATTAGCTTATAAAGGGGGAAAATCCTGGGTGACAGGGAAAGGAAAGATATATAGTCCAAGAGCACAGTGCATATTATAAATCATGATATTCTGCACAACTATGTTTAAAATTATATACAGGCTGTAAATCCAGAGCAGAACATTTTAGGGGCAATCTACTGGTAGTGACTTGGAGTTCCCCAACCAATTTTATTATCTCTACTGTAGACAAAGGATGGACTCTCAGTTAATCAGAACTCCATGTTTAATCTGCAATCACAGCATTATATCCATGGTATAGTGTTGATTTCATGCTTTGGGGCCAAAATTTCCTGTCTTTTTCTCAAAATATTCTGTGGAATGTATGAAAACTGAGAGAAATAATAGTACCTAAATATGGAGTAGAAACTCCATATTTTTCCTTCTGGTTGAGATGTTTATCATCAACTGAATTTATTCCCTATAATAACCCGTTTATTTAGATAGAGCAATAAATGGATTGACATACATTCCCGTTTCACTTGTCACAACAACACTCTCAGGTAGGCTGGATAAATGCTGAGTTGCGCACCACTGAGCCACCAGTGAGTCTCGTGCCCTGCTTACCTGCTACCTTTTGCTTGGATTTCCTGGGTTTCTCTGGGCTTATTAGCAACCTTATCATTTCTGCACTGTAACTCTGGATTTTCTCTGAGCCACTAAAACTGCTGAGCTGAACACAGTTGTGGTTCACCAAACAAGTGTGTTTATTTTTTCTTGGAGTGCAAGGGAAGCCACTAAGGGCCAACTTATTCCCTAGCCTTTCTAAGTGATCCCAGGAATAGATGGTGCAGCTGGCTTTGGATTTCTGCAGATATTTGTGTTATCACAAATATCTGGCACCACTCTCTTGCTGCGTACCACCGGAAGCGACTGGCGATCATCACCAGCAACTTCTGGGTTTTCAGGTTTCTGGAGGTCAGAAAATGCAGGTAGGAGGCTCTGAGCGGGGTGGGATGGGGGAGAGCCCTTCTCAGTGTTCCCGAGAAGCTCGGTCAAAGCAGGAGTGAAAATGTGCTGCTGAAAGCACCATGTTGGAGTAGGGTTCTGGTGGTCTGAAGTACCACTGGTGGTAATAGTACCACTGGTTGAGAACCCCTGATCTAGAGCATTGTCTGGATAAGCTTCTTTCCCACATGGTATACCTCAATGAAAACCTGTTCTCATGTTCAACTCATGTTCAACCCTACCAGCTTCCCACCCCCAAAACCCAACTTTAACTTTGTTATACTAATAGAATAAGGGATATTTTATCAAGATTTCAGGCATCTTGACTATGAAATATTAATTAGATATCAGAATTGAGCCCAGCTTTGTTCACACCATTTCACCTCTTTAAAGCTGATTTAAGGTTTAAAAATAATCTTAACCCTCCAGTTCACTTATTCCTACTGACAAAATGGCTCTATTAAATCAACATCTCACGAGGAAGAGAACAGCACTGAATCAAATTAGAGCCAAAAGTTTGCATATCTTTATTACCAAGTGCCTATGCACTACTTTAACTGAGCTAAGAAAGAACGAATTACGGCAGCTGCAATACTTCTCATGCTCAGTCAGCTTAAATCCCATTTACGTTCAAGTGCTGTATAATGTCTGATGTGCAGCCCAATCCTACACATGTTTACTTGCAAGCAAGTCCTGCTGATTTCAGTGGACTTCCTCCCAAAATAAGGATCGCAGTCTAAGGGACAACCTGGGAGAGGCATGAGATTGTAGTAGAGACCCCATGACTAATCTTTGGGGGTCTTTTGTTTTACTAAAAACAGCTGGCGGGGGGGGGCCTGCAAGTTAGATCACAGCAGTCGTAGGCAATGGGTATTAACCCTTTTCCCACATGGGTCACATGTTCTTTGAAAATTGTCCCCCAGCTTTTTTTCTTCCTGCAAGAAGAAAATGTGCAAGGGTCTGTATCCTTTCCCCTGTACCCTGGGAAGTCACTGGGGATGGTTATATTCAGGATGGATAATGGCCCGCAGGGAAAGGAACTGGTCATAGGTCTCTCACATTTCTTTTAGTTTTGGCCCTCAGGTTGCAATATTATGCACAGCTATCTGGGAGTAAGCACTCCTGGAACCTTGGGAGAAAATGGACATAGGATTGTGCTGTTAGTTTATTTTCATCATGTTGAGTGATGGGGTTCTTCTTCTTATGGCCACTTCTCACATTACTTTTTCTGACTTACTACTGAAATCTAGAAGGCACTCAGTCGTGTGATAGGGCAGTACTGTACATACATTGTCCAGTTCATCTATTAACTGCAAACGTTTGTCTGACAAGTTTTCAGGAGTGAAATCGACATGTGCCATCCATGTCAGCTTTTCACATTTCTGCAAGCTGCTTCAGGATCTGTATGTGATGGTCTGGGAAGCATAATTAAGAAGTCACGCTTGGCACTTTAGACAACTGATATTTTTGATATAGCAATGGTATTTTTCTGAGGGGAAAAAGCTCACATAAGACATTCATCAATGGTGGGTAATCTGGGGTTTGTTTTTTTCCCCTTTCTTAGAGGCCTAAATCCAGGTCATGTCCTCCTGGTTGGATACTCCGAGACAAGCACTGCTACATGTTGAGTTCAGCTGAAAATGCAACCTGGGAGAGTGCTGAAAGAGATTGTCAAAGACGGTATGGGAAGGCTGGAAGGGAATGTGTCCTCAAAGGCTGGCCCCTGAATCCTCTGTACTGGGGCAGTGGTAGCATTTAAGCATTTATTCAGTAACAAATGCATACAAATTGACTTTATTTTTCCACAATATGATTAGCTTCCCCCCCCCCCCTTCAGCTGAAGGGATAGCAGTCTCCTTTTTAATTGACTTTGCTTTAATCCACTTTTTTCAAGGTGTTGAGCTTTTTGTCTCACAATAGGCATCGTAACATCCCATGTAACTGGTCAAAAAAAAAAACCCCATGAGCATTTATGGTCTATAGTTTTCATGCTTGCTGACAAACTGGAAATTGAACTGGACAACAAGGGAATGGTTTAGTCACACTTGTTAATGATATTCCCCACTCCAGCATGAAGCAGGGCTAACCTTGTATCGAAAGCCTTGGAGGATAGTTTATGAAAATGGTTCCACTAAACTGAAACAAAATATGCTGGCAAATATGTTGTCCGGAAAGAACTGGAAGCAAATGAAGGTCTGAAACTATATATTTCCGCAGTTAACATTTTGTACTGTTTACAGTCCCTCACAAGAACTGCAGAGTGTTGTGTGTTTTGTTTTGTTTTCTTCAAGTGTTTTTCATAAAAAGAAATACCCATGCACTTATTAGATTCAAACAGGAAAGAAAGAGGATGTGGATTGTACTTTTTAAAGTAACTTTTTAAAAAATAAAAAGGCCAAGTACATTTAAAGAGGAGAAAAGGACTAATCGAAATTGCTTAGTGGATAAATTAAGGCAATGTGGTCTCGATTAGAATAAAAAATAAACACCCAAAGCAAGCTGGGGTTTTTTTTTTGCTGAAAAATGCATGTACTATATGAACAATGCTGAAAAAGCTATCTTGCTTTCAAAGCCTTTATTTAAAAACAGGAAAAAAGGATGATTAGAAGATTAACATTGCAATTCTATGCATTTTTAATCAGAAGTAAGCCCCACTGTGTTCAGTGGAACTTACTTCTAGATGTGCTTAGGGTTACAGTCTTAGGAAGTTTGTTTTACTTCCTTCTATACTTTTTTCAGGCTAATGGAAAGTTGGTGTAGCATCATAGCTAAGGATGATCCTTTTGCGATCTTTTTTCAGGCTTTTATTATCATTTTTTCATACAATACAGCCACTGAGGCTGCAATTTGAGGCAGAAGATTGGTGTGGGACTAGAGAGTCTTTCAACCTTCTCCTAAAGTGCTTATTCTGCTGAAAATCACACTCATCACCTGCTTTTAGTCCCACTGGGGAAAAGGGCATCCCTATCTTCTCTCTCTGAGGTAAAACACTCACTCACTCACTCACTCACTCACACACACAGAGAGAGAGAGAGAGAGAGAGAGAGAGAGATTTACAAAACTTCTGAACAAAGGGGTCAAATGGGGGGCTTCTGTTGGAAGGGCATTCTGCAAGATTGGTGCCAGCCACTACCAAGAAGATCCTGCTCCTAATGGCTGCCTGAAGAGGCACCCGGAGCAAAACCTCAGATGATGGTGGGAGCATGAGGGAATGTACAAATGGGTGAAGATGGCCCCAAAGGTATCCAGGTCACAAACCATTTAGGGCTTTCAAGGTCATAACCAGTATAGTTGGCCCTTGTTATCCGCAGGGGGTTGACCAGAAGTCACTTCCGATGGTTTAAAGATTTTTATTTCTTCATTTGTGCCTACATGGCTGCGGGACCCATACTTCCCAAAACAGTGGTAACTTCTGATGGCATCGGATAGGCTTTCGGAGGCCCAGAGAGCTCTCTGGAGGACTTTGCAGGCCACTGCAATGTGGAACAGGCCTCTGGAGGCCCCTGCAGTGAGTAACTACCCCTGCTAACTGGACAAGAGGCACTTTTTCAATTGGTGCTCCTCTTATATTTAGCAGGGGGAGAGTAACTGCTCCCCTTTCACCCCAGCACAGTGTCTTTTCTGGTGGCTGTTTGCTGGTGGTCTTCTGCATCTTTTTTAGATTGTGAGCCCTTTGGGGACAGGGAGCCATTTAATCATTTGATTTTGTCTGTAAACCGCTTTGTGAACTTTTTGTTGAAAAGCGGTATATAAATACTGTTAATAATAATAATAATAATAATAATAATAATAATAATAATAATAATAATGGACACATCGGATGCTGGACTCCAGCACTCCATTATTCGCGTGCTGCTTCTGCGAATACTGAGATCCACGGAAGCAGATCCAGCAAATAATGAGGGCATACCTGTATCTTGAACTGAGCCCAGGAACAAAACAGTAGCCAATGTAGCTTCCACAAAAGTAGGGTGATTATTGTAACAGATAGCACCAGTTAAAAGCTTGGCTGCTGCATTTTTTGACATTTGAAGTTTCCAGACACTTTTTATGGGCAGCATATCTTTGATTTCACTAGGTGGCCTCATGCATGCCAGTGTCTCTCAGCCTCAGTCCTCCAGCATGGCTCCGTGGGACACAAAAGATACACCTGTGACAGAATGGGTTTGATATTTATTCAGTGCTAGGATTGTCAACTTCCTTTCTGGCAGGGTCCATGTGTGTAAATGGTTGTATGAGAAGCAGATATTCAGCAGATTATGTGAGACGCAGTGATGAGAAACGGTAACCCTGCTAGATTTCTGTTTTTTGTATAGCAGCTAAAATCAGAGAAGCTATGTTAGAAAGAAGTCCAACATTCTAACCACTATACCATCCCATACCAATTGTGCTAACACACACACACACACACACACACACACACACACACACACACACACACACACACACACACTACAGTAAAGTGCTGGGAGGTTGGAACATTGATTTGTTGTGCAGTAAAATTAAAGTGATATTTTTATTCTAGACACAAACCCATGTCACCATGATGGTTTACTGGTTTTCCAAATTAGGCAGTTATGCCTCAGTTCCTTTCACATGCCAACTAATCCTCTGAGTTGCAGGGAACCATTTATTTATTTATCTGTCTATATAAACTGCTTTATGAACTTTTTGTTGAAAAATGGTATGTAAATATTCTTGCTTAACAACAACAACAGGTTTCTGGGTAACATTGTGTCATTTTGTTGCCTGAAATACAGGTCTAGTGGCCATCTAGCCAGTGTACATTCCACAAGGGAGATGGCGTGGCTATGGAAGTTTGCTAATAAGCAACCATTTTGGATTGGTAAGTAAAAATTTTGTCAGTTCCCACTGCATGTGCCTCCTGTTGTACTCAAATAGATACTGCTGGAGTAATGAATGTGGTGATATGTGAAAATCTGTTTTCATCCAAAAATTTTCAATGAAGTGCTGTGTATATATAGATATAATTGAGATCTGCGTTTATTATCGTGTGTTGCCACAAAATACCGGCTGCACCAGCAGGGGATGGGGGGAAGGTTAGGATTGGGCCCTAAATCTCACTGATGTCAATGGGACTTACTCCAAACTAGAGGTGATTTGTAGTAGCAGGAGAGAGAACCTTGGTTCAATTAACATTTCATTGAGCTACCCACTCAACAGTCTGCAGCAGCTGTGAAGAAGACAAATTCTAAGGTCATTAGAAAAAGGATCAAGAATAAGAATTCCAATATTATAATGTACTTATACCAATCCATGGTGTGGCCAAATGTAAAGTTCTGGTTGCCAGATCTCAAAAACGTTACTGTAGATCTGGAAAAGGAACAACAGAGGACAACCAAAGTTATCAAAGGGCTGGAGCATAATATGAGGAAAGACCTACAATATTTGGAACTTTATAACTTGGAAAAAAAGACAATTAAGGGTGGGCATGATTACCATTTTAGAGTTATGCAGAGTGGAGACAATGCATAGAAAAAAGTTCTTCTCCTCTCACAATACTAGAACTAGAAATTATCCAATGAAATTGATTGTCCAAAGATTTAGGATGAACCAAAGGAGATACTTTTCACATAGTACATAATTAATCTCTGGAATTCATTGTCACAAGATGTAACGATGTCTCCTAGCTTGGATGGCTTTACAAAAAGGAATAAGACAAATTCATGGGGGACAGGTCTATCACTGAATACTGGCAATGATGAACCTCTGGGTTCGCAGCAATATGCCTCTGAATACACTGGACAGCAAATTTTAACAAAGGTCATGCCCCCCAATATTAAATTACTCATTTCTTATTGATTTTGAGGTGCTGAACATGAATATGACAATGAAAATGCAAAATTTGCTATGGTTTGTGAGAGACCCGCAATAGATAGTTCCATAGACATGTACTGGTAAATGCCTGATGGCACTTACAACACCTATGTACGCAATGCAGACTGCTTCTCCTAAACTAGAGCCAAGCGACAGATTTTATTGTCATTTTTGTTTTCAGCACATTAACATGAGTAAAGATTAGCTATTTTCATTTCAGAGGCAAATTGTGTGTTGTCCAGCGATATCAGTTGCAGGGGAGCAAAGGCAGGAGAGTCTCCTGTTTGTGGGCTTCGTAGAAACAGTTGGTGGGCTAGATGGATGCTAGATTAGATAAAAGGATGCTAGATTAGATGAGTCTTTGGCTTGATCCAGTAGGACTTTTCTTATGCAATTCCTGTCAACAGCAGACTGAGCCACTGCTTGTATAGGCAGTATATTTCACAACTGCAATATATCCATTTCAGGACTAAAAGAAGAAGGTAAAATGGACCACTGGGTGTGGAGTAATGGCAGACCAGTGACCTTTCGAAACTTCAAAGAAGGAAAGGCAACACTAAGCAAGACAGCTGAACGGAAATGTGCTTTTGTACAAATGCAGAAGAAGTGGGTTGCAAGACCATGTAGACAAAGGGAGAAAGGAAGATATATTTGTTCAGTTCCTTCATTAACTGATGCTACTCCAAGAATACAAAACTGATTTAATTTGTGTATGAAGCTGGCAAAGGAATTCAACAAGATCTTACTATGGGGAACAAAGTTCCTACAAATGATATAGGGGTAGTTGTGAACGTATACAAACTACTAGTTGCAAATTACTTCAGAAAACATATTGAGAAAGGCGAAACGTCAACATTTTTATTTGGAGAACCTAGTAGAGGGCTCTTTCTGGCTCATGTCTTGCTCGATAATTTCTGCATTTTCCAAGATTTACAGGTTAAAGACTGCACAAGTCTTTGTTGTGAACGCTATTGGGAAGATGAGCAGAATCACAGCTGTGCAGGTTCACTTATTTTAACCCCCAGACAAAATGAGCCAAAAGGGTTTTTCTGATGGCAGCGCTCTGTACCTCCCATGAGTGAAAGGTTAGGGAACAGTTGAGATAAAGAAATAATATGATTTGAAAAGTACAAAAGAATATTGCACCTCCACAGAATGGGAGACAATGAAAATACATACATAAATACATGAAAATAAATACATTTTGGCTAATTAATAGTTCAGAGGTTTACATAAGGAACCTTTTCACACATTGCATAGAATGTATATAGAGGCAGGGGAAGAGATTGTGCTTTCCGATGCCCTGCGTTCCCACTCTCTGATTGCATTCATCAAAACCAATGACAGAGCCTATGTGTGTAGGCTCTATATATCAATGATTAAAGACTCTGTCTGTGTAAGGCTCCCTTAATGGAAGAGCGTAGTTATTAATAGTTGGATAATATGTTCAGGATGCTTGTTTAAACATGTTGTTTTTATTCATTTTCTACATTAAATATTATACATGTATGTTGTTGTACGAAAGTGTCATTTTTAAATTTTATACACATGCATGAGACACACTAAACATACACGTGCGTGTGTGTAGGGGTGTGTGTGTGTGTGTGTGTGTGTGTGTGTGTGTGTGTGTGTGTGTGTTTATACGACATGCAAAGTTAGTGGGATGGAAATCCTCCCCCCCCCCCCGAGACTTCACTGAAATTTGCCACGGAATCTTTTTTTTTCCTGGACTCTTGATGGCATTCTTTAAAACCCCCACATGGGAATGGCTCTAGGAATGCTGCTCTCTTCTGGTAAAGGCAGTGCATTGTTGTATAGATTAGGGCAGTGGTTCCCAAACTGGGAGGCGTAGCTCTCAGGGGAGCCGCAGATACCCACCAGGGGAGCCGCGGAGTGCCACGGAATCCTCTCGGAAAACAGTGCAATGCCAATTGGCAGGCATCAACATAATGGAGTGGGGAGCTGGGGCCAAGTGTCGCCAATGGTCAAGGGAGCCGTGGGTCGAAAAAGTTTGGGAAACACTGGATTAGGGGTTCTCTTTACACCATGTCGTTTTCTTTCTCTGCGTAAATAATCATTAGACAAAACCAGTTTGACTGCTGGTTAATCAAAAGAATGGTGAGGCTCTGTATTTTAATCCTAAACCAATTATCAGGATTTGCCAGTGCACTGTTAGAGTGCATGAAATGAAATTCAAGGACACTGCAGAGAGGACTCCCACAGGGGCTCAAAGCTCAGGCTATGTCTCATTGAACATGAAATCCCAGGCCTGGCAATTAAAAAAAAATAGAAAACCAAAAATGTAACTCCCACAAATAAAAGTACTGAGACTTGAGTTCAGTTGCAGATTTTGTGTCAGATCCTGGAATAATAATAAATTGGCCTTTGAATAAACGTTTGTGCAAACTGGAATTTTATGTCTTCAAAATAACATAATATCAGATTGCAAATTATGAGCTCCTGATATATAGAAATGCAGTTATAAAATGTGTGGCTGATGATGCTGAATTCAAAACTGAACTTTGAAATGAGCATAAGGATGGAGTTGAAGCAGCATTCGATATTGGTTTGATTCCCCTCTAAATACTGTATACATACTGTATACATATGTTTATATACTATGTTCCAGGATCTGCCAGAAGAGCAAGAAAAGGACCTCAGGACAGAGTATGCAGGTAAAAGGAGTGAGGTTACGAAGGCGAGGGGGGTGGGGTGGGGGGTTTGGTTCTCATTGAATTCAGTGGAACAAAAGAGAAGAACTTCAGTTTGCGACACAATGGGTAAACGTGTCACCATGGGCATGGTTCACCTTTAGCTGTGTTCTGATTTATATAAGTGAATGACTTCTACAGTACAGTATATAAGTGAATGAGTCCTATATATAAGTGATTGTGTCCTGATTTTATATAAGTGAATGAATACTACAGGAAAAAAGTAACACGCTGAAGACAATGTTGCTATGGGGTGAAATTTGCTCGCTGCCTCTGATGCAGGATTGCCCCACCTCTTCTAAAAGGTACCCCATGATGAGGTACAATGTGTATGTATCCGAAGTACTCAGGAACTCATAGGGGCAGCTATGTGATATTAAAAGCAAAAGTCACACTTGCAATAACAGGCCTTTTCCAATAGTTAGTAACAGGCAGTGTTATATTTGAGAGGTCTGGATTCGTAATGCTGTGAATGAAGTAGGTTCAATCCTGTTGCAAAATGATGCTAAGAATGATTTGGGTTGAATGAACTGCTTGAGCCAGTAGTGTTCTTGCCTGTTTCAGTGGATTCTGTGGTATGGCTGAAATGATGCTTTGCAAGTGACTTGATCACAAATTGGATTATCACTGAGTTAAGGATCGTGACTTCTTTGTCTACTGGCAACTGATGAAAAATTATAAAATTTGAACATCACAGTTCAAACATATAGTTGGCCAATATTCTGTAGATTTTAGATGCAGCTTCACGGTTATGGAATGTGAAGAAATTAATTTATCATTTCCTACCAAATGTTCTACCCAGTGTGTTATACATAAACCAATGGGCAGATGTGGTGTTAATTTTATACAGTACTTACTAGCAGATGTGCTGTTAACTACCTACCCTATATCTAAATCTACAAAACAAAGCCCCTCCGATGGAAGTTGACATAAGAGTTAAATTCTCTCTCTCTCTCTCTCTCTCTCTCTCTCTCTCTCTCTCTCTCTCTCTCTCTCTCTTCTTTGAGCAGAATAGCAAAATAGCAAAATAGCCTTGTTTTGATATTGCATGGGGCTCTTCCTCTTATGCTGTTCACAAGCCCAGTAATTATTATATTCTGTTTAGTATGAAACATATTTTAATCAATTATAAATAGTCCTATCTTAGTCTTCATCACTGCATGGAGAGTTGAGTAGGATTGGACTGTGAGTTGCTTAGCTGTCAGTCCTGCGAGTCAGCCAGGACTTCCCCCTAGAGGGGGTGAGGCATGGCTCCATCTGATCTGATCAAGATCATGCCAATAAAGGGCCATTGATCAGAACAGAAAGCTGTAGGACTATGGGGCATCTGTGTGTTACCTTCCTCTTAAGATAGCGGTTCCCAAACTTCACAATGCCTTAGGGCAGTGTTTCTCAAACTGTGGGTCGGGACCCACTTGGTGGGTCGCGACCTGATTTATGGTGGGTCCCAGGTGATGCAAAGATCAGATAAGTAATTGCCTCAACCCCTGAGGCTATTCAAAAATCGGATAGCTACTAATTAGCTACTAATACTAAAGAGCTGAGCTCCTGCAGTTTGCAAGATAGCTGCTAATTACCCTGCAAACAGCTGAGCTCTTTACTTGTAAATAAATATATTTATTTCTAGATCACCTTTTTATTAAAGTCTCGTAAAACTAGGTGGGTCCCGATAGAGTGTCATTTTAAAAAGTGGGTCCTGGTGCTGAAAGGTTTGAGAATCACTGCCTTAGGGCATCGCGGTGCACTCACAGGGGTGCCGTGGGATGTCCCCAGTGGCCCCTCCTACCAGCTCTACCTTTCAAAGTGGCTCTCTTCCTGCTAGCCAAATAAGCATGCTGTGTACTCTTTTTCATAGTATCCAACGTAAGCGTGACTAGGCTGGCGGTAGCAAAGTCCAGCCCCCTGTTAATTAAGCCATCCTAATTTCTTCCACTGCCTGGAGACTTCTCTGGTTTATTTTTGAGCGCAATAATGTTTTGCGGTAACAAAAAGCATGGTCCTGTATACATTCATTAGAGTGGGAGCCATTTGCCACATTAATGAGAGGACCTGTGTCTTGACGGGTGTTTAAAATCATGAGAAGAATAGAAAGGAATTATGACATTCTCAGGAGAGAAAAAAAATCCTGTGCATCCTTAAGTGGCTCTCTTTATTAATATGAGATGGCAAATGTTTGTTCCTGTTTATTAAATCACATGAAAGGTTAATTATGCTAAGCGACTATGGGTAGAAAACAATTCTTGGAAGATGCTTTTTTAACAACAGGTTGGCAGCTTGCAGGAGCCATCTGTTTCCTACAAATGTTAAGGTACACTCTTAAACTTGTGAGGTTAAAAATTACAGATTGCACAGTAGTTTGGGAGAAGGAAAATCCATGCTGCTTTGATATGAAAGTTCTGATTCTCCTTGACATGCAGCCTGGCAAGAATGCCAAGTTTCCTAAAGATGGTGTCTGGCTGTTAATAACCATGCAAATTACAGGGGGACAAAGCAGCAACAGGACTCCTGTTATCTGTCTCACTTCTAATAAAAGGGGGTTGACATCCTGAAATGAAGCTCTGCCTGCGGCTATTATGAAAGAGGCCCATGTCTGGTACTGACTGTCTCTTAACAAAATAGTATAAGGGAGGGAGTCTATATCTGGATTCCGATCCTGACCGGCAAAAGGTTAAAGATGCAATGCATATTTCTGTTTTGGGAGGCAACTGCTGATCTGGGCCAATTTCCTGACACATGAAAGTTTCCAGCATGTTTCTGTGTGGTAATATTTTCCCAAGGTTATCGATGTAATGAGATGGATCACAGATGGCAGTGCACTGATCCAGCATTGCCATTCCAAGGACCTCTTTGAAGGCCAATTCTAACACGATTTATTCTCAATATGTGAAGCACAAGATTCACCCAGACCCCCAAGCATATCCACCAAAAATACAGCATGTGCCTCAGTAACACATGAATCATATAGGAGAGCACATCCATGCATTACTATTACATCCCAAAGCATTAGGATCTGACTGCTGGTGAAATCCATGTGGTGCTGACTCACACATTACATTATTACATGGATCAGAGGACTAAAGGTCCAGGCGGGGGGGGGGGGGTTGCACCAGAGATGAGCCTGGCTGGCCCCCACCATCGGCTGCAGGGAGCTCACTTCCCCCTCCCTGCCTGGAAAGAATTCTGCTCCAGAGCGAGTGGAGGCATTCATTGGCCAGTGGGTTGTTTTCGATTGCTGTCTCTTGGGGATCGTTTGCATTGAAAGGCAGGCTATACTTCTATAAATAAATAAAAAATTGCAAGAGTGCAGAGGCATGCGATTCTTACATTTGTCATGCCCATCTCTCCTGCAAAAGAACTAGCAACCATAGTACCCTGGGGAGTGTCAATCCGCTACCACTGCTTTCATTCCCCTCCCCTTCCTCTGTTGTCTCCCTTGTGTCAATATTGTAAGCCCTTCAGGGCAGGGACCTGGCCTGTCATTCCTTGTAAAGTGTCATATACATGGATGGTGATTTATTATTATTATTATTATTATTATTATTATTATTATTATTGACAATGGCAATGGCAATGACAATGACAATGACAATGATTTTCAAGCTTGGCCATCTATTAATTTACAACAAAGACTTACAGGTGTCCCCGGCTTAACGACGGGGATAAGTTCTGAAATCCCCATCGTAAAGTGAAGCCGTCATTAAGCGGGTTGTTACCACATGATGTTGCCAAGAGACTTTGAATGCCAATGACTTGTATGCTAAAACGGAACATGGGCCAGACTGGACTGTATTGCACAATGCGAGGGTCATTCCACTTGTGTTCCTGTGCCATGAAACCTGCTGTAAGGATTTCCCCAAGGCCAGAAGTTGAACCATGATGAGGGAAAGAAACCTGAACAGCAGCCTCCATTTTCGCCATGTGTCCAAGAAGCTCTCACAGACTCTACTCTGCATTCCCCCCCACTGAGATGCTAAATATGTTCCTGAAAGAAGACAATACACAGGGCTACCTGAGATGAGTCATCCCAGCCTCCCCTTTGTCTCAAGCCAGCTCCTTAACGACCGGACCATCAAGCCAGATCTCCCCAACAACCTTACTATTGTTTATGTATAAGTTCTACCCAGAGATGCACTGAGGTATGCAGGAAGTCCACTCTAGGAGCCTTCCTTCCTTTTTCTATGTACCTTGTCCTCTCAAAGGTATCCCCCCCCCCTTTCTTGGCCATGTGCTCTGTTCTCTATAAAGGTAAAGACTGCCTGGCAGTTGCTCTCTCTTCCTCTCGCGTTGTGGACACTGGTAAGCTCTCTCTCCTGCTCTATCTTGCTCTCCCTCCCCCCTCTTCCCCCCTCTCTCTCTTGCAATTCCCCCCTCCCTCCCTTCTCTTTGTATTACTTCCCCGTTAGTTTTCTACAGGCTTCTCAGCCTGATCAGTTCAGAGACAATCTGCTTCTTTCTTTGTTCTTGTGCCTTCACTCCTAAACAGCATTGTAGCCAAGTTCAACCCTCCAGGAATGGTAAATATGACCCATGTACAAATCAAGAAACCTGCTAAACCTCTATACTTCTACCTAAGTTTCCTAGATCTGAATGCTTTGTAGTATGATTGAACTGCTGCATATTGAATTGTATTTTTTGTATGAATCTGACTAATTATCTAGTAAAATATTGGAAAACAACCCATGTGTGTCCTCAACGGAATTCTGTGAAGCTGGACTCTGGTATGTACAGGCAAAGATCCCTGTACATTCCAAATTGCCATATTTATAAGCTATTCCCCAAAATAACAAGGCAATTTGGCTAACAGGGTCTTGCTGTGCTTTGAAGTTTAGCACTGTGCTTAAAGCCCCAGCGTTAAACATCCCAGCTCTTATCTTGCCCATTACCTGTTTGGCTTTAGATAAGGGCTTTGAAGTTCAGCGCTGGGGCTTTAAACACAGCGCTGAACTTCAAAGCCCTTATCTAAAGCAAAACAGCTGAAGAGCTGGGGGTTTAAAAAGATGCTTTTTACTGGGGACCTCCTTCATATATCCGGATCGTCATTAAACGATCCGTCATTAAGCGGGGGACACCTGTACATGTATTTATGTTTATATTTGTGTTTATCTTGTGTTTCATATTATATTGACTATTCTGCTTCCTTGGCCTTTCTGTCTTACCTACTTCTCATCCAATGCTACAAATGTATCCTCCAGTAGATGACAGGTGACTCCTCTAAATATGGTTATGTTCAATATTATTAAACCCTCATGCTATATTTCCCAAGTGGTAAATAATTTGTCCCACCCATGTAAGGGAGGCAGTCATAATCTGTCCTGTGATCCGATCTTTCATTGTTATGGCTTTGTATTCCTTTCCTGAAAATTGTGGGTTTCCAGTAATGAGCTGAGACCCTAAAATCACTTCTGCCAGCTTTTACTGTAGTACTGAGAGCAAACTGTGTGTCTTTGGCTAGCTTATTTGCATAGCTCAGTCCTGCCCATACACATCTGAAATAGCTAAACAGTCTAGAGATTCTGTTGTGTTTTCCAAATGCCAACAATCTGCTAGTCCTGCTGAAACATTTTGGTTGCCACCGCTCTGGTTGTCAAATCCACATGACCTCCGAGCATTTGGCGTTGCCTCAGCCAGGCGATCAATCTGCCAGCCTGATCATTTGCAAGCTATCACACGTCGGTATCTCCTGCTGCTCTGACTGGGGAGTGACAAGCTCTGCCCAGCCCAGCAACAACACTGCGTCCTTGGTAACAGCAGATTCCTCATTGCAGGGGAGTGTGAAAAGCAGTTCGCTCACTCCCGTGGCTGCAGCTGCAACTACTACTACGGCTGGACTCCTTTTGGCCTCACATTTAGAGGCAAGGCTATACAGAGAACACGACAGAGGTGGGTGCTCTCAGTCCCTGGCAGGAAAGCCACTGTTTAAGAGGGTAATAATAATCCTGTTATTTGCTGGTCTTAACTATGTATTTGATGCTACTCTAGCAATTAGGCAACTTGCAAGTTGAGTCTCAGGCGAACAGGGACACAGTCAGATGGCTAGAAAATCAGATTCCCCCAGTCTAACATGACGGTGTTTCATTCAGCAACGATCTTTGAGCAGTCTATGGCAGTGTTTCTGAAACCACTTGGTGGATCGCGACCTGATTTCTGGTGGGTCCCAGGTGATGGAAACATCAGATACGTAATTGCCTCAAGTCCTGAGGCTATTCAAAAACCAGACAGCTGCTAATTACCCTGCAAACAGCTAAACTCCTGCAGTTTGCTTGCTTGTGTAAATACAGGGAGATAAAAGTTTGAGTGTCTTTTGTCTGGTATTTTTTTTCCAGGTATGTTTTTTTTCCCAAGTCTGTCAATGACAGGTAGTGAAGGTGAAGGCTGGGGTCACATAACTAACCCTCTCAAGCCTAGGTGGGTCCCGATAGAGTGTAATCTTAAAAAGTGGGTCCCGGTGCTAAAACGTTTGAGAACCACTGATCTATGGGACCAGAACAGAATTCCTGCAGCCAGTGCACCAGTGTCTTGGGGAAACGGAATTTTCCTTTTCCATGGACATTTCTTCCGGTGCTCCAGGACCAAGCTGGGATGCTGTCTGATCTTCTCAAGGGGATTCCAGCTACTGATGAGAGATGCTGACAGGTTATTCTGGTCAGAACAATTGGATCTGTGATGATTTTCTCTCTGGACTGAAAGGTGTTTCACTGGCATGACTGCTTCAAAATACTAATGTCAGGCACCCTTGTTTCAAAGAATAAAGAGGTGCCATAGCTTACAAGCTGTAAAGCATTTCATGCAAAAATGTTTTTGAGGGGGGATTCACTTTTTGCAGTATTCGAAATACCAACATATACACCATATGTGGTGGACGTGTCCTAAAGCTAAAAAGTATTGGACTATGATACACACCCAGATACAAATGGTTCTACAAGTAAATCTAAGGATGAAGCCAGAGACATTTTTGTTAGGAATGCAGGAAGAAGATTTGGATAAGGATCTTGCTACCTTATTTGCTTACATGACAAGTGCAGCAAGAATCCTACGCTAAATATTGGAAGATCATGGTGATACCTAGAATGGAGGATTGGTTGTTAAAAGTCATGAACTTTGCAGAAATGGATAAACTTACGAGATTATTAAAAGAAAAGACACTTTCCAGTTTTGTGAAGAATTGGGAGCTGTTGATGGTATTTTTGTTAAGGAAGGAGAACAATGATTTAGTAACTTTAGAATTTGAGGAATAAATTTACCGAGGATTTATTTTTCTTTTATTTTTTCTTATGTAGATATTTTGTTTAGGTAGTTGATGAAATGTATGGAATAACAATTTACGGCCTTGCACTTGTGTTTATTTTTTCTATAGAATTTTGTTGATATTGTAAAATTGTATATAATCTTAATAAAATATTGAGCAAAAAAACCTAACAAATACACTTTTTGCAGTGTTTGAAATACAACCCTAGGAGGGATGAATGATGATCCTGGATGCGTTTTTGGAGGTGCATCTTAACTAGTCAAACTATCTAATGTACGGTAGTCCTTGAAGAGTAGGTTAGATTACTGGGGGAATCTAATTTTCTAGCCATCTGAATGTATCCCTGACCCTGACGCCTGAGACTCAACAAGTTGCCTAATTGCTAGAGTAGCGTCAACAACTGACTGTGACTCACATATTTAAGACCACCCACAGAAACTGAACCTGAGCTACAATTACGTAATACATATTGAAGATGAACTGGACCAAAATAAAACAGAATTAGATGGCTCCCCAGATGGGACCCATCTGAACCTTGTCAATGGTGGAACCTTGGAATGAAGGGAACTAAAAAGTGTAACTATGGGGGCGGGGGTGTCAATCATTGTAATGACAGGTGGTTCCTAAAAAAGGACAAAATGTCTCACCCTCACCGGAAACAAAGACAGTGTGTTTACTGTGTGTTATGTGTACCTTGTTACCCTGCACTCGCCCTGTCCTCTATTCCCTCCTCTCCTTTTGTGTCCCCCCTCTCCCATTTGAAATTTAATTGTAAGTTCCTTGGGGCAGGGATCCATCTTTTGTGTGTGTTACTCTGTCAAGCACCATGGGTATTGATTGTGGTATCTAAATTAAGAAAAACTGCAACATGAGAAGATTCCCTAAAATATCTTGCAAAATGCCTTCTGTTTTGAAGGAGAAAAAGGTGGCAATATCCCCATCCAAGGAGTTTCTAAAGTATGTCTTTTGATGTTCCAGGGAAGCGGCCCTCTGGAGAGACCATGGCTTCAATCAGAAAGGTCACTTATGGATACAATCCAAATTATGAGACTGTCGTAAAGATCATCGGGAGCAAATATGTTCGATGCCTTGCAGAAAAACCTGATGGGTAAGTAATGATAGTTGGATGACATTTGCTTTTAAATACCCAAAGCATCTCAGATTGTAAAGTTATACAAGTTTAAACACACTTCTTAAATTCATTGAACACTGTAGGTGGGTTTGATTTTTGGAAAGTTTGAATGCTCCACAAAAAAAATCCCCCATCCTTTCTGAAATGCTAGTTTTCTTTGTGCACATGTGTGTGTGTGTGTGTGGGGGGGGAATTCAAAGAATCAACTTTCCCCAACATACTGCAGACCACAAAGTCCCAAAATATTTTGTCAAGTGCATATACTGATTTTGGAATGCCTTTGTAAATGTAACGCTGCACTTTCCATTTATGTCTGGAGTAGAGTACTCAGGACCGTTCTGCCATCACCACATTTAATCCAGCTGAACAAAGACACACATGAGAGCCGTCCAAAAGCTCATAAGTGATGGTGTGAGTGAAGCATCCCATCGTTACTCAACAGCCTATCATCACTCACGCAGAAACAGTACAGCCCTGAGTCTTATGCAGAAGGTTTTGCTTGACTAACAGCCCAATTCTATCCCCTGCCATGCTATAGCGTGCAGCTGCGCCAACAATGTGCATGCTGCATGCTATGATGGGGGGGGGTTTGGTTGGACGGCCAGCGAGAGATAAGTAAAAAATACTTCCCAGTAGCCTGCCTGATCACTTATGGATCTCCTTGGACCTATGCCAGACATTTTCCTGGTGTAGGTCTGAGGAGAGGCAGGATGCATTCTGGGGTGGGAAAATAGGATCCTGCCACAAGTTGTTGCAACTGGGACCCACCCCTGCCCTCCCTGCCCCCAAACTCCCCCTGCCCTCCCCCTCCACAACACACCCCCTCTGCTAATTTACCTGGGTTGACATGGCCCGGGTTCACAGTAGCGAGTGTGTGGAGATCTGCCACTTTGTGGTGGCGGCTTTGACTGGCCCAGCAGCAGCGCAGACGTCACATCATCGCTGGGCCGTGTACAACAGAACGCTTGTTCCACTGCCATTAAAAGCCCATAGGACTGGGCTATGCAATTCTATATACATTTTCCTAAGAGTAAACCCTATTGAACACAATGAGATTTACTTGTGTGCACGTAAATAGACATGCCTAGGATTGCACTGTAAATAGTATGTTCATATGTATGAAGCATTCACCTTGACCCTTGGGGCAGTGCTGAAATGGTGGACAGTGGGGTGAGCCCCTCCCCTCCATCATGAATCCCCAGTGAGAATTGAACCTTCCATTTGATCACTGAATTACATGGAGGACTGCTTTACTGTTTGATTCTCACCACCACCACCACCACGTGCACACATTTTAAGGGAGAGTAATTCACACGGATATTCTTATGAGTAAATTTCATCCCTGCTTTCATGTCCATTCCCATTTCTTAAAAGCAAGGCTCTTTTCCTTCCACTTTGCACACATTTTCTTCACAGAAGGTGACATCTGTAAAGTGGTGCTAGGTTCCCCTGGAGTTAATGCCCAAGCAAAATTCAACTGAATAATATTAAAATAATATTTTATTTTATAATAAGTTTCTGAGCTTATAGTGTTTCAGAATGACATATGCTGTATTTGATAATTATGATTTTTAAAGGTAGCTCCTTAGATTCCCCCTCGCTGCTAATACTGCTGCGTTTCTGTGCAATCAACAACCCCTCTAAGGAGCAAATATTTTCTGTGTTGATCTGTAATGTAAATGGATACGGAATGTGTATTTGCTTGAGTATCAATACGCGCAATGTATGCCTGTTTCTGACAGTAAAGCAAAGAAGGGTGCAAAAGCAGAAATGCAATCTATGCTCAGAACATTACCGCCACGTAATACAAGACAAACACATGATGGAAAACCTCCAGGACACAATAAGTCTCCTTGTCAACAAATCTGTCCTGGCCTTGAAGGTGAGCAACAGAACAAAGATGAAAAGGAAGAACACAAGTCTAAACAAGCAGAGACAAGCAGCAAAGTGAGTACTTACAAGTTACAACTGTGATGGCTGCAGGTTAACTTTCTTACAGTGCAATCCTGTGTAACTTTGCACCGGTGTAACAGCAGATGCACTGGTGTAACAGCAGATGCACCGGTGTAAGTGCACTTGTTACACCAAGTGCACTTACTCTCTGTGCAAAGTTACACAGGATTGTGCTGTTTGGCTGCAATCCTATACGTGCTTACATGGGAGTAAACCCCATTGAACTCAGTGGGACTTACTTTTGAGTAAACAGCAGAGGAATTGTGCTGTTGTTCAGCTTCAGGCTTTGCTTGTGGACAACTGCCTGCAAAATAATTCCAAATGGTCATTCGTGTTATCGCTCCACGCCGTTATTGCTCCACGACTGCTGCTGGTGCTACCGCTATAATTATCTCTGAATAAATAATAATAAAAATAACAATTAATGAAAGTGGTCACCAGCTAAGAGATCACTCTTGCTGCAACAATGAATACCAACAAGAGAAATTTGCTTCGAACCAGAATACTCAGAATGGGCAGGTTCATAAGATGCTCTGACCAGCCCTATTAAACATGTGGCGGAGGACCATGAGTAAAGACATCCCCCCACACACATTTGCACACCATGGTGCTGTCTCCTAATTGCACAGGGATTGTCCAAAGTGCCCTTCAAAATGTGTTTTTAATACTACTTCCTAAAAATATTTAAACCATGCATTTGAGAGGTGATTTGGACAAATCACGCGCACGTGCACACGCACACGCACACACATGATCAAACAACAATGCACTACCCAGGGGGGCACTGCATGTATGGCAGTTGGAATACTATCTAAACCGGCCCCAACAGTTTCTCAAAAATACATGTTGGCTCCTTTTGCTTCCTGATTGTAGCTTGTCTTCCATTCTCATCCTGCTAAAACCTTCCTTCCACTTTGCCACTTAACCAACTTCCAAATATCTCTTCTCATTCCTCAGTGTCTTGGCTCTCATAAAAGTTTGGATTTTATATTAGTTTGTTGTTGTTGTTCAGTCGTTAAGTCGTGTCCGACCCTTCGTGATCCCATGAACCATATCCCGCCAGGCCTTCCTGTCCTCCACTATCTTCCTGAGTTCGCTCATTTTCATGTTCGTTGCATCGGTGATGCTGTCTAACCATCTCATCCTTTGCCTTCCCCTTCTCCTTTTGCCTTCAATCTTTCCCAGCATCAGAGTCTTCTCCAGAGAGTCCTCTCTTCGCATTAGGTGGCCAAAATATTTGAGTTTCAGCCTTAGTACCTGTCCTTCCAGGGAACAGTCAGGGTTGATTTCATTTAGGATTGACTGATTTGATCTCCTAGCAGTCCAAGGGACTCTCAGGAGTCTTCTCCAGCACCACAGTTCAAAAGCATCTATTCTTCGGCGCTCAGCCTTCCTTATGGTCCAACTCTCGCAACCATACATTGCTACTGGGAACACCATCGCCCTGACTATACGACCTTTTGTTGGCATGGTGATATCTCTGCTTTTTATTATGCTGTCTAAGTTTGCCATAGCTTTCCTTCCAAGGAGTAAGCGTCTTTTAATTTCATGGCTGCTGTCTCCGTCTGCAGTGATCTTGTACAATATAGGAACTGCTTACCGTTTTATGTAAAGATGTAAGAGGTAGTATCTCATTTGATTTAGGTATGGTTTATTATTCAGTTGATCCAGAAGACTGACCTACTCATAAGATCCTACTTTGATCTGGAAAAGTGACTATCTTAAGAACTACAGTATCCTTAATTATATGTACTGTAGTATTTGAGGCACTACAACTGTTTTTGCTGCAGCAGACTAACACAGCTACCCTTCTGACAGTATGGGCGCAATCCTGTAAAAAAAAGATCTGAAATTACTCAGATCTCCCCGTTTCAAGCATAACTCCTTTTTTAATAAAGATCGGAGACTGTTATAACCCACTGTGATGCAAATAGAACGAACCATCATCGGGATTTAGGGTTATAAAATTATTTATAAATGCAAAAATTGTAAAAAGCCAGCAATCTTACAAAACAAGTTAAAAATCACACTGATTAAAACTGCTTAAAATCCACAGCCAAGTACAATAAAAACATTTCAGATTTTTCTTGGCATTACGTTTCGCTCATCTGCTATGAGCATTTTCAAATGCAAAGCCTGAGTAGTCAGGAAGATGGTGAAAACCACACATCGCAGTCCTGCTACTTAAGAGAGTTTTGGCACGCTTTTTACCGGTTCAAATAATTAGCGAACGGAAACTACGGACTCACAGATCTTGTCCTTAGTTAACCTTATTGCACTGCCCCTACTGGTGAACCTGAGAATGCAGTTAATAAAAGCCTGAAATAAAACTATTTGTGTTCCATGTTATTTTTATTTATTGCGGGGATCCAAATTCTGTTAATAAAGGAAAGTTCTTGTTTACGATTCAAGACCTGAGAACCATGTTTAAATATTTCAATGGCCTCCAGGCTCAATCTGGCTCTATAGTTATTTTCCTGGCACAATTTCACAGTATCCTCAAATCTAATACTGTGACCGGAATCCACCTTGTGTTGAGCTATACACTCCACAGTATTATTGAATATGGTGGACTATAATAAGAAAATAGAAGAATTGTTGGATCCCAAGGTCTATAGGACCCTAGATAAAGATCCTACTAATAAGATTCTCAAATTAACAAATGTTTTGATCAAGAATTCCAGCTTAAATCATGAGATACAACAAAGATTAACCAAATCAGAAGCAGCTCCCCCCAGGATGTATGGTCTTCCAAAAATACACAAAAGTGGTGTACCACTCAGACCTATCGTGAGCACTATTGGATCTCCTACTTATGAACTGTCAAAGTACTTGGCGGGACTGTTACAATCTTATGTAGGAAATACGAATAGTTATGTGAAGAATTCATATGACCTGGTGGATAAATTAAAGTATGTATTCTTAACACCTCAGTCCAGGTTAATTAGTTTCGATGTGGTGTCCTTATTCACTAAGGTACCATTAATTGAAACCCTGGATCTGATTAAAGCAATAATGCCGGAAGACTTGGCAAAATTATATCAGCACTGTTTAACATCTACATATTTTGTATATAATGGAATTTTTAGGGAACAATGTGATGGGGTAGCCATGGGGAACCCCCTGAGCCCCGTGGCAGCTAATCTTTTTATGGAAAGATTGGAACAGGAGATACTCAAGTCTGCAAAGTTAAAACCGTCAATATGGCTTCGTTATGTGGATGACGTTTTCTGCATATGGGAATATGGGGATCAGGAATTAGAAGAGTTTTTGAAACATTTGAATGGACATTGTGCTTCAATACAATTCACCATGGAATTAGAAGTAGAAGGAACGTTGCCCTTTTTAGATGTTTTAATAACTAGAAAAGAAGATTTTAAGTGTGCATGTACGGTTTACCGTAAACCTACTCAAACAGGGCGTTATTTAGATAACATGTCAAACCACCATCCCAGCCAAAAGAACACAGTTATGACTTCATTGATGTATAGAGCCTTAAATATTTGTGATTCTACCTCCTTTGAACAAGAAAAATTGAAAGTAACTGAGTCTCTACTAAACAATGGTTATACTGAGATTCAAATACAGAGAGCCTGAAAAAGCAGATTGCTATCAAACAACATGGGAAAAGAGAGAGGAAGTTATCTGATGAGGAAGTTAGACCTCCAGTTTATTTACCATTTGTCAAGGGGACCACAGATAAAATTGGGAGGATAATGGGAAAATACAATTTTAAAACTATTTTTAAACCTACCAATAAAATTAGCCAATGTTTAAGAAATCCCAAAGACTCAAGACCCTCATTGAATGCCCCAGGAATTTATAGGATACCTTGTGATTGTGGCAAGGTATATATAGGAACCACCAAACGTTTTATAAACACAAAAATCAAAGAGCATGAACGTGCATGCCGGCTTGGGCAGATTGAGAAATCTGCCCTAGCTCAACACAAGGTGGATTCCGGTCACAGTATTAGATTTGAGGATACTGTGAAATTGTGCCAGGAAAATAACTATAGAGCCAGATTGAGCCTGGAGGCCATTGAAATATTTAAACATGGTTCTCAGGTCTTGAATCGTAAACAAGAACTTTCCTTTATTAACAGAATTTGGATCCCCGCAATAAATAAAAATAACATGGAACACAAATAGTTTTATTTCAGGCTTTTATTAACTGCATTCTCAGGTTCACCAGTAGGGGCAGTGCAATAAGGTTAACTAAGGACAAGATCTGTGAGTCCGTAGTTTCCGTTCGCTAATTATTTGAACCGGTAAAAAGCGCGCCAAAACTCTCTTAAGTAGCAGGACTGCGATGTGTGGTTTTCACCATCTTCCTGACTACTCAGGCTTTGCATTTGAAAATGCTCATAGCAGATGAGCGAAACGTAATGCCAAGAAAAATCTGAAATGTTTTTATTGTACTTGGCTGTGGATTTTAAGCAGTTTTAATCAGTGTAATTTTTAACTTGTTTTGTAAGATTGCTGGCTTTTTACAATTTTTGCATTTATAAATAATTTTATAACCCTAAATCCCGATGATGGTTCGTTCTATTTGCAACTCCTTTTTTGTTTGTAAGGAACATACTATTTGTATGCGACATATTGTTTTTGTGGTGTGTTTCTTCTTCTTCAAAGTATTTTTAGTGCCTGGATTTATTTTATAATAAGGAATGTTTGTTTTCCTTCGATTGCATCCCTTCTAATTGCATGTTATTATTCAAGAGTTCAGAACCACCAAATGCGCATTGTGTCACTGTTCCTTCTGGAGACAAGTCTTTGTCGTACATTCACATCCTCCCAAAAAACCCATCTCTTGGAGCCCCGACTTTAAGGCAACAAAGACAACAGGTAACTGGGCTCAAATGGGATTGGGGTGATTTATAGACTCAGCTGTTTGACTTGTTGGGTATTTTCAGGGTTGGGGTGGTTTTTGAACACACTCAGAACTGACCAGGCCATTGTTGTGTTCTTAATTAAGCCATCCCTTAATCCAGGCCTACCCAGAATGTCTTGGGTTAGTCACAGACTGACATTAGGCCAAAGGATGAGCAGGATGCTAAAGGAATGGAGAGCAGTGTGTAAGTGCCTCTTTGCAAAGAAAGAACCTCCGCATTAAACCTTGCCTTTTGTAAGACCTTTCTGTGCTGCTGCTGGTGTTATTCTTAAGAGTTCCTGGCACTCTGTTACAGCCACAGCAAGCTTACAAAATGCGAAGACTTGGAGTCTAAGCAGACATACTTGGAAATGAAATACATGGGACTGACTTCTAAGTATATCTGTTCAGGATCAGGATGCCTGGGCATATGCAGTTGCTTAAGGTAGACACTTTGTTGGTTAGATTTATATCCCATTCTATTCCATTGACTCAGAGCGGCCTTCAGCGTTTTCCCTACATTTTAATAGTCCTGACCCCAAGGGGCTCATAGTCTTAAAAAAAGAAGAAGAAAAACCGTTCGGGGGAATAAAAGTTGCCACATGAAATCAAAAAGACATTGTACACCTAGAATCAATGTAAAAAGGTAAAAAGAGAAAAGAAAAAAGAGCTCAGTCGTGAGATGGAGTCCCTAGGTTCTGTCCAGGAGGCAAGCAGACATCAGGTATCTGGAAAGTTGGTCCTCCTCCTTAGTGGCAGCACCAACTACATATTACTTTATACGTGTTAACCATACTCACAGGGCCGGTTTTCATGATATGTTTGAGCCAGTCCAGCCCACACACAATTAGGGATACACATGTGCACACACATCCCATTCCCTCTGCCAGCATGCCATTCCCCTTCTCATAATCGCAGGGGGTGAACTACTTCGTAATGTGTTAAATATTACATAAGTACTGTGCAATACTATGTTAAATTGTGTTCAAATTGCATGTGAGGGGCTGGTTTGGATGAACTCCCCCTCCCATGATTATGAGGTATGTGACATGCTGGGATGGGGCATGTCAGATGTGCATGTTTGCATCCCTCATTGCATATGGGCAGAAATATTGCCCAAACCAACCCACTGTCAAGATGGGTATGTGGAGGGAGGTGTTTCCATCTTTTGAATGCATTCTGAGTGATGAGGGGATTCAAATCTCCATTCGTGATTATGAGTACAGAAACAGCTGGTGGAAGTTAATTAACCTGCAGAAGAAGGCCAAGATATTGAGTATGTGTCATTTTCTCCTGATCCTGGATTTCTCCAGGTTTCAAAGTACAGGTACTATGCAGCTTGAAATGCTATTGCTCAGCACAGCTTTACTATTTTTTTTCATTATTTTGACGCAATTATAATAAAGTAGTTCATATTAATGCAAATGCATTAATGATCACGATTGCTCCCTCAAATATCAGATTTTGATGGTCCAGCTCAGAAACAAAACTGGGCCACCCAAAAAGAAAGTAGTGGTTTCACCAGACTCAGGGGACTCTCTCGGAACTTACAGCGCAATCCTATGCATGTCTACTTGGAAGGAAGCTCCATTAAGTTTAATGGGACTTCTTTCCAGGCAAGTGTGTATAGGATTGCAGCCTTAGAAGTATATTAGTTTAGAAATTAAAAGAGATTTTAATACAAACAAAGCAAGGGTATATGGTCAGTAGCTTCCACAGCCTATGGGATGTTGCAGGTGCCCACTGGAGAGGAAAAGAAAACCCAGATGATCCGGGGAGGGAATTGGACTGCTTGACTCCCTAGCAGCTATATAAATAGAATCATCAGAATACTAGAGTTGGAAGGGATCTTGGAGGTCATCTAGTAGTCATAAGAACATAAGAAGAGCCCTGCTGGATCAGGCCAAAGGCCCATCTAGTCCAGCTTCCTGTATCACACTGTGGCCCCACCAGATGCCTCAGGGAGCACAAGACAACAAGATACTTGAATCCTGTCACCACTCCCTTGCACCTGGCACAAAGAAAACCTACTCCTACAACCAGGAGGTTGCTTATCCCCATTATGGATTGTAAGCTGTGATGGACTTTTCCTCCATAAATCTGTCCAATCCCCTTTTAAAGGCATCCAGGCCAGGTGCCATGGTCCAAGCACCTGCTCAGTGCAGCATCCCTGTTGGATGGCCATCCATCTGCTGCTTGAAAGCCTCCAATGAGGAGAGCCTGAAGGGGGGGTGGGTGGGTTGTGCCACAAAGCTCAAGTCTCCTCCTTGTGCTGTACAGGAGGAGGTGGGAAGAAGGGGAAATGGCCACCTTTTCTCTTGCCCATTCTTCTAAAAACTCCCTGTCCTGACAAATGCCAGTCGGACTGGAGCCCTGAATGAAATGCTTCTGTTAAGGACTGAGGACATACTGCCTACTACTACACTTCATTGTGGGTCCCACTTGTGTCTTATATAGTTTCAAAATATTACTTTCCACAGGATACTGCACAAGAGCTAATGGAGACATTTGAGAAAAGTGATTCTCTTGTGACTTCCCTCAGAAAAGAACTTGAGCTGCATCCGTTGAGTCTGACTACATTAGAAAATCTTCAGGAAGAGCTTAAGGTTTTGGACCCCAGAGCTTTGGGGCTTCTTTCTCAGGCACAGCTGAGCCATCTTCTTCTAAAACATGAAGTCCCTCTGCAGTTGCCAACTGTCAAATTTCTTTTCAAGAGATTTTCCAAGCCAAATGACCGAGAATGGGTATGTTAATACGACATAACAGGAGAACCTAAGAAAAGGCCAGCTAGATCAGGCCAAACACCGATTTAGCTGAGGATTCTATTTCCCCCAGTGACCAACCAGATGCCCTGGAGATAAAGCAGGAGATAAAGGCATACCTCTCTCCTACAACTGGTATTCAGAGGCACAATGCCTTTGAGCTTGGAGGCAGCAGGTAGCCATCATGCTACCGAAATATTCTGACCTGGGAACAAATGAAAACGATCATTTTGACACCACATTGAAACAGGAAACACAACTGTAAGCAAACAGGCTTTCTTAAAGCTTGCCTATCATTCTGGAATACTAACGTAATTCAGGGGAAATCTTAACTTTCAAAACAATAAGGGTAGGCTTTGTTGCCAAAATCTTGTTTTAACTTTTTTTTTCCAATTAAGGATTCTAGTATAAACATATTCCTTTTTTTAAATGTATGTGAAAAAGCAGCAGTAACACTATTTGCAATCTTTCCACATCTTGAAATGATTTGATTTAAGCATAGTTGGGCATAAAACTTGACTCCGTTTTATACTACTTTAAGGGCCAGACTAGATGTACAGTTGCTTGGCCAGCTCCTGCCAACCTAGCAGTTCCAAAGCATGTTAATGCGAGTAGATAAATAGGTACCGCTTGCGGGAAGGTAAACACACTGCGGCAAGGAGAGTCACGCTGGCCACATGACCATGGAGGCGTCTTCGGACAACTCTTCGGCTTTGAAATGGGGATGAGCACCACACCCTAGAGTCGGACACGACTGGACTTAATTGTCAGGGGTCACCTTTACCTTTACCTTTACCTAGATGTACAGCACAATCCTATCCAACTTACACCACCGGTGTAACCAGTGGTGCAGTGAGAACGGGAGGCCCAAAAACGGAAAGGGGATTCAAATCCCCTCCAAAGGGGGATTGAAAGGGGATTTGAATCCCTTTTCTGTTCTGGGGCCTCCTGTTCTTGCTGCACCACTGGTTACACTGGTTTTGGTTAGAAGCAAACTTTCATTGGATGCTTTTTCTCCTAACTAAAATAGTGCATGGGGGCACTGTCAGGATCAGAACCATGTCAAGGGCGAAGTACTACCCCCAGCCTCCACCATGGTTCTGCCTCTCTCTCTCTCTCTCTCTCTCTCTCTCTCTCTCTCTCTCTCTCTCTCTCACACACACACACACACACACACACACACACACACACACACACACACACACAGAACGCAATCCTATCCAACTTACACTACTGGTATAACCAGTGGGGGAGGGCAGGGTGGGAGGCTTTGGAGGAGAGGGGAGATTTAAATCCTCTTTGAATGGATTTGAATCCCCTTTCCGTTCTCGCTGTTGGACAGGATTTCTCTCTCTCTCTCTCTCTCTCTCTCTCTCTCTCTCTCTCTCTCTCTCTCTCTCTCTCTCTCACGCTATCTTCAATAAACAAGAAGAAAACACTGGGTCATGCTATACATTTTGTACAATGTTTGGTTTGACTTTAAGTGTCATGGCTCCCACAAACAATCCTAGAAATTATTTCTTGACTATACTGTGCATTCTCTATCAGCAAGCTTGAATTCCCCATCCTAGGGTTATCTAGGAATACTAAACAGGTAATGGAGATATCCTTACAAAATAAAACTTTTGGACTGCTTGAGTCTTATGCCATTTCACAGTTGCCTTCACTGAGAGGATATTACAAATAGGCACATCTCATCTTTCCTGTAAATTGTAAAATGTTCTTTATTTTATTTTTTCTTTATTTTAATAACAAATATCTCAGAAAGTCACAGCAAAGAACCCACTTCATCAAAAAATAGCAGACTTTTTCTGCACCGCTGTTTTTTTCTCCTTTTAAAAAAATTGAAAACCCCTGTTTCACACTACTTTTTGTAATTATACTCTTTGCCTTTCTTGTAGGTAAATTATAAAAACCTGCTCCAGTTGCTAACACAGGTAGCAGCAAGTCAAATGCAGCAAGCACACGACTTTCCAGAGAAGAGTCAAAATGTGAAGCTGCACAGAAAAAGGTTTTATTTTAATTTTATGCATACTCTTTCCTGTCAATAAATAAGCAATGTTTCTAGGGGGGGGGGGAAATCCTCCATCCTGAGTTTCCATCTGGTAAGGATCTAATAGCTGCTGTTATTATAAGCCAGTCCAAAGCATTCCAAATGAAAAACTGGCTCACTTATGATATTAAAAATAATTTTATGGAGTACTTACGAACAGCTTTCCTCTTGCAGCCATCCAAAAATTACTGCTAAAGAAAGATGTTTTGAGTCTGTGAACACCTACACTGCAGACTGCTAAGATGGCTCAGTGGAGATTATGCAGACTTCCCTTAACTGACTGTTGCGCAGAAGATTGGCAAAAAGATCTTTGCATTTATGTGCCTTTTTTTGTTTTGCTTTTGCATGGTACGTGCTGGTTTGGCAGCTGTGGAGCATGTCTCTTAACACATAACAGGTATAGCCTGTCACACACCAGCTTTCTTCATCTACTATGCGATCAGATGATACGTTACCAGCAGTGCTTTTTAAAACACATGTAACCTGTGTGTGGGGGGGGGCTTTTGCGTGTAGGGATCCAGCGTACCAGTCAATGGCACAACTATGTAATTTGGTGGTGAAAAGAAAATGAAGGCGAGGGTGAAGGTGCACAACGGTTTACTACCAGGTGCTCAAAGAACCAACAACAGGAAGTTTGAACTGGGACCTAACTACAGCCCAATCCTGTGTAGGATACGGCGCCCGGCCGAAAGGACCAGTCGGCCGTGTATCCTATCAAGTTCCCGAGCTGCCCTGGGGCAGCCTAGGAACAACTCAGGAGAAGGGGACGATAGTCTCCTTCCCCTGATGTAAGCAGCGGGAGGCCCAATGGGCCTCCTCGATTGTGAGCGAGCTCCAGAGTGGTGTAAGGCCATGCCAGGCCTGAAGAGGACTTGGGATATTGGCGTATCTCACCGCCGATATCCCCACCCTCTCCAGGCTGGGGGAGGCCAATGGCGACCCCCCTTGCCGCCTGGAACACCCTTCCCCCTGCCGGTATAGGCCTTACCTGCTCCGGCGGGCACAGGGAAGGCGGAACAGCCGGGTAAGGGCCGCTGGACTCTGTGCCGGCATCCGTTACTCTCTGGGTGCCGTAAACGTGCTTTACGGCAGTTTACGACACCTTGCGCCAGGGGAGTGTGCAAGGTGTGCAATTTTGCGCAGGATTGTGCTGTAATAGTGCAATCCTATTCAAAGCTCCACACTGCGATCCAGTGGTGCCGGGGCAGACTCCACTGTATCCAGCATGGGATTGGAGGCTGCTGGAGGTCTCCTCAAGGTAAGGGGATGATTGTCCCCTTACCCCATGTTGAGCTCCAGCAGCCTCTATGGGGCTACTTGGATGTGTGCCAGCTAAATGGCCGGCGCAAATCCGAGCAGCTTCTTACCAGGATTTCAAGCCCGGGAAAGGGGATAGGATTCAGTGGAGGCCTCCTCCACCGAGCCCACACCCCTCCAGGGCCTGATCCACCCTCCTCCCCACCCTGATACACCCCTCCCCACCCCCATTCCGTCCCCCGCCTCCCTGCTGCCCGGTGCAGAGCTCACCTGCCCTGGGGGGTGCTGCTCCTACACCGGTGGAGGCCTGCCGGCTCTGGCCACTTCACCAGTTGGACTAGCCTCATCCATTATGATGACATGTTATGATAGCACGGAGCCTAGTATCACCAGCAGAGGCCGGCTTAGGATTGGGCTGTAAAAGAACTCACTCACACTTAACTCTAGGAAAGAGGAATCCACCCCTAACAGTCACACACACAATGGAGCCCTCAGGATAGCTGTTAGGAGGGGAGAAGAGGAGAGGGAAGTGGAACACCTTAGAAAGAAGGACAAGGGGCAGATCAAAGAGGGGGGAAATGTGTGGGGGGGAGGGGAGATGGGACGTAGGTAGATTAATTGGACTTCCCAGAGGAACCCGGGAGAAGAGTGGGAAAGTTTTGGGGTGGAGGGAAGAAAGGAAGGAAGTGGAGGGAGTTAGAAAGATTAGTAGGGATGAAAGGAGAAAGGCACAGACAGTTCAGACTGTGGCAAAAGGTTGTGGAGAGTTACTGATTCTGGGTGCCGGTTGGCATGGTGGTCCTTGAGTGGAGGCTGGAATGGAAGTAACTTGATGCACCAGCAGCAGGTTATTGTTTCAGAGACCAACAGCAAGGCAGAAAAGTGGACAAAGAGCAAGTGGTGAACAGTGAACAGTGAACATGAGGCTCTAAAGCCAAGGGTTTTTATAGATTTTTGCCCTGTAGAATCCTATGGGATTCTTAGGTGGGGTGACTCAACCAGGAGGTCCTCTATTGCTAGTCAAGAATGTTTGCTGGGTTCTGCCTTTGTTTTCCCACCCAATTGAGGGTGTGGTAGCTAGTTTAGATGGGTTGTGAGCTCATTAGACTACATCCTTGATGAGCTTAATCATGGGGTTCACCACTGGAAGTGTGAAAAGGCTCCGGTGAGAAGGCTGGAAGCCCTCACTCTGCCACTTTCCAGACCTGGCACTCACTGCTGGAGGTATGTCCTGCACTGGTCGGGAGAGGGAGAGCGGAACGGGGCAGGCCAGGGGTGGGGGTGGCCATTGGCCGGCCTAGGCCAGGAGAGGGTGGGGATATTGGCGGCACACTCTGCTGATATCCTTGGCCCGTTCCCAGGCCTGTCCGACCTTACTCTGCCACCTTGGATGTATGTCATCTTCATAGCCGGAGTACATCTGATTGACCGGCTTGCCCCGGAACAGCCCGGGAATGGGATAGGATGTGGCAGCCAGCCCTTTAGGCGGTCCACCACATCTTACACAGGATTGCACTGTGAATCTGATCTGGAAACCAAGTACAGAATGCTATTATGTTACTAGCTAAACATTATACCAACCATGCCATTTATCCCTAGAAACACAGAATCAATTAACACTCATAATTATAGTCAAACAAACAGTATGTTCATCTTTGCCAAAAATAGCCTAAGGCCAAGACAAACCTGTTTATGATAGACTGCAGCTGCAATAATTCAACTTTGATTTTTTTAAAAATCAGATCTTCCAATGAGCACTGAGACTTACAAGTAGGTAAAGGATTTGAAAGGGAATCACAGATAATAATGGCCCAATCCTCACATTCTTGCAACACAGTGTGCTTTACACCTGCTGCAAAAGGCGACATGCCATAGGGCATAGTTGGGCTGTCGCCGCAAGCCATGAGCAGCCATGCACCAACAAAGTCAGGTACTGCCCTGCCACCGGTCAGTCAGTGTGGGAGGAGGTTGGGTGGCACAGGGTGGGGAGAAGGAGGAGCAGGGTGGAGAGGGCCTGGAAGGGAGCAGTATTGGCGTCACCAATATCCTATCAGACGCGTCGCAGGGGTAGGGGCGGGGGGCCGTGGGCTGCAAGGCGTAGGACTTGCCTGGATGAGGCGTTGTGTTTGTTCGGCGATGCTTTCATCATCCTGGCTGAGCGGGGATTGGGCCCTCCCGTCTGCCCTGGAGTCATACGGCTCCGAAATAGTAAGGAAAACGACACGGGTTGGTGGTGGTTGGAGCCGCGTAATGTCACGCCCTGTGTCACGTGGGGGTGTAGCGGCAGCGGCCCCCCCACATGGGGGCACAGCTTTGTCTCTGTACCCCTGTCCCCCTTCTCAGCCTCCGTCCGCCTTCCTGGGACCACTCAGATTTACACCAACAAAATCACTGGTAAAGGTCAGAGTACACCCATTTGGGCAGCAGTGGCTTACCCCCGGGCAAGGGAACAATTGTTCCCTTATCCAGAGAAGACCTCCAGGATCTGACAGCCCAATTATATCCAGAATTGGACTCTCGGGGGGGGGGGGGATTTACGCTAGCATAACAAGCTTCTGCTGTTGTGAAATGGCTGCTGAAGGAGTGCACAGTGCTCCGTCGGTAGATATTTCGGGAGCACTGCCACAAGAGGCAGCAGCACTCCACATCCATCGCCAGTTCCTGCTGTGCCTGCCAGACCAGATAAGGCAGTGGTGTGTGTGTGCGTGCAGGGAGGGGGTGAAACTGGGCGGGAGATTTTTGCAAAATAATTGCAAAATAGCAAGGAGGCTGCGGGAGGAGGTAGATCAAAATAACAAGGAGGCAATGCTGTGCGCCAGATCCTATCCCCTCTTTTAGCAGCCTCCCCACCCCTTTCTTCTCCTTATAATTGTGCCAAAATTGTGTCCAAAATGAAATTATATATGGTTATATAACAATGAAAAAAATGAGTTGTCTTTTTAATTGTTTCTTCATTGTATGCATTATCATTCCATAGTTCTTGGACTGCAGAAGATGCATTTGAGGCCTTCAAGCAAATATTGAAGGAACGTAAAGGAGAGCTGGCCTTAGGAAAACTAAGCCGGAATTTTCTAGAAGAAGACAAAGCTTGCTCAGGTCTTCTTTCGCTCCCTGAGGTAAACTGGCCTTCATAGACCACTAGTTCAGTTGCATATTCAGTATCATTTTAATTGTTTTGATTTCCTTTATTTACTGTTGTTTAAAATGGTTTATAATTATAAATATAATTATAATTATAATTAACCAGGCCAGCGGGTGGCGCAGTGGGTTAAACCGCTGAACCATGAACTGTCGATCGAAAGGTTGGCAGTTCGAATCCGCAACGGGGTGAGCTTTCGTTGCTTGGCCAGCTCCTGCCAACCTAGCAGTTCCAAAGCATGTTAATGTGAGTAGATAAATAGGTACCGCTTGCGGGAAGGTAAACAGCGCTCCGTGTTCCAGCCGCATGCTACGCGCTGCGGCAAGGAGAGTCATGCTGGCCACATGACCACGGAGGCGTCTTCGGACAACGCTGGCTCTTCGGCTTTGAAATGGGGATGAGCACCACACCCTAGAGTCGGACACGACTGGACTTAATTGTCAGGGGTCACCTTTACCTTTTAAAAGGGTTTTATTTCATGCTTTTATTAATTATGTGGTTTTGTAATTTTATTGTTGTGTGCTGCTTTGAGTGTTGAAAAAAGTGGTATAAAATATTTTAAATAAATAAATGCCTATTCAGAGGGAGCTCTCTCTTACTGTATAGGAACGGGACATGAACATAATATCTTGTGAGTGCACTTGATCAATACAACATATAAGTACTGTACTATATTGTACCGAGTGAGTGTACATAATATTGAATGTCTTTCTGGAATATGCTAATAATTTTAACTTCTTATTATTGTTTTATTTTAACAAGGTGAAGTTATATGGCAGGGAAGGATAGGTGGTGCAAACAATTACCATAATCCCAAGGCCAATATTTGGCTTAATCCTATGTGACTCACATTTGAAACAAAATAATCGGCAGAGTGGTTTTTAAAAAGGCACAGTACCATAAATGTAAATATACATTTTATTTAATGGAAATATTTATATACTACCTTTCAACACATTCCTCAAAGTGCTTTACAAGTAAAACCGTAAAAGAATGTTAAAATCGCAGCAGCCTTAAAATCTGGAAAGATATTTGCCTGGTACCAAGGAGAAAGCAGCCTATGCTACCTTTCTTGTAGTCCTGCTGGCTTTCCTACCTCTTCTTGCAGGTTCATTCATGAGCACACTGTTTGGCATGACAAAGATTCTGAGTAGGGACCTATTGCCTCCCTCTCCCCATGGCCCTGGCCCTCACACGACTAACATTGATTCCAATGCCAAGGGTGGTTCTCGTTCCTATCCCAAATGTGACACCAACTGGAGCCTCTTCCCTCCACATAAAAAGAAGCCAGCATCTTCTTTGCTAGTCCAACATCAATGTGTCTTGTTCATGCCTGCAAGGTGATGCCATGACAAATCATAGTTAATCAGAACACACGTAGAGTAACTCAGTTTGGGGTGAAGGTGGGTACTCTGTGGTTCAGCAGTCCAGAGATGGTTCAGTTCCTACTGGTTTATACCAGAGCTGACAGTCTAGGACCAGTGAGGGCGTGCTACCCACATGACAGGCTTCCCACAGTGAACATTTAGAAAAAAAAGCTACAGTGCCCAACTGGGGGTGTGAGAAGCTGTCATCTGCATATGTTGTCTGTCATGATTTTTTCAGCTAGGTACTGGATCATACATAGCTGTCACAGAATAATATATCCTGCAGAGATACTAGGCACTTCCTTCATAGGTAAAGAGGCAATTTGAAAGTGGGGGTTCTCTTATAATTAACCAGGAGAGAGCAACTCTCCTATTCATCCCAGCAGGAAGTTCTTTTGATTGACTGTTTGCTGGTGTCTCTTTTGCATCTTTGTTTTTTTAGATTGTGAATTCGTTTGGGACAAGGCAGCATTTTTTTTCCATTTCTTTTGCTATGTAAACTGCTTTGCGAACTTTTTTTTTGTTAAATATTGGTTTTATTATTATTATTATTATTATTATTATTATTATTATTATTATTAGTAGTAGTAGTAGTAGTAGTAGTAGTAGTAGTATCTGTAACTTGCATTTTGGACAGGAAGAGGCAATGAGTGCTTCTGCTAAATGCAACTCCACTTTTCAAATTAATATTTTGCTGCACGTTTCAATACTGTGCATTTCTTTGACTCTTTGACATTTCTTTGACTGAATACACCATACCCACATGTACAGAACTTCTGGGTTTGTTCCAACACTTCCAAGAATGTCATTGTTGACTGATGTGTTCTAATGGAGCTTCCTACTGAGGTTATGTTAAAAAAAAAAATTAAATAGATGCCATGAAAAGAAATAGCCAGGGGCGTCGCTGGAGCGTGGCGGGGAGGGCGGGGCGCCACCTCCGTGACGCGCGACACCCTTCGGACGCTCCGAGGCCGGCCCGGGAGCCGGCCTCGGAGCGTCTGACCCCGTCGGCGCTTCAGGGCCTTCTGAAAAAAGGCCCAGGAAGTGCGTCCATCTGGGTATTTCCCGGATTAATCCGGCTTTTTGCCCTCAAAACGGGTCTGCGCATGCGCAAAAATCCAGGAAATACCCGGATGGACGCGCTACTTGGGCCTTCTTTCAGAAGGCCCTGGAGCGCCGACGGGGTCGGACGCTCCGAGGCTGGCTCCCGGGCCAGCCTCGGAGTGTCCGGAGGGCGACGCAGGGGGGGGGAGCCGCCCCCCCGCGCCGCTCTAATGGTAGCGTCACTAGGGTGACGCTTGCCCCCTGCCCCAGGGTGACGCGCGTCCTAGTGACGCTACTGGAAATAGCACTAGGAGAGAAGGAGATCTTCCACACTTGGTGCAATCCAAGTTCCACAACACAGGATACAGGGACAACCCACACAACACAGGGATAGGGAACCTGCCTTCTAGGTGTGCTGGTTCCCAGGGAAGAGGACATTATACGCTCACAGGCTATAGAAAGGCATGCCAAACTGATAAACACTGCTCTAGTTCATAATAAATCTCAGTTTGCATAAATTGCTTCCCTTATTTTGTGATGTGCTCGGAGTATTCTTCAACACATGTTATCTTATTTGTAGACAGAAATGATTTGTCAAAAGCACAGACTAACTCTACATCCTGGGATGCTGGAAGCTTTGGTTAACGCCTGTGAGTTTGGGAGACGGGGCAGAGTACGGTAAGTTTTAATGAATATGGGACAGATGAGATGCTTCCTCCCTTGCAGCCTATTACACATGGGCCTTGATCCTATAAACCAGGGGAGGCCAAACTTGCTTTATGTAACAGTCACATATGATAAACTTCAGATGTTTGAGAGCAGCAATATTTAAGAAGCATATAAATCCTTAACAGCGCAATCCTGACTAAGGATACAGCCGGCGGCCCAGGGCCGCCCGCCGGATCCTGTGCACAGGCTGCCCGGCACGCACCGGGCCAGAGGTCTACTCGATAGGTCTACCCTATCGGCCTCCTCGGATTTTCCTCGGAAGTAGAGGAGGCCGTGTAATGGCGTAGTCGGCCCGGCTGGGATGGGGATATGGCCGACACCATCCCCCGCCCCCTCCTGTGATGGCTAGGACAATGGCCCCCCTCCCTCCCAGGCCAGACTGCCCATGCGGCCAGTAGCAGAGGACTCACCTTCTGCTGCCGGCCGCATGGAAATCTGGCGCCGGAGTGAGGGAGGCCAGCCTTGCGCCGGTCATTGCAAACTTGCTTTTCGGCACATTCGCGATGTCTTCCGGCAACGGAACGCTCACTCCGTCGCCAGATTGTTCCGGTAGATTGCACCCTAAATATATTTACTCACCATGAGCATTAAACTTATGTTTTAATCCAGTGGACTCTCACTGGTCCGTGTACCTGGTAAATAATTATAAAGCTTGAAAAATTCTTATTTCTGTGCGGCGCAGGCTGCCGCAAAGCAGCTATAAAGTGGTTTCTGGCAGCACAAGCAGCCGGCATAGCTGCAGGAAGCACAGAGCCTTCCCACGTGTGCCAATGAATGTCGGGAGACCTGCTGGAGCAGGTAGGCCAGGTGCAGGGAGTGGACCAGGGCAGGGATGGGGTGGAGTGGGGTGGGGGGAGGGCAGAACGGGGAGGAAATGGGGTAGGGGATGGGAGGATTGGATCCGGGAGGAGGGCAGGTTCATTGATGGCATCACCTGCTGAACCCAAACCCACTTTCTGGGCCTGATCCACTTGTATGGGTCAATATGGACTTGCGCCAGCAATATTGCTGGCACAGGTCCGAGTTGACCCATAGTGACTGCTGGGGCTTACCCCAGGGGAAGGGGACAATGTCCTCTACCCTGAGGAAACCTTCAGCAGCCAAAATTCTGCTGCAGGATGCATCGCCACACAGGGAGTTAGGTAGGACTGGGCTGATATTCATATAAACGTTCCATATGAGACAAAGTAGGCTGCAACAATCAGGGTCAATCCAACCATGAGGCCAACCAAGGCAGTCACTTCAGGCAGCAGATTGTGTGTGTGTGTGTGTGTGTGTGTGTGTGTGTGTGTGTGTGTGTGTGTGCGTGTGCGTGTGCGTGCTCACCTCTGTCACCAACTCACCTCCACTACGTCTCCATCTACTTTCTGAATTGGAAATGTAAGCAGAAACATCTCATTTAATCAGGCAATTGCAAAAAGATACTTTCATTAATTTCTAGATCCAGGGAGAAAAGGAAAGAAAAACTCTTGTGCTGAAGTGTGTGTTTCCTTTTAAACCAAGCCTACACAATTTGTAAGTCATCACCAAGTCAAATGCAGTGCACTGGTCAGTAATTGTGGTCTGCCAGGTGCGTATGTTCTACCTGTCTTGATCTGCTTAATGAGGGAGGTTATGAAGCACTTGGCAGCCCACCATACAAGGGCCTGTGTCCATCTTGATGAGTCAAAAACTGTGCAACTGGTTTTAAACCCAAAATATCAGTGAGTGAGCTTGTTTATCATGTGATATCTCATGTTCAAAGTCTGCACAGTAGCCCTCTTCTCATAAAACCTCCATGCCCTCATTCTGTGAATGGAGTGGGGAGTAGAATCGTATTGACCAGCCCTACCCCTGACCCTTGCCAGGCTATTGAGAGGAAGATGAGAATTGAGTTTCTTCCTGAGTACAGAGCAGCAGAGTAGAGCATGCTTTGTGTGTAGAGCAGCATAGTCAGGAGCCCTCACTGAAGAGTGTTCCCAATTGCCTGGAGGGTCTACTCACATACCACTGTACACATGCAGAAATCTGATTCTCATCTTCCTCTCACTGCGTGGGGGGTGGGGGCCAGATTGCATAAAGATGTTGGGGTGGGGCCAGTCAGTGTAATCCTCCTCTCGTACCAGGCATTGAGTAATGTCTGTTTCTTAGAAGAAGGCTAGTGCTGACTTTTCACTTCTGATGACATTGAGTGGCTCCCAAATATTAAGGTCAACTGTAGCCCTGTCATTACATTAAATGAGACTATGTAGGAGAACACTTTGCCGATTAGTGGGGGTGGGTGCAGTTCCATAGCTGGGGATTCTGGGTTAAACCCCCCCCCCACGGCATCCCCCTGCTCAACTCCAGATGGTGCATTGGGCACCACCTCTGCTACTGGTACTGAGGGTTCAGCAGTTGGTCTGGCAAAGTGGGTCTTTTGATGGTCCAGTACCCAAGTACCAATATCAGCCAGTACCCGAGTTGGCCAACCCCTGATGCCACCCCTGGGTGGGAGCACTTGCAGTAGTAACAGATGGATGGAATTGTCCTTCCTGCCACCATTATGTGTATGCTGTAGGTGCTCAGACTGGGGTGAAAGGAATGGCGAAACAAGGTGACATGTCAGACAGAATGTGGAAATGCATGGAAAATTGGATGGAGGAGCCAAGGATTTCAGTAGGAAAAGTGACGAAGGCTGTAATCCTATGCACTCACCTGAGAGTAACTCCCATTGAACTCAATGCAACTTACCTCTGCGTAGACATGAATAAGATAGTACTTTTTGTCTTACAGCGCTGTTTTGAAAAATAAAAGCACTAGGAAGGTTATTAACTAAAGCAATAATGAATCCCACTGTACAGTATATTTATTTATTTATTTAAAAAATATATCCCGCCTTATCCTATGCTGAAGGCAAATGCCCAAGGCGGCTTACAACAAAATTTAAAAAACATAGTTTAAAATAATACAGAAAATAAGTTTAAACAATACATACTTAATTTAAAAACAATAAAATCCACGGGGGGGGCGACAGTATGGAGCACAAAAGCAGCATGGCAGAGCATCTTGAGACACAGGAGGCAGACTACAACCCATCACCCAAACGCTAGATGAAACAAAAACGTTTTGAGCCCTCGCCGAAAAGTCATGAGGGAGGGGGTGGTTCTCAAATCCCCTGGCAGGGAGTTCCACAGTTGTGGCGCTACAGCAGAGAAGGCTCGCCCACGTGTTGCCACTCCCCTAACTTGCGATAGAGGTGGCACCCGCAGGAGAGCCCCCTCAGATGACCTAAGAAGGCGGTCCCTCAGATATCTTGGGCCCGAACCGTGGAGGGCTTTAAAGGTCATTACCAGCACCTTGAATTGGGCCCGGAAACGAATGGGCAGCCAGTGCAGTTGCTGAAGCAGCGGCTCAACAGAGTCAAACCGCCTAGCTCCAGCGACCACCCGGGCTGCCGCATTCTGCACTAATTGCAGCTTCCGAACCGTCTTCATGGGCAGCCCCACATAGAGCGCATTACAGTAATCCAGTCTTGAAGTCACTAAGGCATGGACCACCGTGGTCAGGTCCGATCGACTCAAGTACAGCCGCAGCTGGCGCACCAGCCGAAGCTGGGCAAACGCACCCCTGGCCACAGCCACCACCTGGCTTTCCAAGGAGAGCTGTGAATCCAGAAGTACTCCCAAGCTGCACACCCATTCCTGCAGGGGGAGTGCAACCCCATTCAGAACAGGAAAGATGACACAGTACCTGCATCGAAGCTTTCCTGACCAGTAGGATCTCTGTCTTTTCTGGATTCAATCTCAACCTATCAGCCCTCATCCAGCCCCCAACCGCCTCCAGACAGCACTCCAGGACTTCCACAGCCTCCCTGGAGCGAGATGGCAAGGAGAGATAGAGCTGGGTGTCATCAGCATATTGGTGACACCCAACTCCAAATCCCCGGATGATCTCTCCCAACGGTTTCATGCAGATGTTAAAAAGCATGGGAGACAGAATAGAACCCTGTGGCACCCCACACTGTAAGGGGCAGGGCGCCGAACAGGTGTCTCCCAGCATCACCATCTGGGACCTGTTAGCCAAGTAGGAACGGAACCACTGCAAGCCAGTTCCCCTAGTCCCAACTCAGCCAGCCGACCCAGAAGAATACCGTCGATGGTATCAAAAGCCGCAGAGAGATCCAAAAGAACCAGCAGGGATGCACTCCCCCTGTCCAGTCCTCGGCGAAGATCATCCAACAGGGCAACCAAGGCTGTCTACGTCGGTCCAGATACTCCATTTCATCTAGTATCCCCTGGAGCTGAGACGCCACCCAGAGGCGTTCTAATATGGGGGTAGCAGGTGTGCTCCACCCCAGGCGCTGAGTGGGCGCGGGGGCACGGCAGCCGGGCTCGGGGCTGCGCAGAGCGGCGCGGCACCGGAGCCCGGCTGGCGCGCCCCTCTGAAGCAGCGCATCCACTCGGCGCTTTCCCAGCCTCCGAAGGCTCCGCTCCGGAGACCGGGGAGAAGCCCTCCTCAAAGCGACCACCTAGCTCGGCGTCGCGTTCGGCCCTCTCAGAAAGCCCTCAACCGCCGAACTAGGCGGTCGCTTTGAGGAGGGCTTCTCCCTGGTCTCCGGAGCGGAGCTTCTGGAGGCCGGGGAAGCGCCGCGTGGGCGCTCAGCCCCGAGTCCCACTGCTTGGGGGGGCGCACCAACCCCGCCCCCCAGGCACCGGGAGGGCTGGGAACACCACCCGCTCAATCACCTTACCCAAAAAAGGCAAATTGGAAACTGGCCGATAGTTATTTAAATTGGAGGAATCCAAAGATGGTTTTTTCAGGAGGGGGCGCACAATTGTGGTCTTCAAGATGCTAGGCATCACTCCCTCCCGTAAAGATGAATTCACAATGGGTTCCACCCAGTCGGCCAGCCCAACCCGCGCAGATCGTATTAGCCAAGCTGGGCAAGGGTCAAGCGGGCAGGAAGACGGTCTCAAACTACAGAGGACCCTATCCGCATCCTCAGGCTGTATAAGGTGAAAAAATGTGTGCGTGTGTATATGTGTGCATGTGTCAGGGGAAGGGGAGACAAGTGAGAAGGACAGGATATGGCAGGAGGAGGGTGACCATATTTCAAAAAAAGGCACAGGGACTTCTGCCTGCACAATCCTGCACAAAAAAAGCACAGGTGGAGCGCATGCTCCGCCGGTGCTAGGTGTCGTGAAAGTGCTGTAAAACACTTTCACGGTACCCGGTGAGTAAGGGCCACCAGCACCCACTGGGTGTTTGGAAGGCAGATCGGTTGGGGAAGGCATTGGCCACATTGGGCTGGGGGTGGGCAAGGATATTCCAAGCCCTCTCCCAGCCTGGTGCAGCCTGACACGGAGGGTTTGAATGTATCCAGGTCCCGGGCTGCTCCGGGGCAGCCCGGGTGCACCTCAAGGGAAGGGGACAATTCTTCCTTCCCTCGAGGTGCACCTGGGCTGCCCCGAGGCAGCTGGGACCTGGGTAGGATATGGCGGCCGGCCATTTAGGCCGGCCACTGTATCTTACACAGGATTAGGCTGTATGAGTTATGAGGCAGAAAGACATTTCACAGGTGAAACTTCACCCATCACAACACTAAAGAGATAAACCTGCTGAACATTTCCCTGCTTTAGAACCCTTGAAAGGATATTAGTTTTCCCCTTTGAAAAAAAATATTGCCACTTCATGAATGAATGGCCATTTAGAACATACAGTTACAGGGGTGACAGTACAACATTCACCTGTGGAAGCAGAACGCTTGAGGTTGAAAAATTCACAAGAGGGGCAGCCCAATCCTGCCTAACTATCCAGTGGGTGACCCTTGTCACCTGTCGGATCCTATCCCTATTCCCCGAGGTCTCCTTGAGCTGGTATGGGGAAGGGGACATTTGTCCCCTTCCCCTGGTTTAACGTGGGGAGGCCCCAATGGACCTCCTTGAATTTCCGCCAGCTGTTTAGCTGGCGAAAGTCAGAGGAGGCCGTGTAAAGGTCGTGCCGGCCCAGGGAGTGGACGGGGATATGGCATCCGCCATCCCCACACCTGGCCGGCTCGGCCAACAGCCGGCCTCCCTTGCCGCCCGGACCACCCCCGCCGGGGGATCGCTTACCTCCTCTGGCGATCCGGCGATGGAGTGAGGCCAGCCGACCTCCGCTCCGGCGGTCCTTACTCGCAAGTCGTCGCAAACGTGCTTTACGACTTCCAGTGGTGGATCGCTTGCTCTGCCGCCAGCTTGTTGTGCAGGATTGCACCCTGATTATCTTATCTCATTATACATCAGATCATCAGCTCTTACCATAGAACACCCTTTACTCCTACAACTAGATTTCAGGCCACACCAATTTCTGGCAATCTTTCCACAAGGCTGTATTATTTACAGGTAGATCTTGATCACTAAACAATTGCCTCACAGCTCTAGCTACAGAAACAGCAGCTGCTATTTCAAAGTGTTTGCATAATAGTGTGGGGACCATTGCAATGTTTAAATGCCATGCCTCGTTATTAGCATCAGAAGATTTAGGGCACATGGGAGGATGATGCAACCCTTGCCACACTTGTGCTGCTCCAAAATCTAGAAGGGTTGCTTGCTTGGGAAAGTGCTTTGATGTGGTCCCCTCCCATGTGACCAAGATCTTCTAATTTTTCATTTTTAGAGTATTTCTTCTTTTTACTTGTTTATTTTTTGTGTAAATAATATCATCATTTATGTTTTGTCTTATTAAACATCAAAATACATAAACACAACCTAATGCAACAAAGTGGAATGTGGTCAAGGAACATAAAAACAGAAGAAACATTCCCATAGAGACTTATTTTATAAATTAACATATATCCCAAATAACCTGTATAATTTTTGCTTCTCTTTATAAAGTTTCTTGACCCAGAAGATCCACCCATAAACAGAGCTGACTACACAGAGGAGGGTATACATATTATTCAGAGTTCAAAAATTCAATAAACTTAAACCAAATAGAGCAGGAGTGGCCAAACCGCAGCTCGAGAACCACATGCGACTGACATATAATGTGTGGCTTGCGGAAATATGCTGGCTGAGCTCCTTTTTGCATTAATATAAAAGGTAAATTAAAAAAATGTCAAGCTTTATAATTATTTACTGGGTATAAACTCAGAGTCCACTGGATTAAAATATAAGTTTAATGTTCATGGTGAGTAAATATATTTAAGGATTTAATGCTTCTTAAATATTGCGGCTCTCAAACATCTGAAGGTTATCGTATGTGGTCCTTAATACTGACCTGCTGTTTCCTGCTTCTTGCTGGTGGACAACAACAAGGCAAACTGAGAGAGACAAACCTGCCGTTGCAGAGGGAGAGAGCATGAGCTGAAAATTTTACACGTAATCTCTCTCCTCCCTTGGAGGCATGGCAGCCTTAGAATTTAATTCCAATGCAATAAGTTTATTATTATTATTTGCATCAGCACCGAAATGCATTTGCATTGACACTTCTCTGGATAGCACTTAACAGACTGTACAAGGCGGAAAGAGCCACATCATGAAACCCCAAAGTATCATAAAAATGCCAGATATTAAAAATGAAAGGAGCAAAAACACCTCATGTGTCATATTTCCTGGGTTAACTGCCCGGTGATGAGCATCAGTGGATCTCTCTCATCCCTTGGGTTGGGTTATGCTGGGTTGATGCAGGTTTGCTGCTGCTGCTTCTTCCCAGCCTTTCCTCCCTTGACTTTTGCCTTGTCTGTGTTTCCTGCTGGTCGGTGGCTCGTGCTCTTTGGGTTGGGAAAAGCAACTCAATGAGAACAAGCCACCAACCACCATGAGACACAGACAAGGTAAAAGTCAAGGGAGGAAAGGCTGGGAAGAAGCAGCAGCAAACTCATATCGACCGAGTGTAACCAGCGAATTTCAGAGTGAGACGTTTCTCTTCTCGGGGAGAGAAACAATGGGGCTTTGGCTGCTTTCTTGCTCTGAAATTCTCTAGTGTGTGTGCAAAGTGAGCCTGGATACATGAGTGAGTGAGAGAGGGAGGCGCATACAAAGTCCCAAAGAGTAGTCAAATAGCAGTGAGAAGAGGTAGTGGGCCTCCGTAGTTCAGAGGCTGGTGCACAGTTGCATGAGCAAGTGTGCGTATGTGTGAGACGTGGAGTGGAGTCTCTTCCTCTGTGCCTGTCCTTCACCACCACCACCATCACCACCACCACCACCCCTCTGTGTGTGTGTGTGTGTGTGTGTGTATGTGTGTGTGTGTGTGTGTGTGTGTGTGTGTGTGTCACTGGGTTTTGATTGTTATGCAAGCTCAAATGCATAAATGTCTCTCCTTGGAAGCTATCCTGGGCACCTCAATCTTAGTACACACCACTTGAAAGCAAGAAGTCCCATTCAGAGGTGTCACTAGGTTTCTCGTCACTTGGGGAGATAACTCATTGTGTCACCCCTATAATGGGCATCACCCGCCCTGCTCCCATGCCATTTTTGCCTTCAAAGCTTGAGGGTTTTTTTATATGAGAATTTTAAAAGTTTAAGAAAACACACCCACCCAAAACATGAGCTGGTGTTTACTGAGAAGAGATGGGAGGTAAAGAGCAGAGGGTTTGCATCACCTGGTGCGAGAGCTCAACACGTCACTCCCATGATGGACCCCAGAGGTGAATAGGGAGAAACAAGGTTGGGCTGAGCTGGGTTCTACCAAAGATGACCATCAGGTAGGACTATGTATTACTTCAGATTACTCCTGGTCAGCGGTGTCACTGGGGTTGGTGTCACCCAGTCCAGTAACTCATGGTGTCACCCACATTAACTTTATTTATTTTCATACAGGTCACCCAACAAATCAGTAACCAACGTTAATCTGATAATGTTCGGTTATCAGAACAATCAGTCTCATTTGTCTGTTTTGAGTTAAGAAATCTACTTTTTTTTTTTTTTACATAAGGCAGTTGTTTTACTTTTCTGGTTAGTTGACCATACCTTTTGATAGAATACAGATATTTCCAAGTGGTTTGTTTCATTGCATTCTACATGACATTACACATCGAATGATATATACCATGATGGTACTATTCGTAAATACAAAGTTTTCACAATTTTGGCCACTAGTGGTGTCACATTCCCACCCACCCCCTGAGTTCATGCTGCTATGCCCACCTCTTTACCTTGAGGTCTCCGTTTTAGGAAATATTTGTTTTGTTCACTTCTACATTGTCATAGCACATGACCCTTGACATCTGCAAACCTTCTACCCATTTTTTAGGAAGATGAAATGTAAGAATTTGATCTGGTGAGGTACTGAGCTCTACTCCACACCTTATTGGTCATCCATCACTCCACCTTCCTGTAGCACCTTTCACCATTAGGGCCTCTGTGTTCTTAAGAGTTTTGTAGAAGACAGAAGAATCTTGGCAGCTGCAACTGCTGAAATGCCCTCAATTATACAACCATTAAAGGGCCAGGAGCCCCTTACATTCTGCTGTGGCCCCTTAGTACCCTTCAAGAGTAGACCAAGGACCCCTTGTGGAGTACTCTTCACCCATACTCCTTGGTAGTACTGTCAACAACTGGTGATGATAGTGGAGACTACAGGGCAGTGAGCCATGCTATCAGTTAATATTGTTGCTGTGCCCTTGCAAGCTGCCTGTATATCATATCTTTTTGACTGTTTCTGGCTTCTTGAATTCTGTTTATTGTGGTGCATTGATCTCAGCATAGTACTGTATTAATTCCTATGGCCTCTATTGTGGAATTAAACATCTAATAGATAAATAAGTTGCAAATGCATGCAGCCTTGGCTAAAGCCACCTCTTGAAAACAAACATTAAAAAACCACTTAGCAAAGGTCTTTTTGTAAAGCTTAGCCATATTCAGAATTATGTCTTTAAAGTTTTTTAAATCCAATATAAACAAAATAAATCTAGTCATTAGTTTAGTTAAGTATCGTCCATTTTAATCTCAATTCCCACTATGAGTGCAACTCCTCAGTAATTAGCAAGAATCTAGCCTGAGCCACTTTGTGATTAAATGTGCTTAAGATCAATACACCATCATGACTGATTGCAGCTGTGGGAGATTAATTCAATTGCACAAAGTAATGCTCTCTCTTTAACCTGTTAAAGGAAGAGAATAGGGTACCAAAAGATAACTGTGAAACAGAGGTATATACAGTAGATTTCTTTGCTGCTTTCTCCTTCTATGAAAACAGGAGGGTTCTGACTGCAATTAATGGCACAATCCAGTGTACAATTGCACCAGGGGAGCACATGTTCCCTTGGCGCAGGGTGTTGTAAAACGCGCCATAAAGCGCATTTACGGCACCCAGCAAGTAAGGACTGCTGGCACAGCTACTGGCAGCCCTTACCCTGGCTCCTGCCCGGCCCTATGCCCACCGGAGCAGGTAAGGCCTACACCAGCTGGGGCAGGGGCGGGGGGGAGGGCGGACTGGGAGTTAAGGGCTTGGAGAGGGCGGGGATATCAGCGGCAAGATACGCTGATATCCAAAGCCCTCTCCAGGTCCAGTGTTGCCTTACACAGAGCTCACATACTTTCAAGGATGCCCATTGGGCCTCCCGCCGCTTACACCCAGGGAAGGGGATGATCATGGCAGCCCGGAAGCTGGATAGGAGCTGGATAGCCTGGGAGCTGGATAGCCCAGGGCAGCCCAAGAGTTGGATAGGATACGGCGGCCAGCTCTTTAGGCTGGCTGCCGTATCTTATACAGGATTGGGCTACCCATTTTGTTTTCAAATATTGTACTTAATGTTAAGATGTGTCTTCATGCAGATGGAAAATGTTTGTGGAATTTCTGAAGAAGTTTCAGGATGGAACGGATTCTGCTTTACCTATTTACAAAAGTAAGCAATGTATTTGCCATTTTCTAGTCACACCTAAACTTCAGAATCAATAGTCAGCACCATTTTGTACTTCTTGAAATACCCTATTTGTATAGAGTAAGGTTGTTCTATTAAGATGTAGACTATTGGTTGTGCAAGTAGCAAAGTAAGTAGTGATCCTTACTTACCAAAGTGAGTGGTGGTCATGCTTTCAAACAATATAAACCTTGGGTATGTTTTTGTAAACATCCATCAGAAAGGGTGTGGTGTCTTCTGTCCAGTGAGAAAGGGCCTTGGGAAAATATTGAGGGAATATGCCGCAATCATTTTAGGCAAAAATACACCATCATTTTGTGCCATATAATAAAATATTGTAATTGCCCACATATATATCAGGGCATAATGATGCCAAGATAGGTAGGAAGCAAATGAAAGTGACATAGTGTTGCAGCATGTGAGAATGAATATTTTACCTCCAGTACCATTCTCTATATACCTGAGCACATGTACCAGTATTAAGTAATGGTCTATCCATTGGCTTTCCCTTGTTCATTGGAAATTCTTTTATAGCAGTGGTTCCCAACCTGGGGGTCGGGACCCCCAGGGGGGTTGCGTAGCGGATTCTGGGGGGTTGCGGGATGTCGGCTGGATGGCCACACCCAAGATGGTGGCTCACTCCTTCCTCCTCCCACACACACTGCAGAGAAAGAAGTGCTCTCTTGGGGCTTGTTTGCTCACCCTTTGTTACTTTCTGCTTTCCCTTTTAGCATGTCTGTTAATATTAGCTCACTCCCCCCCCCACACAGACACACAATGGGGCTGCTTATGAGTACAACTTTTAAAATGTGGTTTATTTTTAAAAGCGTGATTTATTAAACAGTGTAGTTTATTAAAAACAATGACATCACTTCATACTTACTGACTTCCGGCTCACTTCCGGCCCTAGGTCTTAAGGGGGGGTCCCGAAAGATCGTAATTCTACAAAAGGTGGTTCCGGTGCAAAAAGGTTGGAAACCACTGTTTTACAGGCTACAAAGTTCATATACATGGATATATGGATCTAGTTTGAGGTAGGGTTGTGCATTCTTTACTTGAATTCAAAGTTGCTATGAAAACAGGAATTCATAACAACTCCGTTAAAATTTTTTACTTAAAACAGAATGTTTGTGAGTTTACAGGAGAAGTAGAAATCCTGCCAGTTTTACTTATCCTTAAAATAATCTGATCCCATTATTCCAACATTGTCTGACATCAACATACTTTGTGTGGCAAGGTGTATTCAGAGAACAGAAAGAGGGGGTGGCAATGGGGAACCCCCTCAGTCCAGTGGTTGCAGACCTATTCATGGAGTCATTTGAAAAACAAGCCCTGGACTCAGCCACCTTGAAACCAGACATGTGGGTCAGATATGTCGACGATGTTTTCTGTATATGGCCACATGGGGATTCAGAACTAGACAAATTTGTGAAACACCTTAATGGACAGAGCCAAGAAATCCAGTTTACTGTAGAGAAAGAAAACAACAAGACTCTACCCTTTTTGGATGTCCTGGTGTCACGCAAAGAAGATCTATCCCTTGGCCACAGTGTCTACAGGAAACCAACTAATACTGGGAGATATTTAAATCAAAACTCCAATCATCATCCAGCTCAAAAAAATTCATTGATTAATTCCCTGGTGTACAGAGCTATAAAAGTGTATGACAAGGACTCCTTAGATGTGGAAAAAAGGACTATATATGAACAACTCCAATCTAATGGATATTCCTTTGCACAAATTGATAAATGTTGGAAACAACAAAACTATAAGATAAAAGCAAAAAGGGAAGGATCAACCAACATAAGAACTGAAAATGAAAAGACCAACACAGAAGAAAAAATCTGGACAGTCCTACCATTCATTAAAGGCACCACCGACAAAATAGCCAGAATATTACAACAAGGCAACGTAAGGACAATTTTCAAACCCACATGCAAACTACAGCAAGCGTTAGGAAACCCAAAAGATAAAAGAGCGACACTATCGAATGCAGGAGTGTACTCGATTGCGTGCGAGTGTAGTAAATATTACATCGGGATGACTGGCAGGAGTATCAATACTAGAGTGTCTGAACATGAGAGATCTTACCGACTTAATCATCCTGAACAATCGGCCATTGCTGAACATGCTCTCAAAGAAGGACACTCGGTTTGTTTCAGCAGCGCTAAGTGTCTGTAGAATGAAAGCAACCCCAGAATTTTGCGTCACTTAGAGTCGTTGGAAATCAGTAAACATCTAGAAACTGGCAAGCTTTTGAATCGCCAGCAAGATTTAGCACTTTCCAATCGCATCTGGCTTCCAATTTTACATAGAAAGGGAGATCAAGACATGAGAAGAGATCGAAACACGGCTGATTGCAACTTTTGACAGCTGGTGCGGTCATGTCAGGTCACTTCCGGTTTTCTAGTAACTGGGGATTCCCGCGCTTTTGTGAATTTATACGGACTAAGAGGTGAACTTGGACAATTTTCACCTACAATCCATTGTGATTGTCTACCCCTGGAAGATGTTCTGAGATTCCAGAACGAAACGTTGGGTGTTTGTGATCCTTGGACTCGTTTGATGTGTCTGTGCTGCAAGCGGCTGCCCGGTTGGGAAACCCGCTGTGGTTTTTGAATCTCATTAAACCATTCAAGCTGACTACATGGCGTCAAATCCCGTATTTGTGAAACACTGGTATGTACTAACGGGCCATGAAAACTACAGGAAAAAACTATCCTTAAAATGACAGGAACACGCTTCACAAGAATTGCATCTCTCAGCATTTCTAGGAATCTCCTGCTTGATGCAAGAATTGTATTTTGTAATGGCCAGGCAAATAGCCTTGGGGACTCATCTTGGGAAATCTCAGTTAGGATCCCTGATGAATAACAAGCCATTCATGGTAATTAAATTGGCAGTTCTCTCTAGGTGGAGTCCTGCAATTTCTTTTGACCACAAGCTGCTCTGAATGTACCATACCTTGAATGTACTGAGCTACCTGGGACAAACACTTCAATGTTTTCAAAGAGACAGGGTATATGGGTTTGTAAGCCATGTAAAATTGCTAAAAGGAGAAGTAAAACCCTTTAAAATTGCCCGGAAAAATTCTTTAAAGGCACATATCATCCTATATATACATTAAAAAGTTTCCACCATTAGGCATGACAAAGAGACTTTAAACTCCCAACCAACGTTTCATCCCTCTCACGGGACTTTGTCAAGGCGAAAACAGCACAATGCGCTGTTAGATTACATTGCCCCAAGAGAAGAACGCCATGAATTTATCTAACAGCTGCCGTTAGCAAGTTGTACCAAGCCATGAACACTTCCATACTATGTCAATGTTTGACTATAGGTGGATTCAGAGGAGTCATATAATAACTGGTTCAGGTTAATAACCCTTAAGTTGATGACAGGACTTTCCAGAGGTGAGTCACCCTATGATGAAAACTTTTTTAAAAATGCACAAACCCAGACTATCATAGGAGAATTGCAATCTTCCTTATTTTTGTACATTCAATCGGTATCATACCGATGACCCATCTATCCCAATAGCTTTTTCCAAGTTTAATGATGTTCATAATCAGGGCATGCTGGAAATAGCCTTGTTTGCCCCCACCACAGAGAATTCATTTAGCTCTCATGGCTTCGGCCGACTGCTGGTGGTACTCGGGCCTCTGGACCACTGGGAGCCCACTGACGCAGCACTTTTGGTGGCGCATTTTTGCTTCCAAGAACCTCCTGCCTTTGGCCGAACCTTTCAGGAACGCTACACTGAAGAGTATGCACAATTGACAGCACAATCCTAACCAAATTTCCAGCGCCGGTGTAGCCATGCCAACAGGACATGCACTGCATTTTGTAGTGCAGGGGCAGTCATGGAGGCCTCTTCAAGGTGAGGGAACATTTGCTCCCTTACCTCGGGGCTGCATTGTGGCTGCACCAGTGCTGGAAAGTTGGTTAAGATTGCACTGCCAATCAGTCCTAAATTAGTTCCAAAAAGACAGACTGCTTTGTTCTGATCTGATACCACTGAGTACTCCCTGCTACACTTCTGTAATACCGCTTCTCTACTCTGTAAACCTATGACAGAAGACTCATGAAGTAACCAGTATAATGCAGCTCTGGTCTTTGTTGGACCCTTAAGGCATTACAGTGCATCTACTGTATTTAAAGTAATTAGAACACCAGGCATATGATGTACAGAATGCTAGCTGACTGTGATTTTTTAAAAAAATGTTGAAAGGAATGATGGATGTGAGGCGCTGTTGACTCCAACAGTGCATTAACCTAATCATCTTTAGAAAGCTCCCTTAGATATTTAATTTTCAGGAGGGGACTAAACTCTAAGGTGAGCCAATTCCAATCATTGCTACAGAGAGTGATCAAGATGCAAGAGTTGGGCTCAAAATTTAACCATCTGGCTAAGACCCTCTCGAGCTGAGACGCCACTACCCGCTCGATCACCTTGCCCAGAAACGGGATATTTGAGACTGGCCGGAAGTTGTTCAAAATAGTGGGATCCAAGGTAGGTTTCTTCAGGAGGGGGCGCACCACTGCCTGCTTCAAAGACAGCGGCACCACCCCCTCCCTTAGAGATGAATTTACCACCCTCCCCGTCCACTCGGCCAGCCCTGCCCGGGCAACCCTAATCAGCCATGCCGGACAAGGGTCATGCGGGCAAGCAGCCGGTCTCACACTCCAAAGAATCCTGTCCGCATCCTCAGGTTCTACAAGCTGAAAAGAATCCCAGGAAGAACAACAGACAGGTGCCTCAGGCACATCATTAGATACTGCTAACGTGGCGTCCAAGTCATGCCGAATCCGATCGACTTTGTCCACGAAGTGCTTTGCAAACTCATCACAGCGAGCCACTGTGTGTTCCGCCCCATCTACTGGGGGGGGCCAGATGGAGCAGGCCCCGGACTACACGGAAAAGCTCAGCTGGACGGTTCTCCGCAGACGCGATGCTGGCATAGAAGAAAGCCCTCTTAGCTGCTGCCACCGCCACGGAATAGGCTCTGAAGTGAGCTCTAGCCTGTGCCCGATCGGAGTCAGCACAAATTTTCCGCCACTGTCGCTGTAGGCCTCTGCCTTGCCTCTTCATCGTCCACAGCTCCTCACTAAACCAAGGGGCCACTCTGCGGCTCACTCTGCTCCTCACTAAACCAAGCCTCACTCTGCGGCTTGGTCGAGGACGCTCAGGAGCGATCAGATTCAGAGCCCTAGTCATTTCCCCATTCCAGAGGTCAACCAGGGCCCTGGGTGAGTCGCCAACTCTGTCAACAGGAAAGTCCCCCAGAGCCCTCAGGAATCCATCCGGATCCATCATCCTCCGGGGGCGGACCATAGAATGAGGTCCCTCAGCACTGCGGAGGCAACAAGCCGCGATAAGCCTAAATCCCACCAGGAAGTGATCTGTCCATGACAAAGGAGTGATGTTAATTTCCTCCACATCCAGATCACCATCGACCTGCCCCGCAGTAAACACCAGGTCCAGTGTGTGTCCCGCATCATGCGTTGGGGCAGATATTGTCTGAGACAGACACATGGTTGCCATGGCGGCCATGAAGTCCTGAGCCGCGGCTGTCCTCGGGGCCTCAACGTGGACATTAAAGTCCCCCAACACCAATAGGCGAGGGCACTCCAACGCCAGCGCCGAGATCACCCCGGTCAGCTCAGGCAGGGAGATTGTTGGGCAGCATGGTGGGCGGTACACCAACAGAATCCGTATTCTGTCTCGCTCTTACAACACGACATGGAGGCACTCAAACCCAGTGGACCGTGGGACAGGGTACCCAGTGAGATGGATGGTATCACGATAGACTATCGCAACTCCACCTCCCCGCCCCTCTAGTCGTGGCTGCTGCAATACCCGGAAACCCAGCAGGCACATCTGGGAGAGACTTACCCCTCCCGACTCATCCAGCCAGGTCTCCGTAATACACACCAGGTCAGCACCTTCATCCAGGATTAAATCCTGGACTAGGCAGATTTTATTGTTAACTGACCTAGCGTTCAAGAGCAGCAGTTTCAGACTCAGGGGACTGTTGCCCAGACCGCCAAGGGTCAGAGGGATGGGAGAAGGGCCAGAAAGAGGGACAGTCTGCCTGTGACTGACCATCGGTCTCCTGGAACGGCCTGCCCAGTCCCCACTGCCATATCTTCTGTGACCCGTCACTCTGCTAATGGTGGCCGCCCATCCCGCCCCTAGGCTCCCTCGAGGTGTCAAACACATAGCCCTTTAGCGGAGCCTACTTCCTGACCACACAACCTAAAGATCTCACACACTCACCACACACTCTCAGTCACACCTCACTCCCCAGTCAATCCGTTATCTAAAAAGCATTCCCTCCAAACCCCAACCACTCCTATCCAGCAACCCCCGTCTCCCTCTCACTGAGGCGGGGGTCACTGCACCCCACACCGAGACCAAGGTTAACCATTCCCCTAGCCCATTCACAGAACCCCCACACTTACCAAACCACCCCAATACTACACACTCAACCCTCACCAACATACATATATCATTCACTCTACCTTTCTGTCGATGCTGACATGGCTCCTCCAATCTCCTTAAGATGTCCTGTGCACAGATAAGCAGTGTGCAAGGAGAAGGGAGGGGGGCTGACAATTGATGGCAAATGTGGTGACCCACTGGGTAACAACAGCTTGGGTGAGCTCAGCCACGGGGTGCAGTCTTCTGGCCTGCTTGGTCTTCGATCCACTGGGCGAGAGCCACCCTTCGGCTCGAGGTTCCTTTCCAGCATTTTTCTAGGAAGAAAATTCAAAGTCATACGAACTAAAAACTTGTCTACTGTCATTGTTAAAAATTGATAGGGCTCTCATTAAGGGATTTCAGAGGTTCACACTTTCATGAGATTTCTGAAAGTAGCCTTCCCAGCTAAATGGAAATCATAGTCTTCCAAAACATGGGAGGAAAAAAAACCTTATCATTCTTTTTATTGTAGGAGGAAACAAGGAGAAAAATGAAGATGATTCTCAGGTATTGTTGAAACCATCCTGATTAATCCACAGTTGTTAGGAGAGTCGATTGATAAAATGCTTGTCCTTGAAAGTATTAGTACTACTTACTACTTTATCTACACAGAGTACTGATAAATGCTTACTATCGTCATCCATTTCCATCCTTACTACAAACGTGTAAAATGACCATTATAGTCTGTCTTGTGAAATGGGGACTGTAGTGGACAGCAATTTGACAAACACAGTCCAGGATGTTCCAGTGAACCCAAACATCAGACTCACGCAAATGATTTTGTCATAGAGGACTAGAATGTAATGTGTCCTTTTCCAACCAAAAACCCCAAATAAAATAATTGACTCAGTAACTGAATAGCTCATGACACTGAAGCAATTGTTATTCACACACCCAATGTTACAGAAAACGGCTAAACTTTTGAATATGTGATGTCATTTGTTTTCTCTATGGAAGGATAATGGACAGCATAAACCTCCTGCTTTCAAGAGCTGGGAGCAAGTGAAGGCTGATCCATCTGACTCCAGTGATTCTGAAGAAAGAGATGCCTGGATAGACCGCTTCAGAAAATTGGAGAGAGCCCTATATTTGTCGGATGTCAAAAACTCAGGTAAGACTGCTTAAATACGATTTGAAAGATTCATGGCCAGCAGTAATAGACACAAATTGTAGTTGCATGACGGGTTTAAAAGCCATGTAAAAATATTTATGCAAACACAGGTTAAAAACACAAATTAAAACCCACTTTAAAATATACAAGTTAAAATTACAACGTTTCATTCGTGTACACGAACATCTTCAGGTAAAAATGAGCATCTCAGGCTGCATAAGATAGTGAGTGCAAGTATACAGCATCCCAGAATATAAAGAGAACACTACAAGTAAAACAGATGAAACTAATTAACAGCAGAAGCCAGACTTGTGTTCTGTGACCTGAAGTTACCCCATCTTGCTGCTCTAGTCAACATTTGACTGACAGAGACCTCAGCCATGACTATCCTTAAAGGCACAGTTCTTATTTAATGCACACATCCAGATTTTGTCAATGAGGGCTATCTCCTGTTTCCTGTTCAAAAAATTTGATTTGTTTTTATGAATCTCAATGGCTTCTCTATGCATACATTGTCTATAAGCAGATTCTTGCACAAGATTTTTAGTGTCCTCAAACTTGATGATGTGTCCTGTTGTGAGTGCGTGCTCAGGCAGGGCAGACTGTTCTTCATGACCCAACTGGCATACCATTTCATGCTCCTTAATTCTGGTCACAATGCTCCATTTTGTAGTTCCAATATAGACTTTTCCACACTCACAGGAGTATATCAGGTGACTTGTAAGTGTGGAAAAGTCTATATTGGAACTACAAAATGGAGCATTGTGACCAGAATTAAGGAGCATGAAAGGGCATACCGGATGGGTCATGAAGAACAGTTTGAGGACAAACGTATTATTATTATTAATTTTCATCTGGGATTTTAATGGGGCATTTTGTGCTGCTGCCTATCCTGATGGGTTTTTGTGAAGGTATTTTATGCTGCAGTTTTAGGTGTGTTGGGGATGGTGCTCTATACTGTGCTGTGCTCTGGAGAGCCAGGATGGTGTAGTGGTTGTGGTGCTGGACTCAAATCCCCACTCAGTCATGAAGTTGCCTGGGTGACCTTGGGCCAATCATTATCTCTCAACCTAACCTGCCTCACAAAAAGGAGGGAAGGAATAATGTACACCACCCTGAGCTCATTGGAGGAAGGGTGGTATAAACATCTGAAAAAACAAACAAACAATGGGCAGTCCAATCCTATTAAAAGGGCTTTGCTGGCGGCACACTCCTTCCACCGGTGGAGGTGACAGGATCCAAGCAGAAGTGCCCGAATCCTGGTGTGTGATGTGCAACATTGTCGCATTTGTTGATGACGCTAATGAATGCAACAAGGCTGCCAGCACAGTCACTGGCGGCCTCGAGTGCTTGCTGGCAGTAAAGACACCATCCACCAGTGCTGAGTAATGCTGCGGTAGGGGTGGATGTTGGGAGGGATGGGGAATGTAGAGGGAGGAATATGGGAGTTTCTGGGCTGGGGGCATGGAGGGAGGTGGAGAGGAGAGGAAGGGGTGGGATTGGCAGCATATGCGTGCGGGCGGATCTTATCCCTCTTCCTTTCTGCCTGCATTGCACTCCTCATTTCTGTGTCAGCAAAATAGCTAGTGCAGAACCAAGGAGACCCATAGTTCCTTTACCTTGAGGAGAACCAAGGAGACAAACATTCCCTTACATTGAGGAGACCTTCAAGACTGCCCCAGGGGCGTCGCTGGAGCGCGGTGGGGAGAGCGGACCGCCTGGGGGCGACGCGCGCAAAGGGTGACGCGCGGTCGCGCGTGCGCACCCGCGTGTCACGCGCATCGCCTCCCGCTCCAGGAGGAGGCCTCAGACCGTCCGCCCTCGGCGGAGCTCCAAGGCCTTCTGAGGGAGGCCCGATGCGCGACCTCATATTTATAAGGTTTTCATGCCTGCGCAGAAGGTTTGAGGGCAAATTTGCCCTCAGAAACGTACTGCGCATGCGCGAAAACCTTATATATATGACGTCATGCATCGGGCCTCCCTCAGAAGGCCCAAGACAGCTGGCCGGCGAGGATGTCTCTGGAGCTGGCAGCAGCGGAGGCTCCGCTGCTGCCGGCTCCAGAGACATCCTCGCCGGCCGGCTGTCGCAGTAGCACGGGGGTCATTAGGGCGGCGCGCGCGCCCTCGCACAGGGCGGCGCGCGCCCTAGTGACTCCACTGGACTGCCCCCCCAACATAGGATGCAGCTGACGTCTCCTTGGCATGCATGGATAGGCAGGGGTGATTTAGTTAGCATTTTGGCCTTAGTTTATTATACTGCTAATTTTTATATTTTTTAAATTTTATTATTTTATTGTATTCATTGTTATTTATGTTTTATGTTTGTAAACTGCTTTGGGCACTTCACTGCAAGGAGAAAGGTACCATAAAGGTTTACGATGGCTGTAATCCTACCCTCACCTACCAGGGAGTAAGTCCCATTGACTATAATGGAACTTACGTTTGAGGAGTTTGGGCTCTAAATAAATAAACAAGGTGCTCATGAGGATGATATGCACAAGCTCAGGACTCATTCCTGTAGCTCCATGGTTTGGTGTTATGTGTATATCAACCCAATGCTACATTTGTTTACATTTCAAGTCTTGACTCTGTACAAATGATACAAAATTATCCTAAAAGGCATCAGCATACACATCTTCTCTCTCCCTTTTTAAATTAAATACAGGCAAGTTGGAAAAGGAAAAAGCCAAGCGCTTGATCCACAACTACAATCAAATCTATGATCTGTGTCTCAGTCCACTGAAAATTGACAACGCCTTTAGACCTTTCCATCCTGGACAAGACATGCCACTGGAAACTCTGCTGCATTATTTAAAGGAGCTGTAACTTGTGTTTTTAACACAGTGTCAGGAATGCACTTGTACTCATCTCATTACTTTTTTTAAACAATTGGTGTTCTTGTTGATTTAATACCTCAAAAGTTTCCACTTCTTGTAAATCTACATCTTCAATTAAGATGAAACAAAGAAAAGCAATGTTCCATGCAAGTGTTTTAAATAAATCTTTTTACTTGAAATGTAAATCGTACAAAGACTCTCTAGCCTAGATTTTCTACACCAAACGTCTTGACATAATTTTGATCACTAGGAGACAAAAGAGCAGGGAAAGATGAGAGAGGGAATTTCCCATGGAGCTGAGGGCATATGCATGTCCTGAAGTGATGGTAAAGGGAGGAAGAAGGAGACATTTTAACTGTCATAACTGTCATTCCTGAGGTAATCAATCATTCCCATGCACAGCAAACTGTGTGCTAAGACTTTTGCTAAGAAGTTTACTTGGAAAAAGGAAGAACTGCAGCCATTGCTATACAAGCAGAAACAAGAAGATAGGAAAAGAAGCCAAATGAGAGGTCCGATAGCAGTAGGAAAGAGCAATCTGCAAGGCTTTAAAGAAATAATAAACTCCCCTACTAGTGGAGGCCAACATAAACACATTTGCCATCTATATGCAATGAGTGGCTATATGCAAAAAACCAGTGGCCAACTTGATGACACTCACACAACTGAATAAGAGTTCTAGTATTAGCTCGGATACATAGAAATGAGAGTTGACTCATACTAACATCTTATTGGTTCCATGCTGTGTCATAATAACATCTCATTGGTAGAGGTGGCGTTTTTTGTTTTTGTTTTTTCAAAATTTCTCGATTAAAAATGCAAATAGCGGTGTTATTTTTTTTATTCCAATTTTTCATTTTATTAATTTTCCACTGGTTTGATAATTAACTGGAATTGCCCTCACTGTTTATGCTTTACCTCATGCCTTGTAGGCCTTTTCTGGAATAGTATAAGGCAGTGGTTCCCAAACCTTTTAGACTTGTGGCCCTCTTGACCTCCCTCACCGTTAGCGTGGCTCCCCATTACAGTGCACTGAAAAGAAAGGCATACTTTACATGCACAGAGGCACCCTTTCTAATATGTATGTGTATATTCCAAAACTGAGCCTTAAAGTGGATTTTCCATGCTTATGCTGAGCAGCAGCTAAGCCAGGAGTGCAAAGGGTGGGGTTGGGATGCTGCTCTCTCTCCCTTGGCAGGCCTGGGGTGTCAACCTGGTAGAGGGCACTGATGTCGTCTGCGTTAGTCCTATTCATGGCAAGAGAAACATCAAAGCATGGGAGGGAGGTCATTTCTTTTCATTGGTCATGCCCCACCCCAGTTGCACAAGAGAAAGCTCCTTTGGGTAGCATCTTTGCAAGATGAAAAAAAGATTCTTATACTGCCCAGCAGTCTCCAATGGGGGGGGGGGGGTTGTCCCAGCAGATAGAGTGGGGAAATAACTTAGAGGTGGGTCAAAAAGCAGCAAAAGAGGAAGGAGAGAGATCCTACCAATCAACCAAACAAACATAGCAGCAGCCGCCTCCTTCCTCTGACTTAAACAAGGGAGACATCTCTACAGCTCAGTCAACAGCAAGCAACATATGCCTCTTCCAAGTTCCACCTCTCTTAGAGCGCAATTCACACTAAGCCATTACACGGCCTCCTCTACTTCCGCCTGCTATTTAGCTGGCGTAAATCTGAGGAGGCCTATCCAGCCGGCCCCGGTTTACACCAGGGGAAGGGGACGAGCATCCCCTTCCCTGAGTAGACCTCAGCTTGGTGGGCAGTCTCAGGCCAGGATGCGGCGAGCAGCCCTTGCTCCGCCGGTCAGATCCTTGTGCTGGATTGCGCTGTTAATCACAGAGTGAGAAATCAAAGACTTTAAAGCAGGACCTGCTCAGCTTTCACCATTTTCAATTGCTGGTCTTGCAAAGTGCTAGAGAGAGCTTCCCATGCTTCTCCCCAAATCCTGACACATTGCAGGTTTGCAAATTGGTAAAATATTTTCTCTTTCCCCATTTCACTCTCAGCACCCCTCTTTCTTCTCAAACTCAGCCCAGCCACTTACTGGTAGATCAGAATTAATGGGAACCTGCAAAACATTCAGGGCAGCACTTGGGGTTTTCCCTGCAGCTTGAGGTTTCCCTGCAGCTTGAGGGGTTTTTCTTTCTCTTGTAAAGTGCTTATCTTATCCATTCAGGTGCTAATTGCCTGACATTCTGTTCTTTGTCTAAGATAAACATGGGCCCAGTCACCTCTGTTAAAGAAAAAATGTGGACGTTCATGAAGTTTAGCCAGTCTGACTCAGTAAGCTGACTGCAAACCTGCAGTCTTTTGAAGGGAACTTTGAGTGACCCGATGTGAAGATGCAGCTTTTCCGGGTCTTTGTTTTTGCATAATTTTCTCATCTTGCAAGCAAGTATATATGGTAATTATTTTAATTACTGGCTGCTTTCCACAACACACTTGTGTGTCGCGATGCACACTTTGGGAACCTGTGGTATAAGGACTTAATTAGACTCCCAGGATATTTATATTTGTATGAAAGAAAAATGATCAATAGTGGTTGGATGGCCTATCACAGGCCACTGAAATTCAATTTCTGCCACAGGAAGAAGGCTCTGTTGTTACTAAGGAACTGCTAGTAATTCCATGTACTGTGCTTGTATTATAATGATTTGAGGAGGCAGGTAGCAAATATAACTCCTCTACATCACAGAAGTCTCACTATAGCATCCTTACAAAGCACAAGTTTTATAGACATAAATTTTAGAATTCCATAGATCCTTAACAATAAAACATTTATTCAAAGTAGCTTCAATTTTACATATCAATTTTTTCCCTTTGGGAAAGTGAAAATTTTCCATCTGTTTATCCCATTTCACCCATCTGTTCCTGAAGTCCCACAGTTTTCTTCAATATGTTTACAAGTGGTGGTTTAAAAAATAATTTCTTCTTATAGCATAATGTTTTGCTATTTAGACAATAGATGGATAATCTGGGGTACTAAATGAAGAACGGTTCCAATTTTTGAACCAAATAGGAAATGTCAGACACAGAAGAAGACAGGTGTGCATATATAGGTGCAATGTCTATATATTAGATTGGTAATATATAGGTAATATATAATACCTATATATTAGATACCTATATATTTTTAGATTGTGGGCCCTTTTGGGACAGGGAGCCTTTAAATCATTTGATTTTGTCTGTAAACCGCTTTGTGAACTTTTTGTTGAAAAGCAGTATATAAATAATGTTAATAATAATAATAGCAGGAAAACTGAGGAACAAGAACTTAAAAAAACTTAAATAGTTCAGGATATAGAGGTTATACTCTTTCCACTTTGTTGCTCATTATCGATACATCAATGGGCCCATTCTCTTGTAATTTATTGCATAACTAAATGCTGACTTATCTTTGAGTATGTCTACCCTACAAATTTACTAGTTTAGCTCACCAATCCCATCTGCCACAGGAAGAAAGTTCTGTTGTTACTAAGGAACTGCTAGTAATTCCATGTACTGTGCTTGTATTATAATGATTTGAGGAGGCAATATTCCCGTTACGGCACAATCCTATCTGTGCCTAACACCAGTACAGCAACCATTGTGCCAGCCTAGAGTGTTGCAAAAGTGCCATAAAGAAGTGCTGTTGGCGGCGCCAACAGGAAAACCTGTGCCATCCCACTGGCACTGGATCCAGGAGCTACGTGCACTGGAGTGGTAAGTGCTACACTGAACAGCGCAAGGGCATGGAGAGGGCGGGGAGGAGTATAGGTGCAGGGGTGGGATAAATTGGGCCTGGAAGGGGTGGGATCGGCAGCGCTGGCGCACACCAAATCCTATCCCCCTTCCCGGGCCTCTTAGATGGGTCTCCCAGACTAGTGCCAGCTAAATAGCTGGTGTGGATTTGAAGAGGCCCATAGCGCTGCCTGGGGCATTACCCCAGTGCTGCCTGGGGCTTTACCTCTGGCCCCTCTCCTTCCCCTGCCGGATATGGCATAGGCTGTGTGGACCCGCTGCATCAGCGCTGGATAGGATTGGGCTGTCAGTTTCACAACTTCCATGAGCCCCTCCACCTTTCTTTCTTCCTGTTTGGAGAGAAGGACAAGAAAAATTTCATGCAGCACGCTTTAATCCTGGTATGCAGCATCCAAAGCAGCAAAGAGGTAAAAAAAGGAGCTCCCTTGCTGTTGGGGTAAGTTAAGGGTGCTTGGGGAAGGTGGAAAGCTGGAGGAAGCAAGCTGGTGAGACAGGACCAAGAGTCTTCAAGCTATGGCTCAGAAGGCATCTGGGGAGTTTGTCCTGCCTTTGTATGTGGAAGTCTGTGCATGTGCGCAATTTAAAACTTCCAAAATTCATTTCCGAACCCCAAATTCCAAACTTTGGCAATGGCACTAATTATTTTTTAATGTAGATGTATACCTTGGCTTTCAATCAAAAGGATCCCCAAAGTGGCTTGCTATAGGAAAACAAAACAACACAGGAGCTCCTTTTGCTGATAGCAGTGGCCTGAGGATGCTTCCGCTCCCTTCTGAGCAATCTGTGGGGAATTGTTGCAAAGGAACTGTCAGGGCGTGTCCTGGGTGGGTTCCCTGGAGGTTGGTGCGACCAGCCTGGTATGTGTTTGGCTCCTATGGTTGGCCTTAGACCAGGGAGGGGGAGGGGGTTTACAGAACCCTTCTTCTCCTCCTCCCGACCCCATGGTGTTTGCTTCAGTGGGGAGAGAAGCCCCTCGGGGTCAGCCTCTCACATACAGCAGCCGCCTTCCTCAGCAGCCAGCAGAGCTTTTATACTCCCCCAGGCCCAGGGAGGCTCCTCCCGCTCCGGCCGGTGCAGCCCACAGGCAGGGGCATGTCCCGCCTGGCTCCTTCCTTTGTGCTCTCCCATCCGGCACAAAACTTTCAGCCCTACAGGTACTCCCAGGGAACTTCAGTTGTTGGGTCTCAGCCAAGCCATGCTGAAGCTATAAGACCACTTCTCAGGCCTCCATCTTTTGCAAACAAGACTGCGCAAGTCAAGTATATTTCTAATGTCATTTTAATGTCATTTTAAAAGCAGTTTGGATCATAGCTTGCTGGGGACAAGAATGAGCGTAAGGACAAAGCACATTATTATCTCTTTGCAGAATCAATTGCATATTCTACTCCACATTTTGAATATTTCAAATTCATGTTGTTTAAATAGGCCAAACATCTGCTCTGGCCTTTCAGCATTTGTCAGCAACAGTCACACTTGTGTATGGCATCAGCACCAGGATTTAGAATAACCACAGTGCCAAAAACACCCCTTCTAAAACCTGTGAAAAATCCAGTTGCATTTTGGGCTTCCATTCAGGCCTGCACAGATGGTAGCATCTCTCTCTCTCTCTCTCTCTCTCTCTCTCTCTCTCTCTCTCTCCCCCGCCCCCTTTTTCAATTCAAAGGTAGCTCTCAGACAGGCTGTTACCAAAAGATCCACTTTTTGATTTTCCCCTTTAAAATGCATATTATTCATTAGCAGCCTCATATGAGTTTCAGACTGTGCAGTGTCTCTGCCAGAAGGGCATCTGCACATGGCCATGTGCTTGAGACAGATAAGTACATAAACAGCATATTGGCACCAGACAGACATCTGTGCCTGGAAAAATGCTTGTGATATGTACATGATTGACATTTTCACTTTAATTAAATCCACATCACACTGGAAGAAAGGGTTGACTTTATAAAATTACAATATTTTGTAAGATGCATCTTGCTCCACAAAGAACTTGCAGAAAAAGCAAGGGTGCTCACCGTGTTAATGCAAGTGAATAAACACGCGCACATTTACCCTTGTGGAAATTTGATTCTATGGTGCTTTAATTTAGATCATTAGATGTTTCTCGAGCAGAAGCTCTCATGACCAGCAACAATTTGTAGAGAAGTAAAAGTCACGGGTATAGAAGCCATGTAGAAAAAACTTTAAAATCCAGCCGAATAGAAATAACAATCAATCGATCCTGTCAGCAGTCTCCCCAGCAATGCAGTCAGACAAACGATCATTAAAATCCGAAGCTAAGACAAAGTAAAACCTGACGTTTCGTTTCTTACATCTAGAAACATTTTCGAAGGACAGTCAAAAGACTGGTAGATGGTGTCTGGAGCCAGTGCATCAGCTCGTCATTTTGAATGGTGAAAGCACGGGAAACAGAGCGATCTCAAGTGGAACTGACGCGGAAGTCTTACCATAACCCTAACCATACCTTGTTAATAAAACTTAAGTCTTGCTGTCTGTTAATTAGATTTTGAACGGGTCTCTTGCTTATTTCAATAGCTTCTAGGTGACGAAGAATACTCATGTTGCCCTCAGTCCTCAGGCTACTGGTCTCTTCAAATCGGATGGCATGACCCATAGTCAGGGCACGTTCTGCCACAGAGGATAACTCTGGGTGCTTAAGTCTCACGGATCTTTCATGTTCCCCCAATCTAGTGTTGATAGATCTCCGTGTTAGGCCAATATATTCCTTCCCACATGCGCAAGGGATCCTGTAAATGCCTAGATTGGATAGTGCAGGTCTTTTGTCTTTAGGATTCCCTAATATCTGTTCCAACTTTTGGGTGGGCTTAAAAATTGTTTTAATATTGCCTTGTCTCAGTATGCGAGCAATTTTATCCGTCACACCCTTGATGAACGGTAAACAGGTCCAAATTTTCTCAGCCACGCTGAGCTGATCCTCCTCCCACCTTGCTCTGCTCCCTTTGCCGCGCGGAGCCCTCCCCCCAGAAGCAGACCTGAGTTGGTGAGACTGAGAAGTGAGAACTCTTCCTCTTTAGTCTTCCAGAAACCAGTGTTGCACCCCCAGCCATGTCTTGCCAACACACTACAGGCGTCCCTCGCCTGCCTGCAGAGGAAAGGGAGGGGGAGAGAAGAAGCTGCCCCCACCACACACACCTCATTAAGGGAGGACTCACAGCCTGCCCCCGCCACGCACCCCATCCGGGCTGACTGACTGACAGCACCGAGGGCCCCTCGAAGGCGGGAAATGGAAAGGCTGCCACTCGCTCCCGGCTGGCCAAGCGTCCTCAGCCAGCCCTGTGACTGCAAGCTCCCATTGCCAGCCTCTCACCCAAAGAAGTCGCTGGACAGTTCCGCCTGTTCCTCGCTCGCTAGTTCACCCCACTGCCATGAAGCCCCGGCTCTTGCTCAACCTGCTGCTGCTGCACCAAACGCTGCAAAACCCGCGCGTCTAAAAGGTTGCCCCCAGCATGCCTCGCGCTCCGAAAAGTACTCGGCTTCTGAGCGCTTTTCGGAGCGTTAGCGAGTGCACGCAGGGCATGCTGGGGAGAGTTCGTCAGCTGAGCGCTTGCCCTGCACTCCCGCTGATGATCGGAAAGGCGTGCAGAGCACCTTTCCGATCGTCAGCTGGAGCGCGGGGCAAGCGCTCAGCCGACGAACTCTCCCCAGCATGCCCTGCGCGCACTCGCTAACGCTCCGAAAAGTGCTCAGAAGCCGAGCATTTTTCAGAGCGCGAGGCATGCTGGGGGCAACCTGTTCTGAGGCAGCCAGCCCGACCGGCTCTCTTCCTGACGTTCAGGAAGAGAGCGGATCGGGCTGGCTGCCTCAGAGTCGGAATGGGTCGGCGGCGAGTGCCTTTGCTAGGGGGGAGAAGCCTCCGGGGGCCACAGGAGAGGCCACCGGGGGCCGCATGTGGCGCGCAGGCCACGTGTTGGACCGCCATGACCTAGAAGCTATTGAAATAAGCAAGAGACCCGTTCAAAATCTAATTAACAGACAGCAAGACTTAAGTTTTATTAACAAGGTATGGTTCCCTATCATTCGAAGGCAAGTGCCTAGAGCCAATGAAGGAACACAGGGGACATTCCAGGACAAAGAAGATATAAGGACAATTGCCAACAGGGACTAGATGCATAGAGGTTAATCAGGTCCTTATAGAATACAAGAAATTTATATCTGTTTTAATATGATCATTCATATACCTTTAAATAGCTCTAATAAAGAACTGGGTCATTTCAGGACATGTTAAGGTAACTAAGGATAATGAGAGCTGTTTATTTATAAAGAAAAGAAAAATATCAGCTTGGATAAATAAATATATCTTTATTTAGAGGACAACAAGACAGTACAGACTGCTGACAGGATCGATTGATTGTTATTTCTATTCGGCTGGATTTTAAAGTTTTTTCTACATGGCTTCTATACCCATGACTTTTACTTCTCTACAAATCATTAGATGTCTACATTTTAATCGCAGAGCTTTAACAGAAAGTGCTACAATTATACTGGTACTGCAGCTTTAAGATGCATTAAAGATTCATTCACGAGGCCAAAATTTGCTGTTTTGTTTGCTTGCAGTTTTGTTTGCTATTATGGTCATATATGATCTGCTGGTTTTCTTCCTTCCTTTCACTGGCACTGTTGGTCTTTTTTCTAACCCTGCTTTTCCACCTCACAGGGCTGTCGTGAAGCTGAAAGAGAAGTGTTGCCAAGTTACAAACTGAGGCAGAACACATTTCTACCCCAGCTGTTGAATTCCCAGCCCAGCCCAACATGCCTTGACTTAGTTGGCTGAGGATCTGCTCCTGGCTGTGGTTTTCTTCTACTGGGACTGGAGGAACTGCTGTTCATCACGTTTTACTGGTTCCTGGTTGAGACCACTCCTACTTTGCACTGGAATGAACCTTCTCCAGAAACTGTTGATTGGTCTTTATTTTGTCATGGAACTCACTGCAGCTCTTTTACCAACCTCTGCCTCCATGTATCATTTATTGATAGCAATCTACCTTAAGTGGTTGGGATAATTATTTTATAATGAACATCCATGGGTTGAGCAGCCCAAACCAGGGCAGCAAAGGAAAATCTACTGATTCTATTGATGGGCAATCTTCATTGGCCCTCTTTGTGGGTGTGACCAGCCTGTAAGGTTTTGCAGAAAGCAGAAGCAGTCTGCTCTTGCTGGCTGAGAATTGTTTCCTCCTCATAGACAGCAGTCGGTTCTACCTTGGCCAAGCAGGACAGGAGTCCAACATGCTGCTGCAGTTGCTGTCTGTCTTCTGGGAGGCCATAACTTTGCCGGAGGTTCTACTGTTCTTGGCTTCAGTTCTGCTCATTGCTGATTACTTGAAAAGGAGACAGCCCAACGACTTTCCTCCAGGGCCCATGCCCCTCCCTGTTTTTGGCAGCATATTCTATGTGGATGTCTGGAGACCTTATCTCTCTACAGTAAAGGTAAGGTGGTGGAAAGGGACACTTGGGTTGAATCCCGGAGGTTGTCCTATAAAGAATACTCTGAGAGATTCCTTCCCCCACCCCAAAACGTTTCTCATGGGTTAGAAGTGATATCTGAAATTAAAAGAAAGGTGTTTCTTGTGTAGCTGAATTTATTACTTAAAAATTAATAAGGATGGACCAAGCAGACTGGAGGGCAAGGAAAACAATATTGGGTTTATTGATATGCAATGCAGTGGACAGCACCTGAAGAGCAGAGTGCTGACCCTTTGCTACAAGTGAGCACACTTGTTATACATTGTAAAAGCAGAACATCACATGCCAACAAGATATGTGCAGGAGCAGGAAGGGAATATAGGCTTCTGCGTGATTACAGATATACTTAAGGACAAGGAAAGGAGGTATTTTCACAATAGAATCAGATGACCCTTGATGAACTCAGCCGCTCTGATGGAAGGATAAGGACTTCATTGGATTAGTCCAAGGAAGTTCCCTGTCTCCAGAAGTCAGCCTAGGGTGCATGACATTCTGGAGAGGAGGGAGTGGTGAAGGCATTCGTGGAAAGATAAACCTGGGGACTCATGGGAGAGCTGGGATGATTAAGTATAATCTAAAAATTCTGCAACACTTGGAACCTAGATTCCAAGAGTGCACATAGTCTAGCATCCTATTTCCAAGGCTATAGCAAGGCCAGATACTTTGGGAAGACCACGAGACCTCCAGAGCCACAAGCCAGTCATGAAGGCAAAAGCCTTCCACTGTTGTTTGTTGCTATCATTTGGTATCCAGAGGCACAGGGCCTCTAAACTCTCATGGAGGCTACAGCTAATAGCTATTACTGTATATACTGTATTGTCCCGAGTATAAGACACACCTGATTATAAGACGCAACCTTAAAGTTTGGTGTTATTAAAAAAATTAATTAAATCACTGGCATTAAATTGCAACAGCCTGATTATAAGATGCACCCCTAGTATAAAAACTTAAATTAGGAGAAAAAAAAGTGAGTCTTATACTCAGACCAATACGGTATTTCCCTCATTTACTTATGGCAGAGGATTTCACATTAGTGATGTGGTGTATAAATAAAAACTGTACTTTTTTCACATCTGAAAGTATTGCCAACTCATTTTGCTGGGAGCTGGGGGTGGGGAAGTCACATTGTTAGGATTTGTTGTTATGATTTTTGATTTTTCCGCTTGGGATCAAACAAGCGGAGCAATCAGCAGAATACCATTTTCCTAAGGTAAATTCCACCACCCATCTAGTTTACTGCTATCAATGACAACACACAGGAGCAGAGGCAGTTAAAGTTTCAAAAGAGATACTTTACTTACAGTTGGAGCGGAAGCTTTCATGGCTAGGTATGCAGGATATAGGGTATATGGGTATAGATGCCATGTACAAATAATATCAAAGCCAGAATAAGATTAAAAACAATTTAAAATTCAAGCCTGAAGATTACTTACAGTTTACTTTACTATACTTTACTTACAGTTTCTACAATTGTTTACATCATTTGAAGTATCAGAGATTTCTACCACGTATGGAACAGAGAACTGTGTAGCTGCTCCTTTTGCGTGGCTGTGAGGGGATGCCCTTCAACAATGGCTGCCAGCCATTCAGGAATAGAGCTCTTTCATTGACCAGGGTGCAAGAGGCAGGAGGGTAAACCTGTGGGAGGAAGGACGTTGCACAAAGGGGCACACCTCTTACAGGCAACATCGAGGGCAGGTAAGGGGTCTCAGGTGTCTGGACAATACACTGCCCCCCAGAGCCCTGCAGGTGGCAATGCACCCATATTCCAACAATAGCAACCTAGGTTCCCTTCTTCCATCTAAAGACATAGGGGCACTCAACAGACAAACCTATATGTAATTTAATCATCCTATTGTCATTCTTCCCTTCTCCTACCAGATTGCAGAAAAATATGGCAATATCTTCAGCTTGCAGTTTGGAAAAGACTGGTTTGTGGTGGTGAATGGACTGTCTCTGTTGAAAGAAGTTCTGGTCCACCAGGGTGAAAACTTCCTAGGTCGTCCAAAGTTTCCTCTCATACATGAGATAAGTGGGACATTCGGTGAGCGTCTTTTGTTTTGGTTCAATTGCTTACCTTTCTCAAGTTTGAATGGAAAAAATGTTAGAGTATTTCACAGAAAGAAACTTTCCTGAGTGATGTGTAGGTCAGTTTTTGCATTTCCTATATCCGTAAACCAAATGACAAGAATGACATTATTTATTTATTTATTTATTTATCTATCACGTTTTTATACCGCCCTTCCTCCAAGGAGCTCAGAGTGGTGTACATATTTCCTCCCCTCTTTTTGTCCTCACAACAACCCTGTGAGGTAGGTGGGGCTGAGAGATAGTGACTGGTCCAAGGTCACCCAGGAAGCTTCGTGGCTGAGCAGGGATTTGAATCTGGATCTTCCAGGTCTAAGTCCGACTCCCAAACCACTACACCACTCTGAACATATGTCGTAGAAGTACACTTGTCCCTGGATTTGGATTAGTTTTGCCTCACACTTCTATGTACTGTACACTGAATGTCAAACCCAGATTTACTATTGTGTAAAACTGTCTATAACGAGCCAGCGGGTGGCACAGTGGGTTAAACCACTGAACCATGAGCTGTCAATCAAAAGGTCGGCAGTTCGAATCCGTGCGACGGCTCCTGCTAACCTATTAGTTCGAAAACAAGAAATTGCAAGTAGGTTCCGCGTCAGCGGGACGGTAACAGCATTCCATGCGCCTCGGTGTTGAGTCATGCCAGCCACATGACCATGGAAACGTCTTCGGACAGCGCTGGCTCTTTGGCTTTGAAATGGAGATGAGCACCGCTCCCTAGAGTCGGACACGACTGGACTTAATTGTCAAAGGATACCTTTACCTAAAACGGTCTATAGTCAGCTGCTTGTAGTTATGGAATAATACTCCTAGGAGTGATACATTGCACTAAGAAAGGCAACTAGCAATGCTCTGTCTAATGGCCAAATCAAATGTTAAGCAAAATAGGCACATGCTTAGGGCATCAAGGAAAGGGGGGCACCATATAGGTTTCTTCCCATGCTGGATTTACCATGGACCATGGTGTAACCCGCCCTCCCAGTTAATTAAGCAAAAGAGGCAACACAGCCTATAGGAGGCATTGGAGATGGCGATCAAGTCCAGCCATGTGAACATCATGCAACTGGCAAGGGTACTGGGGCTATTGGTGTCTTTCCAGAACGTGATCTCCTGGGCACGATTCCATATGGGTCCCCTACAGAGGTTTCTCCTCTCCTTTCTACTTCAGATATAGTCACATATTCACCTGCAGCTACCGATTCTATCAAAGCTGAAGAAGGATCTCAGGGGGTGGACACATGGTGATCACATGTCCAGGGGTGTGTGTGAGCCTTCTCATTCCAGTCAGAGTAGTTGTGACAATGGACACAAATCTGTCAGGCTGGGGGCACACATGGAGGGCTCCCTAGCTCAGGGGATCTGGACCAAGTGTGAGTCACGACACAGTATCAATTGGCTTGAACTCAGGGCTATTTGTCTTGTTCTCCTCCAGTGGTTCTCAAACTGTGGGTCACGACCCACCATAGGAACCAAAAGCTGTTCCCTGCCCCCTTAAGGGGAGGGGATAACATGGCGGCAGCAGCGGCAATCTCAGGGATTGCCACCATCACTGCCGAAAAAGCCCCCCAAACAGCTGTTTTTGTACTTATCCAAGCTTTAGAGAGGCCTGCGTGATCTTCTGCAGGCCTCCCTGATCTTCGGCTCGCTGAAAAACAGCAATTTTCAGGCACTTCCGGTTTTCGCGAAAGGAACTGAGGATTGAATATTGGCATCTGGCACCCACCTGAGTGGACCCAGGGTGCAACCCCAAAAGCTATGTCAAGGCACCTTGTCCAGGAGAGAGGATTAGGTATTGTGACAGTGTCAAATCTTCCAGCCAATCAGAATCATGAAAAATATCACCTGATAGGCTACTTGCAAAGGTCCACCTACATTTTCAGTTTGAAAACAGCTAGTGTATTTAGAAGTTGATGTAAGGTGAGTCACTCTCATTATTGTTCATTTTTTCATTTATGCCACCTTATGATCATGATGCAGAACTTATGGATTTATAATATATATGTGTAAGTAATCCCTCATTATCTGTGGGGGATCCATTCCGGACCCCACCCCCATGGATAATGTGGAACCACCGATACTGAAATCCGCTTTAAAAACCTTTTTTTTTTAAGAAAAATGTTTAAAATGTTTTTACCTTTTAGCACCAAAGCGCGCCATCTGCAGGGCTACAATGGTTTATTGCAGTGTTTATTATAACAATACGGTCATAGACCAGCTTGAGTCAGATAACAACATATCCCACATACTAAAAACAGTACATTCATAACCCTGAAAGACTTTAAACAATTACTAAAAACACACACTTCTCAAATCTTCTAAACAACTGGAAAAGAAATATATTTTTATTTTAAAAAGTTGTTCCAATTGTAAAATTTTACAACGGATTTTGCTGGCGGCTGCACAGAAGCTTGTACTCAAAACTGTAGTTTGAGAAACAATGCCTTTCAGAAGCTCTTTTCAAATCTCTGAGTCAGTGAGACCAGAATATCTTCTAATCAGGGGGGAAATAAGCCTTAGTCGAATTTCATCATAAAACAAGCAATGGAGTAGAACATTTTCTATTGTTTCTACCTCCCCACTTCCACATGGGCACACCCTCTCATTCATAGGAGTATTTTTATACCGCCCATCCATCACAGCCGACAGGAGTGCTTTCCATCGGGTAGAGAAAATGCCCTCCTGTGCCCTGGATGCTCCAATACAGAAGGATAGGCAGCCGGGGTGACAGCATATTTAATGCTCTTGGCTGCCAGGAAGCTAGGTGTCTCGCCAATATCCCCCTGTCTTTCGATATCAAGCAGCCTCTGTCTTATTGTTGCTTTCGCCTGATCAATACCTATTTCCAGGGTGGCCCAGGAGGAAAAGCCCATCCTCTTCAGCTTATGAAGCACTGTCTTTAACCACGAAGACTGACAATTGTCTTGGAGGACTAAGGATGATAAATCCTGTGAGGTGTGGTTCAGACTGAGCCAAGTATTGATAGAAAGAATAGTGATCCTGGCCTCAACCTTTACTAAGACGGATTCCAGACATAGGCTTGCGTTGGTCACACATCTGGGTACCTGGAAAATTAGTCTTAGGAATTTAGATTATACCCATTCCAAAGAGCAAAACTAGAGGAAGGGGGACCAATTATTGTCCCGAACAAAAGTTGGGACAGTGTTTTAGCCTCATATAACTTTAGGGCTGCTGGAATATAGTGCCCTCTTTTTGTATGCAAAAACTTCACAATAGCCTGGGCTGATCTCTGGCCTACTCCAGCCACGTACTCATGATGAGCGCCCCTTGCTCCAGTGGACTGAAACACCACCCCCAGATATTTGTAACTTGACACCTGCTCTATCTTGTGGCCACTGAGAGTTCACGCTCTGATCTTAGGCTTCCTACAGTATGTTGGCTATGTTGTAATTAATCACTAGATGACTCTATTTACAAAAATGATCAAATAACTTCAGGGCTCTTCTGAGCCCCACCACCATTACCCTTACACCCCTGAAATAAATACGCCAGACAATGTTCTTATGGAGAATTGGTCACTTTATTTATTTATTAACAAAAGACCTGCAGAGGCAAAATAACTAGGGGTAACTTAACCTCCCCCAAGGCGTGCGGGTACTGGTTGGGGGAAACGGTCCTAGCCGATTACTTCCCCCTACTTAATCTGGCATCAAACATCCTGGCTCCAAGCCCCCTTGGACACTGCCCGAGGGAGCCTATCACAGCCAACCCCCATAGGGGGTCAAGACAGCGAAGCAGGTCAGGTACCCATACTAGCTATGCCATTGATGGGCCTTTCCTGCTCCAGCCAGGGGGCTTGCCAGCCACCTCATCGCCCCGCTCAAGTGTTGTTATGAGCGGTTCTGGCTCACCTCCTGACCTTGCCGACCTCGAGATGCACGCCGGGACCCTACCATGCTACCTACCCATTCCCGCACGCCACCTGCCACATCGGGAGATTAGCCTAGTGCTTAATCAGCCAGCCCCACTGGATCAAAGAGTTTAACAAGGCTCTCTGCAGGTCCAACAAAAACAGGTCCACCCCATGCTCGGAAAGATGGACACCATCACCTCTGAACAGCGCCACCACGTCATAAGTGATGCGTGGGTGAGCAATAACTGCTCCACCGTTCCTGCAAACCACCCGCCCCAGGTATGCATTTATCTTCCTCCTCCCCAAATCAACCACCCTAGGGTGAATAGCCCCCTTCCAAACCCTACAGGGTAACATGTTGGACCACAGGAACCTGATTCCTGGAATCCAACCACTAATAGTCCTCAAATCTTTACGGATCTGCAGCCTCAAGGATATTGAAGACCTCTGGCATAGATCATTCTCACCCAAATGCAGGACTAAGACCTGGGGCGGTGGATGGATGTCCAAAAACTGTCGCAGCAGCGGCAGGAGTTGGCCGCATCGCAAGCCTCTCCTGGTGGCCCACCACACAGTGACGAAGTTGCCCAGCCCCAGTTGATCGCCATCACTGGAGGCAGCGGCCTTCTTCCTGGCCCAGAAGAGGATGGAATGGCTGAGCATGAGGATTCTCATGGGGGTAGAACTGTAAAACTCTGCGATAAAAGAAAAACAGAACAATGTGAATCCCTTTGAACCTACCCCGCCAACTTCTTCGAACACATGGACCCCGACGGCCACAACACCAATGCCAACTGGCAAAACTACCTCCCCCACACTGGGTCTCTTGCCCCTAACTGGGAACCCAGGCCACATGGCGGAGGGAGGAGTCAACTTAAATTAAAACGGCCATAACGGGCTCTACCGCCTGGATGGTTATTTTCTAATATAGCCCCAAAAGTCTCCTGAATGCCAACGGCCAGTCCCTTCCACCCCGGGTGCTGGCCTCTAAGTGCCACAAAGGCTTCAAGTGCAGCCACCGGAAGATGAGTAACCCTGGTACCCTTCGTAATTTGACTAATTTTCCTTTCAGTGGCGTTGCTACCCCTAAATCTATAGGGAGCACCTCTTGGAATTGGCGCCCCCTCCTTTTCTCCCCTTCACTCCCTGTTCCTGACAGCCATGCCACTGTCCCACAGGTGCCGCACAAAGCATATCAGGTGTTCCGGAGGGGCTGGCCATAACTCTGGCAGTGGAACGTCCTGGCAGAAATTCCGGAAGGCGAGCACCTTACCCGCATAGCTTGCTTGAGAGGATGGGGCAAGGGCAGACCACATTAAGTTCTTGGCTCTGGCAAGCCCAGCCATCAGAGCCTTTGTGGCATTGGATCAGGTTCCTGGTGAGCATCGGGTGCCAACTCCCAGAATCGCTCCTCCTGGAAACGAGATAGAGCATCCGCTGCAGAGTTGTCCAGGCCCCTGACGTGCCGCGCATGAAACAGCAAATTGGTCCTTAAACATCGAAGGACAAATGCCCTGATCAGACACATAACTTTGTATGATCTCAACGTCTGCTGGTTGGCAACAAAGACCACTGCTTGGTTGTCACACCAGAAATGCACCGTTGCATTGCAAAATTCCTCAGCCCAGATGTGTGCCACCACCACAATCAGAAATAACTCCAAAAAGGTGAGGTCACGCACTATTGAACTCTCAGCCCACTCCCTGGGCCAGTGGGCTGCGCACCAATGCCCCTTGAAGTACACGCCGAAGCCTGCGCCCCCTGTGGCATCCTAATGCACCTCCAAAGCTGCACTGAGGGTGCATTCTGCACGCCAAAACAAGACACCATTAAAGTCTTTGAGGAATTCCAACCACATGCACATGTCCTTGCACACATGACCGGATCTTGTAATGTGGTTTCGTAACACCAACCATGGTGTCACAGAGATGCCGAAGAAAGGCGCGGCCAGGTGCAACAACCCTGCAGGCAAAGTTCAGGTGCCCAACCAGCACCTGCACTTCCCTCAGGGTCATATCCGTGAAAGGATGGCCTGCTCAAGCAGGCGCACCAGTTTGCACAACTTGTCCTCTGGCTAGCAACTGCATGCCACCTCAGAGTCAAGTTCCACCCCCATAAATGTAAGTTTGGGAGCAGGGCCCTCCAGCTTCCCTGCTGCTAGAGGCACAACAAGCTCATCGCAAAGGGATACAAAAGTGCGCAAAAGCCGTTGGCATTTCGTGGACCCCTTCCTTCCAATAAAAAGGAAATCATCCAAGTAATGCGCTGTGTAGGGGAAGCCAGTTCTGCTCCTGACTACATGCTCCAGCATGGAACTGAAGACTTCAAATAACGAACACGAGGACGACAAGCCCATAGGTAGGCATTTGTCATAGTAATACCTGCCCTCGAATTGGAAACCCAAGAGTACTCTGGGTGGATGGGCAGCAGACGGAAGGCAAGCTCAATGCCTGCCTTTGCCATCAATGCTTCCTTACCACGGCTGCGTAAAATCGCCACCTTTTCATCCAAGGACATGTATTTGACAGAGCATAGCTCATGGGGAATTCCATCGTTGACCGAGGCACCATGTGGGAAAGACAAATGGTGAATTAATCTATATTCACCAGGAGCCTTCTTCGGTACCATGCCCAATGGTGAAAGGTCCTGCAATTCGCCCTGCCATTTGTTCTTTATCTAACTTCTTTCGAACCACGTCCTCCAGACCCCTCACCAACCTGAGATTTTCAGCCCATGACGGTGACTGAGGAAGGGGGGAAGCGAACCGAAAGCCTTCAGCAAAACCCTTAGTGAGGAGCTCTGCAGCTCCCCGGTTGGCGTAGGAACTCGATACATTTAACAAGGGGTCAAGCCTTGTCGACGTTGGCCCCTTTTCCTTGCTGATCAGGGCCACTTCCCCCTTTCTTGAGAGAGCCTGCCGAACATCATGGACCTGCTTTTTGTCCTGCCATGCAGGGGCAGTTGCAAATCGCATGTCTGGCCAGGCACAGAGCACAGACGTGAGTGTACATACAGGCCTGCCTATTGCACAGCCCTGCCGCATTAAATTCAAAACAGGGCAGGGGGGGTTGAACCTCCTGATTGCCAGGGTCAGCTTTGGCCTGGCTGCCCTGGTTCCTAATAATGAGATGGCTGCTATCAGACTGATCCCCTTTTATTGTGCCCCCTGGGACCACAGCGTGGTTCCAGATCTCCCACTGGGGTGCCCTTAAATCTATGGCGGGGTCGTGCGATGCTTGAATCCTTAAATTCTTGTCATAGACAAGCAAGCCATTCCCCCCGTATGCCCTGGATGACTTATGGACCGTATCCATGTGTTTAATCAGGGCTTGTGCCTTCTTAGGGTGCATTTGTATTACTACAGACATATAAATGGTGTAACTGGTGAACCAGTTGGGCCAATTTCTGTCCACTTTCCTCCGCTTTACCACCTCCTGGTCCCTGACCAGTTCTCCCACCCTTTCAACTGGCTCAGGCTCAGTTTGGAGGAGGCTAAACACATCAACGTATTCACCCCTCCAGATTTTTTCCTTAACTGGAAGGGCCAGGTGCCCCTCGAGCGGCATACCCATATCACAGTATGCGCTCCGTAACGACATCATCTGCATCGGGGGGTACCTTGGATGGGGGGCTGGATGAGAGGCCAACCGGCGGGCGCCGGTGGCATGCCAGAAGCCCCCAAAACTGGCCCCACAGAGACGACAAGGCTGAACCTGGTGCCTGATAATAAGGGAAGGGAGATGCAGGCGGCGCTGCCTCACTTTGAAGAGCCGCAGCTGTTACCAAAATTGCCCCTGAAATTAGGGGGATAGCTTAAATATAGCAATTTGGCATGTTCTGGGATCTTTTACCTGTGTATACCAGAGTTGGGCTTTTGCAGAATTCCCTTTTAAATAATATTGAGAACACACGTGGTTGCTTTCCAATATTTACTAAATAGTTCAGGCAGAATCATACAGAAATACAATCATACACACCATACAGTTCTAGGAACTTAGGTAGAAGTAGAGATTTAGAAGGGATCTTGATTCACTTGGGTTATAGTCACCTAAATCCTGGAGAATTCACCTCTGATGCTGTAAATGATGTAATTCTGGCACAACAGTGAGCATTGGATGAAAAGAGGATGAAGCAATTGGGTTTGAACTGATCAGACTAGCAGTCTAGAATGACTGAGCTGTAGAATGACTGAGAAGTCAAATTAGAGTGGGGGTACTGGGAGAAGGGGGAGAAATAAAATGATTCCCAGGTTCTGAACAAGCTGGGTTCAGGAACCAAATCAGTGACTGAGGAGAGAAGGGAGGGAGGGTTGCAAGAGATAGGGAAGAGGAGGGGGGAAGGGAAAACCAGATGGAGCAGAGGAATCTCACCAGTACCAGTCCAGGAGGAAAATGAAGAGAGGGTTTCTAGTCTGTTCCTGCCTTTTATAGGGACCTGAGCACATGTCCAGGAGGATCCCCAGGTACACAGACAAACAGGAAGCAGGTCCTAGAAGGGACACCTCAGTGCATCTCTGGCTAAAACAAACAAGTGGGAGGAGGGTAGAGGAGACAGGGGGAGGCTGTCTTGATGGTTGGTACTTACGAGACAAAAGCAAAGGCTGGGTGGAGTCATCTCAGGTGTTCCTCTATTGTTTCTTCTAGGAACATCACAGTGGGGGGGGGGAAATGCAGAGTAAATTCTGTGAGAGCTTTTTTGGACACATGGCGAAAATGGTGTCAGGCAGCTGGTCAGGTTTTTCCCTCATGCTTCTTGGGGAGACCTTTCTTCAGCATTGCTCATGGCAGGAACACAAGCGGCATTGTGTCATAATAGAGTCCAGTCTGGCACATGTTTCATCCAAAGTCATAGCTCACAGGTCATTAGCATTCAGAGTCTCTTTGGCACATTCTCATTTTAAGCCACTGGGTATCACAGCCGGGGTGCCCATTTCCTGACTGCCGGATCTGGACAGGAGAGCGGCCAAGAGGGCCCCCCAGGCCACCACTCCATGCATGCTAGGAAGGCCCAAGCCTCCCCAGACATCCGCCAACCCCGTAAGGAGCACCTTGTTGCATCTCACCTGCCAGAGCCGTTTCCAGATCGATCACATTCGGCTCTGCGGGTTCAACTTCAACGGCAGGAGCAGCAGGACCCATGGCAGGCACAGCCGGTGCGGAAGCTGGTGGCCTATGGGAGGACAAGTCAGTGGCGTTCCTACCCCTAATCTATAGGGGGCACATCCTGGAATTGGCACCCCTCCCTTTTTCCTCTTTCTCCTTGGTGCCACCAAAGGCGGCGCCGCGATTTGGGCCCCCCCAATTCCACTGTTTATTTATTTATTTCCCACCCCCGGGCGCTAGAATTCCCCCCCAGCGCTAGAATCCCACCCCCCTACGCCGCTAGAATTCTCCCCTCACCCCGCGCTGCTCTCTTACCTGTTGGCTGCCTTGAAGGACCAGAAGAATTTGGATTCACATCGAACTAGTCCCATTGTACACTTAAGGATGGCAGTCGATACTGATTACACATCGATTTCAGTGGAATTTACTTACAAGTAGATGTGATAGGGGTTGTAGAGCTTGTTTGTCGATCAATTAAAAATCAATAATGGGCAGACAAATATTCAAAACTTTAAAAATGATGGGGGGTGGATGCGCGCGGGCGTTCACCTCACGCAACTCGGGCATCATGTTGTTCATTACTTCCTCCTTTTCAACCCGGCTGGCTGTTTCTGCGCATGTGCAGAAACAGTCAGCCGGGTTGAAATGGTCACCTTGGCCGTGCGCGACTCCTTTTCAAGATGAAAAGGAGTCGGACTCGCGCGCGGGGCCGCCGGAGCCTGCGGTCGGCCGGCTCGGGCTCGGACGAGTCTTGAGTCCGAGTCGGGCGCCCCCCCAAGCTGGCGCCAGGGGCCCTGTGCCACAGGGCCCCCCATCTCACGACGCCGCTGGGACAAGTGCATTTTTGATCCCCTCCCTTTCCTAGTAGAATGCTGTGTAGTATCTAGGGAGCCTGAAGTGCCCCCACACCACCGAGGCCGGCTTCCCTGGCCTCCTTTTCTTTTTCTAATGCCTCCAAGCGGGCTATGACCGCGTTGTAGCGGGCTGTGGCTTCATCCTCGTCGGAGGAAGAAGGGGTGCCAGGACACTGTCAGTCGGCGTTCGGGGGCTTTACCGCCTTTCTTTTAGGCATACTGCCTGTTATTAGCCCTAAAGGGAGGAGGTAAGATAAGACGCACCGGACCATAAAACGCACTTAGGTTTTAGTGGAAGAAAACAAGAAAAAGAATATTCTGAACCAAATGGTGAACTAAAGTGACCCCTTTCAGAAGAATGTTTTAAAAGGGTGGAGGCAAGAGCTAAATGCAGCCAGCCCTCCTAATTATGACACATAAAAGAAGCAATTTTAGCCCCTTTCCCTTAGGCCATCGCCTTTCTCCCCCCCCCTCCAAGTTTGCATTACGCAAACAAATATAAAACTCTGCTGCAGACAGAAAGGAACTATTCAGGATGTAACTGGGAGCAAGATGCATGCGTCCTTAATCCATGGTAGACAGATTTATAATCATATCAATGGAAAAGAAATGCGATGTCTGAGTTTTAGAACACTCATCTGTAAAGGGAATGTGCTGCTATGTTCTGAAATAAACCACTTCAGTTGTGCCCAATCCTGCGTGGTGGAGGGCAGTAGTTTACCTGCCTGTATCGTTTTTAAGTGACTTGCATCCACTTATAAAGCATGCCTAGCAAATTTAGACACCACCCTTGAGGAACCTGCATGGGCCATTTTGCAGTGTTGAACATGCAAGGCTTAATTTGACCCAATTTGCAAATGGGAAAAAGCTTAACTTACTGCCAGAAGAAAAGTTGACAGCCTGACAATCTACAAAAGACAGGGATGGTCTCCATGCTGATTCTTGATAATCCATGCTGATAGTAAATCGGTGACTGTTGAAATTATTTTTGAAAAGTGCAAAGAAAAGAGGAGAAACACACACACACACACACACACACACACACACACACACAGCTTGATATCATGTTAAGCTGCTGTGCAAAAAGACATGCCAGCATCTCTCTTTTTTTCTTTTCTCCAACCTCTTTTCTCTCTCCTACTTCCCAAGATCAGCCCCCCCAAATTATCTATGCCTTCTCAACTACAACACACAAAGCACAGGTCAGATCCTTCCAGATTCCCCCCTTGCTTCTCCAGGCAGCGTACTTGCAAAGGAACTTTTTTCCTCCAACATGCCCCTCCAACGCATTCCCCTCCTCCATGCAAAGTCAAAGTTTTGTGCTTTTAAGATGATCCAGGAACCGGCTTGGAGAGTACAGGAGCTGGGGCTGGGAGCTTGAAATGCTGCATATCACTTGAAATCAGCATATCAATCACCAACAACAGGAGCCAGGAGGAGACAAAGCTGGGGCAGTTTGGAATGATCATGTCTCCAAGTTTCTCTCCTCCCTAACAGAGAAGCACTTGCAAGGCAGCGTGCTCGACCCTGACATTCTCAACCCAAGGATGCCCCCTCCTAGCCCCCTCTTCAGACTTGCAGGCACCCAAATGAGTGCCCTATAAAGAGAGAGAGAGAAACTGCCTGGAGGGAGACTTACAGCCGGTCAGTGTTGCGGCTGCTTCTTCCGTACTGGAAAGGAAGCCCAGAGCAGGGGGTGGGGTGGGGAGAAATCACGCAGCTTGCCTCGATCAGAAGCCTGAACAATGCAAGCTGAATGTAAATGTAAATCCGAACTGGATGCAAGCTGAACTGGAAAAGCAGCCAGCCTTTTCCAGGAGCCAGCGATCTTTCCTTCTGAAAGGAAAGCTAAAGGCTGGCTGCTTTTCCAGTTCAGCTTACATCCAGTTCGTTGCCGGTCGCGTTTGCTGGGCATAGAAAGGGAGGGGGGAGGAGACCATGCGGACTGCAGGAGGCGAGGCAGCTGCTCGGAGCGCAGGCTGGAGGGGAGCTGGCCCGGAAGAGAGAGAGAGAGAGAGAGACAGACAGACAGACTGTATGGGAGAGAGCAGCCAGTGATCTGCTTCGTGTGAGAAAGCGATCTTTCCTTCTTAGGAAAAAAATAGCCTTTTTCAGCCTGCCCTGTAACGCGAGTGCTGCAACCCAGGAGGAAAGGCTGCAGCCCTGCCGATTCGGCAGGGCTGTAGTCACGGACCCTGGCACATCTCTTCTTGCCGCGCACTCCCAGGCTGTTGAATATTCTTATGCGCTGCTGACCAGGTCTGGCTGCTGTAAGGCCAGTCTGGGGGGGGGGGGGGGGGGCGGAGCTTTGGAATACATTAACATTAACATTAACATATTGTTGCGTGAATAAATTAACTCCCGCCCATCAGCTGTGATCTGTGAGCTGGAACTTAAGTGCTGCTGAGCAGGGGCAGTCTCAGCATGTTATATGCTGATAAATACAGGTATGCAAAAGTTTTTTTTTTTTACAATATTCGCTCCATTAGACGCACAGACATTTCCCCCTACTTTTGGGGGAGGAAAAAGTGCGTCTTATGGAGCGAAAAATATGGTATGTATGTGTACTGTATTCTTGTTTTAAACTGTGTCACCACCAAGGGGGGTTGAACACCCAGCCCCCTTTAAGGCTGCGAGGAACCCGCACTGGTTTGAGCTGAGGATGTGGGGAGCGGCAGCTGCTCACCCCCGATCTATGAGTCGCTTGTTGCTCGGTCGCGCCGAGGCCGCCTTTCGCCAGAGCTCCGAGGCTCGTCTCTTCAATCCCACGTGGGATCAAACAGCTGCCTCTTGCCCTTAACTGGGCCGTTGGAGCAGCAGCACCACTCGTCGCTGCGGAGTCAGACCCCGGGCCTGCTGCTCAGGAGCTCGGCCAGGTGCGTCTGTCTCCATTGCTTCCCCAGGCGGCAACTGAGAGAGCCGAGAACACTCGGCGTCTTTCCCTCAGACGCCGCCGATCCCCCGTGACCTGCCCAACCAATCGGGAGGCTGGGCCTCCGAACACAGTTAGGCACACCTCGCAGGGGCAGGGTAAGGCTCCCGAAACGCGAGGTGCATCTCAGGATAATTCTTGATAAAATTGCTGTGTCATCGGCATATAGTAAAAGAGTGATCTTGCGGTTGGCGAGTGAGGGAGGATGAAAGTCAGGGTTACTTAAGCTATTGACCATACTATTTATATAAAAAATAAACAGCAAAGGTGCTAGAACACATCCTTGTTTTACACCCCTAGATGTTGGAATTTGGTCATCACATCTGACCCTATTACATCTGACCCTAAATGAGGTGTTAGAGTAAAGAGCTTGCATCAAATAAAAAACCCTACGATCAACAGAGGGTTTCTAGTTTCTCCCACAGTCCATCCCTTGGAATGGAATCAAAGGCAGAACTCAAATAGATAAAGGTAGACTTACCATTCTCCCAGCTTGGCCAGGAAAGTCCCGATATTTGGGGTTCGTCCTGGGGGGCCCCCAGCAAAAAACACTATTAAAAAAAAAACATGGCGGCCACCATGTAAAAAACATGACCGTCGCCATTTCTTACCGAAAGCCCTTTGTTCTGAAGGGCTCCCGAGCCTCGTGTGTGCATGCGTGCGGCTTTTGGGAGCCGCACGCATGCGCACAACCAGGAGGCGAGGCGGCGGCAGCAAGGAGGTGGCGGCAGGAGTGGCGACGGTGCGGCTGCAGGCCAACACCGGTCCCGCTCTCCAAGCCAGCTCGCCGGCTCTCGTCGCTACGAGCTTGTAGCGGCGAGAGCTGGCAAGCCGGTGAGAGCGGCGGCTCGCCTCTCACCGCTCTCGCTCTTGGAGATGCGAGAGCAAGTGAATCCGGCTCGGAGGACAAGTCGCCGCTCTCACCGGCTCGCCGCTCCGGGAACGAGAGCAGACGAGCTGGGTGAGCGCGGCCCAGCCTGACCCGGCCCCTCCCGGCCGGCAGAGGAGCAGCAGCGCAGCGGTGATGATGGCAACGACGGGAGAATGTAAGTCAATTTAATTTATTATTTATTTTAATTTTCAACGAAGTAGGATGTACGAGTAAATCAGCCATGTACAAAAATAGAAAATCCAGCAAAGATAAAAACAATTTCCAAAACCACAAGCGTCTTATCCAAATCATTAGAGTCAACACTCATGGACTGAGATTATTAAAATCCACAGCTGGGCTAGAAAAGTATCCCGACGTTTCGTTTCTTACTGCAGAAACATTTTCCAGGGCAATCCGAGGATTGATAGATGGTTTTTATCTTTGCTGTATTTTCTATTTTTGTACATGGCTGATTTACTCGTACATCCTACTTCGTTGAAAATAATTGCTGGCCATGAAAGCTTTCGATTTATTTTAATGTTTAAAATAAAAAAATTTGCGGCTTCGCTTTGCACGGCAATGGGGGCGCTTCACGCACCCTTGTTTTTTAAAGACAATGCTTTCTTTTTATTTATTTATTTAGCTCATAGGTTAAATAAATAAATAAAATTGCGCTTCGCGCAGCACAAAGGTTTTTTAAAATTACAGTGCTTTCTAAATTTATTTAGTTCATAGGTTAAATAAAGAATTTTTTTTAAAAAGCAGCCACGCTTTGTGCGGCAATAGGGGGCACTTTGCGCCCCCATTCACTTTTTAAATATTTTTTAATGTTTATTACTTTTAATTAATTAATTAATTTTAAATTTTAAATTGATTGATTGATTGATTGTGGGGGTGTCCCGGTTTTAGGGGGGGAAATATGAAGGCAACATACAAAGAAGTCAAACTATTGGCAGCATATTTTTCAGACAGGTGGTGCATAATTAGGTAACGACCTAACGTTGATCTACCTTCTCTAAATTCTGCTTGCTCTATAGCAATTGGATTTTCCTGATCGGTCCAAGATTTAAATTTGTCTAAACGATAGCCAGCATATAATTTGCTGACAACACTCAGTAGGCTAATCGGTCTATAATTGGCAGGACTGTCCCTCTTTCATTTTTTGAAAACGGGTACTACCACTGCCTGTCCCCAGACTATTTTTATCTGCAGATCTTGCTTTCGTCTTTACCATCTTCAATCCTTTTCATTACACCCAGAAGAATTTCCGAACTTTCCAGGAATGTAACGTTGGTCTGTTACCACTCTTGCCTCTAGATTGTAAAAGTATTTTGCTGTTGGCAATCACCACTTATCTGGCGTCTGCTCATATTGACTAGATAATGTTTTGATCAGTTTTTGGCTTTTTAACCAACAGTACATGTCATCGTTACCCGTAAATTGTAGATATTGTGTGAATCTGCCTATGTTCCTTTAAGTTTACTGTTTTAGCTCTACCTGGTAGCTTTACCTGGTATCTCCTTTTAAAGTTCCGTTTTGTCAGTTTGTCCTCAGTACCATCCTTACAGCCAAACTGTCACCACCCAGAAGATGTCTTAAGATTAAGACGAAACGTCTGTCTATTACCACTCTTTTAATCTATTGTTTTAATCAGTGTTTGACATTTAAATGAACAATACATGGCATCATTACCCGTAAATTGGAGATCTTGTGTGATTACTGCGGGCCATGAAAGCTTCCGTTCGAAATTGTCCCTCCTTCATTTTTTGAAAACGGGTACTACCACTGCCTGTCCCCAGACTATTTTTATCTGCAGATCTTGGAGTATTGTGTCCAGTTCTGGTCACCACACCTCAAAAAGGATATAGTTGAATTGGAAAAGGTGCAGAAAAGAGAGACCAGAATGATTCGTGGGCTGGAGCACCTCCCTTATGAGGAAAGGCTACAGCGTCTGGGGCTTTTCAGCCTAGAAAAAAGGCGCCTGAGGGGGGACATGATTGAGACTTATAAAATTATGCATGGGATGGAGAGAGTGGATAGAGGGAAATTCTTCTCCCTCTCGCACAACACCAGAACACCAGAACCAGGGGACATGTACTAAAATTGAGTGGAGGGAGAGTTAGAACAGACAAAAGAAAATATTTCTTTACCCAGCGTGTAATTCATCTGTGGAACTCCTTGCCACAGGATGTGGTGATGGCATCTGGCCTAGATGCCTTTAAAAGGGGTTTGGACAGATTCATGGAGGAAAAGACCATCACAGGTTACAAGCCATAAGCAACCTCCTGGTTTTTAGAAGTGGGTTTTCTCTGTGCCAGGTGCAAGGGAGTGTCAACGGGAAACAGGTTATCTTGTTGTCTTGTGCTCCCTGAGGCATCTGGTGGGGCCACTGTGTGACACAGGAAGCTGGACTAGATGGGCTTTTGGCCTGATCCAGCAGGGCTCTTCTTATGTTCTTATCTTGCTTTCGTCTTTACCATCTTCAGTCCTTTGGATTACACCCAGAAGAACTTCCGAACTTTCCAGGAATGCAACATTGGTCTGTTACCACTCTTGCCTCTAGATTGTAAAAGTATTTTGCTGTTGGCAATCACCACTTATCTGGTGTCTGCTCGTATTGACTAGATAATGTTTTGATCAGTTTTTGGCTTTTTAACGGACAGTACATGTCATCATTACCCGTAAATTGTAGATATTGTGTGAATCTGCCTATGTTCCTTTAAGTTTACTGTTTTAGCTCTACCTGGTATCTCCTTTTAAAGTTCCGTTTTGTCAGTTGGTCCTCAGTACCATCCTTACAGCCAATCTGTCACCACCCAGAAGATGTCTTAAGATTAAGACGAAACGTCTGCCTATTACCACTCTTTTAAATCGGTCTATTGTTTTAATCGGTGTTTGGCATTTAAATGAACAATACATGGCATCATTACTCGTAAATTAGAGATCTTGTGTGATTACTGCGGGCCATGAAAGCTTCCGTTCGAAATTGTCCCTCCTTCATTTTTTTGAAAAAGGGTACTACCACTGCCTGTCCCCATGCGCCCTGTGGAATCAATGTTCCCTTCCCCGGGTGTAAATGTAGACCGGCCTCCTCAGATTTCCGCCAGCTAAATAGCTGGTGAGAGTCAGAGGAGGCCGCGGGCCTGGGATATGACCGAGGCCATTCCTCACAACTTCCAGGCTGGCTACACCAATAGTCTCCTCCCTCGCCCGCTGGACTGCCCCCGCGGCCGCCGGATCCTTACCTGCCTTTGCCGGCAGATGCTCGGCCATTCCAGCGATTGAGCAAGGGAGGCCAGCCTCTGCGTCAGCCTCCTTTGCTCCAGAGTAGTCACGAACGTCCTTTACGGCACGTTCGTGACTGCTTCCAGCGATGTAACGCTTGTTCTGTCGTCACTGGAAGTTCCAGGATTGCGCTGTTAAGCTGTTAAATAAGCAATATGACTTCATTTGTAGAGACAGGAGACCACTGAGGTAAAAGAGGATTTACCTCCTCTTGAATTTCAGGACTTTGTGGGATGGACCAGCCTATAACTCATGAAAATATGTTTCCCAGATATCTACAGATATATGGGAATCAAGGGGGGGGGGAATCCCTGAATGAATGACTAGATATCAATTTCCAAAATAATGAGGAATTTTTCTCTTTGGCTGTTTGAATAAGACGCTCCCATGTTACCTTTGTGTCTTCTTTCTTTTTCTTAGCGACTAGCTGGTTATAGGTATTCTTAAGTGCCAAGAGATGTAACAGATGGGACAGGTTTTCAGGACCTGTAGTCTTATATACCTGGAAGGCAGAAATAAATGCCTGCCTAGCTTTTATACATTCCCCATCAAACCACTGTTTGGAGGGTTTATGTGCACTTTTTGCTTGTGGCCAAATCTCCAAAACCAATCATGGTTTTATCCTTTGGACCAGTTGACTGTAAAGGTTCAAATAGTCACTGCCCACAGAGTTTAAAGATAGCTGATCTACAAGCTACATTACACTCACCTGCCAGTGTCTCCATCTTCTGATCGAGGCAAGAGGACCACTTGCCCGATACCCTATCTGGTTTGCAGGTATAATACGTGTCTCATATTGGATCTTAAGATGGTTCTGTCGGGACAGTGGCTCTATCTTCAGGAGAATGGGAAAGTGATCACTGTCCAAGTCAGGAAGAACCCACAGGTTCTTGATAAACTATGTTGTATTCTTACTGACTAAAAAGTAGTGCTACATCTTGGGCCTGACATAAATGTGAATTCTCCAGGGAAATCCCTGGTAGTAGAGCCATTAAGGATGAAAAAATAGCCTTATGGCTATGTTTATGAGGTAAAGACCTGCATAATTTGCCTTTCTATCTTTGCCAGAACGCTTAAGGAGGGGATGCGTTTGATCGCCACCCTGATCTATATAACTTGGTGTTTAAAAAAGATCACTTGGACCAATCCTTGCATTAAAATCACCCCCCAGAAGAACATGATCTATTGTTTGCTAATAATAGATCCTCTATGTAGCCCTCCAAATCTGCCCAAGTTGTCCTGACACTCAGTGGCGTCACTAGCCCTCCCGGTGCCTGGGTCGGTGGGCCGGGGTTGACCGAGCGCCCCCCAGAAGGAGTGTGACGTCATCACATAAATCATGTGATACGCACGCTCCACCCCTTTTTAAAAAAATCATCTTGGTGCGGCCATTAGGCCATGCCGCTTAAACAGACAGACCTTCCGTCGGCAGCTACAGAAGGGTGGACGCCGCAGCCGGAGCCGGGCCGGATGGTGCACGAGGGTCAGAGGAGGGAGCTACGGTAAGGAACCCCCCCCCAAATGCATGCGCATGAAAGCTCCTTACCGTAGCTCCCTCCTCCGACGACCCTCGTGCACAGGCGACTTGAGATGAGTTAATCCATCTCCCACCCGGCCGCCGAGGCACCGACTTGCCTTCCGGGCCCGGCTGCGGCCTCCTCTAGCTGCTGAGCTCCGGAAGGCCCCGCGCTCACCTTGGCGCAACAACTCCTTCTCAAACAAACCGGCTGTTCTGTACATGCAATTGCCCTCTCTTGGCCTCTTAGGCGTTCTGTGCATGCACAGAACAGCCAGTTTGTTTGAGAAGGAGTCGCGCCGAGGTGAGCGCGGGGCCGCCGGCAGTCCGGAGGCTGCTGAAGGTAAGGAGAGCGATGGGGTGGGCGCACGCGATGGGGTGGGGGTGCAACAAATCCCAGGCTCTTTGGAGCCCCCCCAGAAGCTGGCACCCAGGGCCCAGGGCCACAGGGCCCCCTATCAAACGACGCCACTGCTGACACTCATTTTCCTTTCTTGGGGAGGAAGGTATATTGACCACAAGAAGATTAAGAGGGCCAAATTGGAGAACTGCCATGGCCAGCTGATTCAAAGGGCACAATGATTTACACCTTACACCCAGAGATGTGGATATTAAAATGCTCAAACACCCCCCCCCCCTTTAACCTCCCTGGCCCTCTTCCAGGTACTGCACTGACACTGTAGGTGTGGTAACCATCAACCTCAAGATCCCTAGCTGTCCATGTCTCTTGTATAAGAATTACGTCATAATTCCATTTCTTGTTCCCCTGATGGTAGGAAGTCAAAGGAAGACAGAAGCTTAGTTTCCACCTCATCCTCTGTTAAACCTGAATTTACGTTGGTATCCTCTATCTGTTGTTCAGGATTGGCTAGAAATGTCTGTTCCACTGCAGCAGGAGAATTTAAAGACTTTGCTCCCAGTAACTTCAATAGCGGGGGTAAATTGGACAGCGTTGGTATATCCATCAGGTGTATAAAATTTGCTAGCCTCTCCCCATGTTTCTGGTTCACCCTCTGAATGGCCTTCTCGTGAGGGGCCTCTCTCATCTCGAGAGTTTGGTGTATTATCTTTCGTATGGGGGCACTTCTAAAATGTCTTTGCAACCTAATCCCAAATCCCGCAAGTTCTATGGCATGTGCGAACAGCTGTCTTGGTATTCTGTTCGTACGAAAGTATAAGAGGAGGCGTTCATAATGTACATAATATCTCGGGCATGGTAATTATTCCAGTCTTTGAAGATCTATGGAAGCTGAAGCTGTTTTTAATTGAAAGGCCAAGTGGTTCCTGGCCCTCCATTTTGTAGACATTTTCTACAGACCATTTTGTAGACCTAAAAGGAGGACACATTGATGACTATGCTAGCTGCCTCATAGATTAAGGAAGACGTGTCTTTTTGTAAAATTATATCATCCACCTGGGATTTGGGAATGTCCTCACCAAAGTTAATTACATCTGCTCTATTTGACTCAGCAATTTGCCCTGGATTACTTATTGGTAAACCAATTCCTTTCTCCTTCAGCAATTTTATGACCAATTCTAGCTGTGAATTTTTTTTTTTTTGTAGTTTCTCCAACACTGGAGTAGTCTGTTGGGCTAATAAACCGAACTCCTTGGAGCGTACTGTTATTTCAAAGTGCCTCAGATACGGAGGAAGACAAGTTTCCTAACATGTTTCCTGACTGTTCTTGGAGAGAGTTGGCCTCAGGGGACTCTCCTCCTCAGTGTCAGCTGCCTACAAGCATTCAAATTTATTTTGCAACTGAAAAGGTGCAGAAAAATCCTCTAGCTGTTTACAGAGCGGTGACAACTTCTCCTCCCCTTGTGGGTGTGTCCTTTTTAGCCCCATTATACAGAAGTTATGTTTATGACAGAGATAAGATTTCAGAGCAAGAACAGAGCTGACTTAAACCCTTGAAGCTCCACACAGCACAACCTTACTAGCACCTACCGAGAACCAGAACCGGAAGTCTTCTGGGCAGCTCAGTTTTCCTCCTCACTCTTCCCATTTCATGCTGGATAAGATGCTGATGGTAAAGCCTGTTGTTCATGACTGCTGTTCCTAGGAACAATCCCAGGGCAAAGAGCCAAGGGCCAATGCCTCTGGCCAAGCCAGAGGCCTTTATACCTGCAAAGGAAGGCAGGGCAGAATCATACTCCGCTCCCTCTCCCAGGTGTTCCAAATCTCCTTCCCTCTGTCAGCCCTCTCTGCTCAAGTCAGAAGCCTTTATAGCTGCAAGGGAAAGCGGGCAGAATCAGGCTCCTCTCTCTCTCTCTCCCCCTCCCTCTCCCAGGTGTTCCCTGTCTCCTTCTCACAGTCTGTTTATTGCTGTGGTTCCTAAACTTTACAAGAAGGTAGAGAATGCTGTAAGTAGTTGTGGGGGGTGGGGAGGCAACAGCAGCAGCAACCACACTCCTGGGATTGTGCAGCGCTGGGGAAAAGGGTTTTTTCACACACCGGGGGTCATGCTGGCCCTCCAAAGGATGCAGGGGGTACATACCTCTCTGCGGGGGGCCACACCCCAGTTTACCTTCCAAACACGATTTGAAGCTACTAGTTTTAGCCAAAACCAGGAAGTAAACCCAAAGTAACTTCAAAACATATTTGGAAGGTAATCTGGAATGCGGGGAGACCCTCAGAAGGGTCTCTGGAGGCCCAGCACAACCCCTGGTGATTTAAAAAAACCCTTTTTTTCACCATCACTGATGCGATCCTGGGGGTGCCATCACACATCACCGTACATTGCCATCCCCTTTAAGGGGGTAGCAACCGATTCTCCCTGACGTCTTGAAACCTCTGGTTTATTGGTATCCAATTCTCATTTAAAAATACTGAATGGCTGTCCCTTTATTGGATTGGATCATCTTTGTATTCTCAATTTAATCTCACATTTTTAATGCAATGGAATACTAGTGCAGTAGTCAGTGGCGTTCCTGCAGTAGGGGCTCGACAGTAAGTCGCACCCCGACCTACTACCGCGTTCACGAACCGGAGCGAGGAGGCCCCGCCCCTCGCGGTCGGAGCCATTCCGCACAGCGAAGGCGAACGGGCAGGGTCTCCTGTCCGTTCTGCTTCGCTGCGCGGAATGGCTCCGATGGCGAGGGGGCGGGGCCTCCTTGCTCCGGTTCGTGAACGCGGTAGTAGGTCGGGGCGTGACTTACTGTCGAGCCCCTACCGCAGGAATGCCACTGGCAGTAGTGTTTGCTGTAAATAAATCTTACTGTTAGTTTTGTTTCATTCCAAAGATAAAATTTTATTTTATGATTTAGTATTGTTTTTATTTTGAATTACATGAATTACATCTTGTTTTTAAAGTTTCTGGTGCCAGGAAGGAAATTGTGTTATGAGTGCCACCTCGGTTATCTTGTGGCCAACTCAAGCCTGAAGAGAAGCTGAGGTGCTAAGACCGTTCATTAGAAATTGTCTTCAGTTACGACACTCAGATGGGAACATCCCCTTCTCCTGAGGTGTTCCTGGGCCACACCAACGCGGCTCAGGATAAAGTTGTGCAAGATTGACTGTTGGATTACACTACTAGCCAGGTTCCTTTTGCCTGGGAACGTGGTCTCTTTCAAGCCAACCCACAGTCAGCTGTATGTTGCGGAGTGCAGTTTGGGGGGAGGTGACTAGTATGCTGGCCTTGACCCATACCTTGACCCATACCCCTTCCACCATTGGTACCAATAGATGTATTACCATTCTATAGCTTTTGGATTTTTTTCTAGTAGACCAAAACAGTTGTTTTTGTAGATTTTTGTAGATTGTAAGCAAATAGAATAGCCTAAATTGCTTCCAGTTAGAAAGGAACGTTAATGTTAACCCTTCCCATACAGGACTGATTTTCTCTAATGGTCTTACTTGGAAACAGCAAAGACGACTTGCTTCAACTACTCTAAAAAAAATTGATTTGGGGAAGAAAAGTTTAGAAGAACGAATACAGGATGAGAGTAGATACCTTACGGATGTAATTAAAGATGAGAAAGGTAAGAAGTAGAGCCAATGGCTTGGGCAATCCATACACTGTTTTAAAGGAATAAGTCTCAAAATTATATTGGCTGTAGTATAAAGTTCTATAACACTCCAGGGTCCAAATGTAACTCTTGATGTGTTGCCACACCATATTATAGTGCGGAGATCATCATTGAAAAGCTCCACAGACTCTTTCCCACAATTGTTTGTAGAGTTTTTACTGACATTGAGTCAATGCTCTCAAGGTGCACTGTCTAGATTTGCAAGAGCGTCATTTTAGATATTGGTGCATTCTTTTAATTCTGTCTCTGATTAGGACAATCCTTGACCATTTCAAATGTCATTCTTGCAAAACTGATCTTTCTCCCGCTTGTGCTTGGCAATATATTGATTGATGCTTCCAGAAAGTATGCTATATTTCCCCCTGTATTCATTCTGGGGTCATCCCTGCCTAAACTATGATAGGAGGTCTACTCGGGAAAGGAGACGCTCATCCCCTTCCCCGAGTGTAAACCCAGGCTTGCCCTATCTGCCTCCTCGGATTTCCACCAGCTAAATAGCTGGCGGAAGTAGAAGAGGCCATGTAATGACGTAACCCAGGGGTTCTCAACCTGTGGCACGGGTACCCCTAGGGGTTTGCGGACCTCTTGCTCAGGGTTCGCCAAGCCCTGCCCCTTATCTGCCCCATCAGCAGCTAATTAAATGTTAATTAACATGGATTTTAAATTGTAATTATTTTCGGAGCCCTTCTGTCTCTCTGATTTTGGTTTTGGGATTATTTTTGTACTTTGGAAAATGTAATTTGGTGGGGTGGGGGAGGGAGGAGCTGATTTTGGGAAGTGTGATTTGGAGAAAAAAAAGAGATCCTTTCATATCCTTGCATAAGTAGAGGAGGCCATCTAACGGCGTAACCGGCCTGGTGGGGACAGGGATGTGGCCAACGTCATCCCCCGCCCCCTTCCAGGCCAGCTAGGCCAATGGCCCCCCTCCCTCTCCCGGCCGGACCGCCCACGCAGCCAGCGACGGAGCACTTACCTTTCGCCACTGTCTGCGTGGAGACGGCTTCCCTTACTCCCTAGGCATCATGAACGTGCTTTACGGCATTCACGACGTCTTCCGGGGACGGAACGCTTGTTCCATCACCAGCTTTTTTTACAGGATTGCGCTCATAGTCTCCATAGTCCTGTGGAACTCTTGTTGAAGTTACTGAGCTTGATTTAAAAAATGAATAAATACCGTATTGCCCTGAGTATAGGACGCTCCTGATTATAAGCTGCACCCTTAAAGTTTGGTGTTATTTTTTTAAAAAATACATTTTAAACTTTTTTAACTTAAAGAAAATATACAATTAGTAAAACAGTACAGCTTTAGTACAGTTAAAGGCATAGGCACCCTGTCCTTTATTGAATCTGAGCACCCTAGTATAAGTAGCCTTCCGATCCAAAGGGGGATAGAGTGCCTACATTTAACCTTTGGAATTTGGGCAGGTGCAGCTTGTTGCACCCTTCCATGAGGATGAGCTGCACCTGCCCAAATTTCAATGGTTAACAGCACAATCCTATGCATGTCTACTCAGAATTAAGTCCCATTGCATTCAGTGGGGCTTACTCCCAGGAAAGTGTGCATAGGAATGCAGCCTAAAGGTTGGCACTCTGTCCCCCTTTGGATATGGTAAGCCTATGCAGGAGCACTTGCTCTCAACTTTCAAACTGCAGGATCAATAAATATCTTAGTTTCCACAGAGTCCTGGGGCTTGAACTTCAGGGTTAATTTTTTTTTAAATGCCTTTAAGGCTAGAGGTTGCTAGAGAGATCCTGGCCATTTAGCAAGTGATTAGGAGCTGAAAACACAGAGCTTTGCAGTTTAAATAAAGAAAAAGCGTTTTACCTTTGAAAGAGACTTGGAGAGGGTTGAAAAAGAGACGCTTTGCAGAAAACTCTAGGCAGAAAATGCTAGACTTTGATTGTAGGCCGCACCCCTACTTTAAAGACTTGCCTTAGGGGGGAAAAGTGAGTCTTATACTCAGGTCAATACGGTACTACACGACTTTATTCTTATCAATGTCCTAAGTTCCCCACACTGTCCTTATGCTCTATTTTCATAATAAGGAAGTCATAAACAATCTAATCGCTCCACTAATACTTCTTTTCTTCTTCTAGGGCAGCCATTTGACCCTCATTTTCAGATTAATAATGCTTTTTCAAATATCATCTGTTCCATTGTTTTTGGGGACCGCTTTGATTACCATGACAGTCGTTTCCAGAAGTTACTGCAGTTACTGGATGAGGTGGTAGTCTTTCAGGGAGGTCTCTGGAACCAGGTACAGCTTCCTTGAGACCTTGTGAGCAGGTTGGACAGAATCACTCTGGTCCCAGACATGATCCCCAATTCACAATATTGTCTCACAGCTCCTTTTGAGTCTTCCCCTTCTTCCAGTTTTCTCTTTGTCATGTAGGTATCCTGTTCTAGTTGCATCCTTGACCCTCTTCTCTAGATTTAGCATTACGTCTTATGCTGCTGAGGACACCTAGGTTTACAGTGTGTATCTTTTCAATAACATCAGTTGTTGTTGTTGTTTTACTAAAGCCTTCCAAAGACCTTCAGAATGAAGGGAAGAAATTGCATGTTCAAACGTCCCCTCATGGTCAAAACTCCCTGCACATGGGTAGCTGGCACATCATCAAGTAGATTTGTAGGCTAGAATCCTTCTCTCTGTCATACTAGCTTTCCAGAGGCAAGGAGCTGAGAGTTGGTTTTTACATGAGGAATACTCAGCAATGTTCCTCCATTGTGCTAAAATAGAATAACCAAGTAACATTGGAAAATTGATCTATGTCTGACAGAGCTAAAGAGAGAAGCCGAATCCCATCCAGCTACTGGGCTGCCCTGAGGCAGCCCAGGTGCACCTCAAAGTAAGTGGACAATCATCCCCTTCCCTGGGTGTAAGCGGCGGGAGTCCCAATGGGCTTCCTTGAATGTACAGGAGCTCTGGATCTTGCGTACATTCGTGCTGGCCGTGTAAGACCGAGCAGGGCCTGGAGAGGGCTTTGGATACTGGCATATCTCACCGCTGATATCCCCCCTCACTGCCCGGTTCGCCCTCCCCCCGCCCCTGCCCCGGCCAGTGTAGGCCTTACCTGCTCCGGCAGTCCTTACTCACCAGGTGACATAAACGCATTTTTAGGCGCATCTACGACACCCTGCGCTAAGGGAGTGCACACTCCCCATGCGCACTGTTACGCAGGATTGCGCGTGAGTGTATTCTTTGAGCTCAACATGGAGTTGCTAAGGTAAATATGATAGCCTTGTGAAGAGTTCTAAACACACATGCATGCACACCAACTGTAATGTTTGGAATGACTTTCCATGCAGTGAGAGGTTGTCATATGAACTCTGCATGACTTCCAGATGGTGAGAGTTTTTTTTTAAGTTTTTTAAAGTTATAGATACCACTTTTCTAAAATTCAAAGTAGCGTACAACAAACATATAAAACCAACTAATACATCATTAAAAACCCCATTTAAACCATCCACAATTCCTCCCTCCTCGAAAGCCAGATGGAACAAATAGGTCTTTAAACCCTGCCGAAAACCATGTAGCGAGGGGTCTGTCTTCAATTCCTCTGGCAACCGATTCGAGAGTCATGGTGCCATAATGGAGAAGGGCCTACACTTTACCGCCATCCCTCTGGCTTCAGTTGGCGGTGGTATCCTAAGAAGGGCCCTCCCTGATGATCTTAGGGGCCGAACGGGATTGCATGGGAGAAGGCGGTCCTATGCTTTAAAGGTCGTCACCAACACCTTGAATTAAGGAATGGGCAGCCAGTGACCATTTTCCAAAAGATGGTAGTCATCTGCAAGAGAAATCAGTCAAGGCTATCTAATTGACATCTTTTCTTTCTGCTAGCTTCCTTCCCTAGAGACCAGTGTGATGTTATGTTGAAATGAAGCAGTATGTATATAGATTTGTTTTTAAACATTGCTTAATGTATTCTCTATAATAATATTGTCATGGAAGTTTTAAAAACTAAGGTATAAGAAATTAGAACTTGAAGTTCCAGAGGGATTCTGGAGCACAGCACACTCATTATCTGGGTAGAACTCCTTTAGGATTGGTGATGCTGCAGTAGAGATGTGATTTTAGAGAAAGTGATGAGGGACAGGATTGGTTTTGAGTAAAGGAGTCAGAAGTTGAGAGATGGGAAGGGGGCCGTTGGTCAGTAAGAGAGAAGAGTGTAAAGGGAAAGTGGCCTATGAGGAACAGAATGGAAAAATTCTGCCTGAATATGGCGTAAGTAGAAGCATTAAAAAATAGTTTTTTTAATTGATGATTTTATTTCAAAATAACTCACTTGGTTTGATTAACATTATTTGAAGCAGTAACAATATAAAGTGTTGCCTTGAGGGTACTGGAGAGAGGAAAGAAAAATCTCGCATAGTGGCAGTGGGCTGGAGATTCCAGCAAGTCAATATTTCTCAGGCTAAGAACACGTCAAGAATATGTTCCTGTTCTACGAGGTTCTCTGGAAGTTCTAATTTGTTTCTCTCCACACTGTATAATTTTGGTTTTTTGTTTCCTCAGCTGTATGATGCCTTTCCAACCCTAATGAAGTACCTACCAGGACCTCATCAGACTATTTTTAAAATCGGGGAACAATTGAAATCCTTTGTGAAAGAAAGAATTGAAAAGCACAAAGAAGATTGGAATCCATCTGAAACCAGAGATTTCATTGACGCTTATCTAAATGAAATGGCCAAAGTAATGGACAAATTAAAACAAACTACCTTCTTATGACTTCTCTTCATTGTTACTATTTACTCTGTTTGAATTCAGTGTGTGACTGTGTATATGTGTGTGTGCATTGGCATATGAAATGATGTGTTTTCAAGGAGGCATTCAATTTTAATTGACATGACACATGTCTGTCATGTTCCAGAGCATTTCAACAGTTGTCATGACCAAAATATGTTGCCGCCGGTTTTGCCCCTCCCTGCCCCTGTTCCGCCCTTCCCCTCCCACCACTCCTGCTGACTAACCTGCTCCAGTGCGAAAAGCCGGCATCACAGGAAGGCATCAGCCTTCTCACGTCGTCCCGGCAGTGCGCTTTTGCAGCAGTGCTGGTGGAAATCTCATTCCACCAGCACTAAAGCCCAATAGCTGTCAGCTTGTCTGAACGATGCAACCACCAACCCTTTACTCTCGCGTATCATTCACCTCCAGCAATGGTCTCTCCTCTCCGCAGCTCAGGTAGTGAACTCTCGGGCAGTTGGAACAAGAGTGACAACTTCCGTCTGCTTAGAAGTTTTTTGTCACTTTGTTGGTTGTGAAATCATCTGATTTCTTGATCTCGGCCACCTCCTTCCTGGTTGCTAGGCACTTTTTAGTTGCTAACCAGCCTAGCTGTCCCAGATAGAGAAGGGGCCAGAATTTACATTTCCCACTCGCCGTCTGGCAACAGCTTTCTGTAATTTGCATCCCAGCTGCTGAGATGTTAGCTGGCCAAAACCCGAAAAGGCACAGGCAGAAAATACAAGGAAAGAAACAGGGAGCACAGGAAAATGCAGGGTTTCATCACAACCTTTCTTTATTAGAGCTACACTTTGCTTAATGTAATGTCAGCTTGTCATTCTCAAGGCTCTTGTCATGAACAAGGGCACTCCATATGAAGCAGAGGCTTTCCTACAACCCATGCGGGGGGGCGTTGATGCGACAACCCCCACGTGACGCCATAAGCAACGATCCCTGGGGACATGACGTTATTTTCGCACGCCGCCGCCAAATTTCAGCGGCAGCGTGGCTCAGAAAAGCCTGTGTCTTTTCAGGTTTTGTCCAGCTAACATCTCAGCAGCTGGGATGCAAACACCAACCCTCCCCCCCCCCCGCCGCCACCACTTTTCAAGGCTTTTTGGAACCAAATCGCTTCAGGGCAGGCGGGAGGGTGAAAAAACAAAAAAGAAAAGATGGCCGGCACAAAAATACGACAGGAGCAGCGTCGGAGGGGGAGACCATGCAATGCGTCCAGGAGGCAAGTACACCCCCCTCCGCCCTGGGGCCCCCTGCCCTCCCGCCCCCGTAACGATGCCGCTGATATGAAGTTCCCTTGAATTAGACATATTGCAGAGATCTTAGATCTCACTATGATCACCTGATGTTGAGACGATGCTTTTCTGACAGCTTAACCCATTGGTACATTTGTGTGTTTTATCTTAAAGGATGCTGCTGCTTCCAGCTTCCATGAACAAAACCTTCTAATGTCAGCACTAGATCTGTTTATGGCTGGAACAAAAACAACTTCTGCAACCCTGCGCTGGGCTTTACTGTACATGGCAGTTTATCCAGAAATTCAAGGTAGAATTGTAGTTTCTCTGTCTTTCTATTGAAAGTTCTTTTCTATCTGTCTTTTCTATTGAAAGTTATTGAAAGAAAAAGACGTATCTTCCCCTAACGTTTCATTGGTCATTATTTCCAACATTTTCAAAGGGTTGCTAACAGCAAAACAAGCAGCCATTTGGACATATGCCACTGAAACAGGTGGCACATGTCTGAGGAGACCCATTGCCGTTCATGCAGGTGCAGCCTACCAGGAGGTCAGTAGAAATATTTCTACTGACCTCCTGCAGGCTGTCCAAGTGCCCCCCACCACCATTGGATGCAGCACATGTCTTTTTGGTGCATGTGCATTGGCACTGGTGGGGGGGGATAGGATTTATAACTGCAATGTAGCAGCTGAGCTGCAAATTGCGTCTTCCCCAGTTTGAATCTCACCTCTGCCACAAATTCACTAATTCTTAGCTCAGGTCTCCAGGTGCAATATGGGATAATAACGCATATAGATGAATCCTATCCTCCACTACTAACCCATAGCACACAGTGCTACTGATAGAGTGTGCTTGAGGTACACCTGATAGAAGTAAATAAAATTCATTTTTATTTACCTCCGCATAGGTGCCTGGCCTCCAGTGATTCTCCTCTGACCTACAGCAGCTATTTAGCCGGTTTGAGTCAGAGCATATGTCAGGCTGGGGAAAGTAGAATAGGAACGTGGCTGAGTTGCTGCCACCAAGATCCTAGTATTATTACTAAAGCAATACAGACATGTGAGTTTGTGAATCAAGACAGTAGCAGGCCAACACCCCCCATGGGAGGGCACCGCCACGACACCCCCACGGGATGCCACACGCCCCCTTGGGACACCACACACCCCGCACCTGGAGGGCAAGATGTCATCTTCATGCACAGCTGTGGTGCGCAAACACACACACACTTTTTGGAGCCAAATGGCGCCCAGGGGGGCGGGTTAGCCAAACATGTAGCCGAGAATGGCTGCATGAAGAGAACATAAGAAAATAAGTACATAAGAAGAGCCCTGCTGGATCAGGCCAAAGACCCATCCAGTCCAGCTTCCTGTATCACACAGTGGCCCCACCAGATGCCTCAGGGAGCACAAGACAATAAGATAACCTGTTTCCTGTTGTCACTCCCTTGCACCTGGCACAGAGAAAATCTACTTCTAAAACCAGGAGGTTGCTTATGGCTTGTAACCTGTGATAGTCTTTTCCTCCATGAATCTGTCCAAACCTCTTTTAAAGGCATCAAGGCCAGGTGCCATCACCACATCCTGTGGCAAGGAGTTCCACAGATGAATTACACGCTGGGTAAAGAAATATTTTCTTTTGTCCGTTCTAACTCTCCCTCCACTCAATTTTAGTGCATGTCCCCTGGTTCTGGTGTTATGCGAGAGGGAGAAGAACTTCCCTCTATCCACTATCTCCATCCCATGAATAATTTTATAAGTCTCAATCATGTCCCCCCTCAGGTGCCTTTTTTCTAGACTTAAAAGCCCCAGATGCTGTAGCCTTTCCTCATAAGGGAGCCCCGAATCATTTTGGTCGCTCTTTTCTGCACCTTTTCCAATTCAACTATATCCTTTTTGAGGTGTGGTGACCAGAACTGGACACAATACTCCAGATGTGGCCTTACCATCGATTTGTACAAAGGCATAATGATATTGGCCGTTTTATTCTCAATCCCTTTTTTTTACTGATCCCGAGCATGGAATTGGCCTTCTTCATAGCCGCCACACACTGGGTCGACACTTTCATCGACCTGTCCACCAGCACACCAAGATCTCTCTCTTCATCCGTCACAGACAGCTCAGAACCCATTAGAGTATATGTGAAATTTTGGTTTCTTGCCCCAATGTGCATCACTTTGCACTTACTTACATTGAAGCGCATCTGCCATTTTGCTGCCCATTCTCCCAGTTTGGAGAGATCCTTCTGGAGCTCTTCACAATCCCTGCTGGTCTTCACCACCTGGAAAAGTTTAGTGTCATCTGCAAACTTGGCCACCTCGAAGCACCGGTCCCAAGACCGATCATTGGGGCACACCGCTTTTCACCTCTCGCCATTGTGAAAATTGCCCATTGACTCCCACTCGCTGTTTCCTGGTCTTCAACCATTTCCTAATCCACAAGAGGACTTATTCCCTGACTGTGGAGTTTTCTCAGGAGCCTTTCATGAGGGACTGTGTCAAACGCCTTCTGAAAATCCAGATATATAATATCCACAGGTTCGCTCGCATCCACATGCCTGTTGACCTTTTCAAAAAATTCTAAAAGGTTTGTGAGGCAAGACTTCCCCTTGCAGAAGCCATGGTGACTCTCCCTCAGCAGAGCTTGTTCTTCTATGTATATTAAGAACAATTTTATCCTTAATGAGACTTTCCACCATCTTCCCTGGAACAGATGTTAGGCTGACCGGCCTATAGTTTCCCGGGTCCCGCCTCCTTCCTTTTTTAAAGATTGGCATGACATTAGCTATCCTCCAATTCTTTGGCACAGTGGCCGTTTTAAGGGACAAGTTGCATATTTGGGTCAAGAGGTCAGCAACTTCATTCTTGAGTTCCTTCAGAACTCTTGGGTGGATGCCATCCGGGCCTGGTGATTTATTGATCTTTATTTTGTCAATTTTGACATCTTCTCTTTTAACCTGTATTTGACTTAATTCTTTAGTCAGGAGAGACCGTTCCGGCAGCCGTATTTGCCCGAGGTCTTCTGCCGTGAAGACAGATGCAAAGAACTCATTTAATTTCTCTACAGTCTCCAAGTTCCCTTTTATCACCCCTTTCTCTCCCTCACCATCCAGCGGACCAACCGTTTCCCTGGCAGGTTTCCTGCTTCTAACATATTTGAAGAAGCTTTTGTTATTCCCTTTTATGTTGCCTGCTGCCATACGTTCCTCAAAGTCTTTCTTGGCCTCCCGTATCATCTTTTTACATTTCTTTTGCCACAGTTTGTGCTCCTGTTTATTTTCTTCATTGGGGCAAGACTTCCATTTTCGGAAGGAAGCTTCCTTGCCTTTTATAGCCTCTTTTATACACTCCCGCTGGGCCTCTATGACTGTTGTTGTTACACACACTCACACACACACACACACACACACACACACACGCACTCTGGAGCGATTGGACTCTTTTTACCTTCCCTTTCAGCTTTTTTTTAACTAGTCTCCTCATTTTGGGGAAGTCTGCCCTTCGGAAGTCAAGGGTTTTTGTGTCAGATTTGCTCGGCACTCTCCCCCCGACATGCATGGTGAAACAGATCACAGCATGGTCACTGTTCCCCAACGGTTCGGTAACATTTACCTCCCTGCCTAGATCTTGAGTGCCACACAATATCAAATCCAGAGTCACCTGTCCTCTGGTCAGTTCCGTGACAAGCTGCTCTAAGGCACAGTCATTTAACATATCCAGAAATCCAGTCTCTCTTACTCTGTTATTACTTGACTGTTCCCAATCCTCTGCACCCTCATTCCCTAAGGCCTCGGCTTGCACCCTGCACCCTGCACCCTCATTCCCTGCACCCTCATTCCCGGATGCCCCTCGGCTCCTGTCGGCTTTCCCCCAGGGGTCAGTTTAAAAGCTGCTCTGCCACCTTCTTAATGTTACGCGCCAGCAGTCTGGTTCCGTTTTGGTTCAAGTGAAGCCCGTCCCTCTTGTACAGGCCCGGCTTGTCCCAAAACGTTCCCCAGTGCCTAACAAACCTAAACCCCTCCTCCTGACACCAGTGTCTCATCCACGCATTGAGACCCCTGAGCTCCGCCTGCCTAGCTGGCCCTGCGCGTGGAACGGGTAGCACTTCTGAGAACGCTACCTTTGGGGTCCTGGATTTGAGCTTCATACCTAGCAACCTAAATTTGGCCTCCAGGACTGCCTGGCTACATTTCCCCACGTCGTTGGTGCCAACATTCACCACAACCGCTACCTCCTCCCCAGCACTCTCTACCAGCCTATCGAGACGAGAGGTGATGTCCGCAACCTTCGCACCAGGCAGGCAAGTCACCATGCAGTCCTCACATCCGTCACAGACCCCCCTCTCTATGTTCCTGACTATAGAGTCACCCACGACAAGAAGTCACCCACGACAAGAAGCCCCCTTCCCCCCCTCCCCAGAGGAGTATCCATAGTGCGACTGGATACGAGCCCATCACCTGAAGAAGGGGTCCCCACTGTGGGATTGTTTCCCTCTTTTCCAGAGCGATGTCCTCCAGCCCTGAGACTCCCTTTCCTGGCAGCTGAGGAGCTGGCCAACTGAGGTGGGACGATGCCTCCACGTCCCTAGAATTCTCACCCTGGTTCCTCTCTACCTGTCTCTGCTTCTCCAGGTCAGCAACCATGGCTTCAAGAGATCGAACCCGTTCCCTGAGAGCCTGGAGCTCTTTGCACCGAGCGCACACCCATGACTTATGCCAAAGAGGCAGATAGTCATACATGTGACACTCAGTGCAAAACACTGGGTAGCCCCCACCCCTCTGCAGGCTTTCTGACTGCATAGCTTTTGTGTGTAAGTTATGTGTTTATCTAAGTTTGGGTAAGAGGAACCACCGGCGGAGGAAGCAACGGATGCGGCGGCAAGTGAACCCCCACGACACGCTGCTTAGGGCCCACTGCCCCAACCATTACGATGCCTCTGAGTCAAGACCAGAACTGGGACCATGCATATGTTGAAATGTTTAATGCAGTACTATGTATAAAACAGAAGTCTGTGTGCGTGTGTGCGTGCGTGTGTGTGTAACATACTCATTCCACTCAATATGGCTCTCTCATTTGAATATTTTTAAATGAAGAAAATGCATTTACAATTTGCAACATCAATTCTGAAAATGTCCTCAGATTTTCTTTGAGCAATGGGACTCATGCCACATTGCTAAAGATTAGCATTGTGCACTTCCAGTATATGTTGTTGTCCACTTCCAGACATGGCCCACTATTTTGGGAACCCTTGGCACCTCATCACAACCCCAATGGGGAGCAGCCATCTGTGCCATGCTGCCAAAGCATGGATTCACATCCCGTCCACCCACTGTCCCTCCAGACGCCAGGGCACAAGGCCAAGGACAACTCTCAGCCTCCTGTGAATCCTCGCAAGGACAGGCCAAGTCTCAGCGAAGGGGGCAAGTGGTAGATGCCTCAGCAGTATGAGAAAGCTCTGTGTCATCCCAAAAGGAGGAGGTTGAAACCCCCTTGGGGCAACGCTGCCCCTTTTACCACAGGACAGGGCCAGGTAAATCAGGTGACGGGGATGAGGGGTGACAGCCCAGGAACTGGAGGGCTCAGAGCTACATAACACACTCGAGGCCGATGATGAGGCAGGCTCTGGACAGGCTACCTGCGGACTGCTCAGTATCTGCTCCCCTGTGGTTCAGGCTGGGCCAAGCCGAGGGAGAGAGCCACCAGGAGACAGGAAGAAGAGGAAGGAGGGTGAAGCAACTCCCTCCCCACCACAACTCTGAGGCCTGGTGGGGATTCCAGTTGCTCATCCAGCAACCTGATTTTTCCCAGCCCTCTTTACCATGGGACCAAGAAGAACCCTGACACCAGTAGGACACATCCCCTCCAGCAACTCTGCCTGGAGGATGGAGGAACTTACAGTGATATAGTTATACTGTAGGTGAACATAGGTGCAGAGCTTGCTCTGATCAGGGCTTTGGTTGAATCGTAAATAGCAAGTGGGGGCGCTGCAAAATGGGATGAAACTGCAGCAGAGGTAGGCAGGCTTTAGTGTGTGTTCCTGCTGTGGTTTTGATCCTAATTTGTGCTCCCCATGTGCCATTGTTAAGTGAGAAGACTTCCACTGAAAATCAATGGAGGTTTTTCTTTTTTTATTTAAAAATGGCATGTGGGGATCACGATTGCGATCATGGTCAAAGCAGTGGCAAACGACTAAAGCTCACCTGCCCCCATCTGTGGGGATCATCAGTCTTTCAGAGCTTCCCCACTTCCTAAGCCCCAATTGGGGCATGTTGAATGATTAAGCCCATGTGTACAGTCGAAGGCCAATCTATTCCAACTTTCTGTTTCCCATGGTGACTCACCAACTCTCTCTGGGAAGCTCACAAGCAGGAGAAAAAAAGTGTACTCCTCTTGTGCCATTGCTTCCTGCCAATGGTATTTTGGAGGTATACTGCCACTGAACCTAAAGGTACTGCAAAACCATCATGACTCATAGCCATTGATAGACCTGTTCACCATTGAGCGCTCCACCAGTGCTGTAAGGCAGTTTGCAGCACCGAGAGAGTAAGAGGCGCTGATGCGGAGGCTGGTGCCTCTCATTCAGACGCTGGTCCCAGCCGCCGGACGCAGGTAGGTTCTGTACCGGGTGGCAGGAGGGCGTGGGGTGGGCCGGGGTGGCGGGTGGCCATTGGCTGGCCCGGTCTTGGAGGGGGTGGGGATAACAGGACATCCCAGGCTATGCCAGGCTGGCCTTACATGGCCTTACATGGCCTCCCCAGTTATGCTCCAGCTCCAGAACTGGCACGCATCCAAGGAGGCCCATTGGGGCTTCCTGGGCTTACAGCAGCGGAAGGGGATGAATGTCCACTTCCCCCAAAATGAGCCTTGGCCACACCGGCAAAGGCCGCATTCTGCTCAGGATGCAGCGACCTGCCATTTACGCTGGACGCTGCAACTTGCACAGGATTGGGCTGCCTGGAATATGAAGCATATTGCATTTGTTTATTTAGATGAGATGCAATGATTTGTTCTTACTGACTTATGCTTCTCCTGGCATGGAAGAGGCAGACTCTCTTCTCTTGGGCAAATGAAAACTGATCAGGTTTCTATGCAATTTTGCAAATTCTACATCCCTCACTCTTTCAACTATCTCATCTTGTCTAATGAAGCCTTGCATGTCAGTTTGTTTTTCTTGTATTGTTATTTTGTTTGTAGCAAAAGTCCAAAGTGAAATAGACTCTGAGATTGGCCAGTCCCGCCAGCCAAGAATGGATGACAGGGACAGCATGCCTTATGCCAATGCGGTAATCCATGAAGTTCAAAGAATAAGCAACATTATGCCTTTCAGTGTTCCCCGGATAACAATTAAGGACACAGAACTGGCTGGGTTTCGTGTGCCCAAGGTAAGGACTTACGACAATGTATCGTTCTTGTCTTTGTTTATTCCTCCCTAGAGATGCCAAGACTTTAAAACAGACTTGAATGAGGTGTGTCATACCCTTCAGTTGCATACTTAGAGGAAAGCTTATGCACTCAGTTGTAGATCTGGCCCTTCATGCTGCAGTGTTGTACTTTGTAAAACTGTGACAAATGGGACCCCCAGATGTGGTCTTGGTACTACCCTAACAAGAAAAGTCGCAAGAATGTTGGAACCCAAGTAGGATTAAGACGTGCTAAGTTCATCTAAACATGTGTTCTAGGAGTTTTGAAAGAATCTTCTTCCAGGTCCCATGCCCATGGCAGAATGATAGCCTTCTCCTACTGTGTGCTTGCTTGCATGAATCAATTCATGCAGAAGGTCTGGCTCAGTTGGCAGAGCAGCCGCCTCACATGCCTGAAAATCTGAGGGTGGCAGTTCGAGATGCCTGGAAGTATCTATGTGCTGTCAGAGACATGCCGCTGATGAGCTACAGAGTCTTTGTGAGAGAGATAAAGTTGCAGCTGGCACTCTGAGTGTGAATCGGGGTTGCCGTCATTCGAAGCATGGGAGGCGAAAGCCAGAGAGAGGCCAGACTGTGAAGGAAACCACCTGGAGTGAAGAGTTCTATGCAAGACTAGAACATTTTTGCATTATTGTAAAAACTCCTTTGGGATTTAGCATGCCTGCCTATCTAAACTGCCTTTGAATTAAAGTCAGAGGAGACATCCGATGACCATGATAAGGCGGTATAGAAATACTGGTTGTTGTTATTAATTCCAGAATTATTGCTGGGTAAGCATATCTTGGGGTGAACTTACTGGTGGCACATAATCTGGCATGATAGAGTTGATCCGCAGTAGGTTGGAGCATTTTTCACAGCTATATTTTTTTGCAGGAAGTTTTCCATTTCTAAAATGCATTGTTAGTAACCTAATGAATGGATACCGTTTTATTCAAACGTCGTGTTTTCAAAGCTGCAATGAACTTTGTTCAGCTAACCATAGCCATATTCTGCCTTGCTGCTTCTCTGCCCCATATTGTCATGTGCCCCCACCCAGTGGATTTTATTGTTTTTAATTTATTTTATGTATTGTTTTTAAATTATGTATATTAACAGTTGTTATAAGCTGCCTTGGGCATTTGCATTGGCATAGGATAATGTGGGGTATAAATTTTTAAAATAAATTAAATAAATAAATATTACCGTATCAGGTACCATCCCTGTATTCATTCAATGCATGCTGTTCAATCACAGCTACAGGCCCACCCTGACTCCATGTGTAGCTTTGGCTATTTTCTCAACATTCAGTGGAAGGCAAAGCAGGTTCTGATCATAGAAGCACACAGAGCTCATATTCACCACCCACTACCCAGTTCAGGGAAGGGACGATGGGTAAGGACATGAGAAGAGCTGTGCTGGATCAGGTGCACGGACCATCTAGTCCAGCATCCTGTTTCTCACAGTAGTCAACAAGATGTCTCTGGGAAGCCCACAAACAGGAGTATTTATTTATTTTAAAAAATTATATCCCGCCTTTTCCTATGCCGAAGGCAAATGCCCAAGGCGGCTTACAACAAAAATTAAAATACATAATTTAAAATAATACATAAAATAAGTTTAAACAATACGTAACTAAATTTAAAAACAATAAAATCCACTGGGGGGGGGGGCGACAGTATGGAGAACAAAAGCAGCATGGCAGAGCATCTTGAGACACAGGAGGCAGACGACAACCCATCACCCAAACGCTAGACGAAAGAAAAATGTTTTGAGCCCTGCCGAAAAGTCATGAGGGAGGGGGTCGTTCTCAGATCCCCTGGCAGGGAGTTCCACAGTTGTAGCGCCACGGCAGAGAAGGCTTGCCCACATGTTGCCACTCCCCTAACTTGCGATAGAGGTGGTACCCGCAGGTAGAAGGCGTGCTCTTCTCCCACCATTGCTCCCCAGCAACTGGTATTCAGAGGTACAACCACAATGACTAGGATCCAGGATAGATGAATCCTCCATGAATTTGTTTAATGCTAGTTACAACCATCTACGCTAGTGGCCATCACAACATCTTATGGTAGTAAATTTAATTATGCACTGTAAAAATATAAGTATTTCCTTTTCTCTGTCCTAAATCTTCCATCACTTTCATTGGATGTCGCCTGGTTCTAGTGTTTTGAGAAAGGGAGAATAACTTCTTCCTATCCACTCTCCTGGCGTCATGCATACTTTTATAAGTCCCAGTCCCAGTCCCCCTTCACTATCTTTTTTGTAAATGGAAAAAAGCAACCCAAATGTTGTGGTCTTTCCACACAAGGAATGTACTTCACCCTCATGATAATTTAGGTTTTGTTTTTCTGCACCTTTTCTCATTTTACAGTATACTTTTTGAGATGTGATGAACAGAATTGTGTACTGCATTCCACCTATGGCTGCACCTTAGATTTATAAAAAGAACATTATAACATCAACAGTTTTAGTTTGAATCCCATTCCTGTGATAAGAAGGTTTATAGCTAGGCTTACCAGACGTCCTGGTCCACCCGGGACAGTCCAGGTATTTTGGGGTTCATCACGGGCAGGTCCTGGGAGGCCCCCAGCAGCCATTACAAAAAAAAATGTGCACAAGCGTCCTGGAACAAGCATCCTCGCGCACAAGCGTCCTGGATGCCCTTCATTCCTAAGGGCTCCCGGGCCGCTTGTTTGTATGCGCGCGGCTCGGCCTGGAAACCCTTAGGGCTTTCAGGCCACTTGTTTGCATGCATGCGGCTTTTGCGAGCTGCACGCATGTGCACAAGCAGCCCGGGAGCCTCGCGAGCCTTGCGCATGTGCACAAGTGTCCTGGAAGCCCTTCATTCCTAAGGGCTTCAGTCCTCTTGTGCACATGCGTGCAGCTCGCGATTTTTTTGCGAGCTGCACGCATGTGCACAAGCGACCTGAAGCACTTAGGAACGAAGAGCTTCCAGGACACTTGTGTGCCAGGCTCGCAAGCCTTGCACAAGCGTCCTGGAAGCCCTTCATTCCTAATGGCTTCAGGCCACTTGTGTGCATGCATGCAGCTCGCAAAAAAATCATGAGCTAAGCGCATGCGCATAAGTGGCCTGAAGCCCTTAGGAATGAAGGGCTTCCAGGATGCTTCTGCACGAGGCTTGTGTGCCTTGCAAGGAAAAATGGAGGCACCACCACCACCACCCACCAGATGTCGAAAAGAGTGGTGGAGACTGGATGAAAAGGCATGGTAAGGGGGTGAAAGAATGGGGGGGGGTTTCAATTTCAGCCACCCTTACATCCGGGAAAAAAATTAAAATGTTAAAAATATCAAACCAAAAATTCAAGACCGCAAAACTCAAGTAAAGTTTTTTAAAAATTGAATATAACGTTTTAACCACATTAACTGTGTAATGCTATCCATGTTTAGCCAGTAGTTTCTCTGTGTTTAATGGGTTGTTGTTGTTGTTCAGTCGTTAAGTCGTGTCCGACCCTTCGTGATCCCATGAACCATATCCCGCCAGGCCTTCCTGTCCTCCACTATCTTCCTGAGTTCGCTCATTTTCACGTTCGTTGCATCGGTGATGCTGTCTAACCATCTCATCCTTTGCCTTCCCCTTCTCCTTTTGCCTTCAATCTTTCCCAGCATCAGAGTCTTCTCCAGAGAGTCCTCTCTTCGCATTAGGTGGCCAAAATATTTGAGCTTCAGCCTCAGTACCTGTCCTTCCAGGGAACAGTCAGGGTTGATTTCATTTAGGATTGACTGATTTGATCTCCTAGCAGTCCAAGGGACTCTCAGGAGTCTTCTCCAGCACCACAGTTCAAAAGCATCTGTTCTTCGGCGCTCAGCCTTCCTTATGGTCCAACTCTCGCAACCATACATTGCTACTGGGAACACCATCGCCCTCACTATACGAACTTTTGTTGGCATGGTGATACGTTTGCTTTTTATTATGCTATCTAAGTTTGCCATAGCTTTCCTTCCAAGGAGTAAGCGTCTTTTAATTTCATGGCTGCTGTCTCTGTCTGCAGTGATCTTGGAACCCAGAAAAGTAAAATCTGTTACTGCTTCCATTTCTGCCCCCTCTATTTGCCAGGAATTGATGGGCCCAGATGCCATGATCTTAGTTTTATTAATGTTGAGTTTCAAGCCAACTTTTGCACTCTCCTCTTTCACTCTCATCAAGAGGCTCTTTAGTTCTTCTTCACTTTCTGCCATTAGGGTGGTATCGTCTGCATATCTGAGGTTGTTGATGTTTCTCCTGGCAATCTTGATTCCGGCTTGCGATTCATTCAGCCCTGCATTTCTTATAATGTACTCTGCATATAAGTTAAATAAGCAGGGTGACAATATACAGCCTTGCCGCACTCCCTTCCCAATTTTGAACCAATCGGTTGTTCCATGGCCGGTTCGAACTGTTGCTTCTTGACCCGCATACAGGTTTCTCAGGAGACAGGTAAGGTGGTCTGGTACCCCCATCTCTTTAAGAATTTGCCACAATTTGTTGTGATCCACACAATCAAAGGCTTTTGCGTAGTCAATGAAGCAGAAGTAGGTGTTGGGACTTAATTCCAAATAAGTTTGCATAGTAAATATGTGTTATTGAATGTTTTTTTCCTAATCTGATATTTTAATTCACTTATTTTTGATCACTGAAAAAATATTTATAGCATGTAAAATTAAAGTTTCATGTTTTAACTTTGATTACTAAATATAAATCACTGGTGTAACCAGCGGTGCAGCGAGAACGGGAGACCCCAGAATGGAAAGGGAATTCAAATCCCCTCCAAAAAGGGATTCAAAGGGGATTTTAATCTCCCCTCCAAAGTCTCCAGCCCTGCCTTGCCCTGCTGGATTGCGCTGTAATTTTTCAGACAACCCATATATATTTTCCACATTTATATACTGCCCATTCTCCAAGGAGTTCAGGTAATGAACATGGCTCCTCTCACTCCATTTTAATCAGACAACCCTGTGACGTAGTTCAGGCTAAAAAATGGTGACTGGCCTGAGGTCACCCATTAGGCATCATGGAAAAAGTAGGGACTTGAAGCTGTTGATTAAACGGCACAATCCTCATGTAGCCTGGGATGGTGGAACAAGCGTTCCGCTGCCCTAAGCCATCTCAAAAGTGCCATAAAGCATGACTCACGAGCAGAGAGCGCAAGGCCGGCCTCTCCAGCTCTGCCGCCGGAGCTCTCGCCGGACCGCCAGGGGACCCAGGTAAGGACCAGCTGACCGGGGGGCGGTGGTTCGGGCAGAAAGGGAGGGCGGCCATAGGCCCAGCCGACCCAGGAGGGGTTGTTGGACAGCTTCGTGTGAATCCTGACCCTCGTCGGGCAGCTGGGCCGTTACACGGAAATTTCGCTGGCAGAAATCCGAGGAGGCCGATCAGCCGCCCCTGGATTTACACTCAGCGAGTGTCCCCTTCCCCGAGGAGACCTCTGCCCAGGCGGTAGCCTGCCCATGGCGGTGCTCAGGATCCGGCGGGCAGCTTGGACTGCCCAGCGGATCCTTAGGGCAAGATTGGGCTGCCCCACTGTAACCATGGCACTATGCTGGCTCTTGTTGTGATCAGGCCATCAGGATCTTTGGTGATCAGTACAAATCTAGTGGCGAGAGTGGACAGACTGGCCTTTTGCTTACTTATAACTTCTCTCTGAAATTAAATGTCCAGCTTCCGTCTCAGTTTGAACCAAGAGCTAGGACTGAAAGTTGCTGGTAGGTAGTACAATATTGGAAGAATTCGGAGATACCTTCGCTGGAAGATTGGTGGCTCAAAGTTTTGGACTATGCTGAAATGGATAAACTTACAATTTTAATTAAGGAAAAGTCAGTTAACCTTTTCGTGAATAACTGGAAACCATTTATCGATTTTTAAGAGAGAGAGAGAGAGAGAAGAACGATGTGATGAAATGTGGATTTAATGAATAGAATGTGGGTGTTATTTTGGCTTAGTTGGATATTATATGTAGAAAATAGTGAATAGTATGCTAGTAGGATGTGTTGCTTCGTGCTTGCTATAACTTTATGAAATATGTATTGTTTTTATGTTTTAATATATCAATTATATATATATCAATATATCAATATATCAATTATATTATATATCAATATATATATATAAAAATGAAAGTTGCTGTTAGGTAGCTAGCATTTTCAATATCTGGTGTTTCACAAACCTGAATCTAGCTGACCTACATTTTGGGAATGTTTAAAATGCATATAGGAAATCATGTCTTTGATAAGTACTGTACAGGCTTTGCATAATAATAATAATTTTAAAAAAACCCTGGCTACAGCCAAAACATATCTTCTCTCTGTAAGTCAGTGGATATAGTTGGGCTTTAATCTCGGAGGTTAGTACTGTACTATTGTAGATTTACAGGTTACTTTACTAGCAGCTCCCTGATGTTTTTATGTACTTCTCTGCTTCTTCTTTGGCAGGGAACTGTTATAATTACTGACTTGACATCCGTATTCTTTGATAAGGATGAGTGGGAAACCCCTGATGTCTTTAATCCTAGCCATTTCCTGGAAAATGGTCAGTTCAGGAAGAAGGAAGCATTCATGCCCTTTTCTGCAGGTAACAGTTAATGGATTGCCTACAAATGTTGAGTTAGGCACAGACTGTGAAGAGAATTGAGAGTTTCTCCCTTACTTTCCAGTGCCTGCTGTGTTGGTTACTCATAGAGCAAGTATAGCTTTTTTCTTTCTTGCAATACAGTTCAGCCTGAGCAGCAGATGCTCTATGTTACCTGGTACACAACAATTCACTGTCTGAAAACCTGACTGGATCCAGTTGATGTTTCTAGTATGCATCATGTGCCAAGTTAATATCGGTTTGAAACTTAATTGGATATCTGTGTACGCTTACCAGATCGCTGACCGGGACGGAGAGGCTTGCCCTTAAGGGGCGGGGCGCGGGGAGGCCAGAACGCGACGCGTTCTGGCCCCCCGTGCCCCACCCCTTAAGGGCAAGCCTCCCGGTCGGCGATCTGGTAAGCGTATATCTGTGTGTGCGCTTGTTTAATGTTGTTACTTCTACTAGTGTTTGGGAATTAGAAGGGAGGCAAGCAATAACATAGAAGTTATGTTTCAGCATTCTAAAACACCCCAACTGTCCAGTGCCCCACATACAGTAAAGGCCCCACATACAGCCCCCACCCTCTACGAGTTCAACATGTTACATCTTTTTTCCAGTTCCTCTACTGCTTCAATCAATACTCACCTCCTGTCTGTTTCAATCAGCATTTAAATGGCTACCATTCTCTGCGAGATACAGTACACGAGGGGTGGGAGGGGAACAATACTTTCCCAAACATTACTTAACATGTATTTTACTAAGAAAAGCAAACATTTTAAACTCTTGCAAGATTTGTGTTCTGTATTTGTCAGTACTCAAGGAGAAAATGTATTGAAAGAAGCAACTTTGACATAACAGCATATTTGTTCCTGGGCAGCAAAATAGTCCTTTGTGCAATTTTACATGTGATGTTGTATTCTCCATTCCACCTCCCCACACCTATTTGGGAAGAATGTCATGAATGAAATCCTACAGCACAATCGTATGCATGTCTACTCAGAAGTAAGTCCCATTGCATTCAGTGGAGCTTACTCACAGGGAAGCGTTCATAGGATTGTAATATCTTAAGTCATTTTCACCTCTTCTTCTAGCAAGGTTCCTTAGAACAGAGGCGTAGCCGGCCTCTGGGGGGTGGAGGTGGTAGCACATGCCGCTTTGGACAGGAGCCATTGATGCACCCCCCTATTTTGCCATTTTTCGGCTGAAAAAGCAACCCCCCGGGTGGTTTTTTTTTTTGCCCTGAAAAGGCTTGTTGTGGACCCGGACAGCCGCAGGGGCGACTCCTTTCCCTCACACGGTGGCGAAAGGCCTATTTCGCCGCACTGTGGGGGAAAGGATTCACCCCTGTGGCCACCAGGGCCTGTAACAGGCCTTTTCCGGTGAAAAAACACCTGGGGGGTGCTTTTTCAGGCAGAAAAGGGCAAGGCTTATGAGCCCAGGCGGCTGTGGAGGCAAAAGGCCTATTTCGCCACAGCACAGGGGAAAGAGGTTGCCTCCCCTCGTGGCCGCCCAGGCCCATAATAGGCCTTTTCCAGGCACAAAATAGTGAGGGGTTTGTGTGTGCTTTTTCGGCCAGAAAAGGCCCGTTATGGGCCCAGGCGGCCAAGGGAGCGAATCCTTTCCCCCACGGCCGCCCGGGCCCGTACAGATGCTGCAAGAAAAAGCACCTCTCCTGTCGGTTTTTAGGACACTTTTACGCTGTTTGCAGCATGGAGCAAATAGCCTAAAAGCAGCTAAAACACCATGGGGGGGGGGTGCTTTTTTGGCGGCAACGCACCCCCACTGCCTATCGCCCCCGCCACCTGGGGGCCAACCGCCCCTAACGATGTCTCTGCATTAGAGGGTTTTTTGTGTGCTGTGGAATATGAAGCAGTAATTTTCCTGTGTAACCATTGTCACGAAAACAGAGTTCATTGTATCAAAAACATTAGCTAACATGGCTATTTCCCTCCTCTTTTCCAGGAAAGCGAGCTTGTCTTGGAGAGCAGCTGGCTAAGATGGAGCTTTTTCTTTTCTTCACTGCCTTACTGCAGAAGTTCACGTTCCAGGCTCCAAAAGGTGTGACATTGCGTTTTGATTCCAAACTGGGCATTCCGGTGGCCCCCCAGCCATACCAGATATGTGCACACCCTCGTTAAGCCAAACAATTCTGTCATTGCTTCTCCTAGTAGAATTAAGGTTAGCTGACAACATCCCCCATTGTACTATTTAGAGACCCTACTGTTGAGATCAGTATCAGTGATCTCAACAGTGATCAGTGCGGTGCTCATCTCCATGTCTAAGGCTGAAGAGCCAGTGCTTTCTGAAGATGCTTCCGTGGTTGTGTGGCCAGCATGACTAAGGGAACACTGTTACCTTCCCGCCGCAGCAGTACCTATTTCTCTACTTGTATTTCTTGCTTTTGATCTCCTAGGTTGGCAGGAGCTGTGGCACTCGGGTCTCAAACTGTTGTCCTACTGACCTTCCGGTCTGCAGTTCAGCATCTTAACCATTAAGCCACCGCTTAATGTACTTCCGTACTTCTGTCCCTTCTGTACTCATCCTGCAGTTCAAGTGACCTGTGGGGTGACAACAGAGCTAGGTAGCTAGTCCCAACCAAAGCAGATTCCAATTGAGATTATTATTAAAAATGCCCAATGAAATAGGATGTGTAGCTTCCATGGGAGTGGCAGTATGATCTCACTCTGTGATTCCTGGCAGATCTACCACAACACATGTGTACCATAACAATTAGCCACTTGAGGGAGACCTCCAGACTGCCCCATCACTGAATGCAGCCATTGGTATGGTTGCTTTGGCGGTCAGGATTTACAGCCTGATCCTGTGTAAGGATATGTGGCTGGCCCCTTGGGCATCCTCAGTGTCTGGGGGGAGGTGGACTAAGGGCTGCCGGCCTCCATGTCGGCAGCCCTTACTCTTCAGGCGTCAGAAACATGTTTTATGGCACGATTACGATCCGCAGGCTTTTTTTTCACAGGATTGGGCCGTTACTTGGAATTCGGCTGTAAATCCAGCAACTCTAAGCGCTATTTCCATAAGAATGCTTTCCAACTGCGCTGTGGAAGGTTCATACAATTACTAAGAGATAAAATAATTCAAGAGTGACCATTAGTCTGAATTGTCCTCTTTCTCCTCCTTTTTCTGTTGTGATGTTTTCCCATTGTTTGATGTAAGCTGCTCCAGAGGCCTTGTTTGCTGAAGGGCAGCATTCTCATGCTTACCGTAAATAAATGAATGCTGTACATTTTCCTGTTTATCCTGCCTCTACTTCCCTCCCCAGCCTCGCTTGTTTCCCTATGTCTCTTTTAGACTGTGAGCTTTTTGGGACAGGGAACCGTCTCACTCCTTCCTTTTGTAAACTGCTTTGAGGATGCTTTGTTGAGTATATAAATACATTGAAAGAATGAATAAGCTATCGGAAAAAACAGATAGATCAACACCAACTTTTGTTTCTGTGCTTGCTTCTATGGAAAAACAGATGTTTTCTATTTAAGGCTGCAATCCTACACACATTTTCCTGGGAGTAAGCTTAATTGGCCTAACACACATATCCAGGTGTCAAGTTTGATTCCGTATCTACCACAAGCAGCATCATTTTGCATGAAGATACTGTATGCCCAATGTATTTTTTTTTTAATTTTAGTCTGCATGCACCATTCAGTTTGACACAGGCCAAAGTTCTGCTTTATGTGTAGTGTAGACAAGTCTGTGCTGATCTACTTTAGCAGTGATTTTGTCTGTAGATTCAGGTCCTGCTTCTAGTTATGCTGCAGCATAGTAGGCACATTAAAGAATGAAAAGCGGTATTACTAGATTTGAAGCAGGGCAGGACTAAGACCTTTAGAGGCCATAAGCACTGTTTTGTTTTTTTTAATCCACGGATTTGACTCAACACGGGTGGCAAAACTGTGGAAGAGGGAGTCTGACCCCACCACAGTACTTTTTCATCATTGGGGGGGGGGCCTGCCAGCTGCTTCCTGGTGTGTTTCAACTGCTGAAAAAAAAGAAAAATGCAACCAGGAGTCTCTGGCGGCATCTACAGGTTGCTTCCGGTTGCGGTTTTTCTTTTCTTTTCTTTTCCAGTCAGTTTAAACAAAGTCAGGAGGAGGAAAGCGGAGAAGATGCTGGTAAAAAGGTAATGTGGCACAGCTCCCCACCCCAGTTTTCATATACTGCAGTTCCAGGAACAGAATCCCAGTGGATAAAAAGGTCCAACTGTAATTCAAAATAAAAACCATATTAAAATGTAAAATAAAATGTTTCTTTTCTAATGAAACAAAACTTCCGCTACAGCACCAGTATTGCGTTAAAAAATGTGACATTAAATTGAGATTACAAAGACGACTTTAACAGCGCAATCCTGTGTAAAGATGCGCTACCGGACTAAAGGGCCAGCCACTGCATCATTAGCCCATTCCGGGCTGCCCCGGCACTGTTCGTTCCCTTCCCCAGGTGTAGGCAAGCCCAGCACCTATGGCAATGTTTCCCAAACTTTTTTGACCCATGGCTCCCTTGTTCCACTGGCCATTGCCCACAACTCCCCATCTGAACTTTTCCCAGAAGCGAGCAAGGGAGCTGAAAATGAATGGTGCACTAAAGAGACAGGTACTCTTTACATGTTCAGAGGCACCCCTATGTATATGTATATATGTATATTCCCAAAATGAGCCCTAAAGTGGATTTGCCACACTTATGCCAAGCAGCAGCGAAGCCAAGAGCACAGCCCTACAGGTGATGGCAGGGTTGGGTTGCTGCCCCTCCTCCTTTGGTGGGCCAGGGGCACCTACCTGGTGGAGAGAGCTGATGCAGTCTGCTATGGTCCTGTTCACCCTAATAGCGCGCCCACAAAAATTGGCAGCAAATGGCATGGCTCAAAAGCGCCAGGAAAAGCCAGCAATGGCACTTTGCACCAGAAGGATAATGGCGGGGGAGGGGGAATTAGAGACTACAGTGATGCTGTATGAAACCTGGAGGTACTCAGGATTGCCGGGGGAAGCAGGGGGCAACTGAAACGATGTGCGGGTAGCCCAGCGGGCTCCAGAGGAAGCTATTTATAAAGGGCGTGTGTGTGTGTGTGTGTGTATGTGTGTGTGTGTGTGTGTGTGTGTGTGTGTGTGTGTGTGAGTAAAAAATGAAGGGCTCCTGGAATGCAGTACGAGGCCCGAGGGTAAGCAAGGTGAGCAAGGTGCCTGGAGAGCTGGGGAAAGTGGGTCACGACCCGGAAGCAGCTGCAGCCACAGAGAAAACATTAAAGTGAAACGATGGATACCGAAACAACTGTAAGTGAGGACTGGGTGGTCCAACTTTTTATGTCTCCGTTTGTTTCTCCCTCCCTGCCTGGAGACTCCAGAGTGCACATGCAGTCTTCTTGCTTCCTTCCCTTCACTTTCACGCTCAGTTTCTCTCCACCCCCTCTTTTTAGCTTTCCCCCTTCTCCAATAAGGCTCAGCTATTCCCTTCCTCTCCTGCACATGTGCTTCAGGAGCAACATTCCGTTTACCTTCAGCCCTCCCTTTTCCCTGCCAACCTGCAAGGGTAACTCTATTTTCAGCAGGTGTGTAGAAGCAAGAATGAATACAAACAACAGCGCAAACCTACATGGCTACCCATTGGGTATGGGTGGGAGGGAATATGGGGGATTCGAAATTTGGGTTTGGAGGGAGAGAAATTGCGGGGAGCACATTTGGGGTTAAGGTAATTATCAGCCCATTCCAACCCAACTCCTCTCCAAGTCAGGCATAAGTGTGGCCTAAGTGCAGCCTAAGTTAGGCAGAAGTTATGTCTGAGTTAGGTCAGAGGTATGCCTGAGTTAGGCAGGCTGCAGTTTCTGTGGCCCAGCACCACCCCAGGATCCAGGCAACACTTACCTCCCAGGCAGGCAGGCTCTCCAGGCTCGGTGTCTGGCTCGGGCATGTGCAGGCCTGTGTGTCTGCACGTGTCAGCGTCCATCCATGGCAGCTGCTGCAGTGTCTGTCTCAGCCCGGTCGCAAAGGGGCTGACCGCAGGCAGGGGGGTTGCGCCAGTCATGTGGTGGACGCAGGGCAGGTGACAGGTGAGCGAGGTGCCCGAGCCAGCTGCCACAGGGCACCCTGTGCATCAGCCACCTGCTGCAGGGGAGAGTGGCCCCCCTCCTGCAGAAGGCGATGCCACCCCCATGCTTCGTTGAGGCTGCACGTGGGAGTCATAGGGGAGAGCGGGGGAGGGAAGGGAAGGAGGGGGTGGGAACGTCACACACAAGGAGGGGCTCATGATGTCTGGAACTGCCTCTGACATGACTTGCCCGTGCGCTGCCTGAAGCCCTGGACCTCCAGGGCCGGGGCAATGCCCACAAAGAAGGCATCCCGGCGTGCGTTCTGCTCTGTGCCCCGGCAAAGACCGAGAGATGCCTTGGGCTTGTCTGCTGCGAGCGTGAAGGGCTCACGCAGCTCATCACGCCCCCAGATGGGGCGACGACAGCGCCTCTCGGCAGGCGCTCTGGCAGGGTGGGGGGTGGCCAGCAGCCATCATCAGGGAGTGGGAGGGGAGGCAGACACACAGGCAGGCAGACAGTGGGTGCTGGGGAGGGGCACGGGTGGGTCAGAGACAGACAGACAGACAGACAACAAGGCTGGTGGGAGAGAGATTCCGAGAGAGGGGTCTGCAGAGACCAATAGGGACACAGGGGTTGCTCCGCAGATGAAGGCAATGCAGAAACAGGCGCCTCTTATGCAGGCGGACTGTGGGCAGAAGCGGCTGCATTACGGGTGGACCTTCGACGGAAGCAGCTGCATTACAGGCAGACCTTCGACGGAAGTGGCTGCATTACGGGCGGGCGCCCTGGCTGGCGAGATCCCCGGTTGCTGAGCGGCCACTACACAGATGCAGCGGCCACAAGCGGCCCCGCTATGGGCTCCATGGCGCCTGTCACTGTTTGCCTGCCTGAGATGCCCCCCCAACTCCCCCTCCCCCCTGTCCCATGGGGGTCTGGCAGCCTCCCTGCTGTGTTCTCCCTGGGAAGGAAGTGGCAGTCCCTGGAAGGGATTCATGCAGGGGCTTCAGTGCTGGGGGCTGTCTGTGTGTGGAGGGCAATGCTTGTGTAACACTGGGCACATATGTTTCAAGGAGGCTCTGCCCGAGGGGCATCTTTATTATTCTGGAACGTTAGCAGAGATGGCCAGGCGAGGCTGCCAGGGGGAGTCACAGCAGCCAATCTGAAAGCAGCAACAGCACACATGCCCCATGGACCTGGAGACGCAGGCTCTCCCCCTGTGGAACCACAGCCTGCTCCATAGAAAGGGGAGGGACAGCAAGAACAACAGCCAGGGAGGTGGAGCAGCAGCAGCACCGGCAGCTGAGGAGGGTTGCAGGGCTGGCTCTCTGACCTCTGGCAGCAGCGAGGCCGAGGACCATGGGGCAACCAGACTGCGGGCCCAGGGGTGCTCCCAGGAAGGTAGGTGGTAGTGGAAGTTCCTGGGGAGACAAAAAACAAGGGGGTGTTACATGGCAGCTGGTGTGTGGTAGCAATCACCAGTGAAGACAAGCCAGTGTGCCGGTTGCAATAGCCTGCAGGGAGAGAAATAACACAGCTGATAGGTGTGACACACATAGCATGGTCTGAGCTGCTTACCCAGGTGTAAGGCAAGCATGATCCTGTAAGGGAAAAGGGTCAACGAGAGAGAAGACAACACATATATTGGGTCACAACCATGGCAATCCTAGCAATACTGACCTGTCAGTTGACCCTGTGGAGAAAAAGGGGGGGGGGACAGCTGGTGTCTACAGACGGTTAACAGCACCACCACACTCCTGGTGTTGAATGCTCACATGACAACAGGCAGCAATCCGACACAATAGTGGTAAAGCGGCATGTATCCTATATATCATAGCAGGCATTGCAGGCAGGCATCTGACTAATCATTGGTAAAGAGGCATTTCAGAGAAGGCATTGCAGGCAGACATGAGAGGGCACATTGGTAAAGAGACATTTCAGAGAAGGCATTGCAGACAGACATGAGAGGGCACATTGGTAAAGAGGCATATCATGGCAGGCTATGCAGGCAGCTATAAGACAAGACATTGGTAAAGAGGCATATCATGGCAGGCTATGCAGGCAGCTATGAGACAAGACATTGGTATAGAGGCATGTATCCTACCTATATTTCTATATGCAAAGAGGCAGATGTCAGAACACATGTCAGCACAACCCCTGCTCTTACCTGCTGGTGTTGTTGCCTGTGGGGGGGGGAAGAGGGGCTGGGAGAAAGACATGGGTTAGCAAACACTTGCATGGAGGCAGCTGCCCAGGCACAGCTGTAAACAGGTTGGCCACAGCCAGAACAGCCCTCTCTGCCCTAGAGGGAGGCAGAGAGGCGAAGAGAGAAGTGGGGTGTTTGTGAATTTTGCCCTCCACCGACAAAGTCCCACTTTGTGGCTGTGGGGGACAGAACCCCACGCCACATGCTCAGAGAGAGAGAGAGAGAGAGAGAGAGAGAGAGAGACTGAGACTCTGGGGGTCTGGGGCTGGGCTTTTGTGGGAAAGAGGCTGGGTGGGGCTGGGTGCTGATAGGCTCCCTATCTTAGGCATAACACTGTCGGTTTCCAGACCTAGCAGGCCCAACTCCGTCCTATCTCTGACCTAACTCAGGAGTAGGGTGTTAGAACTTTTCAGGAGAGGGCTGGCTTGGGTAAGGTAAAATGGCTCCTATGGGTCTCCTCGAATTTGGGTCCACCTTTTTGGTCGACCTAAAATTTGTGTCAGCATCTATGTTGGAGGGGGCGTGTCTGTGCTTGCCAGGGTCTGGAATCCAACGTTAATTGGTTGCCGCCCCCGTTACACCCACGGTCCGCCCATGGTCCGCCCACTTTTAGGTCAACTTTAGGTCTGACTTGTGCTGCTTAGCCCTTGGGTTGGAATGGGCTGTTCTTAGTCCGTCGGTCGTAACTTTGACCTAACTTCGACCTAAATGGTTGCGTTCCAGACCTAAAGTCGCCCTAAACGACTTAGGCTGACTTTAGGTCTGACTTGGGCTGCTTGGCCCTTGGGTTGGAATGGGCTGTAAATGACTTAGGCTGACTTTAGGTCTGACTTGGGCTGCTTAGCCCTTGGGTTGGAATGGGCTGTATGTGTGTGGGACTTAGGGCTGATACGACCCCAGAACCGGGTGTGCTGGGTGGGATCATGGATGGGGACATGTGGGGGGCTATGATTGGGGGGATGTAAAGTTTCTTATGTTGGAAGGAGGGAGATGAGTATGAGGGTAATGGGTGGAAGGGTTAATATATGGACTGGTAAGGTTAATATTGAGGGTTATTAAGTGAATTGTGAGGAAGTTAGAAGTTAATGTGGGTGTTAGGAAGCTTGGGTGTTGGAGGGAGAGAAATAAGTAGGGGATATCTTGGGTTAATGTTGGGGAGCTATTATGGTAATTATGGGTGAGGGTGGAAAATGGGGGGAAATCCATGGGTCAATTTTGGGGCTATTTTAGGCTGAAGAGAAGAGTTGGGTGGTGAAAATGTGGGGGTGGAAGGGAGTGTTGGAATTGGCACAATTCCGACTGTATCCAGAAGGGGGCAGACTGTGATCCTTGGGGGTGAGGCCTAACTATTCTTTCTGTTTTCCCTCCTTTTCTGCCCCTCTTCTCCTGACTACTGATGTGACAAGACATATAGACCAAGGCCTGCAGGGTGAGCCAGCTTTAGGGGCTTGTCATCTCAAGTACTAGTGGAACCTCTCTCTCTCTCTCTCTTTCCACACACACGCACGCACGCGCACGCACCGTGTTTCCCCGAAAATAAGATAGTGTCTTATATTAATTTTGGCACCAAAAATGCAGTAGGTCTTATTTTCAGGGAGGTCTTATTTTCCCAACCTATGGCGCAACACACACACACACACACACACACACACACACACAAACACACACACGGCACTTGCTTTGACCGATTAAAGCTTCATTCTTTCCCAAGGGTGCAAGGCTCTGCAAGGCCTGCACGGCCTGTACTTGAGTCCTCTACCATGGAGACAACATGCTAGAGAGACTCTGCAAGGATGCAGCCTCCTTGCAGGGCTTGCTGGCCTCTCTAGCATGTTGTCTATATGGTGGAAGACTCAAATGCAGGCCTTCCAGGCCTTGCAGAACCTTGCACCCTCGGGAAAGAACGAAGCTTAAATTGGTCAAAGTGTCGGGGGGGGTCGCGGGGGGTTGCGTCCATCTGGCTGATGATCCTAGCTAGGTCTTACTTTCAGGGGAGGTCTTATATTTATGAGTGCCTGCAAAAATCACGTAAAATGACGGTAGGTCTTACTTTCAGGGGAGGTCTTATTTTCAGGGAAACAGGGTGTGGGTGTGGGTGTAAATTAATTAAATAAATAATGTAAGTAAAAGTGTGTTTAGGTTTTCATGGCCAGCAATTATTCTCACAGAAGCAAGCCCCATTGTGTTGTTAAACCCTTAGAGCACAATCCTAGGCATGTCTACTCAGAAGCAAGCCCCATTGTGTTCAGTGGGGCTTGCTTCTGAGTAGACATGCCTAGGATTATGCTTTAGGACTTAACAAGCTACACCTGCCCACATTCCTTCTCCTAAAGGTCTAGCACTCTGTCCCGGTTGGAGATCTGGTAAGCCTAGTTAAAAGCCATGACACAAAAAATTTAAAACCACAAGTCAAAACACAGTTAAAACTCTGTTTAAAAATTTATGAATCTTAAAATTAATCTAAAAGCAATGTTTGTCATCTATCGATGACCTTCATGAGGCAAAAAACAAAGCTATAGTGAGTTGTAAAGATGGCAAAGTGACTGTCTCTCAAACTGCAGGTTTAAAAGGACACAGCAGCACTGGTCAGCTGAGGATCGTTAACATGGGAGTTCCAGTTGTGGTCCATAGCAATGATCCTGCAAGGACTCTCAGACAGCCTGAGGTAACCTCAGGCCTGCTTAGGGGAGGACAGAATTCTCGGCTTTCTTCTTCAATGCAGAAGCCCAGATCTTGTTCATAAACGGAGTTTCCTCCCTTCTGTTCAACAAAATCTGATGCTTTTTGAAGATATCAGTCGCCTCCCTGTGTTGTCTCTGCCGGTATGAGGTTTCATAGACTAATCTTTTTTGGTGTAGTAAAAGTCAGTCTTATGAACAGTGTCCAGATTATGTTCAGCAAGAGCTGATTCTAAAGGGTGTTTTAATCTGCATGAGCGTTCATGCTCCCTTAGTCTTGTCGATATCATGCGCTTAGTTGTACCAATATACGCTTTTCCACACGAGCACGGAATTTGATAAACACTCGGGGTTGACAGTTTGGGTCTCTCATCTTTAACACCTCTAAAATATTGAGAGAATTTCCTGGTGGGTCTGAATATGGTTTTAAACTCAATTTGACTAAAAATGTTGGCAACTCTATCAGTGACCCCCCCGAATATAGGGTAAACAAATTATATTTTCTCTTTCTGTAGTAGTCACCTCTTCCCTCTTTTTGTCTTTATGTATGGTTTGATAATGCCATGACTTGTTTATAAGGGCCCTAGGGTATTTATTATTGTTTAAGGAGTCCATAAGAGTCCTCTTTTCTTGTTCCAGGGATTCTGTGTCACATAAATTAATAGATCTATAAATCAGGGAATTAACCACAGAATTCTTCTGAGCAGGATGATGATTGGAAGTATAGTGCAAATATCTTCCTGTGTGTGTAGGTTTTCTATATATCCCACATGAAAATGTCAGATCTGGTTTTCTAGTAATATTGACATCAAGGAAAGGTAGGACCCCCTCTTTCTCCATCTCTAAAGTAAATTTGATGGCTTGATTCTGATTATTCAAATGTTCCAAAAACTCTAAGAGGGCTTCCCTACCATGATCCCAAATACAGAAAATATCAACGTACCTAAGTCACGTGTTGGGTTTAAGTTTTGCTGATTTGAGGGCCTCTTTTTTGAACTCTTCCATAAACAAATTAGCTAGTACTGGGCTTAAAGCATTACCCATAGCCACTCCTTCTCTTTGTTCCCAATAAACCCCATCCCATAAAAAATACGTAGAGGTGGCACAATGTTTGATCAATGTCACTAAATTATCTGGAATAATTTTGTCCACTATATCTAAGGTTTCTTTGAGTGGTACCCTGGTGAACAGGGATACCACATCAAAGCTCACCATAATAGATTCGGGATTTAATTTGACATATTTAAGCAGTTCTACTAGGTGATAAGAATTTTTGACATAGCTAGGAGTACAGCCTAAAAAGGATTGCAACAAGTTTGCCAAGTATTTAGACAGTTCATATGTTAGATTAATTTAAAGATTCATAAAGTTTTAAACAGAGTTTTAACTGTGTTTTAACTGTGTGTTTGACTTGTGATTTTACATTTTTTGTGTCATTGCTTCTGTGAGAATAATGTAAGTAAATTTTTAAAATCTTTTTTGGCATGTGTGAAGTGGTCTTTTGCCACCCAAAGGGTGGTTGGAATTTTTATTTATTTATTTATTTATTTTAGTTAGCCAAATTAATTTTGGTTAACAGCAAAAAGCAGACCCCAGCCCCAGCAACCCCCCCAGCAGCCTCCAGCCCCCATCCCCAGCAACCCCTACCCTCCACAAGCAGCAAATTTAAAAACTTGCCATTTTTTCTGGCGGCGACCATCTTGGATCTCACAAAATCTCACGAGATCCAAGATGGCGGCACTCAAATCTCATAAGGGCACATGAGGCAGTACCATCTTGGATCTCGCGAGATTTCAATTGTTTTAAATATTGAATGACATTTTAATTTAAATTAAAGTATTAAGTAAAGTATTTAATTTAATTTAAAGTATTAAGCCAGTTGGTGCTTTAAAACAGAAGTTAGTAAAAAAAAGTTTAAAAATTGATAAAATATGTTTCAAATTAATATATTTTGGGTTCAGTGTTTCTCTCTTCTTTTTCCAGACTTCCTTTGGTTAATTAACTGGTGTTTTGTGTGTGTGTGTGGGGGGGTGTGTGTGTGTTGCACCATGGTCCATGGTAAATCCAGCACTGGAAAAAAAAACTCTGTGGTGCCCACCTTTCCTTGTTGCCTTAAGCAAGTGCATATTTTGCTTAATGGTTAATTCAGTGCTGATTTAAAGTCATGGTGACTTAAAAGGCTCAGCAGATACAGTACAGTCTACTGCTACCTCTTCCCAACCAACTACCTGGCCCCTATAAAGGTACTTAAGTCTTTTCAGATCAGGGAAGGAAATAGGCCCAATGTCACAAGTACATGCTCAAAACATTCAGAGGTGTTGCTCCGGTAGGGGCGGGGCCGTAAGTTTCGCTCCGTCCTAGTCCCGTTTACCAAGCGAGCAGGAGGCGGCTCCGCCCCCTCACTGTCGGAGCCATTCCCGTGCGGAGAAAGCAGCAGGCAGGGTCTCTTGCCTGCTGCTTTCTCCGCACGGGAATGGCTCCGACAGTGAGTGGGCGGGACCATTTCCTGCTCGTTTGGTAAACGGGACTAGGACGGAGTGAAACTTATGGCCCCGCCCCTACCGGAGCGACACCTCTGAAAACATTCTCTTCAAGCTGCTTTTCCCCCCAACTTTATTTAGCATTTCAGCCAACAGGGCTCCCAGAGCATCTTGCATAGTAAGCTTCCTTATACTGAATCAGACCATTGGACAATCTAGGCCAGTATTGTCCACACAGACAGACAGCAGGTCTCTGGGATGTCAGCACCTCAAAATCTATAAGAAATGACTTCCGGTAATTTAATCTTTTGGGGGAATGAACTTTGTTAAAATGTGTTGTCCAGTGCTATTAGCATGTAATTGCATGTTTAAACCACATGGGAGCACCCTCTGCAACATCTTGATTTTAAAGAATGGGACTTGCTAATGACTACATGATCATTCATGCTTAATCCCTAATTAATGAATGGTGCTTTGATTTTCATAATGTTTAAAAGTGAAACTGCTGAAGGCCCTAATTATCCAAGTAAAAGGATTGCAAACCAGGTAAGCTGATATGCATTTCCTGCTTGGAACTACTGTCCTTGGAGAATATGGAAAAAAATTACAATGTCAGGATGGAAAAAGTATCCAATTTCCAGAAAGGTTGTAGCTCAGAATACTTGAAGTTGCAAATAGAAGACATCATGCTAACAATAAGGGCAAATTTTCCTGATCTGCCTTTAAAGCATCTTCCTCACATCCCCAGGCAGCCATTCCACTTGTGATTATGTAAACTGCTGTAAGGCAGCATTAGAACAAAAAAAAAATGGGACAGACCAAAAGCAACTCAGATAGATTTGTTGGGAGTGGGAAAACTCCCTGAGCAGCCAGCTCATAGCTTGCAGTCGAGGCTGCATCAGCACCGCTGCAAACTCCAGACCAGTCCTTAGTTAATTGTGTTCCATTTCATCTGTGAGTTTATTATTAATGAAACACTGTTCTTGGAGACATTCAAGAAAAAGAGTAAGAGCAATTTTCAGCTCTTTAAGAACAAAAATTGAACTAGTGAACCTGCGTCTTTTACTGTATCAATAAATATCAGCTTTATAAGAAACTAGGCTCCATCTTCTGTGATGGGGACAATTGTGTGAGGCATTAACATCTCCCCATTAACATTTAGATACTCAATGGCCATACCAACTTAAAAAGCAATAGAGCAGGGGTGGCTAGACTTGCTTAATGAAAGAGCCACATACGGTAAACTTCAGGTGTCTGAGAGCCACAAGACATGAACCATTTATTTATTTATTTATTTAATGGTGCAAACAGGGAACTAGATCACCACTGCCTGCATGGTTTTTCAGGTACAGGCAGTGGCAACACCCTCTCAGCAGCGGCGCCCCCATGCGATGCAGCGGCGTGATGTCACACCCCGCCTCTGAACACCCCCTGGCGTTTTTACCTAATTTTGGAGCCGTTTGGAGCCAAAGGCGGGCGGGAGGGCCGAAACGTGGCCATTCTGCCTGCGAAGACCCAGCGAGACGTCAAGACAGCGCTCAAAACTGAGTTTGCGCCCTCCTGAGCCTGTGACTCCGCCCCTTCAGGGGTCTGCACCCTGGGGCCCTGGGCACCAAGGCTCCCCCCCTTAAGACGCCTCTGCGACCCTCTCCAGTCACTTCGCTTCTTCCTCGCACAGTCTCTTTGTCTCACAGCAGCAACAAGACCTGCACTTCCTGTTTCTGGAAAAGAACCATGTGAGGAAATGGAAGATAAGGAAACAAATTGTTCACTTTTAGCAAGTGGGAAGCGGATCAATGAGCCTCTGTCTGCAGCAAGCTGGAGGGACACGGCAGACTTGGGGGTAAGGGCTCCCCGAGTCTGCCACTCTGCTGCCATTGCCACTCAACACAACCACATCATCAGCTTCATGAATGGGCTGACCCTGGACTTAGTTATAATTTCGATCACTGATGGTGACGGGTGTACACAGAAGATTTAATAATAAATTCTCAATTTAAATTCAACACTGCATGGAATATATAGAGCGGATTATAAGGGTTTGTTCTCTGAGCCTGATCTGGGTTAACTGTTTCCTCCTAATCCCATGAAACACCTGCAGAGCTAGTCCTACAATACATGCAGCTACCGCTGTGACCCTGCACATATGCAAAATGGTGCCTGCCAGCCGTACTCCTGTGAGATATATTGCTGTGTCAAAGCCAGGTGTAGTGTGTGCAAATACTCTCTGCAGGCAAAGTTCATCACCACTGTGTCAGCATCATGTTGTTGTTGTTCAGTCATTAAGTCGTGTCCGACCCTTCGTGATCCCATAATCCATATCCCGCCAGGCCTTCCTGTCCTCCACTATCTTCCTGAGTTCGCTCATTTTCATGTTCGTTGCATCGATGATGCTGTTTAACCATCTCATCCTTGGCCTTCCCCTTCTCCTTTTGCCTTCAATCTTTCTCAGCATCAGAGTCTTCTCCAGAGAGTCCTCTCTTCGCATTAGGTGGCCAAAATATTTGAGCTTCAGCCTCAGTACCTGTCCTTCCAGGGAACAGTCAGGGTTGATTTCATTTAGGATTGACTGATTTGATCTCCTAGCAGTCCAAGGGACTCTCAGGAGTCTTCTCCAGCACCACAGTTCAAAAGCATCTATTCTTCGGCGCTCAGCCTTCCTTATGGTCCAACTCTCGCAACCATACATTGCTACTGGGAACACCATCACCCTGACTATACGAACTTTTGTTGGCATGGTGATATCTCTGCTTTTTATTATGCTGTCTAAGTTTGCCATAGCTTTCCTTCCAAGGAGTAAGCGTCTTTTAATTTCATGGCTGCTGTCTCCGTCTGCAGTGATCTTGGAGCCCAGAAAAGTAAAATCTGTTACTGCTTCCATTTCTGCTCCTTCTATTTGCCAGGAATTGATGGGCCCAGATGCCATGATCTTAGTTTTATTAATGTTGAGTTTCAAGCCAACTTTTGCACTCTCCTCTTTCACCCTCATCAAGAGGCTCTTTAGTTCTTCACTTTCTGCCATTAGGGTGGTATCGTCTGCATATCTGAGGTTGTTGATATTTCTCCCGGCAATCTTGATTCCGGCTTGCAATTCATTCAGCCCTGCATTTCTCATAATGTACTCTGCATATAAGTTAAATAAGCAGGGTGACAATATACAGCCTTGCCGTACTCCCTTCCCAATTTTGAACCAATCGGTTGTTCCATGGCCGGTTCGAACTGTTGCTTCTTGACCCGCATACAGGTTTCTCAGCAGACAGGTAAGGTGGTCTGGTACCCCCATCTCTTTAAGAATTAGCCACAATTTGTTGTGATCCACACAATCAAAGGCTTTTGCGTAGTCAATGAAGCAGAAGTAGGTGTTTTTTGGAACTCTCGTGCTTTCTCCATGATCCAGCGCATGTTGGCAATTTGATCTCTAGTTCCTCTGCCTCTTCGAAACCCAGCTTGTACTTCTGGTAGTTCTTGGTTCACGTACTGCTGAAGCCTAGATTGTAGGATTTTGAGCATAACCTTGCTAGCATGTGAAATGAGTGCAATTGTGCGGTAGTTTGAACACTCTTTGGCATTGCCCTTCTTTGGAATTGAAACGTAAAGTGACCTTTTCCAATCCTTTGGCCACTGCTGAGTTTTCCAAATTCGTTGGCATATTGAGTGCAGCACTTTAACAGCAGCATCATTTAGGATTTTAAGTAGCTCAGCTGGGATATTATCATCTCCACTAGCTTTGTTGTTAGTAATGCTACCTAAGGCCCACTTGACTTCACTCTCTACGCTGTCCGGCTCTGGGTCAGTGACCACACCAGCGTGGTCATCAGGAACATTAAGATCTTTCTTGTATAGTTCTTCTGTGTATTCTTGCCATCTCTTCTTAATCTCTTCTGCTTCTGTTAGGTCTCTGCCTTTTTTGTCCTTTATCATGCCCATCTTTGCACAAAACATTCCCTTGATATCTTCTATTTTCTTGAAGAGATCTCTAGTCCTCCCCATTCTGTTGTTTTCCTCGATTTCCTTGCATTGTTCATTTAAGAAGGCCTTCTTATCTCTCCTTGCTATTCTCTGGAAATCTGCATTCAGTTGTTCATATCTTTCCCTTTCACCCTTGCTTTTCGCATTCCTTCTTTCCACAGCTATTTGTAAAGCCTCATCTGACAGCCACTTTGCTTTCTTGCATTTCTTTTTCTTTGGGATGGTTTTCGTTGCTGCCTCCTGTACAATGTTACGAACTTCCGTCCATAATTCTTCAGGCACTCTGTCTACCAGGTCTAATGCCCTAAATCTATTCTTCACCTCCACTGTATACTCAGTCATAAGGGATATGATTTGAGTCAAATCTGACTGGTCTAGTGCAGTGGTTCCCAAACGTTTTAAACTTGCGGCTCCCTTGACCTCCCTCGCCGTTAGCCGTGACTCCCCATTACAGTGGACGGAAGAAACAGGCACTCTTTACATGCTCAGAGGCACCCTTTCTTATATGTATGTGTATATGTATGTGTATTGTGAAGGAGCCAGAGATCACCCATATGTGTTGTTTAATGTATTCATTTGTATCATGTAATCCATGTCTGTAACCTGTTTATGTAAAGGATACTAGTAAGGATGTTAGCAAGTTTATGGCTCTCTTTGAAAAGGGTGATGTCTCTGAAAGTGTGAATGTTGCAGACAGCTTCCATGAAGGAAACCAGGCTCACTTTGAAATGCGGCTCAAGGAAAGAAATAAGGGAACATCTGTTGCTGGGCAATTTTTTAACATCAGGGTAGGAAAGTGAAACTAAGGAACTTCACACAGGTGCTGTAAATCAAGCACGAGGTCCACAGACTTGTGTACGTTCAGGACCCTGGATTGGTCAGTTTAACCTACCTTGGTCTCCCCAACTTTGGGAGAATGACCGTTACATTAAGGTATAAAAATGAGAGCTTTCCTTTGTGCTTTGCTCTCGCCTGTCCTAAGATGCAGCGGGAAGCTTGTCCGTTTGCATAAGAATGTCTGCAGATTCCTCGGGTATGTAACAGCTTAGGGTTAGCTAGTCTTTTGTTGTTTTAATGTGCCTGTCTGTCCTTTCTCTTTTTGCAAGCCTCTTGTAACAGCCCCGGCTGGGGATGAGGTTTTGCACTTAAAACGAAATCTTTACTTTTACAATAAATTCTCTTATATTCTAAAGAGGACCGTGTGAGTATTGCAACGTAAGACCAACCAGGGGTAAAACATTGTGGGTTAGGGGGAAGGGGAACGGACGCTCTTGTCGGTGTGACAAGAGGAGGGAGGGAGATTCCCAGGGTGGCTAAGTTCCGAGGGAGGAGAAGCTGTGGTGGATCTTCATGCACTGCGGGGTTAAGCAGTGGACCAAGGATGGCTCTGAGGGAGTTGTAGATAAGACACAGCCATAGTGCCTGCAAGCTATGGGGGATAACGTAGCAGCCGTACATAAGGCCAGGCAATTGGAGCCCTTTTGCTGTACCTCAGAGCCGCAACTCCTTGACATGTATATTCCCAAAACGAGCCCTAAAGTAGATTTTCCATGCTTATGCTGAGCAGCAGCTAAGCCACGAGTGCACAGGGTGGGGTTGGGATGCTGCCTGGGTAGAGGGCACTGATGTCGTCTGTGTTAGTCCTATTCATGGCAAGAGAAACATCAAAGCATGGGAGGGAGGTCTTTTTTGTTTTTCATTGGTCATGCCCCACCCCAGTTGCATGAGAGAGAAAGCTCCTTCAGGTAGCATCTTTGCAAGATGAAAAACAAGATTCTTATACTGCCTGGCAGTCTCCAAGGGGGGGGGGGTTGTCCCAGCAAATACAGTGGGGGAACTAACATAGAGGTGGGTCAGAAAGGAAGGAGAGAAATCCTAATAATTAACCAAACTAAACATAGAAATCAAAGACTGTAAAGCAGAACCTGCTCTGCACCATTTTGAATTGCAGGTTTTGCATTTGTTTTGTGTTTGCTTTCTTAAAAACATTCAACAGAAAAAAATACTTTATTTGCAAACCTGCAATGTCTGAATGAAACCTGAATGAAAATACTTTATCTCCAAACCTGCAATTGCAAACCTGCAATGAGAGAAACGGGATGCTGTCTTGCTGTCTCCAGGAGCTTGCAGCTTGAGTACTTAGCTTATCAATAGAGTTGTTAATTGTTCTTTAACATAAGATAAGCAAGGGCTTCACTCACACTGTAGTTAAAAACAAGACGTGGAAACTGCCTACAAACTTGAAGTGTTTTGAAATGAACTTTGAGTGACCCGATGTGAAGAAGGCAGCTTTTCCCGATCGCTGTTTTTGCTCTCTCTCTCTTGCAAGCAAGAATGTGTTAATTAAAAGACTAACGGGACGCCCCTGGCTGCTTTCCATGACGCACTTGGGAGTTGCGCCTCCCACTTTGGGAACCTCTGGTCTAATGGTTTTCCCTACATTCTTCAATTTAAGCCTGAATTTTGCAATAAGAAGCTCATGATCTGAGCCACAGTCAGCTCCAGGTCTTGTTGTTACTGATTGTATAGAGCTTCTCCATCTTTGGCTACAAAGCACATAATCTATCTGGTTTCGGTATTGACCATCTGGTGATGTCCATGTGTAGAGTCGTCTCTTGTGTTGTTGGAAAAGAGTGTTTGCTATGACCAGCGTGTTCTCTTGACAGAACTGTGTTAGCCTTTGCCCTGCTTCATTTTGCGCTCCAAGGCCAAACTTGCCTGTTGTTCCGCTTATTTGTTGATTTCCTACTTTAGCATTCCAGTCTGCTATGATGAGAAGGACATCCTTTTTGGGTGCTAGTTCTAGAAGGTGTTGTAGGTCTTCATAGAACCGGTCAACTTCATCTTCTTCGGCATCAGTGGTTGGGTCATACACTTGGATTACTGTGATGTTGAATGGTTTGCCTTGGATTCGAACTGAAATCATTCTGTCGTTTTTGAGGTTGCGCCTTTCCCACTCTTTTATTGACTATGAGGGCTACTCCATTTCTTCTAAGGGATTCATGCCCACAGTAGTAGATATGATGGTCACGTGAATTAAAGTCGCCTATTCCCGTCCATTTTAGTTTGCTGATTCCCAAGATGTCAATGTTCAATCTTATCATAACATAAGAACATAAGAAGAGCCCTGCTGGATCAGGCCAAAGGCCCATCTAGTCCAGCTTCCTGTATCACACAGTGGCCCCACCAGATGCCTCAGGGAGCACACAGCCAACAAGATAACCTGTTTCCTGCTGCCACTCCCCTGCACCTGGCACAGAGAAGACCCACTTCTAAAACCAGGAGGTTGCTTATGGCTTGTAACCTGTGATGGTCTTTTCCTCCATGAATCTGTCCAAACCCCTTTTAAAAGCATCTAGGCCAGGTGCCATCACCACATCCTGTGGCAAGGAGTTCCACAGATGAATTACACGCTGGGTAAAGAAATATTTTCTTTTTTTCTGTTCTAACTCTCCCTCCACTCAATTTTAGTGCATGTCCCCTGGTTCTGGTGTTGTGCGAGAGGGAGAAGAATTTCCCTCTATCCACTCTCTCCATCCCATGCATAATTTTATACGTCTCAATCATGTCCCCCCTCAGGCGTCTTTTTTCTAGACTGAAAATCCCCAAACGCTGTAGCCTTTCCTCATAAGAGAGGTGCTCCAGCCCACGGATCATTCTGGTCGCTCTTTTCTGCACCTTTTCCAATTCAACCATATCCTTTTTGAGGTGCAGTGACCAGAACTGGACACACTATCATCTCATTTTTGACCACATCCAGCTTGCCTTGATTCATAGACCTCACATTCCATGTTCCTAAGCAGTATTGCTCCTTGCAGCATTGGATTTTCCTTTCACCCTCAGACACATCCACAGCTGAACGTCCTATTGGCCTATCTGGAATTGTGCCAGCATCATACAGACAGGAAAATACTGGAGTTATATGCAGCCCCACACTTCCGGCTCCCAGCCCTTTTCTATCTTTCCATCTGCCCAAGCTATTTGCCGTTTACACTCCATGGCAGCATATACTTCTTCCCAAAATGTCACCATGGCAAAGTCTTCTCTATTAAGTCCATCGTATCACATGAAATAACTGGAAATGCCAGGGAGCCGATTAACTTAGAAGAGGCTTTCCATCTGCCCAAGCTATTTGCCATTTACACTCCATGGCAGCATATACTTCTTCCCAAAATGTCAACATGGCAAAGTCTTCTCTATTAAATCCATCTTAACACATGAAATAACTGGAAATGCCAGGGAGCCGATCAACTTAGAAGAGGCAGAGTTCCCCTCCTCTCACTATTACTCGTGGTGTGGGGCCATAGATGCTCTAAAAGTGTTGGTCTGAACCGGTATCTGTTGCAAATGCAAGGTTCTCCCACATAATCAGAAGCAAAATTTCAGGAAACGAAGCATTTTTAAGATGACAGTTCCATAGCCTGCCTGAGAACTTGTTCCCTTTGAAAACAGGAAGAAAACGTTCCAAACTAGAAAACAACCCCTCTCTTTTCCTTAGATTTACCTGCAAAGGAACAAGGAAGTTTCACTGGGCCTCTATTTGGGTGTGACCAGCCTGCAAACTTTGCCCTCATTTCTTACATCATCAGTAGCAGCAGCCAGGATAACTGCAACAGTTTTGCAGAAGTCAGACGCGGTCTGCTCTGGTTGGCTGAGAATTGTTTCCTCTTCTTAGGCAGCAGTCGGTTCTACCTTGGCCAGGCAGGACAGGAGTCCAAGATGCTGCTGCAGTTGCTGTCTGTCCTCTGGGAGGCCATAACTTTGCCGGAGGTTTTACTGTTCTTGGCTTCATTTCTGCTCATTGCTGATTGCTTGAAAAGGAGACGGCTTTAATTTAGATCATTAGATGTCTACATTTTAATCGCAGAGCTTTGACAGAAAGTGCTACAATTATACTGGTACTGCAGCTTTAAGATGCATTAAAGATTCATTCACGAGGCCAAAATTTGCTGTTTTGTTTGCTTGTAGTTTTGTTTGCTATTATGGTCATATATGATCTGCTGGTTTTCTTCCTTCCTTTCACTGGCACTGTTGGTCTTTTTTCTAACCCTGCTTTTCCACCTCACAGGGCTGTCGTGAAGCTGAAAGAGAAGTGTTGCCAAGTTACAAACTGAGGCAGAACACATTTCCACCCCAGCTGTTGAATTCCCAGCCCAGCCCAACATGCCTTGACTTAGTTGGCTGAGGATCTGCTCCTGGCTGTGGTTTTCTTCTGCTGGGACTGGAGGAACTGCTGTTCTTCACATTTTACTGGTTCCTGGTTGAGACCACTCCTACTTTGCACTGGAAAGAACCTTCTCCAGAAACTGTTGATTGGTCTTTATTTTGTCATGAAACTCACTGCAGCTCTTTTACCAACCTCTGCCTCCATGTATCATTTATTGATAGCAATCTACCTTAAGTGGTTGGGATAATTATTTTATAATGAACATCCGTGGGTTGAGCAGCCCAAACCAGGGCAGCAAAGGAAAATCTACTGATTCTATTGATGGGCAATCTTCATTGGCCCTCTTTGTGGGTGTGACCAGCCTGTAAGGTTTTGCAGAAAGCAGAAGCAGTCTGCTTTTGCTGGCTGAGAATTGTTTCCTCCTCATAGACAGAAGTCGGTTCTACCTTGGCCAGGCAGGACAGGAGTCCAAGATGCTGCTGCAGTTGCTGTCTGTCTTCTGGGAGGCCATAACTTTGCCGGAGGTTCTACTGTTCTTGGCTTCATTTCTGCTCATTGCTGATTACTTGAAAAGGAGACGGCCCAAAGACTTTCCTCCAGGGCCCATGCCCCTCCCTGTTTTTGGCAGCATATTCTATGTGGATGTCCGGAGACCTTATATCTCTACAGTAAAGGTAAGGTGGTGGAAAGGGACACTTGGGTTGAATCCCGGAGGTTGTCCTATAAAGAATACTCTGAGAGATTCCTTCCCCCACCCCAAAACGTTTCTCATGGGTAAGAAGTGATATCTGAAATTAAAAGAAAGGTGTTTCTTGTGTAGCTGAATTTATTACTTAAAAATTAATAAGGATGGACCAAGCAGACTGGACGGCAAGGAGAACAATATTGGGTTTATTGATATGCAACGCAGTGAACAGCACCTGAAGAGCGGAGTGCTGACCCTTTGCTACAAGTGAGCACACTTGTTATACATTGTAAAAGCAGAACATCACATGCCAACAAGATATGTGCAGGAGCAGGAAGGGAATGTAGGCTTTTGCGTGATTACAGATATACTTAAGGACAAGGAAAGGAGGTATTTTCACAATAGAATCAGATGACCCTTGATGAACTCAGCCGCTCTGATGGAAGGATAAGGACTTCATTGGATTAGTCCAAGGAAGTTCCCTGTCTCCAGAAGTCAGCCTGGGGTGCATGACATTCTGGAGAGGAGGGAGTGGTGAAGGCATTTGTGGAAAGATAAACCTGGGGACTCATGGGAGAGCTGGGATGATTAAGTATAATCTAAAAATTCTGCAACACTTGGAACCTAGATTCCAAGAGTGCACGTAGTCTAGCATCCTATTTCCAAGGCTATAGCAAGGCCAGATGCTTTGGGAAGACCACGAGACCTCCAGAGCCACAAGCCAGTCATGAAGGCAAAAGCCTTCCACTGTTGTTTGTTGCTATCATTTGGTATCCAGAAGCACAGGGCCTCTAAACTCTCATGGAGGCTACAGCTAATAGCTATTACTGTATATACTGTATTGTCCCGAGTATAAGACACACCTGATTATAAGACGCAACCTTAAAGTTTGGTGTTATTAAAAAAATTAATTAAATCACTGGCATTAAATTGCAACAGCCTGATTATAAGACGCACCCCTAGTATAAAAACTTAAATTAGGAAAAAAAAAGTGAGTCTTATACTCAGACCAATACGGTATTTCCCTCATTTACTTATGGCAGAGGATTTCACATTAGTGATGTGGTGTATAAATAAAAACTGTACTTTTCTCACATCTGAAAGTATTGCCAACTCATTTTGCTGGGAGCTGGGAGTGGGGAAGTCACACTGTTAGGATTTGTTGTTATGATTTTTGATTTTTCCGCTTGGGATCAAACAAGCGGAGCAATCAGCAGAATACCATTTTCCTAAGGTAAATTCCACCACCCATCTAGTTTACTGCTATCAGTGACAACACACAGGAGCAGAGGCAGTTAAAGTTTCAAAAGAGATACTTTACTTACAGTTAGAGCGGAAGCTTTCATGGCTAGGTATGCAGGATATAGGGTATATGGGTATAGATGCCATGTACAAATAATATCAAAGCCAGAATAAGATTAAAAACAATTTAAAATTCAAGCCTGAAGATTACTTACAGTTTACTTTACTATACTTACAGTTTCTACAATAGTTTACATCATTTGAAGTATCAGAGATTTCTACCACGTATGGAACAGAGAACTGTGTAGCTGCTCCTTTTGTGTGGGTGTGAGGGGATGCCCTTCAACAATGGCTGCCAGCCATTCAGGAATAGAGCTCTTTCATTGACCAGGGTGCAAGAGGCAGGAGGGCAAACCTGTGGGAGGAAGGACGTTGCACAAAGGGGCACACCTCTTACAGGCAACATCGAGGGCAGGTAAGGGGTCTCAGGTGTCTGGACAATACACTGCCCCCCAGAGCCCTGCAGGTGGCAATGCACCCATATTCCAACAATAGCAACCTAGGTTCCCTTCTTCCATCTAAAGACATAGGGGCACTCAACAGACGAACCTATATGTAATTTAATCATCCTATTGTCATTCTTCCCTTCTCCTACCAGATTGCAGAAAAATATGGCAATATCTTCAGCTTGCAGTTTGGAAAAGACTGGTTTGTGGTGGTGAATGGACTGTCTCTGGTGAAAGAAGTTCTGGTCCACCAGGGTGAAAACTTCCTAGGTCGTCCAAAGTTTCCTCTCATACATGAGATAAGTGGGACATTTGGTGAGCGTCTTTTGTTTTGGTTCAATTGCTTACCTTTCTCAAGTTTGAATGGAAAAAATGTTAGAGTATTTCACAGAAAAAAACTTTCCTGCGTGATGTGTAGGTCAGTTTTTGCATTTCCTATATCCGTAAACCAAATGACAAGAATGACATTATTTATTTATTTATTTATTTATTTATCACGTTTTTATACCACCCTTCCTCCAAGGAGCTCAGAGTGGTGTACATATTTCCTCCCCTCTTTTTGTCCTCACAACAACCCTGTGAGGTAGGTGGGGCTGAGAGATAGTGACTGGTCCAAGGTCACCCAGGAAGCTTCGTGGCTGAGCAGGGATTTGAATCTGGATCTTCCAGGTCTAAGTCCGACTCCCAAACCACTACCCCACTCTGAACATATGTCGTAGAAGTACACTTGTCCCTGGATTTGGATTAGTTTTGCCTCACACTTCTATGTACTGTACACTGAATGTCAAACCCAGATTTACTATTGTGTAAAACTGTCTATAACGAGCCAGCGGGTGGCACAGTGGGTTAAACCACTGAACCATGAGCTGTCGATCAAAAGGTCGGCAGTTCGAATTCGTGCGACGGCTCCTGCTAACGTATTAGTTCGAAAACAAGAAATTGCAAGTAGATTAATAGGTACCACGTCAGCGGGACGGTAACAGCATTCCATGCGCCTCGGTGTTGAGTCATGCCAGCCACATGACCATGGAAACGTCTTCGGACAGTGCTGGCTCTTCAGCTTTGAAACGGAGATGAGCACCGCTCCCTAGAGTCGGACACGACTGGACTTAATTGTCAAGGGATACCTTTACCTAAAACTGTCTATAGTCAGCTGCTGTAGTTATGGAATAATACTCCAAGGAGTGATACATTGCACTAAGAAAGGCAACTAGCAATGCTCTGTCTAATGACCAAATCAAATGTTAAGCAAAATAGGCACATGCTTAGGGCATCAAGGAAAGGGGGGCACCATATAGGTTTCTTCCCGTGCTGGATTTACCATGGACCATGGTGTAACCCGCCCTCCCAGTTAATTAAGCAAAAGAGGCAACACAGCCTATAGGAGGCATTGGAGATGGCGATCAAGTCCAGCCATGTGAACATCATGCAACTGGCAAGGGTACTGGGGCTATTGGTGTCTTTCCAGAACGTGATCTCCTGGGCACGATTCCATATGGGTCCCCTACAGAGGTTTCTCCTCTCCTTTCTACTTCAGATATAGTCACATACTCACCTGCAGCTACCGATTCTATCAAAGCTGAAGAAGGATCTCAGGGGGTGGACACATGGTGATCACATGTCCAGGGGTGTGTGTGAGCCTTCTCATTCCAATCAGAGTAGTTGTGACAATGGACACAAATCTGTCAGGCTGGGGGCACACATGGAGGGCTCCCTAGCTCAGGAGATCTGGACCAAGTGTGAGTCACGACACAGTATCAATTGGCTCGAACTCAGGGCTATTTGTCTTGTTCTCCTCCAGTGGTTCTCAAACTGTGGGTCACGACCCACCATAGGAACCAAAAGCTGTTCCCTGCCCCCTTAAGGGGAGGGGATAGCATGGCAGCAGCAGCAGCGGCAATCCCAGGGATCGCCGCCATCACTGCCGAAAAAGCCCCCCAAACAGCTGTTTCTGAACTTATCCAGGCTTTAGAGAGGCCTGCATGATCTTCTGCAGGCCTCCCTGATCTTCGGCTCGCTGAAAAACAGCAATTTTCAGGCACTTCCGGTTTTCACGAAAGGAACTGAGGATTTAATATTGGCATCTGGCACCCACCTGAGTGGACCCAGGGTGCAACCCCAAAAGCTATGTCCAGGCACCTTGTCCAGGAGAGAGGGTTGGGTATTGTGACAGTGTCACATCTTCCAGCCAATCAGAATCGTGAAAAATATCACCTGATAGGCTACTTGCAAAGGTCCACCTACATTTTCAGTTTGAAAACAGCTAGTGTATTTAGAAGCTGATGTAAGGTGAGTCACTCTCATTATTGTTCATTTTTTCATTTATGCCACCTTGTGATCATGATGCAGAACTTATGGATTTATAATATATATGTGTAAGTAATCCCTCGTTATCTGTGGGGGATCCATTCCGGACCCCACCCCCATGGATAATGTGGAACCACCGATACTGAAATCCGCTTTAAAAACCTTTTTTTTTTTAAAGAAAAATGTTTAAAATGGTTTTTTTAACCTTTTAGCACCAAAGCGCGCCATCTGCAGGGCTACAATGGTTTATTGCAGTGTTTATTATAACAATACGGTCATAGACCAGCTTGAGTCAGATAACAACATATCCCACATACTAAAAACAGTACATTCATAACCCTGAAAGACTTTAAACAATTACTAAAAACACACACTTCTCAAATCTTCTAAACAACTGGAAAAGAAATATATTTTTATTTAAAAAAGTTGTTCCAATTGTAAAATTTTACAACGGATTTTGCTGGCGGCTGCAAAGAAGCTTGTACTCAAAACTGTAGTTTGAGAAACAATGCCTTTCAGAAGCTCTTTTCAAATCTCTGAGTCAGTGAGACCAGAATATCTTCTAATCAGGGGGGAAATAAGCCTTAGTCGAATTTCATCATAAAACAAGCAATGGAGTAGAACATGTTCTATTGTTTCTACCTCCCCACTTCCACATGGGCACACCCTCGCATTCATAGGAGTATTTTTATACCGCCCATCCATCACAGCCGACAGGAGTGCTTTCCATTGGGTAGAGAAAATGCCCTCCTGTGCCCTGGATGCTCCAATACAGAGAGATAGGCAGCCGGGGTGACAATTGTCTTGGAGGACTAAGGATGATAAATCCTGTGAGGTGTGTTTCAGACTGAGCCAAGTATTGATAGAAAGAATAGTGACCCTGGCCTCAACCTTTACTAAGACGGATTCCAGACATAGGCTTGCGTTGGTCACACATCTGGGTACCTGGAAAATTAGTCTTAGGAATTTAGATTATACCCATTCCAAAGAGCAAAACTAGAGGAAGGGGGACCAATTATTGTCCCGAACAAAAGTTGGGACAGTGTTTTAGCCTCATATAACTTTAGGGCTGCTGGTATATAGTGCCCTCTTTTAGTATGCAAAAACTTCACAATAGCCTGGGCTGATCTCTGGCCTACTCATGATGAGCGCCCCTTGCTCCAGTGGACTGAAACACCACCCCCAGGTATTTGTAACTTGACACCTGCTCTATCTTGTGGCCACTGAGAGTTCACGCTCTGATCTTAGGCTTCCTACAGTATGTTGGCTATGTTGTAATTAATCACTAGATGACTCTATTTACAAAAATGATCAAATAACTTCAGGGCTCTTCTGAGCCCCACCACCATTACCCTTACACCCCTGAAATAAATACGCCAGACAATGTTCTTATGGAGAATTGGTCACTTTATTTATTTATTAACAAAAGACCTGCAGAGGCAAAATAACTAGGGGTAACTTAACCTCCCCCAAGGCGTGCGGGTACTGGTTGGGGGAAACGGTCCTAGCCGATTACTTCCCTCTACTTAATCTGGCATCAAACATCCTGGCTCCAAGCCCCCTTGGACACTGCCCGAGGGAGCCTATCACAGCCAACCCCCATAGGGGGTCAAGACAGCGAAGCAGGTCAGGTACCCATACTAGCTATGCCATTGATGGGCCTTCCCTGCTCCAGCCAGGGGGCTTGCCAGCCACCTCATCGACCCGCTCAAGTGTTGTTATGAGCGGTTCTGGCTCACCTCCTGACCTTGCCGACCTCGAGATGCACGCCGGGACCCTACCATGCTACCTACCCATTCCCGCACGCCACCTGCTACATCGGGAGATTAGCCTAGTGCTTAATCAGCCAGCCCCACTGGATCAAAGAGTTTAACAAGGCTCTCTGCAGGTCCAACAAAAACAGGTCCACCCCATGCTCGGAAAGATGGACACCATCACCTCTGAACAGCGCCACCACGTCATAAGTGATGCGTGGGTGAGCAATAACTGCTCCACCGTTCCTGCAAACCACCCGCCCCAGGTATGCATTTATCTTCCTCCTCCCCAAATCAACCGCCCTAGGGTGAATAGCCCCCTTCCAAACCCTACAGGGTAACATGTTGAACCACAGGAACCTGATTCCTGGAATCCAACCACTAATAGTCCTCAAGTCCTTACGGATCTGCAGCCTCAAGGACATTGAAGACCTCTGGCATATATCATTCTCACCCAAATGCAGGACTAAGACCTGGGGCGGTGGATGGATGTCCAAAAACTGTCGCAGCAGCGGCAGGAGTTGGCCGCATCGCAAGCCTCTCCTGGCGGCCCACCACACAGTGACGAAGTTGCCCAGCCCCAGTTGATCGCCATCACTGGAGGCAGCGGCCTTCTTCCTGGCCCAGAAGAGGATGGAATGGCTGAGCATGAGGATTCTCATGGGGGTAGAACTGTAAAACTCTGCGATAAAAGAAAAACAGAACAATGTGAATCCCTTTGAACCTACCCCGCCAACTTCTTCGAACACACGGACCCCGAGGGCCACAACACCAATGCCAACTGGCAAAACTACCTCCCCCACACTGGGTCTCTTGCCCCTAACTGGGCACCCAGGCCACATGGTGGAGGGAGGAGTCAAGTTAAATTAAAACGGCCATAACGGGCTCCACCGCCTGGCTGGTTATTTTCTAATATAGCCCCAAAAGTCTCCTGAATGCCAACGGCCAGTCCCTTCCACCCCAGGTGCTGGCCTCTAAGTGCCACAAAGGCTTCGAGTGCAGCCACCAGAAGATTAGTAACCCTGGTACACTTCGTAATTTGACTAATTTTCCTTTCAGTGGCGTTGCTACCCCTAAATCTATAGGGAGCACCTCTTGGAATTGGCGCCCCCTCTTTTTCTCCCCTTCACTCCCTGGTGCCGCCAAAGGTGGCGCCCCACAATTTGGGGGGCGCCAGTTCCACGATTTATTTATTCCCCCCCCGGGGTGCTAGAATTCCCCCCCTGGGCGCCGCTCTCTTACCTTGTCTGATCCCGCATACAAACAGACTCTGATTTACTAATCTATATATATATATATTTTTAAGTGTGCTGGGGGGGGCATTCTGACCAAAAGAAAACGGTCCTACAGAAAGGCAAGACGGTGACGGATCTGTCCCGACCCATGGTTGCAGCAGGAGATCCACTGGGGAGCATATGGATATGTGCAGCCACAATTCTTAAAGCAGGAAGGCAGGGACGGACGGTCTGTAATCTCTGGGGACGGGCAGGAAGGATTTCATAGGATCTTCTTAAAGAAGCCACAGAGAGACCGCTCGAGAGTGCGTGAGGCCAGCGACGGAGAGGGCGCCTCGCCCCCTCCTCCTCCTGGACAGCGAGGAGCGCTCTAATACTGCCTACGCAGGGAGAAGCACGATTTGCAGAATCTACATCCCAACTGTTAAGGACATTGCAAGCCTCGGAGGGGGGCGGAGAGAGAGAGAGAGAGAGAGAGAGAGAGAGAGAGAGAGAGAGAGAGAGAGAGAGAGAGAGGAGAGATTTCTTCTCTCCCCCCTCCCTTCCTTAAAATGTAGATGAAAGAGAAAGTACGAAAAATCACATAGCCATGCAGTTTGTGTTAATGAAAACCCAACGGTTTGCGAGTGAGAGAGTGCAACGCAGCCCCAGCTACACCTCTCTTTAATTCTCGGTGTCGTCTCCCAGCTACAGTGTGGTGTGCCTGGCTCTTTCCCGCACACTCGACAGCAGTCCTTTCTCACCCGGTGTGAGAGTAAGAACAATCCCCGCAGCTTTGCCTCTCTCTCTCTCTCTCCTCTCAGAAGAACTAGCCCGCTTATCAGCAGAGGCACCCGGTACGGGAAACTCTAGAGACTCATCTTCGAAAATGTTTCCGCCTTTAGTAAAGGCGGAAACATTTCCGAAGATTTCTCCGGATCCTCGGGGCAGCATGGAACGCTTCCGCGTTCAGTAGTCAAGTGGGGGAAAACAGTGTGTTTGTGGGGGTGGGGGGGGGCTCAGTGGACTCAAGACTAGCTAGATTTAGGTACAAGCACAGCACACTATGGCCTCCTCCTCCGTCCTGCCAGCTCGCCTGCCCCTACTTCCCCCGCTGCCAGCCGCCGTCGCCGCCTTCCACCACAGCAGCGGTCCCCGGAGCTGGCTCTGCCTGCCCGCTGGAGCGCCTTTCTCAACACCCTTCCCACGGACTCCTTTGGCGCCCCCCAGAAGCTACAGAAGCTGGCGACTGGGGCCTTGGACACTAAGGCCCCGTATGTAACAACACTACTGTTTCCTTTAGCGAACTGGTCTCTTTGGACCTATGGAGGGAGATCCTGGCGCCATTCTGGGACAGCACCAAGTCCTCCATCTGCAGTGCTCGCCCTGAGGTATCGCGCTTTGATTCGGCCAGTACCTCGCTGGGCCGGAAGGCCCCAAAGAACATGATGAATGCCACTGTTCTAAAGAGGGCCACTTCATAGTCTGACCTACAACAAGCTGTGAAAGCACCACTCAAGCCACCCAGTATTACCCGGGTGACCGGGCGGCACCAGTCTGGCGATGCTGGTGCAGCCCGATGCAGCCCTTCCAGGGTCTTCCGCACCCTGAAGTCCCCTGTAAAATCGCCAAAGCCAGCTGCTTTGGAGAAATAAGCGATAGCCACCATGTAAACCGCAATAGATCTGACAGCCATGCCACTGTCCCACAGGTGCAGCACAAAGCATATCAGGTGTTCGAGGGGCTGGCCATAACTCTGGCAGTGGAACGTCCTGGCAGAAATTCCGGAAGGCGAGCACCTTACCCGCATAGCTTGCTTGAGAGGATGGGGCAAGGGCAGACCACATTAAGTTCTTGGCTCTGGCAAGCCCAGCCATCAGAGCCTTTGTGGCATTGGATCAGGCTTCTGGCGAGCATCGGGCGCTAACTCCCAGAATCGCTCCTCCTGGAAACGAGATAGAGCATCCGCTGCAGAATTGTCCAGGCCCCTGACGTGCCACGCATGGAACAGCAAATTGGTCCTTAAACATTGAAGGACAAATGCCCTGACCAGAAACATAACTTTGTATGATCTCAACGTCTGCTGGTTGACAACAAAGACCACTGCTTGGTTGTCACACCAGAAACAAACCGTTGCATTGCGAAATTCCTCAGCCCAGATGTGTGGCGCCACCACAACCAGAAATAACTCCAAAAAGGTGAGGTCACGCACTATTGAACTCTCAGCCCGCTCCCTGGGCCAGCGGGCTGCGCACCAACGCCCCTTGAAGTACACGCCGAAGCCTGCGCCCCCTGTGGCATCCTAATGCACCTCCAAAGCTGCACTGAGGGTGCATTCTGCACGCCAAAACGAGACACCATTAAAGTCTTTGAGGAATTCCAACACATGCACATGCCCTTGCACACATGACCGGATCTTGTAATGTGGTTTCTTAACACCAACCATGGTATCACAGAGATGCCGAAGAAAGGCGCGGCCAGGTGCAACAACCCTGCAGGCAAAGTTCAGGTGCAACAACCCTGCAGGCAAAGTTCAGGTGCCCAACCAGCACCTGCAGTTCCCTCAGGGTCATATCCGTGAAAGGATGGCCTGCTCAAGCAGGCGCACCAGTTTGCACAACTTGTCCTCTGGCAAGCGTCTGCATGCCACCTCAGAGTCAAGTTCCACCCCCATTAATGTAAGTTTGGGAGCAGGGCCCTCCAGCTTCCCTGCTGCTAGAGGCACAACAAGCTCATCACAAAGGAATACAAAAGTGCGCAAAAGCCGTTGGCATTTCGTGGACCCCTTCCTTCCAATGAAAAGGAAATCATCCAAGTAATGCGCTGTGTAGGGCAGCGGTTCTCAAATAGTGGGGCGCGCCCCCAGGGGGGCGCGAGGCTCTGTAAAGGGGGGCTCGTTGCAATAGTTAGTGTATGCTTTGCGCCACTTAACTAGATTGTAGGAGCCTCCAGCGACGATCTACTTCACCGACGATCTCTTCCGGGGAGCAGATCGTTCCTCTGCTCCCCGGTGCGAACTCTGTAACGCGCCTAGGAGCGCTTTGCAGAGTTCACGCATGCGCAAGACGACGATGTTGCCAATCGTCGTCTTGCGCATGCGTGATTCACAGCGTGAACTCTGCAGAGCGCTCCTAGGCGCGTTACAGAGTTCGCGCCGGGGAGCAGAGGAACGATCTGCTCCCCGGAAGAGATCGTCGGTGAAGTAGATCGTTGCTGGAGGCTCCTACAATCTAGTTAAGTGGCGCAAAGCATACACTAACTATTGCATTAGTTATATTAGGGGGGCGCGAAATTTTTTCTTCTTCCTAGGGGGGGGCATGACAGAAAAAAATTGAGAAGCACTGGTGTAGGGGAAGCCAGTTCTGCTCCTGACTACATGCTCCAGCATGGAACTGAAGACTTCAAATAATGAACACGAGGACAACAAGCCCATAGGTAGGCATTTGTCATAGTAATACCTGCCCTCGAATTGGAAACCCAAGAGACAATGGTATTCTGGGTGGATGGGCAGCAGACGGAAGGCAGGCTCAATGCCTGCCTTTGCCATCAATGCTTCCTTACCACGGCCGCGTAAAATCGCCACGGTTTCATCCAAGGACGTGTATTTGACAGAGCATAGCTCATGGAGAATTCCATCGTTGACCGAGGCACCATGTGGGAAAGACAAATGGTGAATTAATCTATATTCACCAGGAGCCTTCTTGGGTATCATGCCTAATGGTGAAATCCGCAAGTTGGGGACAGGCAGGACCTCGAAAGGTCCTGCAATTCGCCCTGCCATTCGTTCTTTATCTAACTTCTTTTGAACCACATCCTCCAGACCCCTCACCAACCTGAGATTTTCAACCCTTGACAGTGATTGAGGAAGGGGGGAAGCGATCCGAAAGCCTTCAGCAAAACCCTTAGTGAGGAGCTCTGCAGCTCCCCGGTTGGGGTAGGAACTCGATACATTTAACAAGGGGTCAAGCCTTGTCGATGTTGGCCCCTTTTCCTTGCTGATCAGGGCCGCTTCCCCCTTTCTTGGGAAAGCCTGCCGAACATCACGGACCTGCTTTTTGTCCTGCCATGCGGGGGCAGTTGCAAATCGCATGTCTGGCCAGGCACAGGGCACAGACGTGAGTGTACATACAGGCCTGCCTATTGCACAGCCCTGCCGCATTACATTCAAAACAGGGCAGGGGGGGTTCAACCTCCTGATTGCCAGGGTCAGCTTTGGCCTGGCTGCCCTGGTTCCTAATAATGAGATGGCTGCTATCAGACTGATCCCCTTTTATTGTGCCCCCTGGGACCACAGCGTGGTTTTAGATCTCCCACTGGGGTGCCCTTAAATCTATGGCGGGGTCGTGCGATGCTCGAATCCTTAAATTCTTGTCATAGACAAGCAAGCCATTCCCCCCATACGCCCTGGATGACTTATGGACCATATCCATGTGTTTAATCAGGGCTTGTGCCTTCTTAGGGTGCATTTGTATTACTACAGACATATAAATGGTGTAACTGGTGAACCAGTTAGGCCAATTTCTGTCCACTTTCCTCCGCTTTACCACCTCCTGGTCCCTTTTAATATATTTAATTTTTTATTAATAAACTACAAAACAAAAACAAAACAAAACAAAATACAACATACTACGAAAGATTACAGCAAGTGCAAAGCAGTAAATCCTACTTGTATACTATTATCTATTTTCTACTTCTAATATCTAACTAAGCCTATATCTCTAATATACTATTCATTAAATTCACACTTCATCACTCCTTCTCTCTCTCTCTCTCTCTCTCTCTCTCTCTCTCAAAGAATCTATAAGTGGTATCCAAATATTCATAAAAAGATTAACTAACTTTTCTTTTATCATCCAAAAATCGTAATTCCTACTTCAAATATTTTAATATATAAAGCCACCCCATTTTTCTCCAAATGTATTAAAATAAAAACCTTCCAAATGTTTCTTTAAAAAAAAATCTATATCCCCTTTTTATATAAAATTCTTAAAAACAAATCACATCTTACTTAAGTCTTTTCAAATAATAAAACATTATTTTTCTTTTATTCACAAAAGGGTTAACTAACCTTTATCATCTAAAAGTCTTAACTTCCACTTCAAATTTCTAAATTTATTTAGTCACCCCATTTTTGTCTTCAAATTTGTTAATTCATCTTCAAATTTCTAAATTTATTTAGTCACCCCATTTTTGTCTTCAAATTTGTTAATTCATCATCAAAATTTTTCCATCACTCTTAATATAAGTTTCTTAAAAACAAGTCATATCTATTTGTTTCTTAATAATAAAACATTTGACAGTTTGCCATTACCCCTTCCATCCCTCCCCTTCCTCCTTTCTCTTCTTCCTCTTCTTCTTCCTCTTCTTCCTCTTCCTCTTCTTCCTCTCCTTCCTCTTCTTCATCTTTGAATCTTTCCCAAAAGTCCCTTGTTTTTTAAATTGTATCCACTTTGCAATCTTTTCCACAGGATCATTCACGTCTTCTATATTCCTCTCCCGAAAGACAATCTTCAACACCATTTTTAGTAAAGTACTCTGCTTCTCTATTTCAAGTCTTGGTTTAACTCTTGGTACTTCCTCTGCTACAGTGACTTCCAATAAATCTTTCTCTTTATTGGGAGCAAGGGAGGCCGACGCAGAGTCTTTTAATTCATCCTTTTCATCCTTTTCCTTCCCTGCTTGTTTCAGTTCTGCAATCATATTCTGAAGATTTTCCTGCAAAATTGTCATCTTTGCATCGAATCTCTGTTCCCATTTCTTAAAGCAAGACAATATTGTAGTCATGTTGCAATTTTTTCACCAGATGCCAATCTCTCTTCTCTTAAAAAAAAGAAGAGGTAATATAAAAAACTTCTGCGGTCGACGACGTGAAACAGAAGGATTAATTGCCAGGATCCATGAACTCTAACACGGAAGGGCTCATATTCTTTTAGCAAAAATGTCAGGAATGTCAACAAAGTCCCGGACAATTTTCTCTTGCCGAAATAATCTATTAAAAAAAAACCTTTTTACTGTTTTAATCTTCCATAAGTACAAAACAAAAAAATAATTCAATAAAACTCACCACTATTGTAACTTTAACTTCGTCTTTCCAACTTTCAGTTTCGAATGTTCAGTTCGCCTTATCGCAACGTATTATTTTTAGCGTTAACTCTTATCTCGGCTAATTTCTCCAACTCATAAATCATTTCTACGCCTCTTGCTTAAGCAAAGCAAAGCATGTCGGAGGTGGCTTGACTTGTTTTTCATCTGGGCTCGAGCTCGATGGTATCCAGCCTTCTCACCAAGAATCCAAAACTTCAAAGCCTTTGCCTTGAAGTGTCAGAAAGGGGGCGATTGAAAGCCTTGTGGTTTATCTCTTCTTACTCCCTTTTAATCCAGGGGTAGAGTAATTAAGTCCATCAGATGTACTCCGTCAATACAGAGCGATCGGCGGAGTTGTCAGCCAGCCATGTCCTCCTAGCCGGAAGTCACCACCTCCTGGTCCCTGACCAGTTCTCCCACCCTTTCAACTGGCTCAGGCTCAGTTTGGAGGAGGCTAAACACATCAACGTATTCACCCCTCCAGATTTTCTCCCTAACTGGAAGGGCCAGGTGCCCCTCGAGCGGCATACCCATATCACAGTATGCGCTCCATAATGACATCATCTGCATCGGGGGGGGTACCTTGGATGGGGGGCTGGATGAGAGGCCAACCGGCGGGCGCCGGTGGCATGCCAGAAGCCCCCAAGACTGGCCCCACGGAGACGACAAGGCTGAACCTGTTGCCTGATGATAAGTGAAGGGAGATGCAGGCGGCGCTGCCTCACTTTGAGGAGCCGCAGCCGGGGTGCCCATTTCCTGACTGCCGGATCTGGACAGGAGAGCGGCCAAGAGGGCCCCCCAGGCCACGACTCCCTGCATGCTAGGAAGGCCCAAGCCTCCCCAGACGTCTGCCAACCCCGTAAGGAGCGCCTGTTGCATCTCACCTGCCAGAGCCGTTTCTAGATCGATCACATTCGGCTCTGTGGGTTCAACTTCAACGGCAGGAGCAGCAGGACCCATGGCAGGCACAGCCGGTGCAGAAGCTGGTGGCCTATGGGAGGACAAGTAAGTGGTGTTCCTACCCCTAATCTATAGGGGCACATCCTGGAATTGGCACCCCTCCCTTTTTCTTGTTTTTCCTTGGCGCCGCCAAAGGCGGCGCTGCGATTCGGGCCCCCCCCAATTCCACTATTTATTTATTTCCCACCCCCGGGCTCTAGAATTCCACCCGGGCGCTAGAATCCCACCCCCCCACGCCGCTAGAATTCTCCCCCCACCCCCCGCGCCGCTCTCTTTCCTGTTGGCTGCCTTGGAGGACCGGAAGAATTTGGATTCACATCGATCTAGTCCCATTGTACACTTAAGGACGTGTGCCACAGGGCCCCCCATCTCATGACGCCGCTGGGACAAGTGCATTTTTGATCCCCTCCCTTTCCTCGTAGAATGCTGTGTAGTATCTAGGGAGCCTGAAGTGCCCCCACCATCACCGAGGCCGGCTTCCCTGGCCTCCTTTTCTTTTTCTAATGCCTCCAAGCGGGCTATGACCACGTTGTAGTGGGCTGTGGCTTCATCCTCGTCCGAGGAAGAAGGGGTGCCAGGCCACTGTGTCAGTCGGCGTTCGGGGGCTTTACCGCCTTTCTTTTGCTTTCTTTTAGGCATACTGCCTGTTATTAGCCCTAAAGGGAGGAGGTACCATATTTTTCACTCGATAAGACTCACCGGACCATAAAACGCACTTAGGTTTTAGTGGAAGAAAACAAGAAAAAGAATATTTTGAACCAAATGGTGAACTAAAGTGACCCCTTTCAGAAGAATGTTTTAAAAGGGTGGAGGCAAGAGCTAAATGCAGCCAGCCCTCCTAATTATGACACATAAAAGAAGCAATTTTAGCCCCTTTCCCTTTGCATTAGGCCACCGCCTTTCTCCCCCCCCCAAGTTTGCATTACGCATACAAATATAAAACTCTGCTGCAGACAGAAAGGAACTATTCAGGATGCAACTGGGAGCAAGATGCATGCGTCCTTAATCCATGGTAGACAGATTTATAATCATATCAATGGAAAAGAAATGCGATGTCTGAGTTTTAGAACACTCATCTGTAAAGGGAATGTGCTGCTATGTTCTGAAATAAACCACTTCAGTTGTGCCCAATCCTGCGTGGTGGAGGGCAGTAGTTTACCGGTCTGTATCGTTTTTAAGTGACTTGCATCCACTTATAAAGCATGCCTAGCAAATTTAGACACCACCCTTGAGGAACCCAGCAAAACACACTATTTTTAAAAAAAAAAAAAAAACATGGCGGCCACCATGTAAAAAACATGACCGCCGCCATTTCTTACCGAAAGCCCTTTGTTCTGAAGGGCTCCCGAGCCTCGTGTGTGTATGCGTGCAGCTTCTGGGCATGCGCACAACCAGGAGGCGAGGCAGCGGCAGCAAGGAGGTGGCGGCAGGAGTGGCGACGGTGAGGCTGCAGGCCAACGCCGGCCCCACTCTCCAAGCCAGCTCGCCGGCTCTCGTCGCTACGAGCTCGTAGCGGCGAGAGCTGGCAAGCTGGTGAGAGCGGCGGCTCGCCTCTCACCGCTCTCGCTCTTGGAGATGCGAGAGCAAGTGAATCCGGCTCGGAGGACTTGTCTCCGCTCTCACCGGCTCGCCGCTCCGGGAACGAGAGCAGACGAGCTGGGTGAGCGCGGCCCAGCCTGGCCCGGCCCCTCCCGGCCGGCAGAGGAGCAGCAGCGCAGCGGTGATGACGGCAGCGACAGGAGAAGGTAAGTCAATTTAATTTATTATTTTAATTTTCAACGAAGTAGGATGTACGAGTAAATCAGCCATGTACAAAAATAGAAAATCCAGCAAAGATAAAAACAATTTCCAAAACTACAAACGTCTTATCCAAATCATTAGAGTCAACACTCATGGACTGAGATTATTAAAATCCACAGCTGGGCTAGAAAAGTATCCCGACGTTTCATTTCTTACTGCAGAAACATTTTCCAGGGCAATCCGAGGATTGATAGATGGTTGTTATCTTTGCTGGATTTTCTATTTTTGTACATGGCTGATTTACTCGTACATCCTACTTCGTTGAAAATAATTGCTGGCCATGAAAGCTTTCGATTTATTTTAATGTTTAAAATAAAAAATTTGCGGCTGCGCTTTGCGCGGCAATGGGGACGCTTCACGCACCCTTGTTTTTTAAAGACAATGCTTTCTTTTTATTTATTTATTTAGCTCATAGGTTAAATAAATAAAATTGCGCTTCGCGCGGCACAAAGGTTTTTTAAAATTACAGTGCTTTCTTAATTTATTTAGCTCATAGGTTAAATAAAGAATTTTTTTAAAAAAGCAGCCACGCTTTGTGCAGCAATAGGGGGCACTTTGCACCCCCTATTCACTTTTTAATATTTATTTTTTAATTTTTATTACTTTTAATTAATTAATTAATTTTAAATTTTAAATTGATTGATTGATTGTGGGGGTGTCCCGGTTTTAGGGGGGGAAATATGGTAAGCCTAGATAAAGGCAACATATAAAGAAGTCAAACTATTGGCAGCATATTTTTCAGACAGGTGGTGCATAATTAGGCAATGACCTAACGTTGATCTACCTTCTCTAAATCCTGCTTGCTCTATAGCAATTGGATTTTTCTGATCGGTCCAAGATTTAAATTTGTCTAAACGATGGCCAGCATATAATTTGCTGACAACACTCAGTAGGCCAATCGGTCTATAATTGGCAGGACTGTCCCTCTTTCATTTTTTGAAAACGGGTACTACCACTGCCTGTCCCCAGACTATTTTTTTCTGCAGATCTTGCTTTCGTCTTTACTATCTTCAATCCTTTGGATTACACCCAGAAGAATTTCCAAACTTTCCAGGAATGTAACGTTGGTCTGTTACCACTCTTGCCTCTAGATTGTAAAAGTATTTTGCTGTTGGCAATCACCACTTATCTGGCGTCTGCTCGTATTGACTAGATAATGTTTTGATCGGTTTTTGGCTTTTTAACGGACAGTACATGTCATCATTACCCGTGAATTGTAGATATTGTGTGAATCTGCCTATGTTCCTTTAAGTTTACTGTTTTAGCTCTACCTGGTATCTCCTTTTAAAGTTCCGTTTTGTCAGTTGGTCCTCAGTACCATCCTTACAGCCAATCTGTCACCACCCAGAAGATGTCTTAAGATTAAGACGAAACGTCTGCCTATTACCACTCTTTTAATCGGTCTATTTTCGGGACCTGTAGTCTTATATACCTGGAAGGCAGAAATAAATGCCTGCCTAGCTTTTATACATTCCCCATCAAACCACTGTTTGGAGGGTTTATGTGCACTTTTTGCTTGTGGCCGAATCTCCAAAACCAATCATGGTTTTATCCTTTGGACCAGTTGACTGTAAAGGTTCAAATAGTCACTGCCCACAGAGTTTAAGGATAGCTGATCTATAAGCTACATTACCTTCACCTGCCAGTGTCTCCATCTTCTGATCGAGGCAAGAGGACCACTTGCCCGATACCTATCTGGTTTGCAGGTATAATACATTGGATCTTAAAATGGTTCTGTCGGGACAGTGGCTCTATCTTCAGGAGAATGGGAAAGTGATCACTGACCAAGTCAGGAAGAACCCACAGGTTCTTGATAAACTATGTTGTATTCTTACTGACTAAAAAGTAGTGCTACATCATCTTGGGCCTGACATAAATGTGAATTCTCCAGGGAAATCCCTGGTAATACAGCCATTAAGGATGAAAAAATAGCCTTACGGCTATGTTTATGAGGCAAAGACCCCCCCCAAAATGCACGCGCATGAAAGCTCCTTACCGTAGCTCCCTCCTCCGACGACCCTCGTGCACAGGCGACTTGAGATGAGTTAATCCATCTCCCACCCGGCCGCCAAGGCACCGACTTGCCTTCCGGGCCCGGCTGCGGCCTCCTCCAGCTGCTGAGCTCCGGAAGGCCCCGCGCTCACCTTGGCGCAACAACTCCTTCTCAAACAAACCGGCTGTTCTGTTCATGCAATTGCCCTCTCTTGGCCTCTTAGGCGTTCTGTGAATGCACAGAACAGCCGGTTTGTTTGAGAAGGAGTCGCGCCGAGGTGAGCGCGGGGCCGCCGGCAGTCCGGAGGCCGCTGAAGGTAAGGAGAGCGATGGGGTGGGCGCACGCGATGGGGTGGGGGCGCAACAAATCCCAGGCCCTTTGGAGCCCCCCCAGAAGCTGGCACCCGGGGCCCAGGGCCACAGGGCCCCCTATCAAACAACGCCACTGCTGACACTCATTTTCCTTTCTTGGGGAGGAAGGTATATTGACCACAAGAAGATTAAGAGGGCCAAATTGGAGAACTGCCATGGCCAGCTGATTCAAAGGGCACAATGATTTACACCTTACACCCAGAGATGTGGATATTAAAATGCTCAAACACCCCCCCCCTTTAACCTCCCTGGCCCTCTTCCAGGTACTGCACTGACACTGTAGGTGTGGTAACCATCAACCTCAAGATCCCTAGCTGTCCATGTCTCTTGTATAAGAATTACGTCATAATTCCATTTCTTGTTCCCCTGATGGTAGGAAGTCAAAGGAAGACAGAAGCTTAGTTTCCACCTCATCCTCTGTTAAACCTGAATTTACGTTGGTATCCTCTATCTGTTGTTCAGGATTGGCTAGAAATGTCTGTTCCACTGCAGCAGGAGAATTTAAAGACTTTGCTCCCAGCAACTTCAATGGCGGGGGTAAATTGGATGGCGTTGGTATATCCATCAGGTGTATAAAATTTGCTAGCCTCTCCCCATGTTTCTGGTTCACCCTCTGAATGGCCTTCTCGTGAGGGGCCTCTCTCATCTTGAGAGTTTGGTGTATTATCTTTCGTATGGGGGCACTTCTAAAATGTCTTTGCAACCTAATCCCAAATCCTGCAAGTTCTATGGCATGTGCGAACAGCTTGTACGAAAGTATAAGAGGAGGCGTTCATAATGTACATAATATCTCAGGCATGGTAATTATTCCAGTCTTTGAAGATCTATGGAAGCTGAAGCTGTTTTTAATTGAAAGGCCAAGTGGTTCCTAGCCCTCCATTTTATAGACATTTTCTACAGACCATTTTGTAGACCTAAAAGGAGGACACATTGATGACTATGCTAGCTGCCTCATAGATTAAGGAAGACGTGTCTTTTTGTAAAATTATATCATCCACCTGGGATTTGGGAATGTCCTCACCAAAGTTAATTACATCTGCTCTATTTGACTCAGCAATTTGCCCTGGATTACTTATTGGTAAACCAATTCCTTTCTCCTTCAGCAATTTTATGACCAATTCTAGCTGTGAAATTTTTTTTGTGTGTAGTTTCTCCGACACTGGAGTAGTCTGTTGGGCTAATAAACCAATCTCCTTGGAGCGTACTGTTATTTCAAAGTGCCTCAGATACAGAGGAAGACAAGTTTCCTAACATGTTTCCTGACTGTTCTTGGAGAGAGTTGGCCTCAGGGGACTCTCCTCCTCAGTGTCAGCTGCCTACAAGCATTCAAATTTATTTTGCAACTGAAAAGGTGCAAAAAAATCCTATAGCTAAGATTGTTTACAGAGCGGTGACAACTTCTCCTCCCCTTGTGGGTGTGTCCTTTTTAGCCCCATTATACAGAAGTTATGTTTATGACAGAGATAAGATTTCAGAGCAAGAACAGAGCTGACTTAAACCCTTGAAGCTCCGCACAGCACAACCTTACTAGCACCTACCGAGAACCAGAACCGGAAGTCTTCTGGGCAGCTCAGTTTTCCTCCTCACTCTTCCCATTTCATGCTGGATAAGATGCTGATGGTAAAGCCTGTTGTTCATGACTGCTGTTCCTAGGAACAATCCCAGGGCAAAGAGCCAAGGGCCAATGCCTCTGGCCAAGCCAGAGGCCTTTATACCTGCAAAGGAAGGCAGGGCAGAATCATACTCCGCTCCCTCTCCCAGGTGTTCCAAGTCTCCTTCCCTCTGTCAGCCCTCTCTGGTCAAGTCAGAAGCCTTTATAGCTGCAAGGGAAAGCGGGCAGAATCAGGCTCCTCTCTCTCTCTCCCCCTCCCTCTCCCAGGTGTTCCCTGTCTCCTTCTCACAGTCTGTTTATTGCTGTGGTTCCTAAACTTTACAAGAAGGTAGAGAATGCTGTAAGTAGTGGGGGGGGGAGGCAACAGCAGCAACCACACTCCTGGGATTGTGCAGCGCTGGGGGAAAGGGTTTTTTCACACACCGGGGGTCATGCTGGCCCTCCAAAGGATGCAGGGGGTGCATACCTCTCTGCGGGGGGCCACACCCCAGTTTACCTTCCAAACACGATTTGAAGCTACTAGTTTTAGCCAAAACCAGGAAGTAAACCCAAAGTAACTTCAAAACATCTTTGGAAGGTATTCTGGAATGCGGGGAGACCCTCAGAAGGGTCCACGGCCCCCTGCACTCTCTGGAGGCCCAGCACAACCCCTGGTGATTTTTAAAAAAACTTTTTTCACCATCACTGATGCGATCCTGGGAGTGCCATCGCACATCACCGTACATTGCCATCCCCTTTTAGGGGGTAGCAACCGATTCTCCCTGACGTCTTGAAACCTCTGGTTTATTGGTATCCAATTCTCATTTAAAAATACTGAATGGCTGTCCCTTTATTGGATTGGATCATCTTTGTATTCTCAATTTAATCTCACATTTTTAATGCAATGTAATACTAGTGCAGTAGTCAGTGGCGTTCCTGCAGTAGGGGCTCGACAGTAAGTCGCACCCCGACCTACTACCGCGTTCACGAACCGGAGTGAGGAGGCCCCGCCCCTCGCGGTCGGAGCCATTCCGCGCAGCGAAGGCGAACGGGCAGGGTCTCCTGTCCGTTCTGCTTTGCTGCGCGGAATGGCTCTGATGGCGAGGGGGCGGGGCCTCCTTGCTCCGGTTCGTGAACGCGGTAGTAGGTCGGGGCGTGACTTACTGTCGAGCCCCTACCGCAGGAATGCCACTGGCAGTAGTGTTTGCTGTAAATAAATCTTACTGTTAGTTTTGTTTCATTCCAAAGATAAAATTTTATTTTATGATTTAGTATTGTTTTTATTTTGAATTACATGAATTACATCTTGTTTTTAAAGTTTCTGGTGCCAGGAAGGAAATTGTGTTATGAGTGCCACCTCGGTTATCTTGTGGCGGACTCAAGCCTGAAGAGAAGCTGAGGTGCTAAGACCGTTCATTAGAAATTGTCTTCAGTTACGACACTCAGATGGGAACATCCCCTTCTCCTGAGGTGTTCCTGGGCCACACCAACGCGGCTCAGGATAAAGTTGTGCAGGATTGACTGTTGGATTACACTACTAGCCAGGTTCCTTTTGCCTGGGAACGTGGTCTCTTTCAAGCCAACCCACAGTCAGCTGTATGTTGCGGAGTGCAGTTTGGGGGGAGGTGACTAGTATGCTGGCCTTGACCCATACCTTGACCCATACCCCTTCCACCATTGGTACCAATAGATGTATTACCATTCTATAGCTTTTGGAATTTTTTCTAGTAGACCAAAACAGTTGTTTTTGTAGATTTTTGTAGATTGTAAGCAAATAGAATAGCCTAAATTGCTTCCAGTTAGAAAGGAACGTTAATGTTAACCCTTCCCATACAGGACTGATTTTCTCTAATGGTCTTACTTGGAAACAGCAAAGACGATTTGTTTTAACTACTCTAAGAAACTTTGGTTTGGGGAAGAAAAGTTTAGAAGAACGAATACAGGATGAGAGCAGATACCTTATGGATGTAGTTAAAGATGAGAAAGGTAAGAAGTAGAGCCAATGGCTTGGGCAATCCATACACTGTTTTAAAGGAACAAGTCTCAAAATTATATTGGCTGTGGTATAAAGTTCTGTAACACTCCAGGGTCCAAATGTAACTCTTGATGTGTTGCCACACCATATTACAGTGCAGAGATCAACAGTGAAAAGCTCCACAGACTCTTTCCCACAATTGTTTGTAGAGTTTTTACTGACATTAAGGCAATGCTCGCAAGGTGCACTGTCTAGATTTGCAAGAGCGTCATTTTAGATATTGGTGCATTCTTTTAATTCTGTCTCTGATTAGGACAATCCTTGACCATTTCAAATGTCATTCTTGCAAAACTGATCTTTCTCCCGCTTGTGCTTGGCAATATATTGATTGATGCTTCCAGAAAGTATGCTATATTTCCCCCTGTATTCATTCTGGGGTCATCCCTGCCTAAACTATGATAGGAGGTCTACTCGGGAAAGGAGACGCTCATCCCCTTCCCCGAGTGTAAACCCAGGCTTGCCCTATCGGCCTCTTTGGATTTCCACCAGCTAAATAGCTGGCCAGGGGTAACCCAGGGGTTCTCAACCTGTGGCACGGGTAGCCCTAGGGGTTTGCGGACCTCTTGCTCAGGGTACGCCAAGCCCTGCCCCTTATCTGCCCCATCAGCAGCTAATTAAATGTTAATTAACATGGATTTTAAATTGTAATTATTTTCGGAGCCCTTCTGTCTCTCTGATTTTGGTTTTGGGATTATTTTTGTATTTTGGAAAATGTAATTTGGTGGGGTGGGGGAGGGAGGAGCTGATTTTGGAAATGTGATTTGGAGAAAAAAAAGAGATCCTTTCATATCCTTGCATAAGTAGAGGAAGCCATCTAACGGCGTAACCGGCCTGGTGGGGACAGGGATGTGGCCAACGTCATCCCCCGCCCCCTTCCAGGCCGGCTAGGCCAATGGCCCCCCACTCTCTCCCGGCCGGACCGCCCACGCAGCCAGCGACAGAGCACTTACCTTTCGCCACTGTCCGCGTGGAGACGGCTTCCCTTACTCCCTAGGCATCGTGAACGTGCTTTACAGCATTCACGACGTCTTCCGGGGACGGAACGCTTGTTCCATCACCAGCTTTTTTTACAGGATTGCGCTCATAGTCTCCATAGTCCTGTGGAACTCTTGTTGAAGTTACTGAGCTTGATTTAAAAAATGAATAAATACCGTATTGCCCTGAGTATAGGACGCTCCTGATTATAAGCCGCACCCTTAAAGTTTGGTGTTATTTTTTAAAAAATACATTTTAAACTTTTTTAACTTAAAGAAAATATACAATTAATAGAACAGTAAAACAGTACAGCTTTAGTACAGTTAAAGGGATAGGCACCCTGTCCCTTCTTGAATCTGAGCACCCTAGTATAAGTAGCCTTCCCAGATCCAAAGGGGGACAGAGTGCCTACCTTTAACCTTTGGAATTTGGGCAGGTGCAGCTTGTTGCACCCTTCCATGATGATGAGCTGCACCTGCCCAAATTTCAATGGTTAACAGCACAATCCTATGCATGTCTACTCAGAAGTAAGTCCCATTGCATTCAATGGGGCTTACTCCCAGGAAAGTGTGCATAGGATTTCAGCCTAAAGGTTGGCACTCTGTCCCCCTTTGGATATGGTAAGCCTATGCAGGAGCTCTTGCTCTCAACTTTCAAACTGCAGGATCAATAAATATCTTAGTTTCCACAGAGTCCTGGGGCTGGAACCTAAGGGTTAATTTTTTCAAATGCCTCTAAGGCTAGAGGTTGCTAGAGAGATCCTGGCCATTTAGCAAGTGATTAGGAGCTGAAAACACAGAGCTTTGCAGTTTAAAAAAAGAAAAAGTGTTTTACCTTTGAAAGAGACTTGGAGAGGGTTGAAAAAGAGACGCTTTGCAGAAAACTCTAGGCAGAAAATGCTAGACTTTGATTGTAGGCCGCACCCCTACTTTAAAGACTTGCCTTAGGGGGGAAAAGTGAGTCTTATACTCAGGTCAATACGGTACTACACGACTTTATTCTTATCAATGTCCTAAGTTCCCCACACTGTCCTTATGCTCTATTTTCATAATAAGGAAGCCATAAGCAATCTAATCGCTCCACTAATACTTCCTTTCTTCTTCCAGGGCAGCGATTTGACCCTCATTTTCAGATTAATAATGCTGTTTCAAATATCATCTGTTCCATTGTTTTTGGGGACCGCTTTGATTACCATGACAGTCGTTTCCAGAAGTTACTGCAGTTATTGGATGAAGTGGTAGTCCTTCAGGGAGGTATCTGGAACCAGGTACAGCTTCCTTGAGACCTTGTGAGCAGGTTGGACAGAATCACTCTGGTCCCCCCAGACATGATCCCCAATTCACAATATTGTCTCACAGCTCCTTTTGAGTCTTCCCCTTCTTCCAGTTTTCTCTTTGTCATGTAGGTATCCTCTTCTTGACCCTCTTCTCTAGATTTAGCATTACGTCTTATGCTGCTGAGGACACCTAGGTTTACAGTGTGTATCTTTTCAGTAACATCAGTAACATCACGTCTGTTGTTTTACTAAAGCCTTCCAAAGACCTTCAGAATGAAGGGAAGAAATTGCATGTTCAAACGTCCCCTCATGGTCAAAACTCCCTGCACATGGGTAGCTGGCACATCATCAAGTAGATTTGTAGGCTAGAATCTTTCTCTCTGTCATACTAGCTTTCCAGAGGCAAGGAGCTGAGAGTTGGTTTTTACATGAGGAATACTCAGCAATGTTCCTCCATTGTGCTAAAATAGAATAACCAAGTAACATTGGAAAATTGATCTATGTCTGACAGAGCTAAAGAGAGAAGCCGAATCCCATCCAGCTACTGGGCTGCCCTGAGGTAGCCCAGATGCACCTCAAAGTAAGTGGACAATCATCCCCTTCCCTGGGTGTAAGCGGCGGGAGTCCCAATGGGCTTCCTTGAATGTACAGGAGCTCTGGATCTTGCGTACATTCGTGCTGGCCGTGTAAGACCGAGCAGGGCCTGGAGAGGGCTTTGGATACTGGCATATCTCACCGCTGATATCCCCCCTCACTGCCCGGTTCGCCCTCCCCCCGCCCCTGCCCCGGCCAGTGTAGGCCTTACCTGCTCCAGCAGTCCTTACTCACCAGGTGACATAAACACATTTTTAGGTGCATCTACGACACCCTGCGCTAAGGGAGTGCACGCTCCCCATGCGCACTGTTACGCAGGATTGCGCGTGAGTGTATTATTTGAGCTCAACATGCAGTTGCTAAGGTAAATATGATAGCCTTGTGAAGAGTTCTAAACACACATGCATGCACACCAACTGTAATGTTTGGAATGACTTTCCATGCAGTGAGAGGTTGTCATATGAACTCTGCATGACTTCCAGATGGTGAGAGTTTTTTTTAAGTTTTTTTAAGTTATAGATACCACTTTTCTAAAATTCAAAGTAGAGTACAACAAACATATAAAACCAACTAATACATCATTAAAAACCCCATTTAAACCATCCACAATTCCTCCCTCCTCGAAAGCCAGATGGAACAAATAGGTCTTTAAACCCTGCCGAAAACCATGTAGCGAGGGGTCTGTCTTCAATTCCTCTGGCAACCGATTCGAGAGTCATGGTGCCATAATGGAGAAGGGCCTACACTTTACCGCCATCCCTCTGGCTTCAGTTGGCGGTGGTATCCTAAGAAGGGCCCTCCCTGATGATCTTAGGGGCCGAACGGGATTGCATGGGAGAAGGCGGTCCTATGCTTTAAAGGTCGTCACCAACACCTTGAATTAAGGAATGGGCAGCCAGTGACCATTTTCCAAAAGATGGTAGTCATCTGCAAGAGAAATCAGTCAAGGCTATCTAATTGACATCTTTTCTTTCTGCTAGCTTCCTTCCCTAGAGACCAGTGTGATGTTATGTTGAAATGAAGCAGTATGTATATAGATTTGTTTTTAAACATTGCTTAATGTATTCTCTATAATAATATTGTCATGGAAGTTTTAAAAACTAAGGTATAAGAAATTAGAACTTGAAGTTCCAGAGGGATTCTGGAGCACAGCACACTCATTATCTGGGTAGAACTCCTTTAGGATTGGTGATGCTGCAGTAGAGATGTGATTTTAGAGAAAGTGATGAGGGACAGGATTGGTTTTGAGTAAAGGAGTCAGAAGCTGAGAGATGGGAAGGGGGCCGTTGGTCAGTAAGAGAGAAGAGTGTAAAGGGAAAGTGGCCTATGAGGAACAGAATGGAAAAATTCTGCCTGAATATGGCGTAAGTAGAAGCATTAGTTTAAGAATAGTTTTTTTAATTGATGATTTTATTTCAAAATAACTCACTTGGTTTGATTAACATTATTTGAAACAGTAACAATATAAAGTGTGACTTTGAGGGAACTGGGAGAGGAAAGAAAAATCTCGCACAGTGGCAGTGGGCTGGAGATTCCAGCAAGTCAATATTTCTCAGGCTAAGAACATGTCAAGAATATGTTCCTGTTCTACGAGGTTCTCTGGAAGTTCTCATTTGTTTCTCTCCACACTGTATAATTTTGGTTTTTTGTTTCCTCAGCTGTATGATGCCTTTCCAACCCTAATGAAGTACCTACCAGGACCTCATCAGACTATTTTTAAAATCGGGGAACAATTGAAATCCTTTTTGATAGAAAGAATTGAAAAGCACAAAGAAGATTGGAATCCATCTGAAACCAGAGATTTCATTGACGCTTATCTAAATGAAATGGCCAAAGTAATGGACAAATTAAAACAAACCAGCTTCATATGACCTGAGAAACAGACTCTAGGCTGGTCAATTGATTTGTCTAAACCTCCAGTGGTTTACCTCCTCATTGTTACTGTTTACTCTGCTTGAATTCAGTGTATGCCTGTGTGTATGTATGTGTGCAGCGTCATATGAAATGATGTGTTTTTAGGAGGCAGACAATTTTAATTTCACCACGTGTCTGTCATGTTCCAGAGCATTTCAACAGTTGTCATGACCAAAATATGTTGCTGCCGGTTTTGCCCCTCCCTGCCCCTGTTCCGCCCTTCCCCTCCCACCTCTCCTGCTGACTTACCTGCTCCAGTGGGAGAAGCCAGCATCGCAGGAAAGCGTCAGCCTTCCCAGTGTCATCCTGGAATTGCGCTTTTATAGCAGTGCTGGCAGAAGGCTCGTTCCTCCAGCGCTAAAGCCCAAAAGCATTGGGCTGTCAGTTTAACTGAATGACGCAACCACCAACACTTTACTCTCATTTTTCATTCACCTCCAGCAATGGTCTCTCCTCTCAGGAGCTTCCGGAGTGAACTCTCAGGCAGTTGGAGCAAGAGTGACTACTTCCATCCGCTTGGATGTTTTGTCACTTTCCTGGGGTGACATGATGTCACTGACATCATGATGTCACTGACATCACTGGGTTACTTGATCTCTGCCTCCTCCCCTTCCTGGTCGCTAGGCACATTTCAGTTGCTAAGCAGCCTAGCTGTCCCAGACAGAGAAGGGACCACCCCTAGCCCTGGCAAAACCCTCTGGCAGTGGCTTTCTGTAGTTTGAATCCCCACTGCTGAGGTGTTAGCTGGCCAAAACCCAGAAAGACACAGGCAGAAAATACCCACAGAGAAACAGGGAGCCCAGGAAAATGCAGGGATTCATCACAGTCTTTCTTTGCTGGAAGTACCCTTTGCTTAATTTAATGTCAGCTTTTCATTCTCAAGGCTGTTGACTTAATCCATCTGAAGTGCCCTTGAACTAGACATATTGCAGAGATCTTAGATCTCACTACGATCACCTGATGTTGAGGTGATGCTTTTGTTACAGATGAACCCATTGGAACATTTGTGTCTTTTATTTTAAAGGATGCTGCTGCTTCCAGTTTCCATGAACAAAATCTTCTAATAACAACACTAGATTTGTTTTTGGCTGGAACAGAATCAACTTCTATAATCCTGTGCTGGGCTTTACTGTACATGGCAGTTTATCCAGAAATTCAAGGTAGAATTGTCATTGGTGTTTCTATCTTTCATTAATTTAAAGTCCCCAATACAATGCTGTAATGTTGCTTCATTATAGGGACTCTTTGCCTCTAATCTCAATCATGATATTTCTATAATTCTGTATCAGAATATATTCTAATACAGGGGTTCTCAACCAGTGGTATGCGTACCACTAGTGATAGGTGGCCCATCAGGAGATGGTACGCGATCCCCCTAGCCGCAAAGATGGAGGCTGCCAGGGCGGCTGCCAGAACCCTGAAAACAGCGGCACAAGCTCTGCACAGCTGGCAGAGGCCGAGCACATGGGTTTAAAGGGCTGGAAAAGGCCCTCCCACCCAAACCACACTTGGAAAAGGCACCTCCCATCACAGGGCTCCAGCTCAGCCGAAAACCTGGAAATAAGTGGTGATGACATCATCACCACTTACGTTCAGTGGTACTAGCAACAGCGACAACCACGGAGATGGTATTCCACACTGAAGGGGTTGAGAACCTCTGTTCTAATATAAATTAGAATATTTTCTATAAATTCTGTAGTAAAAAATGTAATTCTACAACAGCCCAATCCTTATTGTTGGGCTCTGCTGGTAGAATGTGCATGTCATCACAACCCCAGTGGGGGAGCAGCAATCTGCGCCATGCTGCCAAAGCGTGGATTCATATTCGGTCCACCCACTGTCCCCCGAGCCACCAGGGCACAAGGCCAGTGACAACCCTCAGCCTCCTGTGAATCCTCGCAAGGACAGGCCAAGTCTCAGGGAAGGGGCCACAACACCCTAAGAGAGCAGGCTAGTGGTAGATGCCACAGCAGTATGAGCGAACTCTGAATGCGTCTTTGGCATCCCAAAAGGAGGAGGTCAAAACCTCCAGCTGCTCCTTGCAGGATGAAGGCCTCTCCACCTTGGGGCAATGCTGCCCCTTTAACCACAGGACAAGGACAGGTAAAGCAAGGTGTGGGGATGGGGTGGTGGTGACAGTCCAGGAATGGGAGGTCCCAGAGCTACATAAGGCACTTGAGGCCAATGATGAAGCAGGCTGTGGACAGGATACCTGAGGGGTTTGCAGAATATGCTTTCCCGGGGTTCAGGCTGGGGCCAAGCATACGGAGGGAGCCAGCCAGAGGCGTCTCTCCGGTAGGGGCGGGGCTGTAAGTATCGCTGCGGTCATAGTCTCTTTACCGAGCGAGGAGGAGGCAGCCCCGCCCCCTCACTGTCCGAGCCAGTCCCCTACGGAGAAACCGGCAGGGAAGAGACCCTGCCTGCTGCTTTCTCCGCAGGGGACTGGCTCCGACAGTGAGGGGGCGGGGCTGCCTCCTCCTCGCTCGGTAAAGAGACTATGACCGCAGCGATACTTACAGCCCCGCCCCTACCGGAGCGACGCTAGTGGAGCCAGCAGATGGGTAGAAGAGGAAGGAGGGTTCCAGTTGCTTGGCCAGCAACTCCCTTTCTCCTAGCTCTCTTTACCCTGGGACCAAGAAGGATCCAGACACCGGTGGGGCTCATCCCTCTCCAGCAGCTCTGCCTGGAGGATGGAGGAACTTACAGTTATATAGTTATATGTGCACATCTAGTTATATGTATACAGCTTGCTCTGATCAGGGCTTTGGTTGAATCATAAATACCAATTGGGGGCTGCAAAATGGGGTGAAACTGCAGCAGAGGTAGGCAGGCTTTAGTGGTGTTCTCCTGCTGTGGTTTTGATCCTGATTTATGCTCCCCATGTGCCACTGTTCAGTGAAAAGACTTCCACTGAAAATCAATGTAGTTTTTTTTCTTCTCTTCATTTAAAAATGGTATGCGGGGGTCACGATCACAGGCATAGGAATGAAGGGATGGGAGCGGTCCGCCCCCCGGGCAGCACGTCTGTGGGGCAGGAGTGGGGCAGCAGTGACCCCCGCGGCTGCGTTTTGGTGGCGGCGGCTTTTTGTGCCACTTTTTTTCCTTTTTCGCTGTGAGGCTCGCCACTGCTGCCGAGGCTTCCGGAAGCCGTGGAGGTGTTCCCCGCCCTCCTGCCTGCCCCCAGGGGCCGTTTTCGGCCACTCACAGGCTGTATGACATCACCCTGGGGGCATGGCGTCCGGGTGATGTCACGTGGTGGGGACGTGGCTTCCACCAGGGGGGGGCATCACCGAGGCCTGCCGACCCTGACTGGGGGCGACATTCCTACGCCTCTGGTCACGATTGGGATCAGGGTCGCAGCAGTGGCAAACTACTAAAGCTCACCAGCCCCCAACTGTGGTTTCACACTCTTTCATAGCTTCCCCACTTCCTAAGCCCCAATTGGGGTAAGTTGCATGATTAAGCACATGTGTAAAGGTAAAGGTGACCCCTGACAATTAAGTCCAGTCATGTCCGACTCTAGGGTGTGGTGCTCATCCCCATTTCAAAGCCGAAGAGCCAGCGTTGTCCGAAGACGCCTCCGTGGTCATGTGGCCGGCATGACTCTCCTTGCCGCAGCGCGTAGCATGCGGCTGGAACACGAAGCGCTGTTTACCTTCCTGCAAGCGGTACCTATTTATCTACTCACATTAACATGCTTTGGAACTGCTAGGTTGGCAGGAGCTGGCCAAGCAACGAGAGCTCACCCCGTTGCGGACTCGAACTGCCGACCTTTCGATTGACAGCTCATGGTTCAGCGGTTTAACCCACTGCGCCACCCGCTGGCCTAAGAAACATGTGTACCTGAATATAAAAAAATAAATGTGGCATCAGTCAAAGGCCAATCTAGTCCAACTTTCCGTTTCCTATGGTGACCCACCAGCTGTCTCTGGGAAGCTCACAAGCAGGAGAAAAAAGTATACTCCTCCTGTGCCATTGCTTCCTGCCAATGGTATTCCAGAGGTATACTGTTGCTGAACCTGACGGTAGCGCAAAACCATTGTGACTAGTAGCCATTGATAGACCTGTCCGCCATTGACTGTTCCAATTTCATTAAGCCAAGATAGTGGCTGTGCTGCATCTTGTGACAATGAATTCCGCAGATTATCTATGCATCGAGTGAAGAAGTTCCGGTACTTCCTAAATCTCCTACCAATCAGTTATACTGATCAATTACTCCCAGTTTTAGTATTGTGAGAGCAGGTCAGAAACTTCTTTCTCCAAACTGTACATAATTTATGTCACATCCAACAACAATTCTCCTTAACGACAGCACATGTTCAAATATCATGAGCTTTGTTGGACAAATTTGTGCCCCTTTGTTATGCACACTTAACCTCCAATATAGTACATTTAGGAATATGAAGCATAATACATTTATCTATTTAGAAGACACACATCAAGTAAGGAGCAATGGCTTGTTCTTACTAATACAGTATATGTTCCTCTTGGCATAGAAGAGGCAGACTCTCTTGGGCAACTGAAAACCAAGCAAGTTTATGTGCAATTTTGCAAATTGTACATTCATCACTCTTTAAACTTTCCCATCTTTTGTAATGAGACCTTGCATGTCAGTTTGTTTTTCTTGTATTGTTATTTTGTTTGTAGCCAAAGTCCAAAGTGAAATAGACTCTGTGATTGGCCAGTCCCGCCAGCCAAGAATGGATGACAGGGACAGCATGCCTTATACCAATGCGGTAGTCCATGAAGTTCAAAGAAAAAGCAACATTTTGCCTTGGAGTATTCCTCGTATCACAACTAAGGACACAGAACTGGCTGGGTTTTGTGTGCCCAAGGTAAGAACTTAAGACAATGTATCATTCTTTTCTTTATTTACTCCTCCCAAGAGATGCCAAACTTATATTGAGGTGCGTTTTTCTTCAGCCAAGAAACCCCAGCAGGCCAGGGACAGAGCTGATGCCCTTCCTTCACATCATTGGTAGAAGAAACCTCATGCACTCAGTTGTAGGCCTGGCCCTTCGTACTGCAGTGTTGTACTTTGTAAGACTGTGGGCGCAATCCAAACCTACTTAGGCCGCTGTTGTAACCAACGGCCCAACGAAAATGGGAGGCCCCAGAACGGAAAGGGGATTCAAATCCCCTTTGAATTCCCCTTTTGGAGGGGATTTGAATCCCCTTTCCATTCTGGGGCCTCCCGTTTTCGCTGGGCCACTGGTTACAACAGCAGCCTAAGTAGGTTTGGATTGCGCCCTGTGACAGATGGGACCCCAGGTTTGCGTTTTGGACTTGGTACTTTCCTGACAAGAAAAGTCGCAAGAATGTTGGAGCCCAAGCAGGACTAAGATGTGTTAAATCCATCTGAACATGTGTTCTGGGAGTTTTGCAAGAATCTTCTTCCAGGTCCCATTAGTTAATCCCCCTGGGAGATTGTTTGTCTTCTCCTACTGTGTGCTTGCTTACATGGATCAATTCTGGAAATATTGCTGGCTAAGCGTATCTTGGGGCGAATTTATTGGTAGCACATAATCTGACATGATAGAGTTGATCTGGTGTTATGTGGGTTGGAGCTTTTTTCACAACTATATTTCTCTGCAGGAAGTTTTCCATTTCTAAAATGCATTGTTAGTAACCTAATGAATGGATACCATTGTAGTCAAACTTGACATTTTCAAAGTTGTAATGAACTTACCATAGCCGTCTTCGCAGGTACCGTCCATGTATTCATTCAATGCATGCTGTTCAATCACAGCTACAGGCCCACCCTGACTCCATGTGTAGCTTTGGCTATTTTCTCAACATTCAGTGGAAGGCAAAGCAGGTTCTGATCATAGAAGCACACAGAGCTCATATTCACCACCCACTACCCAGTTCAGGGCAGGGACGATGGGTAAGGACATGAGAAGAGCTGTGCTGGATCAGGTGCACGGACCATCTAGTCCAGCATCCTGTTTCTCACAGTAGTCAACAAGATGTCTCTGGGAAGCCCACAAACAGGAGTATTTATTTATTTTAAAAAATTATATCCTGCCTTATCCTATGCCGAAGGCAAATGCTCAAGGCGGCTTACAACAAAAATTAAAATACATAATTTAAAATAATACATAAAATAAGTTTAAACAATACGTAACTAAATTTAAAAACAATAAAATCCACTGGGGGGTGCAACAGTATGGAGCAGAGAAGCAGCATGGCAGAGCATCTTGAGACACAGGAGGCAGACCACAACACATCACCCAAACGCTAGATGAAACAAAAACGTTTTGAGCCCTCGCCGAAAAGTCATGAGGGAGGGGGTGGTTCTCAGATCCCCTGGCAGGGAGTTCCACAGTTGTGGTACCACTGCAGAGAAGGCTCGCCCACGTGTTCCCTAACTTGCGATAGAGGTGGTACCCGCAGGTAGAAGGCGTGCTCCTCTCCCACCATTGCTCCCCAGCAGAAGCGTCGCTCCGGTAGGGGCGGGGCTGTAAGTATCGCTGCGGTTACAGTCGCTTTACCGAGCGAGGAGGAGGCAGCCCCGCCCCCTCACTGTCCGAGCCAGTCCCCTGCGGAGAAAGTAGCAGGCAAGAGACCCTGCCTGCTGCTTTCTCCGTAGGCGAATGGCTCGGACAGTGAGGGGGCGGGGCTGCCTCCTCCTCGCTCGGTAAAGCGACTGTAACCGCAGCGATACTTACAGCCCCGCCCCTACCGGAGCGACGCCTCTGCTCCCCAGCAACTGGTATTCAGAGGTACAACCACCATGACTAGGATCCAGGATAGATGAATCCTCCATGAATTTGTTTATTGCTAGTTACAACCATCTACGCTAGTGGCCATCACCACATCTTATGGTAGTAAATTCAATAGACTAATTATGCACTGTAAAAATATAAGTATTTCCTTTTCTCTGTCCTAAATCTTCCATCACTTTCATTGGATGTCGCCTGGTTCTAGTGTTTTGAGAAAGGGAGAATAACTTCTTCCTATCCACTCTCCTGGCGTCATGCATACTTTTATAAGTCACAGTCACAGTCCCCCTTCACTATCTTTTTTGTAAATGGGAAAAAAGCAACCCAAATGTTGTGGTCTTTCCACACAAGGAATGTACTTCACCCTCATGATAATTTAGGTTTTGTTTTTCTGCACCTTTTCTCATTTTACAGTATACTTTTTGAGATGTGATGAACAGAATTGTGTACTGCATTCCACCTATGGCTGCACCATTGATTTATAAAAAGAACATTATAACGTCAACAGTTTTAGTTTGAATCCCATTCCTGTGATAAGAAGGTTTATAGCTAGGCTTACCAGACGTCCTGGTCCGCCCGGGACAGTCCAGGTATTTTGGGGTTCATCACGGGCAAGTCCTGGGAGGCCCCCAGCAGCCATTACAAAAAAAAAATGTGCACAAGCGTCCTGGAACAAGCATCCTCGCGCACAAGCGTCCTGGATGCCCTTCATTCCTAAGGGCTCCCGGGCTGCTTGTTTGCATGCGCGCGGCTCGGCCTGGAAACCCTTAGGGCTTTCAGGCCACTTGTTTGCATGCATGCGGCTTTTGCGAGCTGCACGCATGCGCACAAGCGGCCTGGGAGCCCCAAGGGTTTCCAGGCCAAGCTGCACGTATGCAAACAAGCAGCCCGGGAGCCTCGCGAGCCTTGCGCACGTGCACAAGTGTCCTGGAAGCCCTTCATTCCTAAGGGCTTCAGTCCTCTTGTGCACATGCGTGCAGCTCGCGATTTTTTTGCGAGCTGCACGCATGTGCACAAGCGACCTGAAGCACTTAGGAACGAAGAGCTTCCAGGACACTTGTGTGCCAGGCTCGCAAGCCTTGCACATGCGCATAAGCGTCCTGGAAGCCCTTCATTCCTAATGGCTTCAGGCCACTTGTGCGCATGCATGCAGCTCGCAAAAAAATCATGAGCTAAGCGCATGCGCATAAGTGGCCTGAAGCCCTTAGGAATGAAAGGCTTCCAGGATGCTTCTGCACGAGGCTTGCGTGCCTTGCAAGGAAAAATGGAGGCACCACCACCACCACCCACCAGATGTCGAAAAGAGTGGTGGAGACTGGATGAAAAGGCATGGTAAGGGGGTGAAAGAATGGGGGGGTTAATTTCAGCCACCCTTACATCTGGGAAAAAAAATAAAATGTTAAAAAAATCAAACCAAAAATTCAAGACCGCAAAACCCAAGTAAAGTTTTTTTAAAAATTGAATATAACGTTTTAGCCACATTAACTGTGTAATCCTATCCATGTTTAGCCAGTAGTTTCTCTGTGTTTAATGGGTTGTTGTTGTTGTTCAGTCGTTAAGTCGTGTCCGACCCTTCGTGATCCCATGAACCATATCCCGCCAGGCCTTCCTGTCCTCCACTATCTTCCTGAGTTTGCTCATTTTCATGTTCGTTGCATCAGTGATGATGTCTAACCATCTCATCCTTTGCCTTCCCCTTCTCCTTTTGCCTTCAATCTTTCCCAGCATCAGAGTCTTCTCCAGAGAGTCCTCTCTTCGCATTAGGTGGCCAAAATATTTGAGCTTCAGCCTCAGTACCTGTCCTTCCAGGGAACAGTCAGGGTTGATTTCATTTAGGATTGACTGATTTGATCTCCTAGCAGTCCAAGGGACTCTCAGGAGTCTTCTCCAGCACCACAGTTCGAAAGCATCTATTCTTCGGCGCTCAGCCTTCCTTATGGTCCAGCTCTCGCAACCATACATTGCTACTGGGACCACCATCGCCCTGACTATACGAACTTTTGTTGGCATGGTGATAGCTTTGCTTTTTATTATGCTATCTAAGTTTGCCATAGCTTTCCTTCCAAGGAGTAAGCGTCTTTTAATTTCATGGCTGCTGTCTCTGTCTGCAGTGATCTTGGAACCCAAAAAAGTAAAATCTGTTACTGCTTCCATTTCTGCCCCTTCTATTTGCCAGGAATTGATGGGACCAGATGCCATGATCTTAGTTTTATTAATGTTGAGTTTCAAGCCAACTTTTGCACTCTCCTCTTTCACTCTCATCAAGAGGCTCTTTAGTTCTTCTTCACTTTCTGCCATTAGGGTGGTATCGTCTGCATATCTGAGGTTGTTGATGTTTCTCCCGGCAATCTTGATTCTGGCTTGCGATTCATTCAGCCCTGCATTTCTCATAGTGTACTCTGCATATAAGTTAAATAAGCAGGGTGACAATATACAGCCTTGCCGCACTCCCTTCCCAATTTTGAACCAATCGGTTGTTCCATGGCCTGTTCGAACTGTTGCTTCTTGACCCGCATACAGGTTTCTCAGGAGACAGGTAAGGTGATCTGGTACCCCCATCTCTTTAAGAATTTGCCACAGTTTGTTGTGATCCACACAATCAAAGGCTTTTGCGTAGTCAATGAAGCAGAAGTAGGTGTTGGGACTTAATACCAAATAAGTTTGCATAGTAAATATGTGTTATTGAATGTTTTTTTCCTAATCTGATATTTTAATTCACTTATTTTTGATCACTGAAAAAATATTTATAGCATGTAAAATTAAAGTTTCATGTTTTAACTTTGTTTACTAAATATAAATCACTGGTGTAACCAGCGGGGCAGCGAGAACGGGAGACCCCAGAATGGAAAGGGAATTCAAATCCCCTCCAAAAAGGGATTCAAAGGGGATTTTAATCTCCCCTCCAAAGTCTCCAGCCCTGCCTTGCCCTGCTGGATTGCGCTGTAATTTTTCAGACAACCCATATATATTTTCCACATTTATATACTGCCCATTCTCCAAGGAGTTCAGGTAATGAACATGGCTCCTCTCACTCCATTTTAATCAGACAACCCTGTGACGTAGTTCAGGCTAAAAAATGGTGACTGGCCTGAGGTCACCCATTAGGCATCATGGAAAAAGTAGGGACTTGAAGCTGTTGATTGAAGACTAACGGCGCAATCCTCATGTAGCCTGGGACGGTGGAACAAGCGTTCCGCTGCCCTAAGCCATCTCAAAAGTGCCATAAAGCATGACTCACGAACAGAGAGCGCAAGGCCGGCCTCTCCATCTCTGCCGCCGGAGCTCTCGCCGGACCGCCAGGGGACCCAGGTAAGGACCAGCTGACTGGGGGGCGGAGGTTCGGGCAGAAAGGGAGGGCGGCCATAGGCCCAGCGGACCCAGGAGGGGGTGGTGAACAGCTTCGTGTGAATCCTGATCCTTGTCAGGCAGCTGGGCCGTTACACGGAAATTTCGCTGGCGGAAATCCGAGGAGGCCGATCAGCCGCCCCTGGATTTACACTCAGCGAGTGTCCCCTTCCCCGAGGAGACCTCTGCCCAGGCGTCAGCCTGCCCATGGCGGTGCTCAGGATCCGGCGGGCAGCTTAGACCGCCCAGCGGATCCTTAGGCAGGATTGGGCTGCCCCACTGTAACCATGGCACTATGCTGGCTCTTGGTGTGATCAGGCCATCAGGATCTTTGGTGATCAGTACAAATCTAGTGGCGAGTGGACAGACTGGCCTTTTGCTTACTTATAACTTCTCTCTGAAATTAAATGTCCAGCTTCCGTCTCAATTGGAACCAAGAGCTAGGACTGAAAGTTGCTGGTAGGTAGTACAATATTGGAAGAATTCGGAGATACCTTCGCTGGAAGATTGGTGGCTCAAAGTTTTGGACTATGCTGAAATGGATAAACTTACAATTTTAATTAAAGAAAAGTCAGTTAACCTTTTCGTGAATAACTGGAAACCATTTATCGATTTTTTAAGAGAGAGAGAGAAGAACAATGTGATGAAATGTGGATTTAATGAATAGAATGTGGGTGTTATTTTGGCTTAGTTGGATATTATATGTAGAAAATAGTGAATAGTATGCTAGTAGGATGTATTGCTTCGTGCTTGCTATAACTTTATGAAATATGTATTGTTTTTATGTTTTAATATATCAATAATATATATATAAATGAATGTTGCTGGTAGGTAGCTAGCATTTCCAATATCCTGGTGTTTCACAAACCTGAATCTAGCTGACCTCACATTTTGGGAATGTTTAAAATGCATATAGGAAATCATGTCTTTGATAAGTACTGTACAGGCTTTGCATAATAATAATTTTAAAAAAACCCTGGCTACAGCCAAAACATATCTTCTCTCTGTAAGTCAGTGGATATAGTTGGGCTTTAATCTCGGAGGTTAGTACTGTACTATTGTAGATTTACAGGTTACTTTACTAGCAGCTCCCTGATGTTTTTATATACTTCTCTGCTTCTTCTTTGGCAGGGAACTGTTATAATTACTGACTTGACATCCGTATTCTTTGATAAGGATGAGTGGGAAACCCCTGATGTCTTTAATCCTAGCCATTTCCTGAAAAATGGTCAGTTCAGGAAGAAGGAAGCATTCATGCCCTTTTCTGCAGGTAAGAGTTAATGGATTGCCTACAAATGCTGAGTCAGGCACAGACTGTGAAGAGAATTGAGAGTTTCTCCCTTACTTTCCAGTGCCTGCTGTGTTGGTTACTCATAGAGCAAGTATAGCTTTTTTCTTTCTTGCAATACAGTTCAGCCTGAGCAGCAGATGCTCTATGTTACCTGGTACACAACAATTCACTGTCTGAAAACCTGACTGGATCCAGTTGACGTTTCTAGTATGCATCATGTGCCAAGTTAATATCGGTTTGAAACTAATATTAATTGGATATCTGTGTACGCTTACCAGATCGCCGACTGGAACGGAGAGGCTTGCACTTAAGGGGCGGGGCGCGGGGGGCCAGAACGCGACGCGTTTTGAACCACAGCAGTTTTATGTGCTGTGGAATATGAAGCAGTAATTTTCCTGTGTAACCATTGTCACAAAAACAGAGTTCATTGTATCAAAAACATTAACTAACATGGCTATTTCCCTCCTCTTTTCCAGGAAAGCGAGCTTGTCTTGGAGAGCAACTGGTTAAGATGGAGCTTTTTCTTTTCTTCACTGCCTTACTGCAGAAGTTCACGTTCCAGGCTCCAAAAGATGTGACATTGCATTTTGATTCCAAACTGGGCTTTCCAGTGGCCCCCCAGCCATACCAGATATGTGCACACCCTCGTTAAGCCAAACAATTCTGTCATTGCTTCTCCTAGTAGAATTAAGGTTAGCTGACAACATCCCCCATTGTACTATTTAGAGACCCTACTGTTGAGATCAGTATCAGTGATCTCAACAGTGATCAGTGCGGTGCTCATCTCCATGTCTAAGGCTGAAGAGCCAGTGCTTTCTGAAGATGCTTCCGTAGTTGTGTGGCCAGCATGACTAAGGTGACACTGTTACCTTCCCGCCGCAGCAGTACCTATTTCTCTACTTGCATTTCTTGCTTTTGATCTCCTAGGTTGGCAGGTTGGCAGGAGCTGTGGCACTCGGGTCTCAAACTGTTGTCCTACTGACCTTCCGGTCTGCAGTTCAGCATCTTAACCATTAAGCCACCACTTAATGTACTTCTGTCCCTTCTGTACTCATCCTGCAGTTCAAGTGACCTGTGGGGTGACAACAGAACTAGGTAGCTAGTCCCAACCAAAGCAGATTCCAATTGAGTTTACCATTAAAAATGCCCAATGAAATAGGATGTGTAGCTTCCATGGGAGTGGCAGTATGATCTCACTCTGTGATTCCTGGCAGATCTACCACAACACATGTGTACCATAACAATTAGCCACTTGAGGGAGACCTCCAGACTGCCCCCTCACTGAATGCAGCCATTGGTATGGTTGCTTTGGCGGTCAGGATTTACAGCCTGATCCTGTGTAAGGATATGTGGCTGGCCCCTTGGGCATCCTCAGTGTCTGGGGGGAGGTGGACTAAGGGCTGCCGGCCTCCATGTCGGCGGCCCTTACTCTTCAGGCGTCAGAAACATGTTTTATGGCACGATTACGATCCGCAGGCTTTTTTTTCACAGGATTGGGCCGTTACTTGGAATTCGGCTGTAAATCCAGCAACTCTGCTATTTCCATAAGAATGCTTTCCAACTGTGCTGTGGAAGGTTTATACAAGAGATAAAATAATTCAAGAGTGACCATTAGTCTGAATTGTCCTCTTTCTCCTCCTTTTTCTGTTGTGATGTTTTCCCATTGTTTGATGTAAGCTGCTCCAGAGGCCTTGTTTGCTGAAGGGCAGCATTCTCATGCTTACCGTAAATAAATGAATGCTGTACATTTTCCTGTTTATCCTGCCTCTACTTCCCTCCCCAGCCTCGCTTGTTTCCCTATGTCTCTTTTAGACTGTGAGCTTTTTGGGACAGGGAACCGTCTCACTCCTTCCTTTTGTAAACTGCTTTGAGGATGCTTTGTTGAGTATATAAATACATTGAAAGAATGAATAAGCTATCGGAAAAAACAGATAGATCAACACCAACTTTTGTTTCTGTGCTTGCTTCTATGGAAAAACAGATGTTTTCTATTTAAGGCTGCAATCCTACACACATTTTCCTGGGAGTAAGCTTAATTGGCCTAACACACATATCCAGGTGTCAAGTTTGATTCCGTATCTACCACAAGCAGCATCATTTTGCATGAAGATACTGTATGCCCAATGTATTTTTTTTTTAATTTTAGTCTGCATGCACCATTCAGTTTGACACAGGCCAAAGTTCTGCTTTATGTGTAGTGTAGACAAGTCTGTGCTGATCTACTTTAGCAGTGATTTTGTCTGTAGATTCAGGTCCTGCTTCTAGTTATGCTGCAGCATAGTAGGCACATTAAAGAATGAAAAGCGGTATTACTAGATTTGAAGCAGGGCAGGACTAAGACCTTTAGAGGCCATAAGCACTGTTTTGTTTTTTTTAATCCACGGATTTGACTCAACACGGGTGGCAAAACTGTGGAAGAGGGAGTCTGACCCCACCACAGTACTTTTTCATCATTGGGGGGGGGGGGCCTGCCAGCTGCTTCCTGGTGTGTTTCAACTGCTGAAAAAAAAGAAAAATGCAACCAGGAGTCTCTGGCGGCATCTACAGGTTGCTTCCGGTTGCGGTTTTTCTTTTCTTTTCTTTTCCAGTCAGTTTAAACAAAGTCAGGAGGAGGAAAGCGGAGAAGATGCTGGTAAAAAGGTAATGTGGCACAGCTCCCCACCCCAGTTTTCATATACTGCAGTTCCAGGAACAGAACCCCAGTGGATAAAAAGGTCCAACTGTAATTCAAAATAAAAACCATATTAAAATGTAAAATAAAATGTTTCTTTTCTAATGAAACAAAACTTCCGCTACAGCACCAGTATTGCGTTAAAAAATGTGACATTAAATTGAGATTACAAAGACGACTTTAACAGCGCAATCCTGTGTAAAGATGCGCTACCGGACTAAAGGGCCAGCCACTGCATCATTAGCCCATTCTGGGCTGCCCCGGCACTGTTTGTTCCCTTCCCCAGGTGTAGGCAAGCCCAGCGCCTATGGCAATGTTTCCCAAACTTTTTTGACCCATGGCTCCCTTGTTCCACTGGCCATTGCCCACAACTCCCCATCTGAACTTTTCCCAGAAGCGAGCAAGGGAGCTGAAAATGAATGGTGCACTAAAGAGACAGGTACTCTTTACATGTTCAGAGGCACCCTTATGTATATGTATATATGTATATTCCCAAAATGAGCCCTAAAGTGGATTTGCCACACTTATGCCAAGCAGCAGCGAAGCCAAGAGCACAGCCCTACAGGTGATGGCAGGGTTGGGTTGCTGCCCCTCCTCCTTTGGTGGGCCAGGGGCACCTACCTGGTGGAGAGAGCTGATGCAGTCTGCTATGGTCCTGTTCACCCTAATAGCGCGCCCACAAAAATTGGCAGCAAATGGCATGGCTCAAAAGCGCCAGGAAAAGCCAGCAATGGCACTTTGCACCAGAAGGATAATGGCGGGGGAGGGGGAATTAGAGACTACAGTGATGCTGTATGAAACCTGGAGGTACTCAGGATTGCCGGGGGAAGCAGGGGGCAACTGAAAAGATGTGCGGGTAGCCCAGTGGGCTCCAGAGGAAGCTATTTATAAAGGGCGTGTGTGTGTGTGTGTGTGTGTGTGTGTGTGTGTGTGTGTGTGTGTGTGTGTGTGTGTGTGTGTGTGTAAAAAATGAAGGGCTCCTGGAATGCAGTACGAGGCCCGAGGGTAAGCAAGGTGAGCAAGGTGCCTGGAGAGCTGGGGAAAGTGGGTCACTACCCGGAAGCAGCTGCAGCCACAGAGAAAACATTAAAGTGAAACGATGGATACCGAAACAACTGTAAGTGAGGACTGGGTGGTCCAACTTTTTATGTCTCCGTTTGTTTCTCCCTCCCTGCCTGGAGACTCCAGAGTGCACGTGCAGTCTTCTTGCTTCCTTCCCTTCACTTTCACGCTCAGTTTCTCTCCCCCCCCCTCTTTTTAGCTTTCCCCCTTCTCCAATAAGGCTCAGCTATTCCCTTCCTCTCCTGCACATGTGCTTCAGGAGCAACATTCCGTTTACCTTCAGCCCTCCCTTTTCCCTGCCAACCTGCAAGGGTAACTCTATTTTCAGCAGGTGTGTAGAAGCAAGAATGAATACGAACAACAGCGCAGACCTACATGACTACCCATTGGGTATGGGTGGGAGGGAATATGGGGGATTCGAAATTTGGGTTCGGAGGGAGAGAAATTGGGAGGAGCACATTTGGGGTTAAGGTAATTATGTGTGTGGGACTTAGGGCTGATACGACCCCAGAACCGGGTGTGCTGGGTGGGATCATGGACGGGGACATGTGGGGGGCTATGATTGGGGGGATGTAAAGTTTCTTATGTTGGAAGGAGGGAGATGAGTATGAGGGTAATGGGTGGAAGGGTTAATATTTGGACTGATAAGGTTAATATTGAGGGTTATTAAGTGAATTGTGAGGAAGTTAGAAGTTAATGTGGGGTGTTAGGAAGCTTGGGTGTTGGAGGGAGAGAAATAAGTAGGGGATATCTTGGGTTAATGTTGGGGAGCTATTATGGTAATTATGGGTGAGGGTGGAAAATGGGGGGAAATCCATGGGTCAATTTTGGGGCTATTTTAGGCTGAAGAGAAGAGTTGGGGTGGTGAAAATGTGGGGGTGGAAGGGAGTGTTGGAATTGGCACAACTCCGACTGTATCCAGAAGGGGGCAGACTGTGATCCTTGGGGGTGAGGCCTAACTGTTCTTTCTGTTTTCCCTCCTTTTCTGCCCCTCTTCTCCTGACTACTGATGTGACAAGACATATAGACCAAGGCCTGCAGGGTGAGCCAGCTTTAGGGGCTTGTCATCTCAAGTACTAGTGGAACCTCTCTCTCTCTCTCTCCACACACGCACACGCACAGTGTTTCCCCAAAAATAAGACAGTGTCTTATATTAATTTTGGCACCAAAAATGCAGTAGGTCTTATTTTCAGGGAGGTCTTATTTTCCCAACCTATGGCGCAACACACACACACACACACACACACACACACACACACACACACACACGGCACTTGCTTTGACCGATTAAAGCTTCATTCTTTCCCAAGGGTGCAGGGCTCTGCAAGGCCTGCACGGCCTGTACTTGAGTCCTCTACCATGGAGACAACATGCTAGAGAGACTCTGCAAGGATGCAGCCTCCTTGCAGGGCTTGCTGGCCTCTCTAGCATGTTGTCTATATGGTGGAAGACTCAAATGCAGGCCTTCCAGGCCTTGCAGAACCTTGCACCCTCGGGAAAGAACGAAGCTTAAATTGGTCAAAGTGTCGGGGGGGTCGCGGGGGATCATCTGGCTGATGATCCTAGCTAGGTCTTACTTTCAGGGGAGGTCTTATATTTATGAGTGCCTGCAAAAATCACGTAAAATGACGGTAGGTCTCACTTTCAGGGGAGGTCTTATTTTCAGGGATACAGGGTGTGAGTGTAAATTAATTAAATAAATAATGTAAGTAAAAGTGTGTTTAGGTTTTCATGGTCAGCAATTATTCTCACAGAAGCAATAACGGGGTTAAAAGTAGGCTTACCAGATCTCCAACCGGGACATAGTGCTAGACCTTTAGGAGAAGGAATGTGGGCAGGTGTAGCTTGTTAAACTTTAGAGCACAATCCTAGGCATGTCTACTCAGAAGCAAGCCCCATTGTGTTCAGTGGGGCTTGCTTCTGAGTAGACATGCCTAGGATTATGCTTTAGGACTTAACAAGCTACACCTGCCTACATTCCTTCTCCTAAAGGTCTAGCACTCTGTCCCGGTTGGAGATCTGGTAAGCCTAGTTAAAAGCCATGACACAAAAAATTTAAAACCACAAGTCAAAACACAGTTAAAACACAGTTAAAACTCTGTTTAAAAATTTATGAATCTTAAAATTAATCTAAAAGCAATGTTTGTCATCTATCGATGACCTTCATGAGGCAAAAAACAAAGCTATAGTGAGTTGTAAAGATGGCAAAGTGATTGTCTCTCAAACTGCAGGTTTAAAAGGACACAGCAGCACTGGTCAGCTGAGGATCGTTAACACGGGAGTTCCAGTTGTGGTCCATAGCAATGATCCTGCAAGAACTCTCAGACAGCCTGAGGTAACCTCAGGCCTGCTTAGGGGAGGACGGAATTCTCGGCTTTCTTCTTCAATGCAGAAGCCCAGATCTTGTTCATAAACGGAGTTTCCTCCCTTCTGTTCAACAAAATCTGATGCTTTTTGAAGATATCAATCGCCTCCCTGTGTTGTCTCTGCCGGTATGAGGTTTCATAGACTAATCTTTTTTGGTGTAGTCAAAGTCAGTCTTATGAACAGTGTCCAGATTATGTTCAGCAAGAGCTGATTCTAAAGGGTGTTTTAATCTGCATGAGCGTTCATGCTCCCTTAGTCTTGTCGATATCATGCGCTTAGTTGTACCAATATACGCTTTTCCACACGAGCATGGAATTTGATAAACACTCGGGGTTGACAGTTTGGGTCTCTCATCTTTAACACCTCTAAAATATTGAGATAATTTCCTGGTGGGTCTGAATATGGTTTTAAACTCAATTTGACTAAAAATGTTGGCAACTCTATCAGTGACCCCCCCGAATATAGGGTAAACAAATTATATTTTCTCTTTCTGTAGTAGTCACCTCTTCCCTCTTTTTGTCTTTATGTATGGTTTGATAATGCCATGACTTGTTTATAAGGGCCCTAGGGTATTTATTATTGTTTAAGGAGTCCATAAGAGTCCTCTTTTCTTGTTCCAGGGATTCTGTGTCACATAAATTAATAGATCTATAAATCAGGGAATTAACCACAGAATTCTTCTGAGCAGGATGATGATTGGAAGTATAGTGCAAATATCTTCCTGTGTGTGTAGGTTTTCTATATATCCCACATGAAAATGTCAGATCTGGTTTTCTAGTAATATTGACATCAAGGAAAGGTAGGACCCCCTCTTTCTCCATCTCTAAAGTAAATTTGATGGCTTGATTCTGATTATTCAAATGTTCCAAAAACTCTAAGAGGGCTTCCCTACCATGATCCCAAATACAGAAAATATCAATGAACCTAAGTCACGTGTTGGGTTTAAGTTTTGCTGATTTGAGGGCCTCTTTTTTGAACTCTTCCATAAACAAATTAGCTAGTACTGGGCTTAAAGCATTACCCATAGCCACTCCTTCTCTTTGTTCCCAATAAACCCCATCCCATAAAAAATACGTAGAGGTGGCACAATGTTTGATCAATGTCACTAAATTATCTGGAATAATTTTGTCCACTATATCTAAGGTTTCTTTGAGTGGTACCCTGGTGAACAGGGATACCACATCAAAGCTCACCATAATAGATTTGGGATTTAATTTGACATATTTAAGCAGTTCTACTAGGTGATAAGAATTTTTGACATAGCTAGGAGTACAGCCTAAAAAGGATTGCAACAAGTTTGCCAAGTATTTAGACAGTTCATATGTTAGATTAATTTTAAGATTCATAAAGTTTTAAACAGAGTTTTAACTGTGTTTTAACTGTGTGTTTGACTTGTGATTTTACATTTTTGTGTCATTGCTTCTGTGAGAATAATGTAAGTAAATTTTTAAAATCTTTTTTGGCATGTGTGAAGTGGTCTTTTGCCACCCAAAGGGTGGCTGGAATTTTTATTTATTTATTTATTTATTTTAGTTAGCCAAATTAATTTTGGTTAACAGCAAAAAGCAGACCCCAGCCCCAGCAACCCCCCCAGCAGCCTCCAGCCCCCATCCCCAGCAACCCCTACCCTCCGCAAGCAGCAAATTTAAAAACTTGCCATTTTTTCTGGCGGCGACCATCTTGGATCTCACAAAATCTCACGAGATCCAAGATGGCGGCACTCAAATCTCATAAGGGCACATGAGGCAGTACCATCTTGGATCTCGCGAGATTTCAATTGTTTTAAATATTGAATGACATTTTAATTTAAATTAAAGTATTAAGTAAAGTATTTAATTTAATTTAAAGTATTAAGCCATTTGGTGCTTTAAAACAGAATTTAGTAAAAAAAGTTTAAAAATTGATAAAATATGTTTCAAATTAATATATTTTGGGTTCAGTGTTTCTCTCTTCTTTTTCCAGACTTCCTTTGGTTAATTAACTGGTGTTTTGTGTGTGTGTGTGGGGTGTGTGTGTGTTGCACCATGGTCCATGGTAAATCCAGCACTGGAAAAAAAAACTCTGTGGTGCCCACCTTTCCTTGTTGCCTTAAGCAAGTGCATATTTTGCTTAATGGTTAATTCAGTGCTGATTTAAAGTCATGGTGACTTAAAAGGCTCAGCAGATACAGTACAGTCTACTGCTACCTCTTCCCAACCAACTACCTGGCCCTTATAAAGGTACTTAAGTCTTTTCAGATCAGGGAAGGAAATAGGCCCAATGTCACAAGTACATGCTCAAAACATTCAGAGGTGTTGCTCCGGTAGGGGCGGGGCCATAAGTTTCGCTCCGTCCTAGTCCCGTTTACCAAGCGAGCAGGAGGCGGCTCCGCCCCCTCACTGTCGGAGCCATTCCCGTGCGGAGAAAGCAGCAGGCAGGGTCTCTTGCCTGCTGCTTTCTCCGCACGGGAATGGCTCCGACAGTGAGTGGGCGGGACCGTCTCCTGCTCGCTTGGTAAACGGGACTAGGACAGAGCGAAACTTATGGCCCCGCCCCTACCGGAGCGACACCTCTGAAAACATTCTCTTCAAGCTGCTTTTTCCCCCAGCTTTATTTCGCATTTCAGCCAACAGGGCTCCCAGAGCATCTTGCATAGTAAGCTTCCTTATACTGAATCAGACCATTGGACAATCTAGGCCAGTATTGTCCACACAGACAGACAGCAGGTCTCTGGGATGTCAGCACCTCAAAATCTATAAGAAATGACTTCCGGTAATTTAATCTTTTGGGGGAATGAACTTTGTTAAAATGTGTTGTCCAGTGCTATTAGCATGTAATTGCATGTTTAAACCACATGGGAGCACCCTCTGCACATTACACTGCAACATCTTGATTTTAAAGAATGGGACTTGCTAATGACTACATGATCATTCATGCTTAATCCCTAATTAATGAATGGTGCTTTGATTTTCATAATGTTTAAAAGTGAAACTGCTGAAGGCCCTATTTATCCAAGTAAAAGGATTGCAAACCAGGTAAGCTGATATGCATTTCCTGCTTGGAACTACTGTCCTTGGAGAATATGGAAAAAAATTAAAATGTCAGGATGGAAAAAGTATCCAATTTCCAGAAAGGTTGTAGCTCAGAATACTTGAAGTTGCAAATAGAAGACATCATGCTAACAATAAGGGCAAATTTTCCTGATCTGCCTTTAAAGCATCTTCCTCACATCCCCAGGCAGCCATTCCACTTGTGATTATGTAAACTGCTGTAAGGCAGCATTAGAACAAAAAAAAATGGTACAGTCCAAAAGCAACTAAGATAGATTTGTTGGGAGTGGGAAAACTCCCTGAGCAGCCAGCTCATAGCTTGCAGTCGAGGCTGCATCAGCACCGCTGCAAACTCTGGACCAGTCCTTAGTTAATTGTGTTCCATTTCATCTGTGAGTTTATTATTAATGAAACACTGTTCTTGGAGACATTCAAGAAAAAGAGTAAGAGCAATTTTCAGCTCTTTAAGAACAAAAATTGAACTAGTGAACCTGCGTCTTTTACTGTATCAATAAATATCAGCTTTATAAGAAACTAGGCTCCATCTTCTGTGATGGGGACAATTGTGTGAGGCACAATCTCCCCATTAACTTTTAGATACTCAGGGCTCAGTCCAGCCCAACTCAGCCCAACTCAGGCACAATTGAGGCCCAATAGTGGCACAATTGGGGCCCAAAATAGGACCGAGTTAGGCTGCAACTGTGCCTGACTTAGGCAGGAGGCAAGAGCAGTGGGCCAGGATTGAGGCAAAACTTACCACAGAGGCAGGCAGGCACCTGTGGGGAGCTGTCAGTCTTGTGGAAGTGAAGAACCCCCTCCTCAGCTCGTCTGTGTGCACCTACCACAGCTGCTGCAGCGTTCGCAGCAGATGGGCAGCCACAGGTGGGCCTGCAGGCACTGGGCGTGCGACAGTCAGCGGAAGGGCAGAGGTTGTGCCAGTGCCAGCTGCCCCAGGGCACCCTGGGCATTAGCCACCTGCTGCAGGGGGGAGTGCCACTGCTCTCCCTCCTGCAGAAGGCGATGCCACCCCCAAGTCACATTGAGGCTGCACGTGGGAGTCATGGGGGGGAGGGGGTGGGAACGTCACACACAAGGGGGGTCTCATGAAGTCTGGAACCGCCTCTGCCAGGACATGCCCGTGCGCTGCCTGAAGCCCTGGGCCTCCAGGGCCGTGGCTATGCCCACAAAGAAGGTATCCCGGCATGCCTTCTGCTCCGTGCCCCGGCGAAGACAGAGAGATGCTTTGGGCTTGTCTGCTGCGAGCGGGAAGGGCTCACGCAGCTCATCACACCCCCAGATGGGGCAACGTCGGCGCCTCACGGCAGGCGCTCCAGCGGGGTGGGGGATGCCAGCGTCCATCATCAGGAAGTGGGAGGGGAGGCAGGCACACAGACAGGGGGTGCTGGGGAGGGGCACGGGTGGGTCAGAAACAGACAGACAACAAGGCTGGTGGGAGAGGGATACAGGGAGAGGGGTCTGCAGAGACCAATAGGGACACAGGGGTCACTTCGCAGATGGAGGCAATGCAGGAACGGCCGCCTCTCATGCAGACGGACCGAGGGCGGTAACGGACGCCGTTGACGGGCGGAAACGGACGCCGTTGACGGGCGGACTGAGGGCGGAAACAGACGCCATTGACGGGTGGAAACGGACGCCGTTGACGGGCGGACCGAGGGTGGGTGAGAGCCCCGGTTGCTGAAAGGGCTCTTCACGGATGTGGCGGACGTGCGCCATGTCGCCTGTCAGTGGTTGCCTGCCTGAGAGGCCCCCCAACTCCCCCCTCCCCTCTGAGCCCGGAGGGTCTGGCAGCCCCCCTGCTGTGTTCTCCCTGGGCTGGCTGTGGCAGGCCCTGGCTGGGATTCATGCAGGGCCTTGTGTGCTGGGCACTGTCTCTGTGTGTGTGGGGCAGTGCTTGTGTAACATTGGGGTCATGTTGTTCAAGGGGCCTTTGCCCAAGGGGCATCTTTATTGTTCTGGAACATTGGCAGAGATGGCCAGGCGAGGCTGCCAGGGGTAGGCACAGCAGCCACTCAGAACGTAGCAGCAGGCGTGCCCCATGGACCTGGAGACGCAGGCTCTTCCTCTGTGGAACCACAGCCTGCTCCATAGAAAGGGGAGGGACAGCAAGTAGGCAGCCAGGGAGGTGGAGCAGAAGCAGCAGCTGAGGAGGGTTGCAGGGCAGGCTCCCAGACCTCTGGCAGCATCGAGGCAGACGACCATGGGGCAACCAGACTGCGGGCCCAGGGGTGCTCCCCAGACGGTAGGTGGTGGTGGACATTCCTGGGGGGACGAACAACACGGGGTGTTCCATGGCAGCTGCTGCGTGGTAGCAATCGCCATTGAAGGAATGCCAGTGTGCCGGTTGCAAAGGCCTGCAGGGAGAGAAATCAAACACAGCTGAGTGGTGTGAGACACATAGCATGGTCTGCGCTCCTTCCCTGGGTGTAAGGTGAGCATGATCCTGTAAGGGAAAGGGGTCAAAGAGAGAGACAACAACACAACTTGGGGGTCACAACCATGGCAATCCTAGCAATACTGACCTGTCAGTAGACCCTGTGGAGAAAAGAGGGGGGGGAACAGCTGGTGTCTACATATGGGTTACAGTTCCACACTCATGGCATTGTGTGCTCACATTAATACAGGCAGCTATGAGACAAGACATTGGTAAAGAGGCATATCATGGCAGGCATTGCAGGCAGACATGAGACAAGACATTGGTACAGAGGCATATCATGGCAAGCTATGCAGGCAGCTATGAGACAAGACATTGGTACAGAGGCATATCATGGCAGGCATTGCAGGCAGACATGAGACAAGACATTGGTATAGAGGCATATCATGGCAGGCATTGCAGGCAGCTATGAGACAAGACATTGGTACAGAGGCATATCATTGCAGGCTATGCAGGCAGCTATGAGACAAGACATTGGTACAGAGGCATATCATGGAAGGCTATGCAGGCAGCTATGAGACAAGACATTGGTACAGAGGCATGTATCCTACCTATATTTCTCTATTGAAAGAGGCAGAAGTCAGACCACATGTCAGCACGAACCCTGCTCTTACCTGCACTTACCTGCTGGTGTTGTTGCCTGTGGGGGGGGAGAGGGGCTGGGAGAAAGACATGGGTTAGCAAACACTTGCATGGAGACAGCTGCCCAGGCACAGCAGTAAACAGTTTGGCCACAGGCAGAACAGCCCTCTCTGCCCTAGAGGGGGGCAGAGAGGAGAGAGGAGAAGAGAGAAGTGGGGTGTTAGAAAAGTTTTCAAAGTCCCACTTTGTGGCTGCTGGGGGACAGAACCCCACGCCACGTGCTCAGAGTGAGTGAGTGAGTGGAGGGCTGGGGCTGGGCTTTTCTGGGAAAGAGGCTGGGTGGGGCTGGGTGCTGACAGGGTAACTATTTGGTCCGGTTCCAGAGTTAGGCCACACCTGTTCGGTCCTAACTCAGGCCCAACTCGGGCCCAGGGTGTTAGTACTTTTCAGGAGAGGGCTGGTGTGGGTAAGGTAAAATGGCTCCTATGGGTCTCCTCACATTTGGGTCCACCCTTTTTGTTGACCCAAATTTTGTGCCTGAGTTGGGCTCGAGGGGGCGTGTCAGGGGCTCTCCAGCGTCTGGAACCGGAACAAATTTGTAACCGCCCCGTCACTCTCCCGACGCGCCCCCAACACGCCCACTTTTAGGCCGCAATTGTGCCTGAATTGTGCAGTTGTGCCTGAATTGTGCCAGAACCCAATTCAGTCACAATCGCAGCACAAATTTGGCCTCTGCGGCACAATTCAGGCACAACTCGGGCCTAAAGCACTTAGGCTGCAATTGTGCCTGAATTGTGCCGCTGAGGCCTTGGGCTGGACTGGGCTATCAATGGCCATACCAACTTCAAAAGCAATAGAGCAGGGGTGGCTAGACTTGCTTAATGAAAGAGCCACATACGGTAAACTTCAGGTGTCTGAGAGCCACAAGACATGAACCATTTATTTATTTATTTATTTATTGAATGGTGCAAACAGGGAACTAGATCACCACTGCCTGCATGGTTTTTCAGGTACAGGCAGTGGCAACACCCTCTCAGCAGCGTCGCTACGCCCCCACCCCGCCCCCGCGTCGACGCCCCCACCGCGGGGGCGCCCCTCAGGAGACAGGTAAGGTGGTCTGGTACCCCCATCTCTTTAAGAATTAGCCACAATTTGTTGTGATCCAAAGGCTTTTGCATAGTCAATGAAGCAGAAGTAGGTGTTTTTCTGGAACTCTCGTGCTTTCTCCATGATCCAGCGCATGTTGGCAATTTGATCTCTAGTTCCTCTGCCTCTTCGAAACCCAGCTTGTACTTCCGGTAGTTCTTGGTTCACGTACTGCTGAAGCCTAGCTTGTAGGATTTTGAGCATAACCTTGCTAGCATGTGAAATGAGTGCAATTGTGCGGTAGTTTGAACACTCTTTGGCATTGCCCTTCTTTGGAATTGAAACGTAAACTGACCTTTTCCAATCCTTTGGCCACTGCTGAGTTTTCCAAATTTGTTGGCATATTGAGTGCAGCACTTTAACAGCAGCATCATTTAGGATTTTAAGTAGCTCAGCTGGGATATTATCATCTCCGCTAGCTTTGCTGTTAGTAATGCTACCTAAGGCCCACTTGACTTCACTCTCTAGGATGTCCGGCTCTGGGTCAGTGACCACACCAGCGTGGTCATCAGAAACATTAAGATCTTTCTTGTATAGTTCTTCTGTGTATTCTTGCCATCTCTTCTTAATCTCTTCTGCTTCTGTTAGGTCTCTGCCTTTTTTGTCCTTTATTATGCCCATCTTTGCACAAAACGTTCCCTTGATATCTCCAATTTTCTTGAAGAGATCTCTAGTCCTCCCCATTCTGTTGTTTTCCTTGATTTCCTTGCATTGTTCATTTAAGAAGGCCTTCTTATCTCTCCTTGCTATTCTCTGGAAATCTGCATTCAGTTGTTTATATCTTTCCCTTTCACCCTTGCTTTTCGCATTCCTTCTTGCCACAGCTATTTGTAAAGCCTCATCTGACAGCCACTTTGCTTTCTTCCATTTCTTTTTCTTTGGGATGGTTTTAGTTGCTGCCTCCTGTACAATGTTACGAACCTCTGTCCATAATTCTTCAGGCACTCTGTCTACCAGGTCTAATGCCCTAAATCTATTCTTCACCTCCACTGTATACTCATAAGGGATATGATTTGGGTCATATCTGACTGGTCTAGTGCAGTGGTTCCCAAACTTTTTGACTCGCGGCTCCCTTGACCTCCCTTGCTGTTAGCCGTGACTCCCCATTACAATGCACTGAAGAAACAGGCACTCTTTACATGCTCAGAGGCACCCTTTCTTATATGTATGTGTATATGTATGTGTATATTCCCAAAACGAGCCCTAAAGTAGATTTTCCATGCTTATGCTGAGCAGCAGCTAAGCCAGGAGTGCACAGGGTGGGGTTGGGATGCTGCCTGGGTAGAGGGCACTGGTGTCGTCTGTGTTAGTCCTATTCATGGCAAGAGAAACATCAAAGCATGGGAGGGAGGTCTTTTTTGTTTTTCATTGGTCATGCCCCACCCCAGTTGCACGAGAGAGAAAGCTCCTTAAGGTAGCATCTTTGCAAGATGAAAAACAAGATTCTTATACTGCCTGGCAGTCTCTAAGGGGGGGAGGGGTTGTCCCAGCAAATACAGTGGGGGAACTAACTTAGAGGTGGGTCAGAAAGGAAGGAGAGAAATCCTAATAATTAATCAACCAAACTAAACATAGAAATCAAAGACTGTAAAGCAGAACCTGCTCTGCACCATTTTCAATTGCAGGTTTTGCATTTGTTTTGTGTTTGCTTTCTTAAAAACATTCAACAGAAAAAAATACTTTATTTGCAAACCTGCAATGTCTGAATGAAACCTGAATGAAAATATTTTCAATCTGCAAACCTGCAATGAGAGAAACGGGATGCTGTCTTGCTGTCTCCAGGAGCTTGCAGCTTGAGTACTTAGCTTATCAATAGAGTTGTTAATCGTTCTTTAACATAAGATAAGCAAGGGCTTCACTCACACTGTGGTTAAAAACAAGACGTGGAAACTGCCTACAAACTTGAAGTGTTTTGAAATGAACTTTGAGTGACCCGATGTGAAGAAGGCAGCTTTTCCCGATCTCTGTTTTTGCTCGCTCTCTCTTGCAAGCAAGAATGTGTTAATTAAAAGACTAACGGGACGCCCCTGGCTGCTTTCCATGCACTTGGGAATTGCGCCTCCCACTTTGGGAACCTCTGGTCTAATGGTTTTCCTACATTCTTCAATTTAAGCCTGAATTTTGCAATAAGAAGCTCATGATCCGAGCCACAGTCAGCTCCAGGTCTTGTTGTTACTGATTGTATAGAGCTTCTCCATCTTTGGCTGCAAAGCACATAATCTATCTGGTTTCGGTATTGACCATCTGGTGATGTCCATGTGTCCAGTCGTCTCTTGTGTTGTTGGAAAAGAGTGTTTGCTATGACCAGCGTGTTCTCTTGACAGAACTCCGTTAGCCTTTGCCCTGCTTCATTTTGCGCTCCAAGGCCAAACTTGCCTGTTGTTCCGCTTATTTGTTGATTTCCTACTTTAGCATTCCAGTCTGCTATGATGAGAAGGACATCCTTTTTGGGTGCTAGTTCTAGAAGGTGTTGTAGGTCTTCATAGAACCGGTCAACTTCATCTTCTTCGGCATCAGTGGTTGGGTCATACACTTGGATTACTGTGATGTTGAATGGTTTGCCTTGGATTCGAACTGAAATCATTCTGTCGTTTTTGAGGTTGCGCCTTTCCCACTCTTTTATTGACTATGAGGGCTACTCCATTTCTTCTAAGGGATTCATGCCCACAGTAGTAGATATGATGGTCACGTGAATTAAAGTCGCCTATTCCCGTCCATTTTAGTTTGCTGATTCCCAAGATGTCAATGTTCAATCTTATCATAACATAAGAACATAAGAAGAGCCCTGCTGGATCAGGCCAAAGGCCCATCTAGTCCAGCTTCCTGTATCACACAGTGGCCCCACCAGATGCCTCAGGGAGCACACAGCCAACAAGATAACCTATTTCCTGCTGCCACTCCCCTGCACCTGGCACAGAGAAAACCCACTTCTAAAACCAGGAGGTTGCTTATGGCTTGTAACCTGTGATGGTCTTTTCCTCCATGAATCTGTCCAAACCCCTTTTAAAAGCATCTAGGCCAGGTGCCATCACCACATCCTGTGGCAAGGAGTTCCACAGATGAATTACACGATAGGTAAAGAAATATTTTCTTTTGTCTGTTCTAACTCTCCCTCCACTCAATTTTAGTGCATGTCCCCTGGTTTTGGTGTTGTGCGAGAGGGAGAAGAATTTCCCTCTATCCACTCTCTCCATCCCATGCATAATTTTAAACGTCTCAATCATGTCCCCCCTCAGGCGCCTTTTTTCTAGACTGAAAATCCCCAAACGCTGTAGCCTTTCCTCATAAGGGAGGTGCTCCAGCCCACGAATCATTCTGGTCGCTCTTTTCTGCACCTTTTCCAATTCAACCATATCCTTTTTGAGGTGCGGTGACCAGAACTGGACACACTGTCATCTCATTTTTGACCACATCCAGCTTGCCTTGATTCATAGACCTCACATTCCATGTTCCTAAGCAGTATTGCTCCTTGCAGCATTGGATTTTCCTTTCACCCTCAGGCACATCCACAGCTGTATGTCCTATTGGACTTGGCCCAACCACTTCATACTTTCTGGGGCTATTTGGAATTGTGCCAGCATCATACAGATAGGAAAATACTGGAGTTATATGCAGCCCCACACTTCCGGCTCCCAGCCCTTTTCTATCTTTCCATCTGCCCAAGCTATTTGCCGTTTACACTCCATGGCAGCATATACTTCTTCCCAAAATGTCACCATGGCAAAGTCTTCTCTATTAAATCCATCTTAACACATGAAATAACTGGAAATGCCAGGGAGCCGATCAACTTAGAAGAGGCAGAGTTCCGCTCCTCTCACTATTACTCATGGCGTGGGGCCATAGATGCTCTAAAAGTGTTGGTCTGAACCAGTATCTGTTGCAAATGCAAGGTTCTCCCACATAATCAGAAGCAAAATTTCAGGAAACGAAGCATTTTTAAGATGACAGTTCCATAGCCTGCCTGAGAACTTGTTCCCTTTGAAAACAGGAAGAAAACGTTCCAAACTAGAAAACAACCCCTCTCTTTTCCTTAGATTTACCTGCAAAGGAACAAGGAAGTTTCACTGGGCCTCTATTTGGGTGTGACCAGCCTGCAAACTTTGCCCTCATTTCTTACATCATCAGTAGCAGCAGCCAGGATAATTGCAACAGTTTTGCAGAAAGCAGAAGTGGTCTGCTCTTGCTGGCTGAGAATTGTTTCCTCCTCATAGACAGCAGTCGGTTCAATCTTGGCCAGTTTGTTCTCTGAGCCTGATCTGGGTTGACTGTTTCCTCCTAATCCCATGACTCACTTGCAGAGCCGGTCCTACAATACATGCAGGTACTGCTGTGACCCTGCACATATGCAAAATGGTGCCTGCCAGTCATCCTCCTGTGAGGTATATTGCTGTGTCAAAGCCAGGTGTAGTGTGTGCAAATACTCTCTGCAGGCAAAGTTCATCTCCACTGTGTCAGCATCATACAGATAGGAAAATGCTAGAGTTACCCCCGTATTGTCCTGAGTATAGGACACTCCTGATTATAAGCTGCACCTCTAAAGTTTGGTGCTATTTTTTTTAAAAAAAATACATTTTAAACTTAACTTAAATAAAATATATACATTAGTAGAACAGTAAAACAGTACAGCTTTAGTACAGTTAAAGGCATAGGCACCCTGTCCCTTATTTAATCTGGGCACACTAGTATAAGTAGCCTTCTCAGATCCAAAGGGGGACAGAGTGCCTACCTTTAACCTTTCGAATTTGGGCAGGTGCAGCTTGTTGCACCCTTCCATGATGATGAGCTGCACCTGCCCAAATTCCAATGGTTAACAGCACAATCCTATGCATGTCTACTCAGAAGTCCCATTGCATTCAATGGGGCTTAATCCCAGGAAAGTGTGCATAGGAGTGCAGCCTCAACATTGGCACTCTGTCCTCCTTTGGATATGGTAAGCCTATGCAAGAGCTCTTGCTCTCAACTTTCAAACTGTACTCTCAACTTTCTAACTTCAGGATCAATAAATAGTTTCCACAGAGTCCTGGGGGTGGAGCTTAAGGGTTAATTTTTTCAAATGCTTCCATCCTGAGGCTAGAGGTTGTCAGAGAGATCATTGTTCTGCCATTTAGCAAGTGATTAAGCACTTTACAGTTTAAGAAAAAGAAAAAAAAGCCCCGTTTTACCTTTGAAAGAGACTTGGAGAGACTTGAAAACAGAAAGCTTTGCAGAAAACTCTAGCAGAAAATGCTAGGCTTTGATTGTAGGCCGCAACCCTAGTTTAAAGACTTGCTTTAGGGGGAAAAGGTGAGTCTTATACTCAGGTCAATGCGGTATATGCAGCTCCACACTTCCGCCTCCCAGCCTTTTTCTATCTTTCCATCTGCCCAAGCTATTTGCCGTTTACACCCCACGGCAGCATATAGTTCTCCCCAAAATGTCACCATGGCAAAGTCTTCTCTATTAAATCCATCTTATCACATGAAATAACTGGAAATACCAGGGAGCCGATTAACTTAGAAGAGGCAGAGTTCCCCTCCTCTCACTATTACTCGTGGCATGGGGCCATAGATGCTCTAAAAGTGTTGGTCTGAACCGGTATCTGTTGCAAATGCAAGGTTCTCCCACATAATTTCAAGCAAAATTGCAGGAAACGAAGCATTTTCAAGATGACCGTTCCAAAGCCTGCCTGACAACTTGTTGCCTTTGAAAACAGGAAGGAAACGTTTCAATCAAGAACACAACCCCTTTCTCTCTTCTCCTTAGATTTAACTGCAAAGGAACAAGGAAGTTTCTTGAGGAGCAACCTTCACTGGCCCTCTATGTGGGTGTGACCAGCCTGCAAACTTTGCATCATCAGTAGCAGCAGCCCGGATAATTGCAACAGTTTTGCAGAAAGCAGAAGCAGTCTGCTCTTGCTGGCTGAGAATTGTTTCCTCCTCGGTTCTACCTTGGCCAGGCAGGACAGGAGTCCAACATGCTGCTGCAGTTGCTGTCTGTCCTCTGGGAGGCCATAACTTTGCCGGAGGTTCTACTGTTCTTGGCTTCATTTCTGCTCATTGCTGATTGCTTGAAACGGAGACGGCCCAAAGACTTTCCTCCAGGGCCCATGCCCCTCCCTGTTCTGGGCAACATGTTCTATTTGGATGTCAGGAAACCTCATCTCTCTGCAGTAAAGGTAAGGTGGTGGAAAGGGAGACTTTCAGCAGACAAGATCCCCGCCATGATTCTTGGGTTGAACCCCAGGGGTTGCCCTATAAAGAATATTCCGAGAGTTTCCTTCCCCCACCCCCAAATGTTGCTCACGGGTTAGAAGTGATATAATCTGAAATTAAAAGTAAATGTGTTCCTTGGAATCTACATCCCAAGGGTCCACCTCGTCTAGCATCCTGTTTGCAACTATTGCCAGGCCCATAAGCCTTTCCACTGTTGTTTGTTGCTATCATTTGGTATACAGAGCAGTGAACTGTGGTAATGTCCAGAGTTGCACATTAAAACACAACGAACTGCCGCAGAGAAGGGGGGCAGGGCCACCTGAAATACCAGCCACCACAGTAACAGCGTTATCGGAGCCCTGGACATGGGCAAGTTGCAAAAGGCAACCGGGAGCCAAGCACAACCTTTCAGGCAAAGCAATGCCAACCCGCACTATGGACTGCTCCTCCTCTCTTCCGGGGGGGGGGAGGGAAGAAGAGAGGAATCCCAACGATCGGATCCGAAACCTGCCGCAGTAATACGTCTGGTTCCCCCCCCCCCTGCGAAAACTGAATAAAGTGCCCTGGAATTTAACATTAAAGGAGAAGTGCCTGACAGAATTTTCTCCTCACCTACAGATTAAAAGGGCCAATTCCCCCCAACCCAGCAAGCTTTGCCAAGAGTCCCCCCCCCATCCCTCCTCCCCTTGCAATGCATGATGAGAATAAAAGTCAGGAGGATGCATTATTCCGCATGTCTTTACTTTCCTATTGCAAATACCAAGCATAGAAAGAACCCTCTTTTTTCTGAATTAATAAAAGGGAGCATTTTCCAGGTTGTTCTGGTCGTTTTATTTAGTTAACAAGAGATTGTCCTAATGTTTCGTTCCTAAACTATGAGGAGCATTATCAAAGGAACAGCAACTCCCTGTCTGCTCTAGTTCTTCTTAGTGCAAGATGTTATCAGTTGGGAGGTTAACTGCTGCCTTTGTCAAGTTCCTTAAAGGCATATCACCATTTTATAACGAAGTTCCATAGCTGCCAAGATTTTCCCTATATAAAATGGGGCAGCAAAGCGCAACAGCCCTCCCCCATGCAGCCGATCGTTGAGAGCTCAAACAGCCACACAATGTGAAAACTACTTTGGTGCCAAATCATCTGTGATATCAAAGCAGTCTCTCTCTTGGTTTCTTGATGCTCTGTGATCTGTCACAGTGCGAGACCTTTTGATGACTGGAAGCCAACTATCGCTAATCTCTACAGATTCCTCCTTCCTATTTACTGCAGTGGGATGTTTTATTATTTCGATTGCTTCCCTGTTCAGATGGGAACGATATTGTTTGGTTTTGACTATAACTTGGGTGTTCTCAAAATTAATCTGGTGTCCAGTTTTTAATGCATGGTGTACAATAGCTGATTTATTTTTTCTATTTGAAAATTACTTTGCAATTTCAAAACTCTCTCTCTCTCTCTCTCTCTCTCTCTCTCTCTCTCTCTTCCCCCCCATACTCACACACTGACACACACACTTTGGGTGAGACTGAATCCGCATGCGTCTCAAATGAGACAGCCTCCCTGCCATGGAGGTTGTTTCATCACTGTGATCCTCGATAACCCCCCAGAGCAGCCATAGCTTTCTCACACATGGAAGATAAAGTTATAGTGGACCCCCTCTATCCGCAGATCCGGCATCTGCGGATTTGACTCAATATGGATACGGGGGCCACTGGGAAAGTCTTAATTTTGTCCCAGAGGTCAGATTTCCTCAGAATTCCCAAATGTCAGTGTGTTCAACATGTTTAAGGGACCCCCCAAAGAGATATAACCACCTGCAAAAAAATTCCCAGGTGTTCCAGATACCTGTAGCAGAGGCGTTGCCTTCACCACTCATTTGGTTTTAAGGCGTAACAAATTTGTCCATTCATTCCTATGTAAAGCATAGACCTGACAACACAAGATCTCAAACAAACACATAGGGGTCTGTAGGGGTATGTCTCAGCACAGTGTACCCCAAGTTGCTAGTCCCTTCCTGCCAGGGTTTTTTTTATGACCCTTCAAATCCTTGAAATACTGCAGCTTTAGTTGTGAGTTCAGCACAAAAATGCAGAAAAACACATATTTGTGTTTTACATACAACTTTCTGTGCTTTAGGGTTGTATAGGGCCATGTTTCAGCACAGTGTACCCCACGTTTTAAGTCCCTTCCTCCGAGGGTTTTTTTGGTATGACCCTTCAAATCCTTGAAATGTTGCAGCTTTATTTTCGAGTTAGAAACCCACATACTTCCGGGTAAGACTACGTCGTTTCCAAATACTTTATTACAAAAACCAGATGTTACAAGTTACTTTACATTTCACCCCTGACATTAGGGGCATCATCAGAAGTTTAACACTGTTGGAAAGTCATACTCGTATTACCCGGTCTAATTAACATCAGGTGTCCTAATAGCGACCCTGATGTAAGCGTCAGCTGTCACCAAAGACAGTGCTTCTCCCAAACCTTAACAGGCAACCCAGATAATCAAACTCTCTGCGCACGCTAATACACCAAGCATCTGCATTCTCTCCTTTTTCCTACAACAGTCCTCACGTATCTGCAGGGAAACGAGTGGCTTCAAAACTTTCTACTCCGCGAACCATACCCTGTCCTTCTCATCCCGTCTATCCCCTGAGACGCACAAACATCAAACCTAAGACTATCGGAGAAAGGGGGGGGACATAACAAGGACGGCATGCAATGACATAAAATACAGTACAATCAACACAGCCTATAACTATAATGGTTAAAAACATAATAAAAAGCGCAGGAGAAAAATTAAAATATGCCAACATACACATGAACGAAACATAGGAAAATGAAACCTGAGCAACCATAAAGACAATGATTCAAGCATAAACATATGCACGAGCTCATACATTAATACCAGTTCCAACACCTCCTAATCAACTCTTGCTGTTAATTTGTAGATCTTTCAAGACTGGTAACCAGCTACTGCTTACTTTCAGAGATTCCTCTTTTTTGTTAACTGAGTGGATATGTTTATAAATTTCTATGGATTCTCTGCGAAGTCTGGGGAGATATTGGTTGGTCTTAACTATAACCCTCATCTGATCAAATTTGATATCATGCTTGTAATGTAAGGCATGTTCAACCAAGGCTGATTTTTCTTTCTGTTTTAATTTGAAGTAGCGCTGATGTTCCTTAAGTCTGGTGTTCAGACTTCTCTTGGTTGTGCCAATATAACATTTCCCACATTGGCAAGGAATTTTATAAACTCCCGCATGTGACCAGGGGTGTAGAGGGTCTTTTGGATTTCTCAGTAGATTTCCTATTTTTGTAGTAGGGGTAAAATAGTCTTAAAATTAAATTTCTGGAGAAGCCTGCATATTTTCTCTGTGGACCCTTTTATGTATGGTAAACTCACACGTCCTCTTTCTAATTGTACCTCTTGGGGTTGCCTCTTAATTTGCCTTCTTCTGTCTATTCTGTCTATTTCTTTTTGATTGTACCCATTGGCCTGTAAGACCTGTCCTATCAACCTTTTTTCTTTGCTAATTTCTGATTGTTCACTGATGTTCTCTGCTCTATGTAATAAGGTGTTAATTAGACTGTATTTTTGACTGGGGTGATGGTTTCAATTTTTGTGCAAATATCTGTTGGTATGTGTAGGTTTACGGTAAACCTGATATCCTAATGAACCATCACTTTTTCTATTCACTAGAACATCTAAGAAGGGCAATTTTCCGTCCACTTCTTTTTCAACTGTGAACTGTATTGATGGATGTTGGCCATTTAGGAGATTTAAAATGATTTCAGCTACCCTTCCCCTTTAGTTGTGAGTTCAGCACAAAAATGCACAAAAAAACCATATTTGTGTTTTCCACCAACTTCTGTGCTTTAGGGTTGTATAGGGCCATGTTTCAGCACAGTGCACCCTAAGTTACAAGTTCCTGAGTACAAGAATTTTGTTTTTATGACCCTTCAAACCCTGTAAGTGTGCAGCTTTAGCAATATGATGAAAATGACTGCATTAGGTCTACTCTGTTAACCATGCACTCCAATTAGTGCTTTGAGCAACACCTGGTGTTGCTCCTGTGTACAGCTGATCACTTGCACCTGAGGTGCTCAAAACAAAGTGGATTCAAAAGCCAGGGCCCTGGCCATGTGAAAAAAGCCAAAGTTTCATTTCTAATTTCAGTGAGGAGGGGGTACCCTGCAACCAATTCCTGCACCTCATTTTCCCTAAAACAGTGATCTTTGCTCTTCTGGGGGGGGGGGTCAGTGGGGTGACCTCTGAAACTTGTTTTAAAAAAATAGTTTGACCTGTCTAATTTCCACAAAAAAATTCCAGAAAAAATGGGGGAAGCCCTTTTTTAAAAAAAAAACTATTTTCTTTCAGGAGTTGCTCGAAAAACTTATTGGAGCCAAATGGGTTTTTAAGATAATCAGAGGCGTGGAAAGAGTGGAGCGACCGGAGCAGTGGTTCCGGCGGCTCCACGGCTTGGGCGGCACTCCGGAGCACGCATGTGCGCGCCTGGCCGCCCGCCCGGTGAGTGGCTCCGTGGCTCGGGCAGCATTCCTCTGGAGCGCCCGCCCGGTGATGCAGGTGGGCACTCGAGGCCTTCTCCCCCGGCCTCGGAGCCGGAGAAAGCCCCGGAGCGTCCACCACGACCGGCGGCCAGGGCTTTCTGAAGGTGGCCGACTGCGGCGGCGCGCTATTTATCCTTTTTTCCGCACATGCACAGAACGTTTCGAAACACTCCGGGGCTTTCTCCGGCTCCGACGCCGGGGGGAAGAAGGCCTTGGAGCGCCCGCCCGCGTCACCGGGTGGGCGCGCAGGTAAGCCGGGTCGCCCCCCCGGAGCGGAGCCGCCCCCTGGAGCGGCGGCGCCCCCCGGAGCAGCGCCTCCCCGGGCAGCAGTGCTCCAGGCAGCATCTGCTGCAGATACACCTCTGAAGATAATGGTTAAAAATAGCGTTCCTTACCTTTTCACTAGCAAACCGCTCCATTTGCAAGGCTGTAGACACTGAAATCACACTCCTACTACAGCCTCTTCTCGTTCGCTCAACTTCCCCCCTCCCATTCCCAAGGTCGCCCAAGAATGCATTGGGGCGAGTCTGGGGAAGGGAGGGGGGAAGTTGAGCGAACTGGGAGAGGATGTAGAAGTGTGATTTCAGTGTCCACAGTCCTGCAAATGGAGCAGTTGGCCAGCAAAAAGGTAAGATATGCGATTTTTAACCTTTCTTCTTTTTTTTAAGGTTTGCACAGTGGCCCCTGTATCTGTGCTAAAGCAATTTTGCTTTACCTGTTTACCCCCCCCCCACACACACACACACAATAAATATGCTAGACAGAGGCTTGAGTTAAGAGTCACTTCTGCCACAAGGAAAAGCAAATACCCCCAACGTGTGGGCACTAGGTGTGGGAAAATGGTGCTGCCCATCTCACTTCCCCTGCTACACTCGGGCGTCACACTATGACTCCAAGCTAAACTCAATCATATTTTGGGAAAGGTTATCACTGCCAACCCCAATGGGGTTGAGGCATGTGGGCAGCACAGACTCCCACTGGCCAAGCCATATGATGGTCTTTGCTTACCCCAGCCAAGGAGTTTGCCAGTCACCCATGTCTCCCCTGACTTCCGTATAGGTAGGCATACCAGATTTTCCCAGTTCTAAACCGGGACACCCCCCAATAATTAATTAATTGTGGTTGTGGTGATGGCGGGACAGGTAAGTAAATTACTTACTTACTTAATTAAATAATTATATAGCTAATCAATTAAAGAATTAAATAATAATTTAATTAATTAAATATTTAAATAAAAATAAAATAAAATTCAAAAAATATTTCTGTGTAGAAAGATCGGAGGTATGGGTGAAGTAGCCATGTCAAAGATTTTTGTTGAAGAGGCAAATAAAATTTTTATTACCAATAATATATATAATATAATATCAATAATATATATAATATATAATAAAAATTTTATTTGCTTCTTCAACAAAAATCTTTCACATGGCTTCTTCACCCATACCTCCGATCTCTCTACAAATTGTAACAAGCCATGAGAACCTGCATACAACAAATATTTCTGTGCACTTGGGCGGCCAACATTTTTTATTTATTTATTTATTTATTTTAATCTAATTAATTAAGTAATTTACTTACCTGTCCCGCCACCGCTGCCACCGCCGCCACCGCCGCCGTTGTCTTCGGAGCTTGGCCGGCTGCATCTGAGTCGGCCAGGACTCCAGCTTCTGCCACCACCGCGTACTGCCTCATGTGCCCTCATGAGATTTGGGCACCACCATTTTGAATCTAGTGAGATTTTGCGAGATTCAAGATGGCGCCGCCAGGGGAAAAATTGCCTTTTTCGACACTTTGCAAACGGCGGTGGAGAAGGCTTCCACCGGACCTGGAAAGCCCAGGACCGACCTGGGGCCTGAGCCCAGAAACCGGGGCAGTCCCAGGTTTTCTGGGACGGATGGTAAGCCTACGTATAGATACTACAGCTAATAGTACTACAGCTCTCTCTCTCTCTCTCTCTGCCCCCCTATTGATAGCGGGAACCCGCAGATAGGGGAAACGCTATCACTGCAGCCCCCCGCATGTCCATTACCTTTTCTTGTTTATATAGCTGGCGCCAAGCTCCTGCATTTCTTGCTTAACAAAAATGTAATAAGGAGCATGCTGCTTATAGCATTTTGGTTAAGCAAGAGATACAGGAGCTTTGCGCAAGCTCTATAAAAATAAAGAAAGCTAATGGGCATAGGGGGCATGCTGGGGGACAAGGCAACCACGGATAAGCACATGGATATGGGGGGCTGTGTTTGTGTGCATGTGTGTGTTTACCTCCCTATTTACCTCCCTATTTTCTTATATGGCAGAGGACATTAGTGATACGTTGTATAAATAAATACTTTTCTCACATCTGAAATTATTGCCAAGTAATTTTGTTGGGACCTGGGAGGGGGTAGCAGCATTCTTACGTTTTGTTAGTATGGTTTTTCTTTTGCGCATGGATTTGCTAGCTTTTGGAAAGGCGTGGGGTCTAGAAAGCGGAGCAATCAGCAGAATATACTTATCCTAAGGTAAATTCCACCAGCAAACTAGTTTACTGCTATCAATGACCACACATAGGATCAGAAGCAGTTAAAGTTTCAAAAGAGATACTTTAATTACAGTTTCTACTATTGTTTGCATCTTTAGAATTATTGGAGGCTTCTACTATTTATGGAACAAAGAACTGTATAGGTGTTTTTTTTTGGGGGGGGGGTTGCGTGGGTGTGAGGGGATGCCATTCAACAATGGCTGCCTTGAGTGCCCCCAGGCATACTGGGAGCACTCAACATACAAACTACAGTTGGTCCTCCGTATCCATGACTTCAGCATCTGCGGATTTGTCTCACGGTGGATACTTCACCGATATGGAGGGCCAGCATGAAAATGTTTTTAAAAGAAAAAAAACGTTAAAAAGCCAATTTCCAATTCTAATTCCAATACTTTTATTGGCATCTTACATAGACAAACATCAACATACATACATACATGCATGCATGCATGCATACATACATACATACATACATACATACATACATACATACATACATACATAACCCTTCAACAATAAGCCGGGCAGAGCAATCCTGCGTAAGGATCAGGCCAGCGGCCCAGGGCCGCCAGCCAGATCCTATCCCCGTTCCAGGCTGCCATAAAGCAGCGCAGAGGGCCTACTCGGGGATGTTCATCCCCTTCCCTGGGTGTAAACCGGGGCTGGCCCAATGGGCCTCTTCGGATTACCGCCAGCTAAATAGCTGGTGGAAGTAAGAGGAAGCCGTGTAATGGCCGAGCCGACCCGGCAGAGAATGGGGATATGGCAGATGCCATCCCCGCCCCCTCCCGGGCCAGCTTGGCCAATGGCCCTCCTCTCTCTCTGCCCAGACCACCCCTGCGGCCGCCAGAGCTGGACTTACCTCCTCCGGCAGCCACAGTGGTGATCTGGCACTGGAGTGAAGGATGGCCGGCCTCTGCTCCGGCCACTCTTACTCACAAGTTGTTGCAAACATGCTTTACTATACATTCGCGACGGCTTTGGGCGGCGGAACTCTCGTTCTGCCGCCTGATCTACCCGGAGGGTTATGCTGTAAGTCTTATACTTTATACTTTATAACACCTCACCTCATTTGTAAATTAATAAAATCAATAAAATGGAAATACACTTTTCCCTCCTCTTAATCATAGCATTCAGATAGTAGACCACCTTTTCTGTTCACTTTAGTCCCCCCCAATGATAAACCAGACCTTATCAAGTTCGGTTGCTGCCAGTTTTCAAAATCATAAGGTCCTCAAGGTAAGCCCTGCGCAAATCAGAATAGAAGGGGCAATAGAAGATAATATGCTGCACCAACTCCACCACCCAAACAGAACAGGAACAAGTTCTACTTTCTAGAGGGATACCCCTAAATCTGCCGGAAGTCACGGCTGATGGAAAAACATTTCTTCTAGCAAGAGAGAATGCCCTACGCTCCCTGGGGCATTTCAGAATTAAGAGATATTCTGCCATATGGCCATAGCTGACCGCAAGGTATAACAAAAGAGGGGAACAGGTCTTATCAGCATCACTCCACAACTGTTGCTGGTCTATATCTTGCAGTCTACATTTAATCAAATGAAATGCCTGCTCCAAGGTACAGGTTCCTAGGCTCTCCAGATCCAGCCCTTCACTGTTAATTTTCTTTTCTAAGAACTGAAGTTCTTTGGATGAAGCTGAGTGAGACGCAAGGTGTGGAAGCAGGCCCTTGGCGTTGTCCCTATAATAAACAGTAAAGAATCGCAACCAAGCCACTAACTGCAGCCGACACATCCCTGTTTCTAAACAGAGGGCAGCAGAAGGGACGCATCTCAGTAGGCCAAAGATTTTGCGAAGGAACATCCCCTTAATATGTTCCAGGGAATAATCCCATGCCCTCAACCAGATTGGTATTCCAAATAGTACTGAGGGAATAATCTTAGCCTGTGGCGGTGGCAGGAGCAGGTATTTGACTGGCCCAGAGTCCTGGCTGGCCCGATGTAGCAGTCCAGCCAGGAATTGGGCGGCGGCGACAGCAGGAGCAGCAGCAGCACCAGGAAGGAGGCAAACCTCCTTGTACAAGCTGAAATCATGCTCCGAAAGCCTCTTCCGAGTTGTGCGACTCCCCCTCCATTTCCCAGGATAGCTCCAGAATGCATTGCAATTGCGATGCATTCTAGGGCGAACTTGGGACAGGGGAGGAGGGAGTTGCGGGACCTGGAAGAAGCTTCCAGAGCGCGATTTCAGCTTGTAGAAGGAAGAACATGCAGCGGTTTGCAGCAAAAATGTAAGGAAACTGCTTTTTAACCTCCCCCCCCCCTCTTTAAAACTTTTGCCCTGATATAACTTTGCTATCGGTGAATTTCAGTATCTGTGAGTGTTCCAGGAACAGAACCCGGTCGGATACTGAGGGCCGACTGTAATATGTAATTTCATCATCTCATTGACATTCTTCCCCCTTCTCCTACCAGACTGCAGAAAAATATGGCAATATCTTCAGCATGCAGTTTGGAAGGGAGTGGTTTGTGGTGGTGAATGGACTGTCTCTGGTGAAAGAAGTTCTTGTCCACCAGGGTGAAAACTTCCTAGATCGTCCAACGTTTGCTCTCACGTATGAGATAAGTGGGGCATTTGGTGAGCGCCTTTTGTTTCGGTTTAACTGCTTGTGTTTCTCAAGTTTGAAAAGAAAAAAAATGTTAAGAGTATTTCACAGAAAGAGACTTTCCTGAGTGATGTATAGGTCAGTTTTTGCATTTCCTATATCCGTAAACCAAACAACAAGAATGACATTGATCTGAACATATGTCATAGAAGTACCCTTGTCCCTGGATTTGGATTAGCTGTGCCTCATGCTTCTATGTACACTGAATGCCAAACCCAGATTTGCTATTATGTAAAAACTGCCTTTAGTCAGCTGCTTATAGTGATAGAAAAATGCTCCTAGCTAGGCTTACCATTCGTTCCTGAAAAGCCGAAAATCCCTGAAAAATCTCCCTGAAAATCTCACGAGATCCGTGATGGCGTCCCTGAAAATCTCACGAGATCCGAGGTGGCGGCGCCAAAAAAAAACCATTTTAAATCCTGGAAGTGGCGGTGGCGGGAGCGGGTATTTGACTGGCCCAGAGTCCTGGCTGGCCTGATGCAGCAGGCCAGCCAGGAATTGGGTGGCGGCAGGAGCAGCATCAGCACCAGGAAGGAGGCAAGTGCGTGAAAGGGGACAGAAATGGGGGGGTGTTTAAATTATTAATTAATTATTAATTAATTTGCATGCCCGAAAGAAAAAAAAACACCAGAAGCAAAAAGGCCCGAAAATAAAATAAAAAAATTCTGGAGGGGGAAAAAAGTAGAGTTTTTTTTTTTCTCCCAGTTTAGGCACCTCAAAATATGGTAAGCCTACTGCTGGCAGTAATACATTGCAGTAACAAAGGAAACTAACAATGCTCTGTCTAATGGCCAAATGTGGCCCTTTGTTTTCCTTTTAATCTAAATATTGCACTGGAGCAATGGTGCGAAATGGTGCGAAAGCACTTCTCCACAGCCAGAAGTCCATTTTGCAGGAATGGGAGGGGGTGGGGCAGTAGTAAGAATACAGGATAGAAAGCTGAGGACTAGAAAGTGTGTAAGATTCCTTGGGGCCTTTTCATTGACCCAATTGTGACCCTTTCCATAGCCAGTGGTGGTGGCTGATAATCTGCATTCAGGGTCATCGAGCGCAGCGGTGCCTCATCGTACCAACGGAAAAAAGCATTTTAAAAGGCACTTTTATGCGCTGCCACCACCACTGTGCTTTTTTTACTTCCCTGAGAGGTCTGCTAGTCCCCCAGGGAGTGTGGGGAGCCTCCATACCCCTCTGCAGGCCTCCTTGCGCCTCAGAATGGTCCTCTGACATGATCACAACCCACTTCCGATTTCGTCGGAAAACTGGAAGTGGGTCGCAATCGCGTCAGTGCCTGGGGGCCCACGATACAGTTAAGACTGCTCTGTCTACATTCCTGGCAGGAGTTGACAGGTGAAAAACATAAACAACTAACTATATAACATATGCAAATGTGTGTGTGAAACCTAAAGAAACAGAAATAAAAGAAAAATAAACATAAGAATGTCGACGTATGTCGTGGAAGGATGGATGAAATTTGAAGTGGTTACAATTAAAAACTGCTGAAACTGCAAAGTGATTAAAGTCAAGTGGATGAAGGTCAAGGTATTGCTCGTCTAGACCAAAACTCTAAATGTGTCCAAAATAAGCAAATAGAATAGCCTAAATCAGGGGTTCTCAAACTTTGGAGGCCCGGGTACCCCCTATCACGGACCAATTTTCTGAAGTACCCCCTGCTAATTAACTGCTAATTAATGGGATTTATCAATTAAGTAAGTAAGTAAGTAACCATTAAAAAAGTACTAAAACAATTTTAAATGTGAAAAATGTCTTATTTAACTCGTGTGTGTGTGTGTGTGTGTGTGTGTGTGTGTGTGTGTGTGTGTGTGTGTGTGTGAGAGAGAGAGAGAGAGAGAGAGAGAGAGAGAGAGAGAGAGAGATGGATGCAAGGATCTCTTTCAGCTCCTCCCTCCGCCACCCCATCAAAGTACATTTTCCAAAGTACAAAAATAACCCCAAAACCAAAATCAGAGAGACAGAAGGGCTCCGGAAATAATTAAATTAAGTGTTAATTAACACTTAATTAAATTTAGTGTTAATTAACACTTAATTAGCTGCTGATGGGGCAGATAAGGGGCAGGACTTGGCGTACCCCCAACAGGAGGTCCGTTTACTCCTAGGGGTACCCATACCACAGGTTGAGAACCCCTGGCCTAAATCGCTTCCAGTTAGAAAGGTATGTTAATGTTAACCCTTCCCGTACAGGATTGATTTCCTCTAATGGACTTAGTTGGAAACAGCAAAGACGATTTGCTTTAACTACTCTAAGGAACTTCGGTTTGGGAAAGAAAAGTTTAGAAGAACGAATACAGGATGAGAGCAGATACCTTACGGATGCAATTGAAGATGAGAAAGGTAAGAAGTAGAGCCAACGGCTTGTGCAATTCATACACTGCAAAGAACAAGCCCTCAAATTATTGTGACTGTGGTATAAAGGATCCATCGCCCCCTCTGCCGCTTTGTGTCTTCGGTTGCAAGATTGGCCCACCCACCCGCCCAGACTGTATGTTTATGAAATGCGGTCGGGAAGCCCTGGGGGGGTGTTTTCGCGCCGGTGTGCAACAATGATGTCACGCCCCCTTGGGTGGGGCTTGTGGCATCATGTGGGGGTGTCGCATCAGCGCCCCCCACTGAAGGGTGTAGAACCACCACTGGCTCTGTTTTTCTAACAAGGAAGTCATAAGCAATCTAATTGCTCCACTAATACTTCTTTTCTTCTTCCAGGGCAGCCATTTGACCCTCATTTTCAGATTAATAATGCTGTTTCAAATATCATCTGTTCCATTGTTTTTGGGAACCGCTTTGATTACCATGACAGTCGTTTCCAGAAGTTACTGCAGTTATTGGATGAGACGATGGTCCTTCAGGGAGGTATCTGGGCCCAGGTACAGCTTCCTTGAGATCTTTTGAGCGGGCTGGACAGAATCACTCTGGTCCCAGACATGATCCCCAATTCACAATAATGTCTCGCACCTCCTTTTGATTCTTTCCCTTCTTCTAGTTTTCTCTTTGTCGTGTAGGTATCCTGTTCTAGTTGCATCCTTAAACAGTTGCCTAGCTAGCCCGCCCCGACAGGGGACCGATAACGTGTTTCACGTCATCACCCCACCCCTGCACTCCCTGAAGGCTTCATTTCAAGCCTTCCAGGGCTCAGGGTGGGTGGGTGGGACGGACCCAAAAATGCACCGGTTTTGGCAAATTTATGCTCCGTAGCTAAAAACGCAGCCCTCCAGCTGCCCTCCAGCTGCAAATTTATGCTCCGTGGCTAAAAACGCAGCCCTCCACCTCCTCACAAGGAGACCGCGGCTGTCACCCAGGGGTACAGCATCCTCCCATCCCTCCCTTAGCGATGCCGCTGTCCTTTACCCTCCTCTCTTGATTTAGCATTGCTTCTTATGCTGCTGAGGACACCTAGGTTTGCAGTGTGTATTATTATAATTCAGTTGTAACTTATTACAATCTAAATCAGGGGTTCTTAACCTTTGGAGGCCCGAGTACCCCCTATCATGGTCCAATTTTCTGAAGTACCCCCTGCTAATTAATTGGATTAATCAATCAATTAATTAGCTAATTAATCGTTAAATAAAAAGTACAAAAACAATTTTAAATGTGAAAAATTGTCTTAACTCTGTGTGTGTGTGTGTGTGTGTGTGTGTGACTGACAGACAGACAGACAAACAGACAGACAGACAGACGGGGGATTACATTTAAGTTCTAATTAACAAGTAATTAACTACTGATTGATGCTGATAAAGGGCAGGCTCTGGCGTACCCCCTGCCATTGGTCCAAGTACCCCTTGGGGTACTCGTACCACAGGTTGAGAACCCCTGATCTAAATCAGTGTTTCTCAAACTGTGGGTCAGGACCCACTTGGTTGGTCACGACCTAATTTCTGGTGAGTCCCAGGTGATGGAAAGATCAGATAAGTCAGGGGATCTCAACCTTTGAAGGTCTGGTTACCCCCTATCATGGTCCAATTTTCTGAAGTACCCCCTGCTAATTAATTGCTAATTAATGGGATTTATCAATTAATTAAGTAACCATTAAAAAAGTACTAAAACAATTTTAAATGTGAAAAAATGTCTTATTTAACCGTTTGTGTATGCAGAGCAGTTTAAATTTAAAAATACTTGGCTTGCCGACACTCAGCTGATCCAGGGAGATAAGGAGCAGCCTCTCGTATACCCCCGCCAGTGGGAGGCCGAGCTGGGAGCTTGAGGGTGGGGCAAATTTAAAATAAACAAATAAACCTCTGGTCCCCAACAATCAGCTGATCTTAGCTGATAAGAGGAAGCCTCTTCTTTACCTCCACCTGATGGTCCGTGTACCCCTAGGGGTACCCATACCACAGGTTGAGAACCCCTGAGATAAGTAATTGCTACAAGCCCGAGGCTATTCAAAAATTAGATACCTAGTAAGTGCCCTTCAAAGAGCTGAGCTCCTGCAGTTTGCGAGATAGCTGCTAATTACCTTGCAAGCGGCTGAGCTCTTTACTTGTAAATAAATAAATATATTTATTTCTAGATCACCTTTTTTTAAGGTCTCGTAAAGCTAGGTGGGTCCTGATAGAGTGTCATTTTAAAAAGTGGGTCCCAGTGTTAAACAGTTTGAAAACCGCTGATCTAAATACTCCACACAGCTATTGATTAGACGATTGAGGCCTCTACGTGTCTGGGAAAGGATTACTGCATCATCGGCATAGAGCAGTAATGAGACAGAGTGTGACCCTAGTTTTGGACTGTGTTCTTCCACTCTCTGCAAATGGGGTGCTAGATCATTTATAAAGGGGTTAAACAGGGTCGGCACTAAAATACATCCTTGCTTGACACCAGTGGCGTCCCTACACTGGTGTGGGGGGTGCGGACTGCACCATGTGACATCCTCAGGTGGGTGACATCCTAGTGGCCAAAATCATGAAAACCTTTGTCTTTAAGAATTATACCATCATGTTATATATCATTTGATGTGTAATCTCATGTAGAATGCAATGAAATATCTGTATCCTATCGAACTATCTTTCAAAATATCTGTATCCTATTTCTGTATCCTTTGAAATATCTGCATCCTATCAAATGTTATGACCAAATAACCAGAAACAGAAAACACAACTTCCTTGTGTAACAAAAAGTGGATTCCCTTAACAAAAACAGACCAATGAGACTGATTGTTCTGAGATTGTTCTGAGAGCCGAGTTGGTTACTGGTACTGTTACCTGTACTGTTATATATTTAAAAAAATTGCTCTCATGCTCTCATACTGGGTGACACAAACCATTGTGATGCCTCTGTTTAGGCTGTAAACATACATTAGGCTGTGCGTATACTTTTGTAAATTTAAAGGTGTTATTTTGATTAAGCGGGAGGTGGGGCACTGGCATGGGGGCGGGGCGATGATGTGTTTCCCCACCCACTGTATGGGAGAAGGTTCATCATGGCGCACCAGGTGACACAAGCCCTAGGAATGTCCCTGTCTGACACCCCTGTTAGTTGGGAACAATTGAGTTAATTCACCTTTCCAGGATGAATTAATTCAATTTCCCAGGATGAGTGCAAAGGGAAAGTGGCCTGTGAGGAACAGAATGGAAAAATTCTGTCTGAATAGCAATATGGCATAAGTAGAAGCATTGGTTTAAGTGTGTGTGTTTTTAACTGATGGTTTTATTTCAAAATAACTCACTCAGTTTGATTAACATTATTTGAAGCAGTAACAACATAAACTGTTGCCTTGAGGGTACTGGGGGGAGGAAAGAAAAACTGGGAGAGGAAAGAAAAACCTCACGCAGTGGCAGTGGGCTGGAGATTCCAGCAAGACAAAAATGTTCTGGCTAAGAACACGTCAAGAATATGTTCCTATTCTACGAGGTTCTCTGGAAGTTCTAATTTGTTTCCCTCCACACTGTATAATTTTGGTTTTTTGTTTCCTCAGCTGTATGATGCATTTCCAACCCTAATGAAGTACCTACCAGGACCTCATCAAACTGTTGTTAAAAACTGGGAACAAATGAAATCCTTTGTGAAAGAAAGAATTGAAAAGCACAAAGAAGATTGGAATCCATCTGAAACCAGAGATTTCATTGACGCTTATCTAAATGAAATGGACAAAGTAATGGACAACAAACTAGCTTCTTACCACCTGAGAAACAGACTCTAGGCTGATCAATTGATTTGTCTAAGAAGCCCTCAGTGGCTTATCTCCTCATTGTTACTATTTACTCTGCTTGAATTCAGTGTATATGTATACAGTGTATATGAGGCAGATAATCTTAATTTCACCACTTGTCTGTCATGTTCCAGAGCATTTCAACATTGATATATCCAAAATATGATTGCCGCCCATATTTTGCCCCCATTCTACCCACCCTCTCCCGTCTCTCCTGCTGACCCAATGGCATCGCCTGATATGGGGCGGGGGCGGTGGGCCCCAGGGCGTACGGTGCTGAGGCCTCCTGGGGGGGCGCGGACCTCCTTAGGTTTCGTTTTCGAAACCGTTTTTTTACTTTTTTTTTACTGGTTTCAGGGGGTTTTAAATGTTAACGGGGCATGTGTTTGTGTCTGTATGCTTTCCCCCTACTTATCTTGAATATGGGACGCTTCCAGCGACGATCTTCTTCCTGCGCCGGGCACATCTTCTCCCTGCCCCCGGGCGCTAACTCCGTAAAGCGCCCAGCAGCGCTTTCCAGAGTTTGCGCAGGCGCAGAACGTCGACTGGAAACTTCGTCGTTCTGCGCTTGCGCAAACTGTGGAAGACTTGCGCATGCGCAGAACGACGAAGTTTCCAGTCGACATTCTGCGCCTGCGCAAACTCTGGAAAGCGCTGCTGGGCACTTTACGGAGTTCGCGCCGGGCGCAGGGAGATGATGTGCCTGGCGCAGGAAGAAGATCGTCGCTGGAAGCGTCCCATATTCAAGATAAGTGGGGGAAAAGCATACATACACAAACACATGCCCCGTTAACACTTAAAACCCCCTGAAACCAGTAAAAAAAAACAGGTTTCGAAACGGAAACCTAAAATTTTTGACAGTTTTATTGGGGGGCATCGGGGGGCCGCCCCTACCTCGGGGCGCCTGGCGACGCCACTGTGCTGAACTACCTGCTCTGATGGGTGGCGGGAGAGCCAGCGATGCGGGCAGGAAAGTGCCAGCCTTCCCAATGTCATCCCGGAATCTCGCTTTTGCAGCTGCACTGGCAGAACACTCATTTCACCAGCACTAAAGCCCAATACGATTGGGCTGTCAGTTTACCTGAATGATGCAACCACCAAGCCTTTTTCATTCATCTCCAGCAATGGTCTCTCCTCTCAGGAGCTCACAGAGTGAGCTCTCGGGCAGTTGGAACACGAATGACTAATTCTGTCTGCTTGGAAGTTTTGTCACTTGGCTGAACTGACATCATCGTGTTTCTTGATCTCTGCTGCCTCCCTTCCTGGTCGCTAGGCACATTTCGGATGTTAACCAGCCTAGCTGTCCCAGATAGAGAAGGGGCCAGAATTTACACCCCTTCCTCTGGGCCATCTGGCAATGGATTTCTGTAATCTGCATGCCAGCTGCTGAGATGTTAGCTAGCCGAAAACCGAAAAGACGCAAGAAGAAAATACACGGAGAGAAACAGGAAGCTCAGGAAAATGCAGGGATTCCTCAGTCTTTCTTTGCTGGAATTACCCTTTGCTTAATTTAATGTCAGCTTGTCATTCTCAAGGCTGTTGATTTAATCTATCTGAAGTGCCCTTGAACTGGACATATTGCAGAGATCTTAGATCTCACTACGATCACCTGATGTTGAGATGATGCTTTTGTGACAGATGAACCCACTGGTATGTTTGTGTCTTTTATTTTAAAGGATGATGCTGATGCTGATGCTTCCAGTTTCCATGAACAAAACCTTCTAATGTCAACACTAGATCTGTTTTTTGGTGGAACAGAAACAACTTCTACAACCCTGCGCTGGGGTTTACTGTACATGGCAGTTTATCCAGAAATTCAAGGTAGAACAGTTGTTTCTGTCATTCATTAATTTAAAGTCCCCAATACAATGTTGTAATTGGATTATAGAATCCAGCAGTAAGGATTGGGCTGTTATATCATTTTTTTTACTAAAGAATATATTGAAAATATTCTAATATATATTATAATATTTTCTATATATTCTGTAGTAATAAAAATAAGTAATAATAATAATTTTTATAACAGCCTAATCCTTACTGCTGTTCTCTGCCGGAGGAATGTGTGTTCCATCAGCAGAGCTGGTATGATCGAGGTGGAAGTGTCTGGATCCAGCTGGAAGCTGTGCAACGATGTTGTGCACTCTGGCACCACTGGCGAAAACGATGAGGCCACTAGTGCAGTCACTGGCAGCCAAGCATGCCGGCCGTGGCCTTTGTCCACTGGCGGGACATGTGTCAGGGTTGGGGATAGGCAGTGGGAGTGATATGGGAGGAAATGGGGGAATTCCGAGTGTTTCTGGGTGGTGAGGGGGAAGGAACCGGGGATGGAGGAGGCAGGAGGAGATGGATCCATCATCCGGCGGCAATAGTGCACTCTAAATCTTATCCCCTCTGTTTCAAACCTCCCCACTCCTTTAACATATGCCACTGAAAGAGGTGGCACATGTCTGAGGAGACCTATTGCCGTTCCTGCAGCCTACCAGGAGGTCAGTAGAAAATATTTCTACTTCCCTCCTGCAGGCTGTCCAAGTGCCCCCCCCCACCATAGGATGCAGCACATGCATTTTTGGTGCATGTGCATTGGCACTGGTTTTGGGGGATAAGATTGGGACCTAAGTGTTATAATTTATAACTGCAATGTAGTGGCTGAGCTGCAAATTGGGACTTCCCCAGTTTGAATCTCACCTCTGCCATGAATTCACTAAATGGCCTTTGACAAGTCACTCCCACTTAGCTCAATTTTCCAGGTGCAATATTTGATAATATCGCTTAAGGCTGAATCTGATCCCCTACGAACCTATAGCACACAGTGCTGCTGATAGTGTGAGCTGTGTGCTATTGGAGGGGGGGGGAACCAGACAGTCTGGAGAGGTATGTAAAAATCTTTTTTATTTACCACCCCATACAATGGCATCACTACGGGGGTATGAACCACACCGGGTGACATACTCGGGAAGGGGGGGGGACACCAGTAGTTGCCAAAATTGTGGAAAACTTTTGGAAAATTTGTATTTAAGAATAATACCAGAATATTATAGATTAGGGTTCTCAAAGTGGTGGGTTACAATCCACCACATTTTCTGGAAGTGGCCAATATTCCCTTAAGGTGGGTGGCCAGCAAGAACGTCGGCAGTGGCGCTCCTGGATCGTGCTCGCCCTTGACCCAAAAATACTTTTTTAAACATACCTGGTTTTCCTGCCAGCTCCCTGAAGGGTCTGGGGGGGGGGGGACTTCCGCCGCCTCTGCAGGCCTCCCCAAGGCTCTAAAACAATGGCATCAAAAAGCCCACTTCTGATTTTCACCGAAAACCAGAAGTGGGCCTTTCAATGCAATCACTGCTATTTAAAGTATTGGGGAGGCCTGCAGGGGCGGCAGTAGCCAACCCCCCCCCCGACCCTTCGGGGAGCTGGCAGGACAACCAGGTATGTTTAAAAAAGCATTTTTGGGTCAGCGGAGGGCGCGATGCTGGAGCGCTACCTCTGCCATCGCCCTGCCCGTGAAAAGAGTTACAGGGGAGTAAACTCCCTTGTAAGACTTTGAGAAACGCTGTTATAGATCATTGGAAAGGTAATGTAATGCAGGATGTAATGAAACAAATCGTGTTGAATTATCTGTATTCTATCAAACGTTATGGCGGAAAAAGAAAACACAACCGCCTTATATAACAAAATGTGAATTTCCTTAACTCAAAACTGACCAAAGAGACTGATTTTTCCGAGAGCCAATGACATGTTGTTATGACACAGCACGGAACCAATAAGGTGTTGGTAATAACCAATGGTTACCAATAAGGAACAAATAAGTTTGAGTCAGCTCTCATTTCTATATATCGGAACTAATACTAGAATTCTTATTCAGTTGTGTGAGTGTCATCACTGGTTTTTCTTGGTCACTGATTTGTTGGGTGACCTGTACTGTTATATATTAAAATAAAGTTAATGGAGGTGACACCATGAGTTATACCACCAAGTGACAGCCACCCTAGTGGCTGGGGTGACGCGATAAGCTCTTGCACCAGGTGACATAAACCCTAGTGATGCCTCTCTCCCCATAGGTACCTAACCTCCAATGGACCTACAGCAGTGGCCTCCTTGGACCTACAGCAGCTATTTAACTTCCAATATAGTACTTCCTTGCATGTAATCAAGCCTTGCATGTCAAACTGTTCAAAGTTGGTTTTTCTTGTATTGTTTCTTTGTAGCAAGAGTTCATAGTGAAATAGACTCTGAGATTGGTCAGTCCCGCCAGCCAAGAATGGATGACAGGGACAGCATGCCATATACCAATGCGGTAGTCCATGAAGTTCAAAGAATAAGCAACATTATTCCTTTGAATAATCCTCGGATGACAACTAAGGACACGGAATTGGCTGGGTTTCGTGTGCCCAAAGTAAGAACTTAAAACAATATATTGTTCTTGTCTTTGTTTACTCCTCCCCAGAGATGTCAAAACTTTAAACCAAGTGTCTGAATGTTGAGGTGTGTCATACACTTCAGTTGCATTGGTAGAGGGAACCTTATGTATTCAGTTTTAGGCCTGGCCCTTTGTACTGTAGTGTTGTACTTTGTAAGACTGACAGATGGGACCCCAGATGTGCGTTTTGGTCTTGGCACTGTCCTGACAAGGAAATCCGCAAGACTGTTGGAACCCAAGCAGGACTAATGGCACAATATTTTGTAACTTTGGAGCACCGGAACACACGCTCCGCCCCTCCAAAGCATCACACAAATGCCGTAAAGCACATTTACGATGACTAGTAAGTAAGGGAGTAAGGCTGCTGGTGCAGAGACTGGCAGTGCTTACTCCATGGCTCTCCCGACCCCGTGACCACCAAGGCATGTACATCCTGCACTGGTCGGTGCAGGGGTGGGGGAGGGGAGGCGGTGGCCATTGGCTGGCCCAGGCAGGGAGGGGGAGAGGATATCGGTGGCGTGCTCCGCCGATATCCTCTGCCAGTTCCCAGCCCGGGTTGGAGTTACATGGCCTCCCTGAATGGACCTGGCATCTGGACCTGGCGTACATCCGAGGAGGTCCATAGGGCCCCGGCCTGCTAACACCTGCCAAAGGGGATGAACGTCCTCTTCTGCTGAGGTGCTGCCTAGCAGCCCCAGGGAAGCCCACAATGGGCTTGCTTATTTATTTATTTATTTATTTATTTATTTATTTATTTATTTATTTACAATATTTATATCCCGCCTTTCTCCCCGCAGGGACCCAAGGCGGCTCACAACAGAAATACAAAAAATACCATATAAAAAACATCACACTTTAAAACAGTAAAAACAATTAATAACATTGATAAAAACAATAACTAAAAATCAATTAAAAAGATCATGGCGACAGTCACAACACGAGCATAAAAACAGTAGCACCCCCACCTATACCAGTGAGATGTTAAAAAAGGCAAGGGCTCAGAAGGCTTCTTGAAACAAGAAGGTTTTTAGGCCTCGCCGGAAAGTGTCCAAGGAGGGAGCAGTTCGTAGATCAAAGGGGAGGGAATTCCATAAGGTAGGTGCCACTACTGAGAAGGCCCTGTTTCTGGCCGCCGCCCCTCGCACCTCCCTGGGCGACGGCACCCGCAAAAGGGCCTTCTCTGATGACCTAAGGGGACAAGCCGGACTATATAGAAGTAGGCGGTCTCTCAAATATCCTGCCCCAAGCCGTATAGGGCTTTAAAGGTCAAAACCAGCACTTTGAATTGGGCCCGGAAACGAATCGGCAGCCAGTGCAGCCGTCGGAGGAGCGGCCCGACGGAGTCGAACTGCCTACCTCCAGTGACCACACGGGCTGCCGCATTCTGCACTAATTGCAGTTTCCGAACCGTCTTCAAAGGCAGCCCCACGTAGAGCGCGTTACAATAATCTAATCGTGATGTCACTGTGGCATGGATCACCGTGGTCAGGTCTGCACGATCCAAGTACGGTCACAGCTGGCGCACCAGCCGAAGCTGGGCAAAGGCCCCCCTGGCCACAGCCGCCACCTGGGAATCCAGGAGCAGCTGCGGATCCAGGCGGACCCCCAAGCTGCGGACCTGCTCCTTCAGAGGGAGTGCAACCCCATTCAGAGCAGGACGATACTCTAGTACCTGCATCGTGGATTTCCGGACCAGGAGAACCTCTGTCTTGTCCGGGTTTAGTTTCAGCTTATTAGCCCTCATCCAGGTCCCCACTGCCTCCAGGCAGCGCACCAGAACCTCAACAGCCACCCTGGAATCAGGTGGAAAGGAGAGATGGAGCTGGGTGTCACCAGCATATTGATAGCACCCAACTCCAGGTCCCCACTGCCTCCAGGCAGCGCTCCAGAACCTCAACAGCCACCCTGGAATCAGGTGGAAAGGAGAGATGGAGCTGGGTGTCATCAGCATATTGATAGCACCCAACTCCAAATCCCCGGATGACCTCTCCCAGGGGTTTCATGTAGATGTTAAATAGCATGGGGGACAGGATAGAACCCTGCGGCACCCCACACCTCAAGGGCCAGGATGCCGAACAGGCGTCCCCCAGCACCACCATCTGGGACGTATCTGCCAAGTAGGAGCGGAACCACCTCAGAACGGTGCCCCCGACCCCCAGCTTGGCCAGTCGGCCCAGAAGGACACCATGGTCGATGGTGTCGAAAGCCGCTGAGAGGTCCAGCAGAACCAACAGGGACGCACTCCCCCTGTCCAGTCCTCGGCGTAGATCATCCACCAAGGCGACCAAGGCTGTTTCTGTCCCAAAGCCCGGCCTGAAGCCAGACTGAAAGGGATCCAGATAATCCGCTTCATCCAGGACCCTCTGGAGTTGAGACGCCACCACCCGCTCAATTACCTTGCCCAAAAACGGGAGGTTTGAAACTGGCCGGTAGTTGTCCATTATTGTGGAATCAAGGGAGGGCTTCTTCAGAAGGGGTCGAACCACCGCCCGCCTCAAAGCGAGCGGCAGCACCCCCTCCACCAACGAAGCGTTGACTACCCTCCCCGTCCACTCGGCCAGCCCCTCCCGGGCCGATCTGATTAGCCAAGCCGGGCAAGGGTCAAGCAGGCAGGCAGCTGGCCTCACACTCCAGAGGAGCCTGTCCACATCCTCAGGCTGTACAAGCTGAAAAGAGTCCCACAACACTGGACCAGCAGACGCCAAGGGGATATCCTCAGATATTGTCAATGAGGCATCTAAGTCATGGCGAATCCGATCGATTTTATTTGCGAAATGTTTCGCAAACATGTCACAGCGGGCCACCGTGTGTTCCTCCTGATCCATTGGAGGGGCCTGATGGAGTAGGCCTCGCACCACACGGTACAGCTCCGCTGGACGATTGCCTGCAGACGCAATGGTAGCAGAGAAGAAATTTCTCTTCGCTGCTACCACCGCCACGGAGTAGTCTCTATAATGGACCCTACTCCGTGTCCGGTCGGACTCAACACGAGTTTTCCGCCACCGTTGCTCAAGACATCTACCCCGTCGCTTCATCGTTTGCAGCTCCTCAGTAAACCAAGGAGCCGCTCTGAGTCTGCTTAGGATATAGCAGCCAGCCCTTTAGGCCAGCTGTGTATCCTTACACAGGATTGGGCTGCCAGATGAGCTAAATCCATCTGAACATGTGTTCTGGGAGTTTTGCAAGAATATTCTTTCAGGTCCTATTAGTTAATACCCCTGGGACATAGTAGGGGAAGACAAACAATGTGCTTGCTTGCACTAATCAATTCTAGAATTATTGCTGGGTAAGCATATCTTGGGGCGAATTTACTAGTGGCACATAATCTGTCATGATAGAGTTGATCCACAGTTATGTAGGTTGGAGCATTTTTGACAGCTATATTTTTCTGCAGGAAGTTTTCCATTTCTAAAATGCATTGGGGCAGCCCAATCCTACTTAAGTATCTGCCGGGCGGCTGAGGCCGTCCGCTGGATCCAGTGCTCCGCCGCGGGCAGCCTGCAGCAGGCAGCCTGCGGCGGAAAGTCTACTCGGGGAAGGAGACACTTGTCCCCTTCCCTGAGTGTAACAGCGGCTGGGGCCGATAGGCCTCCTCGGATTTCCTCCAGCTATTTTGCTGGCAGAAGTCGAAGGAGGCCGTGTAACGACCCAGCCGCCCTGCGGAAACCAGCGGGGACCGGGATATGACGGACGCCATGCCCCTGCGCTCAGCCAGGGCAGCTGGGCCTATGGCCGCCCTCTAGGCTCCGCTGTCCCTCCCCCCGTCTGCCGACCCTCCTGGCCGTCTGCCGGATCCTACCTCTGGTGGCGGCCCGAGTCCTCGGCCGGCGGAGCTGGGAAGGCCGTCTTTGCGCCGTCCTTCCTGACTCTAAAGTAGTCCGCAAATGTGCCTTACGGCATATTTGCGGCTATTCCGGGCAGCGGAACGCTAGGTCTGCCGCCCGTAACTTGCGCAGGATTGCACAGTTAGTAACCTAATGAATGGATACTGTTGTTTTGACATGTGTAATGAAGCTGTAATTAACTTTGTTCAGCTAACCATAGCCATCTTTGCAGGTACCATCCATGTACTCATTCAATGCATGTTGTTCAATCATAGCTACAGGCCCACCCTGACTCCTTGTGTATCTCTGGCTCTTTTCCCAACATCTGTGTATTCAGTGGAAGGTAAAGTAGGCTCTAAGTCAGTGATTTTCAACCTTTTTCATTTCACAGCACACTGACAAGGTGTTAAAATTGTCAAGACACACCCAGTGGTGTAGCTTGGTCATTTGGCACCCAGGCCCCTTTAAAATTTTGATGCCCCCTATACGGGTCAGTGACATCATGATGAGACACAACTTCATGACGTCATGACATGATGTTATGTCACTTCTGGGTTTGTCCAGCTATCAGTTGTCGTATCAGTTTTTTACAATTGACAAGGCACACAGTGCTGCCAGATGCAGGCTCACATCCCCCAATGGCCCTACTAATATATGTTGAACCCATATTTCCTGCTTCACTGAAAATTGTACCTAGCAATTTCCATGCAACACAAAAAACCCACATCTAATTTGTCTAATCCCATTTACAATCATCTACACTAGTGGCCATCACCACATCTTATGGTAGTAAATTCCATATATTAATTATGTACTGTAAAAATATACAGTATTTCCTTTGCTCTGTCCTAAATCTTCCATCAGTTTAGTTGGATGTCTCCTGGTTCTAGTGTTTTGAGAAAGGGAGAATACCGTTTTAATAAAGTGGGGACTTGAATCTTTGCCTGTGCACTGTCCAATAAACATGCGAGACAGGACTATGGATGAAAAGGGCCACTTTATTAGTACAAAGTACAGGAGGGAAAGCCAAAGACCAGCAGCAGTTGAACTAAGACAGAGAAGAGCGCAGTGGCAACCAGCGGAAGGAGCGTCAGACTGTAGCCTGACCTCAGGCGGGGGTTATAACCCTTGACTGAAAGCCGCAACACCTTACAAGGGCAAGCGAGCTTCTCACCGTCAACCACATCAGGGGGCTGAGGCAGCTGGACCACTCAGGACCACCCCAAGCCAGAGAGCATTTCAGACAGGCCACGTAATCCTGGCCAGGGACAGCCCTGCCAGCCCCTCGCACCAGCGGGCAACTGACCGGCGGGCAACATGCCGTGCCTTTGCTGACCTCAGCAAATTCAAGCCTTCGTGCCCACACTCACTGGCCACAAGGTGGGGGGGGGGTTTCCAGCCTAGAGCTTGACACCACCCACCGACCCACCAAGGGACAGAAGGCCTGAAGACCACTCTGCAGGTATCCTAAAAAGAGGTTGGCCCCCTCCTCTGACAAGTGCAACCCATCACCACAAAAATAGAACCAACAAAATGAACAATTGCATAGTGTTGCATAAGCAGGCTGCCAGACTTTATAGATGACCCAACCTAAAGATGACATTAACCTTTCTGTGTGATTGCTCAACCCGGGGGCGCTCCTTTACACTCTGCGCTGAAACATCTTAGACCACACTATAGTGACCCCAGAGATCCAGTGCCTTAAGAACCTCAGATCTCCACATCCCTGACGCCAGAGCAAAAGGCCCGTCCACTGGGTTTGATCATTCTTTTCCAGATGCACTACTATTACCTGGGAAGTTCGATCAGTGCGTGGAAAGTCTGCCATCATGGAGAAAAGCTGCCCCACTGCTTCGCCCATCTGGCCGACCAGTTGACCCTGGCCCAGTCGCCCAACCCCCAACCTGGTCTCAAAGTTTCACGCAGCCGCACTCTTGTCGGCCCAGAAGACGATGAAGTGGCAGCAAATTAATACCTGTACTGGGCTCATCGGGCCTTCTAAAAGAAAGAGAGGATCATGAAAGCAAGGACCCAACTGGGGCTAGTATGGAGGGACGGAATAACAGAAAAAATGGGGGAGGTAGTGGTAGACCCACACCGGTACCATGCCGGCTCTTGGTGTGATTAGTATCTTTGTTGATCAGTACAAATCTAGTGGTGGATGAACAGATGGTCTTTTGCTTACTTTTAACTTCTCTGTGAAATGTAATTTCCAGCTTCAGTCCCAGTTTCAACCAAGAGCTGAAAGTTGCTGGTGGCTTCCATTTCCAACATCTGGTGTTCCTCAAAACTAAATATAGCTGGTCTCACATTTTGGGAATGTTTAAAATCCATATAGGAAACCATGTTTTTGAAAAGTACTATACAGGCATTGCATAATAATAATAATAATTTTTAAAAAACCTGACTACAGCCAAAATATATCCAATAAATCTTTATTGCAGTCACAGACCAGCGCAAAAGTTACCAATACAGAGCCAAAGGAAACATCATGAACATCAATTAAGACAAGAAATTAAAATAAAATAACCCCCCGACGACCAATCAACCCATACTTAATGCTATAAAATCTACGATTAAAATTTGCTCTGAATTAGAATGTTAAATATATCTATAAATCTATAATCTATACTAACAATAAAAATGAACAAAAATAAGAATCAACTATCATAACAAACTATAAATTAAATACACATCCCATCAGAGGTCCCCTATACCAAGTTAGAAAGTCCACAATTTACCCAGCCAAAACGTATCTTCTCTCTGTAAGTCAGTGGATATAGTTCGGCTTTAATCTCGGAGGTAAGTACTGTACTGTTGTAGATTTACAGGTTACTTTACTAGCAGCTCCCTGATGTGTTTATATACTTCTCTGCTTCTTCTTTGGCAGGGAACTATTATGATTACCAACTTGACATCCATATTGTTTGATAAGGATGAGTGGGAAACCCCTGATGTCTTTAATCCTAACCATTTCCTGGAAAATGGTCAGTTCAGGAAGAAGGAAGCATTCATGCCCTTTTCTGCAGGTAACAGTTAATGGATTGCTTACTAATGCTGAGTCAGGCACAGACTGTGAAGAAACTTGAGAGTCTCTCCCCTGCTTTAGAGGTGGCATACTTTAGAGGTGTGCCTGCTATGTTGGTTACACATAGAGCAGGTATAGCTTTTTTTTTCTTGCAATACAGTTGAGCCTGAGCAGCAGATGCTCTATGTTACCTGGTACACAATTCACTCTCTGGAAACCTGGCTGGATCCAGTTGATGTTTCTAGTATGCATGCGTGTCGCTGGGCCATGGTGGGGGGGTGGGCCGCCGAAGGGTGACACGCGCACCCCCGCACGTCATCCTCCGGAGGCTCCGAGGCCGGGAGAAGGCCTCGGAGCGTCCGCCCCGGCTGCCGGTCCAGGGCCTTCTGACGAGGCCCAATGCATTAATACGTTCACATTTAGCTTTTTCGTGCATGTGCAGACCGTTTCTAAGGGTAAAAGGGCAGCCCTTGCCCTCAGAAACGGTCTGTGCATGCGCGAAAAAGCTAAACGTTCACGTTTTAACGCATTGGGCCTCGTCAGAAGGCCCTGGACCGCCGGAGAAGGAGGACGCTTGTAGGGGGGGTAAGTCCTCCTTCTCCAGCTTCTCTGGAACGGGGGGAAATTTGGGGGCACGGGGGGCAGCACACGTGCCCTACCATCGGAAGGCGCACACACAGCAATGCTAGTGCTAGTATGTATCACGTGCCAAGTTAATATCGGTTTGAAACTAATATTAATTGGATATCTGTGTGCGCATGTTTAATGTTGTTACTTCTCCTAGTGTTTGGGAATTAGAAGGGAGGCAAGCAATAACATAGAAGGTTATATGTTTCAGCATTCTAAAACACCCCCAACTGTCCAGTGCCCCACATACAGTAAAGGGAAAGTCCCACCCTCCATGAGTTGAACGTGTTACGTCTTTTTTCCAGTTCCTCTATTGCTTCAATCAATACTCACTTCCTGTTTGTTTCAAAGCATTTAAATGGCTACCTTTCTCAGCAAGATACCATATATACTCACATATAAGACAATCTCACATATAAGACGAGGGCAAATTTTGAGCCAAAAATCCTGAAATTTGCTGTGACCCTTTGATAAGACGAGGGTAAAACTTAAGGACTTGTGGGGTCAGATCTTGGAAAAAGCTCAAATGACTTACCAGTATAGTAGACTGAATACAATTTACAGGATTAAAAGCCACGGCTAAAATAAATGTTTATCAGTTAAAAAACTTAAACGTTTACACTGAAAAGTGTTAAAAACATTAACAACAACAACAACAACACAACTATTCAACGGGCTTGTTCAGGTGGCAGACTCAAAGAGCTTCTATAGATGGTAACCTGAGTAGTGCAGCCACAATGCTTAAGAAGGAAAAAAAGGCAGACCTTTGAGTCTGCCAAGTGATGAGAGCTGGAACAAACTAGTTGAAATGTTGTTGTTTTATTGTTTTTAATGTTTTTGATGTTTTTAACACTTTTAAATTTTTTAACTGATAAACATTTATTTTAGACATAGCTTTTAATCCTGTACATTTTGTTCAGTCTGCTATGATTGTTGCTGACCATGAACATTTATTTTAAAGCCTATTTGACTTACCAGTAATTGTCCTGAGACAGCAACAAACATTTGGGGTGGGTTAAAAAAAAAGCCATTTTACCTTGTTCTGAAGCATCACAAAATGGAGCTCTTCTCCAAACAGGAAGAAAGGTAAAGGAGCATTTTATATTATATATGAAAATATAAAATGCAATAGGCTCCCTCCCTGCAGGAGCTGAGCTCTTTGCAAAGCATCAGCTCTTTGCAAAGCAATTATCTCTCTTGCTAATTCTAGCAGCTCCCCTTTTTGCAAAGCAATTTGCTCTCTTGCAAACTCTAGCTGTTCAGGTCAACACAGCTCTTTGCAAAACAATGAGCAACTACTGTATCTTGCAAACTGAGCTCAGCTCAGAGCAATTAGCACCTATCTGATTTTTAATAGCCTCAGGGCTTTGCTCGGAACATCTGATTGTCAAGGATTAGCTTGGCTTTGATCACTGACACGTAGATAAGACTTCTCATCTTGTAGGCGAGTATATGAGGGGTGGGAGGGGAACAATACTTTCCCAAACATTACATACATGTATTTTGCGATGAAAAGCAATCATTTTAAACTCTTGAAAGATTTTAAACGCTTGCAATATACCCCTGCTAACTGGGCAAGCAGGCACCTTTTAAAGTGGTGTCCTCTGATATTTAGCAGGGGGAGAGCAACTGCACCTCTTCACCCTTTTCCAGTGGCTGTTGCTGGTGTCGCTTCTCCCTCTCTTTTTAGACTGTAAGCCCTTTGGGGACAGGGAGCCATTTATTGATTTGCTGCATAAACCGCTTTCTGAACTACTTTTTGCTGAAAAGCGGTATTATTATTTTATTTTATTTATTTTTCACATTTTTATACCACCCTTCCTCCAAGGAGCTCAGAGTGGTGTACATATTTCCTCCCCTCCTTTTGTCCTCACAACAACCCTGTGAGGTAGGTGGGGCTGAGAGATAGTGACTGGCCCAAGGTCACCCAGGAAGCTTTGTGGCTGAGCGGGGATTTGAACCTGGATCATCCAGGTCTAAATCCGACTCCCAAACCACTACACCATCCTGGCTAATATAATATAATATAATATAATATAATATAATATAATATAATATAATATAATATTGTTGTTGTTTTGTATTTATTTGTCAGTACTCAAGGAGAAAATGTATTGAAAGAAGCACCTTTGACATAACAGCATATTTATTCCTGGGCCTGTGGTTTCCATATGTATATTCGGCAAAATAGTCCTTAGTGCAATTTTACATGTGATCTTGAATCCACTCCTATCCACACCTATTTGAGAATAATGTCATGAATGAAATCCTACAGTACAATCGTATGCATGTCTTCTCAGAAGTAAGTCACATTGTGTTCAGTGGAGCTTACTCTCAGGGAAGCATTCATAGGATTGCAGTCTCTTAAGTAATTTTCACCTCTTCTTCTAGCAAGGTTCATCAGAATAGTTTTACTGTGTGCCCATTGTCATGAAAACAGAGATCGTTCTATCAAAAGCATTAGCTAACAAGGCAATTTCCATCCTCTATTCCAGGAAAGCGAGCTTGTCCTGGAGAGCAGCTGGCTAAGATGGAGCTTTTTCTTTTCTTCACTGCCTTACTGCAGAAGTTCACGTTCCAGGCTCCAAAAGATGTGACATTAAGTTTGGACTTCAGAATGGGCATGACGTTGTCCCCCAAGCCATACCGGATATGTGCACGCCCTCGTTAAACCAAACAATTCTGTCATTGCTCCTTCTAGTAGAATTAAGGTTAGCTGACAACATCCCCCATTGTTCTGTTCTGAAAGCCTGCTGTTGAGATCAGTATCAGTTACTGGAAGACCTGGTTTGTTAGGTCTTGTTCCTTCTATACTCATCCTGCAGTTCAAGTGACCTGTGGGGTGAGAACAGAACTAGGTAGCTAGCCTTTTAAACCCTGGTTCGTAGCCATTTGCGTCCGTAATCCCAACCAAAACAGGATCAGATTGGGATTCTCACTAAAAATACCCAATGAAATAGGATGTGTAGATTCCATTGGAATGGCAGTTTGATCTCACTCTGTGATTCCTGGCAGATCTACAACAACACATGAGGACTGTGTAGCGGAATTTTAAGCAGATGAGAATTAATAGGACCAGGAAGACTGGTGAACAAGGAAAAAGTATGGGTTTATTTGTTACGCAGTGCAGTGGACAGCCCCCAGGAGAGGAACTGACCCTTTGCTATATGTGAGCACAGTTTTTATACATTTCCAAGCAGAATATCACATGGTTGCTGAGAATGTGCATAGTCACAGAGTCATACAGTTTTTACAAGAGACTTTTGGAACCACATTTTACAGAAAACAATGGGAACAATAGTGGGCTGAGCTGGATAGAGGACTTCAAGATGGTCCTTGATGGTTCGATCGTTGAGTCCTGGGAGACTTGATTGAGTTAGCTCTGGGAGTCTCCCTGCACCCAGAGTCAGCCTAATGTGTATGCTCTCCTTGAAAGGAGGAAAGATTAAGTTGCCAAATGTGAGGTTTTTCCTGTGACCTGGGGAGGCAGATATGAACAGAAACCAGGAAAATATTTTTCTGCATCAACTGTAACAAGTAGGCAGTGCGTGTACACTTCTCATTCAGTGTTTCTTTCTGAAAACACAAACCATAGCCTTCTCTAAGTTGCAAATAAAGAATCTGCTTTAGACTCGCAGCCTGCACCAGTATCCTAACCCTATTCCCTCTCCCTTACTGTCCCTGGTTCTGCACCAGCAAAGTAGCTGGTGTAGATCTGACACCTTTTGGTGCAGTGGACGCGGCTTACCCCAAGCTAATGGGATGAGGAGACCTCCAGACTTCCCCCTCGGTGGAGGGATTTAATTGGAATTGGGCTGTAAATCACATCCACTCTAAGTAATAATACCATAGGGATGCCTTCCAACTGTGCTGTGGAAAGTTCATATAAGAGATACAGTAATTCAACTGTGACCATTAGCAATCCTTCCCCAATTTCCCACAGACAATTGAGATCATCAGTCACCTGCCTGTGAGGAGAAGGAGGATAACGGAAAGTCCGCATGGTGAAGAACCACCATTACTGCCTCCACCTGCTGGGATTTCTTTAAGTTTAGACTGTGCCCCCCACCTCCTAGTGGCTATAGAGGTTTGAGGAGGGGAATTGCCCTGTGAGGAGGGGGAAAGAACAGGAACAAGCAATGCATATCCACCACCGGCACCTCACCTCCTCCTTTTGCTGTTGTGCTGTTTTCCCATTGTTTGATGTAAGCTGCTTCAGAGGCCTTGTTTGCTGAAGGGCAGCATTCTCATGCTTACTGTAAATAAATGAATGCTGTACATCTTTCTGTTTATCCTGCATCTACTTCCCTTCCCAGCCCCTCTTGTTTCCATGTGTCTCTCATAGACTGTGAGCTCTTTGGGACAGGGAACTGAATCACTCCTTCCTTTTGGAAACTGCTTTGGGGACTCTTTGTTTAAAAGAGTGCAGTGGTTCCCAAACTGGGAGGCGCGGCTCCCAGGGGAGCCGCAGAAACCAGCCAAGGGAGCCGCGGAGTGCCACGGAATCCTCTCGGAATGCAGTGCAATGCCAATTGGCAGGCATCAACATAATGTAATGGGGAGCCGCGGCCAATGGTCAACAATGGTCGAGGGAGCCACAGGTCAAAAAAGTTTGGGAACCTCTGAAAGAGTGTATAAATACATTGAATGAATAAGCAGTAGTAAAATCAATTGTATACTTTTAATTGTGTGCTCCTTTTTAAGTGTATGGTCTTCAAACATTAGCACAAATAAATAAATAAAAGTTAGCAACACCAAATTTTGTTTCTATGTGTGTTACTATGGAAAAACAGACCTTTTCTATTTTACTTTAAGGATATTAGAATTCTGATATGGCACTGATTAATTCTTCTGTGTTTTACTAAGGCTGCAATTCTACACACATTTTCCTGGGAGTAAGCTTAATTGCACACAATGGGACTCTGCATAGCATAGACATGCATAGGATTGCACTTACAAATCTGGTTGGGGAGAGGAGGCAAGATTGACACAGGAACCTGCCAAATCAGCACTGAAAGTGGTCCTAAGTATTGGTGAAACCATCTTCATGATAGAGAGAAGGGCTAGCCAGTTAGTGCTGTGCAAATCTGGCTTCTAGTGCCAGTTGGAGAACCAGTTTCCCCTGTGCTCATCATCCTGACAAAGATAACGTGTGTTCTTAGAATATGTTAAGTGTGCTTCACTGGTGGAATCTCCACTTAAATACACATCTTTGGAAGTGCTGGGGGGCGAAGGCAATGTGTTTTAAAATAGACATACCCTGAAAAGCAATGCTGGTCCTTATCTAGTTTTCCTATCTCCCCTCTCTCTGTCTTGCAATTCAGTGCTGCAGCAACACTCTCTCCTGTCACTTTGATTTTTCCTCGCACAGTCTCCTTAAATAAAGCAGCAACAAGACCTGCACTTCCTGTTTCTGGAAAAGAACCACGTGAGGAAGTGCAAGATAAGGAAACAGATTGTTCACTTTTAGCAAGTGGTTAGCGGATCAATGAGCCTCTGTCTGCAGCAGGCTGGAGGGACGCGGCAGACTTGGGGGTAAGGGCACCCCGAGTCTGCCACTCTGCTGCCATTGCCACTCAATACAACCAAATCATCAGCCTCATGAATGGGCTGACCCTGGATTTAGTTATAATTTCGATCACTGATAGTGACGGGTGTACACAGACAATGTAATAATAAATTCTCAATTTAAATTCAACTTTGCATGGAATATATAGAGCGGATTATAAGAGTCTAATTTGTTCTCTGAGCCTGATCTGGGTTGACTGTTATCTCCTAATCCCATGACCAGAGGTGTAACAAGTTCCCATGCCACCTGGGGCATGGAGATTGCTGCACCCCAGAAGTGACATCACATGACATCACTTCCAGGTTCGGCCACTATTGGTAGCCCTCGCATTTCACTTGGTACAAGCTGCCATTTGCAGGTTGCCTCCACACACTGTTCGTTCCCTTCACAATCGTGAAGAGAAGGGGGGGTGCATGGAGGCGGGAGAACTCGGCAACTGCCGCGTTTCACTTGGAGTGGTCCAAGCAGAACACAAAGGCTGCCGAGTCCTCCGCACTGCCTTACTCTTCATGATCGTGAAAAGAAGGAGCGGCACGCGGAGGCAGCAGGTGAATGGCTGCCCTTTGTTTTGGCTCGGAATGTTGCGAGCCGAACGCGAGGGCAGTCATGAAGTGGTGGAGCCTGAGGGTTGCCAGTAGTGAAGCTACGACCACCACCCCGCACCGGAAGTGACGTAACCGTCAGCAGCGGTTTTGGAGCCACCAGAGGCGCAGAGTGGACGAGAGCGCCAAGCCCGTCGCCACGGAAGCCACTTGTGCTGATGAACCATCCCACTTCGCCACGCCGCATGCCACCTTGACACCCACCTGCCCACCTGCCACCAGGGGCACGAAGACACCGGCCGCCTGCCGCTGGGGGACTGCCGCTGGGGGCCTGCCACCCTCCCAACCCATGCCCAGCTCCGCTTCTGAGGGTTGCGACCCCCTGGCGCTGTGCCTGGAGCAGCTGCCCCTCCGGCTCCACACTTCTAATGCCCCCTGCCCATGACACACCTGCAGAGCCGGTCCTACACTATATGCAGCTACCGCTTTGATCCTGTACATATGCAAAATGGTGCCTGGCTGCCAGCCATCCTCTTGTGGATGTGTTTGACACAGATATTGCTGTGTCAAAGCCAGGTGTAGTGTGTGCAAATACTCTCTGCAGGCAAAGTTCATCTCCACTGTCAGCATCACACAAATAGGAAAATACTAGAGTTATATGTAGCCCCACACTTCCGGCTCCCAGGCTTTTTCTATCTTTCCATCTGCCCAAGCGATTTGCCGTTTACACCCCACAGCAGCATATAGTTCTCCCCAAAATGTCACCATGGCAAAGTCTTCTCTATTAAATCCATCTTATCACATGAAATAACTGGAAATGCCAGGGAGCCTATCAACTCAGAAGTGGCAGAGTTCCCCTCCTCTCACTATTACTGGTGGCATGGAGCCAGAAATGCTCTAAAACAGAGGTTCTCAACCTGTGGTACGGGTACCCCTATAAGCCTCTGGCTGGTGGGTACCCACTTTAGCTTAGGTGGCCATTTTGTCCATAGTAAAGGAAAGGGGGCCATATTGGAGTGTTAGCTACTTACAGGGGCTATTTTTTGACTGGGAAATAAACGGAGGTTTTTTTCTCTAATATATTTTAATCTGATTTGCCTCTGTGGTAGTGGCCTTGGGGGGGGCCTTACCCTTGGGTGCTGTAGTTAGGCTCGAGCTGTAGGTTACTGCAGCCTTGTAGTTATTTGACTTTGTGAGATTAGTGTTAGGGGGACCCCTAGCTGCGGCTGCTGGTACTGCTTGCCTTTGTCTCTTAAAGGGGTAGACGGTTATTTAGTTTTAGGCTGAGGGTTGATTGAGAGGTGAGTGGATCCCTATTGGTGCTTATGCCATTACTCTCTTGGGTTCATATCGAATATACCAGATACGTATAGATACTAGGAATGGTTAGCAATAATATTAGGAAATTCTTAAAAAGCACAGCACCCTCAACATAATACTATATTAGAAGAAGGGGGTTAGCATTAAGCGCGTATTTCTAGGAGTATTGTAGGGGGTACTATGCCCAAGAAGGTTCAGAAAAAGGGGGTAAGGCGCCTAAGCGCCCTCCCCCACCACGTTTACCTTCTGGCTCGTCATCCTCGGATGAGAATGATCAGCAGCCTGATTGGAAGGGAATGTTGGCGCGGCTGGAAAGTCTGCAAAAGGAACGGACGCTTTGGGATGCCGGGTTGGGTGATGGGGGACAAACGTCCACACCGGATCCGGATCCCCGGCGTTCTTCCAGGGCCCATAAGGGAGCCCGGTGCCAAGGTGTGGCTGATGGTCGTGCTTTTTCCTCTAGGTTGGTGTCGTTGCTTCCCCCGCCAGGGCATCCAGGGAGCCAGTACAGGTGGCGGCCGTGGACGTAGATGCTCCAAGTTCAGGTGAGGTGGCTGTCAGTGGCGCCAAGGCATGTGTTGGGGTATGGGAGAACAAAGAGAGTTGTGGGTCCTCTGGGGTCCCTGCCTTTATTCCAATGCCTTGGTGGGGGTTTGGCACCTGGTAATTTCAGTTGATTCACCATTTGTCCTTCCCCAAGGGTGCCTCGGTCAATGACGGTATCCCGTCCGAACTCTGCTCGGTGTGGTATACGTCATTGGACGAGGCCATCATCATAGTGAAGAAATGCGGTCCGGGTGCCCTTATGGCAAAGGCGGACATTGAGTCCGCCTTTAGATTATTACCCGTGCACCCGGCAGATTTTAGTTTATTGGGTTTTCAGTTTGAGGGCGCCATTTATGTTGACCGCAATCTTCCTATGGGCTGTTCGATTTCCTGTTTGGCCTTTGAATGATTTAGTACCTTTTTAGAATGGGGTGTGTGCTTTCGTTTGGGCCTCCGTTCCACGGCCCATTATTTGGATGATTTTCTTTTTGTAGGCCGTGCAGGAACGGAAGAGTGCCATTATCTGCTTCACACCTTTAATGTTTTGTGAGAGCAGTTGGGGGTTCCGCTAGCCCCCAAATCAAATTCCATATATTCCTTAGGTCATCAGAGAAGGCCCTTTTGAGGGTACCGTCGCCCAGGGAGGTGCGAGGGCGGTGGCCAGAAATAGGGCCTTCTCAGTAGTGGCACCAACCCTATGGAATTCCCTCCCTCTTGATTTACGTACTGCTCCCTCCCTGGAGACCTTCCGGCGAGGCCTGAAAACTTTCCTGTTTAAGGAGGCCTTCTGAGTCCTTGCCTTTTTTAACATCCTGCACAGGTGGAGTGCTGCTGCTTTTTTATGCTTTTTTATGCTTCTGTTTTAATTGTAATTTGATGTGTTTTTATTAATTTTAGATGATGTTTTTACTAGCTTTTGTGGATTGTTTTTACTGTTTTAAATGTGATTATTTGTTGTATTTGTATCCCATGTTGTAAGCCGCCTTGGGTCCCTTCGGGGAGAAAGGCGGGGTAAAAATAGTGTAAATAAATAAATAAATAAATAAAATAGCCCAAGATAAGACTGAAGGGCCTTCCAGTACCTTGCTTTTTCTGGGTATTGAGCTTGACACGGGAGCGGCCTGCTCTGGGCTGCCCCAGGCCAAGCTGGTCACCCTGTTTGGGTTATTGCAGGCGGCAATGTCAGCCACACGGCTTTCTTTGCGGGTGCTTCAGGTGTTGTTAGGACACCTGAACTTTGCCTGCAGGGTTGTTGCACCGGGTCAGGCTTTCCTGCAGCGCCTCTGTGACCCACTTTCGAAGCTTAGATTCCCTCACCATCATCTTCGTTTCTCTTGTGCTATGCGCCGAGATATTGAGGTGTGGGAGCAATTTTTAGCCTCCTACAATGAGCCTCCTCATTTTGGAGAACCGAGCAGTTGTTGGCAGCACGGGTTTTGGTGTTTATTTCAGGGGGCATTGGTGTGCCACCCCGTGGCCAGTTAGTTGGGTGGAGGCTGGGGTCACTGCTGACCTCAACTTTCTTGAATGTTTTCCAATATTGGTGGCAGTGCACATTTGGGGAAGGGAATTTGCTGACTCCACGGTTCGTTTCTGATGTGACAACCAGGCGGTAGTCTTTGTTGTCAACCAGCAAACGTCCCATTCAAATAAGGTTATGCGGCTGGTTCGGGCGTTTGTCCTTCAATGTTTGAGGCTTAATGCCCTATTTTTAGCCAGCCACGTGCCGGGAGTCGAGAACCGTATTGCTGATGCTCTCTCTTGGTTTCAGGAGGAGAGATTCCGGGAGTTAGCGCCGGCGGCGCGCCTGGAGCCCGACCCCATGCCGGTGTGGCTCTGGAGGCTTGCCTTGCCAAAGCCAGGGATGTCATCTGGTCGTCTGTAGCTCCAGGTACTAAACGTAGTTATTCTGCTAAGGTACGTGCTTTTCGGGAGTACCGATCCTTGGCTGGGCTGCCCGATTTGTGGCCCATTCCCCCCGAGCACATGCTTTGTTTTTTGGTGCACCTTGTGGACTCTGGGCTGTCAGCATGCTCTCTCTCTCTCTGTTTTTCTGGCTGCTCTGGCCTTTTGGTCCAGGGCAGCGGGATACCAAGATTTTACAGGAGATTTCAGAGTCAAGAAATTTTTGGAGGGAGTTAGGCGGTCCTTCCCGGCGGCGTCTGATAGGTGCCGGCCAATTACTCTTTCAAACTTAGAACGCTTGTGTGCCGCCTTTTTCGTGTTGCGTAGTTCTAGTTATGAAACTGTTTTGTTTCAGGCGGCTAGTTTGACTTTGTTTTGGGGGGGCTTCAGTCCCAGCGAGATGCTGTCTGGGTCCAGGTTGGATTCATCCAGGCGGGCCTTGCAGTTCTCCGATCTGACTATTCTGGAAGGGGGTGCGGTACTTACTCTTCGTTTTTCCAAGACTGATCAGTTACGGAAAGGCAAAAAGATCCACCTGGGTCGGGCTCAATATAGGGACCTTTGTCCTGTAGTTGCCTTGGAGCTCTACCTCCTGGGCCGTCCCTGGGTTCCCGGTGCCCTTTTTTGTCATATAGATGGCACCCCCCTGACACTTTTCCAATTTCGGGCCATTTTTAACAGGGGCATTTTGATGTTGGGCCTTCCAGTGGATCGGTTTGGCCTCCACTCCTTCCGCATTGGGGCGGCGTCACTGGCAGCTAGTTTCGGCCTCACGCCCAAAGTTATTAGAAGGATTGGGCGTTGGCATTCACAAGCCTTTTAAGGGCTATGTTCGCAAGTTTCAGATGTTTTGGAGCCCATTGCGGTGCCCGTGGGCCGTTTGGCCTGGCAAGGGGCCTGGTGAAGGCGCCCGCGGGCCGCATGGCCTTTCTGAGCAGACAGGCTCAGCTGGGGTAACCCAGACGGGTGCCTCGTGGAGGGTGGTACCGAGTGGTCGTTAGGTTGCCAGTTGGGTTTGTGTAGGACGTTCATTTAATTGGACTGTTTGTTTCCACAGGTTGCTGCTGGTCCTTCCCAGCCCGAGTTCTTGTCCTTGGACTTTCTATTGTGATCTGGGCACGGAACAGAGTGGCTTCCTGTGACATCGGCACCCAGCTCAGCTTTGGAGGAATGGCGAGAGTGTGATGGGCTGCCCGGAGAGGAATGCTCTGGGGACAGTTCCTACCTTTCTTGCGGGAATTTTTGGATACCAGACCGGCTCCGCGTGTGTTGATCATTCACCTAGGTGAAAACGACCTGGGCCAGAGGACTTCGTTGTCCTTGAGGCGGCAGGTCGCTGAGGATGTCACTATAGTTAGGCATTGGATTCCGGGGGTTGTCATCCTCTGGTCCGACTTGTTGCCACGCCTTATATGGCAGGGGGCCCATCACCCTCGCCAGGTTGATCTCGCCCGGCGTAACGTAAACTCTTATATGAAAAAGGTGTTACAGCTACAAGGGGGTGGGACCATATCTCATCCCAAGATAGTTTACTCGGAGCCCAGTCTGTTTCGAGATGACAGAGTCCATCTTTCCGTGGTGGGTGCTGATCTTTTTCTTAGGGATCTGCAGCAGGGCTTGTTGAGCCTGTTGGCTGGTGGTGGGGCGGTTGGGGTTAAGCGCTAGGCTAACCCCACCGTGTGGCAGGAGGTGTGCGGATGGGTAGGTAGGATTTGTAATGGTGTACAATGAGGCAGCAAGGCTAGGGCGGGGTAAGCCAGGACCGCTCACAGATGACACCTGCCGGGTCGGTGAGGCTGGCTGGCAAGCCCCGTTTTGGCTGGATGAGCGCCGACTACCGTATGGCTTGCCAGGGGAGTCTGCGTTGTCCAGCTGCCTCGCCCCCTTGGTGTTGGCTGTGATCAGTTTACCCACTCTACGAATGGGTGTAACTTTGAGCCAGAATGTCACGCCTGAGGGTAGTATTGGGGGGAGTATTTGGGTAACTCCGATTACCCCACCTAGGTCCGCACGCTGGGATGGTTAGTATGTTTGCCCTGTTGCAGATTTCTGTTAGTTAATAAAGTTACCCTCAATTCTAAGCCTCTGTCTAGCGTATTTATTTGGGGATTTGCAGGTAATGCTGCCCTTCAGCAACCAAGGCCTCTGGAGCAGCTTACATCAAACAATGGGAAAACAGCACAACAGAAAAAGGCGGAGGTGAGGTTCAAGTGGTGGATATGCGTTGCTTGTTCCTGTTCTTTCCCCCTCCTCACAGGGCAGTTCCCCTCCTCGCACCTCTATGGCCGCTAGGAGGTGGGGGGCACAGTCTAAACTTAAAGAGACCCCAGCAGGTGGAGGCAGTAATGGTGGTTCTTCACCATGTGGACTTTTCATTCTCCTCCACCTCCTCACAGGCAGGTGATGATGGTTCTCATAATATTCAGCCCTCCTCCCCCAATTTCCACAGAAAATTCAGACTAATGGTCGCTGCTGAATTATTTTATCCCTTAGTAATTGTATGCACCTTCCACAGCACAGTTGGGAGGCGTCCCTAGGGTATTACCACTTAGAGTGGTTTTGCTTTACAGCCCAATTCCAACTAAATCCCCCCACCAAAGCAGCTGTGCTAACGGCTGCATCCCGTGAGGAGTGGGTCTGGAGGTCTCCCTCAAGTGGGAAGGCTCCACTACTCCAACGGGTCTCCTAGATCTGTACTAGCTATTGTGCTGGCACAGAATCAAAGAGACTAAGGGAGATGGAACAGGGTTAAGATCCTGGTGCATGTCATGAGTCTAAAGCAGATTCTGTATTTGCAACTTAGAGAAGGCTATTATGGTTTGAATTTTAAGAAATAAACACTAAATGAAGAGTGCACACATGCTGCCTACTTGTCTTCAATGTGCTGTGGTAGATCTGCCTGGAATCTCAGAGATCACACTGCCATTCCAATGGAATCTACTCATCCTATTTCATTGGGTATTTTTTAAATGAGAATCCCAATCTGATCCTGGGATTACGTACGCAAATGGCTATGAAGAAGGTTTTAAAAGATTAGCTACCTAGCTCTGTTGTCAGCCCACAGATCACTTGAACTGCAGGATGAGTACAGAAGGAACAAGGCCTAACAAATCAGGTCTTCCAATCACTTATGCTGATCTCAACAGCAGGCTTTCAGAACAGAACAATGGGGGATGTTGTCAGGAGCAATGACCAAATTGTTTGGCTTAACGAGGGCATGCACATATCTGGTATGGTTGGGGGGACAATGTAAGTCCAAACCATTCTGAAGTCCAAACTTAATGTCACATCTTTTGGAGCCTGAAACGTGAACTTCTGCAGTAAGGCAGTAAAGAAGAGAAAAAGCTCCATCTTAGCCAACTGCTCTCCAAGACAAGCTCGCTTTCCTGGAAAAGAGGGGAGAAATAGCCATGTTAGCTAAAGCTTTTGATAGAATGAACTCTGATTTCATGACAATGGGCATGCAGGAAAACTACTGCTTCATACTGCACATCATACAAAAAAAAATACTCTAACAAACCTTGCTAGAAGAAGAGTTGAAAATCACTTTCTGCTTTTAGAGACTGCAATCCTATGAACGCTCCCCGGAGAGCAAGCTCCACTGAACGAGACTTACTTCTGAGTAGACATGCATATGATTGTGCTGTAGGATTTTATTCATGACATTCTTCTTAATAGGAGTGTGGAGGTGGAGTGGAGAATACAACATCACATGTAAACTTGCACAAAGGACTATTTTGCAAAAAATATATGTAACGTATTCTTCCGAGTATAAAACACACTCCCCCCCCAATTTAACTTTTTAAACTAGGGGTGCATTGTATACTCGCACCGTTGCAAAAATAAAATATCGTAAAATGGTGAGAACAGCATGAGACACTGCTGGAAGAAGCCGAGGCTAAGAGGAGACACGTCCGTTTTCAAAGCAGCTAACTGAAGTGATTATTGGGTGATTACCGGTATCTATGGCTGCTGATGGCTGAGTAGTCTTTGCAGAGATGCAGCCAGAGCGGGGCTCCTTCTCTGCAGCGCGCACGCACACAGCTCTCCCCTGTAACCCTTTCCAAGCTGTAATAAGTTGTTAGATCTTTGTAGCGCCTGCTTTTCAGCTCCGTCCTTCACTGCCCTGCAAGGGCTTACTTTTCTTTGTAAACACAAGCTCCCCTGAAGAGGCTGTAACCCTTTCCAGGCTGCAATAAGTTGTTCATTTTCGTTCTCTGCTCTGCTGGGTTTTGTATCCTCTTGTAAAGCAAAATCACATCCACTTTCATCCCCCCTCCCCAGGCAATGAATGGTTTAGGATGCAATCCTGTGCACACTTTCCTGAGAGTAAGCTCCATTGAGAACAGTAGGACTTGCTTCTGAGTAGACATGCTCAGGATTGCACTGTTTAAAATCACTGGCATATATTTAATGCCAGTGATTTAATTAAAGTTTTTTAATAGCACCAAACTTTAAGAGTGCGACTTATAATCAGGTGCGTCTTATACTCGCGACAATATGGTATGTTAAAACATTAAAACATTTTTCTGACATGGCTTTTAATCCCATTTAAGCCCAGGAATAAAAATGCTTTTAGGTCAAAGCTTCCTCTTTCAATAAATTTTCTCCTTGAGAACTGACAAATAGAAAACACAAATCTTCCCCTTACTTGAAAGCCAATCGTTACCAACTCTAGGGGTGGTGCTCATTTCCGTTACAAAGCCAAAGAGACAGCGCTGTCCGAAGACGCTTCCATGGTCATGTGGTCAGTATGACTCAATGCCGAGGTGCACGGAACACTGTTAACTTCCCTCCGAGGTGGTATTTATTAATCTACTTGCAATTTCTTGCTTTCCAACTGCTAGGTTGGCAGGAGCTGGGGCCAAAGACGGTAGCTCACACCGTCATGTGGCATTCGGGTCTCGAAATGCTGTTCTGCCTACCTTCCGGTCTGCAGTTCAGTGTCTTAATCACTAAACCACCGCAGCCCTCTACCTCTATCTCCACCAGGCATATTCCATATACCCTGCACCTGTGACAGCGTATATATAGGGACAACGAAAAGGAGTATATCTACACGTATTAATGAATATGAAAGGCATGTGAGGCTGCAACAGCCCCTTAAGTCTGCGGTTGCAGAAAATGTACAAAAATCCGGGCATGTAATCGAATTCCAGTGCACACAAGTTCTGGTGCGCACTAAAGCCTTCTACCAGAGAATATACGGGGAAGCGAAATTGGAACACATAAGCCTAATATGAACCATAAAGAGGAGACTGCAAATCTGAGCAATGTGTGGCTGCCCATAATGGATAAAATAAAACCTTTCCCAATTTAACCTGCAAGGTCCGGGTACCTTTAAACGTCTATATCCAGGCCGACTTACAGCCGATTGACATGTTTAAATAAGAATTTCCCGCCAGAGGTACCCTAGAGCGGTTAGGATGTGTTTTACACGTTTGTCTCCACATTTTCCCCAGATGATGTCTGCCACATTGATGGCTGAAACGTTAGATAAAATACCTCCTTTATTCAAATCTCCATGGCCAGAAAACCTGGAAGCTTTTGTTTTCAGTGAAAATGATGGTTATGAAAGCCTTAGAATTTTTGTGAATAAATATGCTGTTATATCAAAGCTGCTTATTTCAATACATTTTGTCCTTGAGTCCTGACAATCAAATACAAAAAAACAAATCTTGCAAGGGTTTAAAATGATAGCTTTTCTTAGCCAAATACATTTAAGAAATATTTGGGAATGAATTGTTCCGCTCTCACTCATCTAACTTGCTGAGAAAGGAAGCCATTTAAATGTTGATTGGCTGACTCAGCATTTGTAGGCATTCCATTAACTGTTACCTGCAGAGAAGGGCATGAATGCTTCCTTCTTTCTGAACTGACCATTTTCCAGGAAATGGTTAGGATTAAAGACATCAGGAGTTTCCCACTCATCCTTATCCATCAATATGGATGTCAAGTTGGAAATCATAAAGGTTCCCTGCCAAAGAAGAAGCAGAGAAGTATATAAGCACATCAGGAACCCCTAGTAAAATAACCTGTACATCTACAATAGTACTAACCTTATAGATCAGGTGTTCTCAACCAGTGGTACGTGTACCACTAGTGGTAGGCATACCACCATTTAGTGGTACTCAACCCCTGGCCAGTAAGATTATGGCAGCCATTGCAGCCATGCGAGAGCCCTGAAAATGTTGGCTCGAGTTCTGAAAAGTCAGCAGAGCTCAGGAGCGCAGTAGGTGGTGATGAGACCATCGCCATGTACTTCCAATGGCACTAGGTGCAGCTGCATACCAAGAGGTGGTTCGCCGCGCCGAGCAATGGTGGAGAGGGGCATGCCTTCTACTCCTGCTTGTGGGCTTCCCAGAGGCATCTGGTTGGCCACTGTGAGAAACAGGATGCTCATACTGGACTAGAAGGTCCTTACAGCTGATCCAGCACAGCTCTTATTTTCTTGTCCATTTTCTCTGCCCTCAACTCTGCATGTTCAGTGGATGGTGAACATGAGCTCTGTGTACTTATACTGTATAGTTTGCAGTGATTTCAACCAATGTGCCGTGAATTGTCTGCAAGTTTGCTGCAGGAGTTTTGGGGGAGGGTCATTTATTAGTAGGGCCATTGGGGGATGTGAGCCTCCCACAGGCAGCATGTTGTGCCTTGTCAATTGTAAAAAAACCTATGGTGTGAAAGAAAAAAATCTTTCACAAAATTACCTAACTGATTAACTAATTGGACCTGGAAGGAGATTCTTTCAAAACTCCCGGAACACATGTTCAGATGGATTTAGCACATCTTAGTCCTGCTTGGGTTCAAATATTCTTGCGGCGTTTCTTGTCAGGACAGTACCAAGACCAAAACGCATGTCTGGGGTCCCATTTGTCACAGCCTTACAAAGTACAACACTGTAGAACGAAGGGCCAGGTCTAAAACTGACTGCAAAAGCTTTCTTCTAACAATGCAACTGAAGGGTATGAGACACCTCAATATTCAGACACCTGCTCAAAAGTTTTGTCATCTCTAGGGAGGAGTAAACAAAGACAAGAACGATACATTGTCGTAAGTTCTTACTTTGGGCACACGAAACCCAGCCACTTCTGTGTCCTTAGTTGTCATCCGGGGAACATTGAAAGGCAAAATGTTGCTTATTCTTTGAACTTCATGGACTACCGCATTGGTATAAGGCATGCTGTCCCTGTCATCCATTCTTGGCAGGCGGGACTGGCCAATCTCAGAGTCTATTTCACTTTGGACTCTTGCTACAAACAAAATAACAATACAAGAAAAACAAACTGACATGCAAGGCTTCATTACAAAAGATGGGACAGTTTAAACAGTGATGTACTGTATGTACAATTTGCAAAATTGCACATAAAAGTGCTTAGTTTTCATTTGCCCAAGAGAGTCTGCCTCTTGCATGCCAGTAACAGCATAAGTTAGTAAAAACAATTCATTGCACTTCTAAATAAACAAATGCATCATGCTTCATATTCCAGGAAGCCCAGTCCTGTGCAAGTTGTAGCGTCCGGCCGAAATGACCGGCCTCTGCATCATGCGCAGGATGCAACCCACGCCTGCATGGCCGGTGCTCACCTTGGGGCTCACCATCTAACCCTGGTGTAAGCCACAGAAGCCCCGATGGGTCTTCTTGAATGGGCACCAACTCTAGAGCTAGCACAAAACCGAGGAGGCCGTGTAAGACCGGCCCAGCTCAGGATATCGGTGCAAACTAGGTCCGATATCCCCACCACCTCCCATGCCAGGCTGGCCAATGCTCCCCCCGCCACCCCAACCCACTGACTACAGAGGTCAGTAGAAAATAATTCTACTTACCTCCTGCAGGCTATCTACCTGGATCCTGCTGGCTCTGCTGGTGGAACACACATTCCTCCGGCAGGGCAGAGCAGTAAGGATTGGGATGTTATAGAATTATTTGTATTACTACAGAATATATAAAAATATTCAAATACATTAATATATTAATATGTTAGATTATATTATACTATATTTATTATTATTAACAGTATTTATAAACCGCTTTTCAACAAAAAGTTCACAAAGCAGTTTACAGACAAAAATCAAATGATTAAATGGCTCCCTGTCCCAAAAGGGCTCACAATCTAAAAAAGATGCAGAACACCACCAGCAAACAGCCACCAGAAAAGACACTGTGCTGGGGTGAAAGGGAGTTGCTCTCCCCCTGCTAAATAACAGAGGAGCACCAATTAAAAAAGTACCTCTAGCCCAGTTAGCAATATAGAATAATTATAGAAATATTATTATTGAGATTGGAAGCAAGGAGTCACTCTAATGCAGCAACATTACAACATTGTATTGGGGACTTTAAATTAATGAATGACAGAAACAACTATTCTACCTTGAATTTCTGGATAAAGTGCCATGTACAGTAAACCCCAGCGCAGGGTTGTAGAAGTTGTTTCTGTTCCAGCCAAAAACAGATCTAGTGCGGAAAATAGGAGGTTTTGTTCATGGAAACTGGAAGCAGCAGCATCCTTTAAAATAAAAGACACAAACGTACCAGTGGGTTCATCTGTCACAAAAGCATCATCTCAACATCAGGTGATCGTAGTGAGATCTAAGATCTCTGCAATATGTCCAGTTCAAGGGCACTTCAGATGGATGAAGTCAACAGCCTTGAGAATTACAAGCTGGCATTAAATTAAGCAAAGGAGGTACTGAGGCTGAAGCTCATATATTTTGGCCACCTAATGCGAAGAGAGGACTCTCTGGAGAAGACTCTGATGCTGGGAAAGATTGAAGGCAAATGAAGAAAGGGAAGGCAAAGGATGAGATGGTTAGACAGCATCACCGATGTAACGAACATGAAAATGATCGAACTCAGGAAGATAGTGGAGGACAGGAAGGCCTGGCGGGATATGGTTCATGGGATCACGAAGGGTCGGACATGACTTAACGACCGAACACCAACAAAAGTTCCAGCAAAGAAAGACTGTGATGAATCCCTGCATTTCCTGGGCTCCCTGCTTCTCTCTGGGTATTTTCTGCCTGTGCATTTTTTTTGGCCAGCTAACACCTCAGAAGCTGGTAAACAAATTACATAAAGCCACTGCCAGGCGGCCGAGGATGCATGTGGCCCCTTCTCTGTCTGGGACAGCTAGGCTGCTTAGCCACTGAAATGTGCCTAGAAATCAAGAAACACGATGTCACTCCAGACTAATTTGTCAAAATTTCCAAGCAGATGCAAGTAGTCACTCTTGTTCCAGCTGCCTAATCCGGAGCTACACTTGTCCGCGTTAGCGTTGTATTCACGTTCCGTGTGCGTCTGGTGTCCCGCCCCTATGTCAAACAACGGCTTTGATTGGCTGGACGTAGCACGGACGCAGCAAAAGTTGAGGTGGACTCGACTTTTGCTGCGTCCGTGCTACATCTGGCCAATCAGAGCCCATCTTGGGGACATTTTTTCAGGTTGCGGCGTGGGCAGTCGATATAACTTCTAACCCATGAGCAACATTTTGGGGTGGGGGAAGGAAACTCTCGGAATATTCTTTATAGGGCAACCCCTGAGGTTCAACCAAAGAATCATGGTAGGGTTTTTGTCTGCTCAAAGTGTCCCTTTTCATCACTCTTTATATAGGGTAACCTCTGAGATGAGGTTTCCTGACATCCAAATAGAACATGTTGCCCAGAACAGGGAAGGGCATGGGCCCTGGAGGAAAGCCTGCCTGACAACTTGTTGCCTTTGAAAACAGGAAGGAAACGTTTTAATCAAGAACACAACCCCCCCCTCTCTCTTCTCCTTAGATTTAACTGCAAAGGAACAAGGAAGTTTCTTGACAAGCAACCTTCGCTGGCCCTCTATGTGCGTGTGCCCAGCCTGCAAACTTTGCCCTCCTTTCTTACATCACCAGTAGCAGCAGCCTGGATAATTGCAACAGCTTTGCAGAAGTCAGACGCGGTCTGCTCTTGCTGGCTGATAATTGTTTCTTCCTCATAGACAGCAGTCGGTTCTACCTTGGCCAGGCAGGACAAGAGTCCAAGATGCTGCTGCAGTTGCTGTCTGTCCTCTGGGAGGCCATAACTTTGCCGGAGGTTCTACTGTTCTTGGCTTCATTTCTGCTCATTGCTGATTGCTTGAAACGGAGACGGCCCAAAGACTTTCCTCCAGGGCCCATGCCCCTCCCTGTTCTGGGCACCATGGTCTATTTGGATTTCAGGAAGCCTCAACTTTCTGCAGTAAAGGTAAAGTGGTGGAAAGGGACACTTTGAGCAGACAAGAGGGACCCCTGTCCTGATCCTTGCGTTGAACCTCAGAGGTTACCCTATATAAAGAGTATGTCCATAACATAAGCCCCTCCACTGTTGTTTGTTGTTATCATTTGGTATATAGAGCAGTGAACAGTGGTGACATCCAGAGTTGGGGAGGCATAGCCAACTAAACTCAGAGATCCGGGGTATGGTGACCCAATGACATCTCCGCCAAACGGCGGGGTGCTGAACCTCTGCATTTTCTGTTTACCAGAGGGAAAGGCAGAGGAGAGAAGGTGAACAATTGCAGCACTTTGATGTGTTGATTTGAGAAACAACAGTTTGCACTTTGCAGCATAGAACAGACTCTGTTTCTCACATTAACACAGCGAACTGCCACAGAGAAGGGGGGCAGGTCAACCTGAAACACCAGCCAAGTTTCAAAAGGCAACCAGGACCCGAGTACAAGCTTTCAGGCAAAGCAATGCCAACCCGCACTATGGACTGCTTCTACTCTCTTCCAGTGTGTTTGTGTGTGGGGGGGGGGGTTAAAGGAAGAGTGAGGAATCCCAACAATTGGGTCCAAAACCTACTGTAAGAAATACGTCTGGTACACTCCCCCCAAAAAAACCAGATCAAGTGACCTGAAAATTTAACACTAAAGCAATGCCTGACAGAATTTTCCCCTCACCTAAAGATTACAAGACCACTTTCCTTCCCCCAACCCAGCTAGCCGGGTGAACCCATTGCAATGCATTCTGGGTTGAACATGGGAAAGTGGGGGAGTCACACAACACGGAACAGGCTTCTGGAGCACGATTTCAGCTAGTAGAAGGAAGAATATGTATCAGTTTGCAGCAAAAAAAGTAAGGAAACTGCTTTTTAACCTTCCCCCCCCCTTTTAAACACATTTTCAGGTTTGCGCTGACTCTTCGCTATCCATGGATTTCAGTACAAATGGGAGTTCTGTGAATGGAACCCCTTCGGATATTGAGAGACAACTGTAATACATAATTTATTCACCTCATTCTTCCCCCTTCTCCTACCAGATTGCAGAAAAATATGGCAATATCTTCAGCATGCAGTTTGGAAGAGAGTGGCTTGTGTTGGTTAATGGACAGTCTCTGGTGAAAGAAGTTCTTGTCCACCAGGGTGAAAACTTCCTTGATCGTCCAAAGTTTCCTGCCATGGATGAGATAGCAGGGACATTTGGTGAGCGCCTTTTGTTTTCGTTCAATTGCTTACGTTTCTCAAGTTAGAAAGGAAAAGATGTTAGAATATTTTACTGAAAGAGACTTTCCTGAGTAATCAGAATACATCAGTATACGTCGGTCTTTGCATTTCCTATATCTGTAAAAGAAATGACAAGAATGACATTGATCTGAACATATGTCAAAAAAATACACTTGTTCCTGAATTTGGATTAGCTGTGCCTCACACTACTAAGTCTATGTTCACAGAATGCCAAACCCTGATTTGCTATTTTGTGAAACTGTCTTTAGTCAGCTGCTTGTAGTGATGCAGTGGCGTAGTTAGCCACTAGGGGGCCTGGGGTGGCTTCCCGTGCTACCAGGGGCTGGATTCAGTGACAAACCCCCGGCCAGCGTCACTGATTAATGCCCCCACCAGTGCCATTTCCGGCTGGAAAACACACACACCCCGGGCATTTCTCGGCGGGATAAGTCTACAGAGAGCCCGGGCGGGAGGGCCAAACTTCACGGCTTCAAACTTCATATATATAGTCTTCCATTCAGGTAAATACAGTAATTCCGATGCAAACCTAAGGTCATAAAGCCTTTGTTAGGAAATAACACGCTCATTATCAAACAAATCATTAATCAGGGACAAACTAGTTAAAACTAAACTTTGTCTGATTGCGTCAAGGTCCCATTGTTACACTTGCAGATATTTCAGGAGATGGAGAAGCAACGAAACACAATCCATTAACCATCACAATTTGTTTGCAGGATTGGTCTCCTACATAGAGCGCTAAATGCCTTTAATGGAGATACTTTTGGAAAAATTAAAAATTATAATGGCTAATTATAATAATAATAATAGCTACTATATGTCATAGCAGCTGGCAGAATGGCCTTTGCTGTTACCATATCTCAGTAGCCTTTGATAGAATCTGAAGTCAATTTTGAACCTAGCACAGTCCAATCTAATCAGCATAAGAACATCAACAAACATCCTGGACGTTTAGATGAATTTTGAAGTGGTTATAATTGAAAACAACTGAAACAGCAAAGAGAGGTAAGTCGTATGGATGACTAATATTTTTGTAGATTTCCAAATGTGTTCAAAGTAAGCAAATAGAATAGCCTAAGTTGCTTCCAGTTTGAAAGGAATGTTAATGTTAACCCTTCCCATACAGGAGTGCTTTTCTCTAATGGTCTTAGTTGGAAACAGCAAAGACGATTTGTTTTAACTACTCTAAGAAACTTTGGTTTGGGGAAGAAAAGTTTAGAAGAACGAATACAGGATGAGAGCAGATACCTTACGGATGCAATTGAAGATGAGAAAGGTAAGAAGTAGAGCCAACGGCTTGTACAATCCATACACTGCTGTTTTAAAGGAACAAACCCCCAAATTATATTGGCTGTGGTACAAAGTTCTATAATGCTCCAGGGTCCAAATGTAACCCTTGATGTGTTGCCACACCATAGTACAGTCCGGAGAAAATCAGCAAAAAGCTCCACTGGCTCTTTGCCACAGATGTTTGTAGAGTTTCTGCTGACACCATGGAGCTCTGTCTAGATTTGGAAGAGCATCGTTTTAAATACTGGTGCATCCTTTTAATTCTGTCTCTGATGAGGACCGTCCTTGACCATTTCAAATGCCATTTTGCAAAACTGATCTTTCTCCCGCTTGTGCTTGGCAATGCAGAATATACAGTATATTGATGCTTCCAGCGAATATGCTATACCTATAGCTGTTCAATTTTCATTATTTATTTTATTTATTTTATTTTTCACATTTTTTATACCGCCCTTCCTCCAAGGAGCTCAGAGTGGTGTACATATTTCCTCCCCTCCTTTTTGTCCTCACAACAACCCTGTGATGTAGGTGGGGCTGAGAGATAGTAACTGGCCCAAGGTCACCCAGGAAGATTCATGGCTGAGCGGGGATTTGAACCTGGATCTTCCAGGTCTAAGTCCGACTCCCAAACCACTACACCATCCTGGCTCATTAGTAATTTAAGTGTAATGTAATGTAAGTAAGTGTAATGTAATGTAATGTAATGTAAGTGACATTAGTAAGTGTCACTCTGGCTACAAGACTCCCTCAGTGCATCTTTATATTCAACGTGTCCATCCATAGAATTTCACCTGTAGTCATTCTGGAGTCTGGACCCTGGGTCTCCTGCCTAAACTATAATGAAGTCCGATGCCTGCTGGAAAATACCAATGAACTGCATGTATCTTACTTACGCAGTCTCCATAGTCCTGTGGAATTCTTGTTTAAGTTACTGAGCTTGATTTAAATAATGAATAAATACTACATGACTTTATTCTGATCAAAGTCCAAAGTTCCCCACACTGTCCTTATTCTCTAATTTCGTAATAAGGAAGCCATAAGCAATCTAATCACTCCAGTAATACTTCCTTTCTTCTTCCAGGGCAGCCATTTGACCCTCATTTTCAGATTAATAATGCTGTTTCAAATATCATCTGTTCCATTGTTTTTGGGGACCGCTTTGATTACCATGACAGTCGTTTCCAGAAGTTACTGCGGATATTGGATGAGACGATGGTCCTTCAGGGAGGTATCTGGGCCCAGGTACAGCTTCCTTGAGATCTTATAAACAGGCTGGACAGAATCACTCTGGTCCCCTCAGACATGATCCCCAATTCACAATACTGTCTCGCACCTCCTTTTGAGCATTCTCCTTCTTCCAGTTTTCTCTTTGTCATGTAGGTAGTTCTAGTTGCATCCTTGACCCTCTTCTCTACATTTAGCATTACGTCTTATGCTACTGAGGTCCAGAGGCGTCGCTGGAGCGTGGCGGGGGGGCGGGCCGCCAGGGGGTGAGGCGCGCACCCCGTGCGCGTCACCTCTGTGACGCGCGCCACCTTCGGACGCTCCGAGGCCGGCCCGGGAGCCGGCCTCAGAGCGTCCGACCCCGTCGGCGCTCCAGGACCTCCATGTAGCGCGTTCATCCGGGTATTTTTCAAATTTTCGCGCATGCGCAGACCGTTTTGAGGGCAAAAGGTCCTCCAAATGGTCTCTGCGCATGCGCGAAAATTCAAAAAATACCCGGATGAACGCGCTGCATGCTGGAGCGCCGACAGGGTCGGATACTCCGAGGCCAGCTCCCGGGCCAGCCTCGGAGCGTCCGGAGGGCGACGCGGGGGGGAGGACCCCTGCCCCAGGGTGTCGCGCGTCCTAGTGACGCTACTGCTGAGGACACCTAGGTTTCCAGTGTGTATCTTTTCAATAACATTAGCCCCTGCCCCTGCACTCCCGGAAGGCTTCATTTCAAGCCTTCCAGAACTCAGGGTGGGCGGGAGAGACCAAAACATGCACCGGTATTGGTGAATTTATGCTCCATGGCTGCGAACACAACTCTCTGACTGCAAGAAAGCAGCCACAGACCACAAAAATCATACTGCAGCTCGTCCTCGCGAGGAGACCGCAGTTGTCTCCCAGGGGTACAGCATCCCCCGGCCCTCCCTTAGCAACGCCACTGTCATTTACTCTCTTGATTTAGCGTTGCTTCCTATGCTGCTGCGGACACCTAGGTTTGTAGTGTTTGTCTTTTCAATGACATTCAGAAAAAGATATTTACTACAGCCTTCCACAGACTTTCAGAATACAGGGAGGAAATTGCATGTTCGAATGTCCCCTCAAGGTCATGGATACATCAAGCAGATTTGTAGAGTAGAATCCTTCTCTCTGTCATACTAGCTTTCCAGAGGCAAGGAGTTGGGAGTTGGTTTTTACACAAGGAATAGTTAGCCATGTTCCTCCATCGTGCTAAAATAGAATTACCAAGTAACATTGAAAAATTGGTCTATGTCTGTATTCAGAACTAAAGAGTGAGTTTATGCTTTGTGCTCAGCATGGGGTTGCTAAGATAAATGATAGCCCTGTGAAGAGTTCTAAACACACATGCATGCACACCAACTATAATGTTTGGAATGGCTTTCAATGCAGAGAGAGGTTGTTGTATGAAATCTCCATGACTTCCAGGAGGTGTGTGTGTGTGCATATTTTCCAAAAGATGGTAGTCATCTGCAGGAGAAATCATTCCTTGCTTACATATTGTGTGTGTGTGTGTGTGTGTGGTAGCACCCCCATGTCAGGTGCAAGGTATGATCTACAGTTTCTACCTTAGAGCTGAGAAGTAGAGAACTCGTTGTGGAGGTGCCGTTTTCAATTACATCTCCGCGGTAAGTGTCATGTCTGCTCCTCTTGTTCTGTGAGAGTGTGTACTGTTTCTTCTGTTTCTCTACAACAGGCTGTCTGAAAGATATCCTTTCTTTCTGCTTGCTTCATTCTCTTGAGAGTGATATGATGCTCTGGTGGAATGGAGCAGTATGTTAAAATAGATTTGTTTTTAAACATCGCTTAATGTATTACCCTTGCACCCACCCACTCCAATAAAGCACACCAGACAAAAGAAAGCGCCACTTTATTTATAAATAACATTCCTGCAGTGCGAAAAAAAACCCTAACTTAACTCCCCAAGTCGTGTGGGCACTAAATAGTGGAAATGGTGGAAGCTAACCATCTGCCTCCTCCAGATCTTAAATGGGCGTCGACATCTTGTCTTCAAGTCACCCTTGGTCGATGACCGAGGGAGCCTATCACAGCCAACCCCGAAGGTTCGAGGCAACAGAACAGCGTACATTCCCACAGGCCAGACCAAGAGGTGGTCTTTGCATATTCCAGCCAGGGGGCTTGCCAGCCAGCCTCGCTGACCTGATCAAGTGTCATCTGAGTGGTTCTGGCTCACGTCCTGACCTTGCTGACCTCAGAATGTACGTGGATCCTGCACGACATACATACCCAACCCTCATGCCACCTGCCTAAAGTGACTGCTATGGTCAATAAAACTATAGCTCCCATACCCAAAGACAGTCTGGGGTAGGCAAAAAAGCCGCTAGCCAACCACCAACCCATTTGATGGCAAAAAATATATATATCTTACCCGGCCCCCACTAAAGAGCAACCATCTAATCTCAGACTGTGATATCGGAATGGAAGGAGTGGCTCAAAGAATCAACAATGACTGAGGGCCAGGCTAAAATGCTGCCCAGTTCCCTCCCTCAGCCGCACCCCTGACTGAGGCCCCAGCCAATCAAAGGGCTGCAATTTGCCACCTTTGTTCTGGTGTGCCTGTGGGGGCAGGGCAAAACCCGAGCGAAGTGCTATAGCACTTCATGGCCATTTTCTATAATAATAGAAGTTAGGTCACTTCTATTGTGAGGTCACCTTCTCCCCCGAATGGAGAAATTCTGCCTCAATAAGCAATATGGTGTAAATAGAAGTATTGGTTTAAGTGTGTGTGTTTTTAACTGACCTTTTTATTTCACAATAACTCACTCGGTTTAATTAACATTATTTGAAGCAGTAACATTATAAAGTGTTGCCTTGAGGGTACTGGGGGGAGGAAAGAAAAACCTCACGCAGTGGGCTGGAGATTCCAGCATCATGTCAATATTTCTCAGGCTAAGAACACGTCAATAATATGTTCCTGTTCTACGAGGTTCTCTAGAAGTTCTCATTTGTTTCTCTCCACACTGCATAATTTTGGTTTTTTGTTTCCTCAGCTGTATAATGCCTTTCCAACCCTAATGAAGTACCTACCAGGACCTCATCAGACTATTTTTAAAAACTGGGAACAAATGAAATCCTTTGTGAAAGAAAGAATTGAAAAGCACAAAGAAGATTGGAATCCATCTGAAACCAGAGATTTCATTGACGCTTATCTAAATGAAATGGCCAAAGTAATGGACAAATTAAAACAAACTACCTTCTTATGACTTCTCTTCATTGTTACTATTTACTCTGTTTGAATTCAGTGTGTGACTGTGTATATGTGTGTGTGCATTGGCATATGAAATGATGTGTTTTCGAGGAGGCATTCAATTTTAATTGACATGACACATGTCTGTCATGTTCCAGAGCATTTCAACAGTTGTCATGACCAAAATATGTTGCCGCCGGTTTTGTCCCTCCCTGCCCCTGTTCCGCCCTTCCCCTCCCACCTCTCCTGCTGACGTACCTGCTCCAGTGCGAAAAGCCGACATTGCAGGAAGGCGTCAGCCTTCTCACGTCGTCCCAGCAGTGCGCTTTTGCAGCAGTGCTGGTGGAAATCTCATTCTACCAGCACTAAAGCCCAATAGCTATCAGCTTGTCTGAACGATGCAACCACCAACCCTTTACTCTCGTGTATCATTCACCTCCAGCAATGGTCTCTCCTCTCAGCAGCTCAGGTAGTGAACTCTCGGGCAGTTGGAACAAGAGTGACAACTTCCGTCTGCTTAGAAGTTTTTTGTCACTTTGTTGGTTGTGAAATCATCTGATTTCTTGATCTCGGCCACTTCCTTCCTGGTTGCTAGGCACTTTTCAGTTGCTAACCAGCCTAGCTGTCCCAGATAGAGAAGGGGCCAGAATTTACATTTCCCACTCGCCATCTGGCAACAGTTTTCTGTAATTTGCCTCCCAGCTGCTGAGATGTTAGCTGGCCAAAACCCGAAAAGGCACAGGCAGAAAATACACGGAAAGAAACAGGGAGCACAGGAAAATGAAGGGTTTCATCACAACCTTTCTTTATTAGAGCTACACTTTGCTTAATGTAATGTCAGCTTGTCATTCTTAAGGCTCTTGACATGAACAAGGGCACTCCATATGAAGCAGATGCATTCCTACAACCCATGCAGGGGGGGCGTCGATGCGACAACCCACACGTGACACCATAAGCAACGCTCCCTGGGGACATGACGTTATTTTTGCACGCCGCCGCCAAATTTCAGCGGCAGCGTGGCTCAGAAAAGCTTGTGTCTTTTCAGGTTTTGTCCAGCTAATATCTCAGCAGCTGGGATGCAAACACCAACCCCCTCCCCTGCCGCCACCACTTTTCAAGGCTTTTTGGAACCAAATCGCTTCAGGGCAGGCGGGAGGGTGAAAAAACAAAAAAGAAAAGACGGCCAGCACAAAAATACGACAGGAGCAGCATCGGAGGTGGAGACCAGGCAATGCGTCCAGGAGGCAAGTACACCCCCCTCCACCCTGGGGCCCCCTGCCCTCCCGCCCCCCTAACGACGCCGCTGATATGAAGTTCCCTTGAATTAGACATATTGCAGAGATCTTAGATCTCACTATGATCACCTGATGTTGAGACGATGCTTTTCTGACAGCTTAACCCACTGGTACATTTGTGTGTTTTATCTTAAAGGATGCTGCTGCTTCCAGCTTCCATGAACAAAACCTTCTAATGTCAGCACTGGATCTCTTTTTTGCTGGAACAGAAACAACTTCTACAACCCTGCGCTGGGCTTTACTGTACATGGCAGTTTATCCAGAAATTCAAGGTAGAATTGTAGTTTCTCTGTCTTTCATTAAGAACATAAGAACATAAGAAGAGCCCTGCTGGATCAGGCCAAAAGCCCATCTAGTCCAGCTTCCTGTGTCACACAGTGGCCCCACCAGATGCCTCAGGGAGCACACAAGACAACAAGATACCTGTGTCCAGTCGCCACTCCCTTGCACCTGGCACAGAGAAAACCCACTTCTAAAACCAGGAGGTTGCTTATGGCTTGTAACCTGTGATGGTCTTTTCCTCCATGAATCTGTCCAAACCCCTTTTAAAGGCATCTAGGCCAGGTGCCATCACCACATCCTGTGGCAAGGAGTTCCACAGATGAATTACACGCTGGGTAAAGAAATATTTTCTTTTGTCTGTTCTAACTCTCCCTCCACTCAATTTTAGTGCATGTCCCCTGGTTCTGGTGTTGTGCGAGAGGGAGAAGAATTTCCCTCTATCCACTCTCTCCATCCCATGCATAATTTTATACGTCTCAATCATGTCCCCCCTCAGGTGCCTTTTTTCTAGGCTGAAAAGCCCCAGACGCTGTAGCCTTTCCTCATAAGGGAGGTGCTCCAGCCCACAAATCATTCTGGTCGCTCTTTTCTGCACCTTTTCCAATTCAACTATATCCTTTTTGAGGTGTGGTGACCAGAACTGGACACAATACTCCAGATGTGGCCTTACCATCGATTTGTACAAGGGCAGAATGATATTGGCCGTTTTATTCTCAATCCCTTTTTTAATGATCCCGAGCATGGAATTGGCCTTCTTCACAGCCGCCGCACACTGGGTTGACACTTTCATCGACCTGTCCACCAGCACCCCAAGATCTCTCTCTTGATCCGTCACAGACAACTCAGAACCCATTAGCGTATATGTGAAATTTTGGTTTCTTGCCCCAATGTGCATCACTTTGCACTTACTTACATTGAAGCGCATCTGCCATTTTGCTGCCCATTCTCCCAGTTTGGAGAGATCCTTCTGGAGCTCTTCACAATCCCTGCTGGTCTTCACCACCCAGAAAAGTTTAGTGTCATCTGCAAACTTGGCCACCTCACTGCCTATCCCTGACTCCAGGTCATTTATGAATAAGTTGAAAAGCACCGGTCCCAAGACCGATCCTTGGGGCACACCGCTTTTCACCTCTCGCCACTGTGAAAATTGCCCATTGACTCCCACTCGCTGTTTCCTGGTCTTCAACCAGTTCCTAATCCACAAGAGGACCTGCCCTCTTATTCCCTGACTGTGGAGTTTTCTCAGGAGCCTTTCATGAGGGACCGTGTCAAACGCCTTCTGAAAATCCAGATATATAATATCCACGGGTTCGCTCGCATCCACATGCCTGTTGACCTTTTCAAAAAATTCTAACAGGTTTGTGAGGCAAGACTTCCCCTTGCAGAAGCCATGCTGACTCTCCCTCAGCAGAGCTTGTTCTTCTATGTATTTTAAGATTTTATCCTTAATGAGACTTTCCACCATCTTCCCTGGAACAGATGTTAGGCTGACCGGCCTGTAGTTTCCCGGGTCCCCCCTCCTTCCTTTTTTAAAGATTGGCGTGACATTAGCTATCCTCCAATCCTCTGGCACAGTGGCCGTTTTAAGGGACAAGTTGCATATTTGGGTCAAGAGGTCAGCAACTTCATTCTTGAGTTCCTTCAGAACTCTTGGGTGGATGCCATCCGGGCCTGGTGATTTATTGATCTTTATTTTGTCAATTAAGTCTGAGATGTCTTCTCTTTTAACCTCTATTTGACTTAATTCTTTAGTCAGGGGAGACTGTTCCGGCAGCGGTATTTGCCCGAGGTCTTCTGCCGTGAAGACAGATGCAAAGAACTCATTGAATTTCTCTGCAGTCTCCAAGTCCCCTTTTATCACCCCTTTCTCTCCCTCACCATCCAGCGGACCAACCGTTTCTCTGGCAGGTTTCCTGCTTCAAACATATTTGAAGAAGCTTTTATTATTCCCTTTTATGTTGCCTGCCATACATTCCTCAAAGTCTTGCTTGGCCTCCCGTATCATCTTTTTACATTTCTTTTGTCACAGTTTGTGCTCCTGTTTATTTTCCTCACTAGGGCAAGACTTCCATTTACGGAAGGAAGCTTCCTTGCCTTTTATAGCCTCCTTAACTGTGCTTGTTAGCCATGCCGGCACCCTCCTGGACTTGGTCGAGCCCTTCCTCCTTTGTGGGATACACTCCCGCTGGGCCTCTATGACTGTTGTTTTAAACAGCCTCCATGCACTCTGGAGCGATTGGACTCTTTTTACCTTCCCTTTCAGCTTTTTTTTAACTAGTCTCCTCATTTTGGGAAGTCAGCCCTTCGGAAGTCAAGGGTTTTCGTGTCAGATTTGCTTGGCACTCTCCCTCCGACATGCATGGCGAAACAGATCGCAGCATGGTCACTGTTCCCCAACGGTTTGGTAACATTTACCTCCCTGACCAGATCTTGAGTGCCACACAATATCAAGTCCAGAGTCACCTGTCCTCTGGTCGGTTCCGTGACAAGCTGCTCTAAGGCACAGTCATTTAACATATCCAGAAATCCAGTCTCTCTTTCATGACCTGAGCATGAATTGACCCAGTCGATGTGAGGGTAATTGAAGTCCCCCATGACTACAACCCTGTCTCTCGTTGACACCTCCCTGATTTGCTTCCTTATTTCAAGATCCCCTTCAGGTTTTTGATCTGGAGGACGGTAGCATGCCCCTACTATTACCTCACTCTTTGAGCCTGGTAATCTAACCCACATTGATTCTACGGAGGAGTCAGAGCCCCCCTCCCGGATGCCCCTCGGCTCCTGTCGGCTTTCCCCCAGGAGTCAGTTTAAAAGCTGCTCTGCCACCTTCTTAATGTTACGCGCCAGCAATCTGGTTCCGTTTTGGTTCAAGTGAAGCCCGTCCCTCTTGTACAGGCCCGGCTTGTCCCAAAACGTTCCCCAGTGCCTAACAAACTTAAACCCCTCCTCCTGACACCAGTGTCTCATCCACGCATTGAGACCCCTGAGCTCCGCCTGCCTAGCTGGCCCTGCGCGTGGAACAGGTAGCACTTCTGAGAACGCTACCTTTGGGGTCCTGGATTTGAGCTTCCTACCTAGCAACCTAAATTTGGCCTCCAGGACCGCCCAATTTGGCCTCCAGGACCGCCCAATTTGGCCTCCAGGACCACCCAATTAATTTACCAACTCCAATACAATACTGTAATGCAGGGGTGGGGAACCTTTTTTCCTCACAAGGGCCATTGTAATGTATACAAATTTATTTATTTATTGCAAAAAATACCAAAAAAACACCCCGGTATCCGGAGGCTCCGTGCTCACCGTCCGAGGCCGCCGCCAACGGCTCCGTGCGTCACCCCCGGAATCTGGGAGAGGGCCTCTGCGCCTCCTCCTCAGCCGCTGGCTCTGTCCCTTCTGACCAGGCTTTCGTTGGCGATTTCGCTCATGTGCACAACGCCAATGAGGGCAAGATGTTGCCCTCATCGGCGTTGTACGCATGTGCGAAATCGGCGAAGAGGGCCTGGTCAGAAGGGGCCGAGCCAGCAGCTGAGGAGGAGGCGCCAAGCTACTCTACCGGGCTTCGGGGGTGATGCGCGGTGCCGTTGGCAGGTAAGCATGGATCCTCTTGGGGCCGGTTGGGTGGCCTCCCGGCAATCTCTCGGTGGGCCGGACCAGATGGCCTCGGGTGCCTTAAATGGCCCGTGGGCCGGAGGTTCCCCACCCCTGTATGTTTCTTCATTAGAGTGACTCTTTGCTTCCAATCTTGATGATAATTACAGAATTAAAAACACAATTCTCTGGGCAAACTGGCCAGTTATTGAAAGAAAAAGACGTATCTTCCCCAACGTTTCATTGGTCATTATGTCCAACATTTTCAAAGGGTTGCTAACAGCAAAACAAGCAGCCATTTGGACATATGCCACTGAAAGAGGTGGCACATGTCTGAGGAGACCCATTGCCGTTCATGCAGGTGCAGCCTACGAGGAGGTCAGTAGAAAATATTTCTACTGACCTCCTGCAGGCTGTCCAAGTGCCCCCCACCACCATTGGATGCAGCACATGTCTTTTTGGTGCATGTGCATTGGCACTGGTGGTGGGGGATAGGATTTATAACTGCAATGTAGTGGCTGAGCTGCAAATTGCGTCTTCCCCAGTTTGAATCTCACCTCTGCCACAAATTCACTAATTCACTCCCATTTAGCTCAGGTCTCCAGGTGCAATATGGGATAATAACGCATAAAGATGAATCCTATCCTCCACTACTAACCCATAGCACACAGTGCTACTGATAGAGTGTGCTTGAGGTACACCTGATAGAGGTAAATAAAATTCATTTTTATTTACCTCCGCATAGGTGCCTGGCCTCCAGTGATTCTCCTCGGACCTACAGCAGCTATTTAGCCAGGCTGGGGAAAGGAGAATAGGAACGCGGCTGCACTGCTGCCACCGAGATCCTAGTATTATTACTAAAGCAGTACAGACATGTGAGTTTGTGAATCAAGACAGTAGCAGGCCAACACCCCCGTGGGGGGGGCACCGCTGCCACACACACACCCCATAGGACGCCACACACCTGGCCGCTGGGGAAGTAAGATGTCATCTTTGTGCGCCACCGCGGCGCGGAAACACACCCACGCTTTTCAGCCCCCTTTCATCCTTGCTGATGATGAGCAATGGGACTCATGCTAAATTGCTAAAGATTCGCAATGTTCCAGTATATGTTGTTGTCTACTTCCAGCCGCGGCCCACTATTTTGGGCTAGTGGGCTAGTAGTAGAGGCCTCGGCAGTATGAGAAAACTCTGTGTCTTTGGCATCCCAAAAGGAGGAGGTTGATACCCCCTTGAGGCAATGCTGCTCCTTTTACCACAGGACAGGGCCGGGTAAATCAGGTGACGGGGATGAGGGGTGACAGCCCAGGAACTGGAGGGCTCAGAGCTACATAACACACTCGAGGCCGATGATGAGGCAGGCTCTGGACAGGCTACCTGAGGACTGCTCAGTATCTGCTCCCCTGTGGTTCAGGCTGGGCCAAGCCTAGGGAGAGAGCCAGGAGACAGGAAGAAGAGGAAGGAGGGTGAAGCAACTCCCTCCCCACCACAACTCTGAGGCCTGGTGGGGATTCCAGTTGCTCATCCAGCAACCTGATTTTTCCCAGCCCTCTTTACCATGGGACCAAGAAGAACCCTGACACCAGTAGGACACATCCCCTCCAGCAACTCTGCCTGGAGGATGGAGGAACTTACAGTGATATAGTTATACTGTAGGTGAACATAGGTGCACAGCTTGCTCTGATCAGGGCTTAGGTTGAATCATAAATAGCAAGTGGGGGCTGCAAAATGGGGTGAAACTGCAGCAGAGGCAGGCAGGCTTTAGTGGGGTACTCCTGCTGTGGTTTTGATCCTAATTTGTGCTCCCCATGTGCCATTGTTAAGTGAGAAGACTTCCACTGAAAATCGATGGAGGTTTTTCTTTTTTATTTAAAAATGGCATGTGGGGATCACGATTGCGATCATGGTCAAAGCAGTGGCAAACGACTAAAGCTCACCTGCCTCCACCTGTAGTTTCACAGTCTTTCAGAGGTTCCCCACTTCCTAAGCCCCAATTGGGGCATGATGGATGATTAAGCACATGTATACCTGAATATAAAAAAAAAATACATGTGACATCAGTCGCAGGCCAATCTATTCCAACTTTGTGTTTCCCATGGTGACCCACCAACTCTCTCTGAGAAGCTCACAAGCAGGAGAAAAAAGTGTACTCCTCTTGTGCCATTGCTTCCTGCCAATGGTATTTTGGAGGTATACTGCCACTGAACCTAAAGGTACTGCAAAACCATCATGACTCGTAGCCATTGATAGACCTGTTCACCATTGAGCGCTCCACCAGTGCCGTAAGGCAGTTTGCAGCACTGAGAGAGTAAGAGGCGCTGATGCGGAACATAAGAACATAAGAAGTGCCCAGCTGGATCAGGCCAAAAGCCCATCTAGTCCAGCTTCCTGTATCACACAGTGGCCCCACCAGATGCCTCAGGGAGCACAAGACAACAAGATAACCTGTTTCCCGTTGTCACTCCCTTGCACTTGGCACAGAGAAAACTCACTTCTAAAACCTCTAAAACCAGGAGGTTGCTTATGGCTTGTAACCTGTGATGGTCTTTTCCTCCATGAATCTGTCCAAACCCCTTTTAAAGGCATCTAGGCCAGGTGCCATCACCACATCTTGTGGCAAGGAGTTCCACAGATGAATTACACGGTGGGTAAATTACACGCGGAGGCTGGCGCCTCTCATTCAGACGCTGGTCCCAGCCGCCGGACGCAGGTAGGTTCTGTACCGGGTGGCAGGAGGGCGTGGGGAGGGTGGGCCGGGGTGGCGGGGGGCCATTGGCTTGTCCGGTCTTGGAGGGCGTGGGGCTAACAGGACATCCCAGGCTATGCCAGGCCGGCCTTACATGGCCTCCCCAGTTATGCGCCAGCTCCAGAACTGGCACGCATCCAAGGAGGCCCATTGGGGCTTCCAGGGCTTACAGCAGGGGAAGGGGTTGAATGTCCCCTTCCCCCAAAGTGAGCCTTGGCCACACCGGCAAAGGCCGCATTCTGCTCAGGATGCAGCGACCTGCCATTTAGGCTGGACGCTGCAACTTGCACAGGATTGGGCTGCCTGGAATATGAAGCATATTGCATTTGTTTATTTAGATGAGGTGCAATGATGTGTTCTTACTGACTTATGCTTCTCCTGGCATGGAAGAGGCAGACTCTCTTCTCTTGGGCAAATGAAAACTGATCAGGTTTATATGCAATTTTGCAAATTCTACATTCCTCACTCTTTCAACTATCTCATCTTGTCTAATGAAGCTTTGCGTGTCAGTTTGTTTTTCTTGTATTGTTATTTTGTTTGTAGCAAGAGTCCAAAGTGAAATAGACTCTGAAATTGGCCAGTCCCGCCAGCCTAGAATGGATGACAGGGACAGCATGCCTTATGCCAATGCGGTAGTCCATGAAGTTCAAAGAATAAGCAGCATTTTGCCTTTCAATGGTCCCCGGATGACAACTAAGGACACAGAAGTGGCTGGGTTCCGTGTGCCCAAAGTAAGGACTTACGACAATGTATCGTTCTTGTCTTTGTTTAGAGATGTCTTTGTTTAGAGATACCTCCCTAGAGATGCCAAGACTTTAAAACAGACTTGAGGTGAGGTGTGTCATACCCTTCAGTTGCATTCTTAGAGGAAAGCTTATGCACTCAGTTGTAGACCTGGCCCTTCGTGCTGCAGTGTTGTACTTTGTAACGCTGTGACAAATGGGACCCCCAGATGTGCTCTGTGGTCTTGGTACTACCCTGACAAGAAAATTCGCAAGAATGTTGGAGCCCAAGTAGGACTAAGACGTGCTAAATCCATCTAAACATGTGTTCTAGGAGTTTTGAAAGAATCTTCTTCCAGGTCCCATGCCCATGGCAGAATGATAGCCTTCTCCTCCTGTGTGCTTGCTTGCATGAATCAATTCATGCAGAAGGTCTGGCTCAGTTGGCAGAGCGGCCACCTCACATGCCTGAAAATCTGAGGGTGGCAGTTCGAGACACCTGTAATTATCCATGTGCTGTCAGAGACATGGCACTGACGAGCTACAGAGTCTTTGTGTGAGAGAGAGAAAGTTGTAGTTGGCACTCTGAGTGTGAATCGGGATTGCCGTCATTCGAAGCATGGGAGGCGAAAGCCAGAGAGAGGCCAGACTGTGAAGGAAACCACCTGGAATGAAGAGTTCTATGCAAGACTAGAACATTTTTGCATTATTGTAAGAAACCCCTTGGGATTTAGCATGCCTGCCTATCTAAACTGCCTTTGATTAAAGTCAGAGGAGACATCCGATGACCAAGAAAAGACGGTATAGAAATACTGGTTGTTATTAATTCCAGAATTATTGCTGAGTAAGCAATAGTGTGAGGCACCATCACCCCATTAACGTTTTAAAAACTCAATGGCCCTATCGACTAAAAAAGGAAAAAGGAGAGAGTGAGGGAGAGAGAGGGGGGGAGTGTAAAATAGTCCTTTCCTAAATACCGTATTGAACTGAGTATAAGACTCACTTTTGTCCCCTAGGGCAAGTCTTTAATGTAGGGGTGCGGCTTACAATCAAAGTCTAGTGTTTTCTGCCTAGAGTTTTCTGCAAAGCGTCCCTTTTTCAAGCCTCTCCAAGTCTCTTTCAAAGGTAAAAGCTTTTTCTTTTTTTAAACTGGAAAAGCTGTGTTTTCAGCTCTTAATGGCCAGGATCTCTCTAGCAACCTCTAGCCTTAGAGGCATTTGAAAAAATTAACTCTTACGTTCCAGCCCCAGGACTCTGTGGAAACTAAGATATTTATTGATCCTGCAGTTTGAACATTGAGAGCAAGAGCTCCTGCATAGGCTTACCATATCCAAAGGGGGATAGAGTGCCTACCGTTAGGCTGCAATCCTATGCACACTTTCCTGGGAGTAAGCCCCATTGAATGCAATAGGACATGAGTAGACATGCATAGGATCGTGCTGTTAACCATTGAAATTTGGGCAGGTGCAGCTCATCATCATGGAAGGGTGCAACAAGCTGCACCTGCCCAAATTCCAAAGGTTAAAGGTAGGCACTCTGTCCCCCTTTGGATCTGGGAAGGCTACTTATATACTAGGGTGCCCAGATTCAATAAGGGACAGGGTGCCTATGCCTTTAACTGTACCAAAGCTGTACTGTTTTACTATTCTAATAATGTGTATATTTTCTTTAAGTTAAAAAAAAGTTAAAATGTATGTTTTAAAAAATAGCACCAAACTTTAAGTGTGCGGATTATAATCAGGAGCATCCTATACTCGGGACAATATGGTATATGAATTTAAAGTTTTTGGGAGTTGGTGCCAAATGTAAAGCAAACTAATTACATAAATTTTCAATCAGATGATAAGCTATGTAATTGTTGAGGAATATTACTAGCAGTAATAATAAAAAAGAGAACTGATTCTCATACAATGAAGGTTCTAGCTAGCCAATGAAAAGTGACATTTGGGAGTTGAAAGGAAAGTTAAAGATCATAAAGATTTAGAAGGAGAGTTCTAGCTAGAGAAGTGATTCAGACAGAAGGAAGGTTCTAGCTAGCCAATGAAAAGTGAAAAGCTAGAAAGTGACATTTGGGAGTTGAAAGGAAAGGTATAGATCATAAAGATTGGGGGACACAAAGGGGAAAAAAAACATGAAACATGAAGTAGTCCTAAGAACAAATATTCACAGAAAACATCCTCTATAGAATTTTTAAAAAGCACCGCTTTTTCCTTTTACTCCCTTTTTACCCCTTTACAGGGGTGAAATTTAAAGAAACTGTTAAAACAGTTTCTAAAGATTTTTAAAAGACACCTATTTGCCAAAAAAAGAATGTTAGTACTCAACAAACAGGAGATACGAAGGTACCCCCGGATCTAGATTTGCACCTTTAGGGGTTGATTAGAACAAAATCCTTAATGATGTTTTTAAGCATTTGTACGGGAAATGTTTGTAAGCAAAAACCGAGTCAATATCTCAACGGGTCTAAGTAGGCTTGCCATATTTTCCTGACCATCAACCGGGACCCCCCCCCAATAATTAAATAATTGAAAAAAGTAATTAATTAAATAAATTAAAAATACATAGAGAAATACAAGCGCGTCCGCAATTTCTATTTATTTTTTGTTTATTTATTTATTTTAGCCAAGATGAATATAGGGGGCCCTCAATTTTTATAAACGCGACCGCAATTTTTAATTATTTATTTATTTAATATACGAACTAAATAAGTAAATAATTAAAGAAAGCAATTTAATTATCAAAAACTATTGCTGCTTGAAGAGCGTCCGCAATTTTTATTTATTTATTTATTTATTTATTTATTTATTTATTCACTAAAATAATTAATTAAGTTTACTTACTCCATTGTCGGCAGTGCTTATACGGCAGTGCTGCTCTTCGAGTCTTCGTCGTGCTGCTGCATTCTCGTCGTGCTGCTGATCCGGAGAGAGACTGCCCTGGGCCGGCTCGAGCAGCCCCGGGCAGTCTCTCTTTTGCCCGCTGTCTCACTGCCTCCGAACCAGTGAGACAGCGGGCGAACGGCCTACTCATAAGAACATAAGAACATAAGAAGAGCCCTGCTGGATTAGTCCAAAAGCCCATCTAGTCCAGCTTCCTGTATCACACAGTTGCCCCACCAGATGCCGCAGGGAGCACACAAGACAACAAGATACCTGTATCCTGTTGTCGTTCCCTTGCAGCTGGCACAGAGAAAACCCACTTCTAAAACCAGGAGGTTGCTTATGGCTTGTAACCTGTGATGGTCTTTTCCTCCATGAATCTATCCAAACCCCTTTTAAAGGCATCTAAGCCAGGTGCCATCACCACATCTTGTGGCAAGGAGTTCCACAGATGAATTTCACACTGGGTGAAGAAATATTTTATTTTATCCGTTCTAACTCTCCCTCCACTCAATTTTAGTGCATGTCCCCTGGTTCTGGTGTTGTGCGAGAGGGAGAAGAATTTCCCTCTATCCACTCTCTCCATCCCATGCATAATTTTATGCGTCTCAATCATGTTCCCCCTCAGGCCCCTTTTTTCTAGACTGAAAAGCCCCAGACGCTGTAACCTTTCCTCATAAGGGAGGTGCTCCAGCCCATGAATCATTCTGGTTGCTCTTTTCTGCACCTTTTCCAATTCAACTATATCCTTTTTGAGGTGTGGTGACCAGAACTGGACACAATACTCCAGATGTGGCCTTACACACACGCTCGCCGCTGCCGCTGCTGCCACCATTTTGAAAATAGAGTTACTTACCCAGGCCCCAGCATTTTGGCTCGCGAAATCATGCCCTCACGAGATTTGGGCGCCGACATCTTCGATCTCACGAGATTTCACAAGCCAACATGCCGGTGCCCGGGTAAGTAACTCTATTTTCAAAATGGCGGGGGCGGCAATCCGGGATCGCGGCGTACATCCCAGGATGGCGGGACCCGAGCCCGAAATCCGGGAGGGTCCCGGGCATTCCGGGACGTATGGAAAGCATAGGTATAAGAGATATTGAGGAATCTGTGAAAACACATTTGACCCCTTTTCGCCACCTTAGGGGTCGAATTTCTAATAATCCCTTCTTAGTGGGTGCTTATGTCATGGAAGGAATATACTCCCTGAATTTCATGTTTCTAGGTCCAGGGGTTTGGGTTGGGTGTTGGAGAATCAGGACATTTTTATTTTTATATATAGATTAATATGCTAATAGTTTTCAGTTACTTCATTGTTGTTTTTTAGGTTTAAACAACTTAAGGAAGGTGCCCTATCCTATCCCTCCTCCCAGGCACATGCAGCCGACATGGAGCTACCCGGCATAAGCAGACAAATGCCCACTTGCCTAGAGTAGACCTCTAGCCCAGGTGCTCCCTGGATAGTATACAACATGGGCCGCATGGCCTATGCTGAATGGCCTATGCCATGGGAGGATATTTTATTTATTTTATTTATTTTCACATTTTTTATACCAGCCTTCCTCCAAGGAGCTCAGAATGGTGTACATATTTCCTCCCCTCCTTTTTGTCCTCACAACAACCCTGTGAGGTAGGTGGGGCTGAGAGATAGTGACTGGCCCAAGGTCACCCAGGAAGCTTTGTGGCTGAGCAGGGATTTGAACCTGGATCTTCCAGGTCTAAGTCCGACTCCCAAACCACTACACCATCCTGGCCTCTTGAGCTGATTGAGCTGCCTGTAAAATACAGGAATTGCATAATAATAAATGACAAAAATGGCCACAATAAAATATATCCTCTCTGTAAGTTAGTGGTTATAGTTGGTCTTTAATCTAGGAAAGGGGATCTCAACCGTCTTGGCGCGGCACACCTCCTCTTGGTCTGCCTCTGCACCGAGTGCCATCGGAAGTACATGGTGATGATGTCATCGCCAATTTCTTCCTTCTTTTCGCCATGCCTGGAAATCAAGCAGTAAGGGGGCAAAGGTGGGTGGAAGGGTCCTTCCCAGCATGGGAAGCACACATGCTCGAGCTCTGCCGACTCGGCAAACTCAAGCCACCATTTTTAAGGGCTCCAGCGTGTTCACCATGGCGGCCATTAATTTGTTGGCCGGGGATTCGAGTACCACTGGTTCAGAACCCCTGATCTATGAGGTTAGTACTGTTGTAGACTTACAGGTTATTTTACTAAGGGTACCTTCTGAAGTGTTCATATACTTTTCTGCTTCTTTGGCAGGGAACTATTATGATTACCAACTTGACATCCATATTGTTTGATAAGGATGAGTGGGAAACCCCTGATGTCTTTAATCCTAACCATTTCCTGGAAAATGGTCAGTTCAGGAAGAAGGAAGCATTCATGCCCTTTTCTGCAGGTAACAGTTAATGGATTGCCTACAAATGCTCAGTCAGCCAATCAGCATTTAATGACTACCTTTCTTGGCAAGACACACGACGAGTGGTATGGGAATAATACTTTCCCAAACGTTACTTACATGTATCTTTCTAAGAAAAGCAATTGTTTTAAACGCTTGCAAGACTTGTGTTTTGTATTTAGTTGTCAGTACTCAAGGAGAAAATTATTGAACAAAGCTGCTTTGACCAAACAGCATATTTATTCCTGAGCCTGTTGTTTCCAAACATACGTAAATTCGGCAAAATAGTCCTTTGTGAAATTTTACATGTGATGTTGTATTCTCCACCCCACCTCCACACACCTATTTAGGAAGAATGTCATCAATGAAATCCTACAGCACAATCATACGCATGTCTACGCAGAAGTAAATTCTGTTCAGTGGAGCTTGCTCTCAGGGAAGTGTTCATAGGATAGCAGTCGGTTCGTTAGAGGGTTTTTTTGGTATGCTGTGGAGTATGAAGCAGTAGTTTTCCTGTGTGCCCATTGTCATGAAAACAGATTTCTTGCTATCAAAAGCATTAGCTAACATGGCTATTTCCCTCCTCTTTTCCAGGAAAGCGAGCTTGTCCTGGAGAGCAGCTGGCTAAGATGGAGCTTTTTCTTTTCTTCACTGCCTTACTGCAGAAGTTCACGTTCCAGGCTCCAAAAGATGTGACATTAAGTTTGGACGTCAGACTGGGCATGACGTTGTCCCCCAAGCCATACCAGATATGTGCACGCCCTCGTTAAGCCAAACAATTCTGTCATTGCTCCTCCTAGTAGAATTAAGGTTAGCTGACAACATCCCCCATTGTTCTGTTCTGAAAGCCTGCCGTTGAGATCAGTATCAATTACGGGAAGACATGGTTTGTTAGGCCTTGTTCCTTCTATACTCATCCTGCAGTTCAAGTGACCTGTGGGGTGAGAACAGAACTAGGTAGCTAGGCTTTTTAAACCCTGGTTCGTAGCCATTTGCGTCTGTAATCCTACGGTTACCATATCTTTCCAACCACAAAACGGGACACCCCCCACAATCAAATAATTAATTAATTAAACCATTAAAAATTAAAAGTAGAAAATAAATGAAATTAGAAATAATTTTAACAGTAAAGGGGGCGCGAAGTCCGAAAATTTTTAACTATTTAATTAATTTCCCCATTAAGCAATAGAGTAATAATAAATAATTTTAACAGTAAAGGGGGGCATTATTAAAAATTAAATACATTAGCTTTTTTACTTACCTTTGCTGCTCCCTGCGCTGCTGCTGCTGCTGCTCCCCGCGTCCACAGCTGCGCCGGCAAGCAGGAACGGGCAGCTGCATGCTGGCCCGGTCTCCCACCGGCACCGCATGGAGCCGCTGGGAGACCGGGCGAAACACAGCCTGCTGTCATTCTCCCACTCCCTCACTGGCTCCGTGCCGGTGAGAGAGCGGGCAGACGACACCCGCTCGCCGCCGCCATCTTTTTTAAAAAACTTACCCGGGCGCCGGCAGCATGCATCTTGGATCACGAAATCTCGCGTGATCCAAGATGTCGGCACCCAAATCTCGTGAGGGCATCATGCGAGATTTCGTGATCCAAGATGCTGCCGGCGCCCGGGTAGGTTTAAAAAAAAAGAAGATGGCGGCCATTCGTTCCGGAAAACTGGGCCGGGACAAGACGGGGAATCGTGGCCGATTCCCAGGTCTGTCCTGGCCAAATCGGGACGAATGGTAAGCCTACGTAATCCCAACCAAAAACAGGATCAGATTGGGATTCTCGCTAAAAATACCCAATGAAATAGGATGTGTAGATTCCATTGGAATGGCAGTTTGATCTCACTCTGTGATTCCTGGCAGATCTACAACAACACATGAGGGACTGTAACAAGTAGGCAGTGCGTGTACACTTCTCATTTAGTGTTTATTTCTGAAAACACAAACCATAGCCTTCTCTTAAGTTGCAAATAAAGAATCTGCTTTAGACTCACAGCCTGCACCAGTATCCTAACCCTATTCCCTCTCCCTTACTGTCCCTGGTTCTGCACCAGCAAAGTAGCTGGTGTAGATCTGACACCCTTTGGTGCAGTGGACGCGGCTTACCCCAAGCTAATGGGATGAGGAGATCTCCAGACTTCCCCCTCGGTGGAGGGATTTAATTGGAATTGGGCTGTAAATCACATCCACTCTAAGTGATAATACCATAGGGATGCCTTCCAACTGTGCTGTGGAAAGTTCATATAAGAGATACAGTAATTCAACTGTGACCATTAGCAATCCTTCCCCAATTTCCACAGACAATTGAGACCATCAGTCACCTGCCTGTGAGGAGGAGGAGGATAATGGAAAGTCCGCATGGTGAAGAACCACCATTACTGCCTCCACCTGCTGGGGTTTCTTTAAGTTTAGACTGTGCCCCCCACCTCCTAGTGGCCATAGAGGTGCGAGGAGGGGAACTGCCCTGTGAGGAGGGGGAAAGAACAGGAACAAGCAACGCATATCCACCACCCGCACATCACCTCCTACTTTTGCTGTTGTGGTGTTTTCCCATTGTTTGATGTAAGCTGCTCCAGAGGCCTTTTTGTTGAAGGGCAGCATTCTCATGCTTACCGTAAATAAATGAATGCTGTACATCTTTCTGTTTATCCTGTGTCTAGTTCCCTCCCCAGCCTCTCTTGTTTCCCTGTGTCTCTCATAGACTGTGAGCTCTTTGGGACAGGGAACTGAATCACTCCTTCCTTTTGGAAACTGCTTTGGGGACTCTTTGTTTAAAAGAGTGTATAAATACATTGAATGAATATGCAGTAGTAAGATCAATTGTATACTTTTAATTGTATGCTCCTTTTTAAGTGTATGCTCTTCAAACGTTCGCACAAATAAATAAATAAAAGTTAGCAACACCAAATTTTGTTTCTATGTGTGTTACTATGGAAAAACAGACCTTTTCTATTTTACTTTAAGGATATTAGAATTCTGATATGGCACTGATTAATTCTTCTGTATTTTACTAAGGCTTCAATTCTACACACATTTTCCTGGGAGTAAGCTTAATTGCACACAATGGGACTCTGCATAGCATAGACATGCATAGGATTGCACTTAAAAATCTGGTTGGGGAGGGGAGGCAAGATTGACACAGGAACCTGCCAAATCAGCACTGAAAGTGGTCCTAAGTATTGGTGAAACCATCTTCATGATAGAGAGAAGGGCTAGCCAGTTAGTGCTGTGCAAATCTGGCTTCTAGTGCCAGTTGGAGAACCAGTTTCCCCTGTGCTCATCATCCAGACAAAGATAAAGTGTGTTCTTAGAATATGTTAAATGTGCTTCACTGGTGGAATCTCCACTTAAATACACATCTTTGGAAATGCTGGGGGGGGGCGAAGGCAATGTGTATTAAAATAGACATACCCTGAAAAGCAATGCAGCAGTGGTACTTTGTGCTGGATCTTATCGAGTTTTCCTATCTCCCCTCTCTCTGTCTAGCAATTCAGTGCTGCAGCAACACCCTCTCCAATCACTTTGATTTTTCATCGCACAGTCTCTTTAAATAAAGCAGCAACACAGCCGGAAACACAGCCTGCTGTCGTTTCTGTTTCTGGAAAAGTCTTCTGTTTCTGTCTCTGTTTCTGGAAAAGAACCACGTGAGGAAGTGCAAGATAAGGAAACAGATTGTTCACTTTTAGTAAGTGGAAAGTGGATCAATGAGCCTCTGTCTGCAGCAGGCTGGAGGGACGCGGCAGACTTGGGGGTAAGGGCACCCCGAGTCTGCCACTCTGCTGCCATTGCCACTCAATACAACCAAATCATCAGCCTCATGAATGGGCTGGCCCTGGATTTAGTTATAATTTTGATCACTGATAGTGACAGGTGTACACAGACAATGTAATAATAAATTATCAATTTAAATTCAACACTGCATGGAATATATAGAGCAGATTATAAGAGTCTAATTTGTTCTCTGAGCCTGATCTGGGTTGACTGTTATCTCCTAATCCCATGACCAGAGGTGTAACAAGTTCCCATGCTGTCTGGGGCATGGAGATTGCTGCACCCCAGAAGTGACATCACATGGCATCACTTCCAGGTTCAGCCACTATTGGTAGCCCTCACATTTCGCTTGGTGCAGGCGGTACAAGCTGCCAATTGCGGGCTGCCTCCACACACTGCTCCTTCTCTTCATGATCGTGAAGAGAAGGGGGTGCATGGAGGCGGGAGAACTCGGCAACTGTCGCGTTCCGCTTGGAGTGGTCCAAGCAGAACGCAATGGCTGCCGAGTCCTCTGCACTCCCTTACTCTTCATGATTGTGAAAAGAAGGAGCGGCACACGGAGGCAGCAGGTGAATGGCTGCCCTTTCTTTTGGCTCGGAATGTTGCGAGCCGAACGTGAGGGCAGTCATGAAGTGGTGGAGCCTGAGGGTTGCCAGTAGTGAAGCTACGACCACCACCCTGCACCGGAAGTGACGTAACCGTCAGCAGCGGTTTTGGATCCACCAGAGGCGGAGAGCGGACGAGAGCGCCAAACCCGTCGCCACGGAAGCCACTCGTGCCGATGAACCGTCCCGCTTCGCCACGCCGCATGCCACCTTGATACCCACCTGCCCGCCTGCTGCCAGGGGCACGCAGACACCGGCTGCCTGCCACAGGGGGCCTGCCTCCCCACCACCCCATGCCCAGCTCCGCTTCTGAGGGTTGCGACCCCCTGGCGCTGTGCCTGGAGCAGCTGCCCCTCCGGCTCCACACTTCTAATGCCCCCTGCCCATGACACACCTGCAGAGCCGGTCCTACACTATATGCAGCTACCGCTTTGATCCTGTACATATGCAAAATGGTGCCTGGCTGCCAGCCATCCTCCTGTGAGATATATTGCTGTGTCAAAGCCAGGTGTAGTGTGTGCAAATACTCTCTGCAGGCAAAGTTCATCTCCACTGTCAGCATCACACAAATAGGAAAATACTAGAGTTATATGTAGCCCCACACTTCCGGCTCCCAGGCTTTTTCTATCTTTCCATCTGCCCAAGCGATTTGCTGTTTACACCCCACAGCAGCATATAGTTCTTCCCAAAATGTCACCATGGCAAAGTCTTCTCTATTAAATCCATCTTATCACATGAAATAACTGGAAATGCCAGGGAGCCTATCAACTCAGAAGTGGCAGAGTTCCCCTCCTCTCACTATTACTGGTGGCATGGAGCCAGAAATGCTCTAAAACAGAGATTCTGTGGTAGGGGTACCCCTAGGGGTACGCGGACCTCTTCCTGGGGGTACGCCAAGCCCTGCCCTTTATCTGTCCCATCAGCAGCTAATTAAGTGTTAATTAACATAGATTTTATATTTTATCTCTGATTTTGGTTTTGGGCATGTTTTTGTACTATGGAAAATGTACTTTGGTGGGATGGGGGAGGGAGGAGCTGATTTTGGGAAGTGTGACTTGGAGAAAAAAGTGATCCTTGTATCTAACTCACTCACAGACAGAGTTAAATAAGACATTTTTTCACATTTAAATTTGTTTTAGTACTTCTTTATTTAACGATTAATTATCTAATTAATTCATTGATTAATCCAATTAATTAGCAGTTAATTAGCAGGGGCTACTTCAGAAAATTGGACCGTGATAGGGGGTACCTGGGCATCCAAAGGTTGAGAACCCCTGCTCTAAAAGTGTTGGTTTGAACCACTATCTGTTGCAAATACAAGATTCTCCCACACAATCATTAGGAAACTTCTATGTGAGCAGGAAACACATTTTCAAGATGACCGTTCCAAAGCCTGCCTGACAACTTCTTCCCTTTGAAAACAGGAAGGAAACGTTCCAATCAAGAACACAACCCGTCTCTCTCTTTTCCTTAGATTTAACTGCAAAGGAAGAAGGAAGTTTCTTGAGGAGCAACCTTCACTGGCCCTCTATGTGGGTGTGACCAGCCTGCAAACTTTGCCCTCCTTTCTTACATCACCAGTAGCAGCAGCCTGGATAATTGCAACAGCTTTGCAGAAGTCAGACGCGGTCTGCTCTTGCTGGCTGAGAATTGTTTCTTCCTCATAGACAGCAGTCGGTTCTACCTTGGCCAGGCAGGACAGGAATCCAAGATGCTGCTGCAGTTGCTGTCTGTCCTCTGGGAGGCCATAACTTTGCCGGAGGTTCTACTGTTCTTGGCTTCATTTCTGCTCATTGCTGATTGCTTGAAACGGAGACGGCCCAAAGACTTTCCTCCAGGGCCCATGCCCCTCCCTGTTCTGGGCAACATGTTCTATTTGGATGTCAGGAAGCCTCATCTCTCTGCACTAAAGGTAAGGTGGTGGAAAGGGAGACTTTCAGCAGACAAGATCTGATAACGTCACTGCCAAACTTCCGGGTTTCGAACTTCTGCGTATTTGCCAAATTTGCCAAATTTAAGAATATTTTTTGCAAAGTCATTTTCAAATAGCAAAAAAGAAGATTTTTCTATGCTTGGAATTTGCAATAGGAAACTAAGACATGCGGAATAATGCATCCTCCTGACTTTTATTTTCATCATGCATTGCAATGGGAGGAGGGATGGGGGGGTGGGAATCTTGGCAAAGCTTGCTGGGTTGGGGGAGGGAAAGTGGCCTAGTAATCTGTAGGTACAGGAAAAATTATGTCAGGCAATACTCCTTAATGTTAAATTCCAGGGCACGTGATCCTGTTTTTTTGGGGGGCAGAGGCGTGGAAAGACTGGAGCGAGTGGAGCAGCGGCTCCAGGCGGCCCCTCGGCCCTGGTTGGCCCCTCAGCCCCGGGCGGGGCTGCTCCGCTCGGTCCAGTCTTTCCACGGAGCGCGCGCGCCCTCCCGGTGACGCGGACGGGCGCTCCGAGAACTTCTCCCCCGGCCTCGGAGCCGGAGAAAGCGTCCACCACGACCGGTGGCCAGGGCTTTACTGAATGTGGCCGACCGCCGCGCTGCGCTATTTATTCTTGTTGTTTTGCACATGCGCATAATGTTTTAATGTTCTGCGCATGTGCAAAACAACAAGGATAAATAGCGCGCGGCAGTCGGCCGCCTTCAGTAAAGCCCTGGCCACCGGTCGTGGTGGACGCTCCGGGGCTTTCTCCGGCTCCGAGGCCGGGGGAGAAGATCTCGGAGTGCCCGCGTAAAGCCTGAGCTACATTATTCACGGCCGTGTCAAGCTGGGCTCGACTTTTGCTTCGTCTGTGCTACATCCAGCCAATCAGAGCCTGTTGTTTGATCTGGGGGCGGGACACCAAACACACACGGAACGCGGACGCGACGCGGCCGTGGACAATTTAGCTCAGCCTTAAGCCAGGTCGCCCCCGCCCCCCGAGTGTCGCCCCCCCGGAGCGATGCCGCCCCCCCCGGGCAGTGCCGCCCCCTGCTGATATGCCACTCGCTGCTGATACGCCTCTGGGGGGGGGGTGACCAGATGTATTTCTGCAGCACGTTTCGGACAAAATCGTTGGGATTCCTCTCACTCTTCCCTGCGCCCTGGAAGAGAGGAGGAGCAGTCTGTAGTGCGGGTTGGCATTGCTTTGCCTAAAAGGTTGTGCTCGGCTCCCAGTAGCCTATAGCAACTTGTCCATGTCCAGGGCTCCGATAACGCTGTTACAGTGGTGGCTGGTGTTTCAGGTTGCCCTGTCCCCCTTCTGTGTAGCAGTTTGCTGTGTTAATGTGAGAAACAGAGACTGTTCTATGCTGCAAACTGCTGTTTCTCACATTAACATTTCGAACTGCTGCATTTCTTTGATGCTCTGGACTCTTCCTCCCCTCCGCCTTTCCCTCTGATAAACAAACAATGCAGAAGTTTGTAACCCGGGAGTTTGGCGGTGACGTCAGGTAAGACAACCTTGCAAATGGAGTGGCTTGCCAGCGAAAAAGTAAGGAACATTATTTTTAATGTTTTTTTCTTCTTTTTTAAGGCTTTTACAGTGGCCCCCGTATTCGTGCTAAAGCAATTTAGCTTTTTGCGGATTTCAGTATCCCCAGGGTGGTTCGAAAGGAACGCCTGTGGATACTGATGTCCAACTGTACTTTCATTTTCTCCCAGGGTGGTTTTGGAAAACAGGCAGACTGCTGTAGATAGTTATGTGCCTGTGCGAGGCTTGCACAGGCATGCTTTGCAGTCTTCAGACCTGACTGTGTCCCTGTCAGGAAAGCCCAGGAGAAGTAGTGGCAGCGGCAAGCAACAGTGGCAGTCCCACACCGCCGCCTTGAAGAAAGAATACTGGGGAAAGCGGTGGCGGCAGCGGCAAGTGGTAGCGGCCACAGTCCCTGCCACAAAGAAGGTGCCAGTTCGCGGCAAAGAAAAAAGACCAGGGAAAGTGGTGGCGTTGGCAGCAAGTGGCGGCTGCAGTCCCTGCCATGCTGCTGCCACGAAGAAGGTGCCGCTTTGTGGACACAAAACAAAAAAATCCCAAAGCAAAAACAAAGCAAAAACAAAAAAACCCCGCTGCTTTGCAGCGAAAAAATAAATGAACAATTGCAAAAATGGGGGGGGAGGGCAAGGGCAGGATGCAGTAAAAAAGCGGGAAGACAGACAACAGAACTGCTTGAGGACGACAGAACTGTATGTTCAACTCGTTAATTATTTATAGATTATTTTTAATTAATTATTTTTCCTTCTGGTAAGATTTCCTTCATGATGTCACGTCCCCTGTGGAGTCACGTACGGCGGAAGTGACATCACAGTTCCTGGACACGCTCCCATGATGTTACTTCCGTGCCCCCAGGTGTCCCGGAAAATCTGGTAAACCTATGGATAGGTGATATAGGTTGTGCAGTGTTAGGAGATGAATAAAGACACAAGACAGGTTGTCTCTATTCTGTATTTACTATAATCTATAAATGCCTCATTTATTTTATTTTAAAAGTTTCTTTATTTTAAAGAATTTTGCTTACTAGACTTGCTATACTTTTTTTAAAAGTACTTAAAAAAACATGCTTGGGCATGTTGGGTGGGTGGTGTACAACAGATCTGTACAAAAAGGATTAGCTGGAGAAATAACCTTTTTTCAGAAAAATGTTGTTTGCCTCGTTTATGTTCTTTTAAAAGTTTGTTTTAAAGAATTTTGCTTACTAAACTTTACTATACTTAAAAAATGTATAGGCTGCAATCCTATACACACTTACATGGGAGTAAGTCCCATTAAACTAAATTGGGCTTACTTCTGAGTAGACATTCATAGGCTTGCACTGTCAGTTGCATATTTTTAAATGTAAAAAAAAATGCATGGACTTTTTCAAGCTATTCAAAGCAAAGACTTTGACAACACACCAACCATTGCACTAAAAATTAACAGCAAAAGCTGGCTGTAACCACCTTGCAAATGTTAAAAGTACTGCTCGGTAAGTTACATTAAAAAAAATTAAATAAAGCAAAGGCTTTTTGAAACAAAGGCTTAACATGCCACCAACCCTTCAATTTAAAATAAAAAAAGTTACTTGCAAAGGACTAGCAGGAATGGAGAAGTGTATGGTGACCAAAGCAGGGAGGTATAGGCAGCTGAAATTATGCACTGAAGGTTTCCATATTGCACAACCTGGAAGAGGCTTCCAAAGTGCGATTTCACCTTGTAGAAGGAAGAACACACAGCAGTTTGTAGCAAAAAGGTAAGGAAACATCTTTTTAACCTTCCCCCCTTTTAAAAATGTTTTCAGGTTTGCCCTGATATAAATTCAATAAATAATAATAATACTGTGGGCCAGTGTAATATGTACCATATTTTACGCTCCATAGGACGCATCGGTCAATAGGACGCATGCATCCTATGGAGCGTAAAATAGAGAAAAAAGATTTTTACTTACCTGGGCTTGGGGGCGCTTCAGGGAGGCCTGTGGGGGCTTCGGGGAGGCCTGCGCGAGCCTCTGCAGGCCTCCCCGATGTTCAGTTCGGCCGAAAACAGCGATTTTCGGCCATTTCCGGAAATGGCCGAAAATCGCTGTTTTCAGCCGAACTGAACATCGGGGAGGCCTGCAGAGGCTCGCGCAGACCTCCCCGAAGCCCCCACAGGCCTCCCCGAAGCGCCTCCAAGCCCAGGCTTCGCACCATAGGACGCACGCTTCCCCCCCTATGTTTTTGGGGAAAAAAGTGCGTCTTATAGTGCAAAAAATACGGTAATTTAATCACCTCATTGACATTCTTCCCCCTTCTCCTACCAGATTGCAGAAAAATATGGCAATATCTTCAGCTTGCAGTTTGGAAGACGTTGGATTGTGGTGGTGAATGGACTGCCTCTGGTGAAAGAAGTTCTTGTCCACCAGGGTGAAAACTTCCTTGATCGTCCAAAGTTTCCTCTCACGTATGAGATAAGTAGAACATTTGGTGAGCACCTTTCATTTTCATTCAATTGATTACATTTCGCAAGTTTGAAAATAAAAAATGTTAAGAGTATTTCACAGAATGAGACTTTCTTGAGTGATGTGTAGGTTGGTTTTTGCATTTCCTATATCCATAAACCAAATGAAAAGAATGATATTGATCTGAACATATGTCATAGAAGTATAGTGGACCCTTTTTATTCACGAGTTTGGGACCTATGGATTTGTTACACCACGGGTCCCGGACCTGCGAATGTCCACACTAAAAATTCTTTTAAAAGAAAAAAAAGGCCCCCAAAGTGCTGTTTTACCTTTGGGAGGGGGTAAGAGCCTTTGCGTGACCCGGAAGTGGGTCGTGGAGCTTCAAGAAGCCTTGTGGACGCTTGAAAACACCACGGCTTGGCTTTTGAAGGTAAAACGACGCTTTGGGGAATTTTTTCATTTTAAACGATTTTTAAGCAGACCCCGGTATCCGCGGATCTTCGCTATCGGCGGGGAAGCAGCGGATAGCGAGTTCCAACTGTACACTTGTCCCTGAATTTAGATTAGCTGTGCCTCACACTTCTATGTACACTGAATGCCAAACCCAGATTTGCTATTGTGTAAAACTACCGTATTTTTCGCTCCATAGGACGCATCGGACCATAGGACGCATGCGTCCTATGGAGCTAAAAATAGGGATTTTTTTTTTACTTACCTGGGCTTGTGGGGGCTTCGGGGAGGCCTGCAGAGGGTTGCGCAGGCCTCCCCGATCTTCAGTTCAGCGATAAATGACTCTTTTCGGCCATTTCCGGTTTTTGCGAAAACCGGAAATGGCCGAAAAGAGCTATTTATCGCCGAACTGAAGATCGGGGAGGCCTGCAGAGGATCGCGCAGGCATCCCTGAAGCCCCCACAAGCCCAGGTAAGACTGCTATTTAAACATTCGCTCCATAAGATGAACACTTATTTCCCCTTATTTTTTTTGGGGGGGGGAGTGCATCTTATGGAGCGAAAAATACCGTATCTATAGTCAGCTGCTTGTAGTGATGAAATAATACTCCTAGCAGTGATACATTGCACTAACAAAGGCAACTAACAGTACCTTTGAATGGCCAAATCAAACGTTAATACAAATGTGTAAATGGTCCTTTGTTTTCCTTTTTGCACTGGCGGAGCCACACACAGCCAGAAATCCATTTTGCAGGGCAGCGGTAAGAATGCAGGATAGAAAGCTGAGGACTAGAAAGTGTGTAAGATTCCTTGGGGCCTTTTCATACTCTCAGTGGTGACCCTTTCCATAGCCAGTGGTGGCGGCTGATGATCTGCATGTCTGTCAGGATTTGCAGCTCCAGAAGCAGCATTTCTGGCTCTGGGACGATGCAAATTTAAGACAGCCCCCCCCCCCTCTGATTTTTAAATATAAAAGCTTTATACTTAAAAATAAGAACAGTATAAAAACAGAGGCAATCCATTCACCAACAGAAACCACTCTCTTCCAAGCTGCTTGTTTTTAAGTATTGGGAAAAAAACTTGTCTCCCTTTCAGGTAAATATAGTAATTCTGATGCAAACCAAAGGTTTTGCTAGGACAAACCTTTTGCTAGGACATAACAAGGTCATTATCAAACAAAGCATTGATTGGGTGGTACAAACTAGTTAAACTAAACTTTGTCTGATTGTTTCAAGATCCAAGAGTTACAGTTGCAGATATTTCAGGAGATGGAGGAGCAACAAAACACAAACCTTTAGCCATCTAATTTGTTTGCAGGATTGGTCTCCCACTTATAGCACTAAGGGCGCAATCCGTATGCCACCGGTGTAACCGGTGTAACCAGCGGCGCAATACGGTGTAATACAAAAACCAGCGGTGTAATACAACTTAAGCCACTGGTGTAACCAGCAGCACAGCGAGAATAGGAGGCCCCAGAACGGAAAGGGGATTCAAATCCCCTGCAAAACGAGAATTCAAAGGGGATTTGAATCCCCTTTCCATTCTGAGGCCTCCCGTTCTCGCTGCGCCGCTGGTTACAATGGTGGCGTAAGTAGGATAGTATTGCGCCCTAAATGCCTTTAATGGAGACATATGTTTTTTTCACATTAAAATAATAATAGCCACTATGTCATAGCAGTTGGCGGAATGACCTTTGCTGTTGCCATGTCTCAGTAGCCTTTGATAGAACCTGAAGTCAATTTTGCACCTAGCACAGTCTAATCTAATCAGCATCCCAAACCTCTCCTGGGCCAGCCTCCACTGGTGCATCCTCCACTGCATGCTTTGCTTCGGTCAGGGATCAGGAAGGAACACAAGGGTAACTGGAGATATTGTATACTGTACTTTTTTACTCTGCCACTGCCTGGTCCCCAATGGGTCTACTTGGATGTACGCCACCTCCTTTGCAGGCATAAATCTAAGTAGGTCCAAAGGTGCAAGTTGAGTCTGGGCCGGGGGCATAGGATATCAGTGCTGCCGCCGATATCCATCCTGGCATGCCCTTGACACGACCTCGGCACAGCCCGAGCTCCACCCCAGTCTTTCCCTGGAATTCCCTGTCCATCAATTTGACTGCTTTGATGGGGGCTCAGCAATGGCGTTCCCGGAGGGGGTGCGGCACCATAAGTGATGTAACGTGGCCCCTCCCACTCGCCTTTGGAGCCATTCCGGCGGCAATGGTAATGTTACCTTCGCCTCCAGAATGGTTCTGGGGGGGGGTGAGTGGGAGGGGCTGCATCACACCAGTTTGCAAGGCACGGTGCAGTGCCTTGCACTACTTACAGTGCCGTACCCCCTCCAGGAATGCTACTGGACCTCAGCATTGTGTTGGCACGAGCATGGGGTCACCAGGCCTTGCGCTGATGGAGCATGAGTTCCGTTAGCACAAGGCCTGCATAGGATTGGGCTGTAAGACTGAAATCCTATAACATTTCCTTGGGAGTAAATCTCATTGAACTCAACAGGGCTCACCTCTGAGTAGACCTGCATAAGATTGTACTTCAAGTCTTGTAATTAAAGTTGTAAGCCTCTACAAATTTAAATGAGAATACAGTGCACCCTGGGTATCTACAGGGATATGGTTCTGCTTCCTCCCCTCTGTGGATACCACGAATCTGCAGATGTTGGAGTCCGTAGTGTGGGCAGGGTTGCAGCACCACAAATACTTACAGTGCAGTCGTGCCGGGCTCTCTGTAGGTTGTGCGGGCCCATGGCCCACTCCGTGGACCTCCCCGTGCTTCAGAACATTGCACAGACTCAACCAGAAATGACTTCCGGTTCACGTCCCCATCTTCTGGTCATGTCTGGGAGGTGTTATGAGGCACTGTGACACCAATAGAGTGGGCCACAGGCCTACTCACACCTGAAAACATGTGGATGCCAACCGGGTGCATTCAGGAGGTGTTCTACGGCGTCGGGAGGCCATTCACAGTTGTTCAAATCCACTGATGGCAAACTCGCAAATAATGGGAGGCCACTGTATGTGCCATTGAACATGGTATGGCTTACCTCTGAGTAAACATGTATAGGATTGCACTGCATATCTACATAAAAACATCCTGCACTTACTAAGAAGACTGCTGTGTACTACGTACTTTGGGGGTTTCCCATCATACCCAGCTTCTCCCCTGTGAAGAATCTGGAAATTCTCTTTCCTGGTGCCTGGATTCCATCTTGCTTGACAGGCCTCTATAAGAACATAAGAAGAGCCCTGCTGGATCAGGCCAAAAGCCCATCTAGTCCAGCTTCCTGTATCACACAGTGGCCCCACCAGATGCCTCAGGGAGCACACAGCCAACAAGATAACCTGTTTCCCTTTGACACTCCCTTGCACCTGGCACAGAGAAAACCCACTTCTAAAACCAGGAGGTTGCTTATGGCTTGTAACCTGTGATGGTCTTTTCCTCCATGAATCTGTCCAAACCCCTTTTAAAGGCATCTAGGCCAGGTGCCATCACCACATCCTGTGGCATGGAGTTCCACAGATGAATTACACGCTGGGTAAAGAAATATTTTCTTTTGTCCGTTCTAACTCTCCCTCCACTCAATTTTAGTGCATGTCCCCTGGTTCTGGTGTTGTGCGAGAGGGAGAATTTCCCTCTCTCCACTCTCTCCATACCATGCATAATTTTATACATCTCAATCATGTCCCCCCTCAGGTGCCTTTTTTCTAGGCTGAAAAGCCCTGGACTTAGCATGGCAATTGGCCTTGCTGAGGGACAGTGAACCAAGACTCAGTGCATGCCTTGGAACTGCACTCCCTGAGGTGATGAGGTTAGCTAGGAGCTTAGTCTTTGTTGTTTTCTGTCTACCTGGTATTTTTTCCAAACTGTATTCTAATTTTTGCTGCTATTCCTCCTTCCCTTTATTACATTTATAAAATCTAGCTCATTTGTGTGTGCTTACTGCAGGGAGGATATTGGTTCAGTCTAACTCCAGTTCTGACTACAAAAGTCACGCTCTTGTATCTGGTCAGTACTGGGACAAGGGGAGGAAGAGGTGTTGTGGCTTGCAAGTCTCTTCCCTTTTCCCTAGTAGCTGGGACACCTGGGGACCTTCAGTATATCCTACAGCACAATCCTACCCAGCTCCTTAACTGGAGCAGCAGTGGAGCATCAGTGATGGAGGGCAGAACGGGAGGCCCCTTAAAAGGAGATTTAAATCCCCTTTCCCTCCCAAAGCCTCCCATTCGCCCTCCACCACTGCTGTACCACTGCTGCAGCAGAGGAGGAGCTGGGTAGGATTACGCTGCTAGTCTATCTAGCCAGGTTTCTTTTTTGCCTAGGGTGGGCGCCTAGGTGGCGCAGTGGGTTAAACCGCTGAACCATGAGCTGTTGATTGAAAGGTCAGCAGTTCGAATCCGTGACGGGGTGAGCTCTCGTTGCTTGGCCTGCTCCTGCCAACCTAGCAGTTCCAAATCATGTTAATGTGAGTAGATAAATAGGTACCGCTTGCGGGAAGGTAAACGCGCTGCGGCAAGGAGAGTCATGCCGGCCACATGACCACGGAGGTGTCTTCGGACAACGCTGGCTCTTCGGCTTTGAAATGGGGATGAGCACCACACCCTAGAGTCGGACACGACTGGACTTAATTGTCAGGGGTCACCTTTACCTTTACCTTTACGGTCTCTTTCAAGCCAACCCACTGTCAGCCAGATGCTACGGAGCTCCTTTTCGGGGGGGGGAGGATGAGTAGTGTGCTGGCTGTCACACCCCCCCCCACACACACACACACACCAATGGTACCAATAAAGATATTACCATTCTATAGCTTTTGGATTTTTTTTCTTGTACAGCAATACCTTGCACTCTTGTCTGGTTAGGGACAAAATGGATGAATAGCATAGCCTTATTTCACTTGCAAATGTATTTTGGCTGGTGAAAAATGTAAATAACTAACTATATAGCATATGCAAATGTATGCGAAACCTAAATAAGGAGGAATAAAAGAAAAATAAACATAAAAATGACGAATGTTATGGAAGGTTGGATATTAGCACCTCTAGAAAAGAAGGGTATTGCTCGTCTAGAACAAAACTATTATTTTTGTAGATTTCCAAATGTTTCCAAAGTAAACAAATAGAATAGCCTGAATTGTTTCCAGTTACAAAAGAATGTTAATGTTAACCCTTCCCATACAGGACTGATTTCCTCTAATGGTCTTAGTTGGAAACAGCAAAGACGATTTGTTTTAACTACTCTAAGAAACTTTGGTTTGGGAAAGAAAAGTTTAGAAGAACGAATACAGAATGAGAGCAGATACTTTACTGATGCAATTGAAGATGAGAAAGGTAAGAAGTAGAACCAATGGCTTGTACAATCCATACACTGCAATGAACAAGCCCCCAAATTATTGTGACTATGTTATTATATTATAACACTAACCCAGGGACAAAATGTAACTCTTGATGTGTTGCCACACCATAGTACAGTACAGAGAAGATCAGTGAAAAGCTTCACAGGCTCTTTCCCACAGTTGTTTGTAGAGTTTCTGCTGACATTGAGCTAATGCTCCCATGGAGCTCTGTCTACATTTCCAAGAGCATCGTTTTAGATACTGGTGCATTCTTTGAATTCTGTCTCTGATGAGGACCGTCCTTGACCATTTCAAACACCATTCTTGCAAAACTGATCTTTCTCCCGCTTGTGCTTGGCAATATATTGATTGATGCTTCCAGCGAATATGCTATACCTATTGCTGTGCAGCTTTCATTAGCAGGTGTCACTTTGGCTATAAGACTCCCTCAGTTCATCTTTATATTCAAGGTAGGCTTACCATACTGGGACACCCTCCTCAATAATTACTGTAATTAATTAGTTGAAATTAAAGAATCAATATTTTTTGGCGCAAAGAGTCCATTGCCAAAAATTTTATTTATTTATTTAATTTTTGATCAATTAATTATTTTACTTACCTGTCCTGCCGCCGCCGCTGCCATTGCTGCCATTCTCATCGTCTTTTCCGCCATGTCTTCTTCTTCATCGTTGTTGTTGTCTTCTTCTTCTTCTTCTTCTTCTTCTTCTTCATCGTTGTTGTTGTCTTCTTCTTCTTCTTCTTCTTCTTCTTCTTCTTCTTCTTCTTCTTCTTCTTCTTCTTCTTCTTCTTCCTCTGCTGCCCCCACCACCTCTGGAGCCTGGCCGACTGCACCCTTTTAAAAAGGAACCTTTTTTCCTGTCGACCATCTTGGATCTCACGAAATCTTGCGAGATCCAAGATGGCGGTGCCCAAATCTCATGAGGGTACATGAGGCAGTATAATACTTTTTAAAAAAAAATAAAAGCGGCAGCGGCGGCGGAGACTTCACTGGGCCCGGAAAGCCCAGGACCAACCCGGGACCAGAGCCCGGAAACCAGGGCGGTCCTGGGTTTTCTGGGATGGATGGCAAGCCTAAATCAAGCTATCCATCCATAGATTCTCACCTGTAGTCATTCTGGGGCCATCCCTGCCTAAACTATAATGAAGACCAAAGCCTGCTTGAAGATACCAATGCACTGCATGTATCTTACTTACACAGTCTTCATAGTCCTGTGGAACACTTGTTGAAGTTACTGAGCTTGATTAAATAACGAATACATACTACTTTAAACAAACTTACAATTTTCGGGGCCAAACATCAAGGTCTAGAACAGGGGTTCCCAATCTTTGGAGGCCTACGTACTCCTGCGTATCCCCACGTACCCCCTTCTGGGTTGCAGTGCCAGTGGGAGGACCCACCCGTGCCACAACCTGGAAAAAAAGGCTACAGCCTTTTCCACAAGGTTGTGGCGTGGGTGGGCGCCTGCCCACGTCGCAACCTGGAAAAATGTCCCCAAGATATCCCGCCCAATTCCCACAGCACCCAATACTTGTGAGAATTCGGCAGCACCATCTTGGATCTTGCGAGATTTTGTGAAATCCAATATGTCGGCACCGAGGAGAACAGGTAGGAGGAGCTCCCGGGGACATTTTTTCTAACCCTAACCTGGAAACCCTAACCCCGAAAGAATCCCCTTTAGCAGCTGTTCCTTATCAGTTGCTGATCGCAGCAGCTGATAAGGGGCAGCATCTCACATTCCCCCGGCCTTCGGCCCATGTAGCCCAAGGGGTACGCATACCACAGGTTGCGAACACCTAGTCTAGAAGAAATAAAACTAATTTCCAACATTTCATCAGGGAACGTGCCTGCAAGCAAACACACAGTAAACTGGTGGAGAGAAGGTACCACTGATGTGGTAGGGAAGGTACCCACATATGTGGGGCAGTCCAATTCTGCCTAACTATAGACCGGCGGGCCTAGTGCTCCGCTAGTCTAGGGTGTCATAGACATGCATTAAGGCACGTATTTGATACTCGGAGAGTAAGTGGCGCTGGCACAGAGTCCAGCACCGCTTACTAGTCTGCGGAACTCGCTCGATTCCAGCTGCCGTCCCGCACCAGTTGGCAGGAAGTGGGCAGGGGTGGCAAGGGAGGGGGCAATTGGCCGGGCTGGGAGGGGGAGGAAATAACTGCGATGATATTCTGAGCCCCTTCCCGGTCTGCGCTGCCCTTACACTGCCTCCCTGAATATATGCCAGGTCTGGACCTGGTGTGCATCCGAGGAGGCCCATAGCCCCCAGGCTCGTTTATACTCAGGGAAGGGAACTAATGTCCCCTTCTCCCAAGGTGCGGCCTAGCAGCCCTGGAGCAGCCCAGAATGTGCTCAGGATGCGGTGGCTGACCCTTTAGGCTTTATAAACCCTTTATAAACCCTTAAAACCCTTTAGAAGTGGGTTTTCTCTGTGTCAGGTGCAAGGGAGTGTCAACGGGAAACAGGTTATCTTGTTGTCTTGTGCTCCCTGAGGCATCTGGTGGGGCCACTGTGTGATACAGGAAGCTGGACTAGATGGGCTTTTGGCCTGATCCAGCAGGGCACTTCTTATGTTCTTATGTACGTATATTTGCACAGGATTGTGCTGTTAGTCAAGGTCATAACTGGATTGGATTATCCATAACATAAATTGGATTATCTGCAGCAGTCCTCCTTACTGCTGAGCTTCTTAAAGCAGAAGGAGGATCATTACAGAAAGAGGTTTCTTTTAAAACAAAGGCACCACAGCCAGGAGTTCCCCTCATTCAGGTATCAAAGTTTCTGATTGTTGTTTTTGCCAGCATGGGTAACCAGGTGTTACTGATGTTAAGGGATCCTTCTTTTTTGTTAATGATATGGGTGTGTTTATGTATTTTGATACCCTCTCGATACATTCATTGGTAGTACAGCCGGTTAGTTGCAAGTACTTGTGTTGAGTTGAATAGGATTTGGTGTCCCGTTTTAAGGGTGTGCTCTGCCATGGCTGATTTGTTTGGATGTTCAAAACGGCAATGCCTTTCATGTTCTTTAATTCTGGTGGCTACTGATTGTTTCGTGGTCCCAATGTACAGAACTTCTTTCTGTAGTGATCTTCCTCCTCCTTCAAGAAGCTCAGCAGTAAGGAGGACTGTTGCTGTTAATCCAATTACCATCCAATTATGACCTTGACTAATACATGTGTACTTAAGCTGTATCTTCTCTCCACCAGTTCAATGTGTGTTTGCTTGCAGGCACATTCCCTGACAAACTTCCAAACAAGTGGAACGAAACATTGGAAATGAGTTTTATTTCTTCTAGAGTCCATGGTTTTTGACCCTGAAAATTATGAGTGTGTTTATCTTTGCTGGTCACGAAAGTCTTAGATCGCATATAAATAATAATTTATTCTTATCGAAGTCCAAAGTTTGGACTTATCAAAGTCCATACAAGTTATAAGCCATAAGCAACCTGCTGGTTTTAGAAGTAGGTTTTCTCTGTATGCCAGGTGCAAGGGAGTGGTGACAGGAAACAGGTTATCTTGCTGTCTTGTGTGCTCCCTGAGGCATCTGGTGGGACCACTGTGAGATACAGGAAGATGTGGACTAGATGGGCCCTTGGCCTGATCCAGCAGGGCTCTTCTTATGTAAAGTTCCCCACACTGTCCTCATGCTCTGTTTTTGTAACAAGGAAGCCATAAGCAATCTAATCGCTCCACTAATACTTCTTTTCTTCTTCTAGGGCAGCCATTTGACCCTCATTTTCAGATTAATAATGCTGTTTCAAATATCATCTGTTCCATTGTTTTTGGGGACCGCTTTGATTACCATGACAGTCGTTTCCAGAAGTTACTGCAGTTATTGGATGAAGCGATAGTCCTTCAGGGAGGTATCTGGGCCCAGGTACAGCTTCCTTGAGATCTTATAAGCAGGCTGGACAGGATCACTCTGGTCCCAGACATGATCCCCAATTCACAATAATGTCTCGCACCTCCTTTTGATTATTTCCCTTCTTAAAGTTTTCTCTTTGTTATGTAGGTATCCTGTTCTAGTTGCATCCTTTACCAATTGCGTAGCTTGCCCGCCCTGACACCCCGCCTCCTGCATTCCCGAAAGCCTTCATTTCAAGCCTTCCAGAATTCAGGGTGGGTGGGAGGGACAAAAAAAATGCACCGGTTTTGACGAATTTATGCTCCGTGGCTGCAAACGCAGTACTCCGACGGCAGGAAAGCAGCCACAGACCACGAAAATCACACTGCAGCTCCTCCTCATGAGGAGACCGCAACTGTCACCCAGGGATACAGCATTCCCCCGGCCCTCCCTTAGCGACGCTGCTGTCCTTTACTCTCTTGATTTAGCATTGTTTCTTATGCTGCTGCCAATACCTAGGTTTGCAGTGTGTATCTTTTCAATGACATTCAGAAAAAGGTATTTATAATAATAATAATAATAATAATAATAATAATAATAATAATAATAATAATAATAATAATATACAGTATTTATATACCACCTTTCTTGGTCATTGGATTTCTTCTCTGACTTTAATCCAAGGCGGTGTACATGGGCAGGCTGTCCTAACCCCCCTTGGTTTTTTTTTACAATATATATAAATGTCCAATCTTTTATGAACGGCTAATTTCCAGGTGGTATCCTTTTTACAGTCTGACAATTCTGCTGGCTGGCACCTCCCACACTCAACCGACGCAGCTGGAAGCTCTTATCTCTCCTCCTGGAGGCTTACACAGCTTTTTGCCAGCGGCGTGTCTCGAACTTATCAAGTTCACCGGTCTTCGGGCTTTGAAGGCAGCAGCTCTCCCAACTGAGCCAGACTCTTCTGCCTTCCAAAGACTTTCAGAATACAGGGAGGAAATATTTGTTTGAATGTCCCCTCTTGGTCAAAACTCCCTACACTTTGGGTAGCTGGCACATCAGGTCAGGTTTGTAGGCTAGAATCCTTCTCTCTGTCATACTAGCTTTCCAGAGGCAAGGAGTTGGGAGTTGGTTTTTACACAAGGAATAGTCAGCCATGTTCCTCCACCATGCTAAAATAGAATAATCAAGTAACATTGAAAAATTGGTCTAGGTCTGTATTCAGAGCTAAAGAGTGAGTTTATGCTTTGTGCTCAGCATGGCGTTGCTAAGGTAAATGATATCCCTGTGAAGAGTTCTAAACACACATGCATGCATACCAACTATCATGTATGGAATGGCTTTCCATGCAGTGAGAGTTTGTCAAATGAACTCTACATGACTTCCAGGAGATGAAAGTGTGTACATTTTCCAAATGATGGCAGTCATCTGCAGAAGAAATACCATATTGTCCAGAGTATAGGCCGCTCCTGATTATAAGTTGCACCCTTAAAGTTTGGTGCTATTTTAAAAAAAATAAAATTAACTTTTTTTAACTTAAAGAAAATATACACATTAGTAGAACAGTAAAATAGTACAGGAAGTCCTCACTTAAAGTTGTAGATAGGTTCCTGGAAACTGCAACTTTAAGTGAAACAACTTATAACAAAACCAATTTTACCATAGGCTAACATAAGTAAACAAGAGTTTGGTTCCTATGGCATGATATTTCTGGTCACAAAAGCATCACCAAACTTATAAATAATGTTTAGAATTGTAACTTCTAAATAAAGACTCAAAACACTTCTAATATTAAACATTGAAATAATGTTTAAAAAATAGCAACAACATTATATTTAACGTATAAGTAGCCTTCCCAGATTCAAAGGGGGACAGAGTGCCTACCTTTAACTTTTGGAATTTGTGCAGGTGCAGCTTGTTGCACCCTTCCATGAGGATGAGCTGCACCTGCCCAAATTCCAATTGTCAAATGTAGACACTCTGTCCCCCTTTGGATATGGTAACCCTATGCAGAAGCAAGATATAGCACTGTCAACTTTCTAGCTGCAGGATCAATAAATATCTTAGTTTCCACAGTGTCCTGGGGCTGGTACTTAAGGGCTAATGTTTTCAACTGCTCGCTACAGGGCTTAATTACCATTTCAGCAGGCTACTGAGAAGAGGTTAGAGAGAGAATTGTTTTCGGCCAGGCTGAAAAGGCTTGAAAACACGCGCTTTGCAGTTAAGAAAAAGAAAAAAAGGCCTGTTTTACCTTTCGAAACTGCAATTGGAGAGGGTTGAAAATGCTAACGATTTCAGTTTCCCTAACACTTGGCTTTGCAGTTTCAAAGGTATTTTTATTGGGGTTGGTTTTTTTTTTTTTGCAACGTCCTGATCGTAGGCTGCACCCCTAGTTTAAAGATGTAAATTAGGGGGGGAGTGCGGTCTGTACTCGGGACAATACGGTAATTCCTTGTTTACAGTGTGTGTGTGTGTGTGTGAGAGAGAGAGAGAGAGAGAGAGAGTTATTTGTGGTAGCATCTCCATGCCAGGTGCAAAGTATGATCTACAGCAGCATTTCTCAAAGTCCTACAGGGGAGTTTATTCGCCTGTAAGTCTTTGCGGGGGCAGGGTGATGTTGGAGGCAGTGCTCCAGGATTGCGCCCACACCCGACCCAGAAACATACCTGGTTTTCCTGCCAGCTCCCCAAAGGGTCCGGGGACTGATGGACGGACTGCTGCTCCCTCTGCAGGCCTCCCCAAGGCTCTAAATCCCCAACCCACTGGGGCTGTTTGTTTTAATTGTTTTAATTCTTGCTTTTAAATGTATATGTGTATTTTAATGTTTTTATTGTAAGCCGCCTTGGTTGCCCTTGTGGGAGAAAGGCGGGGTATACATTCTATAAAATAAATAAATTAAATAGCAGTGATCATGTCAAAAAGCCCACTTCTGGTTTTTGCCAAAAGTGGGGTTTTCGACTTGATCTCCGCTGCTTACAGCCTTGGGGAGGCCTGCAGAGTTGGCAGCAGCCCCTCCCCCCTGACACTTTGGGGAGCTGGCATGACATCCAGGGATGTATAAAAAAAGCGTCTTTGGTCGGGGTGGGCGGGATCCTGGAGCGCCGCCACTGACGTTCTTGCTATCCACCCCCCTTAAGGGGATCTCGGCCACTTCCGGAACAAGTGGTGTGTTGCGACCCACCACTTTGAGAACCCCTGATCTACAGTTTCTACCTTAGAACTGAGAAGTAAAGAACTCATTGTGGAGGTGCCGTTTTCAGTGACATGTCTGTGGTGAGTGCAATGTCTGCTCCTCTTGTTCTGTGAGAGTGTGTACCGTTTCTTCTGTTTTTCTCTAATAGGCTCTCTAAAAGATATATTTTATTTTTGCGAGCTTCCTTCCCTTGAGAGTAGTGTGAAGCTATGGTGAAATGGAGCAGTATGTTAATATAGATTTGTTTTTAAACATTGCTTAATGTATTCTCTGTAATAATATTGAGATGGAAGTTTAAAAAACGAAGCTATGAGAATTAAAGACGTATAGTGTATACAGGATTTTGAAGCCATGACTTAGATGTGTGTATTAAGAACATAAGAAGGGCTCTGCTGGATCAGGCCAAAGGCCCATCTAGTCCAGCTTCCTGTATCTCACAGTGGCCCCACCAGATGCCTCAGGGAGCACAAGACAACAAGATACCTGTATCCTGTCGCCACTCCCTTGCACCTAGCACAAGGAAAACCTACTCCTACAACCAGGAGGTTGCTTATCCCCATCATGGCGTGTAAGCTGTGATGGAATTTTCCTCCATAAATCTGTCCAATCCCCTTTTAAAGGCATCCAGGCCAGGTGCCATCACCACCTCCTGTGGCAAGGAGTTCCACAAACCAATTACACGCTGGGTAAAGAAATATTTTCTTTTGTCTGTTTTAATCCTCCCTCCACTCAATTTGAGTGGATGTCCCCTAGTTCTAGTGTTGTGTGAGAGGGAAAAGAACTTCTCTCTATCCACTTTCTCCATCCCATGCATAATTTTATACGTCTCAATCATGTCCCCCCTCAGCCGCCTTTTTTCTAGACTGAAGAGCCCCAAACACTGTAGCCTTTCCTCATAAGGGAGATGCCCCAGCCCACGAATCATTTTGGTCGCTCTCTTCTGCACCTTTTCCAGTTCCACTATATCCTTTTTGAGATGCGGAGACCAGAACTGGACGCAATACTCCAGATGCGGCCTTACCATTGATTTGTACAACGGCATAATTATATTGGCCGTTTTATTCTCAATCCCTTTTTTAATGATCCCAAGCATGGAATTGGCCTTCTTCATAGCCACCGCACACTGGGTCGACACTTTCATCAACCTGTCCACCAGTACCCCAAGATCTCTCTCCTGATCCGTCACATACAGCTCAGAACCCATGAGCGTGTATGTGAAGTTTTGATTTCTTGCCCCAATGTGCATCACTTTACACTTACTTACATTGAAGCGCATCTGCCATTTTTGCTGCCCATTCTCCCAGTTTGGAGAGATCCTTCTGGAGCTCTTCACAATCCCTGCTGGTCTTCACCACCCGGAAAAGTTTAGTGTCGTCCGCAAACTTGGCCACCTCGCTGCTTATCCCCAACTCCAGGTCATTTATGAACAAGTTGAAAAGTAATGTAATTCTTTATTACATTAAAGAATGTTACAAAGCTATGAGAAATTAGAACTTGGAGTTCCAGAGGGACTCTGCAGCACGTCACATTATCTGAGTATGAAGTAGAACTCCTTTAGGATTGGTGGTGATGGGGAAGAGATGTGATTTTAGAGAAAATGATGAGGGATATGATTGGTTGTGAGTAAAGGAGTCAGATAGAAGTTGAGAGTTGGGAAAGGGGCCATTGGTCAGTAAGAGAGAAGAGTACAAATGGAAAGTGACCTGTGAGGAACAGAATGGAAAAATTCTGCCTGAATATGGCGTAAGTAGAAGCATTAAAGAATAGTTTTTTTAATTGATGGTTTTATTTTAAAATAACTCATTTGGTTTGATTAACATTTTTTGAAGCAGTAACAATATAAAGTGTTGCCTTGAGGGTACTGGAGAGAGGAAAGAAAAATCTCGCATAGTGGCAGTGGGCTGGAGATTCCAGCAAGTCAATATTTCTCAGGCTAAGAACACGTCAAGAATATGTTCCTGTTCTACGAGGTTCTCTAGAAGTTCTCATTTGTTTCCCTCCACACTGTATAATTTTGGTTTTTTGTTTCCTCAGCTGTATAATGCCTTTCCAACCCTAATGAAGTACCTACCAGGACCTCATCAGACTGTTTTTAAAAACTGGGAACAATTGAAATCCTTTGTGAAAGAAAGAATTGAAAAGCACAAAGAAGATTGGAATCCATCTGAAACCAGAGATTTCATTGACGCTTATCTAAATGAAATGGCCAAAGTAATGGACAACAAACTAGCTTCTTACCACCTGAGAAACAGACTCTAGGCTGATCAACTGATTTGTCTAAGAAGCCTTCAGTGGCTTATCTCCTCATTGTTACTACTGACTCTGCTTGAATTTAGTGCATGACTGGGTATATGTACATGTGCTTTGGTATATGAAACAATGTGTTTTCTAGGAGGCAGATAATCTTAATTTCACCACTTATCTCTCATGTTCCAGAGCATTTCAATATTGACATGACCAAAATATGTTGCTTGCCGCCCAGTTTTGCCCCTCCCCGCCCCCGTTCCGCCCTCCCTCTCCTACCTCTCCTGCTGACTTACCTGCTCTGATGGGTAGTGGGAGAGCCGATGATGCGGGCAGGAAGGTGCCAGCAGGTTTTGCAGCTGCGCTGGCAGAACGCTCATTCCACCAGCACTAAAGCTCAATAGGATTGAGCTGTCAATTTACATGAACGATGTAACCACCAACCCTTTTTCATTCAACTCCAGCAATGGTCTCTCTTCTCAATAGCTCATGGAGTGAGCTCTCGGGCAGTTGGAACTGAGTGACTATTTTTTGCTGTCTGCAAAAACGTTTTGTCAAATAAAAAGTTTATCTGTCTGCTTGGAAGTTTTGTCACTTAGCTGAAGTGACATGATTGGGTTACTTGATCTCATCATGATCTTTCTTTGCTAGGAGTTAGAATTAACCTTTGCTTAATTAACGTTTGCTTAATTTAATGTCAGATTATCATTCTCAAGGCTGTTGACTTAATTCATCTGACATGCCCTTGAACCTGATATAGTGCAGAGATCTTAGATCTCACTATGATCACCTGATGTTTAGATGGTGCTTTTTTGACAGCTTAACCCACTGGTACATTTGTGTCTTTTATTTTAAAGGATGCTGCTGCTTCCAGTTTCCATGAACAAAACTTCCTATTTTCTGCACTAGATCTGTTTATGGCTGGAACAGAAACAACTTCTACAACCCTGCGCTGGGCTTTATTGTACATGGCAGTTTATCCAGAAATTCAAGGTAGAATAGTTGTTTCTCTGTCTTTCATTAAAGTCCCCAATGAACAGCCCAATCCAGCATAAGGATCCGCTGGGTGGCTGAGACCGTCCACCGGATCCCATGCACCACCGCGGGCACGCAGCCCACAGCAGCAAGTCTACTCGGGGCTGGGGTTGATTGGCCTCCTCCAATTTCCACCAGCTATTTTGCTGGCGGAAGTCAGAGGAGGTCAGGTAACGGCCCAGCCTGGCGGGGGACAGGTTTCTGCCGAAGCCGTCCCCCGCCCCTTCCCGGAGCGGCTGGGCCAATGGCCGCCCTCCCGCTACTGCCCGAACCGCCCCCCGTCCGCCAACCCTCCCCCCCAGTCCGCAGGATCCTACCTTGTCTGGGTCCGGCGGCTGGGCGAGTCCTCGGGCAGCGGAGCAGGGGAGGCTGGCCTTGATCATTAATGAAGGATGTAATGAAACAAAACGTGTTGAATTATCTGTATTCTATCAAACGTTATGGCTAAATAACTGGAAAAAGAAAACACAACTGTCTTTTATAACAAAATGTGAATTTCCTTAACTCAATACTAACCAAAGAAACTGATTCTTCCGAGAGCAACGGCGTGTTATTATGACACAGCATGGAACCAATAAGGTGTTGGAAATAACCAGTGGTAACCAATAAGGAACAATAAGTATGAGGCAGCTCTCATTTCTATATATTGGAGCTAATTCTAGAATTCTTATTCAGTTGTGTGTGTGTCATCAAGTTGGCCACTGGTTTTTCTTGGTCACTGAAGTTAATGGAGTTGACACCATGAGTTACCCGCACTGAGTGACAGCCACCCTAGTGACACTACTGAGGTGACGCAACGAGCTCTCGCACCGGGTGACGCAAACCCTAGTGTCCCCTTGGGTACCTTGCCTCCAATGATTCTCCTTGAACCTACAGCAGCTACTTAGCTGGCGTGATTCCAAGCGAGTCAGAGCGTATGTCAGGCTGGGGAAAGGAGAATAGGAACGCGGCTGCACTGCTGCCACTGAGAGCCTAGTATTATTACTAAAGCAGTACAGACATGTGAGTTTGTGACTGAGGAACAGAACTGGGACCGTGCATGTATGTGAATTTTGTTCCAGGGTCTAGATCCAAATCTTTTCTGAAGTGATGCTAAGAGCACCTTGCAGTCTCCAGAATGCAACACTTCTGAAGTGTGTAATGCAGTATGATATACAAAACCCCAGGCTCCTCACCATAATGCCGGTGGTGGGGGAGCAGCAATCTGTGTCATGCTACCAAAGCACGGATTCACATCCAGTCCACCCACTGTCTCCCGAGCCACCAGGGCACAAGGCCAGGGACAACCCTCAGTCTCCTGTGAATCCTCCACGCAAGGACAGGCCAAGTCTCAGGGAAGGGGCCACACAATTTAAAGATTGCAAGCTAGTGGTAGGTGCCACAGCAGTATGAGAGAATTCTGAGTGTGTCTTTGGGGTCCCAAAAGGAGGAAGTCGAAACCTCCTCTTTAGCTGCTCTTCGCAAGATGAAGGCCTCTCCACCTTGGGGCAACGCTGCCCCTTTTACCACAGGACAGGACAGGTAAATCGGGGGCGGGGATGAGGGGTGACAGCCCAGGAACTGGAGGGCCCAGAGCTACATAACACACTCGAGGCTGATGATGAGGCAGGCTCTGGACAGGCTACCTGCTGACTGCTCTGTATCTACTCCCCTGTGACTCTGGCTGGTTCTAACTTAGGGAGACAGCTAGGAAGGAGGGTGAAGCAACTCCCTTCCCACCACTGAACTGTGAAGTCTGGTGGGGGTTCCAGTTGCTCGGCCAGCAATTCCCTTTTTCCTACCCCTCTTTACCCTGGGACCAAGAAGGATCCAGACACCGGTGGGGCTCATCCCTCTCCAGCAGCTCTGCCTGGAGGATGGAGGAACTTACAGTTATATAGTTATATGTGCACATCTAGTTATATGTATACAGCTTGCTCTGATCAGGGCTTTGGTTGAATCATAAATACCAATTGGGGGCTGCAAAATGGGGTGAAACTGCAGCAGAGGTAGGCAGGCTTTAGTGGTGTTCTCCTGCTGTGGTTTTGATCCTGATTTATGCTCCCCATGTGCCACTGTTCAGTGAAAAGGCTTCCACGGAAAATCAAAGGAGTTTTTTTCTTCTGCATGTTATTTATAATTAAACAAAAGCCCAATTGGGGCAAGTTGCATGATTAAGTACATGTGTACCTAAACATCAAAAATTACCTGTGGCATCAGGTCAAAGGCCAATCTAGTCCAACATTCTGTTTCCCATGGTGAACCCCCAACTGTCTCTGGGAAGCTCACAAGCAGGAGGGGGGAAAAGCATACTCTTCTTCTGCCATTGCTTCCTGCCAATGGTATTTCGGAGGCATACTGTCGCTGAACCTGAAGGTAGTGAAAAAACCATTGTGACTGGTAGCCATTGTTCTCCATTGATTGGTCCAATCTCCTTTAAGCCATTCAAGATAGTGGCTTTAATACAGTGGTGGCCAACCTTTCAACATGAATGCTGGCCCTTTAAATGGTTGTCTAGGTGAGGGCATTTCAGCAGGTGCAGCTGCTTTAGCAGCAGCAGCAGCAGCAGCAGAGGCGTAGCCAGGCGCCCCTGCTACTGTGGCGGAAAAGCCCGCCGCCCCATTATGCAAATTAAATAATTAATTTGCATAATGAATTTCGGGTTTTTTTAAAGGTTTTTTTAAAGGTTTTTAACGCTAACGGGGCTTCTAAAAGGGTATGTGTGCTTTGCGCAAACTTATCTGTAGTTCTAGGACCCTCCAGCGACGATCAGGGGCGCAGATCGTCCCTCTGCAGCTCTACTCCCTGGCATGAACTCTGCAAAGTGCCCAGGAGCGCGCTGCGGAGTTAACGCATGCGCAGAGCGACGATTGGAAACATCGTTGCTCTGCGCATGCGTTAACTCTGCAGCGCGCTCCTGGACGCTTTGCAGAGTTCGCGTCCGGGAGCAGAGGGACGATCTGCGCCCCTGATCGTCGCTGGAGAGTCCTAGAACTACAGATAAGTTTGCGCAAAGCACACATACCCTTTTAGAAGCCCCGTTAGCGTTAAAAACCTTTAAAAAAACCTTTAAAAAAACCCGAAAAAGGGAAAAAAAAAACAAAAGTTAAGGAGGCTCCCGCCCCCACGGAGCCTTTCCGCCCCAACGCCCTGGGGCCCACCGCACCACCGCCCCATATCAGACGACGCCTCTGAGCAGCAGCACTTACAGCTTCCAAGATTCTGACTTCTGCACAACTCTTAAGAACATGAAGGCCCAAATGATGGAAGGTTGTCCACCCCTGCTTTGTTACATCTTGTGACAATGAATTCCGCAGACTGACTATGCGTTGGGTGAAGTACTTCATAAACCTCCTGCCAATCAGTTACACTGATCAGTTACTCCTGATTATAGTATTGTGAGAGCGGAAACTTCTTTCTCTCTCCAAACTGTGCATAATGTTGTCGCATTCAACAATTCTCCTTAACCACAACACATCTTCAAATATCATGAGCTTAGCTGAACACATTTATGTCCCATTGTTATGCACGCTTAACTTCCAGTATAGTATATTTACGGCACAATCCTGCCTAATGTTTGGTTGGCAGAGCAATAGAGTAAGCCGGTGCCGCTCTCTTAGCTGCTGGACAAACGCCGCTGGACGCAGGTAGGCTTTGTGGCGTGAGGGCATGAGGAGGGTGGGCTGGGGTGGTGGGGAAGGGAGCCATTGGCCAGCCTGGCCTGGGAGGGAGCAGGGATATCGGCCCTTCCCAGGTCAGGCCAGACTTACACGGACTCCCTAGTTGTGCGCCACCTCCAGAGATGGCGCTGCGCACATCCATGGAGACCCATTGGGGCCTCAGTGGTTTACACCGAGGGGAGGGGATGAACATCCCCTTGCCCGTAGGTGAGCCCTGGCTGCGCCAGCGTGAGCCACATCCTTTGCAGGATGCAATGGCTCGCCATTTAGGCCGGACACTGCAACTTGCCCAGGATTGGGCTGCCCGGAATATGAAGCATGATGCATCATGCATCTCATGGCATGGAAGAGACAGACTCCCTTGGGTAAATTCTTTTTAAAATTATTGTTTTTAAAATTGTTTATGTACGGTTATGTATTGTTTAAACTTTTTATGTATTTTTTAAGTTATGTATTTTAATTTCTGTTGTAAGCCGCCTTGGGCATTTGCCTTGGCATTGGAAAAGGCGGGGTATAATTTTTTAAAATAAATAAACAAATAAATGAAAACTGCTCAGGTTTATATGCAATTTTGCAAATCCTACATTCCTCACTCTTTCAACTATCTCATCTTGTCTAATGAAGCCTTGCATGTCAGTTTGTTTTCCTTTTATTGTTACTTTGTTTGTAGCAAGAGTCCAAAGTGAAATAGACTCTGAGATTGGCCAGTCCCGCCAGCCAAGAATGGATGACAGGAACAGCATGCCTTATACGAATGCGGTAGTTCATGAAGTTCAAAGAATTAGCAACATTGCGCCTTTTAGTGTTCCCCGGATGACAACTAAGGACACAGATCTGGCTGGGTTTCGTGTGCCCAAAGTAAGAACTTAAGCCAATGTATCGTTCTTGTCTTTGTTTACTCCTCCCTAGAGATGACAAAACCTTTAAGCAGGAGTCTGAATATTGAGGTGTGTCATGCCCTTCAGTTGTCTTGGTAGAGGAAAGCTTATGCACTCAGTTGTAAGCCTGGCCCTTGATGCTGCAGTGTTCTACTTTGTAAGACTGACAGATGGGACCCCAGATGTGCGTTTTGGTCATGGTTCTGTCCTGACAAGGAAAGCCACAAGAATATTTGAACCCAAGCAGGACTAAGATGCGCTAAATCCAAGAATATCCTTTTTCTTTTTTTGCAAGAATATCCAGGTCCTGTTAGTTAATTCCCCGGGGACATTGCTTGCCTTCTCCTACTGTGTGCTTGCTTGCATGAATCAATTCTAGAACTGATAGTTTCACAGTCCATTGTTGAATTTCAGTAGTTCTGTTTGTTCGGGATTAAAACTGTGTATACAGATTTTAAAAAAAAAGCAATTCCAAAAGGCCCTCCAAAGCAATTGTGTGTTGGAGGGCCGTTGCTGGGTCTTCCAATTGGGTCAACCCGATTGAGTCTTCGTTCGGCCCTTCTGAGGGCAAGGCTTCGAGCGGCATTGTGTGCATGCCTGGCCTATTCAGAGGAGGAAGACATGGCTCAGTCTGCCGGCTCCGGGAGTGATGCGCCGGGATGGGGAGTGTACTGGGGGGGTGACGCGCCGGGACCCCCATGCTGCAGTGACACAAGTGCTGATGGGTTTATATACTTCTCTGCTTCTTCTTTGGCAGGGAACTTTTACGATTACCAACTTGACATCCATATTGATGGATAAGGATGAGTGGGAAACTCCTGATGTCTTTAATCCTAACCATTTCCTGGAAAATGGTCAGTTCAGAAAGAAGGAAGCATTCATGCCCTTCTCTGCAGGTAACAGTTAATGGATTGCCTACAAATGCTGAGTCAGCCAATCAGCATTTAAATGGCTTCCTTTCTCAGCAAGTTACATGAGTGGAAGGGGACCAATACTTTCCCAAACATTACTTACATGTATTAAAGTCTTGCAAGATTTGTGTTTTGTATTTGATTGTCAGGACTCAAGGACAAAATGTACTGAAAGAAGCAGCTTTGACAGAACAGCATTTTTATTCACAAAGATTCTAAGGCTTTCATGGCCATCATTTTCACTGAAAACAAAAGCTTTCGGGTTTTCCAGCCATGGAGATTTTAATAAAGGTGGTATTTTATCCAACATTTCAGCCATCAATGTGGCAGACATCATCAAGGAAAAATGCAGAGATAAGCGTGTAAAACACATCCAAACTGCTCTAGGGTAACTCTGGTGGGAAATTCTTATTTAAACATGTCAATCAGCTGTAAGTCGGCCTGTTGATTAGCAGCCGGTTTGGATATAGAAGTTTAAAGGCACTCGCACCTTGCAGGTTAAATTGGGAAAGGTTTTATTTTATTCATTATAGGCAGCCACACATTGCTCAGATTTGCAATCTCCTCTTTATGGTTCATATTAGGCTTATGTGTTCCAATTTTGCTTCCCTGTATATTCTCTGGTAGAAGGCTTTAGTGCGCACCAGAACGTGTGTGCACTGGAATTCAATTACATGCCTGGATTTTTGTACATGTTCTGCAACCGCAGACTTAAGGGGCTGTTGCAGCCTCACATGCCTTTCATATTCATTAATACGTGTAGATATACTCCTTTTCGTTGTCCCTATATATACGCTGTCACAGGTGCAGGGTATATGGAATATGCCTGGTGGAGATAGAGGTAGAGGGCCGCGGTGGATTAAGACACTGAACTGCAGACCGGAAGGTAGGTGGGACAGCAGTTCGAGACCCACGTGCCGTGTGACGGTGTGAGCTACCATCTTTGGTCCCAGCTCCTGCCAACCTAGCAGTTCAAATGCAAGAAATTGCAAGTAGATTAATAGGTACCGCCTCGGCAGGAATAGCATTCTGTGTGCCTCAGCACTGAGTCAAGAGGCCATTCTTCCTCTACAGAGAGAGAGAGAGAGAGAGAGAGAGAGAGAGAGAGAGAGAGAGAGAGAGCTCTGATGTCACGGAAATACAGTATCTTTAAAGATCTTTTAAGATCTTTAAAACATTTTGAACTTTAGTGCTGATGGTGCTGAGGACTCGCTCAATGACGGTTTCTCTATGTGACGGGTTTTCCAGAACATATCCCTGTCGTTAAGCAGGGGACACCTGTATCTGGTAGTGTTACCTTACTTACAGGTTCAGATTTTGTTATTTCTTTCATTGTTTTCTTAAGACAGCATTGCATGGTATACTTTATGGTGTTCTTTTGATATTTGTTGTTCTGTAGGTCCACAGATAAATGATCCAATTCGGACTGTAAATTGTGAGGCTCAGAAATGCAGAGAGCTCTGGTGGTCAGGGTCTGGATTAAGCTGTTTTTCTGTTTTGGGTGATGATTGGAAGTGTAGTGTAGGTACATTTCTGTGTGTATTGATTTCCTGTATACAGCATGTCTGAGAGTGCCATTAGGTTTACGAGAGATGAGAACATCCAAAAATGGTAGCTGTTTATTATCTTCAATTTCCATTGTAAACTTGATAGGTGGATTTATGTCATTAAGACGGTTCAAAAATTTGGGAGTTATTTCTCACTATCATTCCATACTTCAAAGGTGTCACAGAATATCTGATCCAGATGTTGGGCCGATGTGAGGCTGATGTTTGAGCTTTCTTTTCAAAATGTTCCATGAACAAGTTCACCTGTTCATATGTTTCTTTGTTTCATACAAAGTATATTGTCTGAAGATAGTGTGGGAATAAGTCGAAAATGTCTGATGAAAATAATGGACAGGAGTGTCAACATATCATTTTTCCCTGATGAGGTCTGCCATATTGGTGGATGAGATGTTGGATAAAATACTTCTTTTATTAAAATCTCCATGGCTGAAAAACCTGGAAGCTTTTGTTTTTAGCATATTTATTCCTGGGCCTGTGGTTTCCAAACATACATATTGTTGGCAAAAAATAGTCCTTTGTGCAATTTTACATGTAATCTTGAATTCTCCACTCCACCTCCACACACCTATTTAAGAAGAATGTCATGAATAAAATCCTGCAGCACAATCATATGCATGTCTACTCAGAAGTAAGTCCTGTTCAGTGGAGCTTGCTCTCAGCGGAGCGTTCATAGGATTACAGTCTCAACTTATTTTCACCTCCTCTTCTAGCAAGGATCGTTGGAGGGTGTTTTTTTTTTGTATGCAGTGGAGTATGAAGCAGTAGTTTCCCTATGTGCCCACTGTCATGAAATCAGAGTTCATTCTATCAAAAGCTTTAGCTAACATGGCTATTTTTCCCCTCTTTTCCAGGAAAGCGAGCTTGTCTTGGAGAGCAGCTGGCTAAGATGGAGCTTTTTCTTTTCTTCACTGCATTACTGCAGAAGTTCACGTTCCAGGCTCCAAAAGATGTGACATTAAGTTTTGACTTCAGACTGGGTCTTACATTGTCCCCCCAGCCATACCGGATATGTGCACGCCCTCGTTAAGCCAAACAATTCTGTCACTGCTCCTCCTAGTAGAATTAAGGTTAGCTGACAACATCCCCCATTGTTTTGTTCTGAGAGCCTGCTGATGAGATCAGTATCAGCAATTGAGGGCCCATTTCTATTCCACTTTCTAGAGCTGATGTAGCTGCAATCAGCAATTGGATGACCTGGTACTCATTGCAGTTCAAGTTACCTGTGGGGTCACAACAGAACTAGGTAGCTAGCCTTTTAAAACCCTTGTTCGTAGCCATTTGTGTATGTAATCCTAACCAAAGCAGGATCCAATTAGGATTCTCATTAAAAATACCCAATGAAATAGAAGGAGTAGATTCCATTGGAATGACAGTGTTAGGCTTACCATCCATCCCAGAAAAACTGGGACTGCTCCCGTTTCCAGACACTGGTCCCGGCCACCGGGCTGGAAATAGGGCAGTCCCGGTTTTCCTGGTATGCCGCACCGCCACCGCTGCTTCACCAACCATTTTAAAAAGGTAAAAGTTTTCCTGTGCGGCCATCTTGGATCTCATGAAATCTGATTCCTGGCTGCTCAGGCCAAGGCTCAGGGTGCCCAAATCTCGTGTGGGCACATCATCATTTATTAATATGGTCAAAGACCAACAAGAACAAAGTACAACCAAGTTAAAAACAGTGAGCAAACATTACTTGTATTACCAAATATTATCAAAACTAAAATTTAACAAGTAAGCACAAATAAAAAACAAGGAACAGAGAAGCAGAGAATAATGTTAAAACTTTTCTTCAATGTCAACAATACCCTTGCGAAACTTGCAAGCAGCTGCCAAGAAGCTTGCACTCCAAATTGTGAGCCAAGAATTAGTTCCCAAGAGAAGTTTTTTATTCATCACAGCATCAGGCAAGTCTGGGAATTCCCTAGTCAGTGCTACTGCCTCATGTGCCCTCACGAGATTTGGGTGCCACCATCTTGGATCTCGCGAGATTTCGTGAGATCCAAGATAGTCGCACCGGAAAACTTTTACCTTTTAAAAATTGTCGGTGAAGCGGCGGCAGCGGCAGGAAGAGGAGAGGGTGCTCAAAGAGGAGTCCTGGTTGGCCCAAGCAGCTGGCCAGCCAGGAATCAGGTGGCAGCGGCGGCAGCAGCAGCACCACAAGGACCAGCACCACCACCACCACCACCACCAGGAAGGAGGCAAGGGGGCATAAATGGGGGGGCTAAATAATTGAAAAAAATTATTTTTCAATTAACAAAAATACCAAACATAATTAAAAAAAAACCAAACATAAGCAAAAATACCAAACATTAACAAAAATACCAAACATAAGGAAAAAAACAAACATAAGCAAAAAGGCCTGAAAAATCCTGAAGGGGGGAAAAAGTAGAGGGGTCCCGGTTTGGGCACCTCAAAATATGGTAAGCCTAAGCAGTGTGATCTCACTCTGTGATTCCTGGCAGATCTACCACAACACATGATGACTGTAACAAGGAGGCAGCGCTTGTACATTTCTGCCTCCACCTGCTGGGGTCCCTTTAAGTGTAGACTGTGCCCCCACCTCCTAGTGGTGCGAGGAGGGGAACTGCCCTGTGAGGAGGGGGAAAGAGCAGGAACAAGCAAGGCATATCCACCACCCGCACCTCACCTCCTCCTTTTTCTGTTGTGATGTTTTCCCATTGTTTGATGTAAGCTGCTCCAGAGGCCTTTTTGTTGAAGGGCAGCATTCTCATGCTTACCGTAAATAAATGAATGCTGTACATCTTTCTGTTTATCCTGTGTCTAGTTCCCTCCCCAGCCTCTCTTGTTTCCCTGTGCCTCTCATAGACTGTGAGCTCTTTGGGATAGGGAACTGAATCACTCCTTCCTTTTATAAACTGCTTTGGGGACTCTTTGTTTAAAAGAGTGTATAAATACATTGAATGAATAAGCAATAGTAAAGTCAATTGTGTACTTCAGTCAATCAATTGTTCTTCAATGATGCCACATAGACATGGAAAGGATTGCACAGTGTATCAATAAATACCAGTTTTATAAGAAATTTCTCCTTTCCAATAATCTTTGATGTTCACCTATCTCTTGAACCCACTTGAGCACAATACATTTTATAGACTTTGCACAGATAACTAGTTTTTCTGCATTATCCCTAAATTAAGAGACTCCACATTAAATGAAACATTGAAAATACAATACATATACTGTAAACCTGTTTCTTATTTAAACAATAATCCACCTTCTTAAAATGTCACAATTTCAGAACAAATTCAAAAAGGAAAAGTCCAATTCATCTACTTTATATTTTATCAACTTTAAAAAGGAAGGAAGGAAAATTTGAAATGCTGGTGATGAAACATCTGATTTAAGATTCATTTTATTTTGCTGTTGGATTTAGTCAAGGACAGCCCAGCCAGGGCTGTTGTCCTATACCGCCCCTGACCAAATGCACTGCCCCAAGCCTCTTCCCTCGCTCCTTCCTTTTGTTGTTCTTTTCCAAAAAGAGGAAGTGCAGCAGCAGGCGAGTGGACAGGGAACTAGATCACCACTGCCTGCATGGTTTTTCAGGTACAGGCAGTGGCAACACCCTCTCAGCAGCGTCGCTACGCCCCCACGTGGGGGAGCCACTGTCCCGCCCCGCCCCTGCGGCGCCGCCACCACGCGATGCAGCGGCGTGATGTCACGCCCCGCCTCCGAACACCCCCCCGGCGTTTTTACCTAATTTTGGAGCCAAAGGCGGGCGGGAGGGCCGAAACGCAGCCATTCTGCCTGCGAAGACCCAGCAAGACGTCAAGACCGCCCAAAACTGAGTTTGCGCCCTCCTGAGCCTGCGACTCCGCCCCTTCAGGGGTCTGCACCCTGGGGCCCTGGGCAACAAGGCTCCCCCCCCTTACGACGCCTCTGCGACCCTCTCCAGTCACTTCGCTTCTTCCTCGCACAGTCTCTTTAAATAAAGCAGCAACAAGACCTGCACTTCCTATTTCTGGAAAAGAACCACTTGAGGAAGTGCAAGATAAGGAAACAGATTGTTCACTTTTAGCAAGTGGAAAGTGGATCAATGAGCCTCTGTCTGCAGCAGGCTGGAGGGACGCGGCAGACTTGGGGGTAAGGGCACTCCGAGTCTGCCACTCTGCGGCCATTGACACTCAATACAACCAAATCATCAGCCTCATGAATGGGCTGGCCCTGGATTTAGTTATAATTTCGATCACTGATAGTGACGGGTGTACACAGAAGATTTAATAATAAATTCTCAATTTAAATTCAACACTGCATGGAATATATAGAGCGGATTATACGAGTCTAATTTGTTCTCTGAGCCTGATCTGGGTTGACTGTTATCTCCTAATCCCATGACCAGAGGTGTAACAAGCTCCCATGCCAACTGGGGCACGGAGATTGCTGCACCCCAGAAGTGACATCACATGACATCACTTCCAGGTTTGGCCACTATTGGTAGCCCTCGCATTTCGCTTGGTGCAAGCGGTACAAGCTGCCAATTGCGGGCTGCCTCCACACACTGCTCCTTCTCTTCATGATCGTGAAGGGGGGTGCACGGAGGCGGGAGAACTTGGCAACCGTCACATTCCACTTGGAGTGGTCCAAGCAGACCGCTATGGCTGCCGAGCAGAGGCGTCGTAACGAGGGGCAGGAGGGCGCACAGGGCGCAAGCCTCTGGGGGGCAGCACAAGCCTCTGGGGGCAGCACAAGCCTCTGGGGGGCGCAAGGCGTCTGGGGCTTTTTATTTTTATTTTTCTCGATTTTTAAAAACTTTTTTCCGCTTTTCACCCCCACTCCCGGCCCCAGCTGCGCCCCCCCGGGTGGCAGCTGCTTCATGTGCTACCCCCAGGCCAGGGGGGGCATTATTGGCTGGGCGCGGGGGTGAAAATAAACATTAAATGCACTTAACGTCTTTCCGAGGCTCCGAGCCATGAGGGCGACTGGGCGAGCTAGAAGAGGAAGTGCCTCTCTAGGACGCAGTGCCTCTCGCTGGTGAGTCTCGCTAGGTGCACGTGCGCTCTAGACAGGCACTTCCTCTCTTCCTGCTCTCCCAGTCGCCCTCATGGTTCGGAGCCTCGGAAAGACATTAAGTGCATTTAATGTTTGTTTTTGCCCCCGCGCCCAGCCAATAATGCGCTCCCTGGGCACGGGGCTCTTTTTGTGTTTGTTTTCGCCCCTGCGCCAACACGAGGCCCCCCCAAAGCAAAAAAAAACCTTTAAAAACACAGAATTTTGGCAACCCCCCAAAAAAAATTGCATAGGGCCCCACCCGAAAAATGGCTAACTATGCTTCTGCTGCCGAGTCCTCCGCACTGCCTTACTCTTCATGATCGTGAAAAGAAGGAGCGGCACGCGGAGGCAGCAGGTGAATGGCTGCCCTTTGTTTTGGCTCGGAATGTTGCGAGCCGAACGTGAGGGCAGTCATGAAGTGGTGGAGCCTGAGGGTTGCCAGTAGTGAAGCTACGACCACCACCCTGCACCGGAAGTGACGTAACCGTCAGCAACGGTTTTGGAGCCACCAGAGGCGGAGAGCAGATGAGAGCGCCAAGCCCGTCGCCACGGAAGCCACTTGTGCTGATGAACCATCCCACTTCGCCACGCCGCATGCCACCTTGACACCCACCTGCCCGCCTGCTGCCAGGGGCACGATGACACCGGCCGCCTGCTCTGGGGGCCTGCCACCCTCCCACCCCATGCCCAGCTCCGCTTCTGAGGGTTGCGACCCCCTGGCACTGTGCCTGGAGCAGCTGCCCCTCCGTCTCCACACTTCTAATGCCCCCTGCCCATGACACACCTGCAGAGCCGGTCCTACACTATATGCAGCTACCGCTTTGATCCTGTACATATGCAAAATGGTACCTGCCAGCCATCCTCTTGTGAGGTATATTGCTGTGTCAAAGCCAGGTGTAGTGTGTGCAAATACTCTCTGCAGGCAAAGTTCATCTCCACTGTGTCAGCATCATACAGATAGGAAAATACTAGAGTTATATGCAGCCCCCACACTTCCGGCTCCCAGCCTTTTTCTATCTTTCCATCTGCCCAAGCTATTTACCGTTTACACCCCATGGCACCATATACTTCTTCCCAAAACGTCACCATGGCAAAGTCTTCTCTATTAAATCCATCTTATCACTTGAAATAACTGGAAATGCCAGGGAGCCTATCAACTCAGAAGAGTTCCCCTCCTCTCACTATTACTCGTGGCATGGGGCCATAGATGCTCTAAAAGTGTTGGTCTGAACCGGTATCTGTTGCAAATGCAAGGTTCTCCCACATAATCTGAAGCAAACTTCTATGTGAGCAGTAAACGAAGCATTTTCAAGATGACAGTTCCAAAGCCTGCCTGACAACTTCTTCCCTTTGAAAACAGGAAGGAAACGTTCCAATCAAGAACACAACCCCCCTCTCTCTATTTAACTGCAAAGGAACAAGGAAGTTTCTTGAGAAGCAACCTTCACTGGCCCTCTATGTGGGTGTGACCAGCCTGCAAACTTTGCCCTCGTTTCTTACATCATCAGTAGCAGCAGGCAGCAGCCCAGATAATTGCAACAGCTTTGCAGAAGTCAGACGCGGTCTGCTCTTGCTGGCTGAGAATTGTTTCCTCCTCATAGACAGCAGTCGGTTCTACCTTGGCCAGGCAGGACAGGAGTCCAAGATGCTGCTGCAGTTGCTGTCTGTCCTCTGGGAGGCCATAACTTTGCCGGAGGTTCTACTGTTCTTGGCTTCATTTCTGCTCATTGCTGATTGCTTGAAAAGGAGACGGCCCAAAGACTTTCCTCCAGGGCCCATGTCCCTCCCTGTTCTGGGCAACATGTTCTATTTGGGTTTCAGGAAGCCTCATCTCTCTTTAGTAAAGGTAAGGTGGTGCAAAGGGACACTTTGAGCAGACAAGACCCCTGCCCCGATTCTTGAGTTGAACTCAAGAGATTGCCCTATGGAGAATGCTTGGAGCGTTTCCTTCCTCCACCCCAAAATGTTGCTCACGGGTTAGAAGTGATATTTGAAATTGAAAGAAAAGGTGTTTCTTGGAATCTACATCCCAAGAGTCTACCTAGACTAGTATCCTGTTTGCAACTATTACCAGGCCAGATGCTTTTGGGAAGCCCACAAACCCTTCCACTGTTAATAGGATCGAAGACTGTTATAACCGGTTACGATATACACAGAACGAATCATCTCCGGGATTCAGGTTATAAGATGGCTTTATAAAATGTAAAGACTGTATAATACTGATGAATTCAAAAGTCAATTAAAACACATATGTGTATAAATACCTTTAGAATTTTACAATAAAATACAATAAAACATTTTAAAAAGGCTGCTTTCGCATGACGTTTCGTTCATTTCCCATGAACTTTATCAAATGCAACCCTGCCTCAGTAGACAGGAAGATGGAAAATCTTTTTAAAATGTTTTATTGTATTTTATTGTAAAATTCTAAAGGTATTTATACACATATGTGTTTTAATTGACTTTTGAATTCATATTATACAGTCCTTACATTTTATAAAGCCATCTTATAACCTGAATCCCGGAGATGATTCGTTCTGTGTATACCTTCTACTGTTGTTTGTTACTATCATTTGGTATATAGAGGAAAGTATATGTTACTGGTATATGTTACTGTAGTAACATCCAGAGTTGGGGAGGCATAACGTACTGAACTCTGAGACCCGGGGGTACAGTAACCCAATGACATCACCATGAAACGCTTGGGTCACAAACCTTGGCATTTTTGTTTACCAGAGGGAAAGGCAGAGGGGAGGAAGAGTCCAAAGCATCAAAGAAATGCAGCAATTCGATGTGTTAATGTGAGAAACAGCAGTTTGCAGCATAGAACAGACTCTGTTTCTCACATTAACAAATCAAACTGCTGCAGAGAAGGGTACGTCCAGTACCCTCCCCCCCCCCACCGAAACCCGGAACAAGTGCCCTGGAATTTAACATTAAATAAAGGAGAAGTGCCTGACAGAATTTTCTCCTCACCTACAGATTAAAAAGGCCACTTTCCCCCAACCCAGCAAGCTTTGCCAAGAGTCTTCCCATCCCTCCTCCCCTTGCAATATACATGATGAAAATAAAAGTCAGGAGGATGCATTATTCCGCATGTCTTAATTTCCTATTGCAAATTCCAAGCATAGAAAAATCTTCTTTTGTGCTATTTGAAAATGACTTTTCAAAACGTATTCTTAAATTTGGCAAAACTCTCTCTCTCTCTCTCTCTCTCTCTCTCTCTCTCTCTCTCTCTCTCTCTCTCTCTCACACACACACACACACACACACACACACACACACACACACACACACACACACACACACACACACACTTTGGGTCATACTGAAGTGAATCCACATGTGTCTCAAATGACACAACCTCCCAGCCATGGAGGTTGCTTCATCACAGTGATCCTTGATATCCCCCAGAGCAGAGGCATCGTTAGGGAGGGCAGGGGTGTTGAGCTTGGAGGGGGTGCATTACCACCGCACCAATGCCGCATTTTGGCTGTGCTGTGGTGGCAGTGCATCCCCTCTGGAGCTTGACTCGCCCCCAAGCTCGACACGAGCTGGGGGCAAAAACAGCTGGGGGGTGATGCACCGTGGAGTGACATGGGTGACAGCAACTTGATTTCTTATCACGTTCGTCACCCTGCGCGCGCGCACGCACACACACACACACACACACACACACACGGGCGGCCAGACGCGTCCTTCTTGGCTGGCCGGCAGTATCAAATGTGATGCTGGAGAGACTGCATCTGTGCAAACTTGCTGCAGCCTCTGTAGCTCCCTTAGCCTCGCTGGCTAGAGGACTCATTACACGTGTCGCGGAGCTTCTGACCTGATTTTTGAAGCAGGCGGAGCCGCTGCGACCTCCGCACGGCCGGCGCGTACCTAAAGCTGGAATCCTACTTTTCAGGGGGCGGGCACGCAGAGCTAGGGGGCGGTTCGCGGAGCTACTGCAGCCTACCAATCGTAGGAGATGGGGGAGAGTGGCTGCATGCCAATCAGAACTCCCTCCAATCACCTTCTTAAGAAGGCGGGACAACAGGAAGGCGCGTAGGCAGAGGCAGAGGCGGCGGCAGAGCCTCTGCCTGTAATGTAGCTCAGCCTTAAGGGAGCTAGATAGGCTGCAGCAAGTTTGCGCAGGCACAGCCTCTCTAAGATCGCATTTGATACTGCCGGCCAATCAGGTAGGACGCATCTGGCCGCCCGCCCGTGTGTGTGTGTGTGTGTGTGTGTAGGTTGACGTATGCGGTAAGAAATTAAGTTGCTGTTGCCCCCTCTGTGGTGCACCCCTGGATGCAAAATACGACAGGAACAGAGGCAGTTAAAGTTTTGCAGATACTTTTACTTTCAGCTTCTACAATTGTTTGCATCTTTTGAAGTATCAGAGACTTCTACTACTTATGGAACAGAGAACTGTGTAGCTGCTCTTTTTGCGTGGGTGTGAGGGGATGCCCTTTAACAATGGCTGCCAGCCATTCAGGGATAGGTCTTTCATTGACCAGGGTGCAAGAGGCAGGAGGGCAAATCTGTGGGAGGAAGGACGTTGCACAAAGGGGCACACCTCTTACAGGCAACATAAAGGACAGGTGTCTGAACAATACACAGCCCCCCAGAGTCCTGCAAGTGGCGTTGCACCCATATTCCAACAATAGCAACCTAGGTTCCCTTCCTTCACCATACAGGCATACTGGAAGCACTCAACAGAGAAACTACAGTTGCCCCCCCACTGAACTATTCGCGATTTCAGCATCCGCGAATTTATCTCACGGATATGGGGGGCCAACATGAAAACATTTTAAGAAGGGGGAGAAAGGTTAGAAAGCAATTTCCTTAGCTTTTTTGCTGCAAACTGCTGCATGTTCTTCCTTCTACAAGCTGAACGTTTGCTCCGGATGCCTCTTCCGGGTTGTGCAACTCCCCCTCCCTGTCACAGGATAGCTCCGAAATGCATTGCATTAAATTACATATTACAGTTGACCCTCCGTATCTGAGGGGGTTCTGTTCCCGGTTCCCCACGAACTTTTATATTGGAAATTCATTATATTGGAATGCATTCTGTCGAAGAAGAGATGAAAAAGAACGAACAAGAGCTGGGGAAAACCCCTGGTGTTAAAAAGGTTTTGCAGCAAATTAAAAAATGTCAGAATCAGTTATCACTGATAACGCGAGAAACAGGAGTTTAAATGAAGTACCGTATTTTTCGCACTATAAGACGCACTTTTCCCCAAAAAAACATAGGGGGAAAAAGCGTGCGTCCTATGGTGCGAAGGGGGCGCTTCGGGGAGGCCTGTGGGGGCTTCGGGGAGGCCTGCGCGAGCCTCTTGCAGGCCTCCCCAATGTTCATTTCGGCCGAAAACAGCGATTTTTGGCCATTTCCGGAAATGGCCGAAAATCGCTGTTTTCGGCTGAAGTGAACATCGGGGAGGCCTGCAAGAGGCTTTCGCAGGCCTTCCCGAAGCCCCCACAGGCCTCCCCGAAGCGCCCCCAAGCCCAGGTAAGTGTAAAACCTTTTTCTGTATTTTATGCTCCATAGGATGCATGCGTCCTATGGACCGATGCGTCCTATGGAGCGTAAAATACGGTATACAAAACAAAAGTATTTTGAACATGCTAATAAACCAGGAAAATTCTTAGCTTATGAAGTTCAAGACAGAAGAAGAAGAAGTTATAGACTATGATTCAGTGGGCAAGAAATGAAGGTCATAAAATATTAATGGAACAATGGGAGCAATTGTGACTAAAACGGCTGAAATTTACGTTAAATGTTAATATTAAAGAAAACATGTATAAAATGATGTATAGATGATATATAACCTCAAGCAAATTGGCAAAAATGTATGGGAAGGTGTTGAATAGTTGTTGGAAATGTAAAAAGCAGGAAGGAATGTTTTACCATATGTGGTGGACGTGTACCGTAGATACTCGCTTGCAAGATGAGAAATTTAGGCAAAAACAAAGACCTGGAAAAGCTGCCTCATATTGACATCGGGTCACTCACATTCACTTCAAAAGACTGCAGGTTTGTAGTCCGTTTACAAGCCAGACCAGCTCAGGCATGTCCCCTGTATCCCCTCCCCCTTCTCTCACTCTTTCTCTCCCCATCACTCCCCTCTGCAGCCCTGCCCCGTGCCACTGAGGAGCAAGAGCAGGAGAAAATCAGTGTCTAAGGCTAAAGTATAAATAATTATGCTGTACTGCTAAAACTTCACGAACTTCCACATTTTCTCTTTAACAGAGCTGAGCAGAGCCTTGTTTATCTTACAGCGCAATCCTACGTAAGGATCCGGTAGGCGGCCCAGGGCCGCCCGCCACATCCTGTGCACAAGTGGCCAGGCTGCCGCCGGGCTGGAGGTCTACTCGGGGAAGGGGACACTCGTCCCCTTCCCTAGGTGTAAACGCAGGTCACCCCGACGGGCGCTGTGAGCAGCGTCAGGATTGCGCTGCCCGTCAAAGAACAGAATATCAGGTGATTAGCACTTGAATGGTATAAGCACTTTGCAGAAGGAAATTTTCAGCTGAAGCAGTGAGGGTTACTTGGCTGGGCTGAGTTTGAAAAGAGGGAGGGGATTGAGAGTGAAATGGGAAAGAAAATTTGCAAAACTGCAACGTGTCAGGATTTGCACAAAAACTGTGCACTTTGCAAGAGCATTACCGGAAATTGTGAAAGCTGAGCAGGTCCTCATAGCAGTTAATAGCAGTTAATAAGGTATTTGGAGGGAGACTGCAGAGCTTGCATCTGTCTTCTGTCCTTAGCATCCTGATTTCTTCTGATTGTCTGAATCAACATTTTGTCAGCAGGTACAATGTATGCATTGTTGTTGTCCCCCCAATGGTTCTCTGCCTGTTTTTTTTTAAAGTGGCTAATTTTTTCCCAATGGTTTTCAGTCTTTTTAATGGTGCTCTGTCATATGCTTTGCCTGATTAACATGCTGTCTTCATATGGCCTGCAGTTGCAATGTTCAATCCACCTCAATGCATCTCTGTTAATATAGTCTGTTGGGGCTTGTTTGCTTTTATGGCTACTGTGCCTCATCCCAGATATGAGTTGTAATGATAGCATCACCTCCCCCTATTTATTTATGATTCCTGATTTAATAAAACCTGTGATTTTCTAAAAAGAGTAATTTATTTACAGCAGTAAAATAACATCACTCAACTTCTACCAAACATTTTCCACTCTTTTACTACTCAATATATTTGAATGTAGAGTTCTTAGGTAACTATTACTGGTAAAGTCATTTGAGCTTTTTCAGAATCTTACCCCACGAGTCCTTAAGTTTTACCCTCGTCTTATCAAAGGGACATAGCAAATTCCAGGATTTTTGGCTCAAAACATGCCCTCGTCTTATCAGTGAGATCAACTTATATGCAAGTATATATGGTACTCAGGCAAAGAAATATTGGGTTCAGATCCATAAACATATACAATCGATTTTAAAATTAATGTACAAATGAAACCAGAAGTATTTTTGTTGGGTATGAGAGATAATAATGTAGAGAAAAAAATCGAAACTTTATATATATATATATGATAAGTGCAGCAAGAATATTATATGTACAATATTGGAACTTCTATAGAAGAATGCAAAAATTGGTGAATGAAAGTTTTAGATTATGCAGAAATGGACAAACTTACAATTTTAATTAAGAAAAAGTCAATCAGGTTTTTTTTTTGAATAATTGGAAGTCACTTATTGACTTTTTGTGTGAGAGAGAGAGAGAGAGAGAGAGAGAGAGAGAGAGAGAGAGAGAGAGAGATAAAATGATTTGTGGTTTTAATGGATAGAATGTTAGAGATATTTTGGCTCAGTTGGATATTATAAGTAGATAATAGAGAATAGTGTGCTAGTAGGATTTATTGCCTCCTTCATGGATCGTGGCGAAGGGGCTTGCGTAACTTCGTGGCGAAGGGGCTTGTCGTGGCGAAGGGGCTTGCGTAACTCAATGAAGCCATGAGCTATGCCGTGCAGGGACACCCAAGACGGACAGGTCGTAGCAGAGAGTTCTGACTAAAAGTGATCCACTGGAGAAGGAAATGGCAACCCACTCCAGTAACCTTGCCAAGAAAATCCCATGAACAGTACCAAAAGGCTAAAAGATATGACGCCGGAAGATGAGCCCCTCAGGTCGGAAGGTGTCCAATATGCTACTGAGGAAGAGCGGAGGACTATTCCAAGTAGACCCAGAAAGAATGAAGCGGTTGGGCCAAAGCCAATAGGACGTCCAGCTGTGGATGTATCTGAGGCTGAAAAGAAAATCCAATGCTGCAAGGAGCAATACTGCTTAGGAACATGGAATGTAAGGTCTATGAATCAAGGCAAGCTGGATGTGGTCAAAAATGAGATGATAAGATTGAACATTGACATCTTGGGAATCAGCGAACTAAAATGGACGGGCATGGGCGAATTTAAGTCAGGTGACCATCATATCTACTACTGTGGGCATGAATCCCTTAGAAGAAATGGAGTAGCCCTCATAATCAATAAAAGAGTGGGAAAGGCAGTACTGGGGTGCAACCTCAAAAACGACAGAATGATTTCAGTTTGAATCCAAGGCAAACCATTCTAGAACTAGCACCCAAAAAAGATGTCCTTTACATCATAGGAGACTGGAATGCTAAAGTAGGAAATCAAGAAATAAACGGAACAACAGGCAAGTTTGGCCTTGGAGCGCAAAATGAAGCAGGGCAAAGGCTAACGGAGTTCTGTCAAGAGAACACGCTGGTCACAGCAAACACTCTTTTCCAACAACACAAGAGACGACTCTACACGTGGACATCACCAGATGGTCAATACCGAAACCAGATAGATTATGTGCTTTGCAGCCAAAGATGGAGAAGCTCTATACAATCAGTAAAAACAAGACCTGGAGCTGACTGTGGCTCAGATCATGAGCTTCTTATTGCAAAATTCAGACTTAAACTGAAGAATGTAGGGAACACCACTAGACCAGTCAGATATGACCTAAACCATATCCCTTATGAGTATACAGTGGAGGTGAAGAATAGATTTAAGGCATTAGACCTGGTAGACAGAGTGCCTGAAGAACTATGGACGGAAGTTCGTAACATTGTACAGGAGGCAGCAACTAAAACCATCCCAAAGAAAAAGAAATGCAAGAAGGCAAAGTGGCTGTCAGATGAGGCTTTACAAATAGCTGTGGAAAGAAGGAATGCGAAAAGCAAGGGTGAAAGGGAAAGATATAAACAACTGAATGCAGATTTCCAGAGAATAGTAAGGAGAGATAAGAAGGCCTTCTTAAATGAACAATGCAAGGAAATCGAGGAAAACAACAGAATGGGGAGGACTAGAGATCTCTTCAAGAAAATTGGAGATATCAAGGGGAAGTTTTGTGCAAAGATGGGCATGATAAAGGACAAAAAAGGCAAGGACCTAACAGAAGCAGAAGAGATTAAGAAGAGATGGCAAGAATACACAGAAGAACTATACAAGAAAGATCTTAACGTTCCTGATGACCACGCTGGTGTGGTCACTAACCCAGAGCCGGACATCCTAGAGAGTGAAGTCAAGTGGGCCTTAGGTAGCATCACTAACAACAAAGCTAGTGGAGATGATAATATCCCAGCTGAGCTACTTAAAATCCTAAATGATGATGCTGTGAAAGTGCTGCACTCAATATGCCAACAAATTTGGAAAACTCAGCAGTGGCCAAAGGATTGGAAAAGGTCAGTTTACGTTCCAATTCCAAAGAAGGGCAGTGCCAAAGAGTGCTCAAACTATCGCACAATTGCACTCATTTCACATGCTAGCAAGGTTATGCTCAAAATCCTACAAGCTAGGCTTCAGCAGTACGTGGACCGAGAACTACCGGACGTACAAGCTGGGTTTCGAAGAGGCAGAGGAACTAGAGATCAAATTGCCAACATGCGCTGGCTCATGGAGAAAGCACGAGAGTTCCAAAAAACCACCTACTTCTGCTTCATTGACTACGCAAAAGCCTTTGATTGTGTGGATCACAACAAACTGTGGCAAATTCTTAAAGAGATGCGGGTACCAGACCACCTTACCTGTCTCCTGAGAAACCTGTATGCGTGTCAAGAAGCAACAGTTCGGACCGGCCATGGAACAACCGACTGGTTCAAAATTGGGAAGGGAGTGCGGCAAGGCTGTATATTGTCACCCTGCTTATTTAACTTATATGCAGAGTACATTATGAGAAATGCAGGGCTGAATGAATCGCAAGCCGGAATCAAGATTGCCAGGAGAAACATCAACAACCTCAGATATGCAGACGATACCACCCTAATGGCAGAAAGTGAAGAAGAACTAAAGAGCCTCTTGATGAGAGTGAAAGAGGAGAGTGCAAAAGTTGGCTTGAAACTCAACATTAATAAAACTAAGATCATGGCATCTGGGCCCATCAATTCCTGGCAAATAGAGGGGGCAGAAATGGAAGCAGTAACAGATTTTACTTTTCTGGGTTCCAAGATCACTGCAGACAGAGACAGCAGCCATGAAATTAAAAGACGCTTACTCCTTGGAAGGAAAGCTATGGCAAACTTAGATAGCATAATAAAAAGCAAACGTATCACCATGCCAACAAAAGTTCGTATAGTCAGGGCAATGGTGTTCCCAGTAGCAATGTATGGTTGCGAGAGTTGGACCATAAGGAAGGCTGAGCGCCGAAGAATAGATGCTTTTGAACTGTGGTGCTGGAGAAGACTCCTGAGAGTCCCTTGGACTGCTAGGAGATCAAATCAGTCAATCCTAAATGAAATCAACCCTGACTGTTCCCTGGAAGGACAGGTACTAAGGCTGAAACTCAAATATTTTGGCCACCTAATGCGAAGAGAGGACTCTCTGGAGAAGACTCTGATGCTGGGAAAAATTGAAGGCAAAAGGAGAAGGGGAAGGCAAAGGATGAGATGGTTAGACAGCATCACCGATGCAATGAACATGAAAATGAGCGAACTCAGGAAGATAGTGGAGGATAGGAAGGCCTGGCGGGATATGGTTCATGGGATCACGGTCGGACACGACTTAACGACTGAACAACAACAACAGGATTTATTGCTTCACGCTTGCTGTAATCTTTCAATATGATAAATTGTTTTGTTTTAATATTATACGCACACACGCACACAAACACACACACACACGAATGCATTCTGAGGCAAACTTGGGAGAGGGGAGAAGGATGTTGCGTGACCTGGAAGAGGCTTATGGAGCGCGATTTCAGCTTATAGAAGGAAGAACACGGAGCGATTTGCAGTAAAAAGGTAAGGAAACCACTTTTTAACCCCCCCCCTTTTCTAAAAGTATTCAGATTTGCTCCAATATAACTTTGCTATCTACAGATTTCAGTATCTGTGTGGATCTGGGAATGGAACCCCCTCTGATACTGAGGGCCAACTGTAATATGTAATTTCATCACCTCATTGACGTTCTTCCCCCTTATGCTACCAGACTGCAGAAAAATATGGCAATATCTTCAGCATGCAGTTTGGAAGAGAGTGGGTTGTGGTGGTGAATGGACTGCCTCTGGTGAAAGAAGTTCTTGTCCACCAGGGTGAAGACTTCCTAGATCGTCCAAAGTTTCCTCTAACGCATGAGATAACAGGGACATTTGGTGAGCGCCTTTTGTTTTCGTTCAATTGCTTACGTTTCTCAAGTTTGAATGGAAAAAAATGTTAAGAGTATTTCAGTGAAAGAGACTTTCCTGAGTGAAGTATAGGTCAGTTCTTGCATTTCCTATATTCGTAAACCAAATGACAAGAATGACATTTATCTGAACATATGTCATAGAAGTTCCTGAATTTAGATTACCTGTTCCTCACATTTCTACAGTATGTACAGGGGGGCCCTGTATCCGTGGAGTCACTTATCTGGGGATTGCGGGAAGCCCCCCCCCTGCTGCGCTCCCCACCGGCCATTATTTTACCTTATAGGTGGTCTGTGTCTTCCTTTAAACAAACACTATAAGCAGCAAACAGCAGTAGCATGCACCAGCAGCTTATAGCACTGAAGTCGACTGAGTTGCTAGAGAGGCTCACGTGAAGAACAGCGAACTGGAACTGCTTCCTGTACTTCAGCTGAGCCTCTCTAGCACTCAGCATGCTTCAGCATTATAAGCAAAATGTTGCTGCTTATAGCGTTTGTTTAAAGGCAGACATAGACCATCCTCTAAGACACAATAATGTCTGGTGGGGCACATGGGGCGCTGCGTAGGGGGCATTTGCCCCATCCACGGTTCTCCAGTATCCTCAGGGGGGGGCTGTAATGAATCCCCCTGTACACTGATTGCACTTTCGTCTGGTTAGGGACCAGAGCATGGATGAAAGTCCAACATGGATGAATGTCAAAGCATAGCCTTATTTCGCTTACAAAAGTACAGTATTTGGCAGGCGAAAAACAAATAACTGTGTAACATATGCAAATGCGTGTGAAAACTAAATAAAGAGAAATAAAAGAAAAATAAACATAAGAATGTAGATGAATGTTGTGGAAGGTTGAATGAACTTTGAAATTTTAATTTTAATTAAAAACAGCTGAAACAGCAAAACGGTGAAAGTCAAGTGTTTGTCAAGGTATTGTTTGTAGACCAAAACACTTATATTGGTAGATTTTCAAATGTGTCCAAAATAAGCATACAGAATAGCCTAAACTGCTTCCAGTTAGAAAGGAATGTTAATGTTAACCCTTCCCGTACAGGACTGCTTGCCTCTAATGGACTTATTTGGAAACAGCAAAGACGATTTGTTTTAACTACTCTAAGGAACTTCGGTTTGGGAAAGAAAAGTTTAGAAGAACGAATACAGGAAGAGAGCAGATACCTTACGGATGCAATTGAAGATGAGAAAGGTAAGAAGTAGAACCAATGGCTTGTACAATCCATACACTGCAATGAACAAGCCCCCAAATTATTGTGACTATGTTATTATATTATAACACTCCAGGGACCAAATGTAACTCTTGATGTGTTGCCACACCATAGTATAGTACAGAAAAGATCAGTGAAAAGGTTCAAAGGCTCTTTACTACAATTGTTTGTAGAGTTTTTACTAACATTGAGTCAATGCTCTCATAGAGCTCTGTCTAGATTTGGAAGAGCATCGTTTAGATACTGGTGCATCCTTTTAATTCTGTCTCTGATGAGGACCGTCCTTGACCATTTCAAATGCCATTCTTGCAAAACTGATCTTTCTCCTGCTTGTGCTTGACAATACAGAATATAGATCGATGCTTCTAGTGAATATGCTATACCTATAGCTGTTCAATTTTCATTAGTAAGTGTCACTCTGGCTACAAGACTCCTTCAGTGCATCTTTATATTCAATGTGTCCATCCATAGAATTTCACCTGTAGTCATTCTGGAGTCTGGACCCTGGGTCATCCCTGCCTAAACTATAATGAAGTCCGATGCCTGCTTGAAAATACCAATGTACTCCATGTATCTTACTTACGCAGTCTCCATAGTCCAGTGGAACTCTTGTTTAAGTTACTGAGCTTGATTTAAACAACGAATAAACACTACACTACTTTATTCTTATCAAAGTCCAAGGTTCCCCACACTGTCCTCATGCTCTGTTTTTGTAACAAGGAAGCCATAAACAATCTAATCATGATGCCTAATCATAACAATCTAATCGCTCCACTAATACTTCTTTTCTTCTTCCAGGGCAGCCATTTGACCCTCATTTTCAGATTAATAATGCTGTTTCAAATATCATCTGTTCCATTGTTTTTGGGGACCGCTTTGATTACCATGACAGTCATTTCCAGAAGTTACTTCAGTTATTGGATGAGGCGGTAGTCCTTCAGGGAGGTCTCTGGGCCCAGGTACAGCTTCCTTGAGATCTTATAAGCAGGCTGGACAGGATCACTCTGGTCCCAGACATGTTCCCAGACATGTTTCCAAATAGTTGCATCCTTGACCATCTTCTCTAGATTCAGCATTGCTTCTTATGCTGCTGAGGACACCTAGGTTTGCAGTGTGTATCTTTTCAATAACATCAGTTGTTGTTTTTACTGAAGCCTTCCAAAGACCTTCAGAATGAAGGGAAGAAATTGCATGTTCAAACGTCCCCTCATGGTCAAAACTCCTTGCACATGGGTAGCTGGCACATCATCAAGTAGGTTTGTAGGCTAGAATCCCTCTCTCTGTCATACTAGCTTTCCAGAGGCAAAGAGCTGGGAGTTGGTTTTTACACGAGGAATACTCAGCAACGTTCCTCCATTGTGCTAAAATATAATAAACAAGTAACATTGGAAAATTGGTCTATGTCAGATAGAGCTAAAGAGAGGAAGCCCAGTCCTGCCCAGCTACTGGGCTGCCCTGAAGCAGCCCAGGTGCACCTCAAGGTAAGTGGACGATCGTCCCCTTCCCCAGGTGTAAGCTGCGGGAGTCCCAATGGGCCTCCTCAAATGTACATGAGCTCTGGAGCTTGCGTACATTCGCGTCGGCCATGTAAGACCGGGCAGGGCCTGGAGAGGGCTTTGGATATTGGCTCCTCATGGCCCAGTCTGCCCTCCCCCTGCCCCAGCCAGTGTAGGCCTTACCTGCTCTGGTGGGTGCAGGGCCAGGTAGGAGCTGAGGTAAGGGCCACCGGCCTCTGTGCCAGCATTCCTTACTCGCCAGGTGCCATAAATGCACTTTTAGGCGCATTTACAACACCCTGCGCCAAGGGAGTGTGTGCTTCCCTGGCGCAGTGTTGCACAGGATTGCACTGTGAGTTTATGCTTTGTGCTCGGCATGGGGTTGCTAAGGTAAATATGATAGCCTTGTGAAGAGATCTAAACACACATGCATGCAACTATGATGTTTGGAATGACTTTTCATGCAGTGAGAGGTTGTCATATGAACTCTGCATGACTTCCAGGAGGTGAGAGTGTTATATTTATTTATTTATTGACTGTATTGCCCCGAGTATAGGACGCTCCTGATTATAAGCCGCACCCTTAAAGTTTGGTGCTATTTTTTAAAAAATACATTTTTAACTTTTTTTAATTTAAAGAAAATATACACATTAGTAGAATAGTAAAACAGTACAGCTTTAGTACAGTTAAAGGCATAGGCACCCTGTCCCTTATTGAATCTGGGCACCCTAGTATAAGTAGCCTTCCCAGATCCAAAGAGGAACAGAGTGCCTACCTTTAACCTTTGGAATTTGGGCAGGTGTAGCTTTTTGCACCCTTCCATGATGATGAGCTGCACCTTCCCAGATCCAAAGGGGGATAGAGTGCCTACCTTTAACTTTTGGAATTTGGGCAGGTGCAGCTTTTTGCACCCTTCCATGATGATGAGCTGCACCTTCCCAGATCCAAAGGGGGATAGAGTGCCTACCTTTAACTTTTGGAATTTGGGCAGGTGCAGCTTTTTGTACCCTTCCATGATGATGAGCTGCACCTGCCCAAATTTCAATGGTTAACAGCACAATCCTATGCATGTCTACTCAGAAGTAAGTCCTGTTGCTTTCAATGGGGCTTACTCCCAGGAAGGTGTGCATAGGATTGCAGCCTAAAGGTTGGCACTTTGGATATGATAAGCCTATGCAGGAGCTCTTGCTCTCAACTTTCAAACTGCAGGATCAATAAATATCTTAGTTTCCACAGAGTCCTGGGGCTGGAACTTAAGGGTTAATTTTTCAAATGCCTCTAAGGCTAGAGGTTGCTAGAGAGATCCTGGCCATTAAGAGCTGAAAACACAGCTTTTCCAGTTTTAAAAAAGAAAAAGCTTTTACCTTTGAAAGAGACTTGGAGAGGCTTGAAAAAGGGATGCTTTGCAGAAAACTCTAGGCAGAAAGCTAGATTTTGATTGTAGGCCGCACCCCTACTTTAAAGACTTGCCTTAGGGGACAAAAGTGAGTCTTATACTCAGGTCAATACGGGGGTATTTATTTATTTTAGTTTTATGTACCGCTTTTCTAAAATTCAAAGTGGAGTACAACAAACATATAAAACCAACTAATACATCATTAAAACCCCATTTAAACCATCCACAATTAAAATTAAATATAAATATATATAATACTATTAAAAAGAGGTACAGAGCAGATTAAAATTAAAGAAACAAACATTTAGCAGCAGCAAAAGTAAAAAGTGCCCCAAGGTAGCTCCTACGTAGTTCCTCCCTCCTCGAATGCCAGACAGAACAAATAGGTCTTTAAACCCTGCCGAAAACCATGTAGCGAGGGGTCTATCTTCAATTCCTCTGGCAACCGATTCCAGAGTCATGGTGCCACAATGGAGAAGGCCCTACACTTTACTGCCATCTCTCTGGCTTCAGTTGGCGGTGGTATCCTAAGAAGGACCCTCCCTGATGATCTTAGGGGACGAACAGGATTGCATGGGAGAAGGCGGTCCTTAAGGTATCCCGGTCCTATGCCATATAGGGCTTTAAAGGTCATCACCAACACCTTGAATTGGGCTTGGAAAGGAATGAGCAGCTAGTGTAACATTTTCCAAAAGATGGTAGTCATCTGCAAGAGAAATCAGTCAAGGCTATCTAAAAGAAATCTTTTCTTTCTGCTAGCTTCCTTCCCTAGAGACTAGTCCAGGGCTTCTCAACCTGTTGTACGCATACCCCTAGGGGTACGCGAACCACATTCTGGGGGTACGCCAAGCCCTGGCCCTTATCTGCCCCTCGATCAGCTAATTAATCCTTAACTAATCATTTACTCATTTAATCATTTAAAAACATTTACTTTTTTCGGAGCTGGCGAGCTCTGCAGTGCTGAGTTCTGCAGCCAACTTCCGCATCAGATTGTCAGGAGTTAATTTATTCACGCACCTCCGAAATTCTTGTTACAGACGGAGCAGCAAGCACAGGCCACAGCAGCACTTCTTGCTGCATCTTCTCCTTCTTCTCCTAGCACCAGCTCTTCTCCCAGTACCAGCACCAGTTCCCAGCACCAGCCGAGGAACCTTGGAAGGCCTGGGTAAAATAGTGATCCCCCTCTTTCTGCCTGTGGTAGGAGCCATCAGCTGTTTTTCGGGAGTTAATTTATTAATGCACCAGCTCTTCTCCCAGGACCTCCCAGCCTTCTCCAGGTACTTTTCAAATTCAAACTGCTCAGAACAAGAGCAAGGATTCTTTGCAACATGAAGAGGTTTGCCTGCTTTATTTTCTTACTTTGGAAAACGTACTGGATTGGTAATTGGGTTGGAAATAGCTGAGTTTGTGTGTTTTTGGATTAAGTTGGTGGCTGATCTGCAAAGAAACAGTGATCTCCGTTTGTCCTGCTAGCGGGGTGGTGGTGGTATTTCCTTCTCTCCCATCTTTGCAGTGTTTGTACTTTGTATTTTTTCATACATCTTTGTATTTTTTGTACTTGAGAAAATGCAAAAAAAAAAAAAAACCCCTTCTGATTTTGGGAGCTGATTTTGGGAAGTGTGACTTGTAGAAAAAAAGAGAGCCAGCCATGTGTTTTTTCCAATCTTTTTGCACTACCATGAGACCCATCCAACATCCAGCTTTTTCTCTTTCTTTTCTCTCTCCCTCCCCACTTTCAGTGACTTTGATAGTTGCAGCTTGGATTTGCACCCTTATTCTCCCCTCTCCTTGTTTCTGCACCTTCTTTTTGCACCGCTTTCCTCTCCTCTTCACCCCTAAACATTCACCTCCTTGCCTCTGCAGCAACCCATCCAGCATCATGCTTCTTTTTATTATTTTCATTATATTTGTTTCCACCTCCTATGACTCCCTCGATTTTTTTTCTTTGCATTCTTGAATCTTCTTGCATCCCAACCTTCATGCCTGCCTTGTGGGAAAGCTTTGAACAGGCAAAACATCCCATTTTTAATTATGTAAATATTTTTAATTAATTACATAATCCAATTAATTAGCTAATTAAGTATAGTGGTACTTGGACCATGCAGGGCTATGACAGGGGGTATAGGCCCCAACAAAGGTTGAGAACCCCTGGACTAGAGTGATGTTATGGTGAAATGAAGCAGTATGTATATTGATTTGTTTTTAAACATATATAATATTGTCTATAATAATATTGTCATGGAAGTTTTAAAAACTAGTTTTAAAAACTAAGATATAAGAAATTAGAACTTGGAGTTCCAGAGAGATTCTGGAGCACAGCACATTCATGATCTGAGTAGAACTCCTTTAGGATTGGTGGTGATGCAGTAAAGATGTGATTTTAGAGAAAATGATGAGGGATATGATTGGTTGTGAGTAAAGGAGTCAGATAGAAGTTGAGAGTTGGGAAAGGGGCCATTGGTCAGTAAGAGAGAAGAGTACAAATGGAAAGTGGCCTGTGAGGAACAGAATGGAAAAATTCTGCCTGAATATGGCGTAAGTAGAAGCATTAAAGAATAGTTTTTTTAATTGATGATTTTATTTCAAAATAACTCATTTGGTTTGATTAACATTATTTGAAACAGTAACAATATAAAGTGTGACCTTGAGGGTACTGGAGAGAGGAAAGAAAAACCTCATGCAGTGGGAGTGGGCTGGAGATTCCAGCAAGTCAATATTTCTCAGGCTAAGAACACGTCAAGAATATGTTCCTGTTCTACGAGGTTCTCTGGAAGTTCTCATTTGTTTCTCTCCACACTGTATAATTTTGGTTTTCTGTTTCCTCAGCTGTATGATGCCTTTCCAACCCTAATGAAGTACCTACCAGGACCTCATCAGACTATTTTTAAAAACTGGGAACAATTGAAATCCTTTGTGAAAGAAAGAATTGAAAAGCACAAAGAAGATTGGAATCCATCTGAAACCAGAGATTTCATTGACGCTTATCTAAATGAAATGGCCAAAGTAATGTACAAATTAAAACAAACTAGCTTCTTACGACCTGAGAAACAGACTCTAGGCTGGTCAATTGATTTGTCGAAGGAGACTTCAGTGGTTTACCTCCTCATTGTTACTGTTTACTCTGCTTGAATTCAGTGTATGTCTGTGTATATGTGTGTGTGCAGTGGCATATGAAATGATGTGTTTTCTAGGTGGGAGACAATCTTAATTTCACCACGAGTCTGTCATGTTCCAGAGCATTTCAACAGTTGGCATGACCAAAATACGTTACCACCGGCTTTGCCCCTCCCTGCTCCTGTTCCGCCCTTCCCCTCCTGCCTCTCCTGCTGAATTACCTGCTCCGATGAGTGGTGGGAAAGCTGGCATCGCATGCAGGAGGGCATCAGCCTTCCCAACGTCATCCCGGAATCACGCTTTTGCAGCAGCATTGACGGAACGCTCATTCCACCAGCACTAAAGCTTAATATGATTCGGCTGTCAGTTTAACTGAATGATGCAACCACCAACCCTTTATTCTCGCTTTTTATTTACCTCCAGTGTGGGTCTCTCCTCTCAGGAGCTCTTCGAGTGAGGTTTCAAGCCGGAGCTGAACTGTCTGCGTTCGCGTTGTGTTCGTGTTCCGTGTGCGTCTGGTGTCCCGCCCCCAGGTCAAACAATGGGCTCTGATTGGCCAGATGTAGCACGGACGCAGCAAAAGTCGAGTCCACCTCGACTTTTTCTGCGTCCGCGCTACGTCCAGCCAATCAGAGCCATTGTTTGACCTGGGGGCAGGACACCAGACGCACACGGAACGTGAACGCAACGTGAACGCGTACAAGTGTAGCTCCGGATTAGGCAGCTGGAACAAGAGTGACTACTTGCATCTGCTTGGAAATTTTGACACTTGACTGGAGTGACATCGTGTTTCTTGATCTCTAGGCACATTTCAGTGGCTAAGCAGCCGAGCTGTCCCAGACAGAGAAGGGGCCACCCCCACCCCCGGCCGCCTGGCAGTGGCTTTCTGTAGTTTGTATACCAGCTTCTGAGGTGTTAGCTGGCCAAAACCCAAAAATACACAGGCAGAAAATACCCAGAGAGAAACAGGGAGCCCAGGAAAATGCAGGGATTCATCACAGTCTTTCTTTGCTGGAGCTTTTGTTGGTGTTCAGTCGTTAAGTCGTGGTGTTCAGTCGTTAAGTCGTGATCCCATGAACCATATCCCGCCAGGCCTTCCTGTCCTCCACTATCTTCCTGAGTTCGCTCATTTTCATGTTCGTTGCATTGGTGATGCTGTCTAACCATCTCATCCTTTGCCTTCCCCTTCTCCTTTTGCCTTCAATCTTTCCCAGCATCAGAGTCTTCTCCAGAGAGTCCTCTCTTCGCATTAGGTGGCCAAAATATATGAGCTTCAGCCTCAGTACCACTTTTGATTAATTTAATGCCAGCTTGTCATTCTAAAGGCTGTTGACTTCATCCATCTGAAGTGCCCTTGAACTGGACATATTGCAGAGATCTTAGATCTCACTACGATCACCTGATGTTGAGATGATGCTTTTGTGACAGATGAACCCACTGGTACGTTTGTGTCTTTTATTTTAAAGGATGCTGCTGCTTCCAGTTTCCATGAACAAAACCTCCTATTTTCAGCACTAGATCTGTTTTTGGCTGGAACAGAAACAACTTCTACAACCCTGCGCTGGGGTTTACTGTACATGGCACTTTATCCAGAAATTCAAGGTAGAATAGTTGTTTCTGTCATTCATTAATTTAAAGTCCCCAATATAATGTTGTAATGTTGCTGCATAAGAGTGACTCTTTGCTTCCAATCTCAATAATAATATAATTATTCTAAATTGCTAACTGGGCTAGAGGTACTTTTTTAATTGGTGCTCCTCTGTTATTTAGCAGGGGGAGAGCAACTCCTCCCCTTTCACCCCAGCACAGTGTCTTTTCTGGTGGCTGTTTGCTGGTGGTGTTCTGCATCTTTTTTAGATTGTGAGCCCTTTTGGGACAGGGAGCCATTTAATCATTTGATTTTTGACTGTAAACTGCTTTGTGAACTTTTTGTTGAAAAGCGGTTTATAAATACTGTTAATAATAATAAATATAGTATAATATATTCTAACATATTAATATATTAATGTATTTGAATATTTTTATATATTCTGTAGTAATACAAATAATTCTATAACATCCCAATCCTTACTGCCCTGCCCTGCCGGAGGAATGTGTGTTCCACCAGCAGAGCCAGCAGGATCCAGGTAGATAGCCTGCAGGAGGTAAGTAGAATTATTTTCTACTGACCTCTGTAGTCAGTGGGTCGGGGTGACGGGGAGAGCATTGGCCAGCCTGGCATGGGAGGTGGTGGGGATATCAGACCTAGGTTGCACCGATACCCTGAGCTGGGCCGGTCTTACACGGCCTCCTCGGTTTTGTGCTAGCTTCAGAGTTGGTGCCCATTCAAGAAGACCCATCGGGGCTTCTGTGGCTTACACCAGGGTTAGGTGGTGAGCCCCAAGGTGAGCACCGGCCATGCAGGCGTGGGTTGCATCCTGCGCACGATGCAGAGGCCGGTCATTTCGGCAGGACGCTACAACTTGCACAGGACTGGGCTTCCTGGAATATGAAGCATGATGCATTTGTTTATTTAGAAGTGCAATGAATTGTTTTTACTAACTTATGCTATTACTGGCATGCAAGAGGCAGACTCTCTAGGGCAAATGAAAACTAAGCATTTTTATGTGCAATTTTGCAAATTGTACATACAGTACATCACTGTTTAAACTGTCCCATCTTTTGTAATGAAGCCTTGCATGTCAGTTTGTTTTTCTTGTATTGTTATTTTGTTTGTAGCAAGAGTCCAAAGTGAAATAGACTCTGAGATTGGCCAGTCTCGCCAGCCAAGAATGGATGACAGGGACAGCATGCCTTATACCAATGCGGTAGTCCATGAAGTTCAAAGAATAAGCAACATTTTGCCTTTCAATGTTCCCCGGATGACAACTAAGGACACAGAAGTGGCTGGGTTTCGTGTGCCCAAAGTAAGAACTTACGACAATGTATCGTTCTTGTCTTTGTTTACTCCTCCCTAGAGATGACAAAACGTTTGAGCAGGTTTCTGAATATTGAGGTTTCTCATACCCTTCAGTTGCATTGTTAGAAGAAAGCTTTTGCAGTCAGTTTTAGACCTGGCCCTTCGTGCTACAGTGTTGTACTTTGTAAGGCTGTGACAAATGGGACCCCCAGATGTACGCTGTGGTCTTGGAACTGTCCGGACAAGAAAAGTCGCAAGAATATTTGAACCCAAACAGGACTAAGATGTGCTAAATCCATCTGAACATGTGTTCTGGGAGTTTTGAAAGAATCTCCTTCCAGGTCCAATTAGTTAATCAGTTAGGTAATTTTGTGAAAGATTTTTTTTTCTTTCACACCATAGGTTTTTTTTTACAATTGACAAGGCACAACATGCTGCCTGTGGGAGGCTCACATCCCCCAATGGCCCTACTAATAAATGACCCTCCCCCAAAACTCCTGCAGCAAACTTGCAGACAATTCACGGCACATTGGTTGAAATCACTGCAAACTATACAGTATAAGTACACAGAGCTCATGTTCACCATCCACTGAACATGCAGAGTTGAGGGCAGAGAAAATGGACAAGAAAATAAGAGCTGTGCTGGATCAGCTGTAAGGACCTTCTAGTCCAGTATGAGCATCCTGTTTCTCACAGTGGCCAACCAGATGCCTCTGGGAAGCCCACAAGCAGGAGTAGAAGGCATGCCCCTCTCCACCATTGCTCGGCGCGGCAAACCACCTCTTGGTATGCAGCTGCACCTAGTGCCATTGGAAGTACATGGCAATGGTCTCATCACCACCTACTGCGCTCCTGAGCTCTGCTGACTGTTCAGAACTCGAGCCAACATTTTCAGGGCTCTCGCATGGCTGCAATGGCTGCCATAATCTTACTGGCCAGGGGTTGAGTACCACTAAATGGCGGTATGCCTACCACTAGTGGTACACATACCACTGGTTGAGAACACCTGATCTATAAGGTTAGTACTATTGTAGATGTACAGGTTATTTTACTAGGGGTTCCTGATGTGCTTATATATTTCTCTGCTTCTTCTTTGGCAGGGAACCTTTATGATTTCCAACTTGACATCCATATTGATGGATAAGGATGAGTGGAAAACTCCTGATGTCTTTAATCCTAACCATTTCCTGGAAAATGGTCAGTTCAGAAAGAAGGAAGCATTCATGCCCTTCTCTGCAGGTAACAGTTAATGGAATGCCTACAAATGCTGAGTCAGCCAATCAGCATTTAAATGGCTTCCTTTCTCAGCAAGTTAGATGAGTGAGAGCGGAACAATTCATTCCCAAATATTTCTTAAATGTATTTGGCTAAGAAAAGCTATCATTTTAAACCCTTGCAAGATTTGTGTTTTGTATTTGATTGTCAAGACTCAAGGACAAAATGTATTGAAATAAGCAGCTTTGATATAACAGCATATTTATTCACAAAAATTCTAAGGCTTTCATGACTATCATTTTCACTGAAAACAAAAGCTTCCAGGTTTTCTGGCCATGGAGATTTGAATAAAGGAGGTATTTTATCTAACGTTTCAGCCATCAATGTGGCAGACATCATCTGGGGAAAATGTGGAGACAAACGTGTAAAACACATCCTAACCGCTCTAGGGTACCTCTGGCGGGAAATTCTTATTTAAACATGTCAATCGGCTGTAAGTCGGCCTGGATATAGACGTTTAAAGGTACCCGGACCTTGCAGGTTAAATTGGGAAAGGTTTTATTTTATCCATTATGGGCAGCCACACATTGCTCAGATTTGCAGTCTCTTCTTTATGGTTCATATTAGGCTTATGTGTTCCAATTTCGCTTCCCCGTATGTTCTCTGGTAGAAGGCTTTAGTGCGCACCAGAACTTGTGTGCACTGGAATTCGATTACATGCCCGGATTTTTGTACATTTTCTGCAACCGCAGACTTAAGGGGCTGTTGCAGCCTCACATGCCTTTCATATTCATTAATACGTGTAGATATACTCCTTTTCGTTGTCCCAATATATACGCTGTCACAGGTGCAGGGTATATGGAATATGCCTGGTGGAGATAGAGGTAGAGGGCTGCGGTGGTTTAGTGATTAAGACACTGAACTGCAGACCGGAAGGTAGGCAGGACAGCATTTCGAGACCCAAGTGCTGCGTGACGGTGTGAGCTACCGTCTTTGGCCCCAGCTCCTGCCAACCTAGCAGTTGGAAAGCAAGAAATTGCAAGTAGATTAATAAATACCACCTCGGAGGGAAGTTAACAGTGTTCCGTGCACCTCGGCATTGAGTCATACTGACCACATGACCATGGAAGCGTCTTCGGACAGCGCTGTCTCTTTGGCTTTGTAACGGAAATGAGCACCACCCCTAGAGTTGGTAACGATTGGCTTTCAAGTAAGGGGAAGATTTGTGTTTTCTATTTGTCAGTTCTCAAGGAGAAAATTTATTGAAAGAGGAAGCTTTGACCTAAAAGCATTTTTATTCCTGGGCTTAAATGGGATTAAAAGCCATGTCAGAAAAATGTTTTAATGTTTTAACATACCGTATTGTCCTGAGTATAAGACGCACCTGATTATAAGTCGCACACTTAAAGTTTGGTGCTATTAAAAAACTTTAATTAAATCACTGTCATTAAATATATGCCAGTGATTTAAACAGTGCAATCCTGAGCATGTCTACTCAGAAGCAAGTCCTACTGTTCTCAATGGAGCTTACTCTCAGGAAAGTGTGCACAGGATTGCATCCTAAACCATTCATTGCCTGGGGAGGGGGGATGAAAGTGGATGTGATTTTGCTTTACAAGAGGATACAAAACCCAGCAGAGCAGAGAACGAAAATGAACAACTTATTGCAGCCTGGAAAGGGCTACAGCCTCTTCAGGGGAGCTTGTGTTTACAAAGAAAAGTAAGCCCTTGCAGGGCAGAGAAGGACGGAGCTGAAAAGCAGGCGCTACAAAGATCTAACAACTTATTGCAGCCTGGAAAGGGTTACAGGGGAGAGCTGTGTGTGCGCGCACTGCAGAGAAGGAGCCCCGCTCTGGCTGCATCTCTGCAAAGACTTCTCAGCCATCAGCAGCCATAGATACCGGAAATCACCCGATAATCACTTCAGTTAGCTGCTTTGAAAACGGACGTGTCTCCTCTTAGCCTCGGCTTCTTCCAGCAATGTCTCATGCTGTTCTCACCATTTTACGATATTTTATTTTTGCAACGGTGTGAGTATACAACGCACCCCTAGTTAAAAAAGTTAAATGGGGGGGGAGTGTGTTTTATACTCGGAACAATACGTTACATATATTTTTTTGCAAAATAGTCCTTTGTGCAAGTTTACAATGTGATGTATTCTCCACTCCACCTCCACACTCCTATTAAGAAGAATGTCATGAATAAAATCCTACAGCACAATCATATGCATGTCTACTCAGAAGTAAGTCTCGTTCAGTGGAGCTTGCTCTCCGGGGAGCGTTCATAGGATTGCAGTCTCTAAAAGCAGAAAGTGATTTTCAACTCTTCTTCTAGCAAGGTTTGTTAGAGTTTTTTTTTTTTTGTATGATGCGCAGTATGAAGCAGTAGTTTTCCTGCATGCCCATTGTCATGAAATCAGAGTATCAAAAGCTTTAGCTAACATGGCTATTTCTCCCCTCTTTTCCAGGAAAGCGAGCTTGTCTTGGAGAGCAGTTGGCTAAGATGGAGCTTTTTCTCTTCTTTACTGCCTTACTGCAGAAGTTCACGTTCCAGGCTCCAAAAGATGTGGCATTAAGTTTGGACTTCAGAATGGGCCTTACAATGTCCCCCCAACCATACCAGATATGTGCACGCCCTCCTTAAGCCAAACAATTTGGTCATTGCTCCTGACAACATCCCCCATTGTTCTGTTCTGAAAGCCTGCTGTTGAGATCAGCATAAGTGATTGGAAGACCTGATTTGTTAGGCCTTGTTCCTTCTGTACTTATCCTGCAGTTCAAGTGACCTGTGGGCTGACAACAGAGCTAGGTAGCTAATCTTTTAAAACCTTCTTCATAGCTATTTGCGTACGTAATCCCAGGATCAGATTGGGATTCTCATTTAAAAAATACCCAATGAAATAGGATGAGTAGCTTCCATTGGAATGGCAGTGTGATCTCTGAGATTCCAGGCAGATCTACCACAGCACACTGAAGACAAGTAGGCAGCACGTGTGCACTCTTCATTTAGTGTTTATTTCTTAAAATCCAAACCATAATAGCCTTCTCTAAGTTGAAAATACAGAATCTGCTTTAGACTCATGACATGCACCAGGATCTTAACCCTGTTCCATCTCCCTTAGTCTCTTTGATTCTGTGCCAGCACAATAGCTAGTACAGATTTAGAAGACCCGTTGGAGTAGTGGAGCCTTCCCACTTTAGGGAGACCTCCAGACCCACTCCTCATAAGAACATAAGAACATAAGAAGAGCCCTGCTGGATCAGGCCAAAAGCCCATCTAGTCCAGCTTCCTGTGTCACACAGTGGCCCCACCAGATGCCTCAGGGAGCACACAAGACAACAAGATACCTGTGTCCAGTCGCCACTCCCTTGCACCTGGCACAGAGAAAACCCACTTCTAAAACCAGGAGGTTGCTTATGGCTTGTAACCTGTGATGATCTTTTCCTCCATGAATCTGTCCAAACCCCTTTTAAAGGCATCTAGGCCAGATGCCATCACCACATCTTGTGGCAAGGAGTTCCACAGATGTAGCCTTTCTTCATAAGGGAGGTGCTCCAGCCCACGAATCATTCTGGTTGCTCTTTTCTGCACCTTTTCCAATTCAACTATATCCTTTTTGAGGTGTGGTGACCAGAATTGGACACAATACTCCAGATGTGGCCTTACCATCGATTTGTACAAAGGCATAATGATATTGGCCGTTTTATTCTTAATCCCTTTTTTAATGATCCCGAGCATGGAATTGGCCTTCTTCACAGCCGCCGCACACTGGGTCGACAGTTTCATCGACCTGTCCACCAGCACCCCAAGATCTCTCTCTTGATCCTCACAGGATGCAGCCGTTAGCACAGCTGCTTTGGTGGGGGGATTTAGTTGGAATTGGGCTGTAAAGCAAAACCACTCTAAGTGGTAATACCCTAGGGATGCCTCCCAACTGTGCTGTGGAAGTTGCATACAATTACTAAGGGATAAAATAATTCAGCAGCGACCATTAGTCTGAATTTTCTGTGGAAATTGGGGGAGGAGGGCTGAATATTATTCAGAGAGCCAGGATGGTGTAGTGGTTTGGGAGTTGGACTTAGACCTGGAAGATCTAGGTTCAAATCCCCGCTCAGCCACGAAGCTTCCTGGGTGACCTTGGGCCAGTCACTATCTCTCAGCCCCACCTACCTCACAGGGTTGTTGTGAGGACAAAAAGGAGGGGAGGAAATATGTACACCACTCTGAGCTCCTTGGAGGAAGGGTGGTATAAATATGTGAAAAATAAATAAATAAATATTATGAGAACCATCATCACCTGCCTGTGAGGAGGTGGAGGAGAATGAAAAGTCCACATGGTGAAGAGCCACCATTACTGCCTCCACCTGCTGGGGTCTCTTTAAGTTTAGACTGTGCCCCCCCACCTCCTAGTGGCCATAGAGGTGCGAGGAGGGGAACTGCCCTGTGAGGAGGGGGAAAGAACAGGAACAAGCAAGGCATATCCACCCGCACCTTACCTCCGCCTTTTTCTGTTGTGATGTTTTCCCATTGTTTGATGTAAGCTGCTCCAGAGGCCTTTTTGTTGAAGGGCAGCATTTTCATGCTTACCGTAAATAAATGAATGCTGTACATCTTCCTGTTTATCCTGCTTCTACTTCCCTCCCCAGCCCCTCTTGTTACCATGTGTCTCTTATAGACTGTGAGCTCTTTGGGACAGGGAACTGTATCACTCCTTCCTTTTGTAAACTGCTTTGACGACGCTTTGTTTAAAAGAGTGTATAAATACATTGAAGATTGAATAAGCAATCGTATAATCAATTGTGTACTTCAGTCAATCAACTGTGCTTCAAACGTTGGCATCATAGATTAACAGCAGTTTGTTTCTGTGTTTGCTCCTGTGGAAAAACAGACCTTTTCTATTTTACTCTGAGGATATTAAATTCTGATGTGGCACTGATTAATTCTTCAGTATTTTTAAAAAGCAAGGCTGCAATCCTAAACACTTTCCTGGGAGGAAGCTTAATTGCACACAATGGGACTCTGCCTAGACATGCATAGGATTGCACTGTACATAGCAACTTAAGTTATGATTATTTAATCAAATGTTTGGCAGGCACCTTAAGATTTTTAGCACTTAAAAATCTGGTTGGGGAGAGGTGGTTTAAGATTGACACAAGAACCTGCCAAATCAGCACTGAAAGTGTTCCTGAGAGTGTTGGTGAAACCATCTTCATGAAAGAGAGACGGGCCTGACCAGAGGTTCCCAAACTGGGGTGTTGTGACTACTGGGGTGTTACTGGTCACTACTCCCCTAAGTGGGGCGGTGACATGTGGTGATGGCAGTGGTGCTTCCAGGATCACGCCGCCACCGGGACTAATAAGGGGGCATAACAAATATAAAGGGAACCAAAACAGATCCCTGATGCAATCGCAAACAGGAAGTGTGGTTCAGTGAGGCCTGAAGAGTGGATCCTCCCACCCACACCCTCCGGAAGCCCATCAAGACTACCGGGTGAGTGTTATACCTTTTTTTTGGCTTGGTGGCGGCATGATCCCGGAAGCGCTGCACGTCCAACCCCTGCAAAGACTTGCAGGGAGGGGGTAAACATTTGGTAAACATTTAGTGCTGTGCAAATCTGGCTTCTAGTGTCAGTAAGAGAACCAGTTTCTCTTGAACTCAGTCTGATGAAGATAACATGTGCGCTTAGAATAGGTTCAGTATGCTTCAGTGGTGGATTCTCCACTGAAATACACATCTTTGGAATAGCTGGGGGGGGGGGAGAAGTTAACATGCATCAAAATTGATACACCCTGAAAAGCAATGTAACATTAATCTTCTTACATTTAGAAGAGACCTAAGGAAGAAATTTGCCACAAACTACAGCCTTCGGAATTAAATTTTAATTCTTAGGAGCTGCAAACGTCATGCTTCATCATGTACCTTGTGAACATGGTACCTGAGGCCATCTTCAACCTCTTAAGCTAATCGGGACATGTGCAGGCAGGGATAAAAATGCTGCAGGAACGGCACTTGCAAGATTTCGTTTGAGAAAACAACCATGTTGCCTCGGTTTTTTGTTTGGCTTGAAGTGGATTCATTTGTAGCCAAGCCAGGACAGAGTTACAACCTGAACACAAGGAGTTTACCAAAGGACACCCTTCTCTGCATCCTTGGTTATTGTTCTGTCGACTTCGGAAGCCTCCTGGAGCATACCACTCAGAATTATGTCATTCAGCTGTCTTACAGAAACCATAGCCAAACGCACATCTGCAGATGTCAAGTTTGATTCCATATCTACCACAAGCAGCATCATTTCGTATGAAGATACTGTATTTCCAATGTTCTCAGAGGCATAGCAAGCCCCTTGGGTGGGAGGGGACAGAGTAGGCACATGCTGCTGGGGATGGGAGCCAGTGATGCACCCCCATAACGTCATTGGCCCCGTCCTGTCTGGGGGCAATGTCACTCCCTTACCTTTTCCAGCTGAAGAGCTCCCTCCCTGGCATTTTTTCAGCCTTAAAAGTCCTGTTACGGACCCGGGCCGGGGGGGGAGGCAAGCTGGGCAACAGGCCGTTAGGGAAAAAAAAACAGTGCCGCGTCGCTTCCTTCCTCCCCCCTCTATGCCCAGGTGGTCGTGCCACCGCCGACTCCTTTCCCCAGCGCAGTGGTGAAAAGCCGCAGGTTTTGCCACTTTTCGCCGCCACGCAGAGGAAAGGAGTCACCCCATGGCTGCACCTGTAACAGGCCTTTTCCGGGTGACTGACTCCATTCCTCCACGCAGCTGCGAAAAGTGGTGAGAAATACCGCTTTTCACCACTGCCTTTTACTGCAACCCCCCCTCCGCCATGCTGCCTAGGGCGGAGTCCTGCTGCCCGCTGCCCAGGGGCAGACCGCTCACCCGCCACCCTGATAGTATGCCTCTGAATGTTCTTTTGTAGTCTGCAGGGAAGATCTTGCACCATGCAATTTTTGACACAAGCCAAAGTCCTGCTTTATGTGTAGTGTAGATAGACAAATCTATGCTGAACTGCTTTAGCAGTGGTTTTTGTTTGTAGATGCAGTTTCTGCTTCTAGTCGTGTTGCAGCATGCTAGTCAGATTCAAGAATGAAAAGAGGTATTACAAGATTTGAAGTCATGGTGACTTACAAGGCTTAGCAGGAACAGTACAGTCTGCTGTTCCCAGCCATCGATTTGGTCCCTGAAACAGAACTTAAGAACATAAGAAGAGCCCGGCTGGATCAGGCCAAAGACCCATCTAGTCCAGCTTCCTGTATCACACAGTGGCCCCACCAGATGCCTCAGGGAGCACAAGACAACAAGATAACCTGTTTCCCGTTGTCACTCCCTTGCACCTGGCACAGAGAAAACCCACTTCTAAAACCAGGAGGTTGCTTATGGCTTGTAACCTGTGATGGTCTTTTCCTCCATGAATCTGTCCATACCCCTTTTAAAGGCATCTAGGCCAGGTGCCATCACCACATCCTGTGGCAAGGAGTTCCACAGATGAATTACACGCTGGGTAAAGAAATATTTTCTTTTGTCTGTTCTAACTCTCCCTCCACTCAATTTTAGTGCATGGCCCCTGGTTCTGGTGTTGTACGAGAGGGAGAAGAATTTCCCTCTATCCACTATCTCCATCCCATGCATAATTTTATAAGTCTCAATCATGTCCCCCCTCAGGCGCCTTTTTTCTAGACTGAAAAGCTCCAGACGCTGTAGCTTTTCCTCATAAGGGAGGTGCTCCAGCCCACGAATCAATCTGGTCACTCTTTTCTGCACCTTTTCCAATTCAACTATATCCTTTTAAGGTGTGGTGACCAGAACTGGACACAATACTCCAGATGTGGCCTTACCATCAATTTGTACAAAGGCATAATGATATTGGCCGTTTTATTCTCAATGCCTTTTTTAATGATCCCGAGCATGGAATTGGCCTTCTTCACAGCCGCCGCACACTGGGTCGACACTTTCATCGACCTGTCCACCAGTACCCCAAGATCTCTCTCTTGATCCGTCACAGACAACTCAGAACCCATTAGCGTATATGTGAAATTTTGGTTTCTTGCCCCAATGTGCATCACTTTACACTTACTTACATTGAAGCGCACCTGCCATTTTCCTTCCTATTCTCCCAATTTGGAGAGATCCTTCTGGAGCTCTTCACAATCCCTGCTGGTCTTCACCACCCAGAAAAGTTTAGTGTCATCTGCAAACTTGGCCACCTCACTGCTTATCCCCAACTCCAGGTCATTTATGAATAAGTTGAAAAGCACCGGTCCCAAGACCGATCCTTGGGGCACACCGCTTTTCAGCTCTCGCCATTGTGAAAATTGCCCATTGACTCCCACTTGCTGTTTCCTGGTCTTCAACCAGTTCCTAATCCACAAGAGGACCTGCCCTCTTATTCCCTGACTGTGGAGTTTTCTCAGGAGCCTTTCATGAGGGACCGTGTCAAACGCCTTCTGAAAATCCAGATATATAATATCCACGGGTTCGCTCGCATCCACATGCCTGTTGACCTTTTCAAAAAATTCTAAAAGGTTTGTGAGGCAAGACTTCCCCTTGCAGAAGCCATGGTGACTCTCCCTCAGCAGAGCTTGTTCTTCTATGTATTTTAAGATTTTATCCTTAATGAGACTTTCCACCATCTTCCCTGGAACAGATGTTAGGCTGACCGGCCTGTAGGTTCCCGGGTCCCCCTTCCTTCCTTTTTTAAAGATTGGTGTGACATTAGCTATCCTCCAATCCTCTGGCACAGTGGCCATTTTAAGGGACAAGTTGCATATTTTGGTCAAGAGGTCAGCAACTTCATTCTTGAGTTCCTTCAGAACTCTTGGGTGGATGCCATCTGGGTCTGGTGATTTATTGATCTTTATTTTGTCAATTTTGACATCTTCTCTTTTAACCTGTATTTGACTTAATTCTTTAGTCAGGAGAGACCGTTCCGGCAGCGGTATTTGCCCGAGGTCTTCTGCCGTGAAGACAGATGCAAAGAACTCATTTAATTTCTCTACAGTCTCCAAGTTCCCTTTTATCACCCCTTTCTCTCCCTCACCATCGGACCAACCATTTCCCTGGCAGGTTTCCTGCTTCTAACATATTTGAAGAAGCTTTTATTATTCCCCTTTATGTTGCCTGCTGCCATACGTTCCTCAAAGTCTTTCTTGGCCTCCCGTATCATCTTTTTACATTTATTTTGCCACAGTTTGTGCTCCTGTTTGTTATCCTCACTAGGGCAAGACTTCCATTTACGGAAGGAAGCTTCCTTGCCTTTTATAGCCTCTTTAACTGTGCTTGTTAGCCATGCCGGCACCCTCCTGGACTTAGTTGAACCCTTCCTCCTTTGTGGGATACACTCCTGCTGGGCCTCTATTACTGATGATTTAAACAGCCTCCATGCACACTGGAGTGATTGGACTCTTTTTACCTTCCCGTTCAGCTTTTTTATAACTAGTCTCCTCATTTTGGGGAAGTCAGCCCTTCGGAAGTCAAGGGTTTTCGTGTCAGATTTGCTTGGTACTCTCCCTCCGACATGCATGGCGAAACAGATCGCAGCATGGTCACTGTTCCCCAACGGTTTGGTAACATTTACCTCCCTGACCAGGTCTTGAGTGCCACACAATATCAAGTCCAGAGTCACCTGTCCTCTGGTCGGTTCCGTGACAAGCTGCTCTAAGACACAGTCATTTAACATATCCAGAAATCCAGTCTCTCTTTCATGACCTGAGCATGAATTGATCCAGTCGATGTGAGGATAATTGAAGTTCTCCATGACTACAACCCTGTCTCTCGTTGACACCTCCCTGATTTGCTTCCTCATTTCAGGATCCCCTTCAGGTTTTTGATCTGGAGGACGGTAGCATGCCCCTACTATTACATCACTCTTTGAGCCTGGTAATCTAACCCACAGTGATTCTATGGAGGAGTCAGAGCCCCCCTCCAGCTCTACTCTGGTGGATTCTACCCCCTCTTTGACATAGATGGCCACCCCACCTCCAACACGCCCCTCTCTGTCCCTCCTATAGAGTTTATATCCTGGAATTGCAGTATCCCACTGGTTCTCCGCATTCCACCAGGTTTCTGTTATACCTACTATGTCACTGTTTTCCCTAGCCACCAAACATTCCAGTTCTCCCATCTTTGCCCGTAGACTTTGGGCATTTGCATAAAAGCACTTATATACCTGGTCCCCCAATAAGGGCTGCATGTTTGCACCTTTATCCCTGCAGCCTTCTGTCCTGCTAGACTGGCTGTCATGTCCCATCACGCTACCACTCCCAATTCTTACTCTGTTATTACTTGACTGTTCCCAATCCTCTACACCCTCATTCCCTAGGAATGAGGAGTCCCGAACCGGATGCCCCTCGGCTCCTGTCGGCTTTCCCCCAGGGGTCAGTTTAAAAGCTGCTCTGCCACCTTCTTAATGTTACGCGCCAGCAGTCTGGTTCCGTTTTGGTTCAAGTGAAGCCCGTCCCTCTTGTACAGGCCCGGCTTGTCCCAAAACGTTCCCCAGTGCCTAACAAACCTAAACCCCTCCTCCTGACACCAGTGTCTCATCCACGCATTGAGACCCCTGAGCTCCGCCTGCCTAGCTGGCCCTGCGCGTGGAACGGGTAGCACTTCTGAGAACGCTACCTTTGGGGTCCTGGATTTGAGCTTCATACCTAGCAACCTAAATTTGGCCTCCAGGACTGCCTGGCTACATTTCCCCACGTCGTTGGTGCCAACATTCACCACAACCGCTACCTCCTCCCCAGCACTCTCTACCAGCCTATCGAGACGAGAGGTGATGTCCGCAACCTTCGCACCAGGCAGGCAAGTCACCATGCAGTCCTCACATCCGTCACAGACCCCCCTCTCTATGTTCCTGACTATAGAGTCACCCACGACAAGAAGTCACCCACAACAAGAAGCCCCCTTCCCCCCCTCCCCAGAGGAGTATCCATAGTGCGACTGGATACGAGCCCATCACCTGAAGAAGGGGTCCCCACTGTGGGATTGTTTCCCTCTTTTCCAGAGCGATGTCCTCCAGCCCTGAGACTCCCTTTCCTGGCAGCTGTGGAGCTGGCCAACTGAGGGTGGGACGATGCCTCCACATCCCTAGAAGTCTCACCCTGGTTCCTCTCTACCTGTCTCTGCTTCTCCAGGTCAGCAACCGTGGCTTCAAGGGAGCGAACCCATTCCCTGAGAGCCTGGAGCTCTTTGCACCGAGCACACACCCATGACTTGTGCCCAAGAGGCAGATAGTCATACATGTGACACTCAGTACAAAACACTGGGTAGCCCCCACCCCTCTGCTGTCTGTCTGACTGCATAGCTTTTGAGTGTAAGTTATGGGTTTATCAAAGTTTGGGTACCTTAAAGTTGTTGGAACTCTCCTCTCTTCAAGGGAAGTGCCGGGCTGTGTGTGGGGCCTGGCTTCCTCGCCCCGCTGCTGAACTCACCCAGCTGCTTAACTTGCTGTGTCTTTTTTACTTTGGCACTTTGTCCCAGTGAGGCACTTGGTCCCAGTGAGGCCACTCGCTGCTCCTGAAAGGGCTCACTCGCAAAAACTTTAGTCTTTTCAGATCAGGGAAAGGTTGATATGCTGACTTACATTTATACAAGCCTAGGCCAGTACATGCTCAAAACATTGTCTCTTCAAGCTGCTTTTCCCCCCAGCTTTATTTAGCATTTCAGCCTCCCAGAGCATCTCTTGCATAGGAAGCTGCCTTGTACTGAATCAGACCATTGGTCAATCTGGGCCAGTATTGTCCACACAGACTGATGGTAGCAGGTCTCTGGGATTTCAGATAATATTTCTCTCCATTACTCAGAGACACTGGGGATTGAACCTGGGACCTTTTGCATGCAAAGCATATGCTCTACCACTGAGCCACAACCCTTCTCCCTAATGGGAAGACCAAACAATGGGAAATTATTACAACACACTTTGACAGTAAGAACAGTCTGTGAGCGTGTAATTGCAAGTTCAAACCACATGGGAGCACCCTCCGCACATTATCCTGCAACTCCTTACATTAAAGAAGGGGACTTGCTAATGACTAAATGATCGTGTTTAATTCCTAATTAATGAATGGTGCTTTGATTTTCTTTTTTTTTCTGAGTATATTTATATTTTATTGATATAATAACATAAAAACAATACATAATTCATAAAATTATAGCAAGCACAAAGCGTCACATCCTACTAGCATACTATTCACTATTTTCTATATATAATTTCCAACTTAGCCAAAATAACACCCACAATCTATTCATTAAATCCACATATCATCACATCGTTCCTCTCTCTCTCTCTTAAAAAATCTATAAATGGTTTCCAATTATTCACGAAAAGGTTAACTGACTTTTCCTTAATTAAAATTGTAAGTTTGTCCATTTCGGCATAATCCAAAACTTTCAGCCACCAATCTTCCAACAAAGGTATCTCCGAATTCTTCCAATATTGTGCATATAAAATTCTTGCCGCAGCTATCATATATAAAAACAAAGTTTGAAATTTTTCGCCTAGATGATCATCCCACATACCCAACAGAAAAGTTTCCGGTTTCATTTGAATCTTAATCTTTAAGATCAACTCAATCTGTTTATGAATCTGGGTCAAGTACTTCTTTGCTTGGGAGCATGTCCACCACATATGGTCAAAAGTTCCTTCTTGATTTTTACATTTCCAACATCTATTCGTCACCTTCTCATACATTTTTGCTAATTTGCTTGGGGTTATATACCATCTATACATCATTTTATACATATTTTCTTTGATATTAACATTTAACGTAAATTTCAACTGTTTTAACCATAATTGTTCCCATTGATCGATTAAAATAACATGACCTACATTTTTCGCCCAATGAATCGTACATTCTTTAACCTGTTCTTCTTCTGTCTCAAACTTCAAAAGCAATTTATACATTTTTGAAATTACCTCGTCTTCAGATTTTAATTGTACCTCCAATATTGATTCTTCTTCTACAAATCCATATGCCTTCTTGTCCACTTTAAATCTCTCCAAAATTTGAGCATATACAAACCATTGGCAATTAAAATCTTCTTCCATTAATTTTTCTCTTGATTTCATTGTACAGTCTCCTTGTGAAAAACTTAATAAATTTCTGTATAGTAGTCGTTTCTCTTTTGACACGCTACTTCCAGCAAAATGCGCTTCATATGGTGCTACCCATAATGGTATTTTCTCATAAAACCTCATTTTTTATCTATTCCAAATTCTCCATAATGCATGTCTGACATAGTGATTTTTAAATTCTAAATTTGCTTTCACTTTATCATACCACAAATACCCATGCCAACCAAATCTCAAGTCAGAGCCTTCTAACTCCAATAATCTTCTATTTTGTAAATACACCCAGTCTTTCAACCACACAAAGCAACATGCTGCATAGTATACTTTGATTTTCATAATATGTAAAAGTGAAACTGCTCAAGGCCCCATATATTGAGTTAAAGGGATTACAAACCAGGTAAGCTGATATGCATTTCCTGCATGGAACTACTGTCCTTGGAGAATATGGGGAAAAAATGTCAGGATGGAAAAAGTACCCAAACCCAGAAAGGTGTAGGCCAGAATGCAAATACAAGACATCATGCAATAAGGGCCAATTGGTGATTTTGTTCTTTCCTCACATCCCCCGGCAGTCATTACGCTTGTGATTATCAGCTGTTATAGGTAGCTTTGGAGCAAAAATTGGGATAGGCAAAAACAACCGTTTCCTCCTAATCCCATGACATACCTTGCAGAACCAGTTCTACAATATATGCAGCTACCACTGTGATCCTGTACTTATACTGTACAAAATGGTGCCTGCCAGCCGTCCTCCTGTGAGATATATTGCTGTGTCAAAGCCAGGTGTAGTGTGTGCAAATACTCTCTGCAGGCAAAGTTCATCTCCACTGTGTCAGCATCACACAGATAGGAAAATGCTTGACAGCCCATTCCAACCCAACTCCTCTCCAAGTCAGGCATAAGTGTGGCCTAAGTACAGCCTAAGTTAGGCAGAAGTTATGTCTGAGTTAGGTCAGAGGTATGCCTGAGTTAGGCAGACTGCAGTTTCTGTGGCCCAGCACCACCCCAGGATCCAGGCAACACTTACCTCCCAGGCAGGCAGGCTCTTCTCCAGGCTCAGTGTCTGGCTCGGGCATGTGCAGGCCTGTGTGTCTGCACGTGTCAGCGTCCATCCATGGCAGCTGCTGCAGTGTCTGTCTCAGCCTGGTCGCAAAGGGGCTGACCGCAGGCAGGGGGGTTGCGCCAGTCATGTGGTGGACGCAGGGCAGGTGACAGATGAGCGAGGTGCCCGAGCCAGCTGCCACATGGCACCCTGTGCATCAGCCACCTGCTGCAGGGGAGAGTGGCTGTCCCCCCTCCTGCAGAAGGCGATGCCACCCCCATGCCACATTGAGGCTGCACGTGGGAGTCATGGGGGGAGCAGGGGAGGGAAGGGAAGGAGGGGGTGGGAACGTCACACACAAGGGGGGGGGCTCATGATGTCTGGAACTGCTTCTGACATGACTTGCCCGTGCGCTGCCTGAAGCCCTGGACCTCCAGGGCTGGGGCAATGCCTACAAAGAAGGCATCCTGGCGTGCATTCTGCTCTGTGCCCCGGCAAAGACCGAGAGATGCCTTGGGCTTGTCTGCTGCGAGCGTGAAGGGCTCACGCAGCTCATCGCCCCCAGATGGGGTGACGACGGCGCCTCTCGGCAGGCGCTCTGGCAGGGTGGGGGGTGGCCAGCAGCCATCATCAGGGAGTGGGAGGGGAGGCAGACACACAGGCAGGCAGACAGTGGGTGCTGGGGAGGGGCACGGGTGGGTCAGAGACAGACAGACAGACAGACAGACAGACAGACAGACAGACAACAAGGCTGGTGGGAGAGAGATTCCAAGAGAGGGGTCTGCAGATACCAATAGGGACACAGGGGTTGCTCCGCAGATGAAGGCAATGCAGAAACAGGCGCCTCTTATGCAGACGGACTGTGGGCAGAAGCGGCTGCATTACGGGCGGACCTTCGACGGAAGCGGCTGCATTATGGGCGGACCTTCGACGGAAGCGGCTGCATTACGGGCGGACGCCCTGGCTGGCGAGATCCCCGATTGCTGAGCGGCCACTACACAGATGCAGCAGCCACAAGCGGCCCCGCTATGGGCTCCGTGGCGCCTGTCACTGTTTGCCTGTCTGAGAGGCCCCCCCAACTCCCCCTCCCCTCTGTCCCATGGGGGTCTGGCAGCCTCCCGGCTGTGTTCTCCCTGGGAAGGAAGTGGCAGTCCCTGGAAGGGATTCATGCAGGGGCTTCAGTGCTGGGGGCTGACTGTGTGTGGAGGGCAATGCTTGTGTAACACGGGGCACATATGTTTCAAGGAGGCTCTGCCCGAGGGGCATCTTTATTGTTCTGGAACGTTAGCAGAGATGGCCAGGCGAGGCTGCCAGGGGTAGTCACAGCAGCCAATCTGAAAGCAGCAGCAGCAGCACACATGCCCCATGGACCTGCAGATGCAGGCTCTCCCCCTGTGGAACCACAGCCTGCTCCATAGAAAGGGGAGGGACAGCAAGAACTACAGCCAGGGAGGTGGAGTAGCAGCAGCGCCGGCAGCTGAGGAGGGTTGCAGGGCTGGCTCTCTGACCTCTGGCAGCAGAGGCAGAGGACTGTGGGGCAACCAGACTGCGGGCCCAGGGGTGCTCCCAGGAAGGTAGGTGGTAGTGGACGTTCCTGGGGAGACAAAACACAAGGGGGTGTTACATGGCAGCTGGTGTGTGGTAGCAATCGCCATTGAAGACAAGCCAGTTGCAAAAGCCTGCAGGGAGAGAAATAACACAGCTGATAGGTGTGACACACATAGCATGGTCTGAGCTGCTTACCCAGGTGTAAGGCGAGCATGATCCTGTAAGGGAAAAGGGTCAAAGAGAGAGAAGACAACACATATATTGGGTCACAACCATGGCAATCCTAGCAATACTGACCTGTCAAGTTGACCCTGTGGAGAAAAAGGGGGGGGGAACAGCTGGTGTCTACAGACCGTTAACAGCACCACCACACTCGTGGTGTTGTATGCTCACATGACAACAGGCGGCAATCCGACACAATAGTGGTAAAGCGGCATGTATCCTATATATCATAGCAGGCATTGCAGGCAGCTATCTGACTACTCATTGGTAAAGAGGCATTTCAGAGAAGGCATTGCAGGGAGACATGAGAGGGCACATTGGTAAAGAGGCATATCATGGCAGGCTATGCAGGCAGCTATGAGACAAGACATTGGTATAGAGGCATGTATCCTACCTATATTTCTATATGCAAAGAGGCAGATGTCAGAACACATGTCAGCACAACCCCTGCTCTTACCTGCACTTACCTGCTGGTGTTGTTGCCTGTGTGTGGGGGGGGAGAGGCTGGGAGAAAAACATGGGTTAGCAAATGGTAGCATGGAGACAGCTGCCCAGGCACAGCTGTAAACAGTTTGGCCAAAGCCAGAACAGCCCTCTCTGCCCTTGAGGGGGGCAGAGAGGAGAAGAGAAGAGAGAAGTGGGGTGTTTGTGAATTTTGCCCTCCACCGACAAACCCCACGCCACGTGCTCAGAGAGAGAGAGAGACTGGGGGCCTGGGGCTGGGCTTTTGTGGGAAAGAGGCTGGGTGGGGCTGGGTGCTGATAGGCTCCCTATCTTAGGCATAACTCTGTCGGTTTCCAGACCTAGCAGGCCCAACTCCGTCCTAACTCTGACCTAACTCAGGAGTAGGTTGTTAGAAATTTTCAGGAGAGGGCTGGCTTGGGTAAGGTAAAATGGCTCCTATGGGTCTCCTCGAATTTGGGTCCACCTTTTTGGTCGACCTAAATTTTGTGACAGCATTTGTGTTGGAGGGGGCGTGTCTGTGCTTGCCAGGGTCTGGAATCCAACGTTAATTGGTTGCCGCCCCCGTTACACCCACGGTCCGCCCATGGTCCGCCCACTTTTAGGTCAACTTTAGGTCTGACTTGTGCTGCTTAGCCCTTGGGTTGGAATGGGCTGTTCTTATTCCGTCGGTCGTAACTTCGACCTAACTTTGACCTAACGTCGCCCTAAATGGTTGCGTTCCAGACCTAAAGTCGCCCTAAACGACTTAGGCTGACTTTAGGTCTGACTTGGGCTGCTTGGCCCTTGGGTTGGAATGGGCTGTGAATTACCGTATTGGTCTGAGTATAAGACTTTTTTCTCCTAATTTAAGTTTTTTAACTAGGGGTGTGTCTTATAATCAGGTGCGTCTTATACGCAGGACAATACGGTATATGCAGCTCCACACTTCCGGCTCCCAGCCTTTTTCTATTTTTCCATCTGCCCAAACTATTTGCCGTTTACACTCCATGGCAGCATATAGTTCTCCCCAAAATGTCACCATGGGAAAGTCGTCTCTGTTAAAAGCACCTTATCACACGAAATAACTGGAAATGCCAGGGAGCCTATCCCTCAGAAGAGACAGAGTTCCCCTCCTCTCACTTCTATTGGTGGCATGGGATCAGACATGCTCTAAAAGTGTTAGACTGTACCAGTATCCGTTGCAAATGCAAGATTCTCCCACCTAATCGGAAGCAAATTTCTCAGTGAGCAGGAAACGAAGCATTTTCAAGAGGACAATTCCGAAACCTGCCTGACAACTTTCTCCCTTTTGATAATGGGAGGGAAATGTTCCAATTAGGAACTTAATCCCGCTCTCTTTTGCTTCAATTTATCAGCAAAGGAAAAATGAAGATTCTTGATGAGTAACTTTCATTGGTCCTCTTTGTGGGTGTGACCAGTCTCCAAACTTTGCCCTCATTTCTTACATCTGGGCAGTAGTCCAGATAAATCCAACAGCTTTGCAGAAGTCAGACGCGGTCTGTTCTTGCTGGCTGAGAATTGTTCCTCCTTGGTTCTACCTTGGACAGACAGGACAGGAGTCCAAGATGCTGCTGCAGTTGCTGTCTGTCCTCTGGGAGGCCATAACTTTGCCGGAGGTTCTACTGTTCTTGGCTTCATTTCTGCTCATTGCTGATTGCTTGAAACGGAGACGGCCCAAAGACTTTCCTCCAGGGCCCATGTCCCTCCCTGTTCTGGGCACCATGGTCTATTTGGATTTCAGGAAGCCTCAACTTTCTGCAGTAAAGGTAAAGTGGTGGAAAGGGACACTTTGAGCAGACAAGAGAGACCCCTGTCCTGATCCTTGCGTTGAACCTCAGAGGTTACCCTATATAAAGAGTACGTCCATAACATAAGCCCCTCCACTGTTGCTTGTTGTTATCATTTGGTATATAGAGCAGTGAACAGTGGTGACATCCAGAGTTGGGGAGGCATAGCCAACTAAACTCAGAGATCCAGGGGTATGGTGACCCAATGACATCTCCGCCAAACGGCGGGGTGCTGAACCTCTGCATTTTCTGTTTACCAGAGGGAAAGGCAGAGGAGAGAAGGTGAACAATTGCAGCACTTTGATGTGTTGATCTGAGAAACAACAGTTTGCACTTTGCAGCATAGAACAGACTCTGTTTCTCACATTAACACAGCGAACTGCCACAGAGAAGGGGGGCAGGTCAACCTGAAACACCAGCCAAGTTTCAAAAGGCAACCAGGACCCGAGTACAAACTTTCAGGCAAAGCAATGCCAACCCGCACTATGGACTGCTCCTCCTCATTTCCAGTGTGTGTGTATGTGTGTGTGTGTGTGTGGGGGATTTAAAGGAAGAGTGAGGAATCCCAACAATTGGGTCCAAAACCTACTGTAAGAAATGCGTCTGGTACACTCCCCCCAAAAAACCAGATCAAGTGACCTGAACATTTAACACTAAAGCAATGCCTGACAGAATTCTCCCCTCACCTAAAGATTACAAGACCACTTTCCTTCCCCCAACCCAGCTAGCCGGGTGAACCCATTGCAATGCATTCTGGGTTGAACATGGGAAAGTGGGGGAGTCACACAACACGGAACAGGCTTCTGGAGCACGATTTCAGCTAGTAGAAGGAAGAATATGTATCAGTTTGCAGCAAAAAAATGTAAGGAAACTGCTTTTTAACCTCCCCCCCCCTTTTAAACACATTTTCAGGTTTGCGCTGACTCTTCGCTATCCATGGATTTCAGTACAAATGGGGGTTCTGGGAATGGAACCCCTTCGGATATTGAGAGACAACTGTAATACCTAATTTATTCACCTCATTCTTCCCCCTTCTCCTACCAGATTGCAGAAAAATATGGCAATATCTTCAGCATGCAGTTTGGAAGAGAGTGGCTTGTGTTGGTTAATGGACAGTCTCTGGTGAAAGAAGTTCTTGTCCACCAGGGTGAAGACTTCCTAGATCGTCCAAAGTTTCCTCTCGCGCATGAGATAGCAGGGACATTTGGTGAGCGCCTTTTGTTTTCGTTCAATTGCTTACGTTTCTCAAGTTAGAAAGGAAAAGATGTTAGAATATTTTACTGAAAGAGACTTTCCTGAGTGATATATACGTCGGTCTTTGCATTTCCTATATCTGTAAAAGAAATGACAAGAATGACATTGATCTGAACATATGTCAAAGAAGTACACTTGTTCCTGAATTTGGATTAGCTGTGCCTCACACTACTAAGTCTATGTACACAGAATGCCAAACTCTAATTTGCTATTGTGTAAAACTGTCTTTGCCAGAGGGTGGCGCAGTGGGTTAAACCGCTGAACCATGAGCTGTCGATCGAAAGGTTGGCAGTTTGAATCCGCAATGGGTTGAGCTCTCATTGTTTGGCCAGCTCCTGCCAACCTAGGAGTTCCAAAGCATGTTAATGCGAGTAGATAAATAGGTACCGCTTGCGGGAAGGTAAACAGCGCTCCGTGTTTCAGCCGCATGCTACGCGCTGCGGCAAGGAGAGTCATGCCGGCCACATGACCACGGAGGCGTCTTCGGACAACGCTGGCTCTTTGGCTTTGAAATGGGGATGAGCACCACACCCTAGAGTCGGACACGATTAGACTTAATTGTCAAGGGTCACCTTTACCTAAAACTGTCTTTAGTTAGCTGCTTGTAGTGATGCAGTGGCGTAGTTAGCCACTAGGGGGCCTGGGGTGGCATCCTGTGCTACCAGGGGCTGGATTCAGTGACACACTCCCCGGCCGGCGTCACTGATTAACACCCCCACCAGTGCCATTTCTGGCTGGAAAACACACACCCCCCCCGGGCGTTTCTCGGCCAGATAAGGCTACAGAAAGCCCGGGTGGGAGGGCCAAACTTCACGGCTTCAAACATCATATATATAGTCTTCCATTCAGGTAAATACAGTAATTCCGATGCAATCCTAACGTCATAAAGCCTTTGTTAGGAAATAACACGCTCATTATCAAGCAAATCATTAATCAGGGACAAACTAGTTAAAACTAAACTTTGTCTGATTGCTTCAAGGTCCCATTGTTACACTTGCAGATATTTCAGGAGATGGAGAAGCAACGAAACACATTAACCATCACAATTTGTTTGCAGGATTGGTCTCTTACTTATAGTACTAAACGCCTTTAATGGAGATACTTTTGGAAACATTAAAAATTATAATGGCTAATTATAATAATAATAGCTACTATATGTCATAGCAGCTGGCAGAATGGCCTTTGCTGTTACCATATCTCAGTAGCCTTTGATAGAATCTGAAGTCAATTTTGAACCTAGCACAGTCTAATCTAATCAGCATCCCAATCCTATCCTGGGCCAGCCCAGAGCATGCAGTGATGTTGGTGCAGCCTTCACTGCATGCTTTGCTCCAGTCAGGGATCAGGAAGGAACACAGAGATAACTGAAGATATTTTATACTTTTTATTCTGCCACTGACTAGTCCCCAATCAGCAGGTTGTGGATCTGCACAATCTATTTTGCTGGCATAAATCCAAGTATGTCCAAAGGGGCATATTGAGTCTGGGCTGGGGGTGTATGATATCAGCGTTGATACTGATATCCATCCTACTGGGTTGGCCAACCTTCCACCATTAGGTCCTCTGCGTTCTTAAGAGTTGTGTAGAAGACAGAAGCTTGGCAGCTGCAACTGCTGATTGTGCTGCTAAAGCAGCTGCACCTGCTGAAATGCCCTCACCTAGTCAACCATTAAAGGTCCAGGAAGGTTCATGTTGAAAGGTTGGCCACCCCTGGTCTACTTGGATCTGCGCCATTTCTTTTGCTGGCATAAATCCAAGTAGGTCCAAAGGGACACGGCCGATCTCCATCCTGGCCTGGCCTTGACACATCCCCGGCTCAACCCAATCTTCTCCTGGAATTCCCTCTCCAAAAATTTGACTGCTCTGATGGGGCCCCTGCAAATACCTTGCAAATCAGTGTAACACGGCCCCTGCCACTTGCCCTTTGAGCCACTCTGGCAGTGTCCACCAGAATGGCTCCGGGGGTGAGTGGGAGAGGCTGCATCACACCAGTTTGCAAGGCGCGCTTCAGTGCCTTGCACCACGTACGGTGCCGCACACCCACCAGGAACACCACTGTGCCTCAGCATTCTGTTGTCACGCGCCTGGGGTCAACAGGCCTTGTGCTGATGGAGCATGAGGCCCAGATAGAATTGGGCTGTAAGGCTGAAATCCTATAACATTTACTTGGGAGTAAGCATCATTGAACTCAATGGGGCTCACTTCTGAGTAGACCTGCATAAGATTGTACTGCAAGTCTTGTAATTATAGTTGTAAGCCTCTACAAACTTAAATGAGAGTACAGTGTGCCCTGGGTATCTGCATCGATATGGTTCTGCTCCCACCCCCACCACCCGCCCGCCAGATACCACAAATCTGTGGATGCTGGAATCCATGGGGTGGCAGGATTGCGGCACCACAAATACTTACAGTGCAGACATGCAGGTTTCTCCATAGGTTGTGCCGTCCCATGGCCCACTCCTTGGGCCGCCCTGCGCTTCAGAACATCTACTGGACACGACCAGAAGTGACTTCCAGTTGATGTTCCCAACTTCCGGTCACATCTGGGAGGTGACATAAAAAGTTCCTCTGTCGATAATGTTTTGTCAACATTTTGCTGGATGTAGCATGGCAGTTGGTCTTGCTGAGGGACAGTGAACCAAGACTCAGTGCATGCCTTGGAACTGCACTCCCTGAGGTGATGAGGTTAGCTAGGAGCTTAGTCTTTGTTGTTTTCTGTCTACCTGGTATTTTTTCCAAACTGTATTCTAATTTTTGCTGCTATTCCTCCTTCCCTTTATTACATTTATAAAATCTAGCTCATTTGTGTGTGCTTACCGCAGGGAGGATATTGGTTCAGTCTAACTCCAGTTCTGACTACCGAAGTCACGCTCTTGTATCTGGTCAGTACTGGGACAAGGGGAGGAAGAGGTGTTGTGGCTTGCAAGTCTCTTCCCTTTTCCCTAGTAGCTGGGACACCTGGGGACCTTCAGCATCCTAGTTGATCTAGCCAGGTTGCTTTCTGCCTGGGATTATTGTCTCTTTCAAACCAACCCATGGTCAGCCGGGTGCTGCGGAGTTCATTTTTGGAGGGAGGGGGGGTTGATTAGTGTGCTGGCTGTGACCCCCGCCCCCACCAGCACCAGTAGTACCAATAAAGGTATTACCATTCTATAGCTTTTGGATATTTTTCTCTTGTACAGCAATACCTTGCACTTTCATCTGGGACCAGAGCATGGATGAAAGTCCAAAATGGATGAATGTCAAAGCATAGCCTTATTTTGCTTGCAAATTTATATTGGCAGGTGAAAAACGCAAATAACTAACTATAGTATGTTATGATAGTTTATTCTTATTCTTGTTCATTTTATTGTTAATATAGATTATAGATTTATAGATATATTTAATATTCTAATTCAGAGCAAACTTTTATCGTAGATTTTATAGCATTAAGTATGGGTTGATTGGGGGTCGGGGGTCTATTTTATTTTAATTTTTTGTCTTAATTGATGTTCATGATGTTTCCTTTGGCTCTGTATTGGTAACATTTGCGCTCGTCTGTGACTGCAATAAAGATTGACTGATTGATTGAACATACGCAAATGAATGTGTGAAACCTAAATAAACAGAAATAAAAGAAAAATAAAAGCATAAGAACATCAACAAACATCTTGGACGTTTAGATGAAATTTGAAGTGGTTATAATTGAAAACAGCTGAAACAGCAAAGAGAGGTAAGTCGTATGGATGACTAATATTTTTGTAGATTTCCAAATGTGTTCAAAGTAAGCAAATAGAATAGCCTAAGTTGCTTCCAGTTTGAAAGGAATGTTACTGTTAACCCTTCCCATACAGGACTGGTTTTCTCTAATGGTCTTAGTTGGAAACAGCAAAGACGATTTGTTTTAACTACTCTAAGAAACTTTGGTTTGGGGAAGAAAAGTTTAGAAGAACGAATACAGGATGAGAGCAGATACCTTACGGATGCAATTGAAGAGGAGAAAGGTAAGAAGTAGAGCCAACGGCTTGTACAATCCATAGACTGCTGTTTTAAAGGAACAAGCCCCCAAATTATATTGGCTGTGGTATAAAGTTCTATAATGCTCCAGGGTCCAAATGTAACCCTTGATGTGTTGCCACACCATAGTACAGTCCGGAGAAAATCAGCGAAAAGCTCCACCGGCTCTTTCCCACAGATGTTTGTAGCGTTTCTGCTGACACCATGGAGCTCTGTCTAGATTTGGAAAAGCATCGTTTTAGAAACTGGTGCATCCTTTTAATTAATTCTGTCTCTGATGAGGACCGTCCTTGACCATTTCAAATGCCATTCTTGCAAAACTGATCTTTCTCCCGCTTGTGCTTGGCAATGCAGAATATACAGTATACTGATGCTTCCAGCAAATATGCTATACCTATAGCTGTTCAATTTTCATTATTTATTTTATTTATTTTATTTTTCACATTTTTTATACCGCCCTTCCTCCAAGGAGCTCAGAGTGGTGTACATATTTCCTCCCCTCCTTTTTGTCCTCACAACAACCCTGTGATGTAGGTGGGGCTGAGAGATAGTGACAGGCCCAAGGTCACCCAGGAAGATTCATGGCTGAGCGGGGATTTGAACCTGGATCTTCCAGGTCTAAGTCCGACTCCCAAACCACTACACCATCCTGGCTCATTAGTAATTTAAGTGTAATGTAATGTAAGTAAGTGTAATGTAATGTAATGTAATGTAAGTGACATTAGTAAGTGTCACTCTGGCTACAAGACTCCCTCAGTGCATCTTTATATTCAACGTGTCCATCCATAGAATTTCACCTGTAGTCATTCTGGAGTCTGGACCCTGGGTCTCCTGCCTAAACTATAATGAAGTCCGATGCCTGCTGTAAAATATCAATGAACTGCATGTATCGTACTTACGCAGTCTCCATAGTCCTGTGGAATTCTTGTATAAGTTACTGAGCTTGCTTTAAATAATGAATAAATACTACATGACTTTTCCCACACTGTTCCCCACACTGTCCTCATTCTCTAATTTCGTAATAAGGAAGCCATAAGCAATCTAATCACTCCAGTAATACTTCTTTTCTTCTTCCAGGGCAGCCATTTGACCCTCATTTTCAGATCAATAACGCTGTTTCAAATATCATCTGTTCCATTGTTTTTGGGGACCGCTTTGATTACCATGACAGTCGTTTCCAGAAGTTACTGCGGATATTGGATGAGACGATGGTCCTTCAGGGAGGTATCTGGGCCCAGGTACAGCTTCCTTGAGATCTTATAAACAGGCTGGACAGAATCACTCTGGTCCCCTCAGACATGATCCCCAATTCACAATACTGTCTCGCACCTCCTTTTGAGCATTCTCCTTCTTCCAGTTTTCTCTTTGTCATGTAGGTAGTTCTAGTTGCATCCTTGACCCTCTTCTCTACATTTAGCATTACGTCTTATGCTACTGAGGTCCAGAGGCGTCGCTGGAGCGTGGCGGGGGGGCGGGCCGCCAGGGGGTGAGGCGCGCACCCCGTGCGCGTCACCTCTGTGACGCGCGCCACCTTCGGACGCTCCGAGGCCGGCCCGGGAGCCGGCCTCAGAGCGTCCGACCCCGTCGGCGCTCCAGGACCTCCATGTAGCGCGTTCATCCGGGTATTTTTCGAATTTTCGCGCATGCGCAGACCGTTTTGAGGGCAAAAGGTCCTCCAAATGGTCTCTGCGCATGCGCGAAAATTCAAAAAATACCCGGATGAACGCGCTGCATGCTGGAGCGCCGACAGGGTCGGATACTCCGAGGCCAGCTCCCGGGCCAGCCTCGGAGCGTCCGGAGGGCGACGCGGGGGGGAGGACCCCTGCCCCAGGGTGTCGCGCGTCCTAGTGACGCTACTGCTGAGGACACCTAGGTTTCCAGTGTGTATCTTTTCAATAACATTAGCCCCTGCCCCTGCACTCCCGGAAGGCTTCATTTCAAGCCTTCCAGAACTCAGGGTGGGCGGGAGAGACCAAAACATGCACCGGTATTGGTGAATTTATGCTCCATGGCTGCGAACACAACTCTCTGACTGCAAGAAAGCAGCCACAGACCACAAAAATCATACTGCAGCTCGTCCTCGCGATGAGACCGCAGTTGTCTCCCAGGGGTACAGCATCCCCCGGCCCTCCCTTAGCAACGCCACTGTCATTTACTCTCTTGATTTAGCATTGCTTCCTATGCTGCTGCGGACACCTAGGTTTGTAGTGTTTGTCTTTTCAATGACATTCAGAAAAAGATATTTACTACAGCCTTCCACAGACTTTCAGAATACAGGGAGGAAATTGCATGTTCGAATGTCCCCTCAAGGTCATGGATACATGACCATGGATAGCTGAACATGGATAGCTGGCACATCAAGCAGATTTGTAGAGTAGAATCCTTCTCTCTGTCATACTAGCTTTCCAGAGGCAAGGAGTTGGGAGTTGGTTTTTACACAAGGAATAGTTAGCCATGTTCCTCCATCGTGCTAAAATAGAATTACCAAGCAACATTGAAAAATTGGTCTATGTCTGTATTCAGAACTAAAGAGTGAGTTTATGCTTTGTGCTCAGCATGGGGTTGCTAAGATAAAGGATAGCCCTGTGAAGAGTTCTAAACACACATGCATGCACACCAACTATAATGTTTGGAATGGCTTTCAATGCAGAGAGAGGTTGTTGTATGAAATCTCCATGACTTCCAGGAGGTGTGTGTGTGTGCATATTTTCCAAAAGATGGTAGTCTTCTGCAGGAGAAATCATTCCTTGCTTACATATTGTGTGTGTGTGTGTGTGTGTGTGTGTGTGTGTGTGTGTGTGTGTGTGTGTGTGTGTGTGTGTGTGTGTGGTAGCACCCCCATGTCAGGTGCAAGGTATGATCTACAGTTTCTACCTTAGAGCTGAGAAGTAGAGAACTCGTTGTGGAGGTGCCGTTTTCAATTACATCTCCGTGGTAAGTGTCATGTCTGCTCCTCTTGTTCTGTGAGAGTGTGTACTGTTTCTTCTGTTTCTCTACAACAGGCTGTCTGAAAGATATCCTTTCTTTCTGCTTGCTTCATTCTCTTGAGAGTGATATGATGCTCTGGTGGAATGGAGCAGTATGTTAAAATAGATTTGTTTTTAAACATCGCTTAATGTATTACCCTTGCACCCACCCACTCCAATAAAGCACACCAGACAAAAGAAAGCGCCACTTTATTTATAAATAACATTCCCGCAGTGCGGGGGAAAAACCTAACTGAACTCCCCAAGTCGTGTGGGCACTAAATAGTGGAAATGGTGAAAGCTAACCGTCTGCTTCCTCCAGATCTTAAATGGCCGTCAACATCTTGTCTTCAAGTCACCCTTGGTCGATGACCGAGGGAGCCTATCACAGCCAACCCCGAAGGTTCGAGGCAACAGAACAGCGTACATTCCCACAGGCCAGATCAAGCGGTGGTCTTTGCATATTCCAGCCAGGGGGCTTGCCAGCCAGCCTCGCTGACCTGATCAAGTGTCATCTGAGTGGTTCTGGCTCACGTCCTGACCTTGCTGACCTCAGAATGTACGCGGATCCCGCACGACCTACATACCCAACCCTCACGCCACCTGCCTAAAGTGACTGCTATGGTCAATAAAACTATAGCTCCCATACCCAAAGACAGTCTGGGGTAGGCAAAAAAAGCCGCTAGCCAACCACCAACCCGTTTGATGGCAATATATATATATATATATCTTACCCGGCCCCCACTAAAGAGCAACCATCTAATCTCAGACTGTGATATCGGAATGGAAGGAGTGGCTCAAAGAATCAACAATGATTGAGGGCCAGGCTAAAATGCTGTCCAGTTCCCTCCCTCAGCCGCACCCCTGACTGAGGCCCCAGCCAATCAAAGGGCTGCAATTTGCCACCTTTGTTCTGGTGTGCCTGTGGGGGCAGGGCAAAACCCGAGTGAAGTGCTATAGCACTTCATGGCCATTTTCTATAATAATAGAAGTTTTTATAATCAAGTTATAGGAAATTAGAACTTGGAGTTCCAGAAGGACTCCGGAGCACAGCACTCTCATTATCTGAATATGAAATAGAACTCCTTTGGAATTAGTGGTGATGGGGAAGAGATGTGATTTTAGAGAAAGTGATGAGGGATATGATTGGTTGTGAGTAAAGGAGTCAGATAGAAGTTGACAGTTGGGAAGGGGGATGTTGGTCAGCAAGAGAAAGGGAAGCGCAAAGGTTCACTTTCTCCTCCGAATGGAACAATTCTGCCTGAATAGCAATATGGCATAAGTAGAAGCATTGGTTTAAGTGTGTGTGTTTTTAACTGATGGTTTTATTTCAAAATAACTCGCTTGGTTTGATTAACATTATTTGAAGCAGGAACAATATAAAGTGTTGCCTTGAGGGTACTGGAGAAAGGAAAGAAAAATCTCGCATAGTGGCAGTGGGCTGGAGATTCCAGCAAGTCAATATTTCTCAGGCTAAGAACACGTCAAGAATATGTTCCTGTTCTACGAGGTTCTCTGGAAGTTCTAATTTGTTTCCCTCCACGCTGCATAATTTTGGTTTTTTGTTTCCTCAGCTGTATAATGCCTTTCCAACTCTAATGAAGTACCTACCAGGACCTCATCAGACTATTTTTAAAAACTGGGAACAAATGAAATCCTTTGTGAAAGAAAGAATTGAAAAGCACAAAGAAGATTGGAATCCATCTGAAACCAGAGATTTCATTGACGCTTATCTAAATGAAATGGCCAAAGTAATGGACAAATTAAAACAAACTAGCTTCTTATGACTTCTCTTCAACGTTACTATTTACTCTGTTTGAATTCAGTGTGTGACTGTGTATATGTGTGTGTGCATTGGCATATGAAATGATGTGTTTTTGAGGAGGCATTCAATTTTAATTGACATGACACATGTCTGTCATGTTCCAGAGCATTTCAACAGTTGTCATAACCAAAATATGTTGCCGCCGGTTTTGCCCCTCCCTGCCCCTGTTCCGCCCTTCCCCTCCCACCTCTCCTGCTGACGTACCTGCTCCAGTGCGAAAAGCCGGCATCGCAGGAAGGCGTCAGCCTTCTCATGTCGTCCCAGCAGTACGCTTTTGCAGCAGTGCCGGTGGAAATCTCATTCCACCAGCACTAAAGCCCAATAGCTGTCAGCTTGTCTGAACGATGCAACCACCAACCCTTTACTCTCGCGTATCATTCACCTCCAGCAATGGTCTCTCCTCTCAGCAGCTCAGGTAGTGAACTCTCGGGCAGTTGGAACAAGAGTGACAACTTCCGTCTGCTTAGAAGTTTTTTGTCACTTTGTTGGTTGTGAAATCATCTGATTTCTTCATCTCGGCCACCTCCTTCCTGGTTGCTAGGCACTTTTTAGTTGCTAACCAGCCTAGCTGTCCCAGATAGAGAAGGGGCCAGAATTTACATTTCCCACTCGCCGTCTGGCAACAGCTTTCTGTAATTTGCATCCCAGCTGCTGAGATGTTAGCTGGCCAAAACCCGAAAAGGCACAGGCAGAAAATACACGGAAAGAAACAGGGAGCACAGGAAAACGTAAGGTTTCATGACAACCTTTCTTTATTAGAGCTACACTTTGCTTAATGTAATGTCAGCTTGTCATTCTCAAGGCTCTTGACATGAACAAGGGCACTCCATATGAAGTAGAGGCTTTCCTACAACCCATGCAGGGGGGCGTTGATGCGACAACCCCCACGTGACGCCATAAGCAACGCTCCCTGGGGACATGACGTTATTTTTGCACGCCGCCGCCAAATTTCAGCGGCAGCGTGGCTCAGAAAAGCCTGTGTCTTTTCGGGTTTTGTCCAGCTAATATCTCAGCAGCTGGGATGCAAACACCAACCCCCCCCTCCCCTGCCGCCACCACTTTCCAAGGCTTTTTGGAACCAAATCTCTTCAGGGCAGGCGGGAGGGTGAAAAAACAAAAAAGAAAAGATGGCCAGCACAAAAATATGACAGGAGCAATGACGGAGGTGGAGACCAGGCAATGCGTCCAGGAGGCAAGTACACCCCCCTCCGCCCTGGGGCCCCCTGCCCTCCTGCCCCCCTAACGATGCTGCTGATATGAAGTTCCCTTGAATTAGACATATTGCAGAGATCTTAGATCTCACTATGATCACCTGGTGTTGAGACGATGCTTTTCTGACAGCTTAACCCACTGGTACATTTGTGTGTTTTATTTTAAAGGATGCTGCTGCTTCCAGCTTCCATGAACAAAACCTTCTAATGTCAGCACTGGATCTCTTTCTTGCTGGAACAGAAACAACTTCTACAACCCTGCGCTGGGCTTTACTGTACATGGCAGTTTATCCAGAAATTCAAGGTAGAATTGTAGTTTCTCTGTCTTTCATTAATTTACCAACTCCAATACAATACTGTAATGCAGGGGTGGGGAACCTTTTTCCTCACAAGGGCCATTGTAATGTATACAAATTTGTTTATTTAGTGCAAAAAACCCCACACCCGGGTCTCCGGAGGCTCCGCGCTCAATGTCTGAGGCCGCCGCCGCCGCCGGCTCCGCGCGTCACCCCCGAATCCGGGAGAGGGCGTCTGCGCCTCCTACCTCGGCCGCTGGCTCGGCCCCTTCTGATCAGGCTCTTGTCACAATTTCGCTCATGCGCACAATGCCAATGAGGGCAAGAGGGCAAGCTGTTGCCCTCATCGGCGTTGTACGCATGTGCGAAATCGCCGGCGAGGGCCTGGTCAGAAGGGGCAGAGCCAGCGGCTGAGGAGGAGGCGCCGAGCTCCTCTCCCGGGCTTCGGGGGTGACGTGCGGAGCAGGCAGTTTGTGAATCAAGACAGTAGCAGGCCAACACCCCCGTGGGGGGCACCGCTGCCACACACACACCCCACGGGACGCCACACACCCGGCCGCTGGGGGAGTGTGATGTCATCTTTGTGCGCCGCCGTGGTGCGGAAACACACCCATGCTTTTCGGCCCCCTTTCATCCTTGCTGATGATGAGCAATGGGACTCATGCTAAATTGCTAAAGATTAGCAATGTTCTAGTATATGTTGTTGTCTACTTCCAGCCGCGGCCCACTATTTTGGGCTAGTGGGCTATTAGTAGAGGCCTCAGCAGTATGAGAAAACTCTGTGTCTTTGGCATCCCAAAAGGAGGAGGTTGAAACCCCCTTGGGGCAACGCTGCCCCTTTTACCACAGGACAGGGCCAGGTAAATCGGGGGCGGGGATGAGGGGTGACAGCCCAGGAACTGGAGGGCTCAGAGCTACATAACACACTCGAGGCCAATGATGAGGCAGGCTCTGGACAGGCTACCTGCGGACTGCTCAGTATCTGCTCCCCTGTGGTTCAGGCTGGGCCAAGCCGAGGGAGAGAGCCACCAGGAGACAGGAAGAAGAGGAAGCAGGGTGAAGCAACTCCCTCCCCACCACAACTCTGAGGCCTGGTGGGGATTCCTGTTGCTCATCCAGCAACCTGATTTTTCCCAACCCTCTTTACCATGGGACTAAGAAGAACCCTGACACCAGTAGGACACATCCCCTCCAGCAACTCTGCCTGGAGGATGGAAGAACTTACAGTGATATAGTTATACTGTAGGTCAGGGGTGCACAACTTGGCAGTGGGTAGGGGCCGAAATGAATAGACTAAACTTCTTCGGGGCCGCAGATAGGTGTCGCGGGGGGCGTGGCAAGGAACCATGATGTCACTTCCTCAGGAAGTGACATCACAGGGGGCATGTCCATGAGCCAGAAAATCTCCGGAAATGCAACATATTAATAAATAAATAATGAACCACCTGTGGCTCTTTAACATATAAAGTGCAGCTCTCGGAAATATGTTGGCTTCTTAATGCTTCTGAAATATTGTGGCTCTCAAACATCTGAAGTTTATTGTATGTGGCTCTTACATGAAGCAAGTTTGGCCACCACTGGTATATACCGTATATATACCCATCAATCATCCTCATCAGGGCCTTCCCTTCTGAAACCTTACATGGCGCGGAGGTTCCGTGTTGGGAAAAGTATTTCCTAAGAAACTCTGTCTTGCATGTTCTGCAGCTCTCAAATGCATAACCGACCAGCAGAGGAAAAATGTGGCCACCCCGAAGTGAGGGTCCAACGGCCTGAAGAAGAGCTGAAGCATCACAGAATCGGCCGCCGGTCACATCGGCGAGCTTAGATGTTCATTCACTCCTCCCAGAGCCTCTGCAGGACTTTCAGCCAGAGCCCATGCTTACCTCAACATCCTGGGATTTCTTCTTCCAGCAATTCACAGTCACGTTGCTTCCTAAGGAAGTCGCCATCATCATAGCAGCCCAACTTCCCTGGGGATCTACGTCATAACCGCTGTGCCAACACCAACTCCGGCACTTCGGTAATGCAGCTGGAAGCTTCGGAATTGTCCGCTCCTCGACGATTCCGAAGCTTCCAGCCGCGTTACGGAAGCACCGGAGTTATGGGACGTGCTTGGCTAGAGCGGCCCGACAAAGAAGCAATGTTGCCGCTCTAGCCAAGCACTTCCCATACCTCTGTCGCTTCTGTAACGCGGCTGGAAGCTTCGGAATCATCCGAGGAGCGGATGATTCCAAAGCTTCCAGCCGTGTTACAGAAGCGCCGGAGTTATGGGAAGTGCTTGGCTAGAGCGGCCCAACAAAGAAGCAATGTTGCCGCTCTAGCCAGAAAAGGGGATGAATGTCCCCTTCCCCCAAAATGAGCCTTGGCCTCACTGGCAAAGGCCGCATTCTGCTCAGGATGCAGCGACCTGCCATTTAGGCTGGACGCTGCAACTTGCACAGGATTGGGCTGCCTGGAATATGAAGCATATTGCATTTGTTTATTTAGATGAGGTGAATGATTTGTTCTTACTGACTTATGCTTCTCCTGGCATGGAAGAGGCAGACTCTCTTCTCTTGGGCAAATGAAAACTGATCAGGTTTATATGCAATTTTGCAAATTCTACTTTCCTCACTCTTTCAACTATCTCATCTTGTCTAATGAAGCCTAGCATGTCAGTTTGTTTTTCTTGTATTGTTATTTTGTTTGTAGCAAAAGTCCAAAGTGAAATAGACTCTGAGATTGGCCAGTCCCGCCAGCCAAGAATGGATGACAGGGACAGCATGCCTTATACGAATGCGGTAGTTCATGAAGTTCAAAGAATTAGCAACATTGCGCCTTTTAGTGTTCCCCGGATGACAACTAAGGACACAGATCTGGCTGGGTTCCGTGTGCCCAAAGTAAGGACTTACGACAATGTATCGTTCTTGTCTTTGTTTATTCCTCCCTAGAGATGCCAAGACTTTAAAACAGACTTGAGGTGAGGTGTGTCATACCCTTCAGTTGCATTCTTAGAGGAAAGCTTATGCACTCAGTTGTAGATCTGGCCCTTCGTGCTGCAGTGTTGTACTTTGTAAGGCTGTGACAAATGGGACCCCAGATGTGCGCTGTGGTCTTGGTACTACCCTGACAAGAAAAGTCGCAAGAATGTTGGAACCCAAGTAGGACTAAGACGTGCTAAATCCATCTAAACGTGTTCTAGGAGTTTTGAAAGAATCTTCTTCCAGGTCCCATGCCCATGGCAGAATGATAGCCTTCTCCTACTGTGTGCTTGCTTGCATGAATCAATTCATGCAGAAGGTTTGGCTCAGTTGGCAGAGCGGCCGCCTCACATGCCTGAAAATCTGAGGGTGGCAGTTCGAGACGCCTGGAAGTATCTATGTGCTGTCACAGAGACATGCCGCTGACGAGCTACAGAGTCTTTGTGTGAGAGAAAGTTGCAGCTGGCACTCTGAGTGTGAATCGGGATTGCCATCATTCGAAGCATGGGAGGCGAAAGCCAGAGAGAGGCCAGACTGTGAAGGAAACCACCTGGAATGAAGAGTTCTATGCAAGACTAGAACATTTTTGCATTATTGTAAGAAACCCCTTGGGATTTAGCATGCCTGCCTATCTAAACTGCCTTTGAATTAAAGTCAGAGGAGACATCCGATGACCAAGAAAAGACGGTATAGAAATACTGGTTGTTATTAATTCCAGAATTATTGCTGAGTAAGCAATAGTGTGAGGCACCATCACCCCATTAACATTTTAAAAACTCAATGGCCCTATCGACTAAAAAAGGAAAAAGGAGAGAGTGAGGGAGTGAGAGAGAGGGGGGGGAGTGTAAAATAATCCTTTCCTAAATATATGAATTTAAAGTTTTTGGGAGTTGATGCCAAATGTAAAGCAAACTAATTACATAAATTTTCAATCAGATGATAAGCTATGTAATTCTTGTGGAATATTACTAGCAGTAATAATAAAAAAGAGAACTGATTCTGATACAATGAAGGTTCTAGTTAGCCAATGAAAAGTGACAGTTGGGAGTTGAAAGGAAAGTTAAAGATCATAAAGATTTAGAAGGAGAGTTCTAGCTAGAGAAGTGATTCAGACAGAAGGAAGGTTCTAGCTAGCCAAAGAAAAGTGAAAAGCTAGAAAGTGACATTTGGGAGTTGAAAGGAAAGGTATAGATCATAAAGATTGGTGGACACAAGAAATACCTAGGGGAAAAAAAAACCTGAAGCATGAAGTAGTCCTAAGAACAAATATAGTCCTAAGAAGAAACTGTTAAAACAGTTTCTAAAGATTTTAAAAAGATTTTATTTGACAAAAAAAAGAATGTTAGTACTCAACAAACACAGGAGATACGAAGGTACCCCCGGATCTAGATTTGCACCTTTAGGGGTTGATTAGAACGAAATCCTTAATGATGTTTTTAAGCATTTGTACGGGTAATGTAAAAATCGAGTCAATATCTCATCGGGTCTAAGTAGGCTTGCCATATTTTCTTGACCATCAACCGGGACACACACCCCCATTAAATAATTAAATAATTGAAAAAGTAATTAAATAATTAATTAAAAATACATAGAGAAATACAAGCGCGTCTGCAATTTCTATTTATTTATTTATTTATTTATTTATTTATTTTAGCCAAGAAATAAATAATTAAAGAAAGAAGATGAATTTTAAAATATAGGGGGCCCGCAATTTTTATAAGCGTGCCCGCAATTTTTAATTATTTATTTATTTAATATATGAACTAAATAAGTAAATAATTAAAGAAAGCAATTTAATTATCAAAAACTATTGCCGCATAAAGAGCGTCCGCAATTATTTATTTATTTATTTATTCACTTAAATAATTAATTAAGTTTACTTACTCCATCGTCGGCAGTGCTGATCTGGTAGTGCTGCTCCTTGAGTCTTCGTCGTGCTGCTGCATTCTCGTCGTGCTGCTGATCCGGAGAGAGACTGCCCGGGGCCGGCTCGCGCGGCTCCAGGTAGTCGCTCGTTCGCCCGCTCCCTCACTGGCTCCGAGCCAGTGAGACAGCGGGCAAACGGCCTACTCACCCGCTGCCGCTGCTGCCACCATTTTGAAAATAGAGTTACCCAGGCGCCAGCATTCTGGCTCGCGAAATCATGCCCTCACGAGATTTGGGCGCCGGCATCTTCGATCTCACGCGATTTCACGAGCCAACATGCCGGTGCCCGGGTAAGTAACTCTATTTTCAAAATGGCGGCGGCAATCCGGGATCACGGAATACCTCCCAGGATGGCGGGACCCGAGCCCAAAATCCGGGAGGGTCCCGGGCATTCCGGGACGTATGGCAAGCATAGGTCTAAGAGATATTGAGGAATCTGTGAAAACACATTTGACCCCTTTTCACCACCTTAGGGGTCGAATTTCTAATAATCCCTTCTCAGTGGGTGCTTATGTCATGGAAGGAATATACTCCCCGAATTTCATGTTTCTAGGTCCAGGGGTTTGGGCTGGGTGTTGAAGAATGAGGACATTTTTATTTTTATATATAGATTAATATGCTAATAGTTTTCAGTGACTTCATTGTTGTTTTTGAGGTTTAAACTACTTAAGGAATGTGCCCTATCGTATCCCTCCTCCCAGGCCCTTGCAGCCGACATGGAGCTACCTGGCATAAGCAGACAAATGCCCACTTGCCTAGAGTAGACCTCTAGCCCAGGTGCTCCCTGGATAGGATACAACATGGGCCGCATGGCCTATGCTGAATGGCCTATGACAGGGGAGGATATGATTGAGCTGCCTGTAAAATACAGGAATTGCATAATAATAAATGACAAAAATGGCCACAATAAAATATATCCTCTCTGTAAGTTAGTGGTTATAGTTGGTCTTTAATCTAGGAAAGGGGATCTCAACCGTCTTGGCGCGGCACACCTCCTCTTGGTCTGCCTCTGCACCGAGTGCCATCGGAAGTATATGGTGATGATGTCATCGCCAATTTCTTCCTTCTTTTCGCCATGCCTGGAAATCAAGCAGTAAGGGGGCAAAGGTGGGTGGAAGGGTCCTTCCCAGCATGGGAAGCACACATGCTCGAGCTCTGCCGACTCGGCAAACTCAAGCCACCATTTTTAAGGGCTCCAGCGTGTTCACCATGGCGGCCATTAATTTGTTGGCCGGGGATTCGAGTACCACTGGTTCAGAACCCCTGATCTATGAGGTTAGTACTGTTGTAGACTTACAGGTTATTTTACTAAGGGTACCTTCTGAAGTGTTTATATACTTTTCTGCTTCTTCTTTGGCAGGGAACTATTATGATTACCAACTTGACATCCATATTGTTTGATAAGGATGAGTGGGAAACTCCTGATGTCTTTAATCCTAACCATTTCCTGGAAAATGGTCAGTTCAGGAAGAAGGAAGCATTCATGCCCTTTTCTGCAGGTAACAGTTAATGGATTGCCTACAAATGCTCAGTCAGCCAATCAGCATTTAATGACTACCTTTCTCGGCAAGACACACGACGAGTGGTATGGGAATAATACTTTCCCAAACGTTACTTACATGTATTTTGCTAAGAAAAGCAATTGTTTTAAACGCTTGCAAGACTTGTGTTTTGTATTTAGTTGTCAGTACTCAAGGAGAAAATTATTGAACGAAGCTGCTTTGACCAAACAGCATATTTATTCCTGAGCCTGTTGTTTCCAAACATACGTAAATAGTCCTTTGTGAAATTTTACATGTGATGTTGTATTCTCCACCCCACCTCCACACACCTATTTAGGAAGAATGTCATCAATGAAATCCTACAGCACAATCATATGCATGTCTACGCAGAAGTAAATTCTGTTCAGTGGAGCTTGCTCTCAGGGAAGTGTTCATAGGATAGCAGTCGGTTCGTTAGAGGGTTTTTTTGGTATGCTGTGGAGTATGAAGCAGTAGTTTTCCTGTGTGCCCATTGTCATGAAAACAGATTTCTTGCTATCAAAAGCATTAGCTAACATGGCTATTTCCCTCCTCTTTTCCAGGAAAGCGAGCTTGTCCTGGAGAGCAGCTGGCTAAGATGGAGCTTTTTCTTTTGTTCACTGCCTTACTGCAGAAGTTCACGTTCCAGGCTCCAAAAGATGTGACATTAAGTTTTAACTTCAGACTGGGCATGACGTTGTCCCCCAAGCCATACCGGATATGTGCACGCCCTCGTTAAGCCAAACAATTCTGTCATTGCTCCTCCTAGTAGAATTTAGGTTAGCTGACAACAACCCCCATTGTTCTGTTCTGAAAGCCTGCTGTTGAGATCAGTATCAGTGACTGGAAGACCTGGTTTTTTAGGCCTTGTTGTTCCTTCTGTACTCATCCTGCAGTTCAAGTGACCTGCAAGGTAACAACAGAACTAGGTAGCTAGGCTTTTAAACCCTGGTTTGCAGCCATTTACATCCGTAATCCCAGCCAAAGCAGGATCAGATTGGGATTCTCATAAACCCCAACGAAATAGGATGAGTAGACTCTATTGGAGTGGCAGTGTGCTCTCACTCTGTGATTCCATCCTGACAAATCTACCACGACACATGAGGACCATAACAAGTAGGCAGCATGTGTGCATTTCTCATTTAGTGTTTATGTCTTACATCTCAAACCATAAAACTCAAAAGCTTGCATTAGGATCCTAACCCCGTTCCCTCTCCCTTATTCTCCTTTGTTCTGTGCCAGCAAAATAACTGGTGCAGATCTGTGGAGACCCATGGGGGTAGTGGAGGCTTACCCCAAAGTAAGGGAATGAAAGTTCCCTTACCTTGAGGAGACCCTCAGTTTGCCCCGGCACCCCCATCCCATTCCCAACGTGCAGGGAGGGGGTGACGCGCCTGCTGCCCCCCTCCCCCTGGTTCTTCTTCATCCCATTCGGAACTTACAGGGCAGAGGATTCTCGGCGGTGCTGCTTTCCCCAGTGCTGTTTCTGCAGGCGCAAACAGCGCCAAGGACGTATGTTCTGCCGAGAATCCTGTAAGTCCCAAATGGGATGACGGCCCTCCCTGCGCGTCACCCCCCAGCCACGCCAGTGGGCATAGGCACGGCTGCATTGTTGGGGGGGGGGTGATTTAGCTGGAATTGGGCTGTAAACCACATCAACTCAAAGTGGTAATACCCTAGGGATGGCTCCCAACTGTGCTTGTGGAAGGTTCATACAATTACTAGAGATAAAATAATTCAGCAGTGACCATTAAACTGAATTGTCTGTTGAAATTGGGGTAAGAGGGCTGATTCTGAATGTTATGGGAACTAAATACAATTTAAACGATTCATGGCCAGCAAGAATAGACACCGATTGTGGCTTCATTACGGGATCAAGTGCCATGTAAAAGATTTTTTGTTAGAACGCTCTGGCGTCACTACAGAGGGGGCGGAGCTGTAAGTGCTGCTGAAATCTGAGCCTCCCTTACACAGACGAACGAAGCAGACCCGCCCCCTCACCCTCAGAGCCGTTCAGGGAAGCGAAAACAACAGGCAGGGAGTCTCCTGCCTGTTGCTTTGGCTTCTCTGAAAGGCTGCGAGGGTGAGGGGGCGGGGCCGCTTTGTTCGTCTGTGTAAGGGAGGCTCGGATTTCAGCAGCACTTACAGCTCCGCCCCCCCTGTAGTGACGCTAGTGTTACAACGTTTCACTCGTGTACACGGGCCTCTTCAGGTAAAAAAGCAAGCAATTCAGACTGCACGAGATGGAAAATAGTACTGTTATAATAAGTAGTCTGAATTTTCTGTGGAAATTGGGGGAGGAGGATTGAATATTATGAGAACCATCATCACCTGCCTGTGAGGAGGAGGAGGAGGAGGAGAATGGAAAGTCTGCATGTTGAAGAACCACCATTACTGCCTCCGCCTGCTGGAGTTCCTTTAGGTTTAGACTGTGCCCCGCACCTCCTAGTGGCCATAGAGGTGCGAAGAGGGGAACTGCCTTGTGAGGAGGGGGAAACAACAGGAACAAGCAAGGCATATCCACCCGCACCTTACCTCCGCCTTTTTCTGTTGTGATGTTTTCCCATTGTTTGATGTAAGCTGCTCCAGAGGCCTTGGTTGTTGAAGGGCAGCATTTTCATGCTTACTGCAAATAAATGAATGCTGTACATCTTCCTGTTTATCCTGCTTCTACTTCCCTCCCCAGCCCCTCTTGTTTCCCTGTGTTTCTTATAGACTGTGAGCTCTTTGGGACAGAAAACTGTATCACTCTTTGTAAAAAAAAAAGTATAAAAAACACTGTACTTTGAATGAATAAGCAATAGTAAAATCAACTGTCAATTGCTCTTCAAAAATTAGCACAAATAAATCATAAAAAGTTAGCATAAATGGTCAACACCAAATTTTGTTTGTGTGTTTGTTACTATGGAAAAACAGACCTTTTCTATTTTACTCTAAGGATATTAAAATTCTGATATGGCACTGGTTAATTCTTCTGGGACTCAATGGGACTCTGCCTAGACATGCATAGGATCGCACTGTACATAACAGCTTGTGTCATGGTTACTTAATCAAATGTTTGTCAGGCAACTTAAGATTTTTAGCACTTAAAAATCTGTTTGGGGAGAGGTGGTTTAAGATTGACACAAGAACCTGCCAAATCAGCACTGAAAGTGGTCCTGAGAGTGTTGATGAAACCATCTTCATGAAAGAGAGACGGGCCTGACCAGAGGTTCCCAAACTGGGGTGTTGTGACACCCCAGTCCGGGATTAATGGTCATTACTCCCTTAAGTGGGGTGGTGATATGCGGTGATGGCAGTGGTGCTACCAGGATCGCGCCAGAGCAGAGGGATTGCAGAGGGAGAACAGATTGTTAACGAGCAAGGGGAGGGCAGTTTGTTGCCCAGGAGACGCTATTGTTACTTTGCAGACACACAGAGAGATCTCTTGGAGAACACAATGTACTCGTATTGCAAGACCTTGCTCGTTTATCAAGTCAAAATTTAGAAAACAATTTTGCTCGTCTTGCAAAGCACTCGCAATCCAAGTTACTCGCAATTCAAGGTTCCACTGTATGTTCAGTGGTGGATTCTCCACTGAAATACACATCTTTGGAAAAGCTGGGGGGGGGGGGGGGAAGAGAAGGCAACATGTATTTAAATTGACACACCCTGGAAGTCCAAAGTCCTGTTTTATGTGTAGTATAGCCAAATCTGTGCTGATCTACTTTAGCAGTGGTTTTGTTTGTAGATGCACTGCAGTTCCTGTTTCTAGTCGTGTTGCAGCATGCTAGTCAGTTTCAAGAATAAAAAGCGTTATTACTAGATTTGAAGTCATGGTGACTTACAAGGCTCAGCAGGAACAGTACAGTCTGCTGTACTGCTACTTCTTCCCAGCCATCTATTTGGCCCCTGAAACTGTACTTAAGTCTTTTCTGATCAGGGAAAGGTTGATATGCTGACTTACATTTGTACAAGCCTAGGCCTAATGTCACAAGTACATGCTCAAAACATTGTCTCTTCAAGCTGCTTCCCCCTCCCGCTTTATTTAGCATTTCAGCCAACAGGGCTCCCAGAGCAGCTTACATAGGAAGCTGCCTTGTACTGAATCAGACCATTGGTCAATTTGGGCCAGTATTGTCCACACAGACTGACAGCAGGTCTCTGGGATTTTTTCTCTGCATTATCCAGAGATACTGAGGATTGAAGCTGGGACATTTTGCAAGCAAAGCATATGCTCTACCACTAAGCCACAACCCTTCTCCCTACAGGGAATATCAAATACTGGGGGGGGGGGGGAGGCAGAAGGAGTATATGCCATGCTTCTTTGGTTCTGTGGCCACTGGGGGGCACTATCCAAGCTTACAACTTCAGGTGAGAGATTCAGAGTCCCTGCAGTGATTCCCAAACGTCACAATTCCCTTCTTCCGCAGTGTCGTCCTTCTGGGCACTTCCATCTTGGATCGCATGAGATCTCATGCTATTCTCATGAGATATTGTGAGATCCAAGATGGCGGCACCTGGGAAGAGGACTCCAGGGACATCCTGCAACTCCCTTGCAAGTATAATGCATCTCCCTTTGGAGCTGCGCTTCATAGTTTGGGAATCACTGTGTTTATTCCCATTCTCCCAGGTGACAGGCAAGTGCCAGAAGGGGAAAGGGTTAATGCTTATTTTGAGCCAAAACAGGTGAAGCAGAATGGAAATTTGAAGATGAAATGTACCACTGCTACATCTGTTGAGTGTGATCTAAGAAACTATCACTAACATGTATTTTCATTTGTTCTAATGAATAGGTCCGTATTAATTGCTGTTCTTTAAGTTTATATGTGGGACGACTGTATAGATCAGAATTCTACTACAATATACTGTATAAAATAATCAAAGATCACAAAATTGATGTCAATTTTTTTATGTGAATATAAAAGAATTTCTCAAACAAAAGTAAAACCATGTTTACAAATTAGTGCAAATTTATTTCTCCATTCCTATGCAATCCATTTGCTTTGCACAGATATAGACAAATACACATTAAAAATAGCAGACCCCAACACCTAATTGAAAAAAATATAATCAAACCTACTGTTTATCCTTACTAAAAGAAAACATTAGTATTGCTTACAATTATGTGCTCCCAAGCAAATGATTATTTTAGAAAAAAGAACATTTATTATCTATTTCATACTTGTAAGAAGTAGTGTTAAAGTGACACATTTCATTAATTCTACTCAATGCTTTAGACTCACAACAGAGCTCTAAAATAAACTTCTCAAAAATGTTCACAATTTTTAAGTATAACATTTTCCATAATTATCCACGGTGTCAGTTCATAAATTGTTATAAACAAAAGTGTTTTGGAATCTAATCAAAACCATGCAACCATTACAAAGAACAGTCTGCTAAACACCAACTGGGGTTTCTTCAATCTCTACAGAAATGAACTGAGGTTGCAAAAAGCAGTACTTGGTGGATTTTCCCAATGATTATCAAGGTTACATGTAAGATTATACAACTTACCATGCCCTACTCCAGTGACAACCCACTAAAATATGAATATAGGGTTCTGTAGAAGTAATTCTGACAGCCCAACCTTATCCAGGTCTTGCACCAACAGACCTCACGATCCATCAGCGAAGCCCAGGCTGCTCATGTGGCAGCCACTGCAATACCAGGGCCACCAGAGCAAATGGTGCGCCAACAACTTACTGAGCCTCTGCTGGAGCAGGTAGGTCAGCAGAGGAGGCATTCTGAGGGAGGACTGGGGCAGGGGTCGGGCCAGGTCCTGGGCGTGTCGAGGGCAGGCCTTGGGTGGTGGTATCAAAAGACATGCCCCCTTGGACCTACTTGGAATTATGCCAGTAAAAGAGCTAGCATAGATCCAAGTAGGCCCACTGAGGACCAGTGGAGTAGACAGAAATACAATTTATTTAATTACCTCTCCACTACACCCTGCTCCCCAGTCAGCTCATAGCATGCAGTGGAAGCTGTGTCAGCACCGCTGCAAGCTCTGGGCTGGCCCTTAGTTAACTGTGTTCCGTTTCATCCATGAGTTTATTAATGAAACACTGTTCTTGGAGACGTTCAAGAAAAAGAGCAAGAGCAATTTTCAGCTCTGTTAAGAACAAAAATTGAACTAGTGAACCTGTGTGTCTTTTACCGTATCAATAAATACCAGCTTTATAAGAAATTTCTCCATTCCAATAATCTTTGATGTTCACCTATCACTTGAACCCACTTGCACACAATACATTTTATAGGCTTTGCAGAGATACCTAGGGTTTTTTTTTTGCATTATCCCTAAATTAAAAGATTCCACATTAAAGTGAAACATTGAAAATACATACAAACTCAATTCTTATTTAAACAATTATCAACCTTCTTAAAAAGTCACATTTTCAGAACAAATTCAAAAAGGAAAAGTCCAATTCATCTACTTTAATGTTTTATCAACTTTAAAAGGGGGGGAGGGAAATTTTGAATTGCTGGTGATGAAACCTCTGAATTGTATTACTCATAGGAGGTAGTTTAAGTTTAAATCTAGTGCCACATCAAATAGTCCACAAGTTCTGTTGCACTTAGTTATGACGTGCATATAGGCTTATAATTTTACTATGCCAAATGACTTGCAGTAAATAAGATGCTAGATGCTAGCAGCTAGGACATTTTCAAGATACTCAACTCAATCCAAGTAGAGCACATCTGAATGCAAGTTTTGCACATAAGATTTTCCCAAGCTAAATGGCCCAGTCTAGAAGCTCGGGATTTTCACACACAGCCTTGTTAGATTGTATTCAATATCACCTGTCCTCTGTTGAGGAGGGATGTGAGAGCACATGCCTTCTACAAGACCTCCACCAAGCAGGTGACTGGTAGGACTGGACCCAATATCATATTTCAGATTTTTTAAAAAGCAACGAACGCGCTAATATAGTTGAAACACTCATTTCAGGTTCAGAATAATCCTTATGAAATTCAGTATTGTATAAGACGGTGCTACAAAACAGGCAAAGTGATAATTTTTAGTAAAGCAAGTTATGTCCAAACTAGACATGGTAGTAAATGTGCACCTACTACCAGAAATGACAGCTGCACATCTAGTTCCTCACATTCCATAATATCTACTTGAAATTACCATGGTTATGACATCAGTGTTGGAGTTTTTCTTCTCCCTGTATTAACAGCCAGTGATCTGGGGCAGGGAAGTGAAGAATATTATGGTGTCACATCACAATGCATGTTCTACACCACACTACGGGGGAGAGCAGGAACTAGATGCTCAGCTACCATGTTCAGTATCAGCAGTCAGTCATGTCTGGCTTGGCTGTTATTTTGGTTACTGTTACATGAAATTTTTCATGACATACTATTTTATCTCACACATTTGAATATGAGATCAAGCAGAGCAATGCCAAGCTACTATGAAGAATAGTTTAAACAGGGATACCAAGGCCCTGCTTTTCTGGCCCTTAAGTACAGAGGTAGGCAATATGGAGATATTTACATAGGAGAATTGTATCTGCCAACACCTGACGTTTGGCCCCATCCAATTCAAGTTATTTGACACTCTCACAAGTGCAAGCCTATGCACATTTACTCAAAAGTAAGTCCCTGGTGTTCACTGTGCGATACCTCCTGGTAAGTGTGCATTGGATTGCATACCAAGTCCTATTAAAACTAATGGAACAAGTTGCATTCAATAGGACTTAGCTGAAACTAAGGGCGCAATCCTGCCTAGCTATGGGCTGGTGGAATGCACGTAAAGCACTTTTGCAGCTTCTTCGGAGTAAGCGGTGCCGGCGGGGAGGCTGGCACTACTCACTCCATGACCTACCTCGACTCGTGCTGACGCAGGTAAGGCCTACGCCGATTGATGGGAGGGCGGACCGGGGTGGGAGGGTGCCATTGGTTGACCGGATCTGGGAGGGGGCGGGGATATCGGTAGCACACTCCACCATACCCTCACCCCCCTCCCAGACCGGGATGGCCTTACATGGCCTCCCTGGACATGCACCAGCTCCAGAGCTGGCATGCTTCTGAGGAAGCCCATCAGGGCACTTACAACATCCCCTTCCCCCAAGGTGAGCCCGGGCCACGCTGGCGCTCTGTCTAGGATGCAGAGGCTGTCCGCCGCATCTTAAGCAGGATCGGGCTGCAAATTTAGTTGGATTGGGACCTCGCACGCTGACATTCCTGTACTAGTTGAATAAGTCAGACATAATCCATTATACAGTAGATCAAAGTCATTGAAGAAGCCTACTCTGCTAGCTAGTTACTCATTGCAGTTAGAGCCATGCTTGATTACAAGAATCTATTAAAGCAGCGGTTCGCAAACTCCCCTCTGCCACAACCCACCTACTCCCCGGTGGAAGACGCCACGACCCACCTCGTTCTCCTGCAATGGGCCTCCGGTGGGACTCCATTGACCTCTGCAAGCCTCCGGAATAACCGGAAGTGACTTTTACAAACCTAGAAGTAAATCGGAAGTCACTTTCTGGTTGCTTCTAGAGGCCTTCTGAGGCCCACGGAGGCTTGTTGCAGCCCAGGAGTGGCCTCCTATTGTGTCCAGAGGGTTCCAATTTGGAGTCAACCAGGCGCAAGTGGAAGGGCCCAACTGGCGACCCACCGGACATTGGGCTCCGACCCATCAAGTGGGTCATGACCCACAGTTTGAGAAATGCTGCACTAAAGCATTGAAACATTGAACATGAAAAGAAATTAAACATTATGGTACAAAATCTACATTAGAGACATTTCTGTCTACCAATTCAGATGAGGCAAAGCACTCAAAAAAACTACCAAAGCCACAAATGAGTAAGTTCAGGGAACAGTAAGATCTTAAACCCCAAGAGGTAGTCAACAGAAACATGCAAACTTGCAAGACTGTGAAGGCTGTGAAAGTAACACACTTGTGGCATAATCCTATCTGCTGCTGAAAGCCCCATTGCAGCAGCATGGAAGCTGTGACACTACCGCATGTGATGGAGCTGCTGGAGGAAATGGCCAGTGGCACTGAGAACACACGCCACACTCACCAGGACATTCCACCAGCCCAGGTAAGACGGGGAGGTTGAACCGAGTGGTGGGAGGGAGGGCTGGGTTGGGAGGGTGCCATTGGTTGGCAGTTTGGGGCAGGGAGGGGTGTGGGCTGAAAGGGGTGGATCTCAGTGGCAAAAGTTCATGTTGAATCCTATTCCTCCATTTTCCAACCCACCCCCTCCTTGGTCTTATACTAGCTACAGCTTGTGTAGGTCAAGGGAGACTTGTATATAGCCAGAAGGCCTACCAAAGGGTAAAAACGTTTTACTTTTTTAGTTACAAAAGCTCATAATAGGTTTTACTTATCTCCCGTTGGCCTTCCGATTCCCACCACCACCACCACCACCACCACAGCATGCAGCACGCACTGCTTCTGATCCATAGCATGCAACACATGCTCCACTGGCGCAGCTGCATGCTATAGCGTGGGATAGGATTAGGTTTTTAACAACTTAAATTCTGGTATTAACTGGAGCATGTAATTAGATTTAAACATGATATTTAACACACTTTTAGAAGTAAAATCTAAACAGAAGCATGTAATACTGCAGATACAACACTATATATTTTAGGCCAGATTTAGAAAAATTCAAAAATTAGCAAATTCTAACTTGTAGTTCCAGATTATAACATTAGAATTCTACACCCAGCCAAACACAAAATAAAATTGCACAACTCAAATTGTAAACCTCATTTATTTGAGATGTGCATATTAGTTGCTTTAAAAAAAAAACGAGAAAGAAAAAACCTGCCCCATCCTATAAAATTTATTTTGGACATAAAAGTTTATTTTTAAACAGTAAATCCACTTTTAAAACAGACATGCATTCCACCCTGAGAATATGTACCTCCATGCTTTTTGTGCCTGGGATTATCATATCAGGCTTCCAAAACTTTGTGCAGAGAAATAGGAATTACGGGTGTAAAAGCCATGTAAGAAAAAAGTCCAGCCGAGATAATGTTTTTATCTCGACTGGACTTTGTTCTTACATGGCTTTTACACCCGTAATTCCTATTTCTCTGCAAATTGTGGCTGGCCATGATATCTTTCGTTCAAAAACTTTGTGCTTTGATTTTTTGTTTCTATAAAGTGCAATCAAACCTTAGAGGCAAACTATTGTGACATGACCTTGAGTAGGAAGTTGCCTACTCTGTCTGTTGCAAGAACTGTGATTATCTTCTCTGCTGTTTTTGTTCTCTAACTATTGTGATTTCAATCGTGTAAAAAAAAAAAGTCAGTAATTTTCAGATTAAGAAGCATTTTTAAAGTCTTTAAAATCAATGGAGCGGGGGAAGTCAAGTCTTGCTAGGTTTTTTACAACAGGCTCCAGAATAGGCTGTTTGACAAACAAGTCCGTGATTATCTCTAATGTAAGCATTTAGCCACAGATTTCTGGCTGCAGTATTTCCATACATTCATGCCATCACATTGTTAACAAAGGGTATAATTCTGTCCCTGTCCACAGCAAGAGAGGACCCCAAGGGCCAAGTACACAATGACATTCAAATGAAAATAAATAAAATAATACAGTAAATAAATCCACACCCAGCCCTCGGAGCATGTGTACAGATCCTTCTGCTCACTGTACTACAGTTGAACACACTTCATTTCAGTGTGAACAAGCTATTTCATGGCAATATAATTCTTTCCACACCTCCCTTTCAGGCGTCCAATGGCTTGGCTATGAAGCCTCTTAACCAATACGCTGGTTGCAAGAACTGGGAGGCCACTTTCAGGCCTAACACTCTCAACACCCTGAGACAAAGTCCTGTCATAGGCAACCAGCAGTGTGGGCCCACAGCACTAAGCTCACATTATCTAGTCTACACAGAAAGGGCAGGATCATGCCCAGAGACTGGCCCTTGTCTGAGCCACATACTTGTGTTTTGTTTTAAAACTGTTCTATAGTTCTATTCTGGTTACTGTGAGCTATGACCTACATAACATGCAAATTTTAGTAAATTTTGCAGCTTTTAAAAATGCTGCAACCATCTTACATAAAAAAAGGACTAAATGCTTTACACATTGATTTACTTCAAAATATACAGATGTTTTCATTTTGTTGAATACATCCTTTTTTGGGAAAAGGAAATATCTTCTTAGTTTTACCCATACAAAACCATGATTAATTATAAGACTGGTCCCACTTTCTGATAAAAGAGAGTTCTATAGGGCTTCCTCCCAAGTGTGAGTCTAGGACTGCAGCCTTAGGATTCAAGTCCTGAAAGCTGGTAAATCATTTTCCTTACATTTTGTCAGAAACAACCCCCCTTCATATCATGAATGCTCAATAATAATTATGAACATCCTGGGTTTTGATTAGTGTTGTAGATGTACCAGAAAGACCTGGGGGGGAGGGGGGGATACGTTCCTTTGTGGAGCATGTTGTTAATTTATTCCCATTAAAAATCAGTAGTCATCCTAGACTGTAAATATTTACATAATTTCAAACATTGTGCCAATATCCACACAATAAGACTATGAAAACAAATATAAATCCTTGAGAATTGTCCTTATGTAAACGTACCTCAAATTCCTCAAGTCCATTCAGAATCTAGAAAAGATAATTGGACGTGTATTGCTTCTTATCACCTGGCCAAATTAAGAGTTTACCAGCATAACAAATGGATCTCATATGTAAAATAATTGATGCCCAGCACCACAATCTCTTCCTTTGTCTGGTAGTTCAAAACAGAAGTTACAAAATAATTTAAGGACACTTTAGTGCATGAATATCCTCTGTGGTTTAATCCGATGCTGCAGCAGGTACTTTAACAGACAGATTCCTTCGGGTATTGGTGACATGGCGTTGCTGTGCAAGGAAAGAACGTCCAAGGAGGCCGGAACCAGCATCTTTGCAGGCAGTACTGCCACTTATGAGTCTGGATTCCATGCCCAATTTATGAAATGCTAAGCTCTGGAACAAAGCAAGACAAGCTACTTAGATGCACAACAATTTTATTGTTTTGACTGCTTTGCTGCTTTTCACTGCTTTATTATTACTTACTGTTTATACTATGCTAATTTTGTGTTTTTATTTATTTTATTGTAATTTTGTGTTTTAATCTTTGTCGTTAGCCATCTTGAACATTGCATTTAATGAGAGGAAAGGTGGAATATAAACATTTAAAATAAAGGTGGGATATAAACAATAGTGTAACTACGGTGGAGCGCGTGGTTCAGCTGAACCAGGCGCCCACCGCTGCAGGGGCGCCGAGTCCGACTCGAGACCGCGCTGCTGCTGTTTTCCTCCTGACGTAGAGAGCCTCACTCCGTCAGGAGGAAGACAGCAGCAGCGCGGACCCGAGTCGGGACAGAGGCGCGCTCCACCGTTGTTACAGAGAGAGAGGTCCTTTGGGGTGAGGTGAGCCTGCTGGCGGCGCGAACTTCCGCTGAAGGAGTCCGCCGGCGGCGGGGAATTGAAGGCACACGCACACACACTCACTCACTTCCGCTGAAGCCTGAACTGAATCAGTTCAGGCTTCAGCGGAAGTGAGTGAGTGTGCGTGTGCCTTCAATTCCCCGCCGCCGCCGGACTCCTTCAGCGGAAGTTCGCGCCGCCAGCAGGCTCACCTCACCCCAAAGGACCTCTCTCTCTGTAACGACGGTGGAGCGCGTTACAGCAGCAGGAGGAGGTAAGCCGGCTGGTTTCGTTCGCGCTGGGGGGGGTGCCCGGTGCAGGGTCCCGCCGGGTCACCCCCTAACGGAGTGCGCCGCCCCCTCCCAGAGCGCACCGCCCCCCTCCCCGGAGCGCGCCGCGGCCTACCGGCCGTGGCAATATTTACTCTATAGGGGTGCCAATTCCCCCCCTGAACCGGGCGCCACTGGACCTAGTTACGCCGCTGGATATAAACATTTTAAATAAATATACAATAATTCCCCTTCAATCCTCCTGAAATACACTCTCTCTCTCTCTCTCTCTCTCTCACACACACACACACCAAAATAGCATCCCTCCTTGGCGTGACTGCTTTGGCACTAATGGTGGGGGATAGAATTGGGTTGCAAAAGTATTAAATGGCATGATTTCAAGGAATTAACTGCTTTCACATTTCAATAACTAGTTTGACTACTGAAAAGTATACTCTCTCTCTCTCTCTCTCTCTCTCTCTCTCTCTCTCTCTCACACACACACACACACACACACACACTTTAGCTCACCTTGTTATACCACGCAGACACAATTAACTTTTCTTCATGGTCATGTAGCTTGGCCATTTTACATTCTCCCTGAAAATTATTTATAAATATAGGGAAAGAAAATTATATGACCATCAACAGTAAAGCTAATCAAATAAATAATCACTTGACAGTTTCTCAGGGTGGTTCACAAAACTCAATGAACAACATGCTGAATTGATTACTGCTTCCCTGTGTGGGTTTGATCCAAAATACTGTGAGCCAGCACTGTTTGCAAAGTCTTGTGCAAGCACTTGTACAAGAGTTCAACAATGAGTGCTACAACTCGCATATTCCACAGCAGTTCTCATGTTTCCACAAGTGGTTATACAAGCTTTCCACAAGCTCTAGTGCAAATAGAAAAATACTGTTGGTTTGGTTTCACTTTAGTGCAACACTAGCACAAGTTGCAAAACAGACCTTATGCGAGCAGAAGATATCTTCCACAAGTGGAAGGTCAATAAAATTATTGTGGTGAGAACATAGCGCTTCCAAACTGCCCACCTGACTATCCTGTCCCGCTGTGACAGTACTTAAATTGCAAATCGTATCCAGTTGCAATTTCCAGATAGCAAAGAAAAATAAACTATATGGTGGTGGTGGTGGTGGTGTTTTACCTCAAGTGCTTCAATTCTTTTGTCTTTCTCAGTCAGCTGTTTTCTCAGCAACATGATTTCAGCAGATGCTGGGTTTAGTTTGGGATCTAGCGTTTTTATCACCTGTAGAAAGATGAACATAAAAACGGTCTTTGGCAGTCATCTCTCTTATCCAGCCCCAAAACAGTAATTTGGAAGTAAGATCTGCCAACTACATTCAAAGCATTTTGTGACAATTCATTATATTGTTGGATGGAAACTGAAACAAAATTAGAAAAGGTGACCACAAAATAAAGGAGGATCAGTTCTATAAATGTGATGGAGGCAGGAATGAAAATGCCAGATTTATAAAATAAATGACTGGCATTCTAAAAACATAATACTCACACTTCTTGCTTTTTCCAAGTACATCTTATATCTCTCTTCCATTGATTTCATATCTTCATCTTTCTTATGCAAAGCTGCTTCCAGTTCTTCAATCTTTTGAACTATATAGTAGGGGAAAAAACCTTTAATCATGTTACCTATCAAGTTACCAAATAGGTCTCAACTAAGCCTGAATCAATTAAATCAGCTTAAAGAATATTATGTCAAGATGCAATAGGTTTCAGAGGGGTTCAACACCATACACAGCTACATCCATAGACAGATACTACCACCACATGGCAGCTGGGGACAAGGCTGGTTTGCGAGTCTCTTTTTCTCCCTATACCAGCTGCAGCTTCAGAGTGGTACTTCGGATAAACAACACCACACCCTTTCATGCTCTGCTACTAACAATGTAATATTTAAACAGAACTTAATTTGGGGAAGAAAAAAAATAGACATAGTCTTTCATTTACCATCTTGCAACATTTTACACATTGGTTGGATAAGATACCAAACTTGGACTACCTCCTTCCAGCAGTTAACATAGGCATTAATGTAAATATCTGTAGCTGGAGTATCAGAGCACAATCCTATCCAACCTTTCAGCGATGATGCAGCCATGCAAATGGGGAGCGCATGGGGGGAGCAGTCACAGAGGTCTCCTCATGATAAAGGAATGTTTGTTCCCTTACCTCGGGGCTGCATTGCAGCTGCAGCAGCGCAGGAAGGTTGGGTAGGATTGGGTCCTCAGTCACTTACCATTTTGATTTAGATCTGGCTGGAAGTCTGCAAGAAGAGCCTCCTTCTTTTGTAACTCATCATGGACTTCACTCAACTTTTCCCTGTAAGATTCAGAAGTTTTGATGCAGAGGTGAGAAGACATTAGTAATCCACATTCTCATGAAACTATAATACGTTATTCAGTTACCATGTTTTATTATACTTAAAAAAAAAAAGTTGAACTATCATTATGAAGAACTACAGAACCACTCATTAGTTAGTCTGCCTTCGAACTATATGTAAATCCCAAATCACATGCAGGTAGTTTACAATGTTTTGTGATGATTCACAATGACGGTTATTGTAAACCGTCGCAAACCTCCCACAAAAGGTGAGGAGCATCTTTCTGACAGCGCAATCCTGTATATGGATCTGGCCTATCCTGTGCGTGAGACTGCCCGCCACGCACCTGGCCAGAGGTCTACTTGGGGAAGAGGACGCTCGTCCCCTTCCCTGGGTGTAAACCGAGGCCGGCCCGATGGGCCTCTTCAAATTTCCGCCAGATAAATAGCTGTCAGAAGTCAGAGTAGGCCGTGTAACAGCCTGGTGGCCCCGGGGATATGGTGGGCGCCATCCCCATCTTTGGCCTGCTAGGCAAATGGCCCCCTCCCCCGCCCGCCGGATCGCCCATGTGGCCGCCGGCGGGAGCTCTTACCTTCCTCCAGTGGCTGCATCCTCAGTCTGGCATCAGAGTGAGGGAGGCTGGCCTTGTGCCGGCCTCCCTTACTCCAGAGTCGTCACAAACGTGCTTTACGGCACGTTTGCGACGACTTGGAACAGCGGAGCTGTTCCGGATTTACCCAGGATTGCGCTCTGTGTCATGTTTGGGTCATCAGTCATGTTTGGGCTGGGCCTGGGGAGAGGAGTGAGGGTCTTCTTGCAGTGCATTACCATATGTAGCAACAGCAATGGCAGCAGCCTCCCATTATCTGGGAGGACACTACCTGGAGGACCCTTCCTTTGCCCCTAGCCGCTATTTAAGAGCTGAGCAACAGTCCACAGACTGTTTTTACATTCATACCATTCATTTCTTTAAATATTCATTCAGAGCTTTAAATATTATTTTACTTATGTCAGTTTTGAGAAGGGCCTGGGATGTAACTTATTGACTTATATTATTAGGTTCATTTTAAGGTAAAGGTAAAGGTGACCCCTGAAAATTAAGTCCAGTCGTGTCCAACTCTAGGGTGTGGTGCTCATCCCCATTTCAAAGCCGAAGAGCCAGCATTGTCCGAAGACGCTTCCGTGGTCATGTGGCCGGCATGACTCTCCTTGCTGCAGTGCGTAGCATGCAGCTGGAACACGGAGCGCTGTTTACCTTCCCGCAAGCGGTACCTATTTATCTACTTGCATTAACATGCTTTGGAACTGCTAGGTTGGCAGGAGCTGGCCAAGCAACAAGAGTTCACCCCGTCGCGGATTCGAACTGCTGACCTTTCGATCGACAGCTCATGGTTCAGCGGTTTAACCCACTGCGCCACCCGCTGGCCCTGATATAAAATAACACTGATATAACAGTTCCTTCAGGAATAGAACCCTGTTGTAAACAGAGGGCTACCTGTACATATGTTTTTAGAGCATAGACTTAGGAAATGAAAGACGTTAAGTGGCTATAATGACAGGGATAATTTCATTACAAATATTTTATAATCTATCTATACCCAGAGCTGAAAAGGTTTAATAGAAGGTGTGAAGATGAGAAAAGGCGAAAATTAACAAGACAAGTTAGGCATTAATTTCAATGGGATTTAGGAATCCCAATTTTCTTAGGGTAAAAACCAACAGAGATTAAATATTTACTTACATATGTGCTGCTAACTTCTGCTTCAGTTTGCTGGACTACAAAATAAATTAAATTGATTAGAAACTTATCAGATCAACCAGAAGGACACATACATGCCAGTAACTTGTTTCTATTGGTGATTAGTATTAGATACAATAGATGTAGTACCGGATACTAGTCTAATATTTAATGGTGACTTCTAGCAATGCAGCATTTGGGAATACCCCATTCCGGCCCACACAGACATCTTAGACAAGAGACACTGTACATAAAGTATGCTGTAGTTTCTATCTCAGTTATTCTCATAAGCATTCTGTGAGCTTCAAGACCAATGACTTGACCTGGGGATCTTACAGATAAACCAAACTCTGTATCACACTGCCCTTTTCAAACCCCTCTCAAGTAATTCCCGAAAATTTCTCTGTTTCTTGTTTCTATGATGGCGTCAAGCAACTGTGTTCTCACATTTTCCAACACCTCAGAACACATTCCATGTAAAAGGAAAACAAAACAAAACATTTCCATGTGGTTTTAAGGTGCTACAACACTCTGTGATATTCTTTGCTGTAACAAACTAACAGAGCAACCCCTTTGAAAATGTTCTTTGTAAATCAAATACAGATTGGGCATCCCTTATCCGAAAACCCAAAATGCTCCAAAATCTGAAACATTTAGTGACCATGCCCCCCTTCCCATCCCTCAGGTTCTTCCTCCTCTCACTCTGTGCAGCCTCAAAAAGATGAGATGAAGCATCAGATCGCCCACCCCGGCCTCACCATTTTCCACTACGCTGTAACCCGCGCTCTTGGCTCTGTTCCGCTCACTAGCGTCGACGGGGGGAGGCGGGGGGGGCGGGCCGCCGGGGGGCGTCGCGCGTTGAGGGGTGACGCGCGATGCCCCTCACTTACATTTTTGTGGTGGAGGTGGGCCCGCCCGCCCTCCCCTGGGTCCGTTTGGCTCCAAAATGAGCCAAAAACGGAGCGGGGAGGGTGCTCCGCTCCTGCGCGTGACGTCACGCGCGGGGGCGGAGCCTCCCCCTTAAGGGTGACGCGCGCCCCCGCTCAGGGGTGTCGCGCGTCGTCACGACGCCCCTGGTTCCGCTACATCCACCAGTTCCTTCTTAATCTTGCTGAGAGGGGAGAAATCCGCACTGGGGGTGGGGGGTGAAGCAGGTCCCAACTGTACTAACTGCACTGGCCACTGCTATCCTCCCAGAATCACCAGCTTCAGCCAACCAGAGCGGAGCCCAGAACCCGGTCTTCATCCCTCAGAGTGTGCGCACAACTCAGAGCTAAGCTCCTATTGGAGAACACTTCTTCGGTCTTCTCTTATTTATTTCGTCCCACTTTAACCAGCCTCAACAGTCCACCTGTTTGATTGATACAGGTTGAGCATCCCTAATCTGAAAAATCCAAAACACTTCTGATCCCAAGCATTTCGAATAAGGGATACTCAACCTATATTTGGTAACAGAGTCACAATTCTAGGACAAAAAGCAGTAAGAGCATGAAAAGTATCATTAACACCTACCCCTTCACCTTCCATCTTGGACTCTTGCTCTTGCAGGGTCTTCTGGAGGTCCTCAATCTGCTGCTGCAGCTCTCCAATACGCTCCTTGCTTAGCCTATTGGGAAACAAGTTTTATATTTGTTTCCAGGAAATTTATAAAAAATCCCCAATAATACAGTAATACCTCCTTTAACACTGCTTCCTGAAACACAATTTCTTTATACCACTCTTTGTCCCAAATGTAATTTTTACAGTATTATAAAAAAGAAAAAGGTTAAAATCCATAAAATTGTTCAAATGTTTGATGCAGATAAGTATACAGTAGCAGTCTGCACTATGCTTTCAGTCACTGGAACCTGCATAGTCTGGCTTGTGCTTTGTCAGTGAGAGCAGTATCCTGGAGAGCATAGGGCCAATTACCTGTTACCATGAAATGCGTGGAAAGATGAAAGAGTGGGCAAGCTAATTTACCCTAAATACCTTCTTCACCAAGAAGCTCGAGGTTTCCAAGGATGAGTCAAAACCTTGCTCATCCTCCTGGGAGTAGCTCTCCCCATTATCTACCACCACTGCCATGTAGGAGGAGCAATTTCCAGGAAGTATTCATAGCGTTACAGAATGTATTACTATACAGTACATGTATATCTGAGAGAACAGCATATTGAAAGCAAGATGGTTAATATCTGTAGGAAAATGCAGAATACGTACTGGGGAACCAGAGACCATCATGGGCTCAGAGACCCCATGTCACATGGGGATGTGGATCTTCCCTTACTCTACAACCTTACTTCAGATACAATGGTGTTTCTCAGTAGCATTGCAGTGGGGGCAGCCCACAAAGCTGTGTGTGTGTGTGTGTGTGTGTGTAAGTCATGCACTCCCCCCGCCTTGCATCCAAGGAGGTCCGCCCCCACCGCAACACCGACAAAAGCCCCCCTCCTTGTCGCCCCCCAACTCCAGCCCCCATCAGTTGCACCCTCCAGCTCCTCCAAAGCAGTAATCTAGCACCGAACAGCTGATCGGCACTAGATTAACACTTTGAAGTTAAGAAGCCACCCATGGCGCCACCATGCATAGACCCTGCCATTAGCTTTGTTTTATTTCAAGCCTGTGTCTTCCTTTAACAAAAGGTCTGCTTCTGTGCTTTAACTAGCACAGAAGCAGACAAGCTGACTGAATGGTAGAGAGGCTCAGTCGAATTAACAGGAAGCAGGAACTGCAACTACTTCCTGTTAATTCAGCCGAGCTTGTCTACCATTCTAGTTAAAGCACAGAAGCAGACCTTTTGTTAAAGGAAGACACAGGCTTGAAATAAAACAAAGCTAATGGTGGAGGGAGGATTTAAAGGGTTTTTTAAAGCCCATTTGCTGCACTGCCCTAACCATTGCTACCAGGGATGTGGATCAAGTCTCTGACTCCAAGTCTCAAGTCAAGACCCAAGTCTTTGCCCCCAAGTCCCGAGTCTTTGGTTGCACGTTGCAAGTCCCTATCTATTTAATGGGAAAAACAGGTTTAAACCTGAATAAAATCTGACTTGTCATAAAAGGCTTTAAGTCTCGAGTTGAGTCTTTTATCGCCGAGTTAAGTCCAAGTCAAATCATTCACACGACTTGAGTCCGGCTCAAGTCCAAGTCAATAGACTCAAGTCTACATCACAGGTTGCTACCTTCCCTTCCCCACTCCACATCATTTATTATCAACTTATGTTGGGGCATTGGGGGGGGGGGTTCTTTAAAAATCTGCAAGGCTGCATTAAACGTTTATTGGGTGTTTGAAGGGGTTCTTAAAAAATGTGCAAGGTTGCATCACGGTTAGGCTAAGAATCTATTTTTAAATATGTGCATATTCCTTTTATTAGTACAAAAACTGCTGTGCTTCAAATTGTACTGCTCCTTTCAGGGAAATGAGGACATTTTTGAAAAGTGTAGCTGCAAGAGGCTGAAGGGGAGGCTCTTTGGCCAATGATACAGAGAAGTCAGCTTGTCTTGCCCAGCATGTCTTGCCCTAGCTACGCCATTGGTGTTTCTTACAGTAACCATGATTACAGTCAGACCTCTGTATCCGCGATTTCAGCATCTGCAGATTTGACTCAATGCGGATGCTCGCAGATACGGGGGTCACTTTAAAAATGCCTTTAAAAAGAAAAAAAGGTTAAAAATAGTGTTCCTTACCTTTTTACTGGCAAACCGCTCTGTTTGCAGGGTTGTATACAATGAAATGATGCTCTTACAGCCTCTTCTGGGTCGCATGACTTCCCCCTCCCTTCCACAAGGTTGCCCCAAAATGCAATGGGGGCAAGTTTGGGGAAGGGAGAGGGGAAGTCGTGCAACTGGAAGAGGCTGTAAGAGCGCTATTTCACTGTCTACTATTTTAAACTATTTTTTTTTAAGGCATTTTTAAAGTGACCCCCATATCCGCGCTAAAGCGATTTTGCTTTACACAGATTTCTGTATGCATGGGCGGGTCCAGAACAGAATCTCCGTGGATAGGAGGTCCAACTGTACTGCGTAGCAGTGGCGCTGCTGGAGGGGGTGCAGCACCATATGTGGTGCAAGGGGCTGCACTAAACCTTGCAAACTGTTGTAACATGACCCGCCCACTCCCCCCCTGGAGTCATTTTGGTGGCAAAGGTGACAAACTGCCTTTGCCGCCAGAATGGCTCTGGTGGCGAGCGAGAGGAGCCACATTACCCCGATTTGCAAGGCGCAGTGCAGCGCCTTGCACCACATACGGTGCCGCACCCCCCCCCCCCCCAGCAACGCCACTGCTGTGTAAAATGTGAAGCAGATCCCACCATACTTACTGGAGTCATTTGAACTCTCCAGACATTTTTAGTTTACTTCCCAACTTTAAAAATAAAATAAAATTTAAAAGCCCTTTTCTCAACATATAGATTACTATGGTTTGGATTACATTAGTTTGGGGACTGTGAGGAAGCTGACAGTGGTCAGACCGAACATCATTGTGTTTCCTTCTGAATTAAGTACAGGTAGGGGCCCCATATCCACTGATTCGCTATCCACGGTTTCAGTTATCCACGGATTGCGGGGACCCCCAGAGGCTTTTACTTTTTTCCAGCAAGCTTCGTTTCTTCCTTAAACAAACAGGAGAAGCAGCCTCTGGCTGCTTATTGCAGGCAAGTAGAATGAGACTAAGTACTAGAGAGGCTCTGCAAGGTTAACAGAAACCTTGTAGCGCCTCTGTAGGACTTAGTTTCATTCTACTTGCCTGCAATGGAGGCTCTTCTCTGATTGTTTTAAGGAAGAAACGAAGCTAGGCGAAAGAAAAATAAGAGCTGTGGGGGTGCACGTGCCTGCCCACAGGGGAGGCAGGGTGGGGGCCCCTCAGGAAACCATGGAGGGGTCGTTCGCCCCATCCACGGTTTCAAGTATCCACGGAGGGGCCTGGAACATATCCCCAGCGGACATGGGGCATTCAGGGCTGAGAAGAGCAGTTACCTTTGGCTATTTGTCCAACAGAAGGAAACCTGCCTCCCCAGAGTTGTCCTGAGTGTATTACTTTGAACAGTTGATTCCAAAATTTAATCCAATGGCTAAAGCCGAGGCTTCAAGTATTTAAGAATAAGGGGCAAACAAATAAAAAAATAATTCACCTTGAAAATGCAACCATCACTTTTTTTGGGGGGGGGGGCACCATTGCTCAGTATCTTATCTCACACACCTTGCTAAGATTCTACTACCTCATTCTTCATGCTGTATGTTTCCAAAACAATTGTTCAAACAAACATTAAAAGGGAAAAGATCACCTGTTTTCTGTTTCTAGTTCATTTATTGCCCGGTGTTTTTGTTCTAGCTTCTCCTGAAGTTCCACAATTCGTTCATTTTCTGATCCCTCTTGTTGCAAGTGGAGCATTTTATTTTCATGCTGTAGCCGAATAAACATTTCTCTGAAGTGTAAAAAAAATATTATAACAGAAGTGTTTCATGGAGCATTATTTATATCTATCTATATCTACAGGGGGGCCGCCGTTTCCGTGGGGGATACGTTCCAGCCCCCAATTGAAACGTGGATACTTGAAACTGCAGAAAGGGGCAAACACCCCCTCTGCAGTTTTTTGAGCCCCCCGCGATCCTCAGCAGGCCGGTGTGACACCCCGCGCCCTCCACAACCCCACCCCCAGGCAGTTACTTTTACAGAAGAAACCTCTGTTTTTTCTTCAAAAGGACCAGGGTGAGCAGCCTCCTTGCAGGCCTCACCTACAAGACTTAGGTGGTAGAGAGTCTTGGCAAGGTTGCAGAGACTCTCTACCACCTACTGTATTTTTCGCACTATAAGACGCACTTTCCCCCAAAAAAACATAGGGGGAAAAAGCGTGCGTCCTATGGTGCGAAGGGGGCACTTCGGGGAGGCCTGTGGGGGCTTCGGGGAGGCCTGTGCGAGCCCCCACAGGCCTCCCCGATCTTCAGTTCGGCCGAAAACAGCCATTTTCGGCCATTTCCGGAAATGGCCGCGTAGGCCTCCCTGAAGCCCCCACAGGCCTCCCCGAAGTGCCCCCAAGCCCAGGTAAGTGTAAAACTTTGTTTCTGTATTTTATGCTCCATAGGATGCATGCGTCCTATGGACCGATGCGTCCTATGGAGCGTAAAATACGGTAAGTCTTGTTGGTGAGGCCTGCAAAGAGGCTGCTCACCCTGGTCCTTTTGAAGAAAAAACAGAGGTTTCTTCTGTAAAAGTAAGTGCCGGGGGGGGGGATCCGCTATCCGTGGATAACTGAATCCGCAGATAGCAGATCAGCGGATATGGCCCCCCCCCTCTATTTTGTTTTACACCAAAGGTCTGGAACTGGGCATTCTATGTTACAATACACAACCATCAAATAAACTTGTAGAATAGTTCATATGACAATATTCCTATTTTCTCCCTAACACACAGACCTTGGATTAGAAAACTACGTACAGCGCAATGAACCACTCGCCGGATCCTATCCGTTCCAGGAGCAGCCTGGAGGTCTACTCGGGGGAAAGGGATGTTTGTTCCCTTCCCCCGGTGTAACGCGGGGAAGCCCCAATGGGCCTCCTCAGATTTCTGCCAGCTATTTAGCTGGCGCAAGTCCGAGGAGGCCGTGTAATGCCAGAGCTGGCACGGGAACGGAACGGGGATATGGCGGCCGCCATCCCCGCCCCCCTCCAGGCCGGCTCAGCCAATGACCCCCCCTCGCTGCCTGGACCCCCCCTGCGCCCACCGGGGCAATCACCTACCTTCTTCCGGCAGTCGCAGGGACGATCCGGCGGCGGAGTAAGGGCTGCCGGCCTCTGCGCCGGCCACTTTTACTCTAAAGTCATCACAAACGTGCTTTATGGCACGTTTGCAACAGCTTGGAATGGTGGAGCACACGCTACGCCATTCCTCGTTACACAGGATTGCGCCCTTAAGCAGGGAAAACAGACTTGTATATGCAATGTAAACCCTAACATTTCCACCACCACCACACAGCCCATTATTTGCCTTTATAATGATTAAGACAAGAAATATAATACACCTATAAGCAATACAAAACATCTCAGCATATGGTAAAAACTCACAGACAGGACAGTCTGACGGCCCAATCCTATCTCCTCCCCATGATGCAGCGGTGCCAATGCGGCTATCACTGCATTCTGTGGGGAAGTGTTGGTCTCTGGAGGCCTCCTCGGGGTAAGGGAACATTTGTTCCCTTGCCCTGGGGCAAGCTCCAGTAGCCGCTATGAGTCAACTCAGACCTGCACCAGTTTCACAGCTGGCGCAAGTCCGAGTTGATCCGTGCAGCTGAATCGGGCCCAGGAAGCGCACTTTACAGCTGTTTTTCACAGGCAGAGCTGGCAGAACACAGGTTCTGCCAACGTAAAGAGCCTACTGGATTGGGCTGTAAAACTTTCTCTTCAACCATTCCAAAATATTCAACAAAACAAGCCTTTTTTCAGCAGATGTTAGGTAGATTCATATGGAAGCAGATGGTTCCTAAGTTACCTTAAAGGCCCCAAATTGCTTTAAAAGGTGATTAGTAGCATCTTAAACTACATCTGAAAATCAAAAGGAAGCCAGTGCAGGTGGTACAAATACGAGTAATGTTACACACACAAACCCCCACACCAATCTGATGCAGAAGAATTTTACATGAGTAGTGATTTCCAATTTTTTCAACGGCCGTCTCATGCAGAGCACATCGCAATGATCAAGCTGGGATGTGACCAAGGAACAAGTGATAGTGGCATTACAGAAATACCATAAGAATCTAGTTGCATTTTGAAGTGCTAAAACTCCATCTACTATGTCATGTTCAGTACTAGATCAATTTTATAAACAAAAACAAGCCAAATACATTCTAAGACACACAATATTAGTCATCTTATAAAAAAGGCAAATGTTTTAAGAGATGAAAATATACTTACCATGCAATCTTATGCATATTACTCAGAAGTGCTACTGAATTCAGTATAAGTTTGTATAAGTTTGCAGCCTTATCCTAGTATTCAGTCACAAAAAAACTATATAAGAAGTTATTTTCTTACCTATATTCTACAGGCAGAATTTCAGCAGCAAGATTTTCATGACTTTTCACAGCAGCTGCATCTGAAAATGTAACAGAATTTTAAAGCTATGTCCAGTTGAATGCAGTAAAAGAGGAAAAAACATACATTCATACCTGTTTGGTTCAAGTGATCCTGTTGCATTTGTGAACACCTGAGCTCTTCATTTGTCTCTTTCAGTGCATCACGTTGTACTATCAATCTCTGGAAATAAAAGAACATTTAGTTGATGCAAATGTAAACAGAACTAAATCTTTTCTTGTGTATGCACTGCTTAATAGTCCACCAGGATTAGGGCCTTTTGGGTTGTGGCATGTAAGTTATGAAATGCCCCTCCTTTAAAAATCACAGTTCACTGAAAGATATTTCTCAAAAGAGGTCAAGACTATGCTGTTTTAGTGAGCTTTTGGAAGATAATTGTAGCCTGTTCAGTCCTTTGCTTTTTTTTTTTACAGTTTAATTTAAAGAGATTTAAACATTTTCTTCAGACCTTGTTTAATGTTGCAAACCAGTCTGGGGGCTCATCAGGTGGAAAAGGTGAGGCAAAAAATGAACAAAGTGTCCATCTTTAGTAGTAGTAAAGGTAAAGGTATCTCCTGACAATTAAGTCCAGTCGTGTCCGACGCTAGGGTGTGGTGCTCATCTCCATTTCAAAGCCGAAGAGCCAGCGTTGTCCAAAGATGCCTCCGTGGTCATGTGGCCGGCATGACTCTCCTTGCCGCAGCGCGTAACATGCGGCTGAACGCGGAGCGCTGTTTACCTTCCCGCAAGCGGTACCTATTTATCTACTCGCATTGACATGCTTTGGAACTGCTAGGTTGGCAGGAGCTGGCCAAGCAACGAGCGCTCACCCCGTCGCGGGAATCGAACTGCCGACCTTTCGATCAACAGCTTATGGTTCAGCGGTTTAACCCGCTGCGCCACCCGCTGGCCTTTAGTAGTAGTACTACTACTTTAATATGAACACAACTTGAAAGGTTGCATGCATTGAATGAAACGCAGGGCTGCCGTCAACTCAATGCCCCAACAGGATTATGCAACTCAATGCATAATCCTGTTGAAATCCCCTCCCCCGCCAATAAAGCTGGTCCACCAGAGCACACGGTGCATCCTGCTGAGGCGGCAGTCCCTGAAGCCTCCTCCAGATAAGGGAACATTTGTTCTGTTAATGTGGGACAAGCCTCCACTTTCCCAATGGGTCTACATGGACCTGCAATTTTGGACCCAGGAAGGTGGATCGAGGCTGGGAAGGGCGATAGGATATTGGCAGAGCTTCTGCCGCCGATAACCACCCCATCCCACCCTTGACAAACATACCCATCCCTACCCCAACCCATCCACTGCCCGCCTCCACACCAGTTTACCAGCTCTGGGAATCCAGCAGAGGCTACTGTCGCCTGACCGTCGCCGGTTGCCATTTGCCGAAGCAGCAGCCAGGCTGCGCTCTATCATGCATCACGTTTTGCAACAACCATAGAGCGCAATTTGTCACTGGAACACATATTTTGATGAGGCAGCCGCCAGACAGGATTGGGCTATCAGTCTTTATCAAGTGTATTAAATGTCTTTTAAAGTATTTTTATATTATATATTCACAGTTTTATGATTTTTAGGTATTCTTGTATTTTATGGTTTGCATTTATTGTAAGCCGCTTTGGGTCCCCCCTATGGGGGAAAAAAAAGCAGGGTATAAATAAATAAAATAAGAAGTGTTCTATCGCAGCAAGAAATCTAGATTTTCTTTTTTCTTCCCCCAAAGCAGTATAGTATATAGTACCTGCCTCCACCCCAAGAAAGAGCCTGAAACGTATTTTCCAGTATTGGATCTTAGCCAAAGAGCCTTCTCTATGTGCTCCAAAAGCACTTCTGCATGCACACTGGAGTTTAGCCAATTTTGTTCCCACTACACTCCCTGCACTGTCTTGAGTGTCACTACAGAAGCCCCCCAAACCTCAAAAGCATGTTCTTCAGAGGGCATGAAGGGTTGTAACGGGCAAAGGGCCTAAAAATCTTGTGCGTATGCGGAAGGCAGTACATGGCCAGATCCTGGCCAAAGTCTTCAATGAGGGGAAAGAAAGCTTGCAGCTGATCTCAAGAGATTTATTTGATTTCTATCCCGCTTTCTCCCCACATAAGGGGGACTCAAAGCGGCTAACAATAAAATGCATATAAATATAAAATAAAACTTTAAAACATTAATATAACCTAAAAACACAGCACAACATATAACATAATATAAAAACAGGAGTAAAAGGAGTAAAAGGGGATGGACTACTAAAATAGTTAGGCTGGGTAGTTAACTCAGAGGGCTTGTGTAAAAAAAATGTTTTCAGGCCCCGCCGGAAGACCTCCAAAGAGGGAGCAGTTCATAAGTTAGAGGGAGGGAATTCCATAAGTTTTGCCACTGCTGAGAAGGCCCTATTTCTTGCTGCCACCCCTCTCACCTTTGAAGGCGACGGCACTTTTAGAAGGGCTTTCTCCGATGACCTGAGGGGGTGGGCCGGATTGTACGGAAGTAGGTGGTCTCTCAAATAGCCTGGCCCCGAGCTATATAGGGCTTTAAAGGTCAAAACCAGCACCTTGAATATTGGCCCCAGAAACAAATTGGCAGCCAGTGCAACCGTCGGAGCAGCGGCCCGACTGAGTCGAACCGCTTGTTTCCGGTGATCACACGGGCCGCTGCATTCTGCACCAAGTAGTAAGATAAGAGGCCTACAGCAACAATGCTAGGCCAACCTAATAACAGTTGTCCTAAACACAGTCTTGTCTTTTGGCTGAGAAGTCTCCAGCTGCTGAACAGTGGTTTAGTCAGCTATTTGATACTGCAGTCTAACAACTGTTTGATGTTTAAGAGCTCAAAAACTGATAGACTATTTAGCTCAAAGAACAGTAGTATTTGCTGAATTTAGCCACCTCCAATTTAATATTGTTCAAAACTCTACTTTTAAAATTACAGCACTGCTTTTTTTTCTGCCTAGCGTCCAGTACTTGAGACTTAAATGCCCTCTCACCAACAGAAAATGGTCCAACAACACCCCCTACATCTATTTTTACTCCTAAATAATTTGAGACAGACATGCTAATCCTATTTCCATTACACTCTTTGAAATCTTACCTCTTTCTCTTTAATCAACGCTTCATGCTTTTCTTCGAGTCGCTTCAGTTCAAATGCCAGTGTATCAGCTCTTTTGGATTCTTCAGAGAGTTTGTTATGAAGTTCTTGGACCTTGTTTGAAAAAGCAGATGCATATCTCTTTAGAGGGCTTTGTAACAAAAACTACCGTAGTTCTTGGAAGTCGATCCCTGCCAAAATTTCACTGTCATCTAACAAGGATGTCTTCTGGAGTTCTGAAAATCAGCTGTGTAATTCTTTCAACAACATCTCATACTCTACTTTTTCTAATCTGATGGTTAATTATCGGCCACAAATTGTCATCACAAAATTTCAGATGCATTCCAGATTACCCTCTCTTTGGCAAAGAGAAAGGTATATTCTGTGCCTTGAATTTTATATCATCAGTTGTACAGACTATGCTAAAAAAAATACTGTACTGGAAATACTCCACAAAGAAATACTGTTCATGAAATAACAGACCTACATCCAGCTACTGGCTGCAGTTATGCAGACTCTAATAATCTACACATAGGGATGGCATCGCACACTGACTTCCTTTGGTGTAAACATGCATACAAGTGTGTGGCAGGACTGGAAGTATCTTGAACCTCCCCCCCCCCCAAAAAAAATGGTGCCATAAGTGTGGACCTGAATCACCTCTAAGCCAATAAATACAACTCTAAAACTGTAATAAAAAACCCCCCAGAACTATGAGAAATGTATGAAGCTAATTTCTTACCTGCCTTTTATACGTTTCCAGCTGGGCACGGGCTGCATTTGCTTTCTTCAGCTCTTCTTCTAGGCTAACTGTATTATGCATATACATCATGTTTGTTTCCTGAAGAGATTTCACCTGTCTGCGAAAGTCATTTAGGTCCTCTAGTTTTTTACGATAAACCTCAACTGTTGACTCCAGCTTACTTGCCTTATCAGCAACTGTCCTGTAGCAAAGCATAAATTGACCAAATGGATTTTCTTCAGAATCAAATGGTTAAACAAGCTACACAGTTAATTTTCCTCAAGAGTACGGCTCTAGTGGCTTTCGGAGAAAAAACTACAAATGAGTACCTAAGAGCAGAATAAGAACATTCATTCTTTAGAGCTTGTTTTTCATAAAATAATACGAACTATGGAGTAACTGTAAACATCCTAGTTGATATATTATGAGTTCTCAGTTACATATCAGTGCGTGTTTGAGAGGAATACTTGATCAGAGTTTATGATGAGCAGCTAATGCAAGTTAAAAAGATACTTAACCTGAAGGAAGTTTAGGCTTCTATACTCAAGTTAGGATACTACCATAAAAAAAATTAGTAGTAGTAAAGCCACTAAAGCAGCAGTTCCTTCCTTTTTGCCGACCATGGACCACTGCGCTCACACTCGGGTCCGTTGTGGACCACTGAATGCACAGTCGTGGAAGTACGTGGTGGCGGCGCGATGATGTCATTGTGCCACCATCAATGGCTGCCAGATTGCCCCAATTTCGGGCCAATCAGAGCCAAGGGAGGGCACAAGGGCCCACACAAACGCTGGCTATGTGACGAGCACACAGTGCACCACTCACCTGCCAGCCGCAGGGACCAGACAGCCTCCAGCCATCTCACGGGCCATCTTGTGGACCACCTGCCATGCTAGCCAGGTTCTCTGTATTGTAATTCTACGTGGAATTGGTATGCGTGTTTAGCCTACTTCAGGAAGTGTGCAGTTCTCCTGAATACACAATATTTTGTTGTTGTTCAGTCGTTAAGTCGTGTCCGACCCTTCGTGATCCCATGAACCACATCCCGCCAGGCCTTCCTGTCCTCCACTATCTTCCTGAGTTCGCTCATTTTCATGTTCGTTGCATCGGTGATGCTGTCTAACCATCTCATCCTTTGCCTTCCCCTTCTCCTTTTGCCTTCAGTCTTTCCCAGCATCAGAGTCTTCTTCAGAGAGTCCTCTCTTCGCATTAGGTGGCCAAAATATTTGAGCTTTAGCCTCAGTACCTGTCCTTCCAGGGAACAGTCAGGGTTGATTTCCTTTAGGATTGACTGATTTGATCTCCTAGCAGTCCAAGGGACTCAGGAGTCTTCTCCAGCACCACAGTTCGAAAGCATCTATTCTTCGGCGCTCAGCCTTCCTTATGGTCCAACTCTCACAACCATACATTGCTACTGGGAACACCATCGCCCTGACTATACAAACTTTTGTTGGCATGGTGATATCTCTGCTTTTTATTATGCTGTTTAAGTTTCCCATAGCTTTCCTTCCAATGAGTAAACGTCTTTTAATTTCATGGCTGCTGTCTCCATCTGCAGTGATCTTGGAACCCAAAAAAGTAAAATCTGTTACTGCTTCCATTTCTGCCCCTTCTATTTGCCAGGAATTGATGGGACCAGATGCCATGATCTTAGTTTTATTAATGTTGAGTTTCAAGCCAACTTTTGCACTCTCCTCTTTCACTCTCATCAAGAGGCTCTTTAGTTCTTCTTCACTTTCTGCCATTAGGGTGGTATCGTCTGCATATCTGAGGTTGTTGATATTTCTCCCGGAAATCTTGATTCCGGCTTGCGATTCATTCAGCCCTGCATTTCTCATAATGTACTCTGCATATAAGTTAAATAAGCAGGGTGACAATATACAGCCTTGCTGTACTCCCTTCCCAATTTTGAACCAATCGGTTGTTCCATGGCCAGTTCGAACTGTTGCTTCTTGACCTGCATACAGGTTTCTCAGGAGACAGGTAAGGTGGTCTTGTACCCCCAGCTCTTTAAGAATTTGCCACAGTTTGTTGTGATCCACACAATCAAAGGCTTTTAGATTTTTTTTTGAACTCTCGTGCTTTCTCCATGATCCAGCGCATGTTAGCAATTTCATCTCTAGTTCCTCTACCTCTTCGAAACCCAACTTGTACTTCCGGTAGTTCTCGGTTCACGTACTGCTGAAGCCTAGCTTGTAGGATTTTGAGCATAACCTTGCTAGCATGTGAAATGAGTGCAATTATACGGTAGTTTGAACACTCTTTGGCACTGCCCTTCTTTGGAATTGGAACGTAAACTGACCTTTTCCAATCCTTTGGCCACTGCTGAGTTTTCCAAAAATGTTGGCATATTGAGTGCAGCATTTTAACAGCATCATCATTTAGGATTTTAAGTAGCTCAGCTGGGATATTATCATCTCCGCTAGCTTTGTTGTTAGTAATGCTACCTAAGGCCCACTTGACTTCACTCTCTAGGCTCTGGGTCAGTGACCACACCAGCGTGGTCATCAGGAACATTAAGATCTTTCTTGTATAGTTCTTCTGTGTATTCTTGCCATCTCTTCTTAATCTCTTCTGCTTCTGTTAGGTCCCTGCCTTTTTTGTCCTTTATCATGCCCATCTTTGCACAAAACGTTCCCTTGATATCTCCTATTTTCTTGAAGAGATCTCTAGTCCTCCCCATTCTGTTTTCCTCTATTTCTTTGCATTGTTCATTTAAGAAGGCCTTCTTATCTCTCCTTGCTATTCTCTGGAAATCTACATTCAGTTGGTTATATCTTTCCCTTTCCCCCTTGCTTTTCGCATACACAATATAGCAGCTACATACTAGGCAAGTTTACTCAGAAAAAAAGTCCCATTGTGTTCAGCAAGGCATAGTCCCAGGTGCACAGGATTGCAGCCTAATGAAACATATTTACCATGAGTGGAATGGTCCCATGCAGATGAGATCCCTTTACTAGTTACATGTATAAAGACACACAAATAGATAGCCCCTACTTCCTGAGACGTGTTTTCATTTTCAGTAGAAAGACATCAAGTATCACTTACTCTGAAATAGTTTTGTCAGCTTCAAAGATATTTGTACCCCCCAAAAAAGATGTTAGGACTTTGGCTTATATATTTTCGCTTCCTTAATTAACATGCATCTTAACTATACTGCTCTCTGCCACCCCTTGGGAATTTTAAAATGTTACTCCTTTATGTAGAATTCTTTATGGGAAACAAGAGTACTGCATATTGGTAAAAAATACCAACCTTTAATACGGGAAAAGTTCAGCATTCTTGTTGGGAACTTCCAATATTAATGACAATTTGATTCACATCATACCTACCTAAGTACATCAATTTCATCTTTCAAAGCCCTCGATTCTTCTGCCAGAGAGCTCACTTCATCATTCCGATGCTGAAGCTCAACCAGTTGTTTCTCAAGCTCCTCACAGTGAACACGATAATCATCTTTTGCAGCTTCAAGCCTTTGCATGAACAAATGGGATTAAATAGAAAGGGCTTATTCTTAGCTGCTTCTTTAAATACTAGACATTTATATTCATGTTCAGTAATACACATTTATTTTACACCTGCAGTGGCAGCACAAAAAAGTGTTTAAGAACGCTTCTGCACAGAGGCTTACTTGAATTAGGCAAAGAGCAACTAAATCCTTATATGCATGAATACCTTTCCACAAAGGGCAAATTAAATCTACAGAATGACTGCTCTGTCTCAATCTCTACATTCTAAAAATGTAGGTTTACATTCAGCCTCTCTCTAGTCTACCGAAAAGTAATCTAATTCAGTAAAAGAAATGAATAAAGAGAATGACATTAAAGAATCTCTCAGTATTACAGAAATGAGGAAGTAGGACAATGAACAACTAATCAGAAATGCAATAACTAAAAGAGAAGCAAATGGCAAAAATGGTCCATCTTACAGATCTAAATTATATTTTCAAAAATGTTATATCACCTTTTCACCAGTACTGCTCAAGATCATGTACGAACTAAATTCATTTTCAAACCTATATAAATAATTAAAAGCAGTTGGAATACCCTAGAGCAGCAATTTTCAACCTTTTAAATCTGATGGCACACTGATAAGGCACTAAAATTTTCAGGGCACACATCAGTTTTTTAACAATTGACAAGGCACAATGCGCTGTTGATGGGGGGGGAGGCTCACATCCCCAACAGCGCTACTAATAAATTGTTGTTGTTGTTCAGTTGTTAAGTCGTGTCCGACCCTTCGTGATCCCATGAACCATATCCCGCCAGGCCTTCCTGTCCTCCACTATCTTCCTGACTAATAAATTACCCTCCCCCAAACTCCCGTAGCACACCTGCAGACCATTCTCAGCACACCAATGTGAAAATCGCTGCCCTACACAGTATAGGTAGTCCCCTATCTTAAGGGCATCCAATTTACAGATGTCCCAACTTAAGGATAGCGGCATCACACTGTTGCACAGGCACAGTCGGTCCATTCCTGACATTTCTGTGCAGGTGCAATAGTGCTGGCTTTGGAGACCGAGAGAGAAGCTGGTTTGTGAAGGGAAGAGAGACGTTGTGTTTTCGGGACACAGAAGCGGTTGGTAAAGGACAGCCCGTATAGTACTTAATAGAACTGTACCAGCGTTCCTCTCCAACTAATTAAAATGCTAATTTTAACTTGTAAAATACAAGTTGTAAAATGCAACTAATACAAATGCAGCCCCCCATCTAAGCTGCTCTAAGGCCCATTTTGTACATTACACAACAACAAAAAAGCAGTTACCACAGAGTGTGAGCGAATTACCTATTTTATAGATAAATATTTCTATGCCTTTTTTCAACCACTACAGCAAGTTGTTCACAATTTTGTTTACACTCACTGCCTAAATAAATAAATTTACAGCCCAATCCTAATGGGTTTTTAATCTGCCGGCGGAACTAGCATTCCACAAACACAGACTGCCTTACGGTAGTTGTAAAACACTCTATGGCACTGCACGAAGCCACAAGCTGCTGGAGCACCGCCAGGAAGACTGCAGTGGCCCCGCATGCAGCAATGGAGCACTGCTAGCCCGACAACCCAGGTAAGCTGGTGGGCGAGTGTGGTTGGGGAGGGTGGAACGGGGGCGAGGGGAGGAGGGTGGATTGGGTCTAGGAAGGGGACAGGGAGGGTGGCAGTGGCGTCCACGAAATCCAAACCCCCTTCTCGGACCCAATCCCAAGACCCTGTCCACACAGACCTGCACCAGCGATTTCACTGGCGCAGGTCCAAGACGACCTATCTGCACCTCGGAGGCTTACCCCCAGGTAACGGAACAAATGTTCCCTTACCCAGAAGAGACATCTGGGACTCCCCCCCCCCTCACTGTAGGATGCAGCACAAGTTGTTTTGACATGGCTGTATCAGCCGGGGGGGGGGGGAGAGAGAGAGCATAGGCTTGGGCTGTTAAGCACGTTTCAACTTAAGTACAGACTCTGGAACCTAACCTGTACATGTGTAGGAGACTACCTGTCAGGAGCAGGCACAGATAGGCTGACACTGGCTTGGAAGAAATGAAAGTTTTACACAAGGCAAGTAAAAAATATGTAACGCAAGAACCTGGCAAGCCTCTTTGAGGAACAGATTCCATAGTTTAGGAGCAACCAGTAACAAACTCTATTCGAGTCCCCACAGAGTGAACTGTCAATGGTTGCAGAGTCAGAACAAGGCCTTGAGACTATCATAACCATTTCAAAGAAAGCATAACCATAGGTATGCCAAGACTATGCTGGCTGTTACAGATGACAAGCAATACCTAAAATCAGGCTCAGAAAGACACAGGAAGCAAATGATGGACGAATATGAAAATATTGCTGACTTCTAATAACTGGGCTGCATCAGCTATAATTCTGGAATATTTTCCACAGGCAGCCATATATAGAATGCACCGTAGCAATTATTATTATTACTGAGAATATTTATATACTGCTTTTCAACAATCTATCCAATAAATTCCTGGGATTAAGAGTGCTACTAAATGCCACTAAACCATACCTGAAATTTTCTTCTTGCATTTGTTCCAGTTGCAGCTGTGCATGGAAATACTTCTTTGCAACGGCAGTATTTGTATCATCAAGAGATCCATCTAACTGGTCCAATCTGTCATTCATGACCTCATTTTCAGACATCAAACTGCTCTTTTCCTCTTGAAGGGCAGCCACCTAAAGATGCAAAATCCACTTCAGGATTACAAGTTCATCAAGATACCCAATAAGAACATTTAACTATTCAACTACTGGTTGAAGAGAACCTCTCCAAGAACAGTTGCTGACAGGCTGTACCCAAACAACCTATTTCACAGATGAGGTGTAGCTTAGAGCAGTGTTTCTAAAACTGTGGGTCGGGACCAGATTTCAGGTGGGTCCAACAGAGCCTCCAATGAAAACAGGGGTGATGGAAAGATCAGATAAGTAAGCCCTGAGGCTATTCAAAAATCAGATAGCTGCTAATTGCTCTTCACAGAGCTGAGCTCCTGCAGTTTGCAAGCTTGTGTAAATATAGGGAGAGAAATTTTTGTGCGTCTTTTTTCTGGTGCAGTTTTTTCCAAGCCTGTCAATGACAGGTGGTGGGGGCAGGTGAAGGTCATATAACTAAGCCTCTCAAGTCTTGAGGCTATTCATTAGGGCTCCCTCATTATGAGAAATGGGTTGAGTTTTTTGCAAATAAATAAATAAACTAATACTTATAAATAAATAAATACTGTAAATCTTGTGAAGCTAGGTGGGTCCCAATAGACTGTCATTTTAAAAAGTGGGTCCCGGTGCTTAGAGGGAAAAATATTTCTGTCTTCAAGTGTTCACATTTGCAAAGTATCTTGCTATTTTATGTTAAATGACACAGCTTTTTTTCTGTACATGCTCATAAGTAGATGTGGGAGAAAATGCAGAGGCGTAGGAATGGGGGAGGCGGACTGCCCCTGGGCCTGCTGCACGGGGGGGGGGCATCAAAATCCAGGGCTGTGGCAGTGGCAACTGCCACATTTATCAGTGTTTTTTTTAAAAAAAAATTGCTGCTTTTTCCCGCGTTCTTTGGGCGTTCTCAGCCTTCCAGGCCTTTGTGAAGGGCTCCAGAGAGCGAGGAAGGCGTTCTCTGCCCTCCCGCCTGCCTCCTGGGGCCGTGATTGGCCGTTTTCCAGTCGCATGACATCATCCCGGAAGGCGTGGCTTCCGGGTGACATCATGCGGCGCGGGCGTGTCCTCCAGGCCAATCATTTTGGCCGGCGGCCCCTGGTAGGGGGCCACCTATCTACACCACTGAGAAATTTTTTTAATTTTTTCGCAGATTTCGGTGTTTTAACCAAAATGAAATAGCAGAAAGCAGTGTTATGTGTTTTCATTCTGAATTTTTCCCATTTTTATCAATTGTAACTGCTTTAAAAGTGTACTAGGTAAGTGGTATAGGTTGTACAGTGTCATAAGAATGGCACAAAATTATATGGTTTTCGCAGATTTTTTCGCAGAAAGCAGTGTTATGTGTTTTTATTTTGTTATCACCATTTACTCTTGCCCCTATTCATAAGTTAAATTTAGAAATATAATTCCATCCATTTCATTTCAACAAATTATTTTCAAGGATATCTTAGCACTTCCACCTTCACCTAATCTCCAAACATTATCTTCAATTGACAAAAAATGGTTTCTCTTCCTTGTGCAGATAGTCTGTAGAAAACATTGTAGGGGGCAGGTAGAAAACTGTATTTTATTCTGCATATGCAAGCTCTTCACATGTGGGAACCTCCATGTACCTATCTGTGGTAGAACTACTGCCTCATATGGCTTACAGCCCAATCCTAACTAAGACTAGGCTGCCCTTTATGGACAGCGGCATGACGGCCATTTTGGGTGGTGGTGCCAGAGGTCTGCTGCCGGTTACCTCCAGCAGCGAAGGTAAGCCAGCAGCGGGGGTGGGGGGTGGGGTGGCAGAATAGGGTGGGGAGTTTCTGGGTGGGTAAGGGGCAAGTGGAAGACAGAGAGGGAGTGAGTGAGAGGGAGGGGTGGATCTCAGTGGCAATGGCACATGCCAGATCCCAACCCCATTCCCTTCCCTCTCATGCTCCTTGCAAAAAGCTGCAAAAAGCCCCTTCCCTCTCATGCCAGCAAAAAGCTGCAGCAGATCCGAGGACATTCATTGGGGCAGTGGAGGCTTGCCCCCAGGGTAAGAGAACAAAAGTTCCTTTACCTTGAAGAGGTCTAACCTCCGTGGACACAGGTATTATACCTCTGCATATTAGATACTGTTATGAACACCAAGGAAAGTAATCTGTTATGTCCTTCTTGTGAATACCCAGAGGCAACAACACTGGTACGGTTGGAAATGGAACACTGGACTAGAGAGCCTCTGATCTGATCCAACAAGGCAACTTTACTTTCACCTAACATAAGGACACAGAAATTGCCTTGCTGGACTTGAAAAGGTCAATGTTTCTAGGAAACTATGAAAACAGAAATTAAAATGGCATAGAAAACTGTAACAAGGTAAACAATATTTCCTGGTTTGTATACCGACATAACAGTAGCACAACTCTTTTATTGCTAATTAACACTCAGCAGTGAATGGTCTGGGCAAAAAGCAATTCCAGGAGCGATAAGTCAGTAGCATTAAAAACAAACAAATTAAAAAAAAAACAACTTAGCCAGCATCATATATAGAAGAACATGCATTTTGCAATTTTTTCTAAGAATTTTGGTAACTGAGAAATGAGAACACAACAGTCAGTATATTAACAGGCATCAAAGAGCCATGGATTACAAGAACAAAGCCCTTAAGCTTTTTCTAGTGAAAGCCACTGTGTTAATTTTTTTATCATATCAAACATCAGAGCATGTCACATGTTAGTTCATAGATGCAAAGTGCTCTTGTGTTACTTTTTCCTGAAACAAAAATAAACCTACCTTCCTTAAATTCTTGCAAAGTATCATGGGAGACTGAGACCTTATAAGTGAATTTATTAACAATTAGTTTAAGTAAAAAGATTTTTCTTGATTTTTAAATAAAACTTCAGTATATAAGCACACAATAGTGGCATTACTCATTTTTATCAAACTAGTTCAGTGGTTCCCAAACTTTTTTGACTCGCGGCTCCCTTGAACTCCCTCGCCATTAGCTGTGACTCCCCAGTACAGTGCATGGAAGAAACAGGCACTCTTTACATGCTCAAAGGCACCCTTTCTTATATGTATGTGTATATGTATATGTATATTCCCAAAACGAGCCCTAAAGTGGATTTTCCATGCTCATGCTGAGCAGCAGCTAAGCCAGGAGTGCGCAGGGTGGGGTTGGGATGCTGCCCTCCCTCCATTGGCAGGCCTGGGTAGAGGGCACTGATGTTGTCTGTGTTCGTCCTATTCATGGCAAGAGAAACATCAAAGCATGGGAGGGAAGCCCCAGTTGCACAAGAGAGAAAGAGAGAGAAAGCTAGCTCCTTTTGGTAGCATCTTTGCAAGATGAAAAACAGATTCTTATACTGCCTGGCAGTTTCGGGGGGGGGGGGGGGTTGTCCCAGCAAATAGAGTAGGGAACTAACTTAGAGGTGGGTCAGAAAGAAAGAAGGAATAATTAATCAACCAAAGAAATAATTAATCAACCAAACTAAACATAGAAATAAAAGACTGTATGTAAAGCAGAACGTGCTCTGCACCATTTTCAATTGCAGTTCTTGCAGAGCTTGCTGTCTCCAGCTCAGCTTGAGTGTTGTTGTTCAGTCATTAGCGGGCTTATCAATTGTTCTTTAACATAAGATAAGCAAGGGCTTCCCTCACGCTGTGGTTAAAAACAAGATGTGGAAACTGCCTAGTGCCTACAAACCTGAAGTGTTTTGAAATTAACTTTGAGTGACCCCTTTTCCCGGCTCTTTGTTTTTGCTCTCTCTCTCTTGCAAGCAAGAATATGTGTTAATTAAAAGACTAATGCAACACCCCTGGCTGCTTTCGATGACTGACGACTGGGAGTCGCGCCTCACACTTAGAGAACCTCTGAACTAGTCAAATCATCATTTATATCTATTAGACTGGAGACATTAAAGCACAGTTACAGTTGATGATCACTGTGGATTCAGGACCAATATCCTTTTTCCTAAAGAGTTTAGGCTTGTTAAGAGTGGTGTATGAGTGTATTTAAAGGATCACTGAAATCTCAGCTGATGCCCTCACCCTTAAATCAGAGAGAACGAAACTCGTATCCTGTTCCTATACATACTTACTAGCAGGAAATTCCTGAATTTAATACTCCCACCTAACGGTATATATTATTATTATCAGAGGCGAAACAAGGGTGGAGCGAAGGCAAGTAGTTCTGCAAGACTCCGTTACACTGGAGTCAGAGGCCCCTCCCCCTTGCTGTTGGAGCCATTCCAGCAGCAACAGGGGAGTGTCCTGCGTGTTGCCTTTGCTGCCAGAATGGCTCCAACAGCAAGGGGGAGGGGCCGCTGACTCCAGTGTAACGGAGTCTTGCAAAACTACTTTCCTTCGCTCCACCCTTGTTTCGCCTCTGATTATTATTAACAGTATTTATATACCGCTTTTCAACAAAAATGTTCACGAAGCAGTTTACAGACAAAATCAAATGATTAAATGGCTATACTGTACACAGGTTTCATCTAATAACATTGCATTTATGAATGCTTAAATTGTTTTAGGGGTCCCTCACAGGACAGTGAGAAATACAGAATTTACTGTGATCTACAAATTAATCTAGGAATGTGTTTTCCAGGATTTTACCCTACATTTTGCAGTACACCAGAAGTTACCATACTAATAGCACAATCCTGTCTAGCCAGGGAGCCCATGCTGCATCCTATCCAGATAGGACCCAGTGCCGGCATGGCTGGAGCTCTCCTGGGGGGAAGGGGATGCTCATCCCATTATCCCAAGTAGATTCCCAGCCGCCCCGATGGGTCAACTCGAATGCGCGCCAGCTATTTTGCTGGCACACATTTGGGGGGGCCATGTAACGGCTACCAGACTGGGGAAGAGGGATAGGATATGGTGGAGGAGGCCTCCAATGATCCCTCCCCAGCCCGGGCCTGGAGACCAATCCCCCCTCCCAGAATGCCCCGTTCCGCCCTCCCTATGCTCCTCTGCCGCACGACAGGGTACCTACCTTCCCTGGCAGGAGCAGCTCCATATCCAGTCTGGGGAGAGTGGTGCGGGCCCAATCCTGTCTACCCTGGAAACTGGTGGAGCACATGCTCTGCCAGTCTAGGGTGTCACAAACGTGCAGTAAAGCATGTTTGTGGAACCTTACTCCCAAGGTTCCACAAACATGCTTTACTGCACATTTGCGACACCCTAGACTGGCAGAGCATGTGCCCCACCAGTTTCCAGGGTAGACAGGATTGGGCTGTTAATGAATACAATGGTGTTGCGTAGGCACTAGCACATTTCACACTCAGATACACTCGGAGAACAGCAGAGTAGAGATGTAAATCATAAAGACATAATTTGTGAACACTTTAGGGGAGGGGGGAAGCCTGCTTGAAGGAAATGAGAATTTAGCTACTTAAAGATGTTACAAATCAATGAACCCTATCTTGATGAAATGCAGTTAAGGAAAAAAAAAACATGTGCTTACCTGCAGGTCTAGTTCTTGACATCTTTGTTTCAGTTCTTCTTTTTCTGCCAGTACTTCATTAAGCTGCTCTAATGTTCTTTTCAGCTTTAAAATATTAAAGTTTTTTCCCAGTTATTTAGCAAGAAACAAAAGATTCACTTGTTTCATGATCATGTAATGAGTACAGAGCAGCCTGTCCCACTTTGGAAATTATAGTCAGGTCTTGAGGAAGACAAATATGAAATGAAAGGAGGTATAGTATTTTGTTAGAAATGTGACACCCCCACCACCATCTCCAAATACTTACCGTATTTTACACTCCATAGGACGCATCGGTCCATAGGACGTATGCATCCTATGGAGCATAAAATAGAGAAAAAAAAGTTTGTACTTACCTGGGCTTGGGGGCGCTTCGGGGAGGCCTGCGGGGGCTTCGGGGAGGCCTGCGCGAGCCTCTGCAGACCTCCCCGATGTTTACTTCGGCCCTAAACAGCGATTTTCGGCCATTTCCGGAAATGGCCGAAAATCGCTGTTTTCTCCCGAACTGAACATTGGGGAGGCCTGTGGGGGCTTCGGGGAGGCCTGCGCGAGCCTCTGCAGGCCTCCCCGAAGCACCCCCAAGCCCAGGCTTCGCACCATAGGACGCACGCTTTTTCCCCCCTATGTTTTTTTTGGGAAAAAAGTGCGTCTTATAGTGCGAAAAATACGGTAGTTTCTTAATCAATTCCATTTGATATTTTTCATTATGCTAGGGCTTGGATATTCAACACTGATACATAGGAAAGGCCTTTAGACTGTGAGATATCTAAAATAGGCCTTGCTTTCCTAGATGTGATTGTAGGCAACTCCCATTTCTTCCTGTCACAACCTCCCCTTGAGTTAGCCAGAAAAGGCCAGCCAGAAATGGCACAGGTGCACACAACAGTAAGCTCACTAGCTGGAAATTAATTATAAATTAAAACTGGAAGACATAACGGTTGTTAAGGCATTTCTTATGTGCCATAATTACCTGTTGCTCCAAGTCACCAGGCAAATCACTTGCAACAAAGCCCACTATTTCTTTGCTCATTAACTGCAACAGCGGGAAAAAAAAAAGCACTTTAGATAGAATTATCTACTATGTTATAAAATAGGAGTCAGAAATAAAGATCCCACCTGACAGGGCTAAGCAAATAATCATCTTTGCGGTTTCAGAATATACAGTAATGAGATTCAGTTAGCGCTCTGCAAAGCACATCCCAGACCTTCTCACGTAGAAAGTGCCTTCTTGCTACTGGTAATATGATGTGAGTCCTGGGTTGTGGCTACAGCTGATACGTAGTTACACAAGCTATAAGGAATTCCTGCTTGTCTATTTAAAAGTACCAGTAGTTTGATTTTTTGTTGAGATAGTATAAGCCAGTGGTTCTCAAAGTTCTCCCACGGTGGCAGTGATCCTAGAGATCAGAGGCGGAACTAGGGCAGAGCAAGCGGAGCACCGGCTCCGGGCGTCATCGCCCAAAGGGCGCCCCGCCGCTCTGCCCGCGAGTTGGACTCGGACTCGAGTCTCCGAGTCGGACTCGGAGACCCGAGTCCGACTCGGGCCGGCCCCCTCAATCGGGAGAGCCGGCTGGGGACGTCTTCCCCGGCCGGCTCCCCGGGGCCTTCTAAGGAAGGCCCGCTGCGCAAAAAATTGCGCATGCTCAGACTGTTACTGAGGGAAAAGGGCAGCCCTTTTCCCTCAGTTAACAGTCTGAGCATGCGCAAAAACTTGCGCAGTGGGCCTTCCTTAGAAGGCCCCGGGCAGCCGGCTGGGGAAGACGTCCCCAGCCGGCTCTCCCGATTGGGGGGGGGTCCCACCGGGTCGCCCCCTCCTGGAGCACGCCCCTCCCTCCCTCCCGGAACTCGCCCCTCCCTCCCAGAGCGCGCCCCCCCTCTGGAGCGTGCCGCGGCCTGTCGGACGCGGCACGCTATTTATCTATAGGGCGCCTACCCCTGTGCTCCGGGCGCCAAGTGAGGCGGTTACGCCTCTGCTAGAGACTGCTGCTGGCGCTGGAAAAATGCCCCCAAAATGCTGGGGTTTGCCTTACCGAGGCTTGGGGGAGGCCTGCGCGACCATCCACAGGCCTCCCCAATCCTTAAGGGCATCCAATTTACAGATGTCCCAACTTAAGGATAGCGGCATCACACTGTTGCACAGGCACAGTCGGTCCATTCCTGACATTTCTGTGCAGGTGCAATAGTGCTGGCTTTGGAGACCGAGAGAGAAGCTGGTTTGTGAAGGGAAGAGAGACGTTGTGTTTTCGGGACACAGAAGCGGTTGGTAAAGGACAGCCCGTATAGTACTTAATAGAACTGTACCAGCGTTCCTCTCCAACTAATTAAAATGCTAATTTTAACTTGTAAAATACAAGTTGTAAAATGCAACTAATACAAATGCAGCCCCCCATCTAAGCTGCTCTAAGGCCCATTTTGTACATTACACAACAACAAAAAAGCAGTTACCACAGAGTGTGAGCGAATTACCTATTTTATAGATAAATATTTCTATGCCTTTTTTCAACCACTACAGCAAGTTGTTCACAATTTTGTTTACATTCACTGCCTAAATAAATACATTTACAGCCCAATCCTAATGGGTTTTTAATCTGCCGGCGGAACTAGCATTCCACAAACACAGACTGCCTTACGGTAGTTGTAAAACACTCTCTGGCACTGCGCGAAGCCACAAGCTGCTGGAGCACCGCCAGGAAGACTGCAGTGGCCCCGCATGCAGCAATGGAGCACTGCTAGCTGGAGTGCTGCCGGGGAGACCAGAGTGGCCCCGCATGCAGCAATGGAGCACTGCTAGCTTGACAACCCAGGTAAGTTGGTGGGGGAATGGGGTGGGGAGGGTGGAAGGGGGGCAAGGGGAGGAGGATGGATTGTGTCCGGGGAGGATTGGCTCCCCAATCCTCGGATCACCAAAACCCGGCGATTTTCGGGCACTTTTGCGGCGGCAGGGATCCCCAGGAACGCTGTCGCCACTGCCATACGGCCCTCATCTTTAAGGGGGCAGGGGATAACCACTGGTATAAGCAGTTTGAATCGGGCCAGTAAGGATCCAATTGGTTTTGGGTTTTTTTTTACATTTTCTTGATTTTTCCCCCCACACAAATAAAAAATAGGGCTTGTGTATCTATATTTTAGACGAACATGCAGAAATACCCATGTGATTTGTTTATATATATATATATATATATATATATATATATATATATATATATATATATATATATATATATATATATACATACACACACACACACACACACACACACTTAATAAGCAGCCACATATATTCCCTTTTATCCCAAATTCCTGTAAAACTCCCAAATAGGACAACTAAACAAGACAGGTTTTTTTTTTTATCAAGAAACTCATCTTACAGAAATGCAACTTTGGAAAAACAGTCAACAAAAATAAATTTTAAAAAAATGTGGTAAATAAGGAAGAGGGAAGGAAAAAAATAAACAAAGGGTGAGGTAAACACACTCTCAAACAAAAGCGGCCCATATTCAAAATACATTTCAAGTTTGCTACATTTTGGGCACACACTTTGTTCTTTCATCACCGTATCAACTAACTGACAGCGCAATCCTAACCAGCTTTCCAGCGCCGGTGTAGCCATGCCAACAGGGCACACACTGCATTTTGCAGTGCAAGGGCAGTCATGGAGGCCTCTTCAAGGCGAGGGAACATTTAATCATTTGATTTTGTCTGTAAACCGCTTTGTGAACTTTTTGTTGAAAAGCGGTATATAAATACTGTTATTAATAAATTAATAATTTGTTCCCTTACCTTGGGGATGCATTGGGGCTGCAACGGCACTGGAAAGTTGGTTAGGATTGTGCTGTGAATTAGCTATGTATGGGTAGCAGTGCAATCCCACGGAACTATCGGGCGGCGGAACAAGCGCTCCACCGCCTGAAGCCGTTGCGAATGTGCCATGAAACATGTTTGCGGTGACTCGGGAATAAGGGCGGCCGGCGCGGAGGCCAGCCGCCCTCACTCCAGCACCGGATCGTCCCTGCGGCCGCCGGAGGAGGTATGTTTTGCTCCAGCAGGCGTGGGGGCAGTCAGGGCGGCTAGGGAGGGGGGGCCATTGGCCGAGCCGGCCTGGGGGTGGAGATGGCAGCTGCCATATCTCCCGTCTCCCTCCTGGCCGGCGCGGCCTTTACACCGTCTCCTCTTACTTCCGCCCGCTATTTAGCTGGTGGAAATCCGAGAAGGCTCATTGGGCCTTCCCCAGTTTACACCAGGGGAAGAAGACAAATGTCCCTTTTCCCCGAGTAGACCTCCAGGCCGCTCCAGAGCAGCCCGGAACGGGGATAGGATCCAGTGGGCAGCCCAGGGGCGCCCGCTGGATAGTTGGGCAGGATTGCACTGCAGAGTAGATAACCAGAGATTTCCAGCTGCATAATATCAGTACTGCAGCCCTAGAGAGCCAAGTTCCTCTGATTTTGGAGGAAGGGATCACATTTTTATCCATTAATTCATTTTCTTACCTCTTGAATAGCAGCCATGACAACATGCTGAACTGACTCCTCTAGCGTCATAATGACTTGTATGTGTTCTATAATGCAAAGGAATTTGTAAAAGGTCGTTTTTGTGATTAATAAATAAATAAACAAACTGGAAAGTTATATTCTCTTTCACATAAAGAGATCTGTGCTTTGCAATTCATTTCTAAAGTCTACTCCCCAGCTGAATGTTTCATGAGTAATGGCAAATAACTATTTATACACATAGTTGAACTATGAAATACAAATTTAGACTTCCATTGCAGATTTCTAGAATATGTTCCACTGAAATAATATAATTGCAGAATAGACAATTTAACCCTTCCCCCAAAATGTCTATAGCGCTAAACATAGAAATAGTACTATGGCAGATTCGATACAGTACTGTTACTAATATTTCAGACAATTATTCCAGAATGACAGTCATGAACTGCAATCCTAGGTGTGTCTACTCAGAAGTAAACCCCACTGAAGTCAATGGAATTTACTTCTCCTTAACTTCCTCTATAATGCAAGTACTTTATCACTTTATATGGCTGGGGTTAGCTTCCCGGTACTTGAAGTTCTTCAGTCATCACAATTATTTTCTGTGCTATTCTAAGGCACAATTAAGTGATCAAAAATGTCAACAACTAACCAAGGCTTTTTACATCTTCAGATGCAACCATTGTTTCTTGCTGTGTGAACGTGCCTGGAACCAGGGCCATTCAGAGGAATTTTATCAGGGGGTACAAAGTTTCTTTTGGGCCCCTTCCCTACATATAAATTTGGTTCCTGGGACCCCCTTTTTTTGCTCCAAGGCCCCCTTTTAGACCCATTTTCCGCTCTGGGCCCAGGTACAAATTACCCCCTTAACCCCCCTCTCAGAGGCCCTGCCTGGAACAGCTGTCCGCTTGCTTACTTCTCTCTTCATTTACTTTTTCAGCTTATTATGAAGTTGTGATACTTCATCCTGGTTTGTTTTAGCCACGGCTCTGCAGCTTGTGCAAAGTTGGGAACTGTGGTTTAACTCTGGGTTCCAAACCAGGGTGTGAAGCTAGTTTCAGACCCCGGTTTAACATCCCCGTTTGGAAGCCAAAACTCAGAACACAGTTCTGGTTTCACATAAGCAGTGGAACCACGATTTAACAAAACCAGGATTCCCGGCTGAGTGAGCAGAGGAGATAAGGTGAGAAGGAAGATTATAAACTCATGGCTCTCTAGAGCTCATTTATGTAGCAAGAAACCATCTTTCCCCATTACGTTTGAACGGAGCCCTAAAGACATACCCTAATTTGAATATTTTAAAAGACACCTTCTTCAAAGTACTGAGAGTCTGGATTCTTGTCTTCATGACAAGAGGTTTGAAAACCAAAGTTACCACATATGAGGCCTGAATCTTGAAATGCACACTTTTATTTTAAAAAAAAATATTCTACCAACCAAAAGTTTTAATGAATGTCTAAGAATTCAGATGCAGTTATTTAAAAAAAAAACATAGTCCATAACTACCATTTAAAAGTTTTTAATACATAACACGAAGGGAGTGAACACTTCCAGTTTCATCAACACAAAGTGTTTCACAACTTCTCTGTGTCACTGCATTGTTTAGAAATCTGCCACAGGGAGTTACTGATTCATAGGAAAACATTTAACTATGAACATGTTGCACCTTGTTTCTTTTCACAGTTGACTGCACAGCCTAAAATAAGCTGAAGTAACCTGCCCAGCTCTATCAGATCTGAATGTTCCGATATCCGGTTTAAATCAGGAAGGAGATCTTCTGAAATCTGCTGACCCAAAAACTGCAGAATTGAAAACAAAGCAAAACACAGAAATCTGATTTTATAATGCCTATGGAATGATAGTCTATGAAGACAACACATTTGATGAATATGTTACAAGCATGGGAAGAAGCCAAAGAAGTTAAAAACCCATTTTTTGTTCATGCACGCATCAATTTTAAAAGTCTGCTGAAATACATTTGCACAGTGACAAGTAGTCAACTACTTTAGAAAAAAATATCTGTTGATGAAAAACAAGAAATACAAAAAGTTGGAAGCTGATCCACATCAATCACCATGTGATTTGTCTCCAGACGGTGACTGAGGCCAAGCAGGGAGGTAACAGTGAGGTAGGGAAGGCCAGGGAGGGAAGCTGCCATTGGCACCCATAGCTGCTTCCCTCATGGACAAACAGCAGCTTTGGGGGTCAAGGAATTTTGGACCACAGGGTGAGGGGAAACGAGTTAACCCCTTCTAGTGCTGCTATTGCAATCCAGATTAAGAGGGAGGGGGCTGTAGCTCCTATTTACAAGAACAAAAAAAAAAAAAAGAGGCTGCAGAAGAGCCGATGAAGTGTTGTTGTTGTTGTTGTTGTTGTTGTTTTTGAGACTAGCAACCAGGATGTCCATGGACCAATGGCATTAGGTTGAGCTTGAAACTGGGAACTTTGATGCACCAGTGTATGCAGAAAGCAAAGTGGCTGCACGAATTTGGGTAAAAGAGGTGCTGGGGAGGAAATGCAAAACAGGCTGCAGTAATGACTCTTGTACACACCTCTTAGCTCAGCAACATTCTGTTGCATACCTACAGTATCTAAACATGGCGACATGCACATGCATACAGCATGTACTGCAATGCGTTGCACAATTTTAAAAAGAAATGAACAGGCAAGCAAGAAAGCAAAACAAGCACTTTACAAAAAAAAAAAAATCCCTTTCAGGGGAACATATCTTCTGTTTCAATTTATTTATTTTAAAAAATTATACTCCGCCTTATCCTATGCCAGGGCAAATGCCCAAGGCAGCTTACAACAAGATAAAAATACATAATCATAACTAATCATAACTGATTAGACAAATAAGAGTTCAAAGTAAAAATGATCTTCCAATTAGTCAGCGCAATCCTGGAAATAAAGGCCGGCAACGGAACAAGTGTTCCGTCGCCAGAAGATGTTGTGAACGTGCCGTAAAGCATGTTCGCGACGCCTCAGGAGTAAGGGAGGCCGGCGCACTCTGGCCTCCCTCACTCCAGCACCGGATCTCCACGCAGATGGCAGCGGAAGGTAAGCACTCCGTCGCCGGCTGCGTGGGCGGTCCGGCTGGGCGAGGGAGGGGGCCACTGGCCTAGCCGGTCTGGGAGGGGGCGGGGGATGGCGTTGGCCATATCCCCATCCCTGCCGGGCAGGCTATGCCATTACACGGCCTCCTTTACTTCTGCCAGCTATTTAGCCAGCGGAAATCCGAGGAGGCTGATAGGGCCAGTCCGGGTTTACACTCGGGTAAGGGGACAAGTGTCCCTTTCCCCGAGTAGACCTCCGTCCCGCCGGTCGACAGGCAGCCCGTGCACAGGATCCAGCGGGAAGCCCTGGGTTGCTGTCCGGATACTTAGTCAGGATTGCACCCAGAGAATATGTATGTCACCCAGTCAAACACGTTTTGCAAGTACAACACAAGTCGAAAATAAACTTTATCCATTCAGTAATAGCTCATCAAGAGATGATCAACTATAAATTAAAGTGTAGGCTTTGTCTAGACTGAGGTAAAAAATATTTGATATTTTAACAAAATAAAATTGTTTTTTCTCTCCATACCTCATGATAATAATCCATAATTCCTTGAAGAACCTTCTTCAAATTGCTGGCCTAAGAATGTTTAATGGAAAATATTGGTTATAAGAACATAAGAAGAGCCCTGCTGGATCAGGCCAAAGGCCCATCTAGTCCAGCTTCCTGTATCACACAGTGGCCCCACCAGATGCCTCAGGGAGCACAAGACAACAAGATAACCTGTTTCCCGTTGTCACTCCCTTGCACCTGGCACAGAGAAAACCCACTTCTAAAACCAGGAGGTTGCTTACGGCTTGTAACCTGTGATGGTCTATTCCTCCATGAATCTGTCCAAACCCCTTTTAAAGGCATCTAGGCCAGGTGCCATCACCACATCCTGTGGCAAGGAGTTCCACAGATGAATTACACGCTGGGTAAAGAAATATTTTCTTTTGTCTGTTCTAACTCTCCCTCCACTCAATTTTAGTGCATGTCCCCTGGTTCTGGTGTTGTGCGAGAGGGAGAAGAATTTCCCTCTATCCACTCTCTCCATCCCATGCATAATTTTATACGTCTCAATCATGTCCCCCCTCAGGCGCCTTTTTTCCAGACTGAAAAGCCCCAAACGCTGCAGCCTTTCCTCATAAGGGAGGTGCTCCAGCCCACAAATCAATCTGGTCGCTCTTTTCTGCACCTTTTCCAATTCAACTATATCCTTTTTGAGGTATGGTGACCAGAACTGGACACAATACTCCAGATGTGGCCTTACCATCGATTTGTACAAAGGCATAATGATATTGGCCGTTTTATTCTCAATCCCTTTTTTAATGATCCCGAGCATGGAATTGGCCTTCTTCACAGCCGCCGCACACTGGGTCGACACTTTCATCGACCTGTCCACCAACACCCCAAGATCTTTCTCTTGATCCGTCACAGACAACTCATAACCCATTAGCGTATATGTGAAATTTTGGTTTCTTACCCCAATGTGCATTACTTTGCACTTACTTACATTGAAGCGCATCTGCCATTTTGCTGCCCATTCTCCCACTTTGGAGAGATCCTTCTGGAGCTCTTCACAATCCCTGCTGGTCTTCACCACCCGGAAACGTTTAGTGTCATCTGCAAACTTGGCCACCTCACTGTCTATCCCCAACTCCAGGTCATTTATGAACAAGTTGAAAAGCACCGGTCCCAAGACCGATTCTTGGGGCACACCACTTTTCACCTCTCGCCATTGTGAAAATTGCCCATTGATTCCCACTCGCTATTTCCTGGTCTTCAACCAGTTCCTAATCCACAAGAGGACCTGCCCTCTTATTCCCTGACTGGAGTTTTCTCAGGAGCCTTTCATGAGGGAGGGGACTGTGTCAAACGCCTTCTGAAAATCCAGATATATAATATCCACGGGTTTGCTCGCATCCACATGCCTGTTGACCTTTTCAAAAAATTCTAACAGGTTTTTATGACTGAAAATTTAAGACATTTCCTTAAACTTACAATTTAGCATTACATTTCTCACGCAGCCTTCACTAGATCAATATGACATACACTGGCGTCACTACAGGGGGGGCGGAGCTGTAAGTTCTGCTGAAATCGGAGCCTCCCTTACACAGAGGAATGAAGCAGCCCCGCCCCCTCACCTTCGGAGCCTTTCAGGGAAGCGAAAGCAACGCGGAGGGAGTCTCCAACCAAGGCTTCTCTTAATCCTACAGCATAAACAGATCCCTGCCTCTTTTCCACTGTGGGGAGAAAAGCGTGTGTGCGTCTGGGGGTGGGGGGTTGGGGTTAAATCAGGCAAATGACACTGGTAGAAAGGGGATAATCCCCCACTCCTACCACTTGCATAGAATTGCACTGAAAGCTGCATCCAAGAATGCAAATTTCTTTTCTATACAGAGTTTGAAATCTGAAATCTAATCCTATGTAGAAAAATACAAAGTGTTTTTTCTACTACCTTTATTCTCCAATTGTCACCAACGTCTTCTTTAATACGGCTTAGCCAAGCTTCATCAAACCAGGCAGCATCACTAAAATGAAATAAATCTGTATTTACTGAAGTATTAAAAAACCTACTAAAACTCACAACTGAGATCCAACACAAAGGCATGTAGCAAAGGGGGTTTATCAAGTACCATATTTTTCACACTATAAGACGCACTTTCCCCCCCAAAAAAAACATAGGGGGGGGAAGCGTGCGTCCTATGGTGCGAAGCCTGGGCTTGGGGGCGCTTCGGGGAGGCCTGCGGGGGCTTCGGGGAGGCCTGTGCGATCCTCTGCAGGCTTCCCCTATGTTCATTTCAGCCAAAAACAGTGATTTTCGGCATTTCCGGAAATGGCCGAAAATCGCTGTTTTCGGCCGAAATGAACATCAGGGAGGCCTGCAGAGGCTCGCACAGGCCTCCCAGAAGCCCCCACAGGCCTCCGTGATCTTCATTATGGCCAAAAACAGCGATTTCCGGCCATTTCCGGAAATGGCTGAAAATCGTTGTTTTCGGCCGAAATGAACATCGGGGAGGCCTGCAGAGGCTTGCGCAGGCCTCCCTGAAGCCCCCACAGGCCTCCCCGAAGCGCCCCCAAGCCCAGGTAGGTAAAAACCTTGTTTTCCCTCTATTTTATGCTCCATAGGATGCATGCGTCCTATGGACCGATGCGTCCTATGGAGCGTAAAATACGGTATATTAAAGTTTCACAAATATAATTTATACAACGATAATTTTGAAAGATTATAATTTTAATTATAATTTTGCCCCTTACAAAACTGAAAGATTGTTGGAACAGTGACAAGGGGTATCTGTCTCCAGAGCTCACAGTACTAATAATTTGATATAAAGTGAAAATCTTTTCATCGTGTGACTATCTAGATTTCTCAGGTAATGAGTTCCATACCATGGTGCCACCATAGAAACCTCCACCTGCATAAACTGCTGGCAGAAGAAGAAGACCTTAAGGCTCATATAGGTTCATGTAGATTCATATAGGCTGTATGCCAATAAAGGTTTATGTATGTATGTATGATTCATATAGGTGCAACAGGTGGTCCTTAACTGCAATTTGATGCTGTATTACCTTCTTGCAAGTATCTTAACTTAAAACTTCTAACAGCGCGATCCGGTTTAATTTTAGACCGGCGGAGCAATCACTCCGCCAGTCTGTCACAAACATGCTGGAAAACACATTTGTGGCACTCGATAAGTGAGTGGCGCGGGCAGAGAGGCTGGCGCCGCTCTGCTGGTGCTACAGAATGGTGGAGAGGTAGGTGCCCATGGTGCAGCAGAAGGTGGGGGGAGGGTGGGGAGGGGGTGTTCTGGGGGGGCAGATTGGGTGTTCTGCTGGGCCTGGGAGGGAGGTGTGATTGGCGTTGGCACACTATTCAAATCCTATCCCCCTTCCTGTGCCTGGCCGGCATTACACGGCCAGCTCAAATGTGTGCCAGCAAAATAGCTGGTGCACATTCGAGTAGACCCATTGGGGCAGCTGGGGCCCTACTTGGGGTAAGGGGACAAACATTCCTTTACCCCGAGGAGGTCTCTGGCTTCACAGGCACAGACCCAATCCTGTGTAGGATGCGGTGGGTGCCTTATTTGCACCACTGCATCCTGCTAGACAGGATAGGGCTGTAACTCTCTAAAAGAGTAGCAAACAAGACCAATGGCCCAATCCTAAGGGGTCTTTACGCTGCTGGAACGAGCATTCTGGTAGCATAAACCCCATTATGCCTGTTGCAAACGCGACAGCACCAGCCTGGCTGCCATGGCAAGCGAACATGTCCTTGCGATGGTGAACAGCGGACACCCACCAGAGCAGGTAAGCCTGCACAGGGGTCGAGAGGGAGGTGGGGAGGGGGTGGAATGGGAAGGGGGCAAGTGGAACAGGTAGGCAATGGGGGTGGGGAGTGGGCAGATCGGGCCCAGGAAGAGGGTGGGTTAGGCAGTAATGGCGACTGCTGAATCCTAACCCCCTTCCCAGGCCTGATCCACCTTCCCAGGTCTACAGAGCTGGATCAGGTCTGAGTTGACCCATGGCGGTTGGGGCTTACCCCGGGGCAAGGGAACAAGCCTCCTTACCTCAAGGAGGCTTCCAGAGGCCAAATCTCCCCCATGGAATACAGTGGAGGATGCATTGGTGCCACTGCATCGCCACATAGGGGATTAGTTAGGATTAAGCTATAAGAGAATCAAAGTATATTTTTCTATCTTGGCTTCTTCAATTATACTTTTGAGAATTTTGACACCAAACAACAGGTGAGTTCTGGGTCACCTCTGTTTGGCAAGGCCATATTTTTCTCCACTTCCAAGAATGATTTTCACAAGGCAAAGAATTAAAAATACCTGGCTCATATAATGAAATTCAGATACAGAAAGAAGAATCTTTTAGCACAGCTTTACTGCAAGATTATGGACCAAGAATGTTGTCTTCTGAACGTCAGCATAGATGACAAATGCTGTTTCAAACAAGGCAGCTTCCGATACCAGATTATAAAAAGAAGCATTTGTATGAACACAGGAAACTGCCTTCCACTCAGTCAGGCCACCAGGCCGTGCAGCCTAGTACCATCTGGTTTTACTACCTGCTACTGGAGATACTGGACCTTCCAAGTGCAAAGCGTGTGCTCTACCTTGGAGCTTGTGCCCCATAAGTGCACCACTCAGTCACTCCTGTCTCTCATAGAAAGACTATATAAAACATAGATAAGAAATCAAAGCGATTTAAAGACATATTTAATTTAACTTACATTTCATGAAGTACCTGTGCCATGGCAACACCATTAGTGACGTCCTGAACTTCTTTGCAAGATTCAGCAGTATTGAAGGTCTGTAACTAGAGAGAGCAAAAATGAATATAACTGGTCCTATCAAATTAAGAAAGTAGCAACATTATTCGGGTCAGCATTGCATATGCAGTCAGTTCTCGCTATCCGCTAGGGCAGTGTTTCCCAAACTTTTTTGACCTGCGGCTCCCTTGACCGTTAGCGACCATTGGCTGCGGCTTCCCATTACATTATGTTGATGCCTGCCAGTTAGCATCGCACTGTTTTCCGAGAGGATTCCATGGCAATCCGCAGCTCCCCTGGCTGGTTTCCGCGACTCACCTGGGAGCCACGCCTCCCAGTTTGGGAGCCACTGCACTAAGGTTAGGTTCCTGGAAAACCTAGTGGATACTGAATTAGTGGATACCGAATCATTGAGCCTATGGGGAAAATGGGGTTAGGTTCCAGGGGACCCTCTTCACCATACACTATATGAACTTTGTTAACCTGAATCTTACCTTGAAGTCTATGGGCTGGGTGATAGTGGGGACAGCATGGAGTATACCACATTGGCTCTTCGTTATGGAACAATTCCCTACTCTAGCAACATAATAATTATTCCTTCCTAACAACATTATGTAAATATAAAACGGTATTGTACAGTATCCGGGAAGCCAAGAGAGAGCACAAACAGTTCCTATTGTGTTGTAAATGGCGCGCGCGCGCACACACACACACACACACACACACACACACACACACACACACACACACACACACACACACACACACACACACAAAAAGCAACTCCAGAAGAGACAGATGACCTTTTACAGTAAATGCAACAAGGCAGGGGAATTTGCTCCCAGAGCAATGTGGAGGCCCATGCGCAAGGCAAGGAAAATCTGCTTGCTTTTTAGAGCAATGTAGAGATCTGCTGATAAGCAGCTAGAAAGCAACATGTGGAGATACAGAGCAAACAACAGTTCCCATTGTGTTGCAAATGGCAGTCAACAGAAAACACACACAGAGAGCAACTTGTTCAGAGCAACTCCAGAGGAGAGAGATTACCTTTTACAGTAAAAGCAGCAAGGCAAGGAAATTTGCTCCCAAAGCAAAGTGGAGACTCTTGGAACAACAACAAAAAGCTAAGCACACACCTGTGAGAACAATGGCCCCGAGGAGATGGCAGATAGTGAGAGCAGACCATAGATACGAGGCAGAGGACTGGACAGGGGGAGTGCATCCCTGCTGGTCCTTTTGGACCTCTCGGCGGCTTTCGATACCATCGACCATGGTATCCTTCTGGGCCGGCTGGCTGAGTTGGGACTAGGGGGCACTGCGTTGCAGTGGTTCCGTTCCTACTTGGCTGACAGGTCCCAGATGGTGATGCTGGGAGACGCCTGTTCGGCGCCCTGCCCTTTACAGTGTGGGGTGCCACAGGGTTCTATTCTGTCTCCCATGCTTTTCAACATCTACATGAAACCGTTGGGAGAGATCATCCGGGGATTTGGTGTTGGGTGTCACCAATATGCTGACGATACCCAACTCTATCTCTCCTTGCCATCTCGCTCCAGGGAGGCTGTGGAAGTCCTGGAGCGCTGCCTGGAGGTGGTTGGGGTCTGGATGAGGGCTAATAGATTGAGATTGAATCCAGAAAAGACAGAGGTCCTACTGGTCAGGAAAGCTTCGATGCAGGTACTAAGTCACATGCCCGTTCTGAATGGGGTTGCACTCCCCCTGCAGGAACGGGTGCGCAGCTTGGGAGTACTTCTGGATTCACAGCTCTCCCTGGAAAGCCAGGTGGCGGCTGTGGCCAGGGGTGCATTTGCCCAGCTTCAGCTGGTGCGCTAGCTGCGGCTGTACTTGAGTCGATCGGACCTGACCACGGTGGTCCACGCCTTAGTGACTTCAAGACTGGATTACTGTAACGCGCTCTACGTGGGGATGCCCTTGAAGACGGTTCGGAAGCTGCAATTAGTGCAGAATGCGGCGGCCCGGGTGGTCGCTGGAGCTAGGCGGTTTGACTCTGTTGAGCTGCTGCTTCAGCAGCTGCACTGGCTGCCCATTCGTTTCCGAGCCCAATTCAAGGTGCTGGTAATGACCTTTAAAGCCCTTCACGGTTTGGGTCCAGGATATCTGGAGGGACCACCTTCTCCCATACATTCCGGCCCGCTCTCTTAGGTCATCTAAGGGCGCTCTCCTGCATGTACCTCTATCGCAAGTTAGGGGAGTGGCAACACGTGGGCGAGCCTTCTCTGCTGTGGCGCCACAACTGTGGAACTCCCTGCCAGGGGATTTGAGAACTATCCCCCCCCTCCCTCATGACTTTTCGGCGAGAGCTCAAAACGTTTTTGTTTCGTCTAGCGTTTGGGTGATGGGTTGTAGTCTGCCTCCTGTGTCTCAAGATGCTCTGCCATGTTGCTTTTGTGCTCCATATTGTCCGTCCCCCCCCCCCCGTGGATTTTATTGTTTTTAAATTAATGTATTGTTTTAAACTTTTCTGTATTTTAAACTATGTTTTTTCATTTTTGTTGTAAGCCGCCTTGGGCATTTGCTTCGGCATAGGATAAGGCGGGATATAATATTTTTAAATAAATAAATGAATAGATAAGCAAATTTGCTGGTACAAATTTGCATATAAAGAGAACGGAGTTGCCCATCAGCATATATCTGTGTGTCATAGGGCTGAGTGGTGGGTTTTTCAAGTTATTGGTCCTGCTGGACCTCTCAGCGGCTTTCTACACCATTGACCATGGTGTCCTTCTGGACCGGCTTGCAGAGTTGGGGCTTGGAGGCACTGTTCTGCAGTGGTTCCGCTCTTTCCTGGCGGACCGGACCCAGATGGTGAGGCTGGGGGATACCTGTTCGGCTCCCTGGGTAATGAGCTGTGGGGTGCCTCAGGGATCTATCTTGTCCCCATGCTGTTTAACATATACATGAAACCGCTGGGGGAGGTCATCAGAGGATTTGGAGTAGGGTGCCACCAATATGCAGATGACACCCAACTCTATCTCTCTTATGCACTAGTTTTCAAGGGGGCTGTCGAAGTTCTAGGGCGCTGTCTGGATGCGGTTGGGGCCTGGATGAGGCTAATAAACTGAAATTAAATCCGGACAAGACAGAGGTCCTCCTGATCCGGAAGGCTGCTAAGCAGGTATTATTTATTTTATTTTATTTTTTATTTTCACATTTTTATACCGCCCTTCCTCTAAGGAGCTCAGAGTAGTGTACATATTTCCTCCCCTCCTTTATTTCCTCCCCTCCTTTTTGTCCTCACAACAACCCTGTGAGGTAGGTGGGGCTGAGAGATAGTGACTGGCCCAAGGTCACCCAGGAAGCTTCGTTGCTGAGCGGGGATTTGAACCTGGATCTTCCAGGTCCAAGTCCGACTCCCAAACCACTACACCAGGGGTGCACAACTTGGAAGCAGGAAGGGGCCAAAATGAATAAACTTCTTCGGGGCCCCACGGGGAGGGCGTGTCAAGGAACCGCGATGTCACTTCCTCAGGAAGTGACATCACAGGGGGTGTGTCCATGAGCCGCAAAATATCCGTAAAAGCAACATATTAATAAATAAAGATATATACAGAATTAAAAATTCAGATTTGCCCTCCCGCCGCGAATCCGAGCCTCCTCCTCACACGGAGCAGCGACAGCTCCAACGAGACGAGCCCCAAAACCTCTGCGCCCGTTGGCACACAAGAGGAGACGTGGCTCTTCCGGCTCCTGGCCGAATGCCAGGAGACTCCAGCTGATCGGCGGCGATCAAACGCCGCCTTCAGCAACGGCCTCAAAGCCTCCGGGCCAATGGGCTCGCAAGGCTCAGTGACTTCGTCCTTCTCGCTCGGCGACCCGAGCGAGAAGGCTGCACAGCTACGCGGCTTGAGCGAAGACATCGGAGATCCCTCGGCGCTCTCTTCATAAGCAACGCGCACCAAGGGATCCCCGATTTCTTCGTGGGCTACCGGAAATCCTTCGGAGGGCCGCAAGCGGCCCGGGGGCCGCATGTTGTGCACCCCTGCACTACACCATCCTGTTGTATTAGACCCACAACTTGCACTGGATGGGGTAGTACTCCCTCTGAAAGAGCAGGTTCGCAGCCTGGGAGTCCTCCTGGATCCTCAACTGTCCCTGGAGGCTTAGGTGGCATCTGTCTTGTCCTAGGTGGGATGCGGCCTGCGCCAGCGCAGCCAGGGCTCACCTCGGAGGAAGGGGATGTTCGTCCCCTTCCCCCAGTGTAAGTGCCAGAGGCCCAAATGGGCCTCCTTGGATGCGCGTCAGCTCTGGAGCTGGCGCGCATCCGGGGAGGCTGTGTAAGGATGGCCTGGCCTGGGAAGGGGCATTGGATATCGGCACAGCCAAGCACCGATATCCCCCTCCCAGGCCTCCCTTGCCACCTCTGCCCTCCCTCCCCATGCCCCTGCACTGACCGGCATGGCCCTAACCTGTGCTGGCTGGCACCGGTCCAGGTAGTTGGTAGGATAAGCGGTGCCGGCCTCTGCACCGGTGTCGCTTACTCCAAAGGTGCCGTGAAAGTGCTTTATGGCAGTTTCACAACACTGTAGGCCGGCAGAGCGCTTGCTCCACTGGCTTTTCACTGCGCAGGATTGCGCTGAAAATTCTGGTGCTAAAGGACACTACTTACATCAGGAGTGGGCTGACCTCATTCTTGCGTGAACTTTTTTCTTTCTTTTTAAACGACAAGCCTCATGGTCCACCAACGTGTTTTAGATTTACAAAGCAAGAGTGTATACTTTGAACAGTTAAGGCATAATTGTTATGTGATCCTTCTTAAATATAAAAAAAACTCCAAAATCTTGCAGCCCTTGAAAGACTAACCCATTTAATTCAGCATAAGATTTTGCAGACTGTAGTTCACGAAAATTTATGTTGAAATACACTGGTTAGTCTTTATGATGCTATAAGGCTCTGCTGTTTTTATGGCAGCCCTTACTGTTATTAAAGTTGTTTCCCAAACATAGATTCTTGTGTAAGAATGCAACTAGTGCCATGCCAGATCAAATCAAGGTTCACCAGCATCCTTAACAAGAATCTCAGCAAGTATGAGGTGCTAGGTGGCCCACACCTTCAATCTTGACTACATCATATTTTGTTTCGATAGTCTGGTCTTTCCAGCATTCCTGGTCTACACACTACACAGCCTTGCCTGTTCTTAGTCAACTCAGACTATATTGCTTTTTGTTCATCATCTTCCCAGTTCCTTTTCCTGGTTAGAACCACATGTTTTCCAGTACTGAGCATGCCTTTTACCAGTTCCTATCTAGGAGAAGATACAGGCCAAAATGGTGCAACTGAAAAGAAATGAGGTACAAATCTGATCTTGAGAACTAGGAGAGAAATGGATGGTAGTAGCTTCAGATGCCTGCTTTGCTATCATGGTGAACCTAAGGTGAAGCAGGGAAATTTGCCTCTAACCAACAAATAATTTTCAGCATAGTAGGTACAGAGAAGATGCCTCAAATTATTATCCATGATGGCCCCAATTAACAGAGACAGGTTTTTAGACAGAGTTGAACTCTTTAGGCTAAACACAAAGCCTCAAGAGTTTCCAACTGCCTATTAGGAAATTCCCTCAAATAGAAAGCATTTCATTCCCTTTCTCATCAAAATCAAATCATTAAAGAGCATTAAAGCTGCACAGACAGGAGCAGCATATGATTGTATATGTTATGCTCTCACAAACCAGCACTTGACTGAAGATTTTTTTTAAAAAATATGAAAAAGCCTATACAAAACAACAAGTGACAATCATTCCCTCTGACAGTAATGTGCCAGCACTGTGTACCAGCACAGCAGTGAATCAACGTCATACAAAAAGAAAGGGGTGGTTTCTGGTACCTAGGAGACTCCCCACCCTATGCAGAAAAACACAGCATTGGGGTCTTTTTAGGAAAAACAAAAGCGCCAAATGGATGACCAAGAGCTGCACATCCATACTGTCCTCTTGCAAGCTATGATTACTTGGCATCATGATGGCAGAGCACAGGCAGAAGTCCTCAGATTACCAGCTGCCTTTTCGGTTGAAGGACACAAACAAAAGATCCTGATTAATGGCGCAGGAGATCATTTAACTTTTTTTAACACCAGTACCCACTTTTTAAAATGACACTCTTATCGGGACCCACCTAGCTTTGCGAGACACTCAAACATTTATCTCCCTATATTTACACAAGCTTGCAAACTGCAGGAGCTCAGCTCTTTGAAGGGCAATGAGCAGCTATCTGATTTTTGAATAGCCTCAGGGCTTGTGGCAATCACTGTACTTATCTGATCTTTCCATCACCTGGGACCCACCAGAAATCAGGTCGGACCTGACCCACCAAGTGGGTCCCAACCCACAGTTTGAGAAACACTGATTTAATGGGAAAAAATTAAGAGTCGTCTAAACAAGCTTCATAGGAAGCTGCATATTGGCCCACCTAACTTACTACCATCATTGCTGACTGGCTGCGGCTCTCCAAAACGTCAGACAGGATTTTTTCTCTACCCTACCTGGAGATGGGGGAATTGAGCCGGGGTCCTTCTGCATGAAAAGCAGGTGGTCTTCCACTGAGTTATGGCCCCTCCTTTGAGCCAAGCAGCAATGATGCAGCAATGACGACTTAGAAATGACACACCCAAAAGAGTTGTGCCCTTCTGCAGAATCTTTCAACATAAGTCTTTCGCCAGTTAATCAGTTTGGGCCAATTTTAATTGGTGGGGTTGTAAATTAAGGGCACACTTGCTATTTTTTGACAGTATTTTGATTCTGGTGGGTTACTGATAAGCGGGCATGAAAAATGGAAGGAGAAATCATTATTAATAATGAGCGATAGCTTTTGTTTGTTAATTTATAAGTTACCTTAAACTTCCATTAGTATCTTAAAAAGGCATCTGTATGGATGAACTTGAGAGCACTAGACCTACTTCCTTCTTTCTCATCCTCTTATATTTTCTTGTAACACAATGCACACATTTTGGAGCTCTCTTAACACCATTTCTTAGAATAAAACTAAGATTCTCTTGCTTAACAAGACACCATTTCATGCCAACGCTTAACACAGGAGTTCTCAAAGTATGGGTTGTGACCTTCAGGGGGTTGGCAGAGCTCTGAAGAACTAACAATACTTTATTTTTATGCAAATGCATTGCCTGTTCACTAGGTGACTATCATGGCTGTACCTGCCTGCCCTTGCCCTCTTCTCCTCCTATGCCATGTGGACAACTCCAAGAGCATATTCCACCCCGTCTTCCAGATGAGGTGAGTGGGTGGAGACAACTGTACATGTACACCACCCAGAGCTCCTTGGAGGAAGAGCAGTATAAAAATGTGAAAAATAAATAAATAAAGTCCAACATTCAACTGAAACGAACATACTAATGGTAGAAATGGCATGAGGAAGTCAAACTAATTTGCAACTCTCTGGAACGGGAAAATGGAGACACGGATAAAAAACAGAAGCTGTATGGGCAAATGCATGGATATACCGTAGAAACAAATGTCCATTATGTAGTAGGATACATACTCTACATAATAAAAATGATGGCAGCCTGGCAGGATACACAGCAAGCATTTGAGAGATGTGCAGCTAGAGCAATCCACAGGTCGCCGTGCGCAGCTTGCTGTCTGGAGGTAAATGCTGTACACAGCAATGCATAAACTCAACAGCTTAATCCAGAGCGTGCAGAAATCCAAGGGGCAGGGCATATTTAGATGATCTCCATATTGGATTGACAGACCAAACCTCATGCCGATTTGAAAGCAGCCAGTCCCACTTTGGTCAATGGAATGGAGTGACACACGGGCGTTGTTTTGGACCGCAGCCTTGAAATACACGGCGCTGCGTGGATCTTCGGAGCCGACCAGCGTGGCTGCTGGGTGCCACCGGCCAGCAGACAGCCTGGAAGGCGAGTGGCCGCTAGAGGCGACCCGGGGAAGCAGGCGAGAGGCCAGATTGTGACAGGCAAGGTTGCTCGACCGGAGGCACCTGCTGCCCCGATTAGAGCGCCGCGGGCGGGCGGGCGGGCGGGCGGACAAGCGATTCCCCTCCTTCGCTCCGCCACCCAGGCTGGCCTCGGTCACTTACCCAGAGGAAGAGGCTGTCGCACAGCAACTGGTCGCTCGGTTTCCCTTCCATGGCGGCGGCGGCGGCAGCAGCAGAGGCGACTGTCCCCTCAGCAGCAGCAGCGCCGCTGCGCTCTACTGTATTACGGAAGCTACAATGCACCAACCTCACTTACGGCCAGAACAATGCGCAGGTTACGTGACACCCACCGCCCGTGTCACCTACATTGACACCCATCTCTCCATCAGACCCGTCGTTGGGAGGTCTTTTTTTGTGTTGGACGGGAGAGGCGGCCAATCACGAGCTAAAGAAACCAGGCCGGCGTCGCCTATTGGTCTGCGTGACAAGGCACTTAGTCCAATCACGAAGGCGCCGCTGAAGGTTTGTGGGGAGGCGCGGTGGGAAGGGGGAGTGGGAAGACCGAGAGGAGCAAGTTGCTATGGCGCCATCTGGCGGAAGCGCTCAGAAGTGCTTGAGTCAGGGAGGCTTCCTCTCTGACCTAGATGCGGGTCGACGGTACGAAAGTCCACGCGCGCTCTCGCCAGCTCCTCCTCCTACCAGTGCCATAAGGAATCAGTCGCTGCTGAAGTGGAGGGGCGGCGGCTCTTGTTTTTTTTCCTTCGCCGCCTTGATCTGTTTCACCCCTCTTCTGCCTCGTTCCCAGAATGAACTTCTCTCCGGCTCCGCAGTATTCGTTTATATGTGCAAAGTTGTGCACCGAGTGACACTGTCTGTGTGACATAATCTTCAACGTTTGACTGAGGGAAAGTGCTTGCACACGTTTCACTTTAAAGCTGACAGCATGTATTAATACACACACACACACACGAGAGAGAGAGAGCGAGCGAGAGAGAGCTGTGTTGGGCCATTAGTAAAAAAAAAACCAAACAACTAAACCAGTAAGATATTACTTTTCTTAGGACCAATTAAAAGGTCGCAGAGGAGGCATGTGCAAGCTTTCGAGCTTATCAGCACGCTTCATTAGGCTGGATGTTGAGCAGGAAGGGAAAAAATGAGGAGAAAATGATGTTTGCCTAGCATGACTACGGGGCTTTTCCACCTTGTCCAGCAGCATTTTCTGTCTCCTCAGCTGCACACATTTTTTTTTCTGCTTAATCATTTAACATAAGCCTGAATGAAAAGCATCGATGCTCTTAAGGGCAGTTGTTAAAGGGCACAAATGACTTCTTGTAATAAGTACAAAAGAAGCCCTGCTACAAAGAAGCCGGGCTTAAAAAACAACACATTTTTTTAAATGTAAATCGAAGATAAACAGCATTATGATGACACACATTATATACAAATCATAGAAAACCTATAAGCAATTAAAACTAGATTATTTATTTCACATTTTTTTATACCGCCCTTCCTCCAAGGAGCTCAGAGTGGTATACATATTTCCTCCCCGCTCCCCTCCTTTTTGTCCTCACAACAACCCTGTGAGGTCGGTGGGGCTGAGAGATAGTGACTGGCCCAAGGTCACACAGGAAGCTTCATGGCTGAGCGGAGATTTGAACCTGGATATAAGTCCGACTCCCAAACCACTACACCATCCTAACTGTATCTCTACTCCTCAACACCCTTCAATCACATTTACCTGGAACAGCAGTTCTTTGAGTACTCCTTTGTACAGAGACTCAAGGCGCCATCCTGTGTAGATATTGTGCCAGAGCAGCACATGCTGCCCCGGTGCAGGGTGTCGCGCAAGTGCAATAAAGCACTTGTGCGACACCCGACGAGCAAGCAGCGCCGGTGCTGTGGCGCTGCTCGCTCCAACATCTTCCCAGCCCTACGCCGCTAGAGCAGGTAAGACCTACGTTGGTTGGGGCAGGGGCGGGGGGAGGGTGGACCGGGCTGCAAGGGAGGGTGACACCCTGTTCCTGGTATCCCAAGCTCCCTCCAGGTCCAATATACACTGGCCGTGTCAGCAGTAACGTGCATGAGGAGCTTGTGCACATTCGAGGAGTCCCATAGGGCCTCCCGTCACTTACACGGGGGGAAGGCTTCTCCCGCATTCGGGGCAGCCTGGGAACTCGATAGGATACAGCGGCCAGCCCATTAGGCCGGCTGCCGTATCATACACAGGATTGGACTGACACGTAGCAGCAGCATTCTGTGCATGTGCAGAGCTGACCTTGGAAGCCTTCAGAGCTTTGACAAACATTCTGCCCCTGTACTCAAGTGGGGAGACACTCAGTACAGTTGCATGCCTCAAGCTCAGGTAGAATGCCCAATCCTAAAACAAGCCCCTTGCTGCAATGAAATAAAGTTCACCTCAGTTACATTTCCTAAGGTAAAGGTATCCCTTGACATTTAAGTCCAATCGTGTCCGACTCTAGGGTGTGGTGCTCATCCCCATTACGAAGCCGAAGACCCAGCGCTGTCCGAAGACACTTCCGTGGTCATGTGGCTGGCATGACTCTCCTTGCTGCAGTGCATAGCATGCGGCTGGACATGGAACACTGTTATTTTCCCGCAAGCGGTACCTATTTATCTACTTGCATTAACATGCTTTCGAACTGCTAGGTTAGCAGGAGCCGGGCCAAGCGGCAAGAGCACACCCCATCGCGTGGATTTGAACTGCCGACCTTTTGATCAACAGCTCATGGTTCAGTGGTTTAACCCACTGTGCCACCCCAGTACCTTGGTAGGTACCAAACTACCAAGCCCATACTTTTCCTACAGCACTACAAAACAATCCCAGTGTCTTATCTTGTTCATCCACCAGTCTCCATCACATTCATTTGAGGTGGCTGATCTGGGACACCCTATGTATGATTTTCAGTTGTGTACTGACAACTTCAATTGATTTCAACTTGAGCTGCATATACAGGCTCTCTAAAAACTAGGTCACCTATGGCTGAAACTAGGCAAACAGAGATAACCGTGAAAGATGTGAATGATGCCCTTTCAGTTAGGTCTTTTTCCCCCCAGGCTTTATTAGTACAATCAAAGACGAAAAACACAACCATATGCATAATTCGGCAGTTAGGACTTCAGGATCTGAGGAGAGCTAGATAGAAGCTAGATAGAACTAGAGTAGGGACAAGAAGATATCTCAAATGGTAATATCTTAAGCAGGACAAGGACAAAATAGCATCACACACAAAAAATATGGAGGAGGAGCCAGTGAAGCTGTTTGAGAACTGTTTGAGAACTGGATTCCAACAGGCCCAGTCTCTAAAGTCGTCGCGAACGTGCTTTACGGCACGTTTATGACGGCTTGGAAGAACGGCGGAGCACTTGCTCTGCCGTTCCAACAGGATTGTGCTCTCAATCTCTTAGCCTTCATCCAGTCCATTACTGAGTCTCAGAAATAAAGGAGCAGTAGGGCTAGGTGTCATCTGTATATAGTGGCACGCAATACCACATCCTAGATAACATAACTGAGCAATATCATGTAGAATGTAGATATTAAATAGTATGAGGGACGTACTTATTTTGGAGTGGTTGGGGAAATTTAGAGAAGGTTTAAGATCAGGTATTTTGTATGCAGGGTTGGAGTCAGTTTTTGAGGGCACTTTGACACAAGCCCTATAGATCCTCTGTTTATATACCTGTATACCAGCTACCCCCCTCCCTGCCCCTGTCTATCCGGGATCTGGACAGGAGTCTGGGGAGGTTTCTCCAAGCAACCACTGCAGCAGCATTGTGGAAGAGACCACCATCCGCTGTGGGTACTGCCATCCCCTCCTGTCACCCGGTACCCTTGTAACTTACTGGACAATGGAGGAAAGTAGCAACAGCAGTGGTTCATCCTCCTTTCTGTGTGCTCAGATGCCCTGTCTCCAGCATTGCTATAGAGATGCTGACTGGGCAATGGGAGGGGGGTAGCAGTAGCGGCAGACAAAAGACCCTTCGGCCACTTGACATGCACCCAACCAGGCCCCACCTATTATTCCATCCCTGTTCATATGGTAGGGATAGATGTGGCATGGTGAACACATGTTAAAACCTAAAAAAGAGGTTATCCATTTTCTCCCCCCCCCCTTCCAGCCAGAAACACAAAGCACCTGTCCTTTGCTTTTGGCAGCCACTAAGCAGAACAGTAAAATCAAAGAGTGATTATACATCTCTTAGCTCTCTTTTATTCTTGACCACTCCCCCCTCCCATCATTTTTCAGGTGCTAAGCATCACTCTGTCTCTGGAGAATAGATTAGATACATTCCTTTGAGGCTGCCATCAGTTGGTTCTGTTCCAAAAGACTGCCAGTCTGTTGGGCCCCCAAGGGTCACACAATCTGTTCCTTCTTCCTGCAGCTTCCAGCAAGTGAGAACATTCTCTGACAGAGATCTTGGTGAGCAGAGGAATCGAACTGCTGCTGTTGAACTCACATCACCACTCCACATGGTATTGGGCAAAACAGCCGAGTCACCACAGGTAGCTATATACAGTAGTAGTTACATGCTCTATACTACCAAACCTAAAAGGTAGACGGGATGCCTAGTTTCCATTTTTCTTTTCCTTGTTTGTCTACAGCCTCATTTGGTACTTTTTCATGATTCCTTCACGGAAGAACTCTAATGAGGTGGAGGTACTTTGGGTTATAGAGGTTTTAGAGGTTTGCTCTCACTGCTTCATATCCCTAGTTCTTGAGTTAGTTTTATTTCTCCATAATTATTGCTCCATTTCAATAGTTTTTGAACTATTGGCAAAGCTGGTGAATAAATCTGAAGCTACACTGTAATAATGCCTCGTGATTTCAATACGGGACGTGTGAATTCTGCATGTCGGCTTGACTGAACAAAGCTGCTAACTCACAAGGTTTCTCGTGACTTGGCAGGCGACAGGGCTGAGCACGGTCACCCTCCCTTCTGTTTCACATGGATGCAATGCAGCAGAATGGAGACCGCAGCGCTCTCTGGACATGGTCCATCACAAACTGACCGAGAGGTGGTAGAAGGGAAAAGAATTGGAGTCACCTAGGAAAAAAGACAAAAAGCAGATTTTCTTGGCCCCTGAGATGGGTAGAAATCCTCTACATGTGACACAACTCATGTGATAGTCAATCAGCTGATTAAGTAGTTGTGCCAATCTAGATTATAAACACCTTGACCTGCATTCACATTCCTGTAGGGGGAAGGGCAGATTAGCACTCTTGGCAGTCACAAGGGTTTAACCTTGCGATGCCCAGTTTCAGCTTATATAAACTCTGTCTTCCTCTTTTTCAGCAAGCTTCTTTTAACTGTCAAGAGAAAAGTATAAAGTGTGTTGAGTTAGAAAAAAGCAACGGGTAAAGCGACATGATAAAAAGATTAAAAGCAGTAAAAAAACTATTAAAAGATTAAAAAAGGTAAAAGCAGTAAAAAAAATTTCAAAGGATTAAAAGTAAAAACCCTAATTAAAACACACAACGCTAAAACCTTAAAATACTAACTTAAAACAATTTTAAATAAATTCTGCTACTATTCCACAACGTTTCGCATTGATTTGTATCAAGCTTTATCAAGTGGCCCCCAGAAGAGGCAGGATAAAGTGTGTTTTACCAGTCACACTGTCACAGCCTGATATGGTATATAGAAGCCTGCTGACTTCCTACTAGCAACATTTGAAGCAGCTCTAATGTGAGATTTGCCAGGGCGATATGAATATCAGAGTAAACAATTTGCAGGATTGTCTATATCTGTAATAATTCATCAATGCAGAATAGCTATTCATTGAAAACTGTTGGTTTTTTTTTAAAAAAAGGCTTTTCCCCCCTAATAATTCAGCTTTGTTTATGTGTGGTGTAATGATTTTAATCTGCATCAATGACAGCAAAATCAGGCAATGTGGACATAATTTGAGAACGATTCATCTGAAATGAATGAATGGCTTTATTAAAATGCTTAGTGCATAACCTAACATGCTAGTCTGAAGTCTAGTTATGATTGAATATTCATTTTACTTCAGAGGAGTTTTCATGAATAAGTATGGCTCAATCAATTACTGTATAAAGAGTCCTTTATATTCATATAGCTGGTAATACAGAAGTTTAGCAACAGATGGGGCCAAAGTGTTGCACATTAAAGTTTTACACATATGGCAGTTTGTTAGTCACATGGGAGACACTCTCTCACAGCCCAAATGGAGTGATGCTTGATACAAAACATGGAAATACTCCAGGCCACAGAGCCTATTATCAATGACTGTCAGCCCAATCCTAACCAATACTGGATTTGCAGGACCACGCAGCCCACGCTGTATCTAGTGCTGGGGAGGAGTAGGCTGAAAGTCTCCTTGGAGTAAGGAGACATTTGTCCCCCTACCAAAAGGAAAGTCCCAGCCTCTACAATGGGGCTACTCTGATCTGCGCGAGCCTCATGGCTGGCACAGATCTAGAAAGCCCTGTGCAGGCAGAAAAGGCCTGGGAGAGGGCATTGGATTCGACATGCACCAGTGGTGTCCACCCTCCCCCCACCTCATTACACCTTTCCCCACCCTCCCCCAGACCCTGCACCGCTTGGAGCAAACCTTATCTGCTCCAGCGCACAGTGCTCCTGGATGCAGTACCAGCGGGACAGTGCAGGCCTTCCTGATGGCGCCCACTTATTCTCCAGGAGTTGCAACATGCTTTACGGCATGTTTGTGATACCCTAGGCCAGTGCAGCAGTTGCTGCATAAGCTAGCCATAAAGCTTAGTTGTTTTACAGAGGGCAGTTAAGTAGCCATTTTGAGCAGAAGAGTCACCCCAGAAAAGAGGCGCTACACAGCCCACACTCTTCCCTTTGCTTAAATTCAGAGCCTGGTAAGCCTGCTTTTCAGTTTTTTAAAAAAATGTTAGGAGAAAGTCCCACATGAATGCGTGTAATAGCTAGTTTGGATCTGAGCTAGGAGCTGTCACTATAGTTTGGGGCAGTGAACTCCATCAGTTAATTACTTGCTTTTGAGTACAATCTTATGCTTGTCTACTCAGAAGTAAGTCTGAGTAAGTCTTCAATGGGGCTTACTCTCAGGAAAGTGTGCACTGAATTGCAGCCTTCATCTGCCTTGAATGTGCATTAAAACGATCTGGTATGTTCCTTACCATGGTTCACATGACTTGACCTTGGTTTTACATGATTTTACCTGAGCCAGTAGATAAAAAATGAGTCACAAACCTCGTAGGCAAAAATAAAGCTTTCTGCCTTCTAGAGAGGAAAACAATACGGCAGCCAACAACAGGGAATCAAGTGTTCTTCATCCACAAGCATACTCTCACCATTTCAAATGAAGGTAACAGTAGCACCTGTATGTCACCCTGACTGCATGAGCAATGAGATGTGCATCTTGTTAAATATATGGTATGATACAAAGAATTGTCACAAGGAATTTATTATCAAAACAATGGACTCTGATGTTGTGGTTGCAGTACCCTTTGGGTTATCACACATTCCAATCTAGAAGAATTATATAGGTCAAGAATGGAGCTGAAGGAGGAGGAGTGAGGAGGCAGGCCTCAAGCTGGTACTTTATTATGTGAAAATGGCCTGAATGGCCCGACACGCCTCAGGGGCAAGGTGCCTTGTTCTGGTGCAGTTAAAACAGCTCCCTCAGGAATATACTCACAGGAGGTCTGGCTCAGTTGGTAGAGCGGCCGTCTCATATGCCTGAAGATCTCAAGGACGGCAGTTCAAGACGGCCAGAAATGTCTGTGTCTGTCGGAGAGCTGCTGGCATGCCGAGCTGATAAGTTGCAGAGCCTCTGTGAGGGAGAGGAGCTACAGCTGGCACCTTGAGTAGGAGTCAAGGTTGCCTGTCAGCTGAAGCATGATGGTATGGTTGACCTTCCTTATGGCACTTTCGTAACACCTGAGGCCAGGGGAGCGCGTGCTCTGCCGGCCTTAAGTTATGGAGGATTGCACCCACATTCTGGCTACACATATTTCAGCTACCACAATAATCAGCTGCGCATGATCTTGATCTTCCTGATTTATGATGTCTTGAATATTACAGTCAAAGTACAGTAAAATTACAGTCTCTTATCCTTCATATAGTTTGCAATGCTTCTGTCCAAAATTTGCAAGCATCCCCACCACATACGGATGGAGGTGGGTGTTAGCCTGTATTGAATGTGGCACAGTTTGACTTGTCAAGATGTAGCACTGGCACAAATGATGAACTTAAAAAAAAAATCATCCACACAGGTTAGCAGAATGAATAATACAATTGTTGGTCAAGTGTAGACTGCTGTTGTTGGAGCAATGCAACAACATATAGTGTAGCAAGTGTATTTCACCATGGACTCTCTTCTCATTTTGTAGCCTTCCTGTCTTGTTCTTTTGCTCTGGCAGCTCTTTCCAACAGCTATCTCTGCCTTTCTATTTTAGGCTTTTTGTTTACTTTCGACTATCTCCATTTCTATTCTAGTACCCTGTTCATTAAAAAAAAATAAAAAATGCCAAGGTCAGAGCAAAACTGAGTTTGGCAGATTAAACTCTCTCCCTAGTTTATATTTGCTGACTTCATAGTGTTTCCAGGCAGTTCCCAGTATTTCAGACTCTTCCTTTGCACTACAGTTTTGTAGTGAGACAAAATGTCGCTCTACCCCAAACAATCTCAGGGGGAATTTCCTTATCCCACCTTATCCCAATAAGTCTATGATGAGGTTTATGGGCATTGTTGGGGAATAGGTGGCTGTGGAGCCCGGAGTGCCATTGGGGCTGCTTCCTGCCCTGCACCTCAATTCAGCATTTGTTAGTGCCCCCCTCCCTTCCTTAGAAATGGTATGGGTTGTACTGGCCACCTGTTGGGGCCAACTAGGAACTGGTCTTTGGCCCATTTTTTTTCTACTATTGTGGGGTGTGGTGGGTGAAGTGGATTGGTGACAACTGGCAGAGGCAGCATATAAGTGGGAGGAGGAGCAGCTTAAGTTTGGTGGGCAGCCAAAGACACTTGAGGAGTATAGGAGGCGGATGACACAATCAACCCCTTGAGGTTGGACAGCACAAGGAATACGGAGGGTACCTTTCTCTTAGGCACTGCAGGCATTGCACCTCTAAATGTTGGCCAACTTGGGGTCATGTTGGGTCCTCAAAAGCTGACCAGCTTTAATGAAGTTGGACCTTCTTGACTCCCTTACGGGAGTGAGCAGTGAAGGGCAGGGACCAGAATTCGGTTGGTCCACTGCTTAGAGCCTTGGTGATGTCCCTGGTGGCTTGGATGCAATGAATATCCCACCCAGTTCTATTAGTTGGCCCACACTGTTTTGTGGGGTTGTAGTTAAGGTTATACTGCTGCAGATTATATTATAATTAGTCAATTTGTCACCCTATGGTCCAACAATTGCCTCATGTCTTATTTAGGTGTGGAGGCACCTAATTATCAGATTGGTTAATGTGCCTCTATTCTATTCAGTAGAACATCAACATACTAGTAAAAGCCAGGCAGGAGGCAGGAAGCGACTGGTGGGCCCCCAAACAGCTGAAAAACAAGGTATTTTAGCGCTGCCTCCTGCCTCCAGTGGACTTTCCTCTTCCACTGTGCCATCCGCGATGAGTCTAATCCGACCTATATACAATCATAAAGGTAAAGGTGACCCCTGACAATTAAGTCCAGTCGTGTCCAACTCTAGGGTGTGGTGCTCATCCCCATTTCAAAGCCGAAGAGCCAGCGTTGTCCGAAGACGCCTCCATGGTCATGTGGCCGGCATGACTCTCCTTGCCGCAGCGCGTAGCATGTGGCTGGAACACGGAGCGCTGTTTACCTTCCCGCAAGCGGTACCTATTTATCTACTCACATTAACATGCTTTGGAACTGCTAGGTTGACAGGAGCTGGCCAAGCAACGAGAGCTCACCCCGTCGCGGATTCGAACTGCCGACCTTTCGATCGACAGCTCATGGTTCAGCGGTTTAACCCACTGCGCCACCCGCTGGCCTACCACATACAATCATAAAGGTAAAGGTGACCCCTGACAATTAAGTCCAGTCGTGTCCAACTCTAGGGTGTGGTGCTCATCCCCATTTCAAAGCCGAAGAGCCAGCGTTGTCCGAAGACGCCTCCGTGGTCATGTGGCCGGCATGACTCTCCTTGCCGCAGCGCGTAGCATGCGGCTGGAACACGGAGCGCTGTTTACCTACTCGACTACACACAAAAAAAAGTATGGGAATATAACTCAAATTACAGTGGTTGATAAATTATAAAAGTGCTAAAAAGCAACAGCACCAGTTATGATGACCCCCGCCCATGATGGCCTAAAAAAAGTCACTGTGTTGCTAGCAACCAGGAAGCTGAAATACAAAGAATAAATAAAATACCATTGTGGGTACAGATGAAGATTCATAAATGCCAATTGCACCAATACTTGTAATAATTCAGTATATTCCAAAACTGGGCTCACTTTTATACATCAGATATAGGTATAGACATCTGATCTGACAGAATCCTGAAGTTCTAATTCAATCCACACACCCAAATTCCACCTGTATACTCAAGCCAGCCATATATTCGAAAACTAATGGAGTCCTGAACTTACAATTCAATGTGTGTTCTCAGAAATCAGCTCTGTGCTCAACAGGATGCTGATCTGTAAAATGTACTGGATTATTTATGAGAATGTCAATAGCATATCAGATTCCACACACCCCAATCCCTAAACACATTTTCATCCCATAAGTTTAGTGGAAGCCTTAATATGCCAGCGCACACGTCTCTGCATATATCACTCAAAAGACGTCATATTATTGGATTCTGAAAAATGAAGTAAGATCAGTTGTATGTGCACATAAGGAGGCTGCTGGGCATGTGCTGAAAATTTATAGCGTGCACGCACGCACACACGCACGCGCACACACACACACTTGTTAAAGTTCTACTGATTTCATTGTGATCTAAGCTACCTAACTTTCAATCCTAATTTGGACAGTCTCTCCCTATGACAGCTGGTTTGTGTGTTTTGCTGTTGCCCTACCACTGACAGCTGGTATCCTATGTTTTGCTATTGCATTGGAAATAGGTTAATGGCCACTCTAAAAGCTAAGACCTTGCAAAACACTGTAAGGCCTGCTTGTGCATACAAAGAGTCAGCATTCTCCATTTACACTTCTCAGAATGAAACTAGGTCACAAATTTGCACGAAAAACCTCCTCAAACAAATCCAAAGCTCTTTAAAAACTCAATTATGGAAATGCCTGTATTTTACCGTAAAAGTTACACCACTAAAACGTCAGGGCCAGCCGTGGCCCTTTGTTCCATCCATCTGTTGGATGGGCAGTTGGACTCACGTGACCTGAAGTGGTGTAAAACCTTGCTTATGAATAGCTGAATGCTCACTGAATCGCTTTTCATCATGTCACTATTGCTTAGCATTAGCACCCCGACTTTAAATGGGAATGAGGGGGACCTGGTCCATCTACTTTGTGAGATCAGTGTGATAACTGTGAATGCTCTGGAAGTGCTATGAACATTGATGATATTAAATATAAAACAGAACTATAATAAAAATAAAAATTAGCACTGATTTGGAAAACTCTGTGGTGAGCAGAGGTGAAACAAGGGTGGAGCGGAGGCAAGTAGTTCTGGAAGACTCCGTTACACTGGATTCAGCGGCCCCTCCCCCTTGCTGTTGGAGCCATTCTGGCAGCAAAGGCAACACGCAGGACACTCCCCTGTTGCTGCTGGAATGGCTCCAACAGCAAGGGGGAGGGGCCGCTGACTGCAGTGTAACGGAGTCTTGCAGAACTACTTGACTTCGCTCCACCCTTGTTACGCCTCTGGTGGTAAGCGATTGCAAGAGATCTTTTTTCAAGTGCTCACTTACCGGAAGAGGCATATATCCATATGGGGATTTCAGCAGCAGCAGCAGCAGCAACACCTAGGAGAATTTTAGCAAACAGTTGGAGAAATCTGGGGAAGCCAGCGAGGTACATAAGCTGTATACTGCTTTGGGTTTTGTGCCATTGCAAAGGTGTCAACACCTGATGTCATGAGCACAGTGTGAATATGGTAGCTGAACTATCTTCAGTAGAGATGCTAGTGAATGTCTCCAAGCTCTGGCTCTGAAAGGAACTTTGGAAGTTTGAGAAATTCTTTCCTAAAGACAGAGCAAATTTCCAGAGCTCCCAACGCTCTCTTCTGAGCTCAGAAACGTTCACTGCCCCGTCACCACCAGGTCTCCAACCCCTTCCCAAGCTTGCCCTTTGTTCATCCCTTCAGTGACATGTGCAGTGGCATTCCTTCCTCGCCGTTGCCCTGGCATGCAGCATGTCAGGCATATAGTAGTGTTGTAACGGGGCCTTTTTCTCCTTCCTCCTCCCTTCATCATCCTTATGCATTCTGATTGGCTCAGAAAATTTTATTTCCCAAATTCTTCAGGAAGAAATCTGATACACAAACCAAAACTCACTTGTTCTCGAGCAACCACACTGAAGCTACAACTAGTAAATAATAAATAACAATAATACCAGTACAGTACTGTATTTATATGCCACCTTTCTTGGTCATCGGATTTCTCCTCTGACTTTAATTCAAGGCAGTTCACATAGGCAGGCTTTCTAAACCCCCGAAGGGGTTTTTATACAATGTTATACAATACAATGTTCTAATCTTTTATAGAGTGCTTCATTCCAGATGGTTTCCTTCACAGTTTCCTTCACAGGCCCAGTGGGATATTCTAGAGTTTATCTACTAAGAACTGTGGTCCGTTCTAAGTATATATCATGTATTAGTACACTTATGACCCTAATGGGCCTTTACGCCAGCAAAATGTGCGTTCCACTGGAGTAAGCTGTGACTAGGCCAGTGCGCAGGACCTGGCTGCCACCACAAGTAGCAAGTGGCTGGGTCTGCATGAAGACAGATGCTGGACACCCACCAGTGCAGGTAAGCCAGTGCAGGGGGTTGGAGGGAGACAGGGAAGGGGTTGAATGGGCTGGGGGGTGGATGGAACAGGGCAGTGATGGGGGCAGGGGAGGGTGGATCAGGTTTGGGAGGGGGCAGTTTTGGCAGCGGCAGTACATGCTGAATCCTGACCCCCTTCATGGATCAACTTGTACTTGCTCCAGCAATCAAGCTGTTGGGAGTTACCCCAGGGCAAGGGAATTAATGTTCCCCCTGAGGAGGCCTCCTGTGGCTAAAGGTCCCCTGTGGAATACAGCAGAAGCCACACCGGTGCCGCTGCATTGCTGTGCGGGGATTGAGTTAGAATTGGACTGTTAGCAGTGGTCTGGTATAACTGATTGAATTGATTCAGTGTTGTGATTTGTTTGTTACACTGTACAAATTCCTCCACAGGGATAAAAGATGAATTTGTAGCATTCGCTGAAGCAATCCATTTCCGTCATATCTGATTCTCTCTCTAACCCAGAGAGAGTTGGGTTCTTTCTATCCCCAGTTAACCTTTCATACTAACATTGCCCAATAAAACCTTCATATTAATAATCGTTGTTTCCCAACGAGCCTTTCTGCCTTCAATCATGTGAATTCCAGCATTCTCGGCTAGCGGTACAACCCCATTTTATAGTTATGCAATTCTTTTGAGTCTGTCTCACTGTGTTCATTTACTGATCTCTTATCTATGCTAGTGATAGCATGCTGCATTATCAAATGAGCAAAATGTGCCCTTAAGAAATTTTATAGCTGAAAAAAATTATTTCAGTATTTACCTTTGAGACGTGTAATTTTTCTGGCACAATTCACATGATTTTTATGGCAAAAAGACTTTACTTTTTGCAGGCATCCTCTGTTAGCAAATTCAGAAACTGATTATTTCCCTCATTGGTATTTAGAAACCCTGGCAAAACCTTGACATTAGTCAAGCAGGTGAATGATTAACTAAAATAAATGGCCTGCCCTTAATGAATTGTGGGGAGAGACTCCACATCACAACACAATCCTGTCAGCCTAGCACAGAAAGAACAGCATACTTGCCCTTATGCAGCTGTTGAAGTGGGAATGATACATGATACATGATACAAAACCTCTGGGACCAGGTAAGACACTAACCAGGATGAACTGAGATAATAATGTCGGATTTTGTGGGGAGGGTGTTTTTGTTTTTTGTTTTGGTATTTTCATAAATATGTCCAATAAAAAAAAATATTGTACATTTCACTGTGAAACCTTTTGTCTCCTCCCTTGAGACTGACTTGTAAATGAAAAGTTCACGTTTATCTTATTTTGATTATTAAACTTATTCATTGCATTCTCTGCTAACGTGGCGCTTGAACTGATGCACAAAACATTGCAAAAATTAAATAAGAAAATCAGGTGACTTTTATGAAAGTTACATTCAGTATAGATTATACTGTATATTATCATAGCTCTAAAAACGGAGGTTATGTCATGTTATAATACATTACATAAGGCTCTTGCTTTGTTTGACAACTGAATTCAATTCCCTGACCTGATCCCCTTCTGCAATTCTTTAAGTTTTAATTGGCTCAATTTAACATGCATTCTGGTTAATTTCTATAGCAAAAACTGCACTAGCGCTCATGAATATGGTCCGTTGGGGATATGAAGGATGGAATTGTAGGACCCGTAATAATGACAGTAAGCAGACATTTGAAAAGTTAATAATTGAAAAGCCGGTGTTGCTCTGGTATATACTATATGTGCTTATCACAGAGAGCAATTTTTAAGAGATCCACAGATTCTTAACAGGTCTGGATTTCAAAGCAAGTTGAGTCCAGAATAAGTGTTTCTTAATGACTGTAACTAATAAAGTGTAACTGACACTTTTCAATCATCAAATCTTCTGAAACTAATGAATGCCTCTAAAGCCATTAATGTATGGCTTATATATATATATATAAGAAAAATTGAAAAATGAACTATGATGAAAAGCAAGAAGTGAGTCTAGAGCAGGGGTTCTCAACCAGTGGTACTAGTACCACCAGTGGTACTTCGGCCGACTGCTGGTGGTACTCGGACAGCTGGACCACCGGAACCTCACTCCGATGCGGCGCTTTTGGTGGTGTGTTTTTGCTCCTGAGAGGCTCCTGCCTTTGGCCAAAGCTCTCAGGAACGCTAAGAAGGGCCCCTCCCTCCCTCCCTCCCAGAGCCTCCTACCTGCTTTTTCTGGCCTCCAAAAGCCTGAAAACCCAGAAGTAACTGGCGATGATGTCATCGCGTCACTTCCAGTGGTACGCAGCAGGAGTGTGGAACCAGAGGTGGTACTAGTCTGGGAAGGGGTTGAGAACCCCTGGTCTAGTATATATTTTCTGTGGTGTGCCATGCCACTGGAGGACTGAGCCCAGGATCATTCACCTCTCACATAATTAAGAATAAGCTTTGTAGACTACTGAGTAATTAAGGGTAATGCTAAGCTTTCTTCCCTAATACTCTGAGCTACCCTCATGTACTAGGGGGAAATGTGCACAAACCGCCTAAGCAGTTCATCCTGACGAATATTTGATGTAGAAGTTCATATACAGGAAAGAACCTTGCCTAGATCAGAATCTTTACAGCACTATCTGGTGATACGTAATCATGGGTTGATATATCATCATTGCCTCCAACCCACCCTCTTCTATGTCCAGACAATGATATCGCTCAGATCTTATGGATCAGTGGACTGGTTTAAGACTATGGCAGATTGTATTTCTATACCACATATGTATTCTCTTCACAGAACTATTTAGATGTGGAATTGTATTTATCCTGGGGATGCTTTCTCATAACAAGACAACACAGTGTCTGTTCCTAGCACTAATCATGTTGGATAACATATCCTGAGAACAATATAGTGTTCTCTGTTTCTGGTATGGTGACTAACTAGATGCATGCCTATACAGTACAATAAATGTATGCATATACCATAGAAAGCCATCATGGAGTAGTGCTTACAGTGTTGAACCCAGGTTCAAATCACTACTCAGCCCTGATGCTCACTGTCATCCTTGGGCCAGTCACTATCTCTCAGTTTAACCTTTCTCATAAGATGTATACACATTCTCTGAACACCTTGGAGGAACGGAGGGATAAAAGTGCAGTAAGTAAATAAAGTACACCAAGATTACTTGACAACTATCCTGTAACTGCTCTGATTAGGTGCTTTATGTGCTCAGAGTCACAGATTTTCCCCCAGCAGCTTCTGTATGGGGGATTCCCTACAATAGGATTGTTATCTCAGCTTAGAGGCTACCTTGTCAATGAGCATTAACATTTTATTGTTGATGGCTGAGTTTTTCACAAGGGAAGTGTCCAAACTGCACTGATAATCAGATAGCTTGCTGGCTCAATGCCTTGTGGAAATAGTTTTAACTTGGGGAATTTTCAGAGCAAATATTTTCTTGGAGGGGTGTGTGTTCCACATGCTACATAGCCTAATCTCCGTCATTGCTCTGGGTGTCCCCACCTTTGGAGGAAATACTAACCTATCACCTTCTCTGTGCTGGCATTCCCCTTGTGGAACTCTGTCCCCAGAGCAATTATTCAGGTAGTAATGCACTATTAACGTTCAAGCCCCAGATTTAAAGTTTTATTTTCTCCAAAGCATTCCGTGGTTTTTAAATTGCTAAGTTGTATATTGATGCCAATTCTTGCTCAGGTTTTTAAAAAAAAAAAATTGTGAAAAGACATGAATGTTAATATTTTATTATGCTTTTTAAAAATTGCTTTTTGGGGGGAGGGGTCTAGGCCACTTTGGCCTTATAGCCAAAAGATGGGATAAAATAGTTAAATAAATTTAAAAAAACAGCATAACTTAATGAATGTATTGCCAGTGTGATTGTAAATTTAGATGTACTGTTTAGGCAAAACATGCTCTCTTGTATCGGACATTTCATGAACAAGGTGACTTGATTAAATACATGTATCACAGAAATATACAGACATATAGAGATAAACATGAAGGGAAGATATTGGCATTAGCTTTCAATATTAGGGCTCAGCCAACACATGTAGTCTATCCCAGGGGCCCTCAACCCCTTCCCAGCCGAGTACCACTCCAGCGCCACTCTCCTGCTCCGTACTACCGGAAGTGACTGGCGATGACATCATCGCCAGTTACTTCTGGGTTTTCAGGTTTTCGGAGGCCAGAAAATGCAGGTAGGAGGATCTGGGCGGGTGGGAGGACCCTTCTCAGTGTTCCCAAGAGGCTCCGCCAAAGGCAGGAACCTCTCGGGAGTGAAAATACAGCACCAAAGCGTCACGCTGGAGTGAGGTTCTGGCAGACCAAATACCACCAGCAGTTGCCTGAAGCATCACTGGTGGTATGAGTACCACAGGTTGAGAACTATTTGATTTAAAATAGAAACAAATAAAAGGTGTACAAATGACTAAATTAAACTTTATCTCCATGTGATGCCTATTTCTTTTTATGACCCATTTTAGATACTGGACTTAGTTCAAGATAAACAGAGGGTAGCTCCACTGCTTTTTTTTTTTTTAAACCAACAATCACTTTAAATGACAAATGGGGTCTCAGGTCAAAGATAAGGAAGCAGCTTCTTTTGACCTGATCTGTGTGCTGACTGGGGGCCTCTAATATCTACACAGACTCTTGCACTGTTGAAATATGTCTAGTATTTTAGACTCCAGGCTCTGCTAGGATTGCAGAATTACTAAGTACAAATTTAACCACTTTTCAAACAACACATAAAAGTCATCAATCAAAGAGAAATGTTGCCCAGGTATTTTGCTGGACATTGCTCCAACTTAAGTGGAAAAAGATGCTTTAGATTATGACCTTCTGTTTGATTTAGAGAATATTTCTGCATAACTTAATACCAGGGAATAAATATTGGGACTTAGTCATGATTGATTTAACTTGGGATGCAACCCACTAAAAGGCAAAATGAAACCCAGATTCAATGCTGACAATTCCAGGTAGGGCAGAGAAAAATGCTTGTCTGAAACTCTGAAAAACTACTGTCAGTCTGTGACAATACTGACTTAGATGAGCCAATGGCCTGATTCAGTATAGGGCAGTTTCCTATGGTCCTATGTTATCTATGTTACACACATACCATATTTTTCCTAAGGATAATTTAAATAAAAGTTAAAGTCTCAACTCCTTTGGACCTCAATGAGACTATGCCGAAGTATATGGTTTGCAGATTCTGGTGAAACTGTGGCCTGATTACTTTAAAAACTCTGTAGCTGCTCACTCCTGAATCCTGGATAGTTAAATGTTTGTTTTTATAGAGAACTTTTGTTTTCATCATTTAAACAAGACATTGTAAGTATTTGGAGCTTCTGAATATGTGGGCTTCCCCATTACTTCAATGGTTTTAGGTAGGAGAAACTCTTTACATGCACTTGAGTTTCCAAACTCACACGTGATTGTACTTACAACATGACTACAATCAAGAAGTTAAGCTTCATGGCAGTAATGCAACAGTCAATGCTACACAAAGAGATAACTTTTATTATGCTTGTGTGGACTTATGTCTACAATTGATTTACTAGCCCTGATCTATCACACCTATGGTGAAAGCATCTGGGAACAGGCATCACCTGAAGCTACGTTTATGCAGTTCAACTGCTTTGAAGGACAAATCATCCAGGGGGAGAGGGCAAAATCACACCCCCACAACTGGGCATGGAATGACTCATTGTTATTTATTGTTTACTACTTTGATCTGTTCTTTCCTTTTACCTGTATGATGATGAGTATGATACAACTCCTCTCTGGCAAGCTATCCTATCTAAATTATATGAACACCACCTTTTCTTTTTCTTACAGATTAATTAATTTACTTCAAGAGATGAGTCCTCTGGATAAGAATTATGCCCCGTTGTCCTCAAGAAATCACATGGTAGGTTTATAGCTCTGCGGTTCCTCAAAATATATTATTTTGTAAACTAGAGATGAGTAAACTAGAAAAGCAGTTTGATATGCGCCAGGGTCACAGATGTCAGGAAAGCTTTTCGAATTTTCCATCATTTACTCTCTGGAACACTGAATTTCCCTGGATCCAGAATCTTGGTGACCTAATTAGAAACATACTTTGTTCCTGTTTTTGTAAGAGATGAAGCTTAGAAAACAAGGAAGTGGGATTACTTTTCAAAACAGAGACTTGATACATGATATGCTGAATTTATAGAAGCAGAATGACTTCATTAACCAGGTTTTCCTGTCTTGTTAGTGTATGAGAGTGGCATATAACTAAAGCTGAATTCAGGTTTGTGTGTGTGTTTGGAGCCAGGATGGTGTAGTGGTTTGGGAGTCGGACTTAGACCTGGAAGATCCAGGTTCAAATCCCCGCTCAGCCACGAAGCTTCCTGGGTGACCTTGGGCCAGTCACTATCTCTCAGCCCCACCTACCTCACAGGGTTGTTGTGAGGACAAAAGGAGGGGAGGAAATATGTACACCACTCTGAGCTCCTTGGAGGAAGGGCGGTATAAAAAAGATGTGATGTGTGTGTGAGCTAAGATAAGAGGTTTCCAAAGGAAACCCACAGCGCTAAGTCAGCCCATGATAGAACTGCCTTTGGCAGGTCTTGAAGTGTGTGAAAGAAGTCAACAAGAAATTGTGCATGTATGGTAGTTATGTTTTCTCCAGATTTTTCTAGAGTTAAAATGAATACTTATTTATGGACTACTGGGAATCTTATACTGTACATTATTTGGAATATATCAGTTACAGTGCATGCCTTTGAAAGGGTTTGACTCTCTTTCTCTCTTAGGAATCTCTTAGACACTGGAAGCGAAGTTATCACAGTGATTTAAGCTGTCCTATCTGCCTCCAGACAGCTACTTTCCCAGTAGAAACCAACTGCGGGCATTTATTTTGTGGTGAGTTTACAGGATTTATTCATTTTTACTTCCCAAATAGATAACAACATTGAAATTACATTCAATTATACAAGGAGAAAATCATACTTCTCTAAAAGGCAATATTGTTTGTTTGTCTTATTTCATACATCCTAAATGCACCCTGGCATCAGAATTAAAGGTGAGGAGAGAAGGAATTTCCCACTACATAAAACGACACAGTTTATAAGAGAGGAGTCAGTTTTATCCCAACTTATTAAAATAAACACCCTTTTTCCTTTGCTTATCAAACAGATAGATTTTTGATCCAGCTTTGATGATCTGGTGTTATTTTTAGATTTTACAGCCTTGCAAGACTGCCTATTTGGCTACCAACAGGACTATAAGGTACTGTGCAGATAAAGGGCCACAATCCAGAAATCCTCTTCTGCCTACAGAACAGCAAGCATTTTCCTTCTTGAGGAAGAAAAATCAGCTCAGCCAGAGAGTCTTTTCCGCATGCATAAGTCTGTTCCATAGTCAGTTGTGCTCAAAACTGATGCAAGGGTTTATGCATCCATGTACAGAACTGCCAGAACAGTATTAATTCCTTTTTCCTCCTGGTCCGCTTTATCATGACCTAGCCAAATCTCAAATCTGCAGCTAACCAAAGAAATCAGGAATAATTTTTGCCCAGTTCTTAAAATACTTGTATATGGATGTTAATTTTGACATCTACATCCAGGCACAGCTGGCCCATCCATGATGTGAATGATGACATTTGCATTGGGTGGCAAATTGGGGGGGGGGGAGGGAGCAGTGAACAGACACCTGCCACTTCCTTCCAGTCTGCCACGGACAGAGCCCACCTCCACGCAGGCTCTTTAAACAAAGCAGGAAGTACGAAACACGCTGGGAGTGCTCCCAGAGTGTTCCACATTTCCTGCTTTGTTTAAAACACCTGTATGGAGGAAGGAGCGAAGTCTTGGAGGGGGGACATGGCAGCAGCAGCAGCAGCAGGGAGGGTGGGACTATAGCAGTAGAATCATGTCTCTGATAACCAGCTGCAGGGGAGCAATGGCAGGAGAGAAATATGGCTCTCTCTCCTGCTTGTGGACTTCCTACAGGCAGCTGGTGGACCACTGTGGGAAACAGGATGCTGGACTACAGGGGCCTTTGGCCTGATCCAACAGGATTTTTCTTGTTTCCATCTTTATTCAGGTTTATGTCAGATTTAGTAAGAAGCTTCCTTCAGCTGCTTCTACAGTACCACTGACAGGGTGCAAAGTTTTGCAATATTCAGGAAGCCTTGTGGACAATAAACAGGAAACAGAAACCTCCGAAGCGCACAGTATCAGCTCTGCACTTAACTGTTCCAGTGGAGTCTATGGTGTGGGAAAAAGTCCAACAGAAACAACTACTATAGCAAAGCAGAACAAAAATAGCTTGCAGTACAAAACCTGACAGTAATCTAATATCAAGACTTTGAATTGTAACACTTGAAGACTATGAGGGAATTCATATTACAGCACAATCCTAACCAAAGCCCAGTGCTGGGATGCAGCTGCGCCGGGACAGGCTCCGCTGTATCCAGCGTGGGGCTGGAGGCTGCTGGAGGCCTCCTCAAGGTAAGGGGACATTTGTCCCCTTACCCCTTGTCGTGCCCCAGGAGCCTCTATGGGGCTACTCGGATGTGTGTCAGCTAAATGGCTGGTGCAAATCCGGGCAGCTCCATGTGGGACTTTCAGGCCCGGGAAGGGGGATAGGATTTGGCGGAGGTCTCCTCTGCTGAGCCTGCCCCCTCCCAGACCTGATCCGCCCTCCCCCACCCTGGAACATCATCCCCGTTTCACCCTCCCTCTGCAGCCTGGCGGGAGCCTTCCTGCTCCAACGGGGGCTCTGATGGGATCTGGCGCTGGCAGGCAGGCGCAGGCCTTTCCGCCAATGCCACGAACTTCCACACTGCTGCTATGTGCCTTATGGCACGTTTGCAACAGCGCGCATGCTTTTTCCACCAGCATAAGGCATAGCTAACAAAACTCACATTGGTGCCAAGTACCCCGTAGCACCTTCTGTTCACCTTAAAAGATTCTGGAATTAATGTTTAATTTGTTCCTTTTTGAATCCTAAGTGCACTCAAACTCACAATGTTAAAAAACAAAACAAGCAGTTATTTCCATATTCATAACCATGTCTTAAGTCACATACACTATCCACTGATGCTTGAGAAATTTGCACTTTAACACCTTGTATGGAAGTGTCTTCCACCAGCCCCAAAGCTGGTGAGATCTTCCCATCAGTGGTGTATATCATGCAGAGAATGAGCTGCATTCCAGCACCATTCACAACATCCGGCTAAATTCCCACTGATGTATGAATCCTCCATCAGGCTGGCGGATGCCAGCTTGTTCCTGTAGGCTTGGAGAGGAAGTAAACCTTTGTTACATTCTGTCTAGCAGAGCAGCACCAGAGCAGAGTTCATAGCAAAGCAGAATCAGGTGCAAAACTGATAAGTGTTGGAGTGAGGGGAAACCTGTTCTGATGTGATGCTGTGTTATAGATCTTAGAGCAGAGGCGGAAGAAGGATGGAGCGCGCGGAGCAGACGTGCCAGGCACGGGCGCGGGGGCACAGTCAGCATTGGGGGTCGTACTTACCTGCGCGATGGTTCGGCCCTCCCACCTTCTCTGGAGCTCGTTCGGCTCCAAAAAGGTGCCGAAACTGGGGTGTGTGTGTGTTCGTTGTCATGCTGGGCGCGACGACGTCACATCACTTAGGCCCCACCCCCTTGGACCGGGTGCTAGGAGGGCTAGTGGCATTACTGTCTTAGAGGTCTGAAGGACAGGTCTGGTCTAGTTTTCCTTTACCCTGCTGTTCTCTCAAAACTGATTTAACAAAGACGTAGCTGGAATTCCTAGCGGGAGAGAAAAATGACCTTTTTGCCAAATAACAAAATAATGCCATGTGAGTGCTAGGAAAAGTCAATATTTGCTTTGAGAAAGACATCAGGATCCCTTGCTACAAAAGAGTAACAAATATTTGAAATGTTACATTTATTACATATTCTTTCTGACAGGTATTACTTCATAAAAGATATTCAGAAAGGATATATGATGCCACAGCTCTACAGAATATTTTGTTGTTATAAGATTATTCTTCATTTTCCACTGCCTTAGGTGTAGATTTTCTCTACTGCCCAGCATATGCCCTGCAATACATCTGGCTCACAGAGTCAGAAGGGACCCTACTATCGTCAAGTCAAGCTCCCTGTTGTAAGATAAGATCCTTCATGCGTTTAATCACACTCAGATACGAGACACCTCCTTTTCCCGTACCTCATTCTGATGTTAGTGTGCTATAAGCAGAGACCAAGCAAATGAAGTGCCCATTACCCGAGATTCCCACTGAAAACAGACACAAGTTTTGTAAAATATTTTAGATCAGTGGTTCCCAAACCTTTTAACACCGGGACCCACTTTTAAAATGACATTAAGGACATGTCATATATTTCATTCCAACAGTCATCAATAGGAGCAATGGTGGGCATGTCATATCAGAAAAATCATGTTATCTGATAGATTTAAATGATGACTGACTGTGACTTATAGGAAAATGCATGATTGCTAATCTCTGTTATTGTTGGGAATTCTTATATTTCTTCGAAGACGTTTTAAATTCCAACTGTATTTTGAACCATATGTCCAGGAAATGGAGTTGAAAGCCGATACTAGGCCAATATTATTTTCTTTAATTGCTTATAGCCAACAGAGTGTTTCTTGAGGGCCTCGCAAAACTCTGCAGCAAGCTGGCTTAAAAGTAGATTTGATCTCATTTATGAAAGTGTGGATATGAGGCTTGAGAGGGCTGTCCTTCTTTCCATCCTGCTCTGTTATAAATGAGTCAATGCAGAAAGGTAATTTGCAAAACATTATTTTTAAGGCCTTGAAAAGCTGATATAGTTCTGTGTGTGGACGGACATCTGAGTCTGTAATTTGGTTCCAAGTGGTCCCATTGGCCACATGGAGTCCTTGGAACTGTTCATTAAAATTTGGGCAAACTGGAATTTCCCATGGTGTTCCCAGCTGCATTGTTCTTTAATACATTTGGCCTACTTCATTTTTACATATCAAAATGGTTGTGAGAAACCAGTCATGTCAACTTACATCTGAACAATTAAAGGGATGAAAAACTTAAATGAGGCCTTAAAATAAGTACAGTACCCCGTGAGGTAAATATTAATGCTATTACTCTTCTGCTATCAACTACACAGGCCAGCGGGTGGCGCAGTGGGTTAATCTGCTGAACCATGAGCTGTCGATCGAAAGGTCGGCAGTTCAAATCCGCAACGGGGTGAGCACTCGTTGCTTGGCCAGCTCCTGCCAACCTAGCAGTTCCAAAGCATGTTAATGTGAGTAGATAAATAGGTACTGCTTGCGGGAAGGTAAACAGCGCTTCGTGTTCCAGCCGCTTGCTACGCGCAGCGGCAAGGAGAGTCATGTTGGCTACATGACCACGGAGGCGTATTCAGACAACGCTGGCTCTTCGGCTTTGAAATGGGAATGAGCACAACACCCTCGAGTCGGACACGACTGGACTTAATTGTCAGGGGTCACCTTTACCTTTACTACACACTAGACTCGAGGCACATTTTGTCATTATATCCATCCTCCTGGAACTTCGTCTAGGTGAGAAGGTGGTTATTTATAGTGATTTTATCAGCTACCAAAGGCCAAAGAAAGTCAGTTATATTGGGATGACTAATGACTTGGATGGCCCGATTTTATCTTTTTCCCAGACAAAGTTCCCACATTCCATAGTAAGGAGGCTGCAGTGTAGGTATGATGGATTTTGTCGCAGTGAAATGTGCTAAAAAGATAGCTGAAGTGTCTTCTATGTCTTCCAGTTTGTACAAAATGTGTTCCACCTTTCTCTAGGATCCTGTCTGATTGAATACTGGAAACATGGATCTTGGCTAGGAGCCATAAACTGCCCACTCTGCCGACAGAAAGTAAGAGTTTTCTCTGCAATCACCTGCTCCTTGACAGTGATTAGAAGCAGTGGAAAGAGCAGTCCTTCTCAATGTGCACAGGTTTTCCATGCATGCTACTACATCCATTTGCATCTCTCATCTGATGCCTGTCAATTCCAGGAACCACTATCAAATATTAAAGAGCGTGCCTGCAGCAGATCTTTTATTATGGTTGGTTGGCTCCTTGGTGTTGCATTCTGCTCACCCAAGATAGAGCTCCTTATCCTCATCTGACCTTGGCCGCTGACTGCATGCATACTGCACTGGCAGAATGCACAAAGGTCTCGGAATAAGGAAAGGAGACTGCCGTGAAGGAAGTTTACTCACTGGAGGATAAAGCATACAAGACAAGGGTCAAAGCAATAATAGCAAAAGACCTCATAAAAATTCAAAATAGTTTTTTGTTAAGCAGAAGCAAATTTCATTTGTGTTAGTTCTAAAGAGCTCCTTCTTGCTTTTCACGGAAGGTTATTCTTCTGTACAACACTTCTTGTGAAAATCAGCCAGACAAACAAAACAAACAAATTGTGTACGACATTAGAGACTACAACAAACGCTTCTCAGGACAGCCTCGGCCTGTAAGTAGCAATGATGTTTCTACTGAACAATGGTAGAGAGAATAGTTCCATGTTTGGGAGTGTCTGTGATCTTTCTAAAGTTTAGGATATCCCCTAAAATGGATCAACCACTTAAAACTGGAACAGAATATTCCCATTAGCAAAGTTTCCATAATGGGGAGATAACAAGACTCCCTTTTTGGAGGGACACATATAATCCACCCTCTAGATCAAGAAACAACTTGATAAGGTGAATAGAATAAAGAAGGACTACCACTTGGTTGTTATTGATTGGTTCAATTTTATAAGATCTGGGTCCGCTGCCACCCTCAGTAATAAAAAGACTGATTTTTAGGGAGTTCAGAGACCCCTTGCCCCTAACAGATTCAATATAGCCGTGTGAATTTATAATAAAAATGTGATTGTTTCATAACCCACCAAAATTCTGTGTCTAGTTTGCAGATTACCTTTATGACATGCCGCTGCTTCTCAACCTTGCCATGCGAGGAATCTTCACCTTGGGTGGCCTTGTGTGGCTCTTCTTTCTCAGAGTTGTCATCTGTTCTTTTGGAACCATCATGTGCTTATCTTCCCCATTTGATATGATGCCTGAACGTCTTTGCGGAATCCTAGGTGCCGTTGATGACCTCGTTGTTGTGTTTCTACTTTTAACATGCATGATAAACATTTGCTCTCAAATGGAATCGGAAAGGGCCACTGTTACAAACTCTACAACACAAAACGTTCTGTTGGAATCATGATGGGCTAAAAAACTGGTTGACCAGACCATGATGAACTCTCCCCAACCTCAAGACACCTTGGACGTAACGTTGAAGAATAATCAAGGGTTGATGTACTGCACTGGTGTTTAAAGGACAGCAAGAGAGAACATGTTGAGTGGAGGCCATAATGTTAATCATGAGCATTGAATAATGTCCACAACTCTTTAGAGATGCACTGTTACAAATTGTTATTTCTCTTAAAAGACAATGTCGCTGTCTTTTGTGTACTTAGATTGAGTTCTGGGAGGCAGAACGGATAGGACCACCTCAAACTGTTTTCACAACTCAACAGTTCAGATGTGGCTAGAGAAAAGCCAGTACATTTAAACTTGAAAATATTCCAACTTTTATTATTGTAGCACCTGCAAAATGACTTTGATGTGTTTTGATACACAGGCCAAAGAAATCCATCTGCTAGGGGGTCTCTGGGGAATTCAACAGCTTAGTGAACCAAGATAATTCTGGATTTCACATTTGTGCAGATACCTGTACAGGGATATGCTAGCCAATAGTTGTAAGAATCATAGTAAAACTAAAACCCAAAGTAAAACTAAAACCACAATTCACAAGTTAAAAAACCCCCACTCAATAATGAAATAAAAGAGAGTGTAAGAATCACACATGAACTTGAAAACATTATTACCTGAGTCTCCTCGGCATGAACATACAAACAATTTAAAATCACTTCTGCATGCTGAGCCTCACAGTTGTAACTTTTTCTCCAACTTTTTTCTCCTTTCTTGCCAAGGAGGCTTGTAATTTTAATATGCATCCTTATAGGAACTTAAGATGAGACCAAGGCCAAACGTGATAGGACACTATTGGGGGGGGGGGTGCTTGTTAGTTTGTAAAGAATACACAGGAGTCTGTTGGCTTTGCTGCTACAGACTAACACAGTTACCCCTGTGGAAGTTGTTACTACAGAAAACAAAGAAACTCTTTTGGCAACTCCAATAATGATAGTATTTTGCCAAACGGAATATAAGCACAGTGATATTAGTAAGAAGCATGGGACTAGCTAGACAGTAAACGCAAAATGGTGGTAATAAAAAAAAACTCTAACACACACTCTAAATGTAGCCTGTTCTTGTTCGTACTGTGAAATGATTAGTATGGAAAGGGGTTTTACATCTTACATGTACATAAGAATGTATGTGTATAAATATTTATTGTTTATAACGTTCTGGAGTTTGTGGTCTTTCTTATTTTAAAATGTATGTATACATCATTTTTTTTATTTTTAAATGCCACTTTGAAATGAGCGCAATACCCTTGGATTACAGAGAGGGCGGGGCAATCAGGCACACAAGCAAGGCAATCCAGGCAAATTCTGGAAGACAGCGTTTGTAGTGACACATGGAGCAGTTGCTCTCTCTGAACAGGATATACTGACCACCTACTAACAATGACTTTCTGCTTCCCTTTGCATGGGCTGCTTCATGGCGGGGGCCAGTGAGGACAAGGATGTACCGGTAGTTAGGGGCAGGAATCAGGGTTTCAGGGCTTCTCCTACAATAGGTGCGGTGATTTCATCAGCAGAAGTGTCCAGGTGCTGCCCTTAACTCTTTTTTCAAATGATGTTACCTGAGTGAGTATCTGGCTAAGTACGAGGCAAATTGAGAAATATGCCTAGGGGCATATGTTCATGTCTAAGCCATTCTCTTTTTCAACTGCTGCCTGAAAGTTGGAAAAGTTATATTAAGGCTGCAATCTTATACACATTTTTCTGGGAGCGGGTCCAGTGAACCCACTGGGGTTTACTTCTGAATAGACCAGCATAGGATTGTGCTGTTAGGCTACAATCCTATGCAAAATTATCTGAGTAGGTCCTACTGAACACAGTGAGACTTATTTCTGAGTAAACATACATACACTTGCACTCCTATACATTCTTACCTTGGAGTCAGCCTCATTGAACTCAATGGGGCTTGCTTCTGAGTAGACATGCATAGGACTGCATTGTTATATACCATTTATATTTATCTGGAATATCTTTTAATTCAATTTCTCAATTTTTATGCATTTGTTAATTTAAACTCTTGCAGCTCACTGCAAGAGTTTGGGATAAAAGCAGCTAGATCTTTAAATGTACAGTACAGTAACTTTCAAAGAAGGAACAAATGGCTGGAGAAGAAAACACTCTCATGAAGAAAATTAAAGTTGATTTTTGTGCTTGTTATAGTCTTATTGGGGAGTGGCTATGAGGGTATCATGATGAGCTCCTGCATTTCAAAGAGAAAGGAAAACTGGTAATGAGAAGGCCAGGAGAATATAATCTGGGGGACTATTGATGCACTTAATTCCCCACCTTTTGGTCTGACCCAATCCGATCAAAGGTTTGTGTAACTGGCATGTGTTCAGTTCTTTATCAATCAGCTAACTCAATAATAACTAGTTGAATAAAACATTTACTGGTGAAGAGGTTTTATAGGTGATCTAGATTAACACATGTTGGCCAAAGAGGTTTACAGTAGAAAGCTGATCTCAGTCTCGACACGCAAAGCTGATGGCTGGTGGGGGAGCATACACTGTAAACCGTAACCCAACTACTCTTTCTTACCCTACAGCAATTTGCCTGTGTTCATTAAATGTCATATTGTGGTGCTCCCCGTTCTCTCTCTCTCTCTCTCTCTCTCCCCCCCCCCTTCTGCATCCTAGCAGTGTCATCTGTCTCGTGACCTTTGCTTTCAATGTAGTCAAAAGACTCTTATCTGGTTCAGTGACTGGCAACGACTTGGAGAATTTGCTCAATAGGCCATAAAGTACTCAGCATTCTTTATCAGTAATAAATGTACACTCACTGAAGAATATCTCAACTTGAAGCACAATCCTATGCATATGTACTTGGAAGTAAATCCCATTCGATAACACTTACTCTCAAATACGTACGCACAGGATTGGCCGCAGACAGATACAATCATTGAAAAAAAATGAGTGAACTCTACTCTCTCAAACGAGGGATTCTTCTTTACGTTGCTCACACACTCTGCATGATGGCTTTATACTCCTTCTGATGTTCCACAAGTTTCTGAAACACCTGGTATTTCCTGTCATAATATCTGTAGAAAAAGCATAACATTCAACCATGGGAAACGATCTGAAAATATTTAGGGTAGACCTATAGAGAATAATCTCTGACATGAACAGGTCCTGTCCAAGGCCGCATGAGACTTGCTTTTGCACTGCTCCTGTTCATTTTGACAAACCTTGCTCTGAAAGAGTTCCTAGTGGAGGGTGGCCATTAACTTTAACTCAATTTGACATCAAAGGTATCCCCGAGTTTGCTTCATAATCACCAGTTTTAAAAGTCACAGTCCAGTGTTTTGTCACAGATGGATTATCACCACAGGTAACTATAAGCATGGTATTCAGTTACCCAACACAATCTAAGGAAGAACCTCCTTGTGGTGTAACATGTGCAGGACTACTGATGTTGTTTTAAGTTATTCTATGGCAGGTAAATAGTTGGCTGATTGGGCAAGACTAGAACACTATGTACAGGAACTAATTATCTCCTCTACCGTTAGGTTCTCTTCATATTGTAATTAGAGATGAGTGAGCTGTTTGAGGTTTGCCTCTAAATGATTCAAAATGATTCAATCTTTTGTTCAAAACCATTGGGGGAAAAATAGGATAATGTATCAACTTATTTCCAGACTCGGTAAATGCCTTTGCCAGCTCTTCCATCCCTTAAGCAGCTTCCCCACCAACTTTCCACTTCCCAACACATCTTTTATTTGTCCTAGATAGGAATGTCTCTCCCCCCCCCCCAACGCTGGCTGAGGTAGGACCGAGTTTAAACTCTGCAGAAAGGCACTTTTTTCTTTTTCTCAAAAGGGAAGGAAAAAAGGCAAAGAACAGACAAGCAACTTCCTCCTCTGATGCAAGTGAACAAGTGAACCCCATTGCTGCAAGAGAGTAAGGCACATGCCTCCTGCTGCTAAAGCCGTCAGTTTGAGACTCCTCAGAAGAACTCAGAAGAACCACTGCAGAAGAACCACTTACTCAGAAGAACCACTGCACTCATGGGCATTTACTTCCAGTAAGTGTCCATAGAATTATGGACTTAAACTGTGTACAGTAGATAGGTGAGGAAACACTTTCTAAAGACAGAAGCACATGTCTGATGGACACCACGAGGTCAAAGTGTTGCACTGCAGAATCAGAAAGCATTGCTCTAAATAGGAACATGCCTCTCCTGCCCATGTCTTTTCTCATAGCTAGTGACTCCGGCTCTTTGTTGTCCTCCAACTGAAAGTGAAAGAAAGAGACATTGCTTGTCTGTCAGACTATCCTAATTGATGAGAGAACTAATGCTGCAGCTGCATTGCACACACAATCTTACTGCAAGTCTTCATCGGCTGAAAGAAAAACATGCTTCATTGTGAACTTCACACTTATCTGAAATTCATTTTGCCTTGAGTCTATTCAGTTTTAATGTTCTTAAAATAGATTAAGGTCCTTATTATGCAAATGCAAAATGGGGATCCCAGAAAGCCATAAGAAGTATGCCTGTAGGTTCTTCACTCAGCCAGTAGGTGGTGGTCTAACACTTCTTGAATAAGTTTGCAGCCTGTTTTAAATTACAAGGCAAGGTGTGTTGTCAGTTCATATTCACTGGAGCAGCCAGTAAGCCATGGCTTTTATACTGCACAGATTAAGAACTACGCTGTATCTGAAACACTCGGGGAAATTTAATTGTTCAGATCCTGTATTCAAGGCAAAGCTACACTAACAAAGAATGGAAGCAATGAGAAAACTTGGAAATGTATGTTTTCACATAGCTTTGACGCATCCTTGAGAAGAATATTTTACTAACCCAGTCAAAGTATCTATTATCCCACAGAATGTCACAGAGACCATTCGATCAGCCATGAAATAAGCTTGCAAATTTGTTTTGCTTTGGTTCTTCCTAGTGATGTAGACTTGAGTCTGTTGACTCGGAGTTGAGTCGGACTCAAGTCACGTCAATGACTTGACTCGGACTTGACTTAACGATTGTAAAGGACTCGAAAGCCTCAACTCGAGACTTGGAGCCTTTTACGACAGGCCAAATTTTATTCAGGTTTAAACCTGTTTCCCCCATTAGGGACTCGCAACTTGCAACCCAAGACTTAGGACTTGGGGGCAAAGACTTGGGACTTGACTCGAGACTTGGACCCAGAGACTTGATCCACATCCCTGGTTCTTTCCACTGGCTGCTTCCTGGCCTGGCTGTAGTACTGCCCTGATTCCACAACTCAGTTCCTTCTCTGAACTCTCAAACTCCCTTGGGTCTCTTCTTCTCACATCATTCCACACCCAACTCCCTGCTTGTCTTCATTAATTGCTCCATTTCTCCCAACAGTTTCAGGAAGCCAAACATTGGCTACACTACAAATAATGTTGGCCCTTCTCTCCTGCACTCCAGGTTTCTTCCCAGAGCTGCAGCCTGGCCTGCCATCCTGAAAGGCGAGCTACGGCCTGGCCTGGAGACTGACAACGCTTGGATTCAGTCCAACTTGAATTCGGCTTTATCTGTATCTCTAAGGTAGATCAGAGGCTGAAATGTTCTGCAAGAGAAGTCAACAATGCCGAGCAAGTTCTGGGGCTCTTGATTCATCTCTTTTTCATCCTGCGATAATAAGGGGTATGAAAAACAGCAGGAATCATATCTTGGAGGTGGCGTAAAGTGAAGCCATTTTTCAGGAAGGGATTTACCCATCCTTGTCCCCTGCCACAAAGCTTCCTACAACAATCAAGTCACACACAGTGCTAAATGCATTGTTTGTGCTTCTGTTATGTCTTCCATCCATGCTGGATGGGATCAGGACTATGGAACACAGAAGGGAGCCTTTGCACTTGTGCCACAGTTCTGATGAAAATTGCCCCTCTGAGGCTGCTTTAGCCTCCCACTGGTATCAATGGGAGCTTCCCTCCCAGGGCTAAGAGCAGCTGGCGGTGGTGGTGGTGGTGTGATTTTCATTGTGACCATAGGAAAGGGTTAAATACCCCTCCCCACATGCCATAGTCCCAAAATTGATCAGCTCTCCCCTGCTGGCTGCTATTTTGATTTTTTTTAAGCACGCAAGATAACAGCTCTGAGAAAACACCCTCTGAATCTACAAGACCTCCTTAATGGGTACAAAAAGCTTCATGATCACCTGTGAAAGTTAGGATTAGGCTGTGTTGCAGATAAACAGGAGCAGGTGCAGGTTTTTCTGCTGTGGGATGAGCTCTGCTTTCTCCCACCTTCTTTCTTCTAATGATACAGCTTCCAGATCAAATGCTGTCCTCCTCATGCTTTATGCTGGCTGTCCACTTTGCTTTTGCTTTCAGTTGCCTTGTATGTTTATTATATTTTATTTTTAATCCTTTTTTAACACTTTGAAGCTGCTATGAAACAGAGAGAGGAAGTGGCTTTGTGACTGGCACAAGGCCCAGCCAATCGGTGCAGTGTACAGCCTTGCTCTGAAAAGTGGGGAGGTGACTTCATGACTTACACTGTCAGCACTGTGAGAATCTGGCTTCTGCAGAAAACCAGAACAGCTCAGTGTGGGGAAGACTACAGGCATGCCCAAAATGTGTACTTCCACAGCAGGCTCAGTGCAAAAATTACATACTCAATATGTACCCTTAGTATAAAGGTAAAGGTGACCCCTGACAATTAAGTCCAGTCGTGTCCGACTCTAGGGTGTGGTGCTCATCCCCATTTCAAAGCCGAAGAGCCAGCGTTGTCCGAAGACGCCTCCGTGGTCATGTGGCCGGCATGACTCTCCTTGCCGCAGCACGTAGCATGCAGCTGGAACACGGAGCGCTGTTTACCTTCCCGCAAGCGGTACCTATTTATCTACTCGCATTGACATGCTTTGGAACTGCTAGGTTGGCAGGAGCTGGCCAAGCAACGAGCGCTCACCCCGTCGCGGGAATCGAACTGCCGACCTTTCGATCGACAGCTTATGGTTCAGCGGTTTAACCCGCTGCGCCACCCTTAGTATACCAAGCTGCTAAGTGTAGGATGAAACATGAGGCAGCCAACACAATTCTGTGCTTCTCCACTGCAAGATGGATTTGTAGGAAAGACGTGGTACGCATGGGAATGCTTGCTTGCTTAACGTTTCTGCCATTTTTCTCAATCAATGCAGCAAACATGCCTCCCAGGGGCCGGGGGGGGGGGGAATTGAAGGAGAGGGCAGCTGCAGATAAAGAGCAGTGCGTAGGAAAAGAGTTAACCTCCTCCCTCCTGCTTGCCCCTTCTGCCCTTCAAATCACCTCCTCCACACACTACTACTTACAGTGCACTCGGGGTTTCCAGACATGTGCTGGCCGCTTAGTGGCTTGTTCTAACAACAACAAATCATAGTTTCTGATACAAGTTTCTCCCACAAGCTTGGGTATTTGCATGTCTGCTGTGCCATCGGAAACCTGTACAAGCAGCCTGTAATCCATGTCCTGATAAGCACCATACCTTTCCGCATCAGACGCATAAAGTAATGCAGGAACAAGATATGAAGCAAACAGAGTCCAGAGCAGCCAGCTTTGTTCAATTTGGTATCTCTCCTAGACTGATATTTTGAAAAAGAAGGAACTCCATTACCTTTTATCCTTGTGGTTTGGCATCACCACTCTCCCGACTCTCCCCATTTTCTTCATGGCATCCTGTATAAAGACCAACAGAAGCCGGAGTGGTCTGTTTCAGTTTAACATTCTTGGTAAAGAACAAGATGTTTCAGAAATCAAACAGAACAACACTGATGAATTTTGTGCAGGGTGAACAGATCAGAGTGCTTGAAATATGGCCTCTCCCATGATCAGACAGCAACGAGAACACACCACCACAGACTTCTTCAGTAAGCCAAACGCCATTGCAGCAAGTTTGGGGGAAGAGTGAAGTAATCTGTTTATTTACACTAAATCAAAAAGTATGTGTAGTAGTGGGTAGCAGAACGCGTGGATAAAATATGCTAGACGCTGATTGTTGTTTTATACAAGGCACGTACACACAGAATCTCTGACAACGCACAAATGAGGTTGGAGACTGTATCTCAACTTTTAAAAACAGTTTGGCCACAACCCAGCTAAATGAGATTTGAATTAGCGGGACAGACTAGCTCCATTGTTTCCAATAGCCACCAAGCTAGCTTCATCAGGGTTCCTATTAACATCTTCAGTCCTAGATAACTTTCTTAGGAACAGTTATTTGTAGCTAGATTTATTTATTTCCTTACATTTATACTCCACCATTCTTTCACCACAGGGCTCAAGACAGCACACAGGGCTCTTACTGTATGTCATCCAAGCAGTGACCAGATCTAGACCTGCTTTCCTTCAGCAAAGTGGCTGTGAAACATGCCCTCAGACCACACCCTAGAGCAGTGGCTCCCAAACTGGGAGGCGTGGCTCCCAGGAGAGCCGTGGAAACTAGCCAGGGGAGCTGCAGAGTGCCATGGAATCCTCTCAGAAAACAGTGCAATGCCAACTGATAGGCATTAACATAATGTAATGGGGAGCCGCAGCCAATGGTCGCCAATGGTCGAGGGAGCTGCAGGTCAAAAACGTTTGGGAAACACTGCCCTAGAGTCTGATTTTGCCTATCATATATCTCAAGTGTTGGTAAATATGTGCATCAGTAATGACGACAGTCACTAGATAGTGGCAATTCCAATGTATCTTACATGCCATTCATATTTATGAATCTGAGAACTATTTAATACTCTAGCTCAGATACATATATTTTCTGAATGGTAAACACAGAAAGCATGAAGGAAAGTAGTGCATCTCCCCAGTGTACTTTATGTATTTATTGCAGCAAACACCACTGGGACATCAGTGTATTCAGGGGCCATGGCATGTGATGTCATGATGTGTGAAGTGGCTCTTATTCTACAGGGTTGACTTCTAATTGGTTTCAAACACTGTCCTCACAACACAGAGAGAAAGAGCAAACATGATGATGACATTTGTACTCTCATCTTTACTTCTTACTTAGTTGTGATACTTCTTCACACAGTGCATAATTAGTCTGTGAAACTTGCTGCCACAAGATGTGGTGAGGCCCACTAGATTGGATGGGTTCAAAGGGGAATTGGAGGAATTCATGGAGGACAGATGTATCAGTGGCTACTAGTCATGATGGCTATGCACTTCCTCCAGAATGAACAGTGGAATACCAGCTGCAGGAAAGCAATGGCCTTGTGAGTTTCCCAGAGGCAGCTGGAGGACCATTGATAGAACAGGATGCCGGACTAGATGGGCCTGATCCAGCAGAGCTGTTCTTATGAGATGAGTCTGAGTGTGCAGACATGCTCCTAAATATGGAATTAGACACATTCAAAGAAAAACCAAGAATTCCAGTGAATGAAATGCCACAACCCCCCCCCCCCAAGATTCTCAAACAAGGCATTCCGAATTTTGTAACCAAAATATATTCTGTAAACCAAAGAGATTGGCCACAAGAGTTCAGCACAATTAAGGCTACAGATTTCATATGCTTAAGCACACTTGACTTTATGATGTATTGTGACCATTATGACTTACATGGCTGCAATGATCATACTAATTTGCCATAGAATTCTGAAGTTCACTGGCAGGAGGGTATTGTAGTCACTAAAGAATTGGAAGGAGCAGCAAGAGGAAAAGAGAAATGCAGAGGGTTTTTTTTTTTTGGAAAGCTAAATGAACCTCTTCAAAAGCTGATGCTGGTATTTCACTGCAGCCCTTCAGCTGCCAAAGGGATGGGTTAGAGGAAGCCACAAGGTTCTAACACATGCCAACTATTAACCATGGACCCAGGTTCTTAATGTTCTTATGGCTACAGGATGTTCAGAAAGCATTTGTGATTGCAAATTCTTCTAGATTTTTTTTCTTTTTCGGGCAGATGTAGAACCCACAAGTGTCCAATATATTAAAAGTGTCTTCTGATGATCAGTTCAAAGTGTGCCCTTATGCCTTATTTTCACCAATTGTACCACAGTTCTTCAAGCACCGGCATGCCCAAGTATCCTATCCCTGTTGTTCTGTCAAAGGTGCGATACCCAGTCTGTACATAATGGAAAGCTGGTTGCAGTCTTGCTGTAAGATGGAATGGTGGTGCTGTTTCCACCTCTTTTGGAGAAAGGAGACATGTGCTTGAGAGTACAAGAGGGGAACCCTTCAGCCTGCACTTGCATGCCAGGTTATCTAGCCTCAAGGCAGTCTGAATCTTGACTGGCTGTCAGCTATGAAATTGGCATGAGGCTTCTCGAAATTCATTTTGGCATTACACGGATCCCGTATCAATACGAGTGCCCTCTTTGCAAGAGAGTACTGGTGTTTGGGTCATAGCACACTGTGGGCATGGGAGGAGAGAACTTTATTTATGGCCCAATCCTAACAAAGGTTTACAACAATGGAATCTCTGTTCCGCTGTCATAAATGGCTATATGGCAGTATGAACAGCGCACTTCTGGTGACCATTTTGGAACTGCTGCCGCAAACAGCAGCAGTGTCAGCAGCCTGCTGCTGCAGCTGGGTATTCATGGGAGCACAAGTAAGCTGGTGTAGGGGGTGGGCGCAGGTAGAAGGCGCAGCTGGGAGGAACAGGGGAGTGTCTGGGTAGGGAGTGTCTAGGCAGGAGATGGAACAGAGAGGGAAGGGGGTGGATCCTGGCAGCATTGGCATGCCCAAATATCCTATCCCTGTTCTGTCTCCTCTTCCCTCTCAATTACACTCTTTGGTTCTGTGCCAAAAACGTGGCTGGCCCAGATACAAGGAGACACATTCAGGCAGTAGAGACTTGCCCCACAGTAAAGGAACGAAAGTCCCCTCAGCACAAGAAGACCTCTGCTATTGCTCCCCCCAGGACGCAATGCACGCACTATATCCACGGGGGGGGGGGGGATTACCGTAGTTAGGATTAGGATGTTATTCACTTAAAATATTTATATCCTAGATATGTACGTAGGTTATCACGACGCAACCAAATCTCCGAATTAAAAATCTGCATATTGCCGGGTAAACTCCGTCGTTGTAAGACTTATTTATTCAAATAATCTTGAATAATTTTTAACATCTTGTTTATCTGAATAAGTAAGTCTTACAATGACAGAGTTTACCCGGCAATATGCGGATTTTTAATTCGGAGATTTATATCCTACTTCCCCCCTCCCCACTGGGAGATTACCAAGGCAGTTTATAATTTGTTTCTCTTCATATTAGTAGAATACAAAAAATGCAGAGGGTGCCTCTCTGGCTTTCTTTCCTCCTCACATGGTAGTTGGTGTTTCCCAGTGAGTGGGGAGGGGCACAGTTCAGCTTATTGCTCATTATCAGTAACATCACAGGCACTATCCAGTAGGTTCTTCCCATGACACACCTACACCCTAGATTCCAAGGGTACCACTAGCTTGGAGAAGAATCACAGCATACTGTGGACATTGGGGAACGTGTGATATCTTCAAAACAAAATATTTGCATTTGGTGTGATATCTGTTTGTCCATGCAACAAATGACTGTGCATTTGCTGCACGACAAGCTGATCATGTGGGGAGGCCTTAAGTGTTCTGAGAAGGAAGGAATCCAGTCTGAGAAGAGGAGGACAGCTGGAAACTCCCTCAAGCATTCTAGTCTTTCCTGTCGGGGTCACAGGTATTGTACAGACAGAGAACATTCCCTGCTAGGCTTAGGCACTCATTCTGTTTTTGGACACCATCCAGTCTTTCAGATAAATATAAACTTGCACACGTTTTATTTAAAAGCAGCTACTCACTTAGGCTTAGAGGATTTTTTTTCCCCCTGGTCTTCTGAAAAGAAGAAAACACCCACCCACACAAGCTATAAAAAGATTAAATGGCTTCCTTTCAGGGAAGGGACAAGCAAAAAGAGAGAAGACACCAACATCCTCGGCACCTTGTCATGATGCTCTATCTGGCTCTATTTTCTGCAGATTTAATCACCATCTCTGAATTTGGGTTGAGTGATGCATTATGGCAGTGCTTCTCAAAATGTGGGTCGGGACCCACTTGGTGGTTTGCGACCTAATTTCTGGTGGGTCCCGGGTGATGGAAAGATGAGATACATAATTGCCTTAGCCCTGAGGCTATTCAAAACCAGACAGCTGCTAATTGGCCTGCAAACAGCTGAGCTCCTGCAGTTTGCAAGGAGCTGAGCTCCTGCAGTTTACAAGTTTGCATAAATTAGGGAGATAAGTCTTTTTTTGGGTGTGTTTTTTCCCCTAAGTTTGCCAGCAGGTGAAGGCTGGGTCACATAACTAACCCCCTCAAGCCATTAGGGCTGCCTCATTACGAGAAATGGATTGAGTTTTTCTAAATAAATAAACAAAATATTACTTGTAAATATATTATTTCTTTCTAGATCACCTTTTAGTCTCGTAAAGCTAGGTGGGCCCTGATAAAGTGTCATTTTAAAAAGTGGGTCCCGGTGCTAAAAGGTTTGAGAACCACTGCATTATGGGAAAACCTCACACCCTCCAATGGGCATGTAGTTCATGGAGCTACATCCATGGTACTTATTATTACAGAGCATATAAAAAGCAAAATGCACTTTCCCTTCATCATTATTCCATTAATCCTCAATTCATCTCAATAACCATATGAAAAAGGAAGACAAGATAACGAGCAGCCCAATCCTACCTAACTTTCTGTGCACCGATGTAGTGAAACCCGTGCGATCCTGCACAGAAATTAGCAAACCGGAGGTCTCCTTGGGGTAACTTGTCCCGGGGAAAGCCCCAGGACACGCAAGGGGTCTACTCGGACCTCCGTGAGCTAAAGAGCTGGCGCACGTCTGAGAGACTTGTGTAATGAAAACAAGTCCAGAAAGGGGGATGGGATAGCGCCGCCAATCCTGCCCCCCTCCCAGACCCAAGGTCATAAGAATTGCCACAAGAAAGCAGATCTGTAGGCTGTCTTCTCTGGGTGCACATATTGGATTTGGGTATAAACATTGCATAACAACAAGAGTTCTCATCAAGAAACAAGGCTTCACCTCCAAAACAGTATGCCCAACTACCAAACCTCATTTACAGTGCAATCCTGCCTAACTTTAAGTGGCTGGCCTAAAGGGCCAGCCGCTGTCTCCTATAGCTGTCCCAATATTCCTGCTCCCTCCCAGCCCGAGCCGGCCAATGGCCCACCCGTCTCCACCCCTGCAACAAGTGGCCTAGGCCTTCCCTGGGTAGCCTGGCACAGGGTTGGTCCGCCAGGGGTGTGAGCGGTGCTGGCCTAAGCACCAGCGCCGCTTACACCTGAGTCGTTGCAAACGTGCTTTATGGCATGTTTGCAATGCTTTGGAGCGCGCGCTCCACCGCTCCAAAGTTAGTGAGGATTGCACCGTTAAAGAGTGTTAACAACTTATTTTGGCTGTCGGCCAAGACAGCACAATGAGGACTGCCTCACAGACGCTGAAGTCTCTCCCCTATGCAATTCGTCACAGGATTCTCATGTGTAGTTTGCCACATGTGAGGAGTGCTCATGTGCCCATTGAGTCTTTAATAAATTATGAAAGTACAATGAATTCACTTTTTAAAAAACAATTTCCTAAAATTACTTTTTCATCATTTCTTTTCTCTTTTCCCGTAAATGCTATGCTAAAAATAAAGTCACAAGTGCTCATATTTGATCATAATTTCTAAAGGCTAGGCAAAATGCGAGTGAAGGATTTTTGGCAGACAAAAATAGAGCCACTGTAGAGCATAAATAAAAGGGTGCATTCATCGTTTCTAGCCTTTTGTTACAGTGTCAAAGCTGAGACAGATACAAGCCAGTAAACAATCTAGTGAACAGCGAGACATTAACAGAATTAGAATAGTCATTTCTCTATACGGAAAGGATAAAGCTGAGTTCAGTGGAAATGATTTTCAAAATATTAACATGAGATGAAAACAAGCTATTTTGCGAACAAGAGTCAACAGCAATATTGGTATCGAGTTAGGACTTACTAATGGCAACCGGAGTTATAGGATGTGTCCAACAATGGGATTCCTTGGCCATATGCTGTAGGTTAGTATAGTTCATGAACTGATAGGAAGAAATACAAAGTTATTGAAACTAAATAACCGCCTCCTTCTATATAATCCTACATGTCCACGTAGGTAATTAGAGGGGGCCCTTTTAACAGTGCCACCACTGACGGAGGTGAGGGGGATGACGGCGAGGAATAGGGGCTTCTCAGTGGTGGCATCCCAATTGTGGAACTCCTTCCCACAGAAATTAAGAACAGCTTCTTCCCTGGAGACCTTCCAGCGGGGTCTCAAGACCTTTTTATTTAGGATGGCCTTCAATTGCTGACATGATGGGCTGGCGTTTTTAATTAATTTCAATTTTAATCAATTTTAGGTGATCCACTAGAGGCGGTCTATTTTACTGTCTTAATGTTTTATGTTTTTAATGTTTTAATTTGTATCTATTGTTTTTAATGTTGTTAAGCCGCTTTTAGTGCCCTGAATGTGGGAGAAAGGCGGGGTACAAATGCTTTAAATAAATAAATAAATACCGTATTGACCTGAGTATAACTCACTTTTGTCCCCTAAGGCAAGTCTATAAAGTAGGGGTGCGGCCTATAATCAAAGTCTAGCGTTTTCTGCCTAGAGTTTTCTGCAAAGCGTCCCTTTTTCAAGCCTCTCCAAGTCTCTTTCAAAGGTAAAACGCTTTTTCTTTTTCTTTTAAACTGCAAAGGCTGTGTTTTCAGCTCTTAATCACTTGCTAAATGGCCAAGATCTCTCTAGCAACCTCTAGCCTTAGAGGCATTTGAAAAAATTAACCCTTAAGTTCCAGCCCCAGGACTCTGTGGAAACTAAGATATTTATTGATCCTGCAGTTTGAAAGTTGAGAGCAAGAGCTCCTGCATAGGCTTATCATATCCAAAGGGGGACAGAGTGCCAACCTTTAGGCTGCAATCCTTTGCACACCTTCCTGGGAGTAAGCCCCATTGAATGCAATAGGACTTATTTCTGAGTAGACATGCATAGGATTGTGCTGTTAACCATTGAAATTTGGGCAGGTGCAGCTCATCATCATGGAAGGGTGCAACAAGCTGCACCTGCCCAAATTCCAAAAGTTAAAGGTAGGCACTCTGTCCCCCTTTGGATCTGGGAAGGCTACTTATACTAGGGTGCCCAGATTCAATAAGGGACAGGGTGCCTATGCCTTTAACTGTACTAAAGCTGTACTGTTTTACTATTCTACCAGGCTTACCAGATCGCCGACCGGGACGCTCCTTTTTGCCCTTAAGGGCGGCGGAGGGGCGGGGCGATAGGAGCCAGAGTGCACTCTGGCTCCTATCGCCCCGCCCCTCTGCCGCCCTTAAGGGCAAAAAGGAGTGTCCCAGTCGGCGATCTGGTAAGCCTGTAATCTACTAACGTGTATATTTTCTTGAAGTTAAAAAAGTTAAAAAAAAATTTTTTTCAAAAAATAGCACCAAACTTTAAGGGTGCGGCTTATAATCAGGAGCGTCCTATACTTGAGGCAATGCGGTAAATAAATAAATAAATGGAGGATATCCTCACCATTTCATCATTTGATTTTGTCTCTAAACCGCTTTGTGAACGTTTTGTTGAAAAGCGGTATATAAATACTGTTAATAATAATATAATAATACAGTGCATTAAAGGGTTCAATATGCTTCAAATGTATTATCTTACTGTAATCCTTATAAGTACTATCCCTACATTGCAGGGAGGGGGGTTGAATCTGAAAGGGAGTGGCTTGTCTAAGGCTACCTAGCAAAATCATAGCAGAGGTGAGATTCAAACCAAGAAATCCCAATTCATAGCTCAGTCACTTAGCCGCTATGCTACATGGAGCATCTCTTCTCCAGAAAAAACTAGGGAACTGGGACTTATGCCCCAATCCTATCCCCTGCCAACTGTGCCGATGCAGCTGCGCCATGATGGCACACGCTGCATTCTATGGTGGTGGTGGGCAATCAGGAGCTTTCCTCTAGTAAGCCTCCTGTTGCCCCATGGGTCTCCTCAGACCTACGCCAGCTCTATAGCTGGCCTACGTCCAAGCAGAGTAAGAAGGCAGCGTGGGCTGAACTGAGGGGGATTGGGTTTGGCATGCACGTTTGCGGCCAAGATCCACCGCCTCCAGCCTGGTCCCCGCTTCCTTGCCCTCCCGATCTCACCTCCCTTGCCCTCCCGTCCCCGCCCACGGCATGTCCCCCCACGCTGACGTACTGACAGCGCACCTCCGATGCTGATGCTGCTTTGCGGCGGTGGCTCAGAATGGCCTGACCCTTTGCTCCGAGTACATGGAGATCATATGAACGTCAAGCTCCATTGCTACTGAAGATAAGGTTGATGTCTTCAAGGAGCAAGGACCTTTTCGGGAGACCCATCAAGCCAGCTTTGTTTTTAATTTTAGAACGTTAGTAAAAACGTCTTTTGTAAGAAGGCCTTTGTCTGGTGAAGGGCTTGAATTTTTGAGTTTGCCTATAATTTTGATGTGTCATTAAAGGTGCCTTAATTTTAGTGCTGGCTTGCTGCTGCGTTGTTTCCTTGGTATAAATGTATCCTTTTTAAACAGATATTGATTTGTATATTGTTTTATTGCTGTTTTTATCATATTGCTAGCCTCCCCAAGGGCTCTGTGGAGCCATGCTTGGCGGTATACATATTTCAAAATAAATAAAAATAAAGTTAGCAAAATGTTGGAACGGAATGTATGCAGAGACACAGGGACAAGCACGACATACGCCATCTCTCCCTCACCCTCTTCCCTCAGAGCACTTAACTCAAGAGTTTTGTGTAAATTGAAATCTTGTATTTTAAACACTAGCATGTTAAAAAAAATCCATACTACCCCTACCCCGCCCTGCTTGCTCATGTTTTATAGGATAAACATTACATTTTGGGAAGAAAAAAAAATGTTCAGAAAGCTGAGTGTAACCAGTTTCCTGAAGAGTCCAATGCTTTCCACCCCCGCCCCCCCATTAAAGCACATTTGCACACACTCTTTCCCCTAAAACAGACAGTGAGGAAATGAGAAGGGAGAGGGAGGGAAGGAACGGGATGTTAGGGATCACTGAAGGACAAAGAAGCACATGAAAAATGTCTAATGTGTCAACAATTACTCCAGGGACAGTCCCCATGTAAACAGATCCATAGTTAGATTGGGCAGCTGGATAGAATCAAAGAGAGAGAAGGGTCAGCGCAACTGAAGTAGGAGTTATCTGGCGTCCCAGTCATGATGTTAGTCACTTATTCAGCAGGCCAAATTTAGAAGTAGAATGAGCCATACTGATTGTCATCCTACCAGCCTTCGGGAAGAAAGTCTATTTTGTGCTAAATCTCTTGCTGATATTAGGCAGTTGCTTGTTCTACTTGTTGCTTTCCCAGTGCCTCCCCCTCTGTCTTCTGCAACCAACAAATTATTAAGCAATTGTGTTTAGCGGGCAGCTGAAAATGTTGCATAGATTAAGGCAGGTCAGGTGCCAGTCTGACTGCCCAGCAGTGGGAGGCTCAGCTTACACGGGCAATGGAAGGAGCCCAGCAGCTTAACTCTGCTTTCAGCTCCCAGGTTTTGTTGGCACCAGGAACAGTGTGATTTAATACGCTTTGGTCTCTGACTCAGCAGTGCTGGGTTTTGCACAGTGAAAGGGAACAGGTGTTCTTGAATGGTTCCGTGACTCAGGACTGGGACGGGGTCAGTGGTCTGTGGCAAGAGATCATACACCCATATGGGGTGCCCCAAACTAAATATCTCCTCTTCAACCTTTGAAGAACCTTTAATGGAAACCACCCACACCATCTTACTCCAGCCATATCCCATAAGTGTGGGATAAGTTCCCACATCCTCTTTCGTTTCACGGGAAGGCATCTAACTTCAAAGGGATCGGATCAAATGACCCTTTAAGAAGCCAAGAAAATAAAGCTATAGTTCACAGCTTGGATTCCACCAAGATTCACTGGTTCACTGCATGATAAACATGCAAAAGGCTGACGACCCTCAGAGTAGCACTGTCATCGTGAAACAGCTGAGCTGAGTCTACAAAGTGGTTTGCAGGTGGCAACTGGTAAAAGATGCTAATCAAGAGACTGTAAAGTGTCAACGGTTGTACAGAGACTGTGATCAGCGTTCATCCAAGTTACCGTGCTGCCCTAGCTGAAATATTAAATATTGCTTTCTGACTTTCCCCTTTGCTTTCAACCCTTTTTCCTTTTAGGACCACCTATGCTTTCTGTGGGAACTGTGGTGCTGGAGAAGACTCCTGAGAGTCCCTTGGACTGCTAGGAGATCAAATCAGTCAATCCTAAATAAATCAACCCTGACTGTTCCCTGGAAGGACAGGTACTGAGGCTGAAGCTCAAATATTTTGGCCACCTAATGCGAAGAGAGGACTCTCTGGAGAAGACTCTGATGCTGGGAAAGATTGAAGGCAAAAGGAGAAGGGGAAGGCAAAGGATGAGATGGTTAGACAGCATCACCGATGCAACGAACATGAAAATGAGCAAACTCAGGAAGATAGTGGAGGACAGGAAGGCCTGGCGGGATATGGTTCATAGGATCACGAAGGGTCGGACACGACTTAACGACTGAACAACAACACAAATACAAGAGGCACTTCCACGTAAGAACTAATATGCAAACTGCATGATGGTACATGCTGGCCTCCATATAAACTCATTTTAACTAGAAGATCCAGATGTGTCCTTGTGGTATATGCAATAAGCTAAACCCTGTGTGAAATCTACATGTGGATTACACATACATCTCTCTACATGGAACTGCCTCCATGTAGGAGTTTTGTAAAGTGGCCCTTAGTAAGCACTGGATCTCAGCATCTAAAGGGCTGTTCCTCTCTTAGGCATGCCTTCAAACCCTGGGCCCAGTGGATTCCTTTTGTAAGTAGGGCCCATTTAGTCTTCCAAAAACACCAGAATTTCCATCCTGCTGTTCCTGAGCAAATGAAGCACTTCTTCCAAGACTACACTGAAGTGTAGTCCTATATTCCCCCCCTATGGGGGAAAAAGCAGGATATAAATAATAATAATGATAATAATAATGATAATAATAAAGTGTGAAAGTTCCTCCACTGTTCTACAAAGTGCAGCCTTAAGTAGCAGTCTAGGTTGCCTAGAGCAGGGGTTCTCAACCAGTGGTACTAGTACCACCAGTGGTACTTTGGCTGACTGCTGGTGGTACTCGGACCGCCGGACCCCCGCTTCAACATGGTGCTTTCTGTGGTGCAGTTTCGCTCCCGAGAGGCTCCTGCCTTTGGCCAAGCCTCCTGGGAATGCTGAGAAAGGCCCTCCCACCCGCCCATATCCTCCTACCTGCGTTTTCTGGCCTCCGAAAACCTGAAAACCCAGAAGTAACTGGCAACTTTGTCATCGCCAATCACTTCCGGTGGTACACAGCAGGAGAGTGGTGCTGGAGTGGTACTCGGCTGGGAAGTGGTGGAGAACCCCTGGCCTAGAGGCAACAGCAGCCCTGACACTGATGCTGACTATGGTCTGATTCATAGATGTATCCCTTTATACGGCAGAAGAAGCAGCAGCAAGTGCTCCTCCCCTCCACATAATGCAGTGTGTGAGGCAGGCAGAAGCCCGGTTCACATGATCAACAGCCCCTTTTTCGAAAGGGAAGAGTTGCATAAGCTAGGTCTTGATGTGGAACACGCATCTTGCACATCTCCTAAGAAGGATATGTGCCCCGCCTCCTCCATGTGTAAAAGATTACTACCCTGTAAATATATGAACCGGGCTTGTGTTGACAAATATCAGTATCCATAAACTTCTACATAAATAAAAACTTGTACATCTTCCTTTGTGTTTCTCCAGATGTTAGAAAAATGACCTTATTTATAAAAGATTATGCTTTTCAGCATGACTATAAAAGTGAAGGAAATGCTACCCCAATTAATGTTTTGTAGCCTCTTCTGGGGCTGAATAAAACAGATGACCAACAGCACGTTTATAAAAGTTTAAAGCAGGGAATAAGAACATAAGAACACGAGAAGAGCCCTGCTGGATCAGGCCAAAGGCCCATCTAGTCCAGCTTCCTGTATCAGAAGTGGCCCCTCCAGGTGCCTCAGGGAGCACACAGACAACAAGGTACCAGTTTCCTGCTGATACTCCCTTGCACCTGGCACAGAGAAAACCTACTTCTAAGCCAGGAGGTTGCTTATGGTTTGTAACCTGTGATAGACTTTTCCTCCATGAATCTATCCAAACCCCTTTTAAAGGCATCTAGGCCAGGTGCCATCACCACATCCTGTGGCAAGGAGTTCCAAAGATGAATTACACGCCTGGTGAAGAAATATTTTATTTTGTCCATTCTAACTCTCCCTCCACTCAATTTTAGTGCATGTCCCCTGGTTCTGGTGTTGTGCGAGAGGGAGAAGAATTTCCCTCTATCCACTCTCTCCATCCCATGCATAATTTTATATGTCTCAATCATGTCCCCCCTCAGCCGCCTTTTTTCTAGACTGAAGAGCCCCAGACGCTGTAGCCTTTCCTCATAAGGGAGATGCCCCAGCCCACTAATCATTTTGGTCGCTCTCTTCTGCACCTTTTCCAGTTCCACCATATCCTTTTTGAGATGCGGCGACCAGAACTGGACGCAATACTCCAGATGTGGCCTTACCATCGATTTGTACAACGGCATAATGATATTGGCCGTTTTATTCTCAATCCCTTTTTTAATGATCCTGAGCATGGAATTGGCCTTCTTCACGGCTGCTGCACACTGGGTTGACACTTTCATCGACCTGTCCACCAGCACCCCAAGATCTCTCTCCTGATCCGTCACAGACAGCTCAGAACCAATTAGCATATATGTGAAATTTTGATTTCTTGCCCCAATGTGCATCACTTTACACTTACTTACACTGAAGCGCATCTGCCATTTCTGTTGAATCTGTGCGCATCTGTTGAATCAAGAACAATATCATGTCTACAAAAGACTTGGGGTGGGGGGGCATGTGGAACAGATGCCAACACATTCTTAAAGCAATTGCAGGGTTGTGGGAAGATTTTGTTTACAGATGGTATCCAATTGTTTTTGCAGCTTGGCTTGGAACATTTTTCCCACTGTGAAGTTGGGAGGTGAGGTGGGAAGTGGGTGGGGATAGGAAGGTTCTCAGAGGTGAAGACGACAGGACAGAGATGGAAGACAACATTGGTGCCCACTCCTGAAAATCACTGCACTTTGGGTTTCAAAGAAAGCCACTTGACTGACGGTGCAGGCTGAAGGTCTATCTCAGCCATTTCTTGTCACATTCATAGCACACATTTTGCTTTCATCGCCTTCAGTTCAAACTTTTCTTCACCATCTGGCGATCGGCTGTTTTTTTAAAATCTGTATTTACTTTATGACCTATGGCTAGAGAACTGTTTACATATTAGAAGCTGGATGGGTTTTCTCGATTCTTTCCATATGTTCATTTACCCTCTCATAAAAATGTTTTGGATCTAGCCAGTTCACATGCATATGTGCTGCTTTGTCAAATCCCCAAGTACAGACCACAACACAGCTTTTCTGAGCATCCAGCTGGGATTTTATCATGAGAACCATTTCATAGGCCACCATGCCTCATTGTTATTGCCATAAAAACACAAAAACATGCAGTTATGTTTCCTAACTTTCTGCCTAACAGGATGGCCTAATCCGTTCATTCCCATCTTTCAAGTGCTGGCTCAGTGACTTTAAATCTACCCCTTAGCTACCCTTTTCCAATGTCTGGTTTCTAAGCAAGCACATAAAACATGTTTAAAAACAATGGGAGTAAGCATCTATGCATGCTGATAACTAGTACAGAGCATATTTGTCTATTCAATCTGCGCTGTTAGTATAATTTCCCAAGTAATTTTGCACTCCGGCCCATTTGCCTATTCCAGCATCCATTCTGGGCTGGGAGAAGCGCCTTTAATTTAGGTGGGCAAAGAACAAGTGGAGCATATCTGATGAAGTGGATTATAAAAGCTCATGCTACAATACATGTGATGATCCTTATGGTGCCATAAGACTTTTTGTGGCTTTTGGAGAGCATTATTTTTCCTCCATTCTTGGGGAAGTGGTTTTCCAAGACTGGGATGAAAGAGGATCTATAGCAATGTCCTTATTTGTAATTCTGCATTCACTTCTTAAAAGGAGCTTCAGAGAGCCAAATACTGTTACAAGCACCTCTCACTGCCTTGATGTGCCTTTCTCCTGCTTTTGCTTGCAGCTATGAGGAGAGAGGGGGGTTCTTTTCTCTGCTTTAGGATTCATGTTACACTGGAGATTGTATGGATGAAGCATCAGAGGTACTGAATCTAAATAAATATGAAGAACTCACACAGCCTAACTGATTTGAGGACAATCCTGCAAAGGATCTGTGTTTAGAACTGCAGACCAGAAGGTCGGTAGGACAGCAGTTCGAGACCCAAGTGCCGCGTGACGGAGTGAGCTCCCGTCTCCTGTCCCAACTCCTGCCAACCTAGCAGTTCGAAAGCAAGAAATTGCAAGTAGATAAATAGGTTGGATGCGTCTTCAGACAGCTCTGGTTCTTCTGCCTTAGAAACGGAGATGAGCACAGCACCCTAGAGTCGGACACGACTGGCTTTCAAGCAGGGGATACCTTTACTTTACTATTTGTGCAAGTAATTAAGCACTTGCAGCCTACAGTCACCATTCGTCATCAAATGCAAAAAATAACTATATTTACACACACAAACCTGCATTCTCGCACAGATAATTTCTTAGAAGCATACCACTCTAACCTCATCAACGAGGCTGCCAATCTCAGAAAGGAGACACTAGAAAAATACACTTAAAACTATGTTTGATACATTAAGTGACCAAGATGATTTTGCTTGAGTGGGCCAATGCAATGAGCTGCCAAATGTATCCAGGGATGAGGGGTGGCCAAGAGAGAATTCTGACCTTTCACAACAGAGGAAAGTAGCAGAGATTCCAGGATTCATGTTGACAAATGCAACAATTATCAGTCAAAGAACATGGTGACTTCTTTCAGTGAAAGAGCAGCCATGCCTAATCTGTACTGTGCACAAATGCCACTGGATGTCCCACAGGACAAAACCGGCAGGCTGTGTCTTTGGCAAACATGCATGCGAGGGTTGCAGGCCAGTTGAGGTAGAGCGAGAGGTCACATTATCCTTTTTTTTTTTAAGTATTACATATTTTTTGTCAAAGAATAATGCAATCAAGATTTGTTTCCAATAAACAAAGCTAAAATAGAAACCCAGACCACTCCATATACAATACTTACGGGGCCAACGGTGGTGGTAACGTACAAAGGACACATAATGGCTGACCCGTGAGAAAACTAAAGAGAGAAAATGGATCTAATATATAAGAAGAGCTCACTGTGCTAATGCACCTGTAGGGATCGATGGATGTGAGTTCTCATCCACAACCTCTCCTCTATCTCCTCCCAGTTGGGAAAATTAACAAAGTTTGCTGACTCAGGCACCTGGCTGTAGAGCATGTGGTTAAGTTTCCCCAGATGGAGGAGGAGCAGCTGCACAAAGGAAGGTGTGGACGGGGTGAGGGGGCAAGAGTGACAGCTTGAACCAGCACTCAGTTTGCTGGCCTGCTTGTCCTTCAGTTCAGGTGCAGTAATGGCTTTGCAGTGCGGGGGAAGAACATGCTGTGAGACAATTTTTAAATATGAGGTCTGTCCCCAGTCAAAGACGCAAGGCTAATGGAGGGAGGCACTTTTTGGGAACAGCATTTCTGCCAAGGAAATGTCATTGTGACCTCCAACCTCATATGAGGTAAGGAAGAATCATGAGGAAACAGAGGGCAAGAAAAGAAGCAGGGCAGGATGAACCAGTCACCAGGGAGGCTAACCATGGGTAAAAAGATTGGACAAATACTGAAGAAGTCTTGCGGCATGGACTGGGGACCTTGCGAGGTCTTCTCGCAAGGACTGGGGACAGACCTTGCGAGAGGAAATTTCCCTTTTCCATAATTAATTCATAATATAAACTTTGAAAGGGAGACACAAGTAGAGAAGCCGGGATAATAGCTTGGGTATACTAAGGCCTGTTGCCCTTACTTGTCAAATGTTGCCTAATGTGAAGCGAAAAGAATCCTTCAATCAGTAATCCTACTGATGACGGAAGGAAATTGTCTGGAGATTTGCCTTATGTATATATGAATGCTACATTTTCTATTTCTCTCCATTTCACTGATCCAAATCCAGTCAGCTTACCATGACTGTTTATCAAATATATTCCAAACTACAAGTGTAGGCAATCATAAGGCTGCCTGTATTAACTCCATCCATAATGGCGGCAACACAAAGCCATCCGCAGGTGCTGCTGTGGGAACTGGAATGCACTGTGAATATTCCAGACACTGAACGGTTGAAAAAATAAAATGTATGAACACTGCTCATGGACAATTGTTTTTCCAAAATGTGACCTTCCCTAAATCTGTCCTCCACGAGGCAATAAATCACAGCCTATAGCTCTGGGAGAGGATCTACTAGCAGGAAACCTACCTCTTCTGTTTTTGTAACCTCTGGCTGAATGGGGATCTGCTTACATTTTACAGTGCCTTTCTGTGTTTCAATAGCTTAAATTTCACACAGTAGAAAAAATAGGGGGCGAATCAGATTGTTTAACGATCTGAGAAGGAAGACAGCTAGCACTGACAGCAAACCACACAAAGCTTTGTACTCTATCTTAATCACGGCCCAGCCCTATCCTTATTTTTTATGTCGCATGCCATCCTGTACTGGTGCTGACTGCCATAAAGCATTCAGTGCACTGCCAGGAGCACTGGCGGAACCCCCAATGCTCACCAGTGGAGGTAAGATAGTGAGGGAGGCAGGAGGGGGAGGTGGGTGGTGGAACGGAGGAGGGCGGCGATGGGGGCAGGGGATGGGCGGATTGGATCAAGGAGGAGGATGGAATTGGCACGTCATATCGTATCCCCCTTCCTGAACCTGATCCTGCAGCATGGGTCCATGTGGTCCTGCACCAGCTATTTAGCTAGCGCAGGTCTGAGTAGACTCCTCACAGCACGGAGGTTTACCCCTGGGTAAGAGAACAATTGTTCCCTTACTTGGAGGAGACCTCTGCAACTGCCCCCAACATAGGATGCAGCGGTTGCCATTTTGGTGCCACTGCATCAGTGGGGGGCGGGGAAATGGATAGGATTGGGCTGTCAGTTTTGAAATATTTTTATTTAGAACAAAAATAACTTGGTGCTCATTCATTACCACCAGTACCGGATCCATTTAGTTCTCAATTTGAGGGTGTTTTTTTTTTTTTTTACTCACTCTTATCTTCTAGCTACTGTAATCTATCAAAGGCTCAGAGTATCTGTCACTTCTAGTTACATCGGTAAGATTCAATAGTACTCAGCAGCATCTCCGAGTACCAAAATCACCTGCATCTGTTCAATTACAGAAACACAGACCTGCATGATTGGAAGATGGCCAAGGACAGTCCTGAGCCAGGAGAATGAGTGCTGGCAAGGTATATCTGCTGTGACAGATTGCAGCCTCCCTCACAGGTATCATAAGAGAAGGGCCGAAAATTCTCTCCTTTGAAGCTCTGTAATTGGTAGCACGTTAAACTTCCAACACTGAGGAATTAATCACTGAACAAATGATCTAACAGCACAATCCTACAGTATGTATATCTACTACTACAGAATTCAATGGGACTTACTCCCAGGTAAGTGTCCATAGGACTGCAGCCTAAGTGGCTTTTCACATTATTTTTAGCACAATCATTGAACTAAAGGCATACAGTTATGTGTTCCAAATTGAGGTGGGTTTCTTTAAAGGAATGCTTCTGTCATGGGATATCGCATTTCCCAAGCCAGTAAACTGTAATAGCTTTTTTCCCAGCATATGCAGTTCCCCCCAGCAAAAGCATCCGCCAAATCTTATCCCCTGTCCCAGGCTTGAAAGCCCAACACGGGGCTGCTCAGAGTTGCACCGGCCAAATAAAAAGGATATGGAACTAACTACTGAAGGGGACAACTAATGATAATCACATTCATGACACTGATTCCATTGCTGACATAGAGGTTGTTGAGCAAGTGATGCTACAAAGAACATTCCTCAAGCAATTCACTGAGATTTTTGCAGGGAAGGATTATCTTGGAGGATGGAGAAAGGCAGCTGAACCATGGAGAAGGAAGAGTGCTGGCAGCAGACAAAAAACCCACAATGCCTGAAATCTGCTGCTGGCTAATCCTATTTATCCTTTATGTTGGATGAAGAAAGTCAGGTCCACTAGGAGAGACCCTAGGATGCCATGATTCAGGTTCACAAGCTTAGCAGCTGTCAGAGGGACAATGTTGCTGGTCTAGAATCTGGACCTCTTCAGTACACATTCAGAGCACACTGTCAGTCTGTACCGATGCTGTTCCTTTTACAAGTGTTTGGCAGCCCAGTCCTGCTTAAGGATCCGGCAGCCGGCCAAGGCCGCCCGTCGGATCCCGTGCACTGCTGCACGCGGCGGTAAGTCTACTCGGGGAAGGGGACGCTTGTCCCCTTCCCCGAGTGTAACTGGGGCTGGGGCCAATCGGCCTCCTCGGAATTCTGTCAATTCCATCGTTATGGATTCTTTTCACCTTATACAGCCTGAGGATGTGGATAGGGTCCTCTGTAGTTTGAGATAGTCTTCCTGTCCGCTTGACCCTTGCCCAGCTTGGATAATACGATCTGCGTGGGGAGTGATGTCTAGCATCTTGAAGACTGCAATTGTGCGTCCCCTCCTGAAAAAAAAATATTTGGATTCCTCCAATTTAAATACTGTAACTATTGGCCAGTTTCCAATCTGCCTATTTTGGGTAAGGTGATTGAGCGGGTGCTGGCGTCTCAGTTCCAGGGGATACTAGATGAAACAAGTATCTGGACCCTTTTCAGTCTGGCTTCAGGCGGGGCTTTGGGACAGAGACAGCCTTGGTCGCCCTGCTGGATGATCTTCGCCGAGGACTGGACAGGGGAAGTGCATCCCTGCTGGTCCTTTTGGACCTCTCGGAGGCTTTCGATACCATTGACCATGGTATCCTTCTGGGCCGGCTGGCCGAGTTGGGACTAGGGGGTGCTGCGTTGCAGTGGTTCCGTTCTACTTGGCTGACAGGTCCCAGATAGTGATGCTGGGAGACGCCTGTTCGGCGCCCTGCTCTTTACAGTGTGGGGTGCCACAGGGTTCTGTTCTGTCTCCCATGCTTTTCAACATCTACATGAAACCGTTGGGAGAGATCATCCAGGGATTTGGTGTTGGGTGTCACCAATATGCTAATGACACCCAGCTCTACCTGGGTGCAATCTCGCTCCAGGGAGGCTGTGGAAGTCCTGGAGTGCTGTCTGGAGGCGGATGGGGTCTGGATGAGGGCTAATAGATTGAGATTGAATCCAGAAAAGACAGAGGTCCTACTGGTCAGGAAAGTTTCGATGCAGGTACTGAGTCATCTGCCTGTTCTGAATGGGGTTGCACTCCCCCTGCAGGAACGGGTGCGCAGCTTGGGAGTACTTCTGGATTCACAGCTCTCCCTGGAAAGCCAGGTGGCGGCTGTGGCCAGGGGTGCGTTTGCCCAGCTTCGGCTGGTGCGCCAGCTGTGGCCGTACTTGAGTTGATCGGACCTGACCAAGGTCCTTAGTGACTTCAAGACTAGATTACTGTACGTGGGGGCTGCGCTCTACGTGGTATTACGCGCTCTATGTGGGGCTGCCCCTGAAGATGGTTCGGAAGCTGCAATTAGTGCAGAATGCGGCGGCCCGGGTGGTCACTGGAGCTAGGCGGTTTGACTCTGTTGAGCCACTGCTTCAGCGGCTGCACTGGCTGCCCATTCATTTCCGGGCCCAATTCAAGGTGCTGGTAATGACCTTTAAAACCCTCCACGGTTCGGGCCCAGGATACCTAAGGGACCGACTTCTCCCATACATTCCGGCTCGCTCTCTTAGTTCATCTGAGGGGGCTCTCCTACGGGTGCCACCTCTATCGCAAGTTAGGGGAGTGGCAACACATGGGCGAGCCTTCTCTGCTGTAGCGCCACAACTGTGGAGCTCCCTGCCAGGGGATCTGAGAACCACCCCCTCCCTCATGACTTTTCGGCAAGGGCTCAAAACGTTTTTGTTTCGTCTAGCGTTTGGGTGATGGGTTGTCGTCTGCCTCCTGTGTCTCAAGATGCTCTGCCATGCTGCTTTTGTTCTCCATACTGTCGCCCCCCCCCCGTGGATTTTATTGTTTTTAAATTTAGTTATGTATTGTTTAAACTTATTTTATGTATTATTTTAAATTATGTATTTTAATTTTTGTTGTAAGCCGCCTTGGGCATTTGCCTTTGGCATAGGATAAGGCGGGATATAATTTTTTAAAAAATAAATAAATAAATTCTGCCAGCTATTTTGCTGGTGGAAGTTGGGGAGGCCATGTAACAGCTCAGCTGCCCGGTGGGGGCCTGGATATGGCGGGAGCCATGCCCCGCCCCGGGCGACTGGGCCTATGGTCGCCCTCCCAGCTCCGCCGACCCTCCCCCCGTCCGCTGACCCTCCCCCGCCGTCCACCGGATCCTACCTTACCTGGGTCCGGCAGCTGGGCGAGGGCTCCGACAGAGGAGCAGGGAAGGTCGGGCTTGCGCCGGTCTTCCCTGCTCGAAAGTAGTCGCAAACGTGCTTTACCGCACGTTTGCAACTGCTCCGGGTGGTGGAACACTTGTTCCGCCGCCCGACCAAAGATCAGGATTGCCCAGTAAACCAAAGATACAAAGAAAGGAGAAGAGGGCATTTACCCAAGAAGCAAAAAGATTTTCCATTGTCTTCGCTATACAACTTCCCAGATATTTTCTTGTTACTGTACCTCGTTTCTTTAACTGAAGGTTATTTGTGTAAATCTGTTTGAAAGTTTAGTTTTAACGACAGGTTTTTGAAGTTATGCAGTGATTTGTATCATTTTCTTTCTATGTGAAAGAACTATTTGTATCATTTTCTTTCTATGTGAAAAACAAGGACATTTAAAAACAACAACCACCACATAGTATAATTGGAACTGTACAGACATGTGAATCCAAAAATTGTCAGTCATTTAATTTTACAGGAGTAGAAAGAATGCAGGCCCTTTTCTTCATTGTAGTAATTTAATTGAAAACAAATACTGCCAAGCTCCACAGAGTCATGCCACTGACAGACAAGGAAGTCTTGTTACCTAGAGACATGTTTTATATTTCGTTCATTTTGTTGTGCTGTAATGAAATAATTTCTGGTTCAAACCGGAAGGGCCCAATGTTTCTAGTTATGCCTGCAATAATTGAGCCAAGCCCTGGATTCAAACTCCACTGATTTCAGCTGGGGATTGTGCCAAAATATGAATTCAGCCCATGGTGGCACATGCTCATGACCACTTTTGGCAGAGGCTGAAACAGCTGGAAGAGATTTTATTCTCACCGAGGGCTCAGAACGATCACCACATGATGAAAACTTTAAATGACCATATTGTTAAGTGATTATGGCAAGAATCACATGAATAAAATGACTAAGTTCACAGAGTGAAATGAACATAGCTAAGCAAATCAACACATCGATCTAGATGTGATAAAATCTAACAATCAGCTGAGGGCCACTTCACACATTACTGTTTTGGGTGTAGGCCTAAGTGTTTTACTTAAAAATATAGAGGATGAACATGAGAAGCATGTGCTTGCAAACCCATGTATTATATGGGTATATTAGTCAGGGAGCCATGGTCGGCTGCTGATATATGACAAGCGTGCGCTCGGGGGCAAACCTCTGCATAATGAGTGGCTTAGCCCTGAAACATGTGTAAATATTGCAGTTTTAGCACCCTCCCTCATACAAAAACAAAGTTTTAATCCCTGATCTCACAAATACCCTTGAAGCCTAACAGTCCAATCTTATCCCCCAGCAGCCCATAGTATGCAGTGACATCACAGGAGGAGTGCACACTGCATGCTATGGGGGGGGGGACCAGATGGCCCGGAAGAGGTAAGTACTTTTTTTTTACCTCCCCTTAGGCTGCCTAGCTGCCAATGGTTCTCTTCGGACCTACGCCGGCTCATTTGGTACAAGACGACTCGAATTGAAAAAGATCTAGGTCCTACTAGAAAAAGGGTAAAGTTTTTCTAACTGAGAAAGTTCTTCTTTTGAGCTTCTACATTCAGAGTTTGTCCCCCATTGACAGTATTTGTAAATAATTTACACAAATATTTTTTTTTCCTATATGGTTGTGTCTCTGTGTACATACCTGCATAGAAAGAATATATATTGCTCATATTTGGGACCAGGCCTAATTTTATTTAATGCGTGATGATGAATTAAAATAAAAAAATGAAATATGTATTGGAGATAGCCACAGAAAATGTACAAATGGAGCAATAACTTATAAAACCCCTTGGCTTTAGAGCCTCATGTTTTTTCTTGCACCAGTCATCCGCTCCTCCACCTGCCTTGCTGCCTGTGGATTAACTAGCTGGTGCTGCAATAACACCCCCCCCCCTCCAGCCTCCCACTGAGAACCACTATGTCAACCAGCACTTAGGACAGCTTAGGTATTAACATATGCCCCTATGCATATTTCTCAGTTTTCCACCTGCTGAGTCTGATGCTTCTTCTTGGCAGGGATGTGGATCAAGTCTCTGACTCCAAGTCTCAAGTCAAGTCCCAGGTCTCTGGGTCTAAGTCTCAAGTCAAGTCCCAAGTCTTTGCCCCCATGTCCTGAGTCTTTGGTTGCGAGTTCCTATCTATTTAATGGAGAAAATGGGTTTTAACCTGAATAAAATTAATCTTGTCATAAAAGGCTCCAAGTCTCAAGTCGAGTCTTTAGAGTCTTTTACAATCACCGAGTCAAGTCCAAGTCAAGTCATTGATGTGACTTGAGTCTGAGTCAATAGACTCAAGTCTACATCACTGCTTCTTGGCTCCTTTCGAAAACATTTCAAAGATAGCAACTGGGCATTTTTGCTGGTAACATCACTGCTCCTGCTATAGGGGAAGTCCTGGAGCTCTGCTCCCCTCCACTTATGCTTTTGATCATACTGTATTAATAGAACCAAAATCAGGGCACACTGGCAGTGCCCACCCAAGCTTGTCATTCTAAGTGCTGCAGATAATAATGCCATGCCCAGTAAAACAACTGCAAAGGGACTCAGCAACCGTACAAATAACAAATTGTGGAGTCAAATGTTAACACTAATCTGTTCTTTCTTTCCATCTGGCAGTCAGTGAGCTATATCCACATCCCCACTGCATATCTGGGCAGTCAGAAGTCTGGATAAAGTTACACCTCCTTTGATAATGGTGTGATTGTCTTGCTTTTATGTTTACTGATGCATGGAGGACTTGGGGGAAAAAATGCCAGAATATAAAAGCTAACTGGAAAAATCAGCTTTTGAAGCTTCCTGTTGCATTTCAAGCATTGTTCTACAGGTGGAGCTGCTGCTATTACTGGTGCAGCAAGTTTTATATATAAATATTAAAAGAAAATAAGACTTTTATTATTTCCCAGAGCTTCAAGATTTGTAGCATCTTTAGGACAATTAATCACCCTGTTCACCTAAGCTAAGTGCCAGATTCCATCATAGAGGCCAACACATCTAATGTACCAGCAATGTTCAGCTCTCCCTCCTCCCCCCTCCTATTGTAACCTAATCTATGAGAAATTAAGAGAAAGATAACAAGCCATTTTTCGCCAATTAATAAAAGTTGCTTGGGCAGGGAAAATTTAGCAAAACAATACCATCCTACGTAAAAAATACCAGCAAAGTTGTTTTGAGAGGTCATGGCAGTGACAAAGGTTATCGTACTAGAGCAGAGGTTCTCAAACAGTGGTACTAGTACCACCAGTGGTACTTCGGCTGACTGCTGGTGGTACTTGGACTGCCGGACCACCGGATCCCCACTCCAATGTGGCACTTTCAGTGCCGCCTTTTCACTCCTGAGAAGCTCCTGCCTTTGGCCGAGCCTCTCAGGAACACTAAGAAGGGCTGTCCCGCCCACCCAGAGTCTCCTACCTGTGTTTAATGGCCTCCGAACTCCCCCCAACCCCCAGAAGTAACTGGCGATGATGTCATCACCATTCACTTCCGGTGGTACGCAGCAGGAGAGTGGCGTCAGAGGTGGTACTCGGCCAGGAAGAGGTTGAGAACCCCTATACTAGAGGGGCAGCCCAATCCTACTTAAAGATCGGGCAGCCGGACAAGGCCATCCGCCCGAACCAGTGCTCTGCCGCGGACAGACTGCAATAGGCAGCCCGTGGCGGAAAGTTTATTTGCGGAAGGGGACAATCGTCCCCTTCCCCGAGTGTAATGGCGGCTTGGGCCGGTAGGCCTCCTCAGATTTCCGCCAGCTATTTTGCTGGCAGAAGTCGGAGGAGGCCGTGTAACGGCCCAGTCACCATCCGGAGCCCGGGATATGGCGGGCGCCATGTCCCCGTCCCCTCCTGGAGCGGCTGGGCCTATGGCCGCCCTCTGGCTACCGCCTGAAATGCCCCCCCGTCCGCCAGATCCAACCTTACCTGGGTCCGCCGGCTGGTCAAGTCCTCGACTGGTGGAGCAGGGCAGGCCGGTCTTGCGCTGGCCTGCCCTGATCTAAAGTAGTCTGCAAACGTGCTTTTCGGCACGTTTGTGACTACTTTCGGCTATTCCGGGCGGTAGATCGCTAGGTCCGCCGCCCGCAAGGTAAGTAGGATTGCGGCCTAAATGTGTTTTAAGGGTTCAGCCCCAAATATACTTAAATGGAAATATACCTGAAGAAATGCATGAGGCTTAGGTTTGCATGAATCTATCCAGGATCTGTCTGTCAAATCTGTACAGTGATGGTTGCTGTCTGTGAGAAACAAGGGCATTTGGCCAAGATCCTTCTTTCTGGCAGAGGACAAGGGCAGGTGGCCCATTTGCTGCCTCAGATCACAGAGCTCCTTTCTTGCCTAGCCTCCTGCTTCTTCTGCCTTTAATGGGTGGCCCTTTCAGCCTCACCCATTTCCATATGGATGCTGATGCTGATCTGAGTGACTGGATAGGATCATATGGGAGAAGGCAGCCTTTAAAATATTAGCCATGGCTACGTTCACACATTCATGATCATCACTTGCCAAGGACAACATCGAGTGAAGATCTGCATGTGTGAATAACCTATCACAGCTCAAATACCTCAGAGCTTTTAAATCACCACAAATACAATACGCTTCAATGGGGGCAGTCCATGGATTGAGCCATAAATCATTCAGTGGTAAGTCACTGAGTGATGTGCATGACTTTTAGCATCAGCCATACATATTGTTTCATTCTGAGGGAAAAGGAGTAAATGCCAGGTAAATGCTACTTAACAGAGCTATGGTGACCTGTGGCACTCAGAACACATGGAGTTTTAAAAGAACAAAAACATCTATCATATACTGAGTTCTAGCAAAATTAATAATACTGTACAATCTATACAAATGGTATATCTTTTCCTTCCTTAGAAAATTCAGAGCAGCTTACATGAGGTTCCCATGATGATCCCAGGATCCAAATACTAATCAGATTCACAGCTACTTAGCTTCAACAACGCTATAGCATCAAGTGCTCCCAAGCCATTTGCAGATTTATTTGGCAGGAAGTTCCACTGATTTCAGACTTGGGACTTATTTCTCTACAAGGACGCTTAACCAGTTTAAGATGCAGAAGGCATCTTCAGGATAAAGGGCAAAAACTGTACGTGCGAGGTAGCAAACAGCCCTCTGAGCTAGGCTTGCCGAAGTATGTCCTAGTGGTTCAGATTGCTGGTGTCAAATCCCCAGACGAAGTAATCATCATGTCCTTTGAAAAATTCACTTTACCACCCCCCACCCCCCAGGCGTTTCAGACAGCTAGCACGGTGACTCTACATGCCTGTGCTTCCCTACAGTACACTCTGATCTCCTACATTGGCATTGCAAGAGTTCAGATCCCAGATGAGGAATTAATGTGGTGTATTGAGTTTCCAGCTCTCTGGTGTATGTCTTGAAGTTCCTCCGCAACTTAGCTAGAGGGGAGGGCGGCCAGACTATTCAATTTGCCTGTAATACAGCACACATAATTAAGGAAAGCACACTCTGAAAAAGGAGACAGCTAGCTTGGAGCACTATAAAGAAGTCAAGTTATCCTGCCCTACCTTCAATTTATATTTGCCCTATTTTTTCAGCATCCCACAGAATAGCTCTAATTGAAACATAGTACAGTAGGAATTGGTTCTGCATACAGAATTTCCCCCCAAATTATGCAGGATTGGGATCATTTATGTTTCAAAAACTAAATTACTACATTACCCCTATCTTTCAAGAACGCAACTGTAAAACAATGTCATTGGTTTTTATATAACAGCCTTTTGTGATAACATTCATTGTGATTAACATCATGCAATCCATGTACATGAATATACAAGGGTTAGGAAAACTGGTTTACTCTGAAACAATGATCTTCACTGATTTATGTACCTTGTTCAAATAGCAACATTACTGTCCGCAAGAGGGAAGATTTATAGACGTATCACTGTCATAAACAGGATGTTTCAACTATTTTATCCTAACTTCCCATCCTAAATTCATTACATGGAATTAAGGGCAGTCTCTTGGGACATTTCACTGGTATTTCCTATAGCACAAACATAAAATGCGGACATTATGCATGTATGTAGGGCTGGTCCATCCATGAGGCCAACTGAGGCAGTGGCCTCAGGGAACGGGGGGCATCCATCGCCATCGTCCCACTCACTTTCAAAGGAAGAGGGAGTCACAGCAGAAGATGAAGTGTGGAGGACAGGACAGTGGTGGGTTAGTGTATTTCCAAGCATTTTCAGATCTAGCATGGTTTCCAATCAAGGGAATGGGAAAAGTAGAGGCTGGCACATCACCAGGTGGTAGGGAGCATTTGGCTTACTGCCTCAGACACCAGGAAGTCTTAGGCCTACTCTGCACATATGCACACACATCTCTGAATATCCACATACATGTGTCTGAAAAGCATGGTCCAATCATAGTTCCCAGACACATGGCAGGTAGGGCCAGCGCAGCCTGGGAACTTCGCAGGTTGCAGCGGCTGGCCATTTAGACTGGCTGCGCATACTTGCACAGGTTTGGGCTGTCAGTTGTGATCCTCAAATGCACACACTAGTAGATGTGTCACTGCGTCAGTGATCATTTAGAACAGTACTGGAAAAAAATACATTAAATAAAACAAAACAGAATTTGGATTTCTAGACCACAATTTGCAGCTATTTGCTCTACAGCTTGCAGAGCTGGTACATTACTACCGGTATTCATGATTACTAATAAAAAGCAATAATAGCAAGCAATAACAATTTAATAAGGACCTGTGCCAAACTACATTAGGTGAGGATCCACACTCAGCTGGATCTTCATATTGGTTTTAAAAAAACTGAGTCAAAAGCACACATATTGGGTACGTGTAATTGTACCATTTGTAACTTCCTGGAGATCTTAGTAGTGCTTGGCAAAAGATTTTTTTTTCAGGGGCTCAGAGACAACTATAAAAATCTCTGCAGGTTAATGACTGTGGAGTCCCTGCGACTCTATTCCTGGTGATACACATTTCTCAGCTGAGGGTCAGCGACTGAAACTACAACATCTTGCTCCCTAGAGATCAAATTTCAAGGTGCTTTTGAGTCAAATGCTGCTGTTACTTTGGGCCTGGTTTGAAAGACACCTCCACATCTTCATAATAAATACCAGAAACTAGCTATTTGGTTGAATCAGGGAACCAAGAGTGATTAACCTGCAAGCCCAAGTAAATGCTATCAATTTTGTTTTATATCTACTGATTACTCTTGCACTGCACTTTATAATCTATTCTAGGACCAGGTAATTGTGACCTACTGTTACTGACTTTGGCTTTTACTTAGACATGTTTTTTACCTATAATAATTTCTAGTGGTATAAAATGGTTACAAATCATCCAATGTGACAACTCACAAAACACTACTGTATAGCATGTAACAATCTGAGAATACATCAAATGTATGACAGCACATAACACAGAAGGCATAGCATTTTGCTGGAGACATTTCAGAGCTGGGGGACATGCTGACAGGGTTCTTTCAATTTTCATCTCAGATTTATTTAATATTTTAAAAAAAGACTGCGTAACAGGATGTTGTGAGGCCTCAAAATGACGGTTGATCTACAAGCTGCTTAGCTGAATGATCGCAGGGATAAAAAGAGGAGTTCTTTTGGTACTACTGATGCACAGCAAACTGGAAATATTACCATAAGCAAAGCAAAGCAAGTGCTCAGTAAGAGAGAAGGGCAACAGATGTCAAACAGTATCATATATCAGTAAACAGCAATGGCACATGAGGCCAATGATCTTAGCCTACTTGTGAGTACATCGCGCTATCGTAAACTGCAAGCCATGCTGCAGTTGCTGATCTCTGAAAATTGTAGGAGAAGAATGGGATCCTCCCACCACTCCTCCAGGGTAGTTGCTCCAGCAAAGCAATTGTCCACCCTTCATCATGTCATAAAGCAGGGGTTCTCAACCTTTGGAGGTCCGGGTACCCCTATCACGGTCCAATTTTCTGAAGTACCCCCTGCTAATTAACTGCTAATTAATTGGATTAAACAATTAATTAATTTGGTAATTAATCGTTAAATAAAAAAAGTACTGAAACAATTTTAAATGTGAAAAAAATGTCTTATTTAACTCTGTGTGTGTGTGTGTGTGTGTGTGTGGGAGGGAGGGACACACATGCAAGGATCTTTTTTTTTTCTCCAAGTCACACTTCCCAAAATCAGCTCCTCCCTCCCCCACCCCTCCAAAGTACATTTTCCAAAGTACAAAAATTAGCCCAAAACCAAAATCAGAGAGACAGAAGGGCTCCGAAAATAATTACAATTTAAAATCCATGTTAATTAACACTTAATTAGCTGCTGATGGGCAGATAAGGGGCAGGGCTTGGCGTACCCCCAGCAAGAGGTCCACGTACCCCTAGGGGTACCCATACCACAGGTTGAGAACCCCTGTCATAAAGAACATCAGCACAGCTATATCTCAGATCTAAACATCTAGTATAAAGCCCATTAAAATTATCGGTTTAATTTCAGAGCTAACAGAGAGGTGGCTACTTTGCAATCTTGTGCAAAAGCAAATGCATTTGTTCATGTGCTGAGTGAAAGAGTATGACCACTTTTCCCATTTGTTCTGTTGATAGCAATACAACTTCCACATCTTGGGGAGGGGCACAGACCAAACTAACATTAGTAAAAAGAAGATCAGAATATATTTCCCCGATATTAAAGGAAAAGAAACAACTTAATTTTTATCCCCGATGTTCTTCGTTAACGCTGTTCTAAATTATAGACTGGCCATATAAGAGTGTGAACTTAGATGAGTTCCTTTGGCAAAGAATGAAACAAGAAGATTAGAGCATCTTAACCTAGTTCTGCCTGCCAGTGTGACCTTTCAGAACCTCATCTCTCGCTTCTTTGCCCAACAACCACTCCATGATTAAAGGAACGGAGAATAAGATACATCTTGACACTGCAGGAGACCTTAAGCAAGAGATGTATTAACAGCAAGCCAACAAAATGATTCATTAGCTTCTCTTCTTCAATATTATGTTTACACAAGATGATTACATCAACTAATTACTAATTTATCCTAGTTTATATAAAAGAGTTTGTTAGATTTTTAATGAGTTGAATGAAGGAGGCTTGGAATAATTCTACAGAGACAAGTCAATTTACTTCTTCTAAAGTGGTCTATTCAGCTATTAACATTAAGTGCCTCCATCTTTCTCCTCCTTAAAGATATGCAGCCATATAAAAGAAAAGACCTGTGGCTAAAGATTGGCAGAACTGCTTGCTCGCTTGAACTTTTTTTCTTTTTTGCAGACCTGGATTTTTGTCTCCTGATTCTGCCAAACATCTGGATTGGATTTTGTCCAGGTCTGCAGTGACTGCACCTTCCCTCTGGTGGGGACTACATCAACACAGGGGCCACCCCAGATGGCTGAAGGGATGCTGTGGGAGCCACAACAGAAACCACTGGGTGATCCCAGGATGTCTGGCTCAATTGGTAGAGCGTTCGTCTCACAAATGCCTGAAGATCTACAGGACAGCAGTTCAAGACGGCTGGAAGTCTGTCGGAGAGCTGCTGGCACGCCGAGCTGATAAGCTGCAGAGCCTCTGTGGGGGAGTGGAGCAAGCTGAAGCTGAAGCGTGCGGAGGCGAACGCCAGAGAGAGAGAGAGAGAGGTGGACTGTGAAAGTAACATCTCGAATGAAGGGTTCTATGAAAGATTAGAACGTTATTATATTGTAAAAACCCCTTGGGGTTTAGAACAGCCTGCCCATGTACACCGCCTTGAATAAAGTCGGAGGAGAAATCCAATGACCAGAAAGGCGGTATATAAATACTGTATATTATATTATTATTATATATTCCGATTGTCTTATGAGGAGCAATCCTAGCTTTCTCATGAGGAGCAATTATTACTACCCCTCCCTGGTCACCAGGGAAACTAGGAGACAGGAAAGGCAGGGAAACGGGGCACACCTGTGAGTGAAGGGATATAAGAGATCAATCAGTAATGTGCCGTTGAGAAGAGAGGAAGAACAAGCTAGTGGAAAGCTGCAGGGTACACCTAAGGAGGGGAGTCTTTATGAAGCTGCCTTATGAAAAGGAAGTCGACCTGGGTGAGTCAACACCCTGTCCTCTCAAGGAATATGAGGCACCAAGCGGGCTGAGAGTGAGAAACCTTCTGAGGGACCATGACCCAGGGGATAGGAAGTCCTACATGCAGGCTTCTAGTCCTTTGGTGGCCGGGCCAAATGAGGAAAATCTCCCTACCCTGTGCCACAGATTCCTAATTTGAATTCTGGAATGGCTGATCAGGGCTCCAAAACATAACTCAGTATTAGATTTTTTTTTTTTAATTGAAGCTTCCTTGGTGAAGTGGGAAACACTATGCAGAAAGCCGCCAGCAGTGGATAGGGTCCTTCCCATTCACTTTAGTCATTGGGGATGCTCCACACATATAACTCCATGATGGGTTTAGAGCCCCTACCTGAAATGGAGTGAAAAAGGCAGTCTTTGCTTGTGGTTTGAATATCCTTCAAGCCTCTTTTTATTGTAGAGCTGGAAACGGTGCAGAAAAGGGCAACCAAAATGATCAGGGGGTTGAAGCACCTTCCCTGAGAGGAAAACGTACAACATAAGAACCCAGGGCCATCCAGTGAAACTGACTGGCAGGAAGTTTAGGACAGACAAACAGAAGTACTTCTATGCAGTTCACATGCACGGGACTGTGCTAGCATTCAATAGGACTGTGCCGTAGGAAGATAGAAAAACTTCATATAAGCATTCAGTGGAATAATTTTGTCTATGACCAACTCAAACAGATTTTGGGAAGCCTCAGGGTTGTAAGGATTTTTAAACTTTGCACTCCAAGTCTTATATAAAAATTACTAAGTCTTTGAATCCTAAATGGATTAAAGTGTTTAGCATCCAGATGTGTGTCAATCATTTTTACCAAGCAACAAGCCATCCGCAAACACCTCCATTGTGCCAAATAGGACACAGGTGGTCTGCTTTATAGCATGTCTAGAAATGAAGAGATATGACCATGAAGTTACAGGGAGGGAAGGCAGGGCCTGGAGAAATGAAAAGAAAAATAAACAGCAAAATGTATGCGCAGACAGTATTTTCTTTTCTTCCCCTGAGACTCCAGAGATAATCCAGAGATTAGGAGGAAAGAGATTTTGGTTCCCTTTGAGCATATTGTGTATGTGTATGTGTGGTGTACATGTGTGAAGAGAACAATTGTTTTCATTCTCTTTTGCCACAGTGTGGGGGGAGGAGGAGGGCACATGGAGGTAAAAGAAGTGAAAAAGCAGCTGTCCGGGGTCTTTGAAAACAGCAACCATATGGATGCCAGGCTTCAGATACGGTTCTTATAAAATCTCCTTTTACTAAATTATCAAATAGTAAAGTTTTCAAGTTCAAGTTTTGAATAAAGCCTGGGTTTTATATACCTACACGAGAAATTGAGCAAACTGAATTGTAAAATTTGCTGTCTGCATTTTTATAACAGCATGTCAAATTCAAAAGAGTTTGAAGGCCACATTCTTCACCCAGCAGGTGCCCAGAGGCCATACTCAATTTTCACACCAAACAATGTCAATTTCATCTTGATTCTACCTATTGCCACTCTGATGCACTGCACTCCCTATCCTATTCTTGATCTATTTATTCCATTTATAACCCACCTTTCATTAGAAAGGTAATATTCAGATATACAAAATTAAATCCAGTTTACAACAAAACAATAAGCAGAGACTGAGGGGGCAACAGACTCCAGTAGTCCACTTGGGTACATGCTGTAATACACTCAATTTCTAATTAAGAAGAGGTGGGGTGTGGAAGCAGGCTGATTGTATGGCACGCAGGAGCAGCCTCTGGTGAGACAGTTCATTTTCTTACTAAAAGTTCCTAGTCTTGAAAATGGTTCAGTAATTTGCATGAGAGAGCTACCGCTGGCCATAGCAACAAGGATCCTAAGCCTTAAGTCTGACAGATTTGATTTACAGTACTGTAGCCTCAGTTGCAAACATTATAATTTGCCTTTCGGCAAAGGAAAAAGCGGGATATATTTTTTTTAAAATAAAATAAATAAATAATGTAAAGTAATTGGGATACCGTACTAGGAATCTCATACAGGTGTGATTAGTAAAGATAATCAACAGGAGAAAATGCAATATTTAAAAAGTCCCTATAATCTCATTTTACTATTTCTGCTTTGCTGACTTTCTTTCATATTATAGGTAAGACTATTAATAATTATTTGGAAAAAAAATGCTATCAGTTAAATATTTTTAAGAATAAGGATGCAATCAAGAGCGCTTTCTGGGAAGCAAGTTCCACTTAAACCTGTGGGACTTATGAACATGTGCCATTCTGCCTCACAATACATTGTTCTGTGGATTTATTTATGAGCGATGCCCTCCACTACGCATATGTGCAAGGATGCCACTCCTAGTAATATGCACAGGGAAACCATGACACTGAAAAGCAATGGCCGATTCTTTCTGCAACTTTCTTGCAAGTGGGGTACCATGCATATGAAAAGCTGTGGTCTTGTCCATGGTAGATGCATTTTTGATTCCAACTTCACTGCCTAGTAAATGTGTTTCAGTACAAGAGGTAGGCAATATCTTGCTAACTGCAAGAGCCTCACGTATTGCAATCCACTGCAAATACTGTAGTTACTAGTATTTATCTTGTACGGTAGTCTAGTATTAAGAAAACAACTCTTGGGGAGCAGTAGCCAGGTTTATAGTAGTAGTAGACACTTAGAATTTCAGAGGCATTATGACACTTCACTCAGGAGTATTTGGATTATTATTGCAAAGATGGTCCCTTTCAGCTTCAGCAGCAAATTTCATTCATTTCTCTGATTGCTTGTGAACAACCAAATATATTTTAATACAGTGCATGACAGCCTACAAGTCACACAGCCACTCATATATAAAAATGCCTTCAAATGTTCTGGTGCAGAAATATAATTATGCTGAACACAATCCTCAGAATTTATTCATGAATGCTTACAAATTCCAGCTGTAAATAAATTAATTCCGCTGCCAATAGCCACTGGTCCCAATACCTTGGGGGCTGGCCCACTAATAATGCGGTCTGAAGGTTCAGGGGATGGAAAAACGGCGAGCAGTATCTAACACCTCGTATCTTCAAACTGCCCCCACCCCCATGCTGCCAACAAAGGTTACTGGTCTGCGTTCTGAACCCCATCCTGCTCGCTCAAAGCAAGTGGAAAGAAGAGTAGGGTAGCAGCAGCCCCCTTGTTCCTCCAGAAAGTAGGGGGAAACCTTGCCCCATCCAGCTCCGTCTCTCCATCTCCCTGCACCCGGCTGCTTAAAAAAGCATCCAAGTGGGCCAGGAGATGGAGAGGCAGAGCCTCCCCACCTCATCTCCAGCTGCCCTGGGTGCAGCCTCTTTGTTCTACCTGGGTCCTGTTTAAAATAATTTCAGAGCACACTGAAGTCCCAGCATGCTGCGCTGTTCTGGGTCACTTCAAACAGGACCCAAGGGGAGCGAGGAGGCTGCACCCAGGACAGTTGAAGCTAGAGATGAGGTAAGGGGGTGGGGGCTCCATAGCCCAGTTCTTTTCCTCCCCCCCCCAGCCACCTGGGCGGGAGCGGGGGGGGAGAAAGGCAGCATGTTGTGGTTGGTTGGGTGGCGTGTGATCCCTGGTTGGGCCTTCTATTTCAGACTAAATTCCTTACCCTTGAACTACATGGGACTATTATGCCTATATGTGCATGATCCATCTCCTCATTTAATCTAACTACATCAATCTGGAAGGACACAACTAAGACTGAAAGCATTTGCTTTTGTGATGAAAGGAATCTATAATTTGTGCATTAGGTAAAATAGAAAAGTGCAGAGTTCAAGCTTTTGCATTTAGGTCTTCAATGATTACGTACCTGGAGAGAAGCAAAATCTTTAGAAGCACAAGCTCCAAGAATAGCAGCACCCATTAGAACAGACTCTACCTCTTGAGCCAGGACAACAGGCATGCCTAGACAAAGACAACACTTGTCTTAAAATGCCCAGGGACAGCATTAACAGACACAACAAATAATGAAAAAAAGAACAGCTAGGAGGTTATTCTATGTATATCTTTATCTAGTCCAATCACATATGTGACTGCACTGATGTCTCTGGTGCATCTATAAGCAATGTAGATGCCAACTGGGGGCACTTTCCATGGTTGTAGAGGCATGAATGAACTGCTTAATTAATGCACAGAACATGCCAATTCACAGGAAAAAAAGTAGCTGCCAATTTGCCAAACAAACAAAACAAAACAAGACAAACTCTAGAAAAAAATAAACACAGTCTGGTTTTTACACGTTGGTCCCTAGCAGTACAGATATCACGGAAGTCTGAAAGGCAGATGGTTTGGCAATTCTCTACATTGGAATGATTATACACAAGTTCATTGGACAACCACTTGAAGCAAACCTGAAGAGCTCCAAGGAAAGGGAGTGGCAGAATAAGATAGAATACTGAAATTTAGATGTCAGCTGAGGAAGAGAGGCATGTCCTAGCCAGGATTCAGTGTGGACGAAAACCTCAAGGAAAACCAAGGGTGCAGGACTTCCTCTTCCTCCTACTCAAAGCACTTGTTGGGGTAAAAGTATCCCCATATGGATTTATTACCAAGTTTCCATACAAATACAGGTGCCTGGAAGAAGTAGGAAAAGGAAAGAGAATTGAGACACAAACCCAGACAGCAAGCAGAGACTGGGAGCTGTAGATACTAATAAGCAATGAGCTTAACCCCATCGCCCTTCTGAACTACCTTCTATCATCCCCTCTGGGTTATACCTTCCCTGCTCTGTTTTCTCCCAGCTGGCACGGATGCTGAGAGGAAGCATGGCATGCAAGATGCATGGATGAAATCTGTAGATTCTCAGTGGCAGAAATGTTTTGACACAAAAAGTTGTTTAAACCTACTGGAGAGCTAATTTAAGAACTGAATTTACAGCTGGCACTTTTAAAATATACTTTAGAACTTGGCTGCTTGTGTTCCACTCTGCAAGTGACTTCACAATGAACGTATTCATCCTACAATCTGAACATAATGAATCTGAGGCTTTCAAGTGGTCTATGAAATTATCTATTGGTAGCTTATATAATTGGCTAATGGGTGCTTACATTATATTCAGAATTTTCCTGTCTGTTCCTGGAAGAATAGAGGATTGATACAGGAATGTTAGCTATTTTATCTGATAGATTTTAACGAGGGCAAGAGAACTGAGAGCATTTTAGCCAGATGAACTCTGACATCCCCCGTCAGTCACAGTTCCTACAAACAGGAAAAATTCCAAGACCGCAGAAAGGCTTCTTTGTCCTACATTGTACTTGGCTATTAGATACAGTCAAAGGACCCCAGTTTAAAATTTAATCAGAATTATCTATTAATAGATCTTTAATTTTAGACATCAGAAAGCAGCTCTCAATTCCAAGGCTATCTGAATAAGATAAGGAAAGGTGTAGACTTGATAAAATCTTGTTTGACAAATGGAAAGCACCACTGTGTAATAGCCTGTTGCATATATCTAGCGTAGGTCAAGACCTTGTGTCATTTCGTTCACTCTTTCAGCTTTCATGAAACATAATTACATAATGCTGATTTTCATCTTTCTTCCTGCATCAAGGTAGGAAGTCTGGTTTGATGTTCAAGTGATGCAAATCTGCACGCTAAATACCCTGAATCCAAGCTTTAAACTTGATCTAAACCATATTGGCTCGTCTTAAGCAAAAAAAGACCCTGAAAGTTCATGGTCTTGCTTTTCCTCTCATGGCTTTAGAACTAAACAAAGATGTTTCCATTGGTTAAATACATCTTATATTGACTTAATGGATGCTCAAAAAATACCTTTGTACAAAGGCTGGACTTAGGTGAATTTGGAGACTGTTCTTTCAAACATGTAATTTAGTTGCATTTTATTAACGGCCCAACTCTATTGGCTATGGGTGCTGGTACTGCAGCCTCAGCGCCGGCGCTGGGTGTTGCAAATGCACCGCAAGGCACGTTTCAACACCCGGAGAGAAGGCAGCATCCCGGCAGAAAGGCCTTCACCTTCCTGCTGGTGCCAAATCCAGGCCTCGTACGTGCCGGAGCATCTAAGGCTACTCCAAGCAGCACGGGGGCTGGTGGAAGGGATGTAAGGGGGTGGGGGAAAGCAGGGGTTTTGCAGATCAAGCTTGGGACGGGGGACTGGCATCCATATTGGACGCCGTCTCCTATCCTCCCTCCCAGGCCACGAGTCCGGACACAGGGCTGCTTGGTCCTACGCCAGCTAAAGAGCTGGCATAGAACTGAGTAACATCATTGCACAGGCTGGGGGATTTACCTGGGATACGTGGGCAAATGCCAACTTTACCCAGACAGGATTCAGCGTGGCCCACGCTGAACACCCTATGCCGGTGGAGGATAGGATTGGGCTGCCCACCCGCTTCTGCTACATAGCATGTGGCTTGTACAACTCCTTCAGTAAAGACTGTCCCAGATTAAAGGCACCCCTACCTATTTTTTTATAAATAGACACACTGACAGCTCAATCCTATTCTGGATTGGGCTGTCGTGCGCAGCCATTCATGACAGAAGAGGCTTCCACTGTTGTAAAATAGCTACTGATGGAGCGCACAGTGCTCCACTGGCAGCCATTTTGGGGGTGCTGCCACAAGATGCAGTAGTGCTCTCTAGACATTGCACAACCTGCCTGGACCCGCCAAAGCAGGTAAGGCAGCGGCAGGGGCGGAGAGGGGGCGAAACGGGGCAGGGAGAGGGACGAATGGGTGCTGGAAAGCGGCGGGAAGGTGGATTTGGCAGTGATGGCACGCATCAGATCCTATCCTCCCTTTTTGCAGCCTCCCTGTCCCCTTTCTCTCCTCAGACATGTGCAGGAGGCTTACGGAGGGGTAAGGGCATTTAAATCCACTTTCCCCTCTGAAACCTCCCAATTCTCACCCCCCACTGGATACAGCATGCACCTTTTCAGCACAGCTCCACCAGCGCGGGGTGGAAAGGATAGGATTGGGCTCAAAAGAAACCTACCACCCCCAAAAACAGCTTATTCAAATCAATCATCTGAACTGATTACATTGTTGATATATTTTCAACCAATATGTGACACTCATCCTTTTTCACTTCCCTGTACGCCTTACCACCCAAACTCTACATGTCCCCAGGTCTTTGATAGGGTCTTTCCAGTCTTTGATGCACCGGCGTCACTAGGACGCACGCCACCCCAAGGCGGGGAGGACGCGTGTCACCCTAATCCCCCCCACACCCATCCCTTAAGTATTAATCCGGTGCGGGCGTCAGGCCACGCCGCGATTTTTTGAGGGGGCGACCCGACGGGACGCTGCCCCCCCGGCCACTCGTTGCAGCCAGGAGCCGGGAGCCGACTCCGGGGACGTTGTCCCCGGCCGGCTGCCCTGGGCCTTCTGACGAGGCCCACTGCGTCACAATGTAATTTATACCTTTTTGTGCATGATGCGCGAAAAAGGTATAAATTACGTTGTAACACAGTGGGCCTCGTCAGGAGAAGGCCTCGGACTGTCCTCCCGGCTCGGAGCTGACGCACGCAGGGGAGGTGACGCGCGCGCGCGCGCGTCACCCTTCTGCGCGCGCGCGCGCGCGCGTCACCCTTCTGCGCGCGCGCGCGCGTCACCCTTCTGCGCGCGCGCGCGCGTCACCCTTCTGCGCGCGCGCGCGCGTCACCCTTCTGCGCGCGCGCGCGCGCGCGCGCGTCACCCTTCTGCGCGCGCGCGCGCGCGCGCGCGTCACCCTTCTGCGCGCGCGCGCGCGCGCGCGCGTCACCCTTCTGCGCGCGCGCGCGCGCGCGCGCGTCACCCTTCTGCGCGCGCGCGCGCGCGCGCGCGTCACCCTTCTGCGCGCGCGCGCGCGCGCGCGCTCACCCTTCTGCGCGCGCGCGCGCGCGCGCGCGTCACCCTTCTGCGCGCGCGCGCGCGCGCGGGCGTCACCCTTCTGCGCGCGCGCGCGCGCGGGCGTCACCCTTCTGCGCGCGCGCGCGCGCGGGCGTCACCCTTCTGCGCGCGCGCGCGCGCGCGTCACCCTTCTGCGCGCGCGCGCGCGCGTCACCCTTCTGCGCGCGCGCGCGCGCGCGTCACCCTTCTGCGCGCGCGCGCGCGCGTCACCCTTCTGCGCGCGCGCGCGCGCGTCACCCTTCTGCGCGCGCGCGCGCGCGTCACCCTTCTGCGCGCGCGCGCGCGCGTCACCCTTCTGCGCGCGTCACCGTGAGGCAACCCACTCTCCTTGCCTCACGACAGCGACGCCAGTGCCTTGATGCACCAAAACAAACAAGCAAACAAACCAGCCATGGATTCCTTGATCCAACTCAGGACCACAGCACATGGGGAGGAGGGCTACCACCATCACAGCGTCATCATTTTTCTACCAAAATTTGCCAACAGAAGTCAATTTGCAGCAGCTATTTAGGAAGATGATTTTCAGTGGGAAAATAGTACAGAGAGGAAAGGGTTAAAACTCCCTCTAAACACTGCCATCCTCAGCCAGATAAATCCCTTTGCAGCTGCTTTTTACATCAAAGGAGCACTCCCAGCTCCTTTCCAGTGTCTGTCAATTAATGGACTTCAATGTAATGTGCAGCTTGGTCCTTAGCGAAACATTATCTGTTAGGAAATTAACGGTGCTGGAAATCAAAAATTTCTTCAGACAGATTTAGACCAAAAAGTATTTCCTATGGCATTTAAAAAGGATGATTTTTCAAAACACCAAACTTAAGAATTGTTGGTTACGCTTAAATCTTATTGAAATGAGAGGGTTTAATGAGATTTAAGTCACACTAACCATTCTCGCTGATTTAAATGGGACTTACTGTAAGTGCAAACAACATCTGGGTTGAGGTAAAGTTTATATTAACTTTACTACTACTACTACTACTACTACTACTACTACTACTACTACAACAATAATAGTGAATGACTTCTTCCTTCACTGTGTCCTCAAACTTACCAGTGACGTCTGCATGCATCTGAACAAAGAGGGGGTTCTTGCTCAGCCCACCACACAAAAACAGGGTGTTGATATGATGCCCGGCAGCCTGCATGGATTCCACAATATGTCTGGTTCCCAACTTGAATGAGAGAGAAAAAGTAGAAAAATCCATTAACAGACAAGGGTGCAGGAAAAAAAATGACTGCGCTAAGAACTGGGGAGAAATAGCAGCTGGCTGTAAACACTGAGGATCAGGCATGCTAGAAGAACAGGGCCTTCTTTGCAGTGGTTTCCCAGATGTGGAACTCCTTGCATTGGGTGGGACGGGAAACCCCCTCTTTCAGTCTGTAAGAGGGTATTGAAACCCATCTTTTCTGTGAGGCATTTTGGCTCTAGAAGAAGAATAGTTGCTGTTTACTACGATTTTATTGTGCTTGTCTCTTGGTCTCTGTTGTTGTTTTGGGATTTGGGTTTGATTTTCTTGCATTGTTTTAAAGTACCATATTTTGTTAGCCACCTAGGGATTCATTGAGATGAATAGTGGGAAAGAAATGTAAATTTAAAAAAACCCACTTCAAATCAACCAGCAAAATCAACGAGAATTAATTCCAATAACACTACATATGTGTGCTTCCTGTTTTCAGATTAAATTGTACAGGTGGGCCCCCATATCCGCTGGGGATACGTTCCAGGCCCCTCTGTGGATACTTGAAACCGTGGATAAGAGCGAACACCCCCTTCATGGTTTCCTGAGGGGCCTCCCCACCCTGCCTCCCCTGCAGACAGGCATGCTTGCCCCCCCGCTCTTATTTTTCTTTCAGCAAGCTTTGTTTCTTCCTTAAAACAAACAGAGAAGCAGCCTCCATTGCAGGCAAGTAGAACGAGAGTAAGGTTTCTGTTAACCTTGCAGAGCCTCTCTAGTCTCGTTCTACTTGCCTGTAATAAGCAGCCAGAGGCTGCTTCTCCTGTTTCTTTAAGGAAGAAACGTAGCTTACTGGGAAAAAAGTAAAAGCCTGGGGGGGTCCACACGATCCATGGATAACTGAAACCATGGATAGCGAATCAGTGGATATGGGGGCCCACCTGTACATCTAAACCAGGGGTGGGGAACCTATTTCCGATGGAGGGCCATTTTCCCATGGGGAAAATGTCCCGCAGGCCATGTGCCCCTCCATCGGAAATAGTTACCCCTGCGCGCGCCGGGGGGGGCGCACACCCACCCACCGCCCCCCTGCTTTTACCTCCCCCCCTGCCTTTACCTTCCCTCTCTCCTTACCTTTTTCATGCGGCAGCCGCCGCCGCCGCCGGCCCCGCGCGCGCTGCTCGCGCAACTCCTTTTGAACCCGGCTGTTTCTGCTCATGCGCAGAAACAGCCGGGCTCCAAAGGAGTCGTGCGAGGTGAGCGCGCCGCGCACTCTCCCCTGGGTGCGTCTCCTTTCGAATCCAGCTGCTTCTGCACGGAGAAGCAGCCGGATTCGAAAGGAGTCGCGCCGAGGTGAGCACACAGGGGGGCCGGCGGGGCTGGCGGAGCATCCGGTCTGCTCGCGCGGGCCGGACCTGATTGATTCGGGTCCGGTCTTCCGTGGGCCGGACCGAATCGCTCCTGGGGCCGGATCCGGCCCGTGGGCCGCCGGTTCCCCACCCCTGGATCTAAACGTACATCCACTGATCTGCCAGAGTGCTACTCACAAAAGTCAGGCCACAGATTAAACTTGGGGCAGGAATTACGTTAAGGACAAATACAAGACGTATTTTTAATGCAGCAAATACCGTATTTATCAGCGTATAAAATGCACCGGCGTATAAGACGCACCTTCCTTTTGGCCCTGGGTTTCAAGAAAAAAAAGATTTAAAGCATTTTTGGGCCACTTGGCCACTTACTGCTTGGCTGCTTAATTAGCTAATTTACATAAATTGCACAAAAATACCAGGATCTCTTTTAAAACACACAGCAATAAGACACATGAACAAAATGCACCAGAACATAAATCCCAAGTACAAAAAAAAACACCCCAGACTCAACTCTTTTTCCCCCAACCCACCCATGCACAGTTTCCAAAGTAAAAAACATTTACCCCAACTAAAAAAAAACCCAGACTCAACTCTTTTCCCCCACCCCATGCACAGTTTCCAAAGTAAACAACATAAAAGTACAAACAAAAACCCCAGACTCAACTCTTACCCCACCCCACCTATGCAGTTTCCAAAGCCTCCCCAACTAGGCCCAGTTCAGAAGCTTTACCGAAGCTGCATTCAATCCAAAGACCACACCCTCTGCAGCTCAGCTGAACTTAACTGAGGAGCACAGCACCCTCTGCTGGCTGCTGAGAAGCTCAACTCATGAATGTGCATAAATTAAACCCGACAAACAGCTGTAGATCGGATAGATTAGTTAGGAAAGAAAGCACAAGGGAGCTCTCTGGCTCCGGAAAAACGCAGTAAGCCCGAAAATGCTTAAAAACGGGCAAGGGGGGAAAAGGGATTTTTTAGTATTGGCGTATAAAACACACCCTACTATTTTGGGTCACAAATGTAGACAAAAAGTGCGTCTTATACGCCAATAAATACGGTAATTTACTTATGGAACTGATTCCCATCAATGGTGACAGCTCTAGCCCAAAGGGTGTTTTTTTTTTTTAAAGGAGGGAAAATACATCTACATTGTTCTTGACCCTTTGTCTGATAGTTAGAAGGATCCTTCACATCCAGAGTTAATTGCCTCTGAGTACCACATGCCAGGGAAGGTTTGCCTTCATGACCTGGTTGTAAGTTTCCTGGGAACATTTGACTGGGAACCATTCAAGACGAATGCTGAACTAGACACAGGTCTGATCCAGCAAGACACTTCTCATGTTCTTATATTATGTACTTCCCTTTAAGGGTAGGATATTTGACAAACATTTTGGCTTCCAGCCCAATCCAGAGACATACATGTTCTTCAATGAACAACAGTGGCGTAGCTATGCCACTCCCTTGTGACGTCATTGACGGAGCAGACATCACTCACGCTGCCCCTGAGTGATGTCGGCCGGCTGAAAAGGTCCATCGGGGCTTGGGCGGGCGGGGGCACAAACAAACACTGCTCTGAGGCGGCGGAAGGTTTCTGAAGCTGCCTACGGCCTGTTCTGCCGCCTCTGCCTTTTTTGCTACCGCCGCCGTCATTTTGACGTCACTGCTGATAAGGTACCCCCCGCATGCCGCCTGGGAGCAGACCGCCCCCCATCCTCCCTACGTCACTGATGAGCAAATGACCAGCAGAACAGGGATGGGAGAGTTCCTCAGCTGAGTTATCCCCAAAAGGGGAAGCGCCAGGATGCCTGCTGTTGCTTTTGTGCATCTTTCGCCCGAAACCAAAACCACTCATGAGAATGCTGAATACGGAAGATTTCCCTCAAATACGGAGCAAATCAAGGCATGAAAGGCTGAGTTAAACCACACATAAAATTATCACGATGACCCCTTACGAAGAAATAGGAAAATGGCATGATGAGGTCTAACAGTGATGGAAACTAACAGTTTGGTCTTTTAACAAAATCAGAAATCAAAGTTTTCCTTTGATTGCAGGCTGCAATTCCTGTAGAAGAGAATCAGGAATTTATAAATGTCCCAGGGTAGAAACACAGAAACCACTATTATTTTGTGCACACTGTTGCTACACTGCTACCTCTCAATGCAATTGGGAACTTGTCCCAATTAGCATTCTCAACCATGCAGATATCATCCACACTACTGTGGAATTTTCAGTATAATGTTGTATATCAGGCAATCATGTTTTGCCACATAACACCCATATCTGTCCTCAGTCACACTCCACTCTAAACTATCCTGGAGCACCATTTTTCTCTACAAAATTTTACCCACCAGACACAACGGCCCTGCTTGGTTGAGAACACTCTTGTTCAACTCAGTTCAACCTCCCATTCATCCTCCGAAAGTGTAAACAAAATCAAACGTTTAATGGATTTAGGGGATTTTTTGTCCCACTATCCCTGATCATGTAAACAGGCCCTTTGTGCACCGATTATACACTCTAAAATCAATTTCTGAGTTTCAGCTTGAGGTTTAGGATTGAAGAGAACAAGACCTCAGAAGCAAAATTCCTGCCAAATCTGCCCTTTGCCAGCTTCAAATGCTAAGGAATTCCCTCTGCTTTTATGCGGAACATCTTTTGAAGCACGGCCAAAGTTCACTCTAAGCTGTACAATCTACAGCAAATGTTTCTTCAGACCCAGGCTGAGTATTTAAGAAGAGCAAAGCAAGTTAAGCTTCAGCTGTTTATTATGGCAGGATAGAGTTTCAAGTGTATTTTAGTTGGAGGTAGGTAGTTTTGGCAAACCAAGAGCAGCTAATGAAATCCATAACTTCCTTATTGACACTCAAGACCAATATTTCAAGCCCTACGGCCACAATTCCAATTATGGAAGGAATAAGGTATTCTTCAAAAAAGAAAAATCTGTTTAAGACTAAAAGTATTTATCGTACTCAAAACTGTCCTTAATTATTGCAATTTTGCCATTTGTTCACCTTAAGGATATTCAACCACCACAATTCACATGTATGAACTATCCAGATCATTCCATTGATTTTTAACATATATGCAGGGACTTTACCCTGGCAAATCTACATGAAACATTTGTTTCTAAAAGTATCATCGCAGCACAGCAACCAATCTGGTCCCCAATGACAAAAAGTCTCCCATTCAAAGATTTCACCAAATGCAACACTGCTTTTTAAATGTCATGGAATGAGAGCCCAATCCTATGCATGTTTTACTCAGAAGAAAGTCCTGGGGTTCAAAGGGACCTACTTTCAGTTAAGTGCGTATAGCATTGCAGCCTAAGCAACAGAGTATGTGCACACGCACAAGAGGTGTGCACTATGAGCATGGATTACAATTGCATATCATTGGGCAGTTCAACTTTTTCCTTTAAAAAACCCTAGATAATCATATACATGCATGGGTACACACACACACACACACACACACACACACACACACACACACACACACACACACACACACACGGCACATTCCTCTCTAAGAATAGAGTGGCAGAGTGCGCGCTCCGCCGTTCTAAGCTGTCGCAAACGTTGCAAGACTAGGGCCGCCGGTGTAGAGGCCGGCAGCCCTCACTCCGCTGCCCTTCAGACCCTGCGGCCGCCAGTTAAGGTAAGTCCTGTACTGGTCGATGCAGGGGTGGGGAGAGGACGGGCAGGGGAAGGCACGGGGTGGCCACTGGCTAGTCCGGGCTGGGATATCGGTGGCGAGCTCAAAGGCGGGCAGCCCAATCCTGTGTTTGCTGCCGATATCCCCACCCTACCCCCGTCCAGTTTGGCCAATGGCCGCCCTTCCCGCCCACCCTCCCTCCCTCCGCCCCTTTACTGGCTGGTGCAGGGCTTACCTGGTCCGGTAGGCGTAGAGACGGTCCCCTGGCAGGCGTGGGCTGCTGACCATTGCCCTGGCGGTACTTACTCTCCGGGTGCTGTGAAATTGCTTTATGGCACTTTCGCAACACCCAGCCCTGGGGGAGCGCACACTCCCCCAGTGCTTTTTTGTGCAGGATTGCGCTGTGAGAGGGGATATGATAGTGCTCTTCAATACCTGATGGACTGTCATATGGGAAAAGGAACACATTTGTTCTCAACTGCCTTTGAGAGTAGAACTAAATCAAATGGGTACAAACTGCAAGAGAGGAGATTCCGGTTGGACATCAGGAAGAAATTCTTGATGGTAAGGGCAGTTTGGCAGTGGAACAGATTGGCAAGGGAGGTGATGGTGGATTCTCCCTCACTGGAGATCTTCAAGCAGAGGCTCAACAGGCACCTGCTGGAGATCCTCAAGGAGGATTTCCTGCTACAGGCAGGGGGATGGACTAGACGGCCTTGAGGGTCCTTTCCTACTCTATGATACTATGATTCATTTTTAGGAAATTGGCAATTTTAATTGTTTAATGTTTGTTGTTTTAAATGCTTTGTTTTCAAAGAAAAGTGGTGTAGTAATTTAGTACATTGTGTGTGTGCATATGTGTGTGCGCTCGTGTAAACAAAAAGGTGTCAAACATCATGTCATTTCAATATTTGACCCTACTGAATGTTACAGAAAATGACGTGCTCTCATCAGTTGTGCTGTCTGTTGCCATAATTGCATTGCTGCCACATACAAGAGCCAGCAATGACAAAACATCTTGGGTACAATATATGAATTGCTAAGTTTGATACAGGAAAAAGAGACCTGTAGAAGCTTTATTTCAAATTACAGTGTAGTAATGGGCAACGGAGCACTTGGATAATAATAGATGGTTTTCCCAGGACATCCAACTGAGAAAGCTTCCACCTCATTAGCATAGAATAATGCCATGGTGCTTGTTTGGCATTGAGAAGTTGTTGTCTGCAATCTCTTTCACAAGACAATATCAGTAGTTCTCATTTTCCACGAAAGCACTTTCATTTCTTATTTAAATGAAAGAGATGGTATTAAAGTACCACGTGCATTGCGATTATGTTCACCAAAGAGGAGATATAATAGAACTAGCAGTAATGTATTCTAGGTTCAGTTAGAGTAATCCCGTTTTTGTCAAGAGTAGTGTTGAAACAGCACAAGAAAAATTCGCAGAAGCTATCCTCACTGTTAAACTTCATGGAGTGACAATATGCTTGGATAATGAATTTAAATGCACTGTATACTGCCTGTGCACCTTTGTGTGCCCCCCACCCCACACACCCCCATTAGAGAACAGCAACAATTGGTGTCTTCCAGGGTGCCACAAAAACATGGCTGACTTGGACCATGGAGAATGAAAGAATTTCATTTCCATGCCAAGCCTTATATTGCTTTTATAATGTGCTTGCAAGCCTGGAGATTTACATTTCAATTAAACGCAATTCAGTTATACAGCTATTGATGATGAAGAATAGGTTAGCTAATAACAGCTATCAGGCGCTAGTTCAGGGTGGAAGAATAAACGGAGGCAGAAGGATGTGCAAGTGCACACCACAAAAATCTCGGAGGAAGAGAAAGATGGCAAAATATATTTCGTTCTGAAAGATATTCTAAAAAAAAAAAGTAATAACCTCCATTGTCAGAGGCTGACAGATTTAACTTCATCATGAAGCCATTGGTTTTGATAAATTCTCGCACCATTCCTTGTAGAAGAGTGAGACCAAATTCCCATAAATAACTGCACTTCTCTTCTCTCTGGTCTCACCTCCTGGTGTTCAGTTAGTGAGAAAGTGTGGTGCCTACAATAATTATTCCATGACAACAACAACATTATTGGGCCAGAGCAGGCAGGATTTAGGTCAGGTCGTTCCACCTTGGATCACTGTACTGTTCTATCATATCTAATATCTAAACAAGTATCCCAAACACATACCCGATTATATACAGCGTTTCTTGATCTTAAAGCTGCCTTTGATTCAGTCAACAGAATTCAGTCAACAGCTGGTGAAACTTGGGATAGACCAAAGGTTGTTGCAATTAATTCAAAAACTCTATTCCAATACATCCTGTCGCATTAGGCTAAAAAGGGACGGTATGCTTTCCGATCAAGTTCCCACCAACAGGGGTGTAAAGCAAGGCTGTGTCCTGGCGCCAACTCTTTTCAACCTATTTATTAATGATTTAGCCACTTTCTTGGCTAATTTGGACTCGCATTGCCCTAAGATAGGTTCTTTGCCAGTTCCAATTCTCTTATATGCAGATGATATGGTGCTAATTTCTCGAACCAGAATAGGTCTGAAACGTCTCATCCAAGGATGCATTAGCTATTTACATACCAACCAGCTTCAGCTTAACTTTGACAAATCTAAAATAATAGTTTTTGGGAAGTCTTGGAGGCCTTGCTCATGGCAATTTGGTGGAAGAGCCATACAACAAGTTAAGTCCTTCAGGTATCTGGGTATCCTTTACCATTATAACCATCAATGGTCTACTCACCGTATAGCAGCATTAAGAACCGCCAAAATGACGACCCAGGCAATTATTAAGTTTTTTTATACCCAGGGTGCTGCCTATATTCCGGCTGCTCTGCGAGTATTTAATGCTAAGGTAGTAAACCAGGTACTATACGGTTCCCAGATTTGGCTCTCCGCCTTTAACATTGATGTTGAACGAATCCAGTCTTCCTTTCTTTACAAAATTTTTGGTCTTCCTCATTGTGTACCCTATGCAGCATTATGCCTTGAGGCGGGCCAATGTCGTTTGCAATTTTTTATTTGGATTAGGTTCTTTAAATTTTGGTTCCGAGTGTGTTCTTTAGCAGAGAGTGTTCCCTTTTTTAGAGGTATCTTAACTGATTTTTCTTATTGTTCAGGATATATTCTTTTCATTAAGAGAATTCATGCTATTGGGCTTTCGCCAGACCTTTTAGGGTCGGTCACTTTGACTGCTGCTATTAAGATCTCCCTGAACAGAGTAATCGACATCGAGAGACAGGAAGTTTTTGCTGCAGCGGCTAAATCCTGTTCACCTTTATATCTGCAGCTCCCATGTATTCTCAGTAAAACTCCCAGGTACCTCTTTACGATAGATAACCCACAAGCAAGGCGCACATTCTCTCTAGCCAGATGTAACGCCTTGCCCTCCAGCTTAATGGAACACAGATTCGATCGTTCTTCCAAGGCTCAGGGCCGTTGTTTATGTAACCAGGCAGACACAGAATCCCTGGCTCATGCGCTCTTGCATTGTTCTTGGTATAACGACCTCCGACACAATATCCTTAACTCTATGCTAGTAAATTTGCAAGGGAGGTCGGATTCTGACATCGTCGTGATCTTATTTTCGTCTTCTAACAAGTGGACCATTGATCAGTTAGCTAAATTTTTTCATCTAGCCACAGAACGCAGAGTGGCTATAGTGTCCAACATCAGGGAACTTTGGTAAAGGATGTTATCGGTTTATTTCGGCATGCCCCCCTTCTCCCCATAACTTTGGGTGTTATTTTTCTTTGCTTGTTTACTGTGTATGTATATTTACCATTGTTTTTTAAGTTTTTGTGTGTTATGCCAATAAAGGTTTATTTATTGATTGAATAATTATTCCAGACACCAAGGGCTGAATGATTACACACAAAAGCATTCATCTTCTTAAATGTAAACCTAAGAAAAACACACTCTTGATCTGAAGAGTAGAGGCTTGGTTCTACAACCACAGGGAGCTGTTGTCAAGCCAATGGTCCATGCAATAATAGTATCTAGCCTTTGTACAGTGTTTGAGTGTGCAAATACTTCACACATATCTTCTTGATGCAATACTTATAGCAAACCTGTACAGCTGTGGTTCCCAAACTGAGAGGCTTGGCTCCAAGGGGAGCCGCGGAAGCCAGCCAGGGGAGCTGCGGAGTGCCACGGAATTCTCTCGGAAAACAGTGTAATGCCGATTAGCAGGCATCAACATAATGTAATGGGGAGCTGTGGCCAATGGTCGCCAATGGTCAAGGGAGCTGCAGGTCGAAAATGTTTGGGAAACACTGCTGTAGGGTGAGAAAGTATTACCGTATTGTCCCGAGTATAGGCCACTCCTGATTATAAGCCGCACCCTGAACGTTTGGTGCTATTTTTAAAAAAATACATTCTTAACTTTTTTTAACTTAAAGAAAATATACACATTAGTGGAGCAGGGGGTTAAACCGCTGAAACATAAGCTGTCGATCGAAAGGTCGGCAGTTTGATTCCCGTGAGGGGGTGAGCGCTTGTTGCTTGGCCAGCTCCTGCCAACCTAGCAGTTCCAAAGCATGTCAATGCGAGTAGATAAATAGGTACCGCTTGCGGGAAGGTAAACAGCGCTCCGTGTTCCAGCTGCATGCTACGCGCTGCGGCAAGGAGAGTCATGCCGGCCACATGACCACGGAGGCGTCTTCGGACAACGTTGGCTCTTCGGCTTTGAAATGGGGATGAGCACCACACCCTAGAGTCGGACACGACTGGACTTAATTGTCAGGGGATACCTTTTTAGAACAGTAAAATAGGACAGTTTTAGTACAGTTAAAGTCATAAGCACCCTGTCCCTTACTGAATCTGGGCACCCTAGTATAAGTAGTCTTCCCAGATCCAAAGGCGGACAGAGTGCCTACCTTTAACCTTTGGAATTTGGGCAGGTGCAGCTTGTTGCACCCTTCCATGAGGATGAGCTGCACCTGCCCAAATTCCAATGGTTAACAGCACAATCCTATGCATGTCTACTCAGAAGTAAGTTCCATTGCATTCATTGGGGCTTACTCCCAGGAACGTGCATAGGATTGCAGCCTAAAGGTAGGTACTCTGTCCCCCTTTGGGGGGCTGGAGCAAGCCTATGCAGGAGCAGATATAGCACTCTCAACTTTCAAACTGCAGGATCAATAAATATCTTAGTTTCCACAGAGTCCTCGGGCTGTAACTTAAGGGTTAATTTTTTTCAACTGCTTACTGTGCTGAAGAGACAGGAAGCACATGACAGTAAGCAGAAGAGTCTTGGGAGCCCCAAGAGGTGGCAGCGCTCCACGTCTATTGCCAGTTCCCAAGACTCTTCTGCTTACTGTCATGTGCTTCCTGTCTCACCAGAGCTAAATTTCTGCCAAAATAATCTTAAGGGTAACCTCCTACTATGATCCAAAGAATAACATTTCCTAAATCCTTGGGGGGGGGGGGGTCAAACACACTTTTGGCACAATCCTCCCCCCCCCCCGGGCTGACGGGAATGTGCGTTCCGCCGGCACAGGCCGTTGCAAAACTGTCATAAAGCAGTTTGCTAAGGCATAGCAGGAAGCTGTGCTGGCAGAAAGGCCTGTGCCATTCTACTGGCGCAAGGAACAGTGCGCGCCGGACAAGGTAAGTTCCCGCCTGGCAGCGCAAGGGCGTGGGGAGGGCAAGAAGGGCAGGAAGGGGTGGAACGGGGGGAGGGTGGTGGTGACGGGGGTAGTTGGATCGGGACCAGGAGGGGCGGGATCGGCAGCGTTTACTTGTGCTGCACTGGCGCCACTGCATCGGCGCAGGGAATGTTAAGTAGGCTTGGGCTGCCTGTGTCTGTGTGTGGTATGTTGAGAATAATTTCTTCCATAGTTCTACAGTAAGCAAAAAAAGAAGTCCAACAGGAGTAACAATTTCTACTCTTTTCTATGGAATTTACCATATTCTCTTTTATGGCAACATATTGGTAAACATATCTGTAATCACAATTTATTTCATAGACAGGGATGCTCAATCTATAACATGGGATGCAGCAAGATTCATTTCAGTTGCTTTTACAAAAAAGGTACAAAAATCATTTTAAATTGCTGATTTCTTATGACTTACTGCAATGGCTTGAATAGTGGCCAAGTAGACAAGAGCGAGATCATCAAGGCTTTGAGATAACGTCAGTCCAACAACCTGCAGGGAAAACAAGGAGAGAAAGTGTACTAATCCAGCTGATGTTATTTCAGTCTTTTCTGAATTCCTTGCTAAGCAAAATTTGAAAGTGAATCACAACCTTGCTGTTGTGAACTACATACGTACAATGACCACCAATTTAATGAGTACTAGAGAAAACCATCCAGGTGATTTTTTCCTTGGTTATTTTATTTAAAATCTGCCTTCCCCCGCCAAAAAAAAAAAGTTTTTCCCATTGAAGTCAATATGGACATTATAATGTGCATTCAGGAGCACTTCCCTGATTGCAAAGATGCTGCAAGTCTTGAACCCAGATCTTCAGGGCTCACAACCAGAGGAACAGGTCATACAACAAAACCCATAGGCACACCAGAATAATGAAAAACATATTCAGCAGTCAGTCCCTGCCACTTCTTTGAAGATTGCAACTGCACTAGAGTCATCCCACTGTTTCTGTGTATATCTTGATTGGATGAAAAGATGCAGTAATGGCCCAACCTTACCACTCCAGAAGGGGGGGCACTTAAGACTCAGAGAAGTTGCCATCTCAAGGCAACAGTTTCATGCCAAGATTTCACACCAATTTCACACCAATCCAGTCCACCAGTCATGAAGGAGGGGCTCAATAAACCCTGTTTTTGCAGTCTCTCTGGGACTGCAAAGCTGGGAAGCTTGTCAAGCATCTCATCTCATAGGCCACAATACATAGCTGATGAGTGCAGTCTTTACATTTCCTCTTCTGAGAGTTACTTCACAAAGATCACAACATATGAGATGTTTTGCATGACGCACACCCAAGGTTGTAAAAAGAAAATGCAAGAAGCAGATTTGCAAACACAGGTATCATACAGGTACACTCATCAGGATGGAATGTGGCACCCTATCAAGCATACACTTGGTGGTAAACCAGGGTTGGTCCCCATGTCATTTGTGAAAGTGTAATCCAGTAGAAAGAAAGAACCTTTTGGCCTTGGGTAGAGGCAGAAAGGGTGTGTTCTATGCAGGGGTAACAAGAAGTGGGTGAAATAAGGAGCAGAAGGAGTTTGAATGCAGGAGACTGAGGGAAGGTGGGTGAATGCTTAATTTTCTCCCAGATGCACTTCTTACAACCCAATCCTATCCTTCCCCCCCCCCCCACTGGTTCAGTCATGCCAAAAAGGTGCGCAATGTATCCAGTGGGGCGGGGAGGAACGAGAGGTTTCGGAAGGAAAAGGGGATTTAAAATCCCTTACCAGCGGGTGGCGCAGTGGGTTAAACCACTGAACCATGAGCTGTCGATTGAAAGGTCGGCAGTTCGAATCCGTGTGATGGCTTCTGCCAACCTAGCAGTTCGAAAGCAAGAAATTGCAAGTAGATTAATAGGTACCGCGTCAGCGGGACGGTAACAGCGTTCCATGTGCCTCGGTGTTGAGTCATGCCGGCCACATGACCATGGAAATGTCTTCAGACAGCGCTGGCTCTTCGGCTTTGAAACGGAGATTAGCACCACTCCCTAGAGTCGGACACGACTGGACTTAATTGTCAAGGGATACCTTTACCTTACCCCTCCTTAAGCCTCCCGCTCCGCAATTTCGCTGGTGCATGGCCAAGGAAAGGGGGCAGGGAGGCTGCTGCCAGAGGGGATAGGATCTGGCGCATGCCATCACTGCTGAATCCACCCCCTCCTGCAGCCTCCCCGTTCCCTCCCTCCCCCTCCCCATCCTGCCTTCCTCCACCCCCTTCCCTGCTGGCTTACCTGCTGTGGCAGGTGGGTCAGCTCCAGTGACGCATGCGAGAAAGCTCCGAACTTCCTGCTGGTGCTCAAGCAGCATGCTACTCTGCGCACTGCCGGAGTGCGCTTTATGACTGCTTCTCAGCAGCCAGCGCTGGCGGAATGCACGTTCCAATAGGATTGGGATGCCCGTGTCTGATATCTTTAGGTGTCCAATGGTTAACTTGGCGTATCCAGCATTGTACATGACCTGACATTTTGCCCACCCAATTAATGGTTCTGATGAAGTAGCGTTTTTGTCTGCAAGAGCTTATGCTACAAGAAAATTTATAAAACAATCTTGAAGGTGGTACACAGCACCCTTTGCCATTTTTCCACCCAACTAACTCTGGGATGGGTCACTTTTCAAGAATTCAAATGCTCAGAGAAAGAATCCTACAAAAACGTACAAAGCTGTGCAAAGCTCATGAGTGCAAATACATCTTTAAAATATTTTTTTAAAAACACCTTCTTACTTTGTATTCAAATAATATTAGAAGTACACTGATCTTTTGTGTCCTTAAAACTGTTCACATTTCAGCAACAGCAATTATAAGGAAGAAACCCACCAAATCCTGTGGGCTCTCTATTGATTAAGAATGAGAATATTTAAAATAAAAATGCTCATTTCAAGCTTTTATTTTACACCATTGTTCTGCTTTGACCCTTTTTTTTGCAAAGACAGGCTGATTCTTACCATGCCCTTTAGAGTCAGATCTGCTAGGGGAGATCTGTTGCCATGGAAATCTGGCCAAACATGTAAATCAACAGTGAGGAAACCCACAGGCAAAGATTTCTTAATCAGATCCAGGTGACCATTCAAGTATGCATATATACTTTGAGCACTGCAAAGAAATAAAGGGAAAAAAGGGGGGGAACAAGTAGAAAAAGGGGAGTGGGCGAGGGAGAGAGGTTATTCCCTGAACATATTGCATGATGTGTTTTTCTAACATCACACACACACAAATCATCAAATGGTCTGCAAAGCCAAACTTTAAAAAGAGTAGGGGAGGCAGCGGGGGGGGGGGGGAGAGAATATTAACATATTATTTGCTAGACACACATTGCTGAAGAGGGTGGACAAAGGGTCAGAACTGGAGTTAGGATCTCTTCTCAGTAGCAGCTAGAAGGTGATTTACACCCTGGTCTTAAGAAACACGAGAACAGATGGAGCTGCCTTATCCTGAATCAGTCTATTGTTCCACCTAGCTCAATATTACCTTCAAGTTCTACATTGACTGGCAGAGGCTCTCTAGGGTTTCAGAATGTGGTCTTTTCCAACCCCATCTCGGAGACTGAACCAGGGAGTTTTGCAAAGCAGCTGTTCTACCACTGAATTATGGCTCCCCAAAGTTAATTCTAAGTGAGGTGTACTTAGAAGCAAGGCTTAGGTTAGGGATTTGTTGAGGGCTGCAGTCTTAGGCTGCAAAGCTCACCAAGTCTCACTCTGACTTCACCAACATTATAAACTATCCCTGCACTGACTACACCTACTTTAGGAGGTCTGAAGGCTGCCACCTCTCTCATGACGACTGAAGTTCAAGAGATCACTAGAGAGCAAACTGCATGAGAGCCTTATATCTAAAACCCTAGCACATGAAATTAATCATGGAAATGGTTGTTGTTGTTCAGTCGTTAAGTCATGTCCGACCCTTCGTGATCCCATGAACCATATCCCGCCAGGCCTTCCTGTCCTCCACTATCTTCCTGAGTTTGCTCATTTTCATGTTCGTTGCATCGGTGACGCTGTCTAACCATCTCATCCTTTGCCTTCCCCTCTCCTTTTGTGGAATTATCTTGTGTTTGAAAATCATGGCATTTAGTAGGCACAGTGCAAATGCTCAATGCCCAGCTATTGAATACTTGGGCGCAATCCAGAGAACGCTCAGTGTGTGCTTAATTTCCATTCATTTCGGTGGAATTTGTGTGCTTAATTTTCTCTGGAATGTACCAGAGAGTGAAATCCAAAGAAAGTTAAACGTGCCAAAGTTCCATTGAAATCAGTGGGAATTTGCCTGTATCAACATGCCAGGGAAACATGCTACTATTAGCACACTTTCAAGAGCTCTTGGAACAACAACAGGAATAGCTTTTTAAATTCTATCTTTGATTTTGTCTTCTGTGGAGTGCAAAGAGGAGTCCTCCTTTTCAGGGAAGTGGGTCAATATGAGCATCTTCCTCTAATTACAATTGATTAGTCGTTGTCTCGGTTTTGGAGGTCTAAATAGTGATATTCATTTAGCCGCTGCATGTATATTCAGTCATTCACTAATGAGCTCCCTGAGGGAATTTGGCATGTGTTTACTACTCTGACTTATGACCTCCTTGCAGCTGCATATTTATATTCTGCATTTAAGCATTCAGCTGCACATTGTTTCAATTAGACCTTACCATGTGTTTGCTATCGGAGGGTATCATTCAAATTGAAGTGCACTTGGAAAACATTAAAATAACTAATTCATATCATTATTTACATTCTTTCAACGTCGTTTTATGTGACTTTCTGGAGGAAAAAGACACTGATTGCTTTGTAAGTTACTACAATTCTTTAGTAGTCTTATTTCATTTCCATTTGCCCCACACTGTCCAACACCATCATCCACGCAGAGAGATGAGGAGCAGGAAGAAGATGGGGCTCTTTCCCTAGCAACTGTACACAGAGTGGAAGCCTTAAGCTGAGAAGTTAGCATGGTTGCTCCTGCTTCTAAGTTCAAGACATACGAGGAAATATCGTATGCGGAAATGTAAATGTCTGAACACAGTCTGTATAACATACTACCTAAGCATAAGTCTAGACAATTTAAAACAGTTTAATTACATGGAAATTAAACAAAAAGAAATAAATTAATAATAAAAGGTTAAAAGCATGTAGAAGATTTACAGCCCAATCCTAACCAATTTTCCAGCACTGATGTAGCCGCAATGCAGCCCTGAGATAAGGGAACAAACATTCCCTTGCCTTGAGGAGGCCCCCGTGACTGCCCCGCCACTACAGGATGCCACGTGCGCCCCACTGGCATGGCTGCATCGACACAGGATAGTTAGGATTGGGCTGTAATAAGTACTTTGAACATCTAAAGTGCCTCAAATACATATGAAGCTGAATTCATATTAATAAGTCTTACAGCGCAATCCTATCCAACTTACACCACCGGTGTAACCAGCTGTGCAGCGAGAACTGGAGGCCCCAGAGCGGAAAGGGGATTCAAATCCCCTCCAAAGTGGGATTCAAAGGGGATTTGAATCCCCTTTCCATTTGGGGGCATCCCGTTCTTGCTGCACCATTGGTTACACTGGTGGTGTAAGTTGGATAGGATTGCACTGTTATTCACTGATTATTCCATGGAGCCTGGTGTTGTCTACTCAGACTGGCATTGGCTCTCCAGAGGTCCAAGCAGAGGTCTTTCCTATCCCTGTTGCCTGAGATCTTTTGGGGGGGGGGGAAGCTAGACATGTCAGGGATCGCACTTCAGGCCTTTCACATGTCAAGCATGTGCTCTACTATTGAGCTACGGCCCGTGTTCCCTTGGTAATCCCTACAAACCCCTGCAAGATGCATCACCATTAACCCTTTCCAGGTGTTTTAAACAGGGTACAGGGTACTAAGTAGAGGGGATCTAGGAGAATGCTGGCTAGTCCTGCCCCTGCACCAATGCCGCTAGTGTTTAGTACTATTTGATATATACGGAAAAGGATAGCAAATCTATGCGAATACTAATACCTTTATTGGCATATTAATATACATATTTATATGTATATAAAATACATATAACCCCCCCAACACATAAATAAAACTAAATCTAAAATAAGTAAAATTAAATAAACTGAAACAATTATCAAGCCAAATTCTAATCACCCTAATTTACAGTTTCAGTGGGTCACAGCCCTCTCGTCTTAATAACTGCCTTTAAAAAGGTTGCTACCGTCATTGTGAGATCGGCATTGACTCCAGCCAACCAGTAGCGGAGTTTATCTAGGTCGTCCCATCCTTCCCTTTCGTTAAGCGGTGCAGCTAAATAAGCTGACCTCAGATCCTTATAATGGGGACAATACAGAATCATAAGGGATAGGGATTTGATCTCACCAAACGAACAAGTGCATAACCTCACTTCCATCTATGTGACTATGTGAGTGGCATCCATAGTAACGTTGGTTTCTGTGAACGGACATTTCTGTGAACTCTGTGAATAGACGCACTCTGTGAATGGACGCACTCTGTGAATGGAAGCCCTCCCCGAAAATGGTGTTCTGCTGGAACTCTGCACGATTGGAATATTCCTTCCATTCTCAGAGTGAGCTTTCGTTCACAGCAGCATAACTTGCAGCTATAAACACAATTTTATGTCTGTAGCTATAAACACAATTCATTAAAGGATTATCATCTGGAAAGCAAATAAGACTGAACGGTACTTGCTGGCAATAAAGGAACTTCAACATCTTATTCTCACTATGATAAAAGAAGGAATACGAGACTCTGTATTTGGTGCTCTCGTTTTGTGCTACTAGGCTTCTCGTCCAAAAGATTCTAAATTGATTTGTAGTATAATTAGTAGTCCCAAAAATCAGAAATATCTGTTAAGAGTTGCTTGTAAAAATGATGTCTGCACATGTACCCCAAGTATTCACGTCTTTGCCACATTTTCTTCCACCTGTCACAACCTTCAATGATATGTATACCTGCACAGATGCTAGGTAGGTTTCAAATTACTTGGTTAAGAACAGTGCAAATTTTAATAGCAATATAATATACTGCAGCCTCCACTTCTATCATGAGAAAACTCCAAGTGCCACTTTCCAAAAGGAAGACACAATGGCATGCATGCTAGACATTTTCTGCACCATGCACCATCACAACCAAAAATAGACAAGGAGCCTCTTGCAAAATGATGGCAAGACACACTGCGGTATTCTGCTACTCCCATCTACTGTATTTGCTGATCTATACATCTTTGAAAATCTTTTTATTCTTGTTTATTGAGTTTGCATTACAGTTTGCTTACATGAACTGCAGCTTAACTTGGAGAGATTTGCCATTGCATGACTTGGGCAGCGCAATCCTGTGTAGGCTGCGGTGGCCGGCCTATAGGGCCGACCGCCACATCCTATCAAGTTCCCAGGCTGCCCTGGGACAGCCCAGGAACAACTCGGGAAAAGGGGACGATTGTCTCCATCCCCCTGTGTAAGCGGCAGGAGGCCCTGCCTCCTCGCATGTGCGCAAGCTCTAGAGCTCGCACACAGTAACGCTGGCCGTGTCGGCGTATCTGGGGCCTGTAGGGAGCTTGGGATACTGGGGATCTCAGCCCCTGGTATCCCCGCCCCCTCCAGGCCCCAGCCAATGGCCGCCCTCCCTTGTTGTCCGATCCGCCGCCCATCCTGCCCTTGCCCCGACCGGTTTAGGTCTAACCTGCTCAGGCCAGCGTAGGGCCAGGGAGACAGCAGGGCAATCAGCACTCTCCGGGTGTCGCACAAGTGCTTTACGTCACTTGCATGACGCGCTACCCCGGGGCATTTCTTACACAGGATTGCGTGGTTAAGCTGGTTTACAACTTTGATTTAGATCCATACTAAATAATTCTAACCATCTGACAAAAAACTATATGGACCAGATTACAAGAAGGTAGGAGAGAGAACAAGAGGGACACCACTTAGCAGGCACAAAAGAAGACCAGAGAGCAAGAAGAAAAGAAGGAAATGAAATTAATTTTGCCAAACCTACAACTACTGTACAGGTAGTCTTCTACTGCCCGGCTAATCACAAAGAAAGAATGCCCTACCAAGAGACAGAACCAAACCGGAAAACTGGCATGTTCTAGCTGTACAGTTTGTTACCAGGCATCCTCTTTTCTCTTTCACAGAAGGCTGTTTGGTTTTTCAAAGGTGTTTTATGGAGAGGTAATTTAATAGGTTATTAAAAACACCTTTCTCTACATAAAACGGATCAAATTTTGCAATAAACCAGAACTACTGCATCCTTGGAGCAGGAGAAGGCAGCTTTGGTTTCCCCTGGAGTTTCGCATGCTGTCCACCAAAAGAAGAAAGCAGACCAGCCTTTGAATGTGCTACTCCCTGATTTCAGCATTTGGCAAACCAAGATCACTTTGCCTGAGCTGAATATTTGAGAGTCAAGAGTTCTGTTAATAACAGCGCAATCCTGTGTAACTTGACGCTGGCGAAGCGAGTGCTCTGCCGGCGTTAGGTGTCACAAAAGTGCCGCAAGGCACTTTTCCAATGCCTTGGGAGTAAGTGGCGCTGGCGCGGAGGCCGGCACTGCTCACTCCCCCAGCGGCGTGGACCTGCGCCAGATGACCCAGGCTGCGTGGCGTAGGGGCAGGGACGGGCAGGCCAGGATGGCAAGGGAAGGGGGGCCATTGGCTGACCCGGTCTGGGAGGGAGTGGGGATATATCGGCACGGAGTTGTGCCGATATCCTACGCCCCTTCCGAGCCCAGGTCAGTCTTACACGGCCACCCTGGATGCAGGCCAGTTTCAGAGCTGGCATGCGTCCGAGAAGGCCCATTGCGGCGTGCACAGTTTACACTGGGGGAAGGGAACGAATGTCCCCTTCCGCCAAAGAGAGTCCAGACCACGCCGGTGCAGCCCACAATGGGCCTAGGATACAGTGGTCAGCCCTTTAGGCCAGCCGCTTAAAGTTACAAAGGATTGGGCTGTAAGTTTCCGTCCCTGCATACACCAAGCACATGGAAGGGAATTAGCCATACTTCTGTTGGTCCTGCCACCCCCCACCTCAACAAGTCTGTAGGGACACGTGAAAGGGAAGCCTACACGCATACCACCCCAATTGTTCAGAGCTCTTGAATGTGTGGGGAATCTATACATCTACAATTGGTGTGTGTGAGCTTTCCTTTCACATGTCCCACCAAATGCATGGATATTGGCAGCGGGTGGGTGGGAATTCCAGAAAAAAACGGGTCGTTTCTTGGCGGACCCAAATCAGTTGACACAAAAAAATGTTTGCATGTGTATTTGCCACTGCTGAACCAAGAACCACAATATATTCCAGGATGTAAGCAACAATGTATAGGGGTGGCAGAATAATTGCAGTGCCATATATTACATTTTCTTGTTACTTATAATGAGTGGCTCCATGAGGCAGGAATAATGCCTTTGTTTCTTTTTCGCCAACATCTGTTCCTGTTGAGAGCAAAATGCTGATAGCAATGTGTTATCTTATCCCTTAAATTTAACAATATCACATTTATGTGAAACGGTGTTAGCCCAAGACTCTTCAAAGTATGGTACACATGATGTTCCATCAAGAAAACTGCAGAGCTTGGCTCAAGGAAGTCAGATGTGCAAAGCAAAAAGGCCAGGAGAAACATATTCTAAACAAAGGGTGAACTAGCATCATTCATAGCATAAAAACTTCAACCTTTTATTCTGGAATTACCATTATTATTACATTTGTAAAGTATTCGAATCAATTCAGATGCAAAGGCTGATTTATTCATATAACCGTTTCTGACATGGTGAATGTCACCAGACGCTGACCTTTGTAGCCATTTTGTACCTCTTCATCTCCAGGAAAATGCTCAAAAGAAACACTTAGGATGTCAGAATTTCACAAGACTGTTTTTACAAGGACAAAATAGCTGGGAAAAGCCCATGGCTGGTGACTTCACCATCTCATAAATGGCCATGTGAATCAGTGCTCAGGTGGGAAAGCGTTCAAAACAAAACTGGCTGCATTCTGTACTTGGAAGGATAAAAGGCAAGCTTGTAAGGAAGAGGAAAGAAATTAATATGGTGACAAAAAGTCCAGCCTAAAACCCTGTTTTGCTGGAACATTCCAGCTGCAATAGTTTCTGGACTGCAGCCAAAGTGATGTCTCTAAGACAGACTATCAATGACAAAGAAATAAAGGTGGTGACCTGGCCGCAGCTTTTGTTTGTAGTTCTGGGAAAGCAGCGTGTCCTTGGACGATGTGCTCTATCTTTAAAAAAAAGGGGAGGAGGGGGAGAGACAGACATTAATTTTCATATTAATTCTTGGGGGAGGGAAAGGGAATTTCATGATTCTGAAATTCACACACACACACACACACACACACACACACACACACACACACACACACACACACACACACAGTTTCCATACATTCCTGATTCCAATTTCCAGACAGAGAAGCTTAGTATTATACCATAGGTGGCCAACCCACGGCACGGGTGCCACTTAGTGGCACGCTGAACCTTTTGAAGTGGCACACGCCGCCATTTCTGCCCGAGCTGAGTGCTGAAATCCCTCTCTCTCTCGACCCCAGCGCACCTTTCCAAGCCTGTGGCAGGAGGTCTCTGTACCCCACTGTGCCTCATTCTTCTTGCGCTGTCACTGTGCTGTAAATATTTTCATTACCTTAGAAATATTTGTTGTTTTGTTTATTTATTTAAGTGGCACACTTAAGATTATCTACATAAAACGTGGCACATGGTGTGCCACGGGTTGGCCACCACTGTATTATACCATCCACTGCATCCAACTTGCACAGAGATAATCTGAAGACCTTAATATGAGTTTGCTTTCTAGTAAAAGCAACACTAAAGTACAGAACAAACTGACAGCGCAATCCTGTCTGAAGATCCGCCAGCAGAGCAACACTCCGCCTGCGCAGGGTGTTGTAAATGTGCCATAAGGCACGTTTTCAACACCTGACGAGTAAGCGGTGGTGGCGGAGAGGCCAGCACCGCTCATTTTGCCCCGGGTTGCAGCCACCGCCGGCGGACACAGGTAGGTCCTGAGCCTACCTGTGTGTGGGGAGGGTGAACTGGAATGTGGGGAGGGTGAACTGGGGTGTAAAGGAAAGGGGCGGTTAGCCAGCCAGGCCAGTGACAGGGGAGGGATCATCGCTGGCATGCTCCACCAAATCCTATCCGCCGCCCTGGGCTTGGCCAGCCTTACACCAGCTCCTCAGATTTGCACCGGCCATTTTGCTGGCGCACATCCAAGGAGGCTCATTGGGCCTGCTGGGGCTTCACCCGAGGGAAAGGGACAAATGTCCCTTTCCCCTGAGGAGCACTCCAGCTCCACCAGCATGGGAACAAACCTGCCTAGGATGCAGTGGCCACCTTAGGTGCATCGCTGCTGCATTCTAGACAGGATTGGACTGTGAGACATGCAAAATCCTAATCTATACTACAACCACCATTGAGAGCATATTTGTGAATTTGGCCATCTATATGACAGGCTGGTAATGCCAACTGGGGTATTAGGCAGGTCTGTCTAGTCTCCATTGTCCACAAAGGCCCTTAAGGCTTTCTGAAAAAATCTGCTCTCCAAGTGGCCCAGTGTCAATGCGTGCACGTTAGCCCAAGCCACAGCAATTTTTCTGGCAACTGACATTAACTCATATGCACTAGAACAGAGTAGTCTGGGCAAAGAGAAAGTTAAGAGCGATGGTCTGCCTCCCTGAAACATATTTGGTCCTTGAACACTGTTTTTACAGTGGAAAGGCAGGATATCAATGCCTTAGAGCCCAATCCTATCTTCTCCCCCCCCCCGGTAGTGCAGCCACGTCAAAAATGGGTGCACTGTATTCAGTGGGAGGGGGTTAGATTGGGAGGCTTCAGAGGTGCAAGGGGATTTATCCCCTTACACCTCTGTAAGCCTCCTGCTCCGCAATGGGTCTCCTCAGACCTGTTGTTGTTGCTGTTCAGTCGTTAAGTCGTGTCCGACCCTTCGTGATCCCATGAACCATATCCCGCCAGGCCTTCCTGTCCTCCACTATCTTCCTGAGTTCGCTCATTTTCATGTTTGTTGCATCGGTGATGCTGTCTAACCATCTCATCCTTGGCCTTCCCCTTCTCCTTTTGCCTTCAATCTTTCCCAGCATCAGAGTCTTCTCCAGAGAGTCCTCTCTTCGCATTAGGTGGCCAAAATATTTGAGTTTCAGCCTTAGTACCTGTCCTTCCAGGGAACAGTCAGGCTTGATTTCATTTAGAATTGACTGATTTGATCTCCTAGCAGTCCAAGGGACTCCCAGGAGTCTTCTCCAGCACCACAGTTCAAAAGCATCTATTCTTCGGCGCTCAGCCTTCCTTATGGTCCAACTCTCGCAACCATACATTGCTACTGGGAACACCATCGCCCTGACTATACGAATTTTTGTTGGTATGGTGATATCTCTGCTTTTTATTATGCTGTCTAAGTTTGCCATAGCTTTCCTTCCAAGGAGTAAGCGTCTTTTAATTTCATGGCTGCTGTCTCCGTCTGCAGTGATCTTGGAGCCCAGAAAAGTAAAATCTGTTACTGCTTCCATTTCTGCCCCTTCTATTTGCCAGGAATTGATGGGACCCGATGCCATGATCTTAGTTTTATTAATGTTGAGTTTCAAACCAACTTTTGCACTCTCCTCTTTCAGCCCTGCATTTCTCATAATGTACTCTGCATTTAAGTTAAATAAGCAGGGTGACAATATACAGCCTTGCCGTACTCCCTTCCCAATTTTGAACCAATCAGTTGTTCCATGGCCGGTTCGAACTGTTGCTTCTTGACCCGCATACAGGTTTCTCAGGAGACAGGTAAGGTGGTCTGGTACCCCCATCTCTTTAAGAATTTGCCACAGTTTGTTGTGATCCACACAATCAAAGGCTTTTGCGTAGTCAATGAAGCAGAAGTAGGTGTTTTTTTGGAACTCTCGTGCTTTCTCCATGATCCAGCGCATGTTGGCAATTTGATCTCTAGTTCCTCTGCCTCTTCGAAACCCAGCTTGTACGTCCGGTAGTTCTCGGTCCACGTACTGCTGAAGCCTAGCTTGTAGGATTTTGAGCATAACCTTGCTAGCATGTGAAATGAGTGCAATTGTACGGTAGTTTGAACACTCTTTGGCACTGCCCTTCTTTGGAATTGGAACGTAAACTGACCTTTTCCAATCCTTTGGCCACTGCTGAGTTTTCCAAATTTGTTGGCATATTGAGTGCAGCACTTTCACAGCATCATCATTTAGGATTTTAAGTAGCTCAGCTGGGATATTATCATCTCCACTAGCTTTGTTATTAGTAATGCTACCTAAGGCCCACTTGACTTCACTCTCTAGGATGTCCGGCTCTGGGTCAGTGACCACACCAGCGTGGTCATCAGGAACATTAAGATCTTTCTTGTATAGTTCTTCTGTGTATTCTTGCCACCTCTTCTTAATCTCTTCTGCTTCTGTTAGGTCTTTGCCTTTTTTATCCTTTATCATGCCCATCTTTGCACAAAACATTCCCTTGATATCTCCAATTTTCTTGAAGAGATCTCTAGTCCTCCCCATTCTGTTGTTTTCCTCGATTTCCTTGCACTGTTCATTTAAGAAGGCCTTCTTATCTCTCCTTGCTATTCTCTGGAAATCTGCATTCAGTTGTTTATATCTTTCCCTTTCACCCTTGCTTTTTGCATTCCTTCTTTCCACAGCTATTTGTAAAGCCTCATCTGACAGCCACTTTGCTTTCTTGCATTTCTTTTTCTTTGGGATGGTTTTAGTTGCTGCCTCCTGTACAATGTTACGAACTTCCGTTCATAGTTCTTCAGGCACTCTGTCTACCAGGTCTAATGCCCTAAATCTATTCTTCACCTCCACTGTATACTCATAAGGGATATGGTTTAGGTCATATCTGACTGGTCTAGTGGTGTTCCCTACATTCTTCAGTTTAAGCCTGAATTTTGCAATAAGAAGCTCATGATCTGAGCCACAGTCAGCTCCAGGTCTTGTTTTTACTGATTGTATAGAGCTTCTCCATCTTTGGTTGCAAAGCACGTAATCTATCTGGTTTCGGTATTGACCATCTGGTGATGTCCATGTGTAGAGTCGCCTCTTGTGTTGTTGGAAAAGAGTGTTTGCTATGACCAGCGTGTTCTCTTGACAGAACTCCGTTAGCCTTTGCCCTGCTTCATTTTGCGCTCCAAGGCCAAACTTGCCTGTTGTTCCGTTTATTTCTTGATTTCCTACTTTAGCATTCCAGTCTCCTATGATGTAAAGGACATCTTTTTTGGGTGCTAGTTCTAGAAGGTGTTGCAGGTCTTCATAGAACCGGTCAACTTCATCTTCTTCGGCATCAGTGGTTGGGGCATACACTTGGATTACTGTAATGTTGAATGGTTTGCCTTGGATTCGAACTGAAATCATTCTGTCGTTTTTGGGGTGGCACCCCAGTACTGCCTTTCCCACTCTTTTATTGACTATGAGGGCTACTCCATTTCTTCTAAGGGATTCATGCCCACAGTAGTAGATATGATGGTCACCTGACTTAAATTCGCCCATGCCCGTCCATTTTAGTTCGCTGATTCCCAAGATGTCAATGTTCAATCTTATCTCATTTTTGACCACATCCAGCTTGCCTTGATTCATAGACCTCACATTCCATGTTCCTAAGCAGTATTGCTCCTTGCAGCATTGGATTTTCCTTTCAACCTCAGACACATCCACAGCTGGACGTCCTATTGGCTTTGGCCCAGCCGCTTCACTCTTTCTGGGTCTACTTGGAATAGTCCTCCGCTCTTCCTCAGTAGCATATTGGACACCTTCCGACCTGAGGGGCTCATCTTCCGGCGTCATATCTTTTAGCCTTTTGGTACTGTTCATGGGATTTTCTTGGCAAAGTTACTGGAGTGGGTTGCCATTTCCTTCTCCAGTGGATCACTTTTAGTCAGAACTCTCTGCTACGACCTGTCTGTCTTGGGTGTCCCTGCACGGCATAGCTCATGGCTTCATTGAGTTACGCAAGCCCCTTCGCCACGACAAGGCAATGATCCATGAAGGAGCTCCTCAGACCTGCACCAGCAAAATCACTAGTGCAAGTCTGAGGGAAGAAAGAGTGTGGGGAGGCTGCAGAAAAGGGGGATAGGATCTGGCGCATGCCATCACTGCCGGATCCACTCCCTCCCGCAGCCTCCCCACCCCCATTACCCCTCCTCCCAGTTTTGCCCCCTCCCCGGCTGCTGCCTTCCCTGCTCCAGCGGGCGATCCACTGGCAGACCAGGAGTGCTGCCGACTCATGCGGCAGTGCTGCCAACGGAGCACTGCACTGTCACAAAAGGCTGTGCACATATAAATTAATTTGCCTATTCTTAACTGTTACTCCTCACAACCTTACCACAAGGGCAGCCCAATCCTATCCTCATTCCCCGACGTATCCTCAGGGGAGTGTAACGTGGGGAGGCCCCAATGGGCCTCCTCGGATTTCCGCCAGCTATTTAGCTGGTGCAAGTCCGAGGAGGCCGTGTAATGGCGGATCCGGCCTAGAAAGGGGACGGGGATATGGCAGCTGCCATCCCCGTCTCCCTCGGGCCGGCTCGGCCAACATCCGGTCTCCCTCACCACCCAGACCACCCCCGCGCCCACTGGAGCTGCACTTACCTTCTCCAGCAGCCAGGGGGATGATCCAGCGGCGGATTGAGGCTGGCCGGCCTCCATGCCGCCCTCCCTTACTCAGCACGTTTGCGAAGGCTTCAGGTAGCAGAGTGCTTGCTCCGCCTCCCAACAGTTGCGCAAGATTGCGCTCTTAATGGACTTTGATGGTCTTAAGTTCCACTGGTAGCTCATACAATTCCACTAATATATTTGGGTTATACTGTGTGTGTGTGTGTGTGTGTGTGTGTGTGCGCGCACGCGCATGCGCGCATGCGGGTGCATGTGTGCACATGTGCACACATGCATAACTATATAAGAGAGAAGGATAATTCTTATTTGGATCAGACTGGCATCACTGTTTAAAGAAGATAGGCATTGATTCTTGCTATAGCTGAGATACTCGGTTCTTTATTTTAAAGAAAAAGCCAAACTCACCAGTTTCCCTGTAGCACTCTGGCCTCCCTCATTTAGCCAGAACCCTGGCACCATTGCTGAGTAATAAGGTCCCCAAACTCCAGGGACAAATACAGGGGACTCGCTTATCTGAAAAAGGAAATCCAAGTCTAGTTATTCAAAGTATTAAATATGTCAAAAAGACTATCAGTGCCTGTTAAACAAACAGTCACGCCCTTCGTTGGAGAGTAGAAAATCTACATCTCAGCCACAGGGGAAACAATGAGGGAGGGGGAAGGGTAACAAAAGGTATGTGTGAGCAGCAGCCATTGTTTTTGGTCTCATACTGCAAATAATTGTTCATGTCTAGTCCCCTATATAATAGACTTTGGATTTGCATGATCAAGTCCTATTCAAGCAGAGGAATATTTCAGCATCAACAGCAAAATATTTGAACAAGTAGACATAACAAGTGCAACAGCAAACAAACAAACAAACAAACAAACAATAAGCTGGGGAAAGTTTATTGATCTGAAGAGAAAAGGGGGTGCTGACACACTGCTATGCTGGCCCAGTTTTTCCTCAAAGCCCTTTGAGGGAACAAGACGAATTCTGAACATGGTTAAAAAACAACAACACACGATTTCAGCTAACCTTCCTTCCAGACATCATCAACCCTTCCATCTTTGTTTAATCTGCATGTTGCTTATTGTTAAATCATGGAACACTTCAAACAAATGCTGCCACTTGGTTCTCTCACTAGAGTATTGTAACATCATACAACTGAAAGAACTACTTCTCCCAGCTGAGAGAAAGTTTGCTTTAAAATGTGCTAGTTTAGGGTTGGAGGGGTCTGGCTCCATCTTTTCCTGAATCTGACCAGTCAAAGGATCTATTCTAGAGGGAGGCAAGAAGATATGCTGCAGGTAAGATGTCTTTGGTTTTAACAGGTTTAGTTCTTTTTTCCCTTACTAGCTCAACTAGCAGCACCTAGTCTGCAATTCCTTCATAGCTCTTGGGGTTTTATCCTGTCAAGCTTTCTTTAAAGGAAAACACCCATGACCTATCTGTTCATGCTTCAATGGCCCCACCCCACCTCTACTTCCTGTCCTGATCTCCAGCCCCTTCCTTCTCCCTACATCCCCAGAAGCTACAGCATCACAGGGCTTGGCCAAGTGGGTGGCAGACTGACTGCTCCTAGTCTCATCAGCTCCCTGAGCTAGGTATGGGGACCACGCTGCATCCTGCAGTGGAGGGGGCAGTCATGGAGGCCTCCTCAAGGTAAGGGAATTTTGTTCCTTTACATCAGGCTGCATTGCGGTTGCATCAGTGCTGGAAAGTTCGTTAGGGTTGCGCTTTTGTTTGGACTCCACATATGCAGCAAGGCCTAAACTAAGCTCATCTCCTCAGGATTTGAGCATGCACACATGAGTAAGGCACACACTGTCCCACTCACAGCTAGATAAACTCTATGAACTCTCTGTCGTTGAAAATGATGTGCTGGCATATAGCATTTGACACATAAATTAAAATCACTGCACTAAGCAGAATGCTATTTTCTGCTTCTTTTCATATGCTTTTTTAAATGTCCAGTTTCCTTAACATAAATCTTAATTCCGTTTCATAGTTCTTTGTTTTGCGTAAGGTGTTCAGAAACTCTTGCCTAATTCCATATAAAGCTCCAACCACTCAGAAACATGTTACTGCTGATATAATACACAAGCGGCACCACAATTGGAAACCTAGCTGAGTTAAATACAAAACATGCACACAGTGGCGTCGCTCCCGTGAGGCGACGGGAGCGGCCGCTACGGGGTGACACGCGCAAAGGGATGACGCACGCCACCTCCGTCGCCCTCCGGACGCTCCAGGGCCTTCTGAAGGCCCGATGCATCAATATGGATATTTTACTGTTTTCGCCCATGCGCAGAGACGAAAACGGTCTGCGCATGCGTGAAACAAGTAAAAGTACCCGTATTGATGCAGTGGCCTCGGCCTCGGAGCGTCCAGAGGGCGACGCGAAGGGGCGGGGGGGCACCCGGGGCAGGGTGGAGCCGGGTCGCCCCCCAAAAAAATCGCGGCGCGGCCATTATATAGGGGGGGCATACTCGGGGCGTCACTAGGGTGACACGTGCCACCCCGCCTTGGGGTGACACGCGTCCTAGTGATGCCTCTGCATGCACATAATAAGCCTACATCAGTTTTACTCCTGAAATTATCCCTGCAATCCTTATTTACTCAGATGTAAAGAAAAGTATTGGTGGTGGTAGCATGAAATCTGGTTAGTTTACTTTCACTTACCGGTAGGAATATTAAGAGTTGCTCCACAGTAGGCCCAAGAGCGACATGTTTATCGGTCATTCAGAACTGTCCTTGGAACTATGGCATTCTATTCACCTACCTGTGAAGACTGAGAGCCCAATCCTAACCTTACACCCCCCACCAATGCAGCGGCACCAAAATGGCAGCCGCTTTATCCTGGGGGGGGGGGGGTCGTGGGACCAGGAGACTTCAGCAGGGAAAAGGGATATTTAATACCCTTACCCCTGAGTAAATCTCATGGCTCGCAATGCCTTGGACCTACGCTAGCAATTTTGCTAGCGTAAATCTGAGAAGAGAAATGGGGCAGGGAGGCTGCAGGGAAGGGGGATAGGATCCAGCTCAGGCCTTCTGCGACAGATCCTCCCCTTTCCGCGGCCTCCCCACACCCATTCCGCCCTCCCCCTTCTCGCCAGCTTACCTTTCCCAGCGCGCATCCGGATGTCCTCCAACACAGCTGGGAAGAAGGCGGAGGTCTGCCCGCCTGCTTCCCAGGCAGCACGCTGTCGGGGAGGCATTTGCGATTGGCGCCGACTGCTTTATGGCAGTCAGCGCCAGCGTGGGAGGCACGCAGACATTGGGAGGTACGCATAGGATTGCGCTAATAGGTCCCTCAACTTCATCTATCCTGAAACTGGAACAAACAAAATTGAAATCCTTTTTCCAGTTATGCTTAGGAACGCAGGCTTTAAATATGAATACAAGAACTTCTAAAATGCATTTTCTGAGCAGTTTCAGGAAGGTCTAAATATTATGAGTCCTACCTCATTATTTACCACATTCCATAAATTATTGTTTCACTGTTCCCAAAGCTGCCTTGTGCTTGTGCCAGCCCTCGAAGGGAAAGTCCAATTAAAAGACTATAACTGGTACTTCTGGGAAACCATCAGGTTTTGAATATCTGCAGTCAGGCTTGGTATTTTAGAGGATACCCACAAGAATTTGCCAGGACAGGATATTTCCGTGCTGGCTTGTCTCTAGTTACACACTTAGATGCTCATATCATCTTACTACTGAAATACCATTTGTATGCATTCCAAAAAACTATCAACAAACGTGTGGAGCAATTAGGAGTTGCACATCAGTACATCTGTGAGCAGAGACAACGGGTGTGGACATTCTGCACAGGGAATTTTCCTTCTTCCCAGAATCTCTACTGAGAAAAAAAGAAGTCTGATCTGGCTGAGGGACATTTGCTCTTTCCAATACAACTCTACAGTCTCAGATACATAAACACACCCCAGTTTTCCAATTCCCACAATACGTAATCACCTTTTGAGAGGCCAGTCAACTGGAAAACAGACAGATACATATTTTCGAAGAATGTTAACCTTGAAGGTGCTACAAGACTCTTTGCCTCTTTCATAATATGTGGCCCAGAGGTGTATATTACTCTGTACACACACCTGAACTTTTCTGTCAGTTTGTATTCCAGCCACGTGTCCCTCTCCATCAGCCGCAAAACTACCTTTAAAACTCTCCAAATTTTGAAAGAGTTTGGCATGAAAGACATTGAATAGAAAAGTGGGTATGAAGCCTATGGTGCTAGTATGCCATTATTTGAACACATGCCCAGTGCCGGCATCACTGGAGTCCAGGGGCAAAGTCCTGCACTGGGACTCCCATGGCATCCCATCCCACCCCTGAAGGCACATTGGGCATTACCCCTGCCATTGGTACTGTTCAGGGATTGGCCAGACCTGGCGGGGCCTCTAATGGACGTATTCCTTACTTATTCCAAGCCAGTGTACGCTAGAAGTCAACCTTGCACAAGCATTCAATCTCCCTCGATCACAGCTAAATGTTTCAATATAATGTTTGTTTAGTATTTGCCTTTACTCTGCTTGCTTTGGAAGGTTCCTATGAAGCCAATGCCAAACCACTGTGCTAATTATTTCACTTACAGCCATTGTTGTAAAAGGTGTGGACTTGATAACATTAATTTCAAATGCTCCAATACTTTCCCACACCTCAAAATGGCAGACCCTAACTGGCATAGTGACAGGACTCATCCAGCTACCTTTATTTATATTGATTTGCTTAAGATTAGAGGTCACCACAAAACAAGACATATCTAAAAACAAGGGAATATCCTAGCATCCACAAACCAAGATAGCTACTTTCAGTTACTATACTAAAATAAATCTTCAGAAGCAAAGCATAGCAAAACAGATTATATTTTATAACCCAGCAGTAGCCTTATCTTACATCAGATAGTCTCCACAGCGTGGAACTGTTATTGGCTGAATGTACTTCTAATTTTTTTCAGCAGCTACAGTGAATAACAACATCCCATCAAAATCTACTTTTAACCCAGTGGAACCACTAAATAATCTAAATAATCTAGCCAAAAATCTTTCACCAGGGCCTTAGTCAGGCAACAATGCAAGATGTAATAAATTATACAGTCACATACATACAAACAAGGAACTCCTGGGATTCTATTAAATTACTATCTAAATAAGCCAAAAGCTGAATCTGAGAATGCATCTTCTAAAAGCATTCCTCGGGGAATGGAGTAGAAGTTATTGGAAGTACATACAATATTGGGACAATAATTTTCCCAACAGATTTTTATTGTAGGGGTTACAAGATTTCCACCCTTACTTTGTGAAGACTTCAGTATAACTTATGCAACCTTTAACATATTTTATAGCTTGGGAGTTTTTGCTAACAAGAACACCTAACTTTTGAAATAGATGTTTCAGTCTTACCTGGGTGAGGGATATAATATACAGTATTTACATATACTGTAATATACGTAACAGGTTTGCCATATTGAATAGACAAGAATAAACCATAGCTATTACGTTCTTCTATTTATTAATTATTTATTTAAGCTATTTATTTAAAAAGAAAGAGAAGGTACCAGCAGAAATCCCTGCTTGACTCCTTTCCTCCAGTTGTTGGGATTTTGTTTTGATATCTGGCCAGTCAGTCCTGTCCAGATTATAAATTCTATATCAGTATACAAACTTCTGAATAGTACCAAGGGTCTCTTATTTTCCAAGTTACTTTCCCAGAGTCAGTGTGCAATTAATTATGTTTTTTGCTGAAGCTTGTACTGCAAGTTTATACTTTTATTATGGCCTCGTTTGACTATCTTTTACTTTACTTTGACAGACTGCTTTTTATTTACGCTTTGGTTTTGCCATCTTGAGTGTTTCTCTACGAGTTAAAAAAAGGTAGCATGTACAAATTTAAATAAATAGTTTGTCCCATAGTTGCTTCCTGTTCATCTGAGCAACAACTTCTTGCCTCTTCTCCTGCAACTGGTTGTTTCATTTTAAGATGTTTAGATCTCTGCATAATGAGATTACTACAGCGATTACTGAGTTTATTCTTGACACAGGCTATTTCTACATTTATATATAATAAAAATCATATAATATAATACAAGTATTACTTGCATTTTAATCCCACCCTTCATCCAATGAGTTCAGTTCATTATTCTTCTCCCAAAATGCATTTTATCCTCACAACAACTGTGTGAGGTAGATTAGGCTGAGTGAATGGCACAAGGTCTCATGGCCAAGTAGGAATTTAAACCCAGATCTTCTTAGTCCATTACACCACACTGGCTAGTAAGAAGCTAGAGATTCATTACATTACATTACATTTTAAACTTGTTGCTAGACTAATCTAGGTTTACAAGAAAGCAAGTGAAATACATTGCAAAACTGGGCAACAGTTACTTCCGTTCCTCCAGACAAGGAAGCATATTTACAGGCTCAAATAGAGGATGACTAGCTTGGGTGGGTCTGTAGTAATTTAAATTCATACATAGTATTTATATAATTCAAATGTCTGTCATGCTTAAGTCTCCACATTTGACCAATTCCCATCCTTTGCATTGCCTACAGTTTGGCTATTACAATCCCTAGTTTAAATAAGAAAAACTGGGATAACCTTAAACACTCAGACTCAACCTTGGGATCCCTTAAAAACCAGTGCTCAGACTAGGTCTTTATTTTGAAGGTTTTTTTTAAATCTACCTTTTGCCCCCCAATTCACTTACATATATTCAGGGCAAGGAGTCAGACATACCTACCTTTTGACATTGTATTGCTATTTCACAATGAAGAACTGTAATGAGAAAGAACGATCATGCCAGGACTATGGCTCATGCACTTCTAATGAGAAACTGCATTATTTAAGGCAACAACAAGCTTCACTCCCCAGTAGGATTTTGATGCTTTATTCCCATACCACTAGTACAGTGTTTCCCAAACTTTTTTGACCTGTGGCTCCCTTGACCATTGGCAACCATTGGCCGCAGCTCCCCATTACATTATGTTGATGCCTGCCAACTGGCATTACACTGTTTTCTGAGAGGATTCCGTGGCACTCCACAGGTCACCTGGCTGGTTTCCACGGCTCCCCTGGGAGCCGCACCTCCCAGTTTGAGAACCACTGCACTAGTACATGACTGGGCCACAAGAAATAGCATGATCACTGAGACAATCTACAACTGGGAGTCACTCCTGATCCTTAATTCTCACGTTTAGCCAATGGGAATACCTCACAAGCAGATCCTGAAACAAACTCAAATTCCAGTTTAGAGCCAACTTACTATAATATAAATAAATGGGAACCATTGCTTTAGCATGAAGCTGAACAATGCACATGTATAGGCGTTCGGCAAAATTTATTCTTTTCTATAAAGGAAAAGATTCTATACATGCAGAGGTTTCCATGTTGCACAGGAAGATCAATTGTCTGCTATCTGAAGAGATCCAGGAAGTCCCTTTCCCTATGGAGCTACATGCACATTGGGAGTTGCTAGGTCACAGACATTTTACATACGAATGCAGCATTTTGTCAACTTTGTTTGCTTCTGAACCCCTTTGGTTCACTTTAGCACCAGTTACCATCAACTGTTTCAGCAGGACTGGCAGAACCTTTAGGTGGTTAGACAGAGAAAGACAACCACATTTGTTGTTGCCTGTTCTTCATCTAACAGTCTATTGCAAACAATTGAAATATCCCATGGGTTTCTCACTTTCTTGATTCAGAATATTTCATCCCCTATAAAAGTTCAATGCTTTCTAGGAGGAGGGAGAAATTACAAAAGAACTCTACGTGGGAGGATTTAACCTCAGTCTGTTCTCCCCTGCAAGATTTATACTAATATGTAAGATATGTAAACGTTAAAGAGCAATCAGAAACAAATGAAATGATGAATCCAGTTTAACAGTATTCAGCTGTGATGCAACTGCCAGAAGGCAGGGTTTGTTATGAAGTAAATCATCTCAATGAGATACAGTCCTCAATTCAACCTCTGCATGCCCTACAGAAAATCAACCTCAAACCCTCAAGGATCAGAAAACTGCAAATACATTTCATAAGTAAAGCAGCCTCCGCCGGCACATGCTGGTGGTGGTGGGGAGGCCACAGTGTTCTCCCGTGTGTCAGCGGACAGCCGAAGACCCGCCAGACCAGGTAAAGCCATGCAGGGGATGGAACGGGGCAGGGGGAGGTGGGGGTGGGAGGAATGTGGGAGGGGTAGGCGAAACTGGGCAGTGACGGGGGTGGGGAGGAGAGCGGACCAGGCCCAAGAGGTGGGTGGGTTTGGCAGCAGTGGTGCACACAGAATCCTTACTTCTCTTCCCAGACTTGATCCACCTTCACGGATCAACTCGGACTTGCGCCAGGTATCGAACTGGCGCACGTTCTAGTTGACCCACTGGGCCTGCAGGGGCTTACTCCGAGGCAAGGGAACAAATGTTCAAATGGTCTCTGGAGGCCGAAACTCCCCTGCAGGATGCAGCGGAGGCCGCACTGGCGCTATTGCATTGCTGTGCAGGGAGTTATAGTGAATTGGGCTATGAACTATGGAACCAAAGATACAGTTCAAATTGCAATGACAAGTGACTACCACTTATTCTAGCTCTACAGAATCACAACACAAATACAAGCAAGCAGAAGCATCCTTTTCATTCACTGAAACTAAACTTATATGTGGCTTTCAAGACCATTTTTCCGGTGCAGACAGCAAATGAACCCATCAGCTTCCCACTAAGATAAAAGCATTACTCTTGATTGCGGGTTTTCAAAAGTGGTGAGGCCAGGAAAGAGAGACGTTTTGAAAGGGATATAGGACATTTGAAAGGGGAAGCCTGAAGTTCGTTCGTTCGCGCTCTCTCTCTCTCTCTCTCTCTCTCTCTCTCTCTCTCTCTCTCTCACACACACACACACACACACACACACACACACACACACACACACACACAAAGTATCCTGATTGGAATCAAGGATCAGTTTGGCAGATGGGCAGCCTGATCCAGCTCTTGCTCCGCCAGCCTAAAGTGTCGCAAACATGCCAAAAAGCCCGTTTGCGACGACGGCAGAGCAAGCGGCGCTGGCGCGGAGGCCAGCACCACTTATTAGGCAGCGGAGCTCACACAATGCTGGCCGCCGCAGGTAAGTCCCGCACCGGTTGGTGGCAGAGCGGGCAGGGTCAGCGAGGGAGGGGGGCATTGGCCGGCCCAGGCTGGGAGGGGGCAGGGATATGAGCGCTGATATCTTAAGCCCCTTCCCAGTCCGTGCCGGCCTTACACCACCTCCCCGGATGTACACCAGCTCTGGAGCTGGCGTGCATCCGAGGAGGCCCATAGGCCGGGGCTTGCTTAAACCCAGGGAAGGGGACGAAATCACCTTCTCCTGAGGTGCGGCCTAGCAGTACTGGAGCAGCCCGTAATGGCCTTAGGATACAGTGGCTGCGCTTTTAGGCAGGGCACGTAAACTTACACAGGATTGCACTGTAAAAGGACAAACATATTTTTTTCCAAAAGGTTTTTGTGCTGGCACGTTAAAAGCACGCTGGAGTCCCACAGAACCCAGCCCCTCCCATTTTATTCTAATCTGCTTGCCCCTTAGTCTGCTTAGCACATGGGTATGTGTGGAAACCTTTCCAACTGACTGTTTCATTACACAGAGAAAATGAAGTAGCAGTCACTATGTTGCGATGAAGGATTCAAAACCTTTTCCCCACACTAGCACATCTCGGATGGGAAGTCCCAAGTTCACTGGCAGGGCAACTAATAGCACAATTTGTCACTGTATAGATTTCAAAAGATAATTTACACGTTTTTGAAGGTCCATGACTGACCAATAATAAAATGTACAGAGCCCTTATAATTAATTTGGCGGTTGACAAACTGACAACAAACTGTTTGTTTTATCTGAGGATGATTACTGAAGCAGGTATGGCTCCACACAAAAAAAGTAAATGGCTTCAAGTACAGTTGTCCAATCATGAAATATTGTCACTCCCAATAAGCACTTAGGGTTCCATTCAGCTTTTTATTAATCAATTGACAGATATATTATCTTTGGATTCCACAGTCACAATAGGCAGCATAGATTGGAAACACCATTCAGCATTTTATGGCACATTCTCAAATTCATTGCAGGAAAAAAACTGTAAAAGCACACAGGGTAGATCTTTTCTATATGTATTTATAAAAATATTCTCATAACTCCATATTAATGTATTTCATTCCAGATTAATCTATATTTTCTCACAGTAAGACTGGGATAGTTTCATAATCATTAATAGAGATAGGAATTACATCTTTCAAAATGATCTAAGAAATATGAATGAAGTCCTCGTAATGTACCATCCTTTGGACCAATCTATTTATCACTGTAGTGAAGTGTGAAGCACCTCATGATTTGGTTCCATGACACTTTGGAAATATCTGTATGTGGGAACCACATGAGCAGGGAAGTGACATAATTCCTTCTTAGGTCTGGTTCCATGTAGCCTTGATAACACATGAATGCTCTGGTATTTCCTACACCAGCATCCAAAGACTGGATAGCACTTGCAAGGGTAGTAACAATGGAGCCAAACTTTGCCATATGTCCTTGGAAACATCTGATCTGAATGTATACTGAATGCATTTAAATCATCCAGAACAATCTGCGATTGCTGAGCACGCAATCAACTCAGGACATAGGAGTTGCTTTGAAAAAACAAAATGTTTATAAAATGATAACAACTTCAGGACCCTTCGTCATCTAGAATCCCTGGAGATCAGTAAACAAAGAACAGGAGATCTTCTTAACAGGCAACAGGATTTGGTCTTTACAAACAGGATTTGGCTTCCGTTAATTCGGAGGATAGAACACCAGGAAAGTGAAAGTGAAGATCGCGGAGTCAGCTGGAGTGAGATCTAACAGCTGCGGTCAATTGAGGTCATTTCGCCGAGAACCCAAGCGGTTTCCCGCGCTTTTGTCCTTTTAAACTCAAGCCTTACTACCCGAGGTGCATCATCTGAATCTATGTGATTTTTCCTATGACTAGGTTCCGGGTTACGGAATGAAACGTCAGGCTTCGCTTCTTTGAAATTTTTAATGATCTTGTCCGTCCGTGACTAACTAACACTAGGAAACCCACGGAGCGGTTTGAAGTGATTTGAAGACTTCAAGAAATTTTTTACATGGCAATTGAACCCGTAAAGATAAAACATTGGACAGTAATTGCTGGCCATGAAAGCTTCCGACACAGATTGAATGTATACTCTTTAATACTGTACAGGTGCTAATTCAGCTATGTTCATGAGTGACTGATATGTATTCAGTCGTCTTGCAAGCAACTACTTACTGGTATAATGCAAGAACACTTTCTATTCAACTCAACTGACATGATATTAATCACAATAATACTGTTAAGTATGAGTGGATTCCTGGCTTGGTAACACAACTCTTTGAAAGAACCTTTGTTGGGATAATGCAATGAAAATGGAGAAAGGCACACATACTGCTCTGCACCCTATTAATACTTAAATTTACATTTCAAGTGATAGCCAAGTTCTCAAATAACATCAGATAGGAATTTCTGTAAGTCTACACCACCAGCTTGCAGGGTAGATGAAGGACACAAGTTCTATTAATTTCATGCTTCTATAAAATTGCATGCACTGGTGAAGACCATTTTATCTTGCCTCTAATTAGTATGAATCCAAGGGGGAAATACTTAAGAACACATAAATAAACGCCCATGATATTTGTGTATTTGAAAACGTATGTGCTATTTTTCTGTGCCCCCCAAACACCTATAGTGACTAACAAACACAAAACATATACTGTTTAATAATCAGTTAAAAATCAAATCATTTAAAAACAGTAGTAATCTTGATTCCATTAAAGAGGTGAAATAATTATTACTGGCCCAACTACTGCCCAATCCTATCCATCCCACCCCCCGTCGATGCAGTGGCGCCAAAATGGCGACCACTGCATCCTATGGTGGGGGAGCAGTCTGGGAGGTCTCCTCTGGGTAAGGGAATGTTTGTGTACTTGGACCTGCGACAGCTAAATAGCTTAAAAGCACCGCAGGATTGGGTCCAGGAAGGGGGATAGGATATTGCAGCACCAGCGCCACCAATCCCACTCCCTCCCGGGCCTGATCTGCCCACCCCTGTCCGCCCCTCGCCACATTTCTCCCCTCCTCGCTCCCATTCCGCCCTCCCCCACCTCATTCCGCCCTCCCGCCACCCCTTCCCACCTCTTCTGCTGACTTACCTTCATCACTGATCAGCAGAAGAAGCATCCTCGTGGGCGGGAAGGCGAAGGTCTTCCCACTGGTGCTGCCAGCAGTAAGCTAAGTAGTGCGCTGTTGGAGCACCTTTTGTGACTGGTGCTGACTGCTTTATGGCAGTCAGCACAGGAGAGGAAGTGAGAATGCACAGTAACATGTAGGATTGGGCCCCTAGCTCTTAAAAGTGTTATAAGTCTTTCACGATTCTTCTTAAAAACATGAGTGATTACAACAAAGGTAACACAAGTTTCTAGCTACCCAGGTTAAGTTGCTGGTTGCTCCAGTTAGGCAACATGCAAAAAATTATCCACTGTACTGAATGTTGCATATTAATTTTCTTTGATACCCATACTCTGAACATTTTTTCTAACAGGAAGATTCTCATAAGTTTTCAAATAATAACTACGTTGTCCCTTCCTCCCCTGTCATGTGCATCATGCTCATCAGGATTTTAATGGGTTTTTAAACCTATCTTTAACCTGGATGTGGGAAGACATTTACCAAAGAGCATTATGACATGAACAATGTTCCCACTCTTTTTTTTTTTTCCTAAAGGACAAAGATTCTTTTTATGGAGACTGAGACTTCCCATCCCTCCAATTTCTGAATTATGTTTGAAGCTCAGAAATTTCTAATAGAAGCAGAAAGATTTTTGCCGTGTACTTTAGGGTAATCAGTTCTTCCCTGGTTGTTGTTGCGTGTTTTAATCATTTCATTTAATGAAGTTGTCTGAGTAGAGAATAATCTTTGCCCCTCCAGTATTTTCAGTGTCGCCTGATGTGAAATGGAAACAGAGAGCTGTGATAAATGGCCACAAAGGTCGTCTGGGTACACTTCTACAAGTAGTGTTGCCTTGTGCACTGAGATGCCTTTTTGTACTCTTCTAAAGTAATACACGACTTAAAACGGACACTGCTGCACATACAAGAAACTCTATATACAGCAGGAACTGTATATACCCATTAGTACAGTTTCCAGATGTCTATTACATTAAGGGTTTAAAAAAAAAAACAGGACTATCTTGTTTGTAGGATGTGGAAGTGCCACAAAACCTATATCATCTACTTTAGAATATTTTAGTCCCAAATCAACATCATAGATACTATTTTAGTGGTCCAGCTCCTTTTACTCCCGTTTTTATATTTTGTTATATTTTGTGCTGTGTTTTTAGATTATACTGTTTTAAAAGTTTTATATTATATTTATATGTATTTTATTGTTGTAAGCCGCTTTGAGTCGTCCCCCCCCATGGGGGAAGAAAGCAGAATAGAAATCCAATAAATATAGATACTACAACTTTAATGTCCAATTTCTCTCTTACATTTTTATAAACCAGGCAATCATAGGTCATAAGCTCATTATTTTATCACTCTGTTACATTATCCAGTATTACGAAACACTATCCTAACAGAATTCTGCAATTTGTACAAATGCAGAAATGAACAAGCTCTGTTAAAAGTTCGAACTTGATTTGGGAAAACTTCATTCATTCATTTCCAAATTGCAAAGTAGCAAAAAATTAAACCAGATAGCATACAAACAGCCTAATCCCATACACCATACAGGTGTATGTCCACAATGTGGGCACAACAATGGTCCCACTGGTGTAAAAGTCCACCCAGTGACACATATGACAGAGATGCAGCACAATGCTGGTGCAATACGAAGCCAACATATGGTACAATTCTGCCAGCAGAGAGGTCAAAACGGGGAGATTGGGGTACAACATAGGAGGGATGTGGGATGAGGAGGAGTTGGTATACACCATATCCCCACCCCAACCCTTTAGACAACAGACATATCCAACACTGAAAAAGAGGTACACCCGTGACAAAGCTAGCATAGGAAGGAGTAAAACCATAGAGAACAATAGAGAAGGGAAGAACACCAGAAAAATCACACCTCCCACCACCCCCGCCCACCCACTTTCCTATGATGGAGCATAGGATACAGACTACACAGCATAGCCAATCATAGCACATCAACCCCAGTATACAAGCCCCTGCCTGGGAGAATATAGTTCAGATGATAAGACGGATGGCATGGGGCTATATCTCTCTGGCCTCTCAAACAGGAATTTTGGTGATGGGAACAATTTTGAAAGGGCACTTGCTCTGCTGTGGTCAAACAGGTATTGCTTGGACATGTGTGTTTGCATGATTGGCATAAGGGGAACCCTTGATGCTGGGATTACTAGCAGTTTTCTGTTTCTGCTCCTTTGCTGTTTGCAGCATAGTAACTCCTGTAGGGGGTGGGGGTGGGTGCTCTGGTATCCTAGTGCCGTGTGTGTGGGGGGGGGGGTCACTGGGACATGTCTCCATAATTGGCAGTGGTAACTGCTGCTATATTGCTGCTCATTCCCAGGGACTGCCAGGGAGCATCACCTCATTGGCCCTGCCCCCTGCTCAGTTCATCCTGGTGGCACTTCTCTGACTGTTGGGTTGGGTAGACACAGTTATTGGCTCATTGGATGTCAGACCAACTTTGGACCAACATCACACTGACAACAGGACACCATTCCATGGATAATGGGGTATGTTGGAGTTTCCATGGACACCAGGGGAGTAACTGAGAAGTCCCATGCCAGCATTACTGGGAGGGCTGCACCAGCATGCATTGCATGGACAGGCCTTCAATATGTCGATTGTTGCACTCGCACTGGTGAGCCATCAGCGTGGCGTCCAAACAGGATTGGGACATGAGGCTGCAATCCTGCACACACTTTCTTGAGAGTAAGCCTCACTGAGTACAATGGGACTTACTTCTAAGTTAACATGTATAGGATTGTGCTGTAAAGAGTTTACTGGGGAATTTAACTGACATTAAATATCCAGTAATATTTTCTATTCCAAATATATTCAAATAAGTATATACGAACAAAATAGGGGAAAATTTGTTTCCTTGTCCAAGGGCAAGCATCTGCTGCCCCAATGGGTCTACTTGGACCTGTACCAGCTACTGTACTTTGCTGGTATAGGTCCAATTGAGGTCGGAAAAGGGGATATTGGCGGCACTGCTGTTGCCGATACCACTTCCCAGCCTTGATCTGCCCCCCTCCCCACCCCAGTCTCCTCCCTGTTCCTCCCCCCTACCTGTTGTGTCCACTTCCTGCCTCCACCCAGCCTCCTCATGCTGACCTGCCTGCACTGGGGCTCATTGGCAGGCTGCTGGCACATGGCCCCACTGTTTGCTGCTTGTAGCAGTGGCCAGGTCGTGCTCTTACTTCTGCCAGCTATTTAGCTGGCAGAAATCCGAGGAGGCCCTGGTTTACACCGGGGGAAGGGGACGAATGTCCCCTTTCCCCGAGTAGATCTCCGGGCCTCTCCAGGGCGACCCGGAACGGGGATAGGATCCGGCAGGCGGCCCTGGGCTGCCCACTGGATAGTTAGTTAGGATTGGGCTGTCATTCATACAAGGGAATGAGGAAAATGTGAAGTGGTCCTAATGGTATTTTTTGTTGGAGAAGCTGAAACTGTATTTGAATTTCCTAGGACACCAGACCAACCTGCGTTCTGCATCTTCAGATATTACCTTTTCAAGACACCTGTCCTGTTCCCGACTGTCTTTGAGCAGGCAAGGATGCTGCACTCCTGAAGGGAAAGTCCAGGTACTTACATTCCCATAGTGATAATATGAATAGCGCACAGAAATATGAGATGTACATTCATTGTATCAATTGAAGTAAAATAATCAGGTGGACAGAATCTGCCATTTGAATTTAGAAGAGTTAATTTCAACATCTGAAAATGCATCATGATACTGGTGAACATCGTTTAAAGCAGAATAATATAAAAAAAGCAGGGCAATGGGAATGTGTGACTGAATAAGATTACTTTCCAGAGAGCCTCTGAAATCTTTCTATGGTGTCATGTTCGCAATAGTTTTGCTTTTGTTTTCATAGCTCTGTGACACATCCCCCCATCTCACCCCCCATCCCTCTCCACTGATCTGGAGGAGGACAAATTGCTGCCTTTGCTAAATCCTGGGTTATGGCCAGCTGGCTGAGAGATTCCATTGCCCAGGGCATTAGGCTTCATCCCCTTGGAGACTGCACGTTTCACCTCCCTAACGTGAAAGAACAGAGAAGGGAAGCCTGCCGTGCCTGAAGAGGACAAAGGTGAACATCCCAAATGCAACTTTTGTATATTCTTGCTGACAGTGCTTTGCTTAGCACCGCTACACAACACAGTGAACAAACACAGAAGTTCAGCGCTGCAGTTCTGTACAAACAATCCTTCAGTACAGCCAAAGACTCCTTTGCGAGAATGATTCAAAAAATCTGCTGTTTTAACTATGTGGCATGTTCTGCTCTCGAATCACAGCCAACATACTGAAATCACTTGCTGGTCTGGCTCCCACTGAGATTACAGAGATCAGACTGCAAGAACACTTTGAGCCAGCGTGCCTCTGCAGTCTCCACCCCAGGATGTTCTGCAAAGGACACGTACTGTGCAAGTACTGGGGCTGGAAACGTGCTTCAGACTCTATTTGTGTAAACAAAGTTGGCAGCTTGGTAGATATTGTAGAGCAAAGGCAGTACTGTTCTATGCTTGCCAGTTGCTGGGAGAAGCAGATGAATCAAGTCAAGTCAGAAGAATAAGCACAACGCCTGAAGTTGCTCTTAACCCCTCCTCACGCACACAGCCTCACACACACACACACACAGGCAAAGGACATCTCTTTCAGCTAGGCTGGGAACATTTTAGGATTTTCATACACAGATTCATCCAAGCAGTCCTTCAGTTGGTGCACCCTTGTTGATCTTTTACAGAATGATTTGACACGACTGAGCGGATGACGTTGTAGAACAGATAAATTAAATTACTGAAGATCATTCAGGCAAACGTCAACGGGTCCAAACTGAAAACACAATCTTATTCAGACGTTGGGTGGAGCACATGCACAGACTGGATGTTTTGATGATGGCCCTTCTCTGCCTGTGTGAGTGTGTAAATAAAAAATCTGAAAAAAACAGAAGGAAGAAATAAAAGGGGATGAAACCCAGGAGATGGGGGGGAAACCTATTACAAGACTGTGGCAATGATAAAATGAGATGCCACTCGAGCTCCTTTGAGCATGGGCGGGATACCAATGAATATAAACAGTTGTACATATAGGAATACTATGGCACAAGGGCACCCTATATTGACACTGCCCCTGTCTATGTGCAGACATCATGGGCTGCAGTGATTGCACATACCCGGTAATCATCAAATCTACATCACAGGGCATACGTAGGAAATTGGCACAAACTGAAGACATGTGGGCAGTGGATCAAACCCCTGACTGGGCATACAATGTAGTAATGTGGTGTTTGTGAACTCTTAGTGAACTCATTCTGTAGTGCTTTTAACTCTGATATTGTTACTTCTAAAAATCAAGTCATATGGTGAAAAATAATGATAAATGCACAACAGAGATTTTCAGCCCTTGCATTAATGTAGTCCCCCTCTCTAATCCTGCATTGCCCTGTTTTGTGACAAGAGTCCTTATTTTACAGTGCATTCTTTTATAGTTTGAGATCTGCAGTTTATAGTCGTTAAATTTTTTAAAAAACATGAACATCTAAAAATTGAATTTGGTTTCGGAGTAATTAATGCATAGGAAGACATATTGTCTATCACAGCCTGTGAAACCTGAAATGGTGAGGGTAACGATGACAAATGCAAGTACAGCAGGAATTACTGTTTTATGAAGTGAAGTGAAGTAGCAAGAACATTGCCCTTTGACCCTGGTAAGTTTGATCTACCAGGTCATAAGGGAATCTATCCAGCCTTTCATCAAAAAGGCTCTTTACGGAACTCTCAACCTCTACCCTTACTGAATCATATGCATAGATGTGTCCTCCAGTAAGTGGGACATTTGGCAATTAAAAAATATACAACATTTTTTAAAAGTTCAGGTGAGCCGTTTTTTAAAATCAACATTTATTAAAGTGCCTTTTCTTTATCAAAGGATACTTTGCATTTGTCAAATGGCATTAAATGTCATCAACCATGACACAAACGTGAAGGGCAGACTAAGAGCATGTGGACTTGCTGACAGAATTGCTCAGACTCTAGATTTAATGAAACTTCACAATGCTTCTTGGATTCTGAAAATACTATTGGAGCACATACCTGAATCACTGAAATTTTAGAAGCCAAAGGAAAATACTTCCTTAAACATATCACCATGCCTATATCATTTGATTGTTTTTGAACCTAAGAATTTTATCTGAGAACAATAGCATAAGAACTCGCATCTGGTAGAGACACAACACTTAGCACCCACTCAGTCAGCAACACACACACACACACACACACACACACACACAACCATCTGGTATATGAATGCAAATACTGTATTTCAATTGCTTTTTAAGGAATGTATATATACATAAATACATTGCAAGAACCACTGCACAGTGTATCAAACTCTGCTTATGGCCAATCACCATTCACTTCAAAGGGGATCTCAAAGGAATATCAGTAATGCTCAAGTGAGATCAAGGGCCCAATCCTAATCAACATTTCCAGCACCAATGCAGCCACAGTGCAGCCCGGAGGTAATGGAACAAGACCATTACCTTGTTAAGACCCTGGAGGTCTCCATGACTGCCCCCCTTCCCCGCAGGATGCAGCGCATGTCACATTGACACGGCTCCATCAGTGCTGGAGAGTTGGATAGGATTGGGCTCCTAGTCATCACCCACACTGGACTCTGCATAAGAATTCTGCATATGCTCTTGTGAGCCACATAGAGGAGAGAGGGAGACAAATATATCCAATATTTAAAATGGAGCACCCTATGAAGGAGGTTAGGCAGACAGACCGTGACTTATTCAAGGCTACCCAGTGACCTTATGTATTGGGACTTGATCCTGGGTTTCCCATGATGACCATACCCAGTACTTTTTTCCATTGCACATTCTAGTTAGGTGGAAAACATTTAAGTGCCTATTAGGAATAATTCCTAGAATACTCATGTGGAGATTGAAGTTATGTCAAAAGAGGTCCTTGGTTGAGAGAAAAGCTATCATAGATACAAAACCAGACACTACTTCTATTGATAGTATTTACTTCATCATATGTCAACAAAGTAAGGCATGTAGGGATGAGATAAGCTATACTAATTACCCCTCTTTTTATGATGGTGTGAATCCATCCGAATGCCAACAAACTTTTTTTAAAGGATGTTTTAACTTCTGTATAAGAGGCATGACAACAAAAGTCTTTTATTCAAGTCCCAGAGGCTTGTTCAGGTTAGACTTTAAAAAAAAAAAAAAAGGTACTGGAGCATCTTTGTATAATTTTACAAGCACATGCCCTTGTTGATGGCCAAAACTCCTTTGACTCATGGAATACTCAGTCTAGCAGAGGAACATATTGTCCCTCTGCCCACATGAGCCACCCATGGCACCCTCTTCTCCTCCCCCACATCAAGTAGCCCAGCAAATTCTTTTGAATGCTTTCTTGTTAAGACCCTTTGAAAGAAACCCACTACTCAACCAGTGCACTTTCACCCTGCTTTATGTTCGCTGAATTTCTCCTGACAGTTGACTTTTTCGTTTGCCAGAACCCACAACAAAGGAAAGCCTTGAGTTTCCATACAGGCCTCCGCCCCCCCCCCCCCCCCCGTTTCACTCTTGACTCTGATCATCTCACAAAGATATTATTGTTGCTGGCTCGCTGGGGCTCAGTGCACCTGAAGCAGATCAAAAGCACATTTTTATGCCAGCCTGACCACACAGGTCTCTCTCCCACTGCATTAAATTAAACTCAATGATTCATCTCTATTGCCCTCAGGGTCTCTCGGTACAAAGAGAAGGAGAAATATATAGAGAGAGATTTCTAACAAAAACATGGAGGATAATAAACTTTCATTTTATGACCCTAATTAAAAAAAGGTACAGTTAATTTCAACCAACTGCAGCTGCATATACATCTCATTAAAAAGGCACACACAATTGCCCTATGTCGTCGGCACAGTATAAACAGGTACAGATAAAAAGAGCACTTCAACCCAAGGTCTTTCATATATTCATTCCAGAGCAGCTTTGGAATTGTTAGTTGCCCATTGATGGGAAATAGCTTTGACTTTGACAATGAAATACGGTGGAAGCAAAAAATAAATAAATTAGTAGTTATACAGTATATTTTGAAATCTAACAATGAAGATATCTATTAATTGACAGAAAATCCATATTCTTAAGTGGAGGTCTACGTTTCCTGTGCTCCTTGGCAGCAATGGATGCCCCTGTCCATATATTTTTTTAAAAAAATATATTATTACATCATTATCAAAAACTAACATACATGTGCAGACCAATCCTATGCATACCTACTCTAGTCTGATTGTGTTAAATGGGTATATAAGCCCAGGTGAGTGTGTACAGCAGGTTGGTCCAACATGAGGCCTATGAGCCGCACGTGGCCTGTGAGGTCTTTTTTGCAGCCCTCAGCAAGATCGGCAAGACCACAGTGCAAACCTATATGCAGCGGAAGCAGTGGCGTCACTGTGACACGCGTCACCCCAGAGCGGGGGACGCTCGTCACCCCCCCCCGACTCACCCCCCCCCTACAGAAACTTACCTTTTCCGGCGCTCGTCACCCTCCGGGAGCCGGCCGGGAAGTGCTCCATGGCCTTCTGAAAAGAAGAGGCCCTGGAGCGCTTGCGTTAAAACGCGAACTTTGAAGATTTTCACGCATGCGCAAACCCTTTTCTGAGGGCAAGGGCCTGCCCTCTTGCCCTCAGGAGGGTCTGCGCATGCGCGAAAATCTTCAAAGTTCGCGTTTTAACGCTTGGCCTTCTGAAAAGAAGAGGCCCAATGCGCTTGCGTTAAAACGCGAACTTTGAAGATTTTCACGCATGCGCAGACCCTCCTGAGGGCAAGAGGGCAGGCCCTTGCCCTCAGAAAAGGGTTTGCGCATGCGCGAAAATCTTCAAAGTTCGCGTTTTAACGCAAAAGCTCCAGGGCCTCTTCTTTTCAGAAGGCCCTGGAGCGCCGGCCGGGCCGGACGCTCCCCGGCCTCGGAGCGTCCGGCCTCCGGAGGGTGACGCGCGCCGTCGCGGAGGTGACACGCGTCACCCCCCGGCGGCCCGCCCCGCCCGCCACGCTACAGTGACGCCAGTGAGCAGAAGGAGGCTCGGCATGGTGGGCAGAGCTTCTGCATGCCGTTTTTCTGCGCTTGGAAAAGCCCTCCTGCCTGCTCTGATCTCCTACCACTATTTTTAGGCTCACGTTCGGCCTCCAAACCCAGAAGTAAGTAGCGGTGATGTTGTCTTGAGGCGCGTTTCGAGTCCTTGCGCCGTGTATTTTGCATCATCGCCACTTATGTCTGGGTTCCAAACAGAGCACTTGGGAGGACAAGTTGGACCACCCTGGTGTATAGGATTGCGGCCTAAACTGCTCTTCGATGTCCTATTTGTTGCTGCTAAGGTCTATACATGCATGAATTTACAGAGAAGGAGGCAAGAAAATACAGGTGCCTATATTACAGCTAATACTAACTGTTCTGAAACAGGTGCCCTTCTTTTCAGCATCTGAAGGTCCTCATGCAAGACTGTTTTACATCACCTCTGTGCAGAGCCGCAGCCAGCCGATCTGGCTTTGGGGGCGACATCCTCGACGCGCCCCCAAACTAATTAGCATTAATTATGCTAATTTGTTTCCCCCAATTTGCGACGCTTTTTCCCCCGATTTGCGAGCACAATTTTCGCCAATTTTGGGCGATTTTAAGCCTTGCGCTGGGTTTTTTACTAATTATGTATGCTTTACCGGCACTTTTTTGTGTGTGTATCGCTCCCACGACGATTTTAAGCCTTCTCCCGGCCTTCTTCTCGCTCCTTCTTCTCCGTGCACCCCAGAAGCAATCTCCGTAGTTTGCGCATGCGCAAACCCACGGAGTCTCCAGGGACGTTCTGGGCATGCGCAAACTACTCCCTGGAGCGTCCCTGGAGATGCCGTGGGTTTGCGCATGCGCAAACTACGGAGATTGCTTCTGGGGTGCACGGAGAAGAAGGAGCGAGAAGAAGGCCGGGAGAAGGCTTAAAATCGTCGTGGGAGCGATACACACACAAAAAAGTGCCGGTAAAGCATACATAATTAGTAAAAAACCCAGCACAAGGCTTAAAATCGGCGAAAAAAAAGCGGGAAAAATTCAAATTTTTCCCGCTTTTTTCCGGAGCCTCCCGCCCCCCCGCACCACCTCCCGCCCTTGCGCCCTGAGGCCCACCGCCCCCAGGCCCCAGGTCAGCTGACGCCCCTGCCTCTGTGTAGAAAAAACATATACAAAAGGTGTCCATTGTCATTTGTGATGAATGCACCACGTCTGTCTCCTTGCATACCTATTTTGCTCAGTCTCATGTAATGATGCAGTCTATATTTAAGCGAGTTAACAAGTTTTAAATGAAACAAAAATGACAGAAAAGGTAGTCATGAAAATGGAATGCTTTCAGGCTTCTACATTATAAAAGGTATTAATTTAAAGAAGAGACACTAAACTTTAATTGCAATCCCAGGAAAAAGCTTTTGCACTAATTCAGCGAGAAAAATTATCGAAGCAAAAATTGCTTATCTGAGCTCTTTTGGAGCCACAATGCATCTCATAATTCTATAGATCATTAGAGCTCTCAGAGTAAGATGGATTTATATTGATTGAAGAGAGGAGGTGGGAGAGATGGAGGTCCAAGGGGATTTTCTAAAGACACCAAGTACTCAGTTATTCATTAGAGACAAGCTCATCATAGGCTACTCAATGCCAGAGTGTTCAGCTCCAATTTCACACTGCCCAGTGGAAGTCACAGCAGAATAATTTCTGACTTTGCTTTTACATTTTGTGCCTTTTTCCCCAGTATTGATTTTTACTACTATTAAAGATGCTTCTTGATAGCAAATGCATGGTGATATATAATTAATCTTGCAAGGTAATGATAAAGTTACAACTATAATACACAAGGCACACACATGTACAGGCAAGGGCAAAGAAATTAAAAGAGGGGTTAAAAGGTCATATTCTTAGCAGACAGATTTATGTGCCTGGCAACAGGATTCTGCCCCCAACTTACCCCCATATGGCATGAAGATGTCCCACATATCACAGCAATTCGGGACGTAATTGGCTGGTTTTCACAGGGCAAGTTGTGTCCTTTCACACTGGCTCCAATCATGCCTAATACAAATATGCAGAACAAAGAAATCTCATTTTTCAGGGAAACAAGCTTTTTCCAATAACTACTGGGCAACTTTGTCAATGATACCAGATAAGCCAATTTCTCTATTTACTTCTCTTTGACTGATATATCCTAAAATCTATTAATTCATCTGAAACTGATTGATGAGAACAACCTCATCAGTGAGAGTTCATGGCTGGAGATGGGGCATACCACAATGTGACAGGAGAAGACCCAGATCTTCAGATGAAGCCAGAAAGTGGAGGAAGTTGCAATTTTGAACAGAAAAATGGTGTGGCAGGATGTGGGAGCTGAACATTTTCTTCACCTGTATTTTTCACTTTCTTCTCTAACCCACCCACCTTGGTCCACTTTTTTTCCTACCAATGTCTATTTCCGGTGTCAGAGCTCAGCTAGGAGGAAAGCAAATGTGAAGGGGGGAGGGGAAGGGAGGTAGTGAGCAAAGGCAGAGTTTAGAGCTCTCCAACTACCCACTGCTTTTTCATTTGAAATTGCTCAGTGATCCCTTTTCTCAGCTGTTCAGCACAACTCAACTTTGAAGACACAGGCTTGCCATCATCATTTCCTCTAGTAGCAAACTCAGCTAGCAGTGTCTATCATAAGAACATAAAAAGAGCCCTGCTGGATCAGGCCAAAGGCCCATCTAGTTCAGCTTCCTGTATCACACAGTGGCCCCACCAGATGCCTCAGGGAGCACACAAGACAATAAGATACCTGTATCCTGTTGCCACTCCCTTGCATCTGGCATTAAGAGAGAGCCTATTACTAAGACCAGGAGGTTTCTTACCCCCATCATGGCTTGTAACCTGTGATGGACATTTCCTCCATAAATCTGTCCAATTCCCCTTTAAAGGAATCTAGGCCGGGTGCCATCACCATATCCTGTGGCAAGGAGTTCCACAAACTAATTACACGCTGGGTAATCATACACAGTTAAAATATCCGAGCACTGATAGCAGCAGTGCCTATCAGTTTTGCAGCTAAATGAGATAAGATAGTAATTTCTACATACTATATATCAGGGGTGGCCAAACTTGCTTCACGTAAGAGCCACATACGATAAACTTCGGATGTTTGAGAGATGCAATATTTAAGAGGCATTTAAATTCTTAAATATATTTACTCAACATGAACATTAAACTTATGTTTTAATCCAGTGGACTCTCAGTTTATACCCTATAAATAATTATAAAGCTTGAAAATGTCTTATTTTCCTTTTATATTAATTGTGATGCAAAAAGGGAGCTCAGCCAACATATTTCCAAATGCCGCACATTATACGTCAAAGCATGTGGCTCAGGTCGGAGCCACAGTTTGGCCACCCCTGCTACATATTGAATTATATATGCTATGCTTGTAAATTAGAAGAAAAATAAATATTAAAAGATACAAAAACAACCCTGGAGCTTCCATGTCCTCACGAAATGGTAAGGGGGCAGCTGAGACATGAGAAGTTGCCTTTTAAAGTCCTTCCTGTCTAGGAAGAAACAATAACCAGTGTGGGTATGCAGGGACAGACCAGAGCCTTGGAATACTTCATTGAAGAAATTCCAACCAACAGTTCTGTTGGCTCACTAAACAGACAGCAGCACACAGAACCAAGGCCTCCTGCTTGTATCCCCGGTACCAGGGCCTCTGAGAGGAATTTTTATCAGGGGGTACAACGTTTCTTTTGGGCCTCTTCTCAAAAGGGGAGGGGGCAGCAATAGCCAGAAAAGTCTCTGGAGCTCAGGTCTACCAGGCAGGTAGACCTGGCCCAGCCACCATCTTCCACTCTCCATGAGGCCAGCCAAGATCCCAGGGGCTCATTTGTCTGAGGCCCCTCCTTTGGCTCCTGGGCCCCCTTTTTGACCCTGGGCCCGGGTACAATTTTCCCCCTTTACCCCCCTCTCATGGGCCCCGCCCGATACCTCCCAACATATTGTCCATTTATTTTACATGACAATCTCCCAGAACTAATGAAGCGCAAGTTCTTTACTAAGAGTAAATGCTTCTCTGAAGTATTTTGGTCACTGCTATTGTTCCACCAATGTGAGTAGCATTTATATGCATAAGCTCCCAAAAGCTTTCATGAAGGATATATTCTTCACAACTAGACAGGGATGGCCAAACTGTAGCTCCTGAGCCACATGCGGCTCTTTGACGTATAATGTGCAGCTTCTTGAATTTATTGCGGGCCATGAAAACTTAAAATGTGCGGCTCTCAGAAATATGTTGGCTGAGCTCCTTTTTGCATCACAATTAACACAAAAAGTAAATATGAAATTTTCAAGGTTTATAATTATTTACCGGGTGTAAACTGAGAATCCACTGGATTAAAACATACGTTTATTGTTCATGGTGAGTAAACATATTTAAGAATTTAAATGCTTCTTAAATATTGTGACTCTCAACCATCTGAAGTTTATCCCATGTGGCTCTTACATTAAGAACGTTTGGCCACCCCTGCTCTAGACTCTAGTTACTAGAAGAGGATTATGTCAAGGGTATATCATGCACATATGGGACTTAATCATTTGTGAAGAATAGAAACAATCAGAACTCCCTGTTAACAATTTCTTTCTTATTTTACCTTACAGGGAAGGAAATATTCTACACTGTGTAAAAGGTTTTGCATACATAGACAATTCCAAGAGATTATTTCCTGTACTAAATGAGGGCTATAATTAGAAGTGTACAAGGATGTTTAACATCATTTTGAAGTACCAAAAGTTTTACATCAATAAAAGTAGGGATTGTCACCACAACTTGTAAAAATGTGCATGAATCACATAGTTATTAATGAGTCACATGGCAAAATATGACACACAGAAAATATGCATCATGTAACATGCAGCAGGGAGTCATTAATTTAGGTAACCCCAAGGTGGATGAATAGGAGGTCTATGTGTATGTTTGTTACAACATGCATCCACTTTGTTGTATGCCATGAAGTCAACTGGAATACTTTGGCCAAGTGGAGGCAGTATCCCTGGGGAAATTATCCTCGTTGTAGAAATCCAGCTCCATGCAACGTGCTGGCACCAGGATGCAACATGGGATGAGAATTCATGGCCCTACATCCAATGTGATTATTTTCAACATAATGGGCTCAAGTCAAGAAAACAGAAAACCAAATAATAGGCTCAGACAACAAGTTATAGTTGACCATCCATAGATTAGAGCGACTGGTGATAATTTAGGGCATGAAATACTAACTAAAGGAAGTTAAACTCCTAAGGATGCAAAATCCTAAAGGAAGTTAAACTCCAAAGGATGCACTGATTATCAATATCAATGTGACTTATTTCCAAGCAAACATGTTTAGGATTGGGCTGCATGTTCCACTGTGTCAGGGCTGACTTCTAGCCATTCTATGATACATCACTGCTGTGAAAAACAGCATGACATTTTGTCACATTTGGCTCTAACTTTCCAGCAGCTCTAAGAAAGTAGAAAAAAAGCCGATAGCAGGTTTGTCAACAATTAGGCTTACCAGATCTCCAACTGGGACAGAGTGCTAGACCTTTAGGAGAAGGAATGTGGACAGGTGTAGCTTGTTAAGCCTTAGAGCACAATCCTAGCCATGTCTACTCAGAAGCAAGTGCCATTGTGTTCAGTGGGGCTTACTTCTGTGTAGACATGCCTAGGATTGTGCTCTAGGGCTTAACAAGCTACACCTGCCCACATTCCTTCTCCTAAAGGTCTAGCACTCTGTCCCGGTTGGAGATCTGGTAAGCCTATCAACAATTGTTTAACTTTGCATGGAAGGAAAACAATTCTCAGTGGCCTTCCGCAAATACTTGTACAAGAGTTCATGTGGTGCTATAAGAGCTGGGTATCATGCTTGTGCAAGAGGGTAGAAGAATGTCTTTGGACTTAGTATCACGTTTCTTGTGCAGTGTTGTATAACATCCCTTCTTTGAGCAGACGATGCCTTGTACATGTAGAAGGACACATCTCATTCAGTCTTATGTTCCTGCCTGATCAAAGTTTTTTGTCTATTTACTTTATATTATTTGTATGGAATGTGACTTTGACTTGGAATGCCCAGAGTTCTAATTCATATGGACAAAGTCTCTGTGAGTTCAGCAGGACACTTTTAGACAAATGTCAAATCCAAGCATGCCCAAGGGGCATGACTGTGTTGGCCCCTGGGGACCCGGGGTGTGTGTGTGTGTGTGTGTGTGTGTGTGTGTGTGTGTGTGTGTGTGTGTGTGTGTGTGAGAGAGAGAGAGAGAGAGAGAGAGAGAGAGAGAGAGAGAGTGAGTGAACGAACACAGGCTATCCAGCTATTTAGTTCCTTCTATACCCAGGTACATTGTGTTCCGTTGTAGAATACCTGAACAGGACTAATGACTACAGCCAATAACAACAAGCACATTAACTAAACCTAAGTGACATGCATTACATTACGTAGTCAAAAGGTACAGACAGAACTCAACAGTAATCACTGAACCTTTACTCAGAAATACAAAAGGCCCAGGAATTCAGCTCTACTAATGAAAGATTACTAAAAAAAACAAGGCTAGAAGAAGTCCAGTTGCCTGGTTACCTGAACATCAGGACTGTTACTAGTTCAAACAGCCTTGCAGCGCAATCCTGTGTAACCTTGCACAGGTGTAACAGCAGATGCACTGGTGTAAGTTACATTGGTGCAAAGTTACTGTTACATCGGTGCAAAGTTACACAGGATTATTTATTTATTTTATTTTATTTACAGTATTTTTATCCCACCTTTCTCCCCGAAGGGACCCAAGGCGGCTTACAATAGAAAAAAAAATACAAAAAATACAATATAAAAATAATCACATTTTAAAACAGTAAAAACAATTAATGACAATTAATAAAAACAATATCTAAAAATCGATTAAAAAGATCATGGCAACAGTCACAACAGGAGCATAAAAACAGCAGCACCCCCACCTGTACCAGTGAGATGTTAAAAAAGGCAAGGGCTCAGAAGGCTTCTTGGAACAAGAAGGGTTTTAGGCCTCGCCGGAAAGTGTCCAAGGAGGGAAGAGTTCGTAAATCAAAGGAGAGGGAATTCCATAAGGTTGGTGCCACTACTGAGAAGGCCCCGTTTCTGGCGGCCGCCCCTCGCACCTCCCTGGGGGACGGCACCCGCAAAATGGCCTTCTTTGATGACCTAAGGAGACGAGCCGGACTATATAGAAGTAGGCGGTCTCTCAAATATCCTGGCCCCAAGCCGTATAGGGCTTTAAAGGTCAAAACCAGCACTTTGAGTTGGGCCTGGAAACGAATCGGCAGCCAGTGCAGCCGTCGGAGGAGCGGCCCGACGGAGTCGAACCACCTACCTCCAGTGACCACACGGGCCGCCGCATTCTGCACTAATTGCAGTTTCCGAACCATCTTCAAAGGCAGCCCCACATAGAGCGTGTTACAATAATCTAGTCACGATGTCACCGTGGCATGGATCACCGTGGTCAGGATGCGTGGTCAGGATGTGCTGTAAATCAGTTTACTCAAAAGTAAATCTCACTGAGCTCAGGGGGCTTGCTCCCCAATAAGTGTTCTTAGGATTGTAGCTATATTGCACTGATTTTCTTATATTCACTTTACTCACATGTGAGGATTTTACCACTGTCATTCATGCAGGATTTTTGCAGGATAGGAAGGTATTTGTCTGAAAACACCCACATGTTAACATTTACCATGTCAGAAAAAAGCCTAGCTCCCAAGCCTTGTAATTTTCACATGCAGACAATTTCAGCCAAATACCTCACTTTGCACAACTGAGGTAGAACTGAAAGAACAGCTTGTGAGAACTGCCTCTATTTAAAATTTTTGAGTTAAATTAACAGAATTACTTGTGATCTTAGACCTACTTTTGACATCTGTTTACTGAATAATAGCACAGGACAACCAAGGGTTAAAAAGTGAAGAAACAACCACTGAGAAGACGTTTAGTAGCCCTAGTGTCTGGCATGGCATCTTCCATTTCTAACACACACACACACACACACACACACACACACACACACACACACACACACACACACACACACACCTCTCTCTCTGGTTTAATACCCAAACAGGCTGAGTTTGAAAATGGAATCATGCTGGATTATAAATGAAATGCACATTAAAATATTTAATGTATCTATTATGGTGAGAGTATCAGATCTCTAGAGTCAACTGTGGGCAAATATTTTCATCCATCAAACACTTGGGGCTTAGTGTTCAAAACCCAAGTTCATATCTGGCATTTAAAATCAAGTGGCCTCATTTGCACCAACCTCTCTTACTCTGGTTTCTCTGTATCCCTGAGTTTGCATTCATATTAAACTTCTTGTACATTTATAAAACAGTGCAAAACAAATACAGTACCATGTCCTCTCGAGAGATCACTTTTGACTAGAGACACCAACAATGAGGCATCTTTTTAATCCAACTGATTCTATTTTATAACAAGACATTTAGCATTCTAAACATTAGAATGTCTCTTCTGTAGAGGCGCTGCAATGTGGCTCTCCTATGTTTTTATCCCAACCAGCAAAATGAATTTCCTTTGTGAGAGGAATTCTGGATAGCGGCTTTCAATACAGGAACACAGAGCTGCACCCTATTCATTTCAAAAGGAGCCCCCATTCACCTGTTCAGCCAGGGCAGCACGTCAATGCCATGACGGAAGAGTTGCACAAGCCCCTCCCCTTTCCCACACAGATAGCCTACAGTATGAACCAAGCCTTTAGTATAGTGCACAATTGCGCAATGTCTCCCTCTCAAAAAAGGGAGAAACGAAACATGCAAATATGGATGATCGCGCACTTATGCGGAGGATCCAGTTCACACTGAATGCTATCTGCAGGGTAGAAGGGATAGACTATTTTAGCATAGCCCCCTGCTTAATGTTGAAACCAGGATAGAAACGTCAAACAAATAGTCCAGGGCAGTCAAGGGGTTAACTAGCCTCTTCCTGTCATAGGGTCAAACAAGACATGTGTCTAATTGTGCAGTGATGCCAGATAGAGGGTTAGTTTTCTTTTTAAACATCAAGAAGGGCTTTATTACTTTGCCCCTACCAATGGTCTGATCCTAATTGCAGCCACCACCACCACCCCACATGCTGGTTTTTTTGTTGGAAAAAAATTCCATTGTTGCCCATCTAGTTTGGCCCATCTAGTCCAGATTAGAGATGTTGCCGAGATGCCTACTTCTCAAATCAGAAATACGAGTCTTGGGGCTCATGCTGCTTGCCTCAACTATGAGGCAACAGCTCCAGCAGCAACTTTTTATTATATATCTACACACACATATATTATATATCTAGTACAATACCTAGTCCTCCGGCATGTGCATCAATAAGCGACGCAGCTACTGCAATCCCTTCAGAAAGGCCAAGGTCCTTTGCAGCCTCTGGCATCAGCCCATTTCCAACTGGAGCTCCCGGGGCCAGAAATTCTTTTCCTGAGCAAACACAAGAAAAAAAAATCAGACAGCCATCAGTTGAAGACAAATGCTAAATTTGCTACATACCGTATTGTACATAATCAGTTCAGCATTCTATGGCCTTTAAAGCTAGTCTCCTATGTACGAAGAAGCTTTCACATGAATTCTCTAACATCCGGGCCAAACTGATCTAGGCTTCAGATACAACAGCCAGCATCGTGAAGATATTGTACATATAAATTAATCAGCACTTTTGACTTTAGACCAAGAAAATACTTTGTACAAGTTGAGAATGATCCTCTGGAGGATATATAATTTTATTTTATTTTCATTACAAGTTTATCTTGCCTTCTTCCAAAGAGCTCATGATTGTTGCCCGGCTTGGGGCCAGGATATTTGAGAGACCGCCTTCTTCTTTTTTTTTTTTACATATATATTTATATTTTATTGATATATTAAAACATAAAAACAATACATATTTCATAAAGTTATAGCAAGCGCGAAGCAATACATCCTACTAGCATACTATTCACTATTTTCTACATATAATTTCCAACTAAGCCAAAATAACACCCACATTCTATTCATTAAATCCGCATATCATCACATCATTCCTCTCTTTCTCTCTTAAAAAGTCAATAAATGGTTTCCAATTATTCACGAAAAAGTTAACTGACTTTTCCTTAATTAAAACTGTAAGTTTATCCATTTCAGCATAGTCCAAAACTTTCAGCCACCAATCTTCCAGCGAAGGTATCTCCGAATTCTTCCAATATTGTGCATATAGAATTCTTGTCGCAGCTATCATATATAAAAACAAAGTTTGAAATTTTTCGCCTACATGATCCTCCCACATACCCAACAAAAATGTTTCCGGTTTCATTTGAACCTTAATCTTTAAAATCAACTCAATCTGTTTATGAATCTGAGTCCAGTACTTCTTTGCTTGGGGGCATGTCCACCACATACGGTAAAAAGTTCCTTCTTGCTTTTTACATTTCCAACATCTATTCGTCACCTCTCATACATTTTTGCTTGGGGTTATATACCATCTATATATCATTTTATACATATTTTCTTTAATATTAACATTTAACGTAAATTTCAACTGTTTTAACCATAGTTGTTCCCATTGGTCCATTAAAATAACATGACCTACATTTTTCGCCCAATGAATCGTACATTCTTTAACCTGTTCTTCTTCTGTCTCAAACTTCAAAAGCAATTTATACATTTTTGAAATTATCTGGTCTTCAGATTTTAATTGTACCTCCAATATTGATTCTTCTTCTACAAATCCATATGCCTTCTTGTCCACTTTAAATCTCTCCAAAATTTGAACATATACAAACCATTGGCAATTAAAGTCTTCTTCCATTAGTTTTTCTCTTGACTTCATTGTACAGTCTCCTTGTGAAAAAATTAATAAATTTCTGTATAGTAGTCCTTTCTCTTTTGGCACGCTACTTCCACCAAAGTGTGCTTCATATGGTGCAACCCATAATGGTACTTTCTCATAAAACCTCATTTTATATCTATTCCAAATTCTCCATAATGCATGTCTAACATAATGATTTTTAAATTCTAAATTTGCTTTCACTTTATCATACCACAAATACCCATGCCAACCAAATCTCAAGTCAGAGCCTTCTAACTCCAATAATCTTCTATTTTGTAAATACACCCACTCTTTCAACCACACAAAACAACATGCTGCATAATATACTTTCAGATCCGGTAGTCCTAATCCTCCTCTCTCTTTTGCATCTTGAAGAATCTTATATTTCACCCTTGGTTTTTTCCCTTGCCAAATAAATTTAGAAATGTCTTTCTGCCATTCTTTAAATGGTGCATCAGATATAATCACTGGTATCGTTTGAAATAAAAACATAATTTTTGGCAATATATTCATCTTAATCACCGATATCCTTCCTAGTAAAGACAATTTCAATCTTTCCCATCTTAACAGATCTTTCTTAATTTCATTCCATACTTTAACATAATTATTTTGATATAATGTACAATTCATACTCGTCAATACAATTCCGAGATATTTAACTTTTTTTTCCACCTTAAATCCCGTTTTATTCATCAGTTTCAGTTGATCTTGAATCTTCATATTTTTAGTCACTATTTTTGTCTTCTGTTTATTAACTTTAAATCCTGCAAGAGATCCAAATTCTTTTAATTTACTCTTCAACAACTCTATATCTTTTAACGGATTTTCCAGCATTAGTACCAAGTCGTCCGCAAAGGCTCTTAACTTGAATGTTTCTTTCTTAATCTTCACACCATGTATTCTTTCATCTTGTCTAATATTTCTATTCAAAACTTCTAACACCAATATAAACAGCAATGGTGATAACGGACATCCTTGTTGCGTACCTTTTTGAATTTCAAATGTCTTAGTCAGCTCACCATTCACTAATGCTCTTGCAGTTTGTGTCACATAAATTGAATTTATCCATTTATTGAAGTTTTCCCCGAAGTCCATTTCTTGTAAAACTTCTAATAAAAAAGACCAGTTCAAATTATCAAAAGCTTTTTCAGCATCTATAAATATTAATGCTAATTGCTTATCTATACGTTTGTCAAAATGTTCCAACATATCTAGAACAATTCTTACATTCTCCCTCAAATGTCTTTTTGGTAGAAAACCACATTGATCTACATGTATAAATTTTTGCAACATCTTCTTCATTCTCTCCGCTAAAATTGATGTAAATAGCTTATAATCATTGTTAAGCAAAGATATAGGTCTATAGTTCTTTATACTACTTAAATCTTGTCCTTCTTTTGGTATCAAAGTTATGTTCGCCTCTTTCCATGAATCTGGCATTTTTCTATTTTGTAAGATATCATTCATTGTCTGTTGTAATGGAATACTTATTACATCTTCTAGACATTTATAGAATCTCCCAGTCAAACCATCTGGACCTGGTGCCTTATTCAGCTTAACTCTCTTTATCGCATCTGCCACTTCTCTAGGCATGATCCTTTCATTTAAAATTAATTTCTGATCTTCCAAAACTTTTGGTAAATTTTGCTTTACCAAATATTCCTTTACTTTTGCTGGTTCTACCTTCTGTCTTTTATATAAATTTGTATAATAATTTACAATTAATTTTTGTATATCTTCCTGTTCTGTATATATTTTCTCTGTCTCTTGTAACTTAGAAATAATTCTTTTCTCGCTCTCTTTCCTCAGTTTATAAGCTAAAACATTTCCTGGTTTATTAGCATGTTCAAAATACCTTTGTTTCGCATACTTCATTTTAATTTCTATTTCTTTTGTTATCATCAATGATAGTTGACTCTGTAAAATTTTAATTTGTTGTAAAACGTTTTTGTCACCAGGTGTCCTCCTCAAATCTTGTTCTTTCTTCTTCATCTCTTCTTCAATCTTTTGAAACTTAATTTGTCTCTTTTTAGTTCTGCATTTTTTTGTATAAAATATCCTCTTATAAATGCTTTACTTGCATCCCAAACCATTCTTACTTCTGTTCCTTTATTCATATTTAACTCAAAAAAGTCTTTTAGTTTACTCTTAGCTTCTTCTATTATCTCTTCTTTCTGTAATAACAGTTCATTCAGTCTCCATCTATAAGTTTTAATTTTCTTCCTTATGGCCAGCGATATCGGATTATGATCTGAAATAGATTTTGTTAAAATCTCTGCTTTGGAAGTTCTAACAGCTATATCCTTTGACACCCAAAACATATCAATTCTTGAACTTGATCCATGTCTCTCTGAATAATGTGTGAACTCCTTAGAGCTCCCATTTTTCTGTCTCCATATGTCCAAGACCCCTAAAGTCTCCACCATTTCAAAAAAACTTTTAGGTAATTTCCCTTGATTGTGCTTTATTTCTTTTTCGGAACCTTTATCACTCAGCGGAGAGACAACTCCATTCCAATCGCCCAACAAGCAAAAACTACTATAAGAATAATTTGCCAACAAATCCATCAAATATCTAAAAAAATCCCCTTTTTGTTGATGTGGTGTATACACCCCCAATATTAACGTTTTTATCCCATCTAGTGTTACTTCCACTGCCACCCCTCTTCCTTTGTCATCTGCAAATATTAATTCTGGCTTCAAATATTTTTTAACATATAAAACCACCCCATTCTTCTTCTTGATGTTGGTTGAAAAAATTCTTCTCCCAAATTTTTCTGAATCAAAAATTTTGTATCTCCCTTTTTTATATGGGTTTCTTGAAGGCATATCACATCTTGATTAAGTTTTTTCAAATAATGGAATACTCTTTCTTTTTTGCGGAGCATTAGCTCCATTAATATTCCATGATAAAAATTTGTAATCCATCTTTATTGTTCACAGCTTGCCATTGCACTGTCCATCCCTTCATCTTCTTCTTCTTCTCTTCCATCCTTGAATCTTCTCAGGAACTCTTTTGCTTTCTGGATTGTATCCAATCTATAGGTTTTTCCATGAAGTTTAACAGTCACACCTTCTAATTTTCCCCACCTAAAGACAATCTTCTGTTTCTTCAGCTCCTCCACCAGGAATGCATAACTTTTCCTTTTCTGCAAAATTCTCAGCGGAATCTCCTTTAGGACAATGATGTGCGCTCCTTCTACCTTGAGTCGTGATTTAGCATGTTGCTGTAGAACTTTATCTCTTGTTCGTTGCCTCACAAAATGCACCAAGATATCTCTTGGCACTTTCTTTACTACTGCATATCTTGTATTAATTCTATATGCCTTATCCAAATCCAGATCCAATTCATCTCGTTCTATTTGTAGAAATTCTGACAGAATGTGTAACATTCTATCTCTTGTATCTTCTGCTTGTTGTTCTGGAATTGCACGAAACCGCAGGAAGCTCTGTTTTCTCTCTTGTTCAGCCAGCGCCAACAAATCTTGAATCTTGCAGCTCTCCATTTCAAAATGCATCACTTTATCTTCCTGGGTTTTCATCTTGATATTTATCTCTTGCAGATCACCTTTTATTTCTTTCACAGCTACATCTAGCTGGTATAGTTCTTGTTTCAGCTCCACCTTCATCTTTTGAAATTCTTCCTGCAAAGTTCCCAATTTTGCATCGAATTTATGTTCCCATCTTTTAAAACATTCTTCCAGTGTTTCCGCTGGTCTTTCTGTTCCAAGCGACTTTGGAGGTGATTTTTTTTCTAATGTATTCACTCTTCTTCTTGTAGCTATATTTCTAATTTTCACCAAATGGCACTCTTTCACTTACTCAGTTCAACTTCTTTTCCTTCTCTTTGAAACCAAAAACAAAAACTCAACTTCTTAAAATGTGTGCAGGCGGCAAATACCAACCAACATAATTATTTTTCAATCTTTTTTCAATCATGATTATTATTATTATTATTTAAAGAATTTGTACCCCGCCTTTCTCCCGAGGGCACTCAAGGCGGCTTCCAACACATTAAAATACATATATACACATTTAAAAATTAATTAAAACAATTTAAGTTAAAATAAACAACCCCAGTGGGTCACCTGCATTTACATATGTTAAAGCCGTTTGTTAAAAAGGTCAGCCCACCATGTCAGACATCAAACACTGTCCTAAATAAAAACGTCTTAAGGCTCCGCCGAAAGGTCTCTAAATAGGGAGTCGTTCTTAATTCCAAGGGGAGGGAATTCCACAGTTGGGGCGCCACAGCCGAGAAGGCCCTATTCCGTGCCGCCATCCCCCTCACTTCTGAATGGCGGCACGGTTAACAGGGCTCCCCCTGATGACCTCAGAGTACGGGTCAGATTATAAGGAAGGAGGCGGTCCCTCAAATACCCTGGACCCGAGCCGTTAAATGATGACCTTCTGCCCGGAAGGAATTGTTTGTCCGTCTTTGTACAGTTCCGAACCGCAGGAATTCAAAACAAACAATTCAAAAGCAAAACAAGACTCTTTCTCTCATTAAAACAGTTTATGGATATCTCCCCAAAATGTTTCTTCACTACTTCAATCTTCCGTAAGTACCAACAAGTTACTTAGTATTTTCGCTTAATATTTTCACTGTAGTATATTATCTTCCTTCCAAAATATATCCTTTTCACAACAAATCTTCTATTCTTAAATTAACTCGTTATCTTAGCTTATTTCTTCAATTCTTACTGCAGTTCCTCGCCACTTGCATAAGCAAAGCAAAAGTATAAGCGGGAGGGGACTTGGCTTACATTCCGGCTGATTTTTGAGCTCGTTGTTGATCCGTTTCTTCCACGCTCAAACCAAAACAAACTCGAAAAGCCTACGCTCTCCGAGAAAGTAATGGGAGCGATCCGAAGATATGTGGTTTATCTCATCGCACACCCTTTTAATCCAGGGGTAAAGTAATTAAGTCCATCAGACGTGCTCCGTCGGTATAGAGCAACCGACAAAGCTGTCAGCCAGCCATTCCTCTCCAACCGGAAGTCTGAGAGACCGCCTTCTTCTATATACTCCGGCTCGTCTCCTTAGATCATCAGAGAAGGCACTTTTGCGGGTGCCGTCCCCCAGGGAGGTGCGAGGGGCGGCCGCCAGAAACACGGCCTTCTCAGTAGCGGCACCAACCTTATGGAATTCCCTCTCCTTTGATTTACAAACTCTTCCCTCCTTGGACACTTTCCGGCGAGGCCTAAAAACCTTCTTGTTCCAAGAAGCCTTCTGAGCCCTTGCCTTTTTTAACATCTCACTGGTACAGGTGGGGGTGCTGCTGTTTTTATGCTCCTGTTGTGACTGTTGCCATGATCTTTTTAATCGATTTTTAGATATTGTTTTTATTAATTGTCATTAATTGTTTTTACTGTTTTAAAATGTGATTATTTTTATCTTGTATTTTTTGTATTTTTTTTTCTATTGTAAGCCGCCTTGGGTCCCTTCGGGGAGAAAGGCAGCATAAAAATACTGTAAATAAATAAATAAATTAATAAATAAATAGCCCGTCTACTTTATTTTGACAAATCTGTGAAGCAGCTGATGCCAACAGTGATTTAGCTCAAAGTCACCCAGTGAACTTTCATAGATGAGTGGGAATTTGAACACAGGTCTTGGAGTATGACTCTAGCCACTACACTACATGACCTCTCAGTAAACACTAGGTGGGGCCTGGGCCCAAGAGGTAAAAAAAAGTCCTTGTTACAGTACAGTATATATCAGATGTATTTTGATACACAAACATAGCAACATGCAATATAAGTTTGCAAGTCTGCAATTCTATGCACACATCTTGGAGTAAGTACCATTGAATTCGACAGGACTTACCATAGTTCTGAATAGACATGGCTAGGATTGTGCACAGAGGCGTCACTGTAGCGTGGCCCGCGGGGCCAAGGGCCCCAGGGTGACGCGCGCATCACCTCCCCTGAGCGTGTCACCAGGAGGCTCCGCACGTCACCTGGGAGGCTCCGAGGCAGGGAGAAGGCCTCGGACCGTCCTCCCGGGCCTGCACTCCTGGGCCTTCTGACGAAGGCCCGCTGCGCGAACGTTATTTATAACGTGTTTAGCGCATGTGCAGACCGTTCCTGAGGGAAAAGGGCTGCCCTTTTCCCTCAGGAACGGTCTGCACATGCGCTGCAGCGGGCCTTCCTTAGAAGGCCCAGGACAGCCGGCCGGGGAAGACGTCCCCGAGCTGGCCGCAACGATTGAGGGAGCGCCCGGAGCGGCGCCTGTCAGGCGACCCCCCCCCCAAATCGTGGCGCGGCCATAGGCCACGCCGAAGATTACTAAAGGGGGTGTGTCCCGGGGGAGGGGTCACTAGGGTGACGCGCGCGCCCGGCCCTGGGGCAGCGCGCACCCTAGTGACGTCTCTGATTGTGCAGCAAGAAAGGTTATGACAAGAAATGTCAGAAACATAATAGCGTTAATGAGCATCACCTCCACAAAAGAAGTTCTACTTATTTTATTGTCTGCTGAAAAGTTCTGCAATTCACGGGTGCTGTACAATGAAGGTCCTCAAAATTAAATGTGATGAAGTTGTGAAAGAAATACTCAGCTAACTGCTCCAGGGTTTATTCTTTTTTTTTTAAAGCAAGTGTTCACATCTTATCAAAGATCAACCATTATTCAAATATATAAAGCTTTTCTTTTCTTCGTAATTTGACAAATCCACTGTTGCACAAGCACGAGCCAGACTGTCTTGCAAGGTAATTTATCACTCATGAACATAGATTACTCAGTTAAATAAGCTTTCACTCGCTTTTATTCTTGGATTCTTCCTCCAACAACAACAAAAGTTGCTAATTCTCCATAAGTGACATAAAACACATACAGTATCAAACTAGGCCTCAGGAAAAAGTATCTAAACCATTTCTGTCCTCAACCGTTTTGATTAGTCTGTCATAATCAAAGGTGTAACAAATACAGTGTACCATTCAGGAGACGTCTGTAGGGCAAAGAAGAATACGCTATAAAAGGATGCCTCTGGTTTATACGGTTGTACAAATAATTTCACAGTGCTTCTACAATATGGGTATCTAAAAATAATCTTCATTTGGCTATACAATAATTTGAAAGGAAAGAGCTTGCTGTTTCACATTCAAACAGCTGTTGGAGAAAAACAGAGCCCTTCTTATTGCAGCAGAACCTTCTATATTCCACAGCAGACATCCCATTTTTAGAAGAGGATTTTTCCCCCTGTGAAGTGAGGAGCACGTTTACCAAAGGAAAAAGCTGTCTGAAACCTTTCCTTCCCTTTTATCCTTTCTTAAAGACCAGAGCTGGAATTTGCTGTGCTCGTGTTTTGTTTAAAGAAATTTATGTGGTACCAATGACCCACCACCTTTCCGGGCAGTTGCCACAGTAACCACTATTTACCAGACGTAACATGAGGCGGACAACAATACCTCTTTAGTCAACTTTCCTAAGTCAATTGTAGGGTGCAAAGTTGTACTAATATTTAATAGAACCAGACATTTTAGTACTCGCTAGTCTTTGAAAACAACAAAAGCTAAGCCCAGCAAGAGAGTCCAGCTGACTCAGCTATGACACACTCATTCAAAAGTAGCTTTTAACCTGCGCAGAAGAACCAGTTGTGCTTTATGTGAAATTGTAATTGCCTACATTTCAAAAGTGAAGAAAAATTCAATAGGCATGACAGGGAGAGTAATTCCCTTTCTTAACTCATGTGGAATCAGGGATAAACGAAACAAATTCATCTTCATAGAAACCCCACTTAAATGTACTGTAAACAATTTGACAGAAAATTTCTCTTTGGTACTACACCACCTGTTGTCTACCCAGTAAACTCTGTGGACAAAAACTAGGAAGCTGAAGAAATAGTATAAATGATAGGAGAATATAGTTATGTAATAGTTGTCCACAATTACAGGCAGGGGTGTACGTGCCACCCTCACTAACGGCAGCATGTGATGCAGACAGTATGGGTGTACTCCATACATGTGTATGCTTGACTGTATGAGCATGGAAAGATTATGTCAATGGAACAATTCATGGAACTGCATTTAACGAATTGACAGATAACAGCATTTCCCTGACTACTTATGTAACTCTACAGTAGGCTGAGGGCTAGTTCACATCCACATGATCGAAACGTGCATCCCCTTCACCATTATGTGTTTATAATCTACTGAATCCTTCTAAAAATTAGACATATACTCATACAACTATATACAGGCACCTCTCAATTAATACAGTCTTGATTTATACATTTTCAAAACAGCACATTTATACATTTTCAAAACAGCACGATTTACAAATACCAGAAGTCTAATTTACACTGGCACTTTTTTGAAATAATGCAGTCAATTAGCTGCTAATTAGTTGCTGGTGAGCAACCTCATTAGACGTAACCCCCGCATAAATTGAGAGGTACCTGTACATGCCTGTGTTAGCTGTCTCCTCATACATGTGGCAAAGAGATGCATGTCCCAGCCATGAGGATGCAAATCAGCCTTTGGTTCACTATAGAGTAAAATAAAGTACTGTAATAAAAAAAAATGCTGTCGTGTCAATTAAATACTGTTCAGCAAAGTACAAAGGAAATGCAAGAAACTGATAGAACACCTGTGGACAAAAACTAGGAGGAGGAGAAACCATCACACTTAACCCTGAGGCAAAATCCTATAAAGGTATTTGTGGTATACCAGACTGCAAGAACAGCCTGCATCAATCCAGTGTGTATACACTGTAACACTTCTACAGTGAACTAAAAATGAAACTGAAAGTATAAAAAATTAAGTCTTGCTCTTCACTCTAAACAGGAAGGGGAAGTTTATACTGTCATAATTTTAGCTTTAAAATATCACTGAATGCTACAGGGGGAAATATTACATCCATATTTATAAGAAAATAAATGAGTGCCACGACGGTAGTTTGTAATCAAATATGTTCTATACAGATTAAGCAGCCTGTCCATTCTGTAGGGCGATATTATTTTGGTATAGTTTCCCTGCATCAAAAAATACAGACATAACCTTCTTAATCTTAGCCAATCTAAATGGATGAATTTTTCCACCAATGTGCCTCAGGGACTTCACTCGTCATGTCAGTCCTCCTTTTGGCATATGTCAGAAATATGACCTATGACGTGTTATTGATGACACACAAGCTTACAGAAGTACTGCCTGGAGACATCACAGAATGCTTTCAAGCAAGGTGCCAATGACACTCTCTTTGCCACCATGTAATTCATGTAAGGGGAAAACAGCATGAAGTCAAACAAATGCAATGACTTCAAAAGCACTACTTATGAAATCCATGGATGCCCGAAGAAGACATAGTAGGAAAAAATCCTCCAATTCAAACCTTTTGAAAACATACTTGCAAGTCAATCTCACAGTAAATTGCAAGTGCCAGGGCCTTAAGGTACTTAAACCTTTTTATTTTTTAATAATTGCCTGCTACTTGTTAGGGGCTTTCACACATGAATCTCCATTTTCATGAATACATTAGCCAGGATTGGTGGGAATACAAATTTAGGGCCCAATCCTAAGGGCACGCTATGCCAGCATAATGCGCATTCTGCTGGCATAATGTGCTTTCCGGTTCGCTGGCGAGCATGGCCTGGCCACCACCGAAAGCAGCGAGTGGCCGGGTCTGCGTGGCAACAGACCACGGACATCCACTGCCTCAGGAAAGGCCATGTATGGGGTCGGAGGAAGGTGGAGGGAGGGCGGAACAGGACGGGAGTGGGTGACAACTGGGGTGTGGAGAAGGGCGGATGAGGTTCGGGAAGGGGGTGGGTTCAGCAGCAGCACCCGCCAAATCCTGACCCCCATCCCGGGCCTCATCCACCTTCATGGGTCAATGTGGACTTGCACCAGAAATTTGAGTTGACCCAGATCTCAGTTGGCCCACCAGGAGCTTACCCTGGGGCAGGGGCAAGGGCAAGGGCAAGGGAACAAACACCAGAACCAGGAAACATGCACTAAAACTGAGTGGAGGAAGAGTTAGAACAGACAAAATAAAATATTTCTTCACCCAGCGTGTAATTAATCTGTAGAACTCCTTGCCAGAGAATCTGGTGATGGCACCTGGTCTAGATGCCTTTAAAAGGGGATTGGATAGATTCATGGAGGAAAAGTCCATCATAAGTTACAAGCCATAAGCAACCTCCTGGTTTTAGAAGGAGGTTATCTCTGTATGCCAGGTGCAAGGGAGAGGCAACAGGATACAGGTATCTTGTTGACTTGTGTGCTCCTTGAGGCTAGCGTAGGAATGGGGGGGGCGGGGGTGGTCCGCCCCTGGGCAGCAGGGGGCATCACTCACCCCCACTTGCTGCAGCAGCTCCATTAGCACCATTTTTTCTTTTCTTTTCTTGGACCTCAGCAGCGAGTCCTGTAGCGCCACTGCTGAGGCTACACGTGGCTGGGGGAGGCGTTTTCGGCCTTCCCGCCCACCCCTGGGGCCGTTTCCGGGCCTCTGACAGGCCGGGTGATGTCACCCTGGGGGCGTGGCTTCCAGGATATGTCACGCGGTGGGGGCAAAGCCTCCCAGGGGGCATCATTTCAGTTCTGGTAGGGCCTTGCTATGCCCCTGGCTCAGATATCTGGTGGGGCCACAGTGAGATACAGGAAGCTGGACTAGATGGGCCTATGGCCTGATCCAGCAGGGCTCTTCTTATGTTGCCTTATCCCTAAGAGGCCTCTAGAGCAGGGGTTCTCAACCTTTGGGGGCCCACGTACCCCCAAAGCAGGCCTCCAAAGGTTGGCATACCCCCAGACCCTCCGGTCCAGCATACCCCCCAAAAAATCCCCCATACCCCCCAAAAAACTGGGATTTTTTACCTGCAGCGAGGCCAAGCACGTTCTCCCACTCACGCCGCAAGCCGGACGGACATCGCGAGGGCTGTAGCCGTTTTTCTCCGGGTTGCACGCGAGTGCCACAACCCAGGAAAAACAGTTACAGCCCTTGCGATGTTCCTCCGGCTTGCGGCGCAAGCGATAGAGAACCGCTCGGCCGCGGTGCAGGCCAGAAAAACGCCTAAATTCCCCCCCTTGTCGCTGCCCTTACCTTGTCTCCCGGCCGCCTCCATCTTGAAACTCGCGAAAATCTCGTGAGATTCAAGATGGTGGCGGCCAAATCTCGTATGGGCATATGAGGCATGACAGCTACAGCCGCTCATTATCAGATGCTGATCGCAGCAGCTGATAACAGGCAGCGCTTCGCGTACCCCCAGCCTGTGGTCCACGTACTCGTACCACAGGTTGAGAGGACAGAGCTCTAGAGGACAAAGTTCCCCTTCAGTATTCTGCGGATGCTATGTTGGCGCCACTGCATCATCAGGTGGGGATTTGTAGTGGATTGGGCTGCCCATCCTGTGACAGGGAAGCTCAATCGTTTAGAATCATATTCTGGGAAATGTGCAAATTATGTAGATCTGAATACATTTATTTTATTTGAAAAAAATCCAATTATGAAAATCCAATCTGTATTTTCAGACAGCATAAAATACTTGGCATGGTATGTTTGGTTTGGGGTGAGGGTCTTACCTTCACATCTGACTAAGCTTGTAAGTTTGGCTATGAAAGCTACTCCAAGGGCCTGCCTACTCACTTATTTTTTGAAGAGAAATTACATGTGCTATATGTTTCTGGTGCACATGCACCATCTTCAGCATGCAAGGAAACAACTGAGCCTGCTGCACCACATTTGAATGTGGTATCTCCCTGATCACTCAAGTGAATGAGCATCCACCCCTTTCCTTCCAAGCACAATTTTGTCATGGAGGTACTGCATTCAAAGAGACGTACAGTAGCCTAATTAACATGCTATTTTCTTCCCATGGGGACGAGAAGAGAAAGGAGCATGAGAGAGCCCCAAATTCATACCAGTCTGAAATTTTTTTCCCTGGAAAATGAGTGGCCAAGCCCTGCGATTTTTCAAAACAGATGTTTTTTCCTCTCCCAAGTTTTTTTTTAATTTTGAAGACAAATTCCAAAGTAATGGTCCAATCCTATTCAGACACTGCACCAACACTAGTGTGACTGCCGTATCCTAAGCCCACCCACTAAGGAGGAGGAGGAAGAGGAGAAACAGCAGAGCCCCAGCCATGCTATGCCATCATAGCCCATCCAACCACCCTGCCAGTGACCCTGACAACTGTGACGCTGCCCAGAAAGCCACTGCTGTGCAACAGGGGCTGTGCAGCAATGGTCCCGCGACCAAAGGGTGCATGTGCATTGGTTGCCCAGTTCCCAGCTAATGCTGGGAAGACGCCCTCAAGATCCACCCATCAGACTGCACAAGGTGAGATTTTCTGGCGTTTTTCTCTTTTCCGTTGCTCCTTATGGATTTATTCCTTCTTACACCAGCTCTGTCATTGGCACAGCATGTTTCCAGCATTGGGAGTACTATGCCCATTGTCTGAAAGAGTTAGGACTTGGTGTGGGCAACTCCCCCTCATCCTGCCCACTTTGTGCCGTGATCTCCTCCGCGTTTTGGCCTCTCTGCCAACAGAGTTGTGTCAGCATCCTAGTTATGATGTCGCAGTGTTGTGCCATCGTGATACCAGAATTTGGGGCCCGACTGCTGGTGGATGGACCTCTGCACAAGCGGGGCCATCGTTGCACCGGCATATGTGGAGATATATGCCAGCATATTTCCAAGGATAGGATTGGGCTGTAAATCTGAAAGCATATGATTCCATCACAAATTCAGGGACAGATTTATAAAAAATCTTTATGCTGCATCAGCTTTTAAAATATGGAGTATTGACAACCTCAGAAACAGCTACATCATTTCTGCAGTATCTTCTACTTGGAAAGAAATGCACATTGCTTTAGAAAAAAAATGGAAATGCGTAAAGCACTGCTATTCGGTGAAAAATCATTATTTGGTCCCTTAAGTAGCCCCTTAAGTAAGGGGAATGAGGATGAAAATGTATCAGGCTATTTAAAAAAAACCAACAGATTGCACACTTCAGTACCTAAAAGGTCTATAGTTCATGAAAATTTAAAATAATTGTTGATGCCTGTGCTTTATAATGCCACGACACTCCTTGTTTTCACCAGAAAACATAAATGTGAGAGTTTGCTGAACGGTAGGATTCCCCCCCTCCCACATGAACCACCTTTTTCTACTACATGTACTAGGTTTGTAGTGGGCATACTGATGGAATCAATAAAGTTCACAGCAATTCAAGGTTCAGATCAGATCTATACCCTTAAGTATGTCATTAGTAAATTCATGACATAAAAGAAAAGACCACAATCGACATGGATTGCTGCAACCCTGAAAGGTTAATCCACCCTGGGAAGCATAAAAGGTCAGGTCTGAAGTTTGGTATTTTTGTAGTTCAGTTCCCACACCTTGATGTGGCAAAGATTCACTGGAGATTATGTAGGTAGTAAGAAAGAGGGGTTCTGAATCATCAAGAATCTCTCACCTCAACTATAGAAACCAAGTGTGGGTTTTACATAAAATTATTACCAATACTCTAGTTACTTTTTCTTCTAGACTTTCAAAATATCCATTGTTTCAAAACACATATACCTGCATTACTTTTAAATTGCCAATTTCTCATAAATGTTTCGTGCATCCTGTATTTTCCTCTTTTAAACAAAAAGTTAACTTTTTAAAAAAAAACAAACCTATTTTGAAACAGTACTAGGTTTTTTTCCTGTAATCTCTTCTCATGGTTAATATAATTTAGACACATTTATAGGAATGGATAAAGTAGTATCCAAGATATGGATGATCACACACAGATGAGGACATGCAGGGGAGAGGCTGGGGTAAGACAGAGACAAGTGCTGTGCAGAATTTTATGCATGGTGGGGGAGCAAGGAGATCATGCCGCTGACCCTACCTTTGGTTTCCTTGTTTGAAATCCCTTGTGCAAAGGGGCCTACATGTCAATACTTTTGCAAACAGTCATGAAACTGTACATGTAACAGATTTTCTGCATATGTCTTGGAGAACAGTTGGTTGTTCCTTCCACCTCTGAAAATTGAAAGTGGGCTCGAATTATGTCCTTAGCCTTTAGGAGCTAATCAACACAGTGTGCAAGGTCAATTTCTTGTACTCTACAATTTCCTCTACTCATCACAAGATAAACAAAACATACCTTTTAATTGTTAAAACGGGCAGCGCAATCCTCCCTAACTTTAGACTGGTGGAGCACTTGCTCCGCCGGCCTAATGTGTCACAAATGTGCCGTAAAGCACATTTGTGACAACTTGGGAGTAAGCAGCGCTGGCTGGCACCACTCACTCCACCGCAGAACTCACCTAACGCCGGATGCTGCAGGTAAGTTCTGTGCCAGTCAGCGGGAGGGAGGGCAGGGGTGGCGAGGGAGGGAGGCTATTGGCCGCCCTGGGCTGGGAGGAGGTGGGGATATCAGCAGCAATATCCTAAGCCCCTTCCCAGCCCGCGCTAACCTTACGCGGCCTCCCCTTACGCGGCCTCCAGAGCTGGCATGCATCCAAGGAGGACCAAAGGCCCCGGGTAGGCATGTCTACTCAGAAGCAAGCCCCGCTGAACTAAGAGTTCCCCTGCCGTCAGAGGTGATGCCACATAGAGGGACTTCTAATATGGCCCTCAATTCATGGAACTCTCTCCAAAAGGGAGGCTCAGCTAGTGCCCACTCCATATATTCAGCTGCAGATGAGGACTTTTTATTCTCCTACGCTTTCAAACTGTTAATATTACTGTGGTTTTGCAGCTGCAAGATTTACAATAACTGCTTCTTAGGCTTTTTAATTATAGTTTTCCTGTATGGTTTATATTATTATTATTATTATTATGCCATTCTGAAAATATTTATATCTGAGGATGGCAAAGAAAGTAGATGAATGGACAAATAAATAAACAAATAAAGGCAAAATCGTCTCTTATGGCTACAAAATATACAGAAGAGAAAAGGATTCAACTGTTGAGAGAATTTGTACTATCGTTGCATCATGGATTCTAAGAACTACCGGTATCTATATATCTTTCATCCGCAGATCTAAAATGTATCCAAAAAATTAACTATTACATCTCTATCTGAATGTCAGAAAGCTTTATGGATTTAATTACCGACATCACATGATTTCCATTCAGTGGTGCTGCATTAAACCATTACAGAAATTTGTTCAACGTGTCAGATGCTTAAAAATCAAGTGATTAACTTTGAAGAATGGAAGAGTTTTTTTCCCTTTTTTTAAATTCATGCGGCGATATTCTCATTAATGACATGCATGCTTAGGACAGCCATTAAAAGTCCATTAAGTGAACAAGAGAAGTTAAATAAAGCTACCCTGGAACATTTCTGGTAAATGAACATTGTGAACTTTTAATGGAAATCTGCTATAAGTATTGTGCAATTAGCAAGGCTAACATTCTAATTAAATTTAGGCCTCAGGAAAGTTTAAGGCAATACGAAGACAGTGTAACAAGCTAGTGAGTAAGTGCAGTGTGAACCACAAAATATGTTAAGCGCAGCATTTTTTGCTACCATTTTTTTTAATCAGCACTGCAAGTGCAGGAGTGTACCAGACAAAATCAAATCAGAAAAACTGCATATTCTTCTATGCTGGTCTAAACATCTAGTTTGTTTCCAGTGGTTAGTTAAAAAAAATGCTTACGTTTACATTTCAAAAGGGCAGCAAAGCCACACCAGCAGAACACATTGCTCAAACAAACTAAGGAAAAGTATGATATCTTACCAATATTTAGGAAATGTGCCCCGGTTCTTAATCAGAACATAAGAAATGTATACAATTAAATGAGTAATATTTGGGTTCATTTTCAATCCTGCCTAGCAGGACTTAGAGACACAAATAAGGTGCCCGCTGCATCCTAAGCAGGATAGGGTCTGCGCTGGCACAGGCCTCCTCGGGGGTAAAAGGACCCTTTACCCCATGTAGAGCCATGGCCATCCCTAGGGGTCTACTCGAACATGCGTCAGGTATTTTGCTGATGCACATTCGAGCTGCCAGGCTCAGGAAGGGGGATAGGACTTGGTAGAGGAGGCCGCCACCGATTCCTCCCCAAGCCTGGACCCAGCTGACCAATCCTACCCCCCCCCCCGAACGTTTCGTTCTACCCTCCTCTAGCTCTACGCTGCCCAGTGGAGAACTTACCTTCGCTGGTGGGCACAGCTTTGGATATGCGGTGAGAAGAGTGGCATCGGCCTTGGTGCCGGCACTGCCTACTCGCTGGGTGCTGCAAACATGCTTTACGGCACATTTGCGACACCCTAGACCAGCGGAGTAATTACTTCGCCGGTCAAAGAATAGACAGGATTGCGCTGACAATTAAGATCTTTGCTCATTATTCCACTAACTGCATCAAGGAAGAATTTACTCCAGAGAGGTGAGGGGTAACAGGACATAGAGCACATATGCCTGAGCTCACAATTTCGTAACCAATATTAAGAGGGAGTCAGTGTTTCACTTGCACCAGCCCCTGGTGGAATAAAGTAGCAAAAGACGTTCATATCAGTACAGCAACTTTTTCCAGACTGATCCATTTAACCCAGGAAAGGAAGAATTCTGTTGTTGATTTAGGGCGATAAAATTTCAGCATTTGTCGGGACTCCTAGAACTCCATGAATGCTACTTTGAAAAAATGATTTTTATATTAAACTCTCCACAATTCTCAGTTCATTAGCAACATTAATCAATTCCATGAAGGCTGTCTTTTTTTAAAAAAATGTGCCAAACATACAATATAAATGTTTACCTATTTTTGCATATTTATCAGTCACCAGATCGTCTAATCCAATCAGCTTCCAGAAACTATCATCCCAACCATTCTCTGAAGAATACGTCCATTTACACACCACTGTACACAAAGATCTGTTGAGGAAAAAAAGAAACACTTGCATTATATTTTTGTACCAACTCAGGGGTAAAGGTCTTTTCTGTGGGTCACCTTATCTGGGGGATGACCTCTTGGTGCCTAGTTTTAAATATAGGTTTAAGTGCCAGGTTAAGATGTTTTTATTTGCATGGGCTTTTTGAAAGCAATGATGAAGTTTGCTGCTGTTTCTTGTTGCTATTATACTGCCTGTAGAAAATCTTAAGCAGAGGTTCTTGAGGTTTCATTCTCACCTTCAATTCCTTCCTGTTCATGTTCCTTTTATAATCATGAGGACAAAAAGCTGGGTAGAGATAAATGAGATCACTAATCTCTGCTATGGCTATATGGTAGCTATCACTGCAGTAAGCCCACCATTACAAACATACCTACAACTGCTCAGAAATCTGGGGAAACAAGAGGGCATGGTATCCCAAGATTTATCACATGACTTGGGGCTACAGGTGATACGATTTCTTTATGCAGCTGCAGCTACCACGCATAATGGGCAAGACCCTAATAATCAGGCTTACCAGATCGTCACCGGGACGGGAGCGGTCTACCCTTAAGGGGGAGGGGCGTGGGGGGGCCAGAACGCAACGCGTTCTGGCCCCCCCACGCCCCACCCCCTTAAGGGTAGACCACTCCCGTCCCGGCGACGATCTGGTAAGCCTGCTAATAATGAACTGTTCAGTTTCACGGAGAGATTTATACACATGCTTAATCACTAGGGGTTAAACGGCCCAATCCTACCCCCGCCCACCACGGGAACACAAGGTGTGCTTTCCGGCCATGGCAAATGGACTTTCGAAAGCATGCAAAGCTGCATGCTTTTGGAATGCCGGAAGTGAGAATGGAGCGGCCTTGTACAGAGCAGCGCGACATAGAGCAGCTATTGACCCAGGTAATTCGGCAGGGGAAGCAGGATGGGGCAGGGGAAGGCAGAACGAGACAGTGATGGAGGCAGGGAGGAGGGCAGAATGGGTCCAGTAAGGGGGTGGGTTTGGCGGCAGAGGCAAAAGAGCACTTTTGCTGGCACTAGGGTCCAAGTAGACACTTCCACACCACAGAGGCTTACAAATGTTCCCTTACCCAGAGGAGACTTCCAGGATCCCCCCCCCCCGGTTCTGGTGCAGCTTCATCAGCGGGGGGGGGGGAAGCATAGGATTGGACTGAAAAACCACCTAACTTTGGCTGGATCATGCATGCTTTTTTTTAAGTGGCCATTTTTAAGTTACTGAATGGTTACTGAATGGTTAGCTGAATGGCTACTGAATGGTTAGCTTGGCTATAATCTCTGTCCCGTATCTATGGGGAAAATGTAAAACTGAGGCTCTTAGAAGTCCAACTAGACTAGAGTACACACATGCTGCAGAAAATTATACGCATGCAAATTCACATCCTGATTTAAAATGTTAAATATTTATGCAGTTGGTTAAATATTACCATTTCACCATATACTGTATCTACACGCGATATATGGCAAAGTTCTCCTTTCCACTTGGCAAGATAGGACAGATGAACAAATTACTCCGGGGTAAGAGAGCTCAGCACAAGCACATAAGACAGCTGCTAGGACCAGTACTCTGAAACATGCTGACCAAAATCTTTATATACTGTACATTATGAACTAGCTGACTCAAACCGCATTCAAGTGACCTCTGACAAATTCAGCTGAGTCACTGTCATGTGGTTTTATTTAGGTTTACCATAGTCCCAGTTCCGGCCGGGACAATCCTGGTTCAGGAGCCCAAATCCTGGGCACCAGGCCAGTCTCCCTTGTCCCGGCCAGCTGGGACATGCCAAAGTTCTTGTGGGGAGAACTTTGAGAACCACTGGCTCTACGTTGTTACAAGTTATGAAAATCCATTAATATTTCTTAGACACAAGTTTTATAGAGGTAATATGAATCTAGCATTCTCTTTGTTGGTTTTTGCAAATTTCTCTACAAATGAACACAATACAAAGGAGATTATTATTGTGTTTGATAAAAGCCAAATTACTTATATTTATGTAAACATTAATAGATCTTAATCCCTTAGGCAGATGCTTTGATAATGCATTTTACTTAGAATCAGCTGGCATGATTGCAAAGCTACACAAACCCTATATTTCAGCCAATTTGTTCAAAATTCAATAATGTGGCGGTGGCTGTAAGGGTATAATTAACTATGCTAATGCTTATTTATTCATTCCGCATAAGCACCTTCCCCTCCCCTCCCCCAAGAAATTGACTGACATGCCTAATGGCTGTACTGGTTTTGTGTGTGTGTGTGTGTGTGTGTGTGTGTGTGTGTGTGTGTGTGTGTGTGTGTGTGTGTGTGTGTGTGTGTGTGTGTGTGTGTGTGTGTGAGAGAGAGAGAGAGAGAACAGCTGTCTCAGCATCCCATTTGAGCACCTAAAAGCCTTTGCTTGATATGCTAGGAAAATCCCCTGCAGGGATACAGCTGCAGCAAACCCCACACAAGGTAAACCTCTAAGTTCAGAAAACAAATTCCACCAGCTGTGGAAACTGTAGAATGCCAACCAGTTCATTCTCATGTAATGACTTCATTAGGCAATCTAGGAATACTTAGGTTCTTAAACTTCATGTTCAGAGAACCTCCATGTGTACAGTATAGTTAGCGTGCCTCCAAGATGAGATACTGAGGACATGGCCATCTTTCTCCTTCCCTGCTTGTACGTTTTCAGAGACCATCTGGACTGCTCCTGTTGAAACTCATTGAATTAAGGGGACTTGCTCTGCTCCAGCAATGCAGTAATATCCTCCAGGTTTTCTCTTTCAGATTCATACCTTCCACTTGGTTATGCTCTTACATGTAAACAGAGTCCTATTGTCTTCCAGCTAATCCAATTTACTCACAACTCCAACATTTTCACTGTGAATTGGAATGAAAAAATGTTTATTCTTCTCACCCAAACTTTTGGGCATGCTACTGTTTCCCATTAGCCCAAGATGAGTACAAAAATGAGGAAAATTTTTCCTCTTAATTATCTCTAAACCCTTTTAAAACCAGGTCTATAGCTTTTTTTAAAAAAAAACCTTATTTCCACCCTCAAGAAATGCATGTTATTTATCCTCTCAATTTCATCATCTACGCAGCTTAACCTTGTGAAACACAAGGTTTGCTTATTCATGAAGCTAAAACTGACTGACTAGCAGCACAATCCTAGATATGTCTACTCAGAAGGAAATCCCATTAAATTCAGTGGGTCTTACTTCCAGTGAAGTGCATATAGGATTGGAGCCTAGGTCTCCTGATGACAGTGTGTAGCCACAGTGAAGTCACTCTTATACTGATTTGACTTTGTGATACTATAAAGTGTAATGATGTGATGTCATTATTGCCTACAATACATGATTCCCAACTGGCTGGAAGTACCTCAGGAATGTTTTGTTTTAAATGGCAATGAGCCTGCAGATTGGAAAATGAGCCTACTCACAGAAAAACCACAGAAGCAGGCTACAAGGAGGCAGCAATCAGCACATGAAAAAGGTAAGCAAAGGGTGTTAGTTATTTTTCATCCAACCCCACCCTTTCACCCTCCAATTTTTTGTGGGTGAAAATTACTCACAGGCCTACTTCTGATAGCAGCAGCTAGCCACATATGGTATGACATGACAGAAAGTCTTGATCATCAGAACCTCTGTCTCAGAAAAACTGTTGGTGCATAAACTTTTTTCGAATGTTCAAACAGTTGGTAAGAAACTATGCAAACAAAAATCTAAATATTTTGCTTTACTTTAAAAAAAAATACAGTACTTTTGAGATTGTCATTGTCCTGCAGACAGACAAACAGAACAGCAACGAAAATCATATCATTTTGTTGAACTACACATTAGAAATCAGATTTAGCTGAATTTTTGGCAAATACTACGCATTTTTAACTGAATAGGTGTTCATAGCTAGGAAAATGCATGCATCTGTTAGAATCATCAAAAAGAATGATGTTACAAAAGATTTTTCACAAGCAGGTTCTTGCATTTTTAACATGAAATGTTTGGGCAACTGTGAGTTATCTACTCATAGAAAAACTACACCAACAAAAAAAATTGTTTTCCAGTTTGGAAGAAGTCATTTACACATACACAGACCTCTAGAGTTCTGAGTCTAACAGAGCAATCCTGTCTAACGTCGGAGCGGCGTGCCTGCTGCAGTGCCACTCCAGGGTCCGACACCCTGGGAGTAAGCAACACTGGTGGCAACTCCAACCAACCCGGATCCCGTCCCTGCACTGCGCCGACGGTGTAACTCCTTGCCAGTTGGCAGAGGGGCAGGGGGAGGGCAGAATGGAGCATTCCGGGAGAGATTGGTCAGCTGAGCTGAGGACAGGGGAGGGATCGGTGGTGGTGTGCTCCTCCAAATCCTATGCCCCGTCCCGGGCCTGACCAGCATTACATGTGTCTCTCAAATGAGCGCCAGCAAAACAGCTGGCGCACATTTGAGTAGACCCATTGGGACGGCTGGGGCTCTACTTGAGCTACCTGTGGAGGCCTCTGGCTCCGCCGGCGCAGGTCCCAACCTGCACAGGATGCGCCCTGCGCCTTACTTGTGCCACCATGTCCTGCTAGACAGGATTGGGCTGTAAATTTGTTACAACAGAGACAAATTCATCATCTCAAACTAGTCAAAAGACTAAATGCAGCAATGTTCGACCAAGGCAAAATATACAGGCCATGGAACCATTGTTTTAAAGACAGAGTCACCTCAGAAGCAAAAGGACAGCAGTAATAACTACATATATGAGAGAGACCATTCTTCACAAGTCTGGTGAGTCACAACAGGAGCATCTGATTAAAATAAGTAAAAAAAGATACTTTGAAGGAGTAAAAGGAAGTATATAAAGCTGTGGCACTATATAAATCTATATAATTAAAATATGGGCTTTATAATATAAAAATTAAGTATATTTGGGCAGTACGTGGTGACGTTTCAGAAACAAAGGAACCTTTGGCAAGCGACAGAGCTTTCAGCACACCGGATGGCTGCATAACAAAAGATGCCTAGAGCAGACATATAGATGTACCAGCATTCTCCCCGCCCAAAGTTGTCCCAGACAGAACATTCAGCACATTTAAACCCTCCAGCAAAACTTTGTTTTAAATAGAACTGGGTGTTGGTGCTGTGGAAGCCTGAAGAGACCTACAGGCCATCACAGGAAAGTATATGAAAACAAGCAACTCTTCCCTTCAACATCATGGTTAACGACAAACATATTCATTTCAGGAATATCCTGTATTTAAGTAACAGATACGATGCATAAATAAATACCATTTGTGTCTGATGTAGCAGTGTCTTGCTCTCCAAAACTGTTTTCCTGTTAGTGGCAAAACACAGACTGAAGGAGAACTAAAAAAGGGGGGAGAGACGTTTACACCAATCCAGTCAACACCGAAAGCATCACAAGGAAAACGTATATACACAAAACCACATATGCTAATCAGATTTCTAAAAAAATGATTGACATAAAGCTTCCAGTTATCAGCTGATACTTAATATTAGTGCTGTCCTATAGGTTATACCCCAAGAGTACTGGCTAAGTATTGCCTTCAATTACTTATTCACTTCTTCAGAGGCATTCCTACGATGGGGGCGGTACTGTAAATTGCACCCCGTCCTAGTCCCCATTTACAAGCCGGCACGAGGCGACCCCGCCCCATCGCAGTCGGAGCCATTCCGTGCAGAGAAGGCAACGGGCAACGTATGTATTGATGGGTGTGAGCAATTTCTTATCCCTCCAAACATAGACAGCTGTCATTTTTATATACCAGTGGTTTCCCTTTTTTGCACCTTTTCAAAATTAATTATCTATTTTGAGATAGTATGACCAATATTCTACACAGTTGTTCAAATGCTTCATATCATAGATATATACAAAAGTATTATGACTCCAGCTGTTTTATTTTCAAGCCCTTCTCTATTATTTCCAATGTGGGTTGTAATCCAAAGAAAAGTTAACCAAAATAACCCACCAAGATGAATGTGACTTAAGTTAGTCACAACTAACTTGAGTCAATGGGTTTCAACAGTCTTAGTCACGAGTAATTTTCTCGGACACAACCGATAACATTTTCCTTATCCAATGTTCTACATCTGATGCCAGAGTCAACTGAGCTTGCTGTTTTAAATTGGTTAGGAAGATAAAATAGATGTTACAAAGATAACATTTTGGCTTTCAGTGGCTCAGGAGCTCTATGGACACAAGTTGTCTGCAGATCACACTGGTCAACATCTTTATGACTATGCTCTATGTCAGGGGTTCCCAACGAGTAGTACTTATATTTAGCAGGGGAGAGTAACTGCCCCCCCCTTTCACCCCAGCACAATGTCTTTTCTGGTGGCTGTTTGCTAGTGGTGTTCTGCATCTTTTCTAGATTGTGATCCCTTTTGGACCCGGAGCCATTTAATCATTTGATTTTGTCTGTAAACCGCTTTGTGAACTTTTTGTTGAAAAGCGGTAAAAAATACTGTTAAATAAATAAATAAATAAATAAAAATAATAGTAGTACCACCACCAGTGGTACTTTGGGCGACTGCTGGTGGTACCACTGGACCACCAGAACCCCACTCCAACGCGACACTTTCGGCGGTGTGTTTTCACTCCCGAGAGGTTCCTGCCTTTGGCCAAGCCTCTTGGGAATGATGAGAAGGGCCCTCCCACCCACCCAGAGCCTCCTACCTTCGCCCAGAGACTCCTACCTTCGTTTTCTGGCCTCCAAAAACCTGAAAACCCAGAAATAACTAGTGATGATATCACCAATCACTTCCGGTGCTACACAGCAGGAGAGTGGTGCTAGAGGTGGTACTCGGCCAGTAAGGGGTTGAGAACCCCTGCTCTGTGTCAATACCAGTGTTCATATGCACAAATAGTGAAGACTTAGAATTTAGTGTTTAGTCTGCACTGTCCCCTTCGCATTCCCCTTAGGCGGGATACTGCCCGGGGCCATGATCAGGACTGGAACTGCGGGGGGGGGGAGGCGGTTGCGACGTACTTAAAACTTCTCTACCTCCCACAACAATGCTGTGCTGTGTTGTGCTCCCATGCTCTACTCTGGAGGAAAAAAATGTGTTGGGTCGCGTTACATTCCATGTAACAAGCAGCTTGACCCTAAAATATAGAAACTGGAAAGTTAATGCCAGCATTAACAGAAGGAACTCAAGAATGAAGTTGCTGACCTCTTGACCCAAATATGCAACTTGTCCCTTAAAACGGCCACTGTGCCAGAGGATTGGAGGATAGCTAATGTCACGCCAATCTTTAAAAAAGGAAAGAGAGGGGACCCAAGAAACTACAGGCCGGTGAGCCTAACATCTGTTCCAGGTAAGATGGTGGAAAGCCTCATCAAGGATAAAATCTTAAAACATATAGAAGAACAAGCTTTGCTGAGGGAGACTCAGCATGGCTTCTGCAAGGGGAAGTCTTGCCTCACAAACTTTTTAGAATTCTTTGAAAAGGCATGTGGATGTGGGAGAACCCGTGGATATTATATATCTGGATTTTCAGAAGGCGTTTGACACAGTCCCTCATGAAAGGCTCCTGAAAAAACTCCATAGTCAGGGAATAAAGGGGCAGATCCTCCTATGGATTAGGAATTGGTTGAAGACTAGGAAACAGCGAGTGGGAGTCAATGGGCAATTTTCACAATGGCGAGAGGTGAAAAGCGGTGTGCCACAAGGATCGGTCTTGGGACCGGTGCTTTTCAACTTGTTCATAAATGACCTGGAGTTGGGGATAAGCAGCGAGGTGGCCAAGTTTGCGGATGACACTAAACTTTTCCGGGTGGTGAAGACCAGCAGGGATTGTGAAGAGCTCCAGGAGGATCTCTCCAAACTGGGAGAATGGGCAGCAAAATGGCAGATGTGCTTCAATGTAAGTAAGTGTAAAGTGATGCACATTGGGGCAAGAAATCAAAACTTCACATACACGCTCATAGGTTCTGAGCTGTCTGTGACGGATCAGGAGAGAGATCTTGGAGTACTGGTGGACAAGTCGATGAAAATGTCGACCCAGTGTGCGGCGGCTGTGAAGAAGGCAAATTCCATGCTTGGGATCATTAAAAAAGGGATTGAGAATAAATCGGCCAATATTATTATGCCGTTGTACAAATCGATGTTAAGGCCGCATCTGGAGTATTGCGTCCAGTTCCGGTCGCCGCATCTCAAAAAGGATATAGGGGAACTGGAAAAGGTGCAGAAGAGAGCGACCAAAATGATTAGTGGGCTGGGACATCTCCCTTATGAGGAAAGGCTACAGCGTCTGGGGCTCTTCAGTCTAGAAAAAAGGCGGCTGAGGGGGGACGTATAAAATTATGCATGGGATGGAGAGTGGATAGAGAAAAGTTCTTTTCCCTGTCACAGAACACTAGAACTAGGGGACATCCACTAAAATTGAGTGGAGGGAGCATTAAAACAGACAAAAGAAAGTATTTCTTCACCCAGCGTGTAATTCATCTGTGGAACTCCTTGCCACAGGATGTGGTGATGGCACCTGGCCTGGATGCCTTTAAAAGGGGATTGGACAGATTTATGGAGGAAACGTCCATCACAGCTTACAAGCCATGATGGGGAAAAGCAACCTCCTGGTTGTAGGAGTAGGTTTTCTCTGTGCCAGGTGCAAGGGAGTGGCGACTGGACACAGGTACCTTGTTGTCTTGTGTGCTCCCTGACACATCTGGTTGGGCCACTGTGCGATACAGGAAATAGACTAGCTGGACTAGATGGGCCTTTGGCCTGCTCCAGCAGGGCTCTTCTTATGTTCTTATACACAAAATGGAATGAACTCCATATTCTGCCTCGCTATGTAGATGTCCCTGTGTGTTTTCCATATGAAAATTCACAAGGAAGTCTCTCACATTTCACAGTACCATAAACATCAGAATTTTTTGAAGTGTTATTTCCTAAAACTTTGTACTATGGTGTACTCGTATGGTTTCCCACTACCAGACGAATGTTTTAATCAGACATGTAATTTTACAAAGTCCAGGATTTTACTGTTGGGGAAGGAGAATGCTCTTGCAATTTTCTACACCCACATGTGCAATTAATCTTCTCTGATTTCAGCCGCTCCCTGGCAAGGTTCCATGTTATATTTAACATTGGACACAGTTTCAGAAACGGATAGTGTACACAATGAGATTGTTTTCAAAGACAATGTAACAAGATAAACAGAACCCTTTGATCTTTGGGAATTCTCAAGCAGTCCTTCACCCAAATTTGGAAGTGACCTTCAAGTAACTTCTTGAAGCAAACAATATAATCAAGAGTAAAATTTACAGCAAACAGACCACCACCACCAGCAACAGAACTATGCTCACTGAATCGGATACCTTGGGCATTTCCCTGGGCAAAGGAAAGGCAGGGTTAACACACACACACACACACACACACACACACACACACACACACACACACACACACACATTAAATAATCAAAATTGTACAAAAAGTATTTTAAGTAAAAATACAGCACTTGCTATTTATCTGTAAAATTGTGTCCTGAATTTCAAATACAGTATATCAAATCTTCTAGGACAGAGGTTCTCAACCTGTGGTACGGGTACCCCTAGGGGTATGTGGACCTCTTGCTGGGGGAACGCCAAGCCCTGCCCCTTATCTGCCCCATCAGCAGCTAATAAGCTGCCTTGACTGCCCTTGCTGGGAGAAAGGCAGGATACAAATTCTTTAAATAAATAAATAAATAAATAAATAAAATGTTAACATGGATTTTAAATTGGAATAATTTTCGGAGCCCTTCTGTCTCTCTGATTTTGGTTTTGGGCTTATTTTTGTACTTTGGAAAATGTAGTTTGGTGGGGTGGGGGAGGGAGGAGCTGATTTTGGGAAGTGTGACTTGGAGAAAAAAAGAGATCCTTGCGTGTGTGTGTGTGTGTCTCTCTCCCCCCCCCACACACACACACACACAGAGTTATATAAGACATTTTTTCACATTTAAAATTGTTTTAGCACTTTTTATTTAACAATTAATTACCTAATTAATTGATTGATTAATCCAATTAATTAGCAGTTAATTAGCAGGGGGTACTTCAGAAAATTGGACCGTGATAGGGGGTACCCGGGCCTCCTAAGGTTGAGAACCCCTGTTCTAGGAGTCAGATGACTTATTGCAGTGTTTCTCAAACTGTGGATCGGGACCCACTTGGTGGGTCGCGACCTGATTTCTGGTGGGTCCCAGGTGATGGAAAGATCAAATAAGTAATTGCCACAAGTCCTGAGGCTATGAAAAAAATCAGATAGCTACTAATTGCCCTTCAAAGAGCTGAGCTCCTGCAGTTTGCAAGATAGCTGCTAATTACCTTGCAAGCAGCTGAGCTCTTTACTTGTAAAATAAATTTATTTATTTATTTATTTATTGACTACTTTTTTAAGTCTTGTAAAGGTAGGTGGGACCCGATATCGTGTCATTTTAAAAAGTTGGTACAGGTGCTAAAAAGTTTGAGAACCACTGACTTATTGTATATAAAAAGTGGCCTCTCAAAAATAACCTGCTTCTGTAGGCTTTCTTCATCACAGCTGTTAGATGTGCCAAGCTGTCCACCACTTAAGTTTGAATGCTTTACATCACTGCAAGTGTACAAAGGTATCCATATGATAAATACACATAGCTTAGTTTAGAATATGACAATAGCGCTAGTGCAGTCATTAGATTCTAATCCTTTGTTTAGGATGGCTTTCGATGACTGACTGGCATTTTAATAATTTACAGTCCAATTCTAACCAACTTTCCAGCCACAACGCAGCCCCAAGATAAATAAACAAACATTCCCTTACCTTGAGGAGGACTCCGTGACTGCCCCACCAACACAGAATGTAGCGCGCAGCCTGTTGGCACAGCTGTATCAGCGCTGGAAAGCGCTTTCACTGCCTTGAATGGTTCCGAAGGCGAGGGGGCAGGGCCACTTCATGCTCCGGTGTAACAGAGGGCGGAACTTAGAGCTCCACCCCCCCCCTGCAGCGACGCCAGTGCGCTTGCCTCTCTTGGTTTCACGATCTGGGCTGGGGCCCTCTACCTGCAGGCCTACTTTCTAGGTCTGATTTTCTCCTTGTGGCCCGTTCAATGTACAGTACCAATGTGCAGCATTGTAAACAGTGCTGGCCATCATCTTTGACAGGATTCCAATGATGGAGGAGGAAATAAATTATTCATAGTGAAGATGGTTCTCACTAGATGAAAGCTGCCAACATCCATCTTCCTTTTCTTCATGTGTGCATTTATCACAGAAGGCAAGTGTCAAACTACACATATTAGAACAAAAACATGCTATAGTTGAATTCACAAGAGAAATTTCTTTTGACAGCCTTGGGCCAACAGAAAGTGTTTCCCTACTGAAGGATACATTGATCTTCTGCATCTCAAATCATCTTCCTAGTTCTGACTCCAAGGTGCTGACACTCCAATGCTCAAATAACTGGGTGAGCATCTTCCTTTTAAAACCTTTACAGAATGGATAGCACATTTGTCAGGAGTATCACCAATCTAAAGAGCAAAGGCACATGAAGATGGACACACATACCCCTCCTAAACAGATGGTAGATGATAGCAGAATTGAAACAGTTTGTTGCTTGTGTTTATGTGGAAGGGCACAGTCAGTCTGGACTCAGTCAGTGGTGGCCAAAGAGGTGACAACTGTGCGTATTAGGACTCTTTACAAACACATGCTGAACAGCCATGATCTTAGGGGCCTGGGATGGGTGCTGTTGGACAGTCAGAAGTCGCTCACCAAGAAAACGCCGAATCCTTGTATGAATACAGGTCCCATTCCTGAAGGGGAACTGAGCGTAATGAATCTATCTCCATATGTTGAGGTTGGGTCATCTTTAATGTGTGCATGTGCGTTCGGGTGTCAATTTCTATATACAATGTCTAGCACGTTTAACTACAAAGGAGCAAGGATCCTTCCAGGTAAGGATTCTGATGTGTTGCACCAGGTTTTTGGGAGATATTTGAAACCTCTACTGCCTGAATTTTAGAAGTAATTTTGTAACAGGATTTATTAACGCAATGTTTTATGTAGTTTCAATACTATTTTTCTGTTGTTGTGATAGTCTTTCCCTGGTCTAAGAAGCGGAAGGGAGACGGTCCACCATCACCTGCTTTTTCCTCCTCCTTGGCTGCAGCCTTCCTGGTCTGGCCCCATCATCACCTGAGTGTTGTTCTCTCTCATTTATCCTTTCATCTCATCATGACAAGCCACACATACGCTGATGCTCTCCAGTTCTCTTGAGAGCTGGTCCCTAGTGTCAGTGCTATGAAAGAGCTGGGGTCACATCCTGGTAACTGTAGCAACTCAGCAATCATCCCTCCCTCCCTGTCTCTTGGTTGGCAGAGGGAGACAACCCTAGCCTGAAAACTACTTGCTGTTGAGCACAATAGACAAAGAGGCACCTCAAACCCTGGCAGCAGAGGAACCGTGACAACCGTCCATTGGTCTGGGCACTTTGAGATGCCAGGGAGTGAACTTGGGGCCTTCTGCATGCAAAGGATGGACTCTACCAGCGAGCTCATAAGGAGCTCAAAAGAAATAGTGAACACACTGGTAATATTTTAGAAATGAAGCTAAAAAGCAGGATATAAACATTTTAATAAATAAATAATTTCCCTTTGATGAGAATGTAGATGGCAACATAAATGGATGTTGTTGTTGGTGGTTTAAAGTTAGTCAGAAGGAAACCTCAACAGATGTTTGGAAACTGTTTATTGAAATAAGCCCGACATGTTTTGGGAGTAAAACATATTTTCAGGGACAACTGAACATATCCATATAATAATTCAGAAGAAAGAACCTTCAGGAGAAAATACTTATTTTACAAGCTGATCAATGTAACAGATTTTGCACCTCAATTTTAATTAAGGCACATTTCTTAACATCAAAGAATAACCAAAACATCTACCTACCAACTACATCGGATTTAACAGGACTGATTTGAACAAACATTAAGAAGTGTTACTAACAACCACCTAAAAAACTGCAGCCCGAGGGCGTGAGCACACACACAGTCCTGAACCTCCCAGGTGAGTTAAGTAATGCCTGAACTTGTCTCACTCTGCGTGCTGTCAGAGACATGGGTGAACCAGAAGGGTGGAGTTCACACCACTGCTGTAACCTCTGGAGAATTCTCATATACAGCAGCTTCCATTCAGGCTTTTCTCGTCCCACTTAACAGGAAACAATAAAGTGAAACGAAGTTGTGAAAGAATGCTGCAATGTACAGTCGACGCAGGTTCAAAATCAGTGTGATTCTAAGGAATAAGGAAAATAAAACAACCTGCAAATACGCTTTGTGAGGCTCTCGGATTCAGCCACGAACCATTCTTTAAAAGGAGAATACTGACAACTAGGAATCTTACCGATCTGAACATTCCTTGGCTCAGACTCCAAGCCTCACCAACGTGCAGTGCCCACCTTGAATACAAGATTAGTGTTATTATGACGGAGTTCTCCAGCTCAGACTGTAACTGGAGAAGAGCTCAACTCCTCTCACTCACCCAACCATGAGTTCTCAAACCTAACTCCTCACTTGCCTTAATGTGGCTCTGGCAGCACAAAGAACAAAGGCCTCTTTCCCTCCCCTTTCCTCAGCATGTGGCACAGCTACAACAACAAGCCAGGTGCACTGGGAACATCACATTTCCCAGCACTCCTGGTGCCTAGGTTGTTACTATAGCACAAGGGTGGCCAAACTGCAGCTCCCGAGCCACATGCAGCTCTTTGACATATAATGTGTGGCTCTCGGAAAGGTGTTGGCTAAACTCCTTTGTGCATCACAATCAATATAAAAGGGTAAATAAGAAATGTTCAAGCTTTATAGATATTTACTGGGTATAAACTGAGAGTCCACTGGATTAAAACATAAGTTTAATATTCATGGTAAGTAAATATATTTAAGAATTTAAATGCTTCTTAAATATTGTAGCTCTCAAACATCTGAAGTTTATATCACATGTAGCTCTTATGCAGATTTGGCCACCCCTGCTATAGTGGTACTAGGTAAGTATCAGGCCAGGGTAGGGAAGAGATGTCTCTTTTGCTAGAACAGCAGCAAAGTCAGCATGCAGGGAATAGGCGAGTGGAGGCTTGGAGACTTGCAGGTAGAGAGGTAGGAGATTAGAATGGGAGCATTCGTGCTCCCAGTGAGGTAATCCAGGATACACTGGGGATCGGATTTGGCGCAGAATTAGAAAAAAATCAAACTGTTTTCCTACTGGTAATGAAAATAGCTCAGTTTACCGACCCCCCCCCCCCCAGGGAGAATTGTCCACTCCATCCACTAACAACTAGAAAAAGCAAAGGGGTAAAATTGAAGGAACAGAGATTTGGGTCAACTACAAGGGGAAATGTCAGTGTTTAGGTCTACACATGCTGAGACATAGGAACAAATCTTAGGTTTACAGAAGCCCCCAATGTGCACAGAGGAACATGTTGTGCAAATATGCCCACAAAATCATCTGTAAGTATGCCACACAATCCTTCTGCAGTAAGATGTGGATGGATTGTAGAGGCATGGTGTAACCATAGATGCCCCCCCCCACACACACACACACACACAGGATTGCAAAACACATTCTCTTTGGGGGGGCGGGCGTGTTTTGGCATGACACTCTCCCAGCCTCCACTAGATGTAGACTCTATAATCCAGAGGCCTATGTGAACTAGCCATTAGAGCAGTTTAGTAATGGAATAAGGTAGCTGCAGAATGGAAGTAGGTCCTATTTTCATCTTTGGAGGATATGCTAGCTAACTGTCCACTTGGGATCCACAAGTCTTTAGCTGTATCTTATTATGTATCATACATATATACTGCAATGTTAGTGGAAGATATATAATATGTGCATGCTGCCTCTCTCTTGTATGAACACTAAGGCCTGATTCAAACACTACTACTCACAGGTAAAGTATCCATTGTGTTAAGTGTTCCACATGATTCCCATTTCATTTATATGTGCTTACCATCTACAGCAACCAATACATACCACTGGTGTTTCCATTACCTATCATATAGCAGCACTGAATTTGCATGTATAGTGGGAGAAAGCGATATTATTAAACAAAAATAGGGTTAAGGAGATGTGACCGCCGCCATGGTGTGGACCCATTGGAGGTCTCACAAGATTGGGAGTGCAGTGGGAGACCTTGATCCACATACGTCCGCAAGACCTTATGGCAGTGGTTCCCAAAGTGGGAGGCATGGCTCCCCGGAAACCAGCCAGGGGAGCCACGGAGTGCCAAAGAATTCTCTCAGAAAACAGTGCAATGCCAATTGGCAGGCATCAGCATAATGTAATGGGGAGGCACAGCCAATGGTCAAGAGAGCCGCAGGTCAAAAAAGTTTGGGAAACACTGCCTTACGGGGTTGAGGACTCAGGGAAAGGTGGGATCGAATGGCAGGAGGGAGACAAGTGGGGGAAGAAGGGAGATAGGGAGGAGGAAGAAGAGCAAGAGGACAGAGATGGGAGAACGCGAGGAGGAACAACAGGCAAGGGAGGCAGAGTAGAGCCGAGGGAGGAAGAAAGGGAGGACGAGGAAGCTGGAGACCAGGGAAAGGGCGAGGACAGCTGAGGGGCTAGAGAGGGGAGAGGTACAGGGTGGAAGAAGCCATTTTTGGACCACAAGGTCTGAAAAGGAGAAGCCAAGGGGCTGGGAGATTAAAGAAGAAAATCAGGAGTATGGGAGAAGCCAAGGGAAATTGACAGAAACAGAAATAAGAAAGACAGGCAGCAGACGTGTCAATCGAGAGGAGGAGAAGTTGGAATCAGGACCAGTAGAAAGCGATAGGATGTCAATACTGAGGGCCGGTGAGCATTGCTGAGGCACTACTCCTTGTAAAAAGGCACCAGAGCTGTATCTACAGGTGGTGAGAGGACACCCACCCAACCCCAATAGGGGCAAAAGCCCAGTCATCACAGAGGCATTGCTCCTAGGAAGTATGCAAGGGCTGTTATCTGTGAGTGGTGAAAAGAGAATCTGCAAGGCAATTTGGGATTAGCTCATTCAGATCACCTCCTCCGATTCCAGAACCACGTCAGCCCCCAATCCCATTGACACAGCTTTACCACACTGGGATGAGGCCATGGGGGTGGGGGATATCTCAGGAGGAAAATAATTTTTAAAGAAGACTTAAAAGCTCTCAGAACACATCATATATTCATAGCTCTGAAATTATTAAAACTCTGAACAGCTTTCCCGAAAAATGATTAGTAGCGTAAGTTACTTTAAAGTAGGAGTCAAAATGGTTAAGTCCTAGGACTAATAACTCGGGGGGGGGGGAGAGACTTGAGGCAAAAGCCTGATCTCAAAAAGTTTAAAGGAATGCAGACTACCCAAAAAACACAGCAGTTGTTTGTTTTTTCTGCCACCTTTCCAAGGTTCATGTCTGGAATGAGGATAAACAGGTTTTTTTTTCTTTAAAAAAAAGTTACAGCATTCAGACATTATGAAAATAAAACATCAGACTTGCATTTCTCAGATTTTTTTTAAAAAAAACTATTTGATCTATGTATGTTTTCAGGTACAGCATCTGTAAAGCAGCAAGATGGATGGCGTGAAGCGCCAACATATTAAAAGTTCTTTCAACTTGTTAGCACATTCAAACAGTTGGCCCACAAGGAGGTTCAGATGTATTTAATGAAATTAAATTACCTACTTTTTCTCATACGTAAACTGCAGGAGGTTTCTCTTTGTTTTAAATAACTGACATGTCAAGGGGACTGAAAAAAAAGCCTTGCAATTTTACCAGAAATAATTGCTTTCAACATTGTAGATGTTGCATGTATTCCTAAGAGCACAACCGTATGTATTTTAACTCAGAAGTGAGTCCCACTCTTTTAATGGGGCTTACTCCCAGGAAAGTGTATATCAGATTGCAGTCTTAGAGCCAATTCCTATTCTTTCCACCCTCCGCTGATGCAGAGGCACCAAAATGGCTACCACTGTATAGTGCAGGGGGGTGGAGCAGTAGCGGAGGTCTCCTCTGGGTAAGGGAATCAGCACAGAGTGGTCTACTCGAACCTGCTTTAGCTAAATAGCTCTGCAGGTCCATGTGGACCTGCGCCAAGGGATCGGGTCCAGGAAGGGGGTTAGGATTTGGCAGCCATTGCTGCCACTGAACCCGCCCCCTTCCTGGACCCAATCCACACACCCCACCCGGCCCCCCTTCTGCCCTACCCCACCCCTCCCACCACCTTACCTTCAGCCATGAGCAGCTCCGGATCCACTGGTACTGGTGGGAAGGCTCTGACCTTCCCACCAGCATTCTGGTAGCACACTACTGAGCGCACTGCCGGCGCACCTTTTACTACTGCCATTGACTGCTTTACAGCGGTCAGCACCAGTGGAAGAGGCATGCCTCCATCACCCAGCCCAGGTAGGATTGGGCCGTAAGTTACTTTGAAGGTGACTATTTGTACTGGTAGGTCCCCACTCACCTGATCAGTCTGAGCCAAAGCAAATGTGCAAACTATACATGGGTGCCACAATTGGATTATCATCCCATGCCAATGCTGTGGCACTGTAGAAAAAAAAATAAGCTCCTTACCATGTTTCTTGTACAGTTTTGTCAAACCCTGAAGTGTGATACTTATATGCATGCAGTCTCAGTTAGAAATCTAGCCACAGCATTTCAAACTAACTGTAGTTTGAAAGACTATCTGCAAGGCAGCCTGACATATAAGCTGTGCACAAACTTCACTCCCTTTTCCTCAGTGAAAACTGTCAATGTAGTCTTCAGTTCCAAAATTGGATAAGTTTAGAATCTTACCCCGACTCTATGCTTCTGCAGGAGGGGGCTGAAAAACCACTAGTAACAACACACTTGCTGACAATATTTTGACACTTCTTGCTGTTTCGCATAACTTCTGAGATATATTTGGGTATCTCCACTGAGCTCCTCAGGAGATCCCTCAGAGTTGGGAATGCTACATAAAAATGAACAGAATGGCAAATTATCCCAAAACAAAAATATGTACAGATCGTATGTACATATGCACCTTCCCTTTTATAGAAGTGATGCAGTTCACTTGTTTTTATAAGTGCCAATGTTCTTAGATTTGAAATGAAAGCTACAGCTTATGGTGATACGAAGAACCATAACATCTGCACCCAGCAGAAGGTTCTATGCCGTGACAGTAATGAATGTAACTTTTAATCTTCTTAATTTTCTCCTGCTGCCTTGACTGCTCCATATTGCTCTTAAGCCAGACCCTAAGGGGCTTCCAATTAAAATGTAATTGCATGCCGTGTGTAATAAAAAATAAACACTTGCGGAATGTCTTTGATTCTGCAAAAGCATATAAATTGTGTTACTTGAAAAATGAGTTATAACCTTTCATGAGGAAAGGCATATGAGTAAAGAAGAGGGGGGGAATCTATTCACACCTCTATATATTATATACATATTTATCTAATGCTAGTCTTTCTATCTGGGAACATCAATTCATAATGTAAATTAAAAGGGTATCGTATCCTAATGCAAGCAAAACCCATCAGGTGCCTACAAGAAATTAATAACTCTGCCTTACTTGGAAGGTGGCAGATGGTCAGCTGCAACTAACCAATAAAAAAACGAGAAGCATCAATATTTTTTAAAATGTATACTTGAGAGCACTACGCCTTTGATATACGAGGATTTGATGGGCCTGGTCAATCATAAAATTATGCTATTTTAAAGGTCATGGAGCTGGCAAAATTGATACCACTGTTGTGGCCAAAGAATGAACTCCCTTTGAAGTATAAGCTGTTTGTTAAGATCCTCATCCTTTCATAGATAAAAGGCTGCTCTGAAGATAAAGTGAATGCAAAAATAAGTAGAGTTTTAAGCCAACCATGTAACCTAATGCTACTTATAAAAACAAATAAAAAATAACGGCCATGCAAGCAAAATTCCAGTATAGCCAGAGAATGAAAGTATTTAGAAATATTCAGAATAAGAAACTAAAATGAACTGTTGGACAAAGAGCTGTCTAAACCTGGGGTGGGCAGAAAGTAGATTGAGATGTACTGGTCGATCTCTGGTTGATTTGCAGGAAAACAGAGAAGATATCCGAATCCCAGTTGTTTAACAATAGCAGCAACAGATGGCTGCAGTCCTATGCAGACCTGCTTCCCTTATCCATGGGCAAACTGTACGTCCCTGAGCCTCCGTACTCCCCAGCTGTAAAATGGGGATTGCAACACCTAAAAGAATTGTACATGGGAGCTATGGGATTTCAATCATACTTCTCATGTATATTATCTGTTAAACATTATCATACCGCAGATGCTGTAATGACGTTTATTTACATAGAAAGAATCATCACTGTGCATGATGCTTTACAGTGGAGGATAAACGGGTCCCTGCCCTGGGGGGCTCACAATCTAAAATAGAGGGAAAAAGTGGTACTGGGGAGATGGGGAAGAATATGTGATTAATGCATATATGTAAATCTAGGCTTAATTGCAGTAAGGTAGCATGCATGATGACACATGAATGATCCTTCTTGCACCTACCCTAACTACTCCTCTACTTCAGCAAGGGAGTAGTCCAACTATTTACAACACAACTAAACTCTTATCAGACAGCTGGGACGTAGAAAGGAATTAAAAATGTGGGATAATGTTCATATGTGTAGTAACCGTCTTCCTTGACTAACCATCTTGTATTTAAGAGGAGACGATTAAGAAGTCAAATCTTTTTTAAAAGGGTGGGGGGGAGGGAAATGCCTGAATTCTGGTAAAAAGTACTTTGGCACTTCTTACCCACTATTTAAAAAGAAAAAGAAGTCAAGCCAAGCCACACTGGGCAAGATCAGAGCCTCACACATTCAATCCCTGAGATCATTTTCCTGAAATAGAAAACTACATACATTTCTCAAATTTCATATCAAGCCATTGCATAGCCCAAGAACTGCAGAGAAGAGCAGAGTGCCAAAGCTGTTCTCGAGCCTGGAGGAGTAAGCTGGGGGGCGGGGGGGGGGGAAGAGAAAAGAAGATTCTCCTTTCGTATCACCACATTTCTCATTCTCAATCTAAACTTACAAACACTGCCCCTCTCCCCACATCATTTAACAGCATTTTTAATAGGGCTGCTTATCAAGAAGCCTTTACTTTGTCAAATTAAGACACAGTGCTTTGGATTAGTGAGACCCCTTAAGTTCAGCATGACTTCATGGTTGGCTCAGAGTTCAACGTCTCTGTGGCAGCCAGCCAGCCATCCGTACACCACTACAACTCTTGCCTCCCTCCCCCACACTTTCGCCTTTTCAATATCAAACTAGCTCACTTTTTTTCCCCTAAAGGCAAAAGAGCATCATCAGAAATTAAAGGGCACATTACCATCATTGCAAATTAAGAGCCCAAACACCTGTTTAAGAAAACAAAATCGCTCATAAAATATTTATAAAAAGGTTGCACACAAGTCAGACTTTGAGCTACTCAAAAGCAGCACCCAGCTCAGATGTTTCAAATCTGACAGGGGGCCAGGGCTGGAATGAGTTTCACCCACTTGAACAACTAGTTAAGGACTGTAAAGAAGCCAAGAACAGCAGAACGCTGAAGGCAATTTGGAAAACATCTCAGGATGCTATTGATGTTGGTCGAGAACATGTGTATAACTTTTAGGATCGCCAGCCTGCCAACATGCTCCTTTGGCAAACAGGAATGGTACAAAATATGTAAAGGGACACCTTTCCCCCCATATAAATTTCCTGATTCACTTAAGATCTTTTGCAGAGGCTCTCCTTTGTGTCCTGCTGACATGCTTTTAGCGTGAGATAACATTCTCTGCGACTACGCCCAAGATTTGAAATTCCCTTTCTTGGAAGGCCACCTCACCCCTCTTAGATGACGTTCTATTATCATTATACCTGCACACTCCTCTCATATCAATCAAACTGATCGTAGGGATATGATGAGGAAGTCTAACACCAGATACTTTATTTTCAAGAAGTAAGATGTAATAATGCACAGGAGCGCTCAGGAGGCAAGGCACCACTACGATGAAATAGCCCTCTAAAGGGGTTGTATTCCGTAGGTCACCACAATGCTTGATAACTTCAGGCATGATATTAAAACTTTGAAAATGTCAATTTTAATTCTGTTTTAATTTAATTCAGCCTGAGTAATGAATTCATGTAATGCTGTTAAATGGCATTTAATGCCATTTTTCTCTATTAGTCTATTTTAGTGTTGCATTTATCATTCATTGCCGTGGGTGTTTTATTACAGAAAGGCAGCTAATTAATTTTAGACATACATAAGTGAACAAATAGTTTCCAAATCCTCTCCACATCATGTGTGTGTATGGGGAGGGGGGAGGTTGGATGCAATTAATTCCAAACTCTCAAAATCCGGTGTAGCCTCCAGTTACTATTTCAATAATTAAAATAATCTGTTACTAAAGACGGGTCCAAGGAACAAATTTGGAAGTGCAACCTTAGACTATTTGCAATAAACATTTTCAGTTCGATTTCAGAAGCTAGATGAGAGTTCGGCATTTCAACTACATCCATCCCTAGTTGAATCAGTTATCCATTTAAATGGAGAATTATTGTAACCCTAATAGCTTTAACCAGAGCACCATATAAAGTAAAATTTATTGGAGTTTGTAGCTGGTGGGTGGAGAGGGTGGTGAGTCATGCACTTGCTGAATACAAATGCTGAACTCTGAAGAGGATTACTAACATATTTGAGAAAAACAGCTCCCTATTTCTGTCTACCTCCAGTTTTGGTTAACCAAAATCTGAATGAGTATCAAGATAGAAATACTTTTATAGCAATTATTTCTAAGATATACACTCCAAGATAGGATAATTGCATTTTTTTGATATTCAGTGGGAATAAATACCCTTGTCTTGGAGAACAGTACAAGTAATCATTGGTTCAAAAAAAAAAATGTATTGCACTAGCCTAGCAGAAAACAAGTCAGTGCACATGAAAGCCACATACTATAATCTCATATGAAATGCTGAAGCATATAGAAAGTCTAGCGAAAACCCATGTTTTGATGCTGGTTGTTGGGTTCCAGATTGGATGGAGAAAAGTCACTCAAATGTGCACTCTAAAAGTCATTACAGAAATATGTACACTGAACTCAGTGGGACTTAATTCTGAGTAAATATGAATTGTGCTGTAAGGATTTTGTTTAATTCTGCCAGCAGTTCCAACAGATCTTGACCTTGGACTAGTGTGAACATTTAAATATAAATGTCCTCACTATCATTCTATCTTTATTAGACTGTCCATTTTTGACATGGTCACCAGTATTCTTATTGTCAGTAAAATACTAGTTTCTCTCTCTCTCTCTCTGTCTCACACACACACACACACACACACACACACACACAGGGATGTTAAGAACTGTGAGACAGATGACCCATTATAGACATGGATCACACCTTTCCCTCTCAAAAATCCATTTAGTGCTTATAAAACCAGGACCAAAAAGGCAGATGCCAGTTTTTGCCAAGACAACAGAAGCTTAAGGAAACATTTGTATTACCATGTTTAGGACAATAAATAAAATGCACGTGAAAGACGTTCAACAGTTTTCTATCATGATCAAGGAGAGCCTTAAGGAGGTTGCTCAAGAGGCTTTTGCTTGAACTACATCTTGTTCTATTAGGTTTTTAATCCACCTTGTTCACCACTGCAGAAAGTTAGAAACAACACTTAAAATCCTCTTGGGCAGGCGTTCTCAACGTGGACCACAGGCTGGGGGTACGCGAAGCGCTGTCCATTATCAGCTGCTGCGATTAGCAGCTGATGACAGGCAGCTGTAGCCGTTTTTTCTGGGTTGCGCCCGAGTGCTGGAACCCAGGGAAAACAGCTACAGCCCTCCCGATGTCCCCCGTAGCTGCCCCTATCTTGTCTCCCGGCCGCCTCCACCCTGAATCTAATGAAAATCTCGTGAGATTCAAGATGGCGGCAGCCAAATCTCGTGAGGGCACATGAGGCATATGAGATTTGGGCACTGCCCTCTTAAATCTCGCGAGATTTTCACGAGATTCAAGATGGTGGAGGCCGGGAGACAAGGTAGGGGCAGCTACAAGGGACATCGGGAGGGCTGCAGTAGCCATTTTTCCCAGGCTGCGGCGTGGGCAGGCAGGTCCTCCCACACGCACTGCAACCCAGAGGGAAAAGCTACAGCCCTGCCGATTCCAGGTTGCGGTGCAGGCGGGAGGACCCGCCCGTGCCGCAGTCCAGGATAATTACATTTTAAGGGGGGGTACATGCGTTTTTTGGGGGGTATGTGGGGGGTTAAGACTGGTGGTACATGGGGGGAACGGAGGCCCACCTAGGGGTTACGTGGGCCTCCCAACGTAGAGAACCCCTGCTCTTGGGTATTACAAGTTGGAGAGTTGTGTACACAGTGTGTAAATTCTTGCCATTCAATCCAATTGCTTGTTTCCTGGTAGATTTATAAGATTAGTCAGCAACAGCAGCAGAAGAGTGATGCTGTTCCTACACAAAGATGGGAAAGACATAGCTGCTCAGCCCCACCTGTTCTACACAGCAACATGTCTGGTACTCCAACAGATGATGATGATGATGATGATTACAAATATTTATATTTATATACCGCTGATCAGTTCCCCAAAAAGCAATCATCCTCCCACCTTCCTGTACGTTTCTGCTGTATTCTTCCTCCCTGCCCCCCTCCCAATAAAAATACATGCACTACATAAACGGCATCAAAACACCAATTTCTTAAACTACTGATAATCTAACTCCACTGGCTCGACTCTTCTTCTCTCAACGCTGTTAGCAAATATCCTGCTGGAGCCAGGACTGGATTGGATTATAGCACATACAGCTAGTGTTCAGGTCTGGCGATTTCAGAATGGGAGAGTAGAAATTGTATGAAGAAGAATTGGGAGCAGGGCCGAAACATTTCAAAGCTGGGCTTTTTATACACAGAGATGCTGCCTGCATCGACAGTGGAAAAAACAGTCTCTGGAGGGATATGAAACTTAAACCTATTGCTACTATTAGAACTGTTACTCCAGCAAGATTAAAAAAAAATCTGACTTTAAATACAGCTATTTTACAAACACTTAGATTAGATTACCTCCCAGGCTTAATAGTATTTCATTTATGACCCACTTTTAATAACAGGCCAGAAGAAATAATAATGTCCAAAGTTCATGAATGACCTTCCCTTACAGTAAATTCAACATTAAGCATTCCTCATGCTAGTTGTGGAATGTACAAAAAAGTGAGGTGGAAAATTTCCACTTACTGATCACTAAATCAACATAGGAAAATATAGTTTCAAATAAGTGTTCAGTTCAATGAAACAGTAACCGAAATACTGGTCAAAAAACTACCAGATTCCACAGACGCTTCCACTGAATTAGTCACTACAAGAGCATAATCTACAAACAGAAGTGCCTTACGGAGGTCTCTGCAGGGCATTCCGAGGCTCTCAGAGGCCCGTGGAGGTCAGGAACAGGCCTCTGGAGAGGCCTGTGACCCAAACAGGCCTCCACAGAGGCCTCAAACTTCCAATATTCCAAAGGTAGGGATAGTGTCGCTTAACAACAGGGCCGTTTAATGACAGGGTTCGGGGAACACATCCCTGTTGTTAAGTGGGGGACATCTGTATACAATTGCAATTTTCCACATAACCAAAAGGGATTCTGTAGCTCAGACTGATAAGTTTATACAGAATATTGCACAAAATAAATATGGTTAGCAAAACATCTGAGCCTCTTGAATTCTCCCAATTATCTACATATTTGGATCTGAAAAGAATACACGAAGCGATAAAAAAAATGGAAAATTGAATAACATTTGGACCATATACTTCACAGGTAGAGTCAGAGGTCTACCCTGGTGGACCTCTTAGAAAACTCTTTCAGAAATCAGCAAGTAGGATAATTCTGCTTCCTGGGAAGAGAGCTACAGCATGTATCTTTGTTCATTTACAAGAAAAACATCCCATTATATTGAAATGATCAACCTGGAAGGAAAGTAGAGATTTTATGGTGCAGCAGCATCTTGGTCATATTGCACCATACCCTACCTGGAGGAGGAAGTAGTCTTCTTCTTATACCTATTTATTTACTTATTTATTTAAAGATTTTTTTATCCCACCTTTCTCCCGATAAGGGCAATCAAGGCAGCTTACAATTAAAACATGCTAAAATACATAACATGATACAATACAATAAAAACGATTAAAACAGGTACTTAAAACAATTAAAAACAAACAAACCCAGTGGGTCACTTTATGATTGCATTTATTAAAAAGCTAGCCCACCATGTCAGCCATTGAAAGCCAACCTGAATAAAAATGTCTTGAGGCCCCGCAAAAAGTTCTCTAAGGAGGGAGCTGTTCTTAATTCCAGGGGAAGAGAATTCCATAGTTGGGGCGCCACCGCCGAGAAGGCCCTATTCCTCGTTGCCATCCCCCTCACTTCCATCAATGGTGGCACGGTTAACAGCCCCCCCCCCCGATGACCTCAGAGTACGGGTCAGCTTATAAGGAAGGAGGTGGTCCCTCAAATACCCTGGTCCCGAGCCATAAAGGGCTTTAATTAAAAGTCAAAACTAGCACTTTGAATTGTGCCCAGAAACGAACTGGCAGCCAGTATAGCCACCAAAGCAATGGCCCAACTGAGTCAAACCGACAAACCCCGGCAACCACCCGGGCAGCTGCATTCTGCACTAGTTGCAATTTCCGAACAGTCTTCAAAGGCAGCCCCATGTAGAGCGCATTGCAGTAATCTAATCTAGATGTCACTAGCATTGTGGTCAGATCTGCACGATCCAAGTATGGGCGCAGCTGGCACACCAGCTGAAGCTGGGCAAAAGCACCCCTGGTCACAGCCGCCACCTGGGAATCCAGGAGCAGCTGCACATCCAGGAGAATCTGGATGCGCCATATCTAAGGGCCCAGTTACACATATGCTTAAATCACACAACTTGCTCTAATCCGGACTTAGGTTTCATTGCAAATAGCAGGGGGAGGGGTTGAAGGTGAAACGTAGCAAAACCATGGCAGGGGATGGAGCGCTTTAGTAGACTTGGCTCAGGTTGTAGAAATAGAGTGCAAGCCCAGTGAACCACTAGTTATGGCAACACACTGTCTATAAGAATTAAAGTGCTTACAAGAACCATTTTGTTCAGGAATGCACCATAGCAACGGAAGATAGGTTCAAGATGTTCCCAAGTAGCCTAAATCACATACAGATGTACATACATTATGCTCAGTCAAAATGAATTAAGGCAAAAACTAACACAAGAAAAGAGACAAAGAAAAACAAAGCATGCAGTAATATTTTACATACCTTGCAGTGACACCTGTTGCTTTCCATGATAAGAAATCCGGAAGGTCAAAGAAATAGCCTGCTTTTTCCCAGCAAGACTCTCGCAAATTCTGGCATTTTTTTTGTTTTTGAAAGACACAGATATAAATGCAGAGTTATAGTCCAATGTAACATTTAAAACAAATTTAAATCATATGCAATTATACAGAATAAAAATCAGCATTTTTCCCTAAGTGAAATATTCAACATGTGCCTGGGTCATTGGTATATTGACTGACCAGGTGTGGGACTATGTGGCTCTCGATCATACCTTCTTTACCAACATGTGCTGCTGACAAGAAACACAACTGTTTTCTTAGATTTTTATATTATTTTATTCTTTTGCAAACCATATTTGCAACAACCACAGGATAAATGCAAAGTCTGTATAGTAGTGTTACCCAAACTTTTTCGACCTGCGGCTCCCTTGACCCTTGGCAACGGCTCCCCGTGACATTATGTTGATGCCTTGCAATTGGCATTGCACTGTTTTCTGAGAGGATTCCGTGGCACTCCGCGGCTCTCCTGGGTGGTATCCGCGGCTCCCCTAGGAGCCACGCCTCCCAGTTTGGGAACCACTGCTATAGTAATTACTATTCTCTTAAAACTTTACCTGAACATACCCCAGATATATTTGAGTGTCATTCCTATGCACTCTGTGGATCACCATTAAGCATGCAAGTCAAAACAAAGGGGGGGAGTGGTGTTTAAGCCACAGGCCAAAACACAGAAAACAGAAAAAGATATTGGCTTAATAGAAGATTTAAATGGTTTTGGTATTTTTCTGTGACGTCCGGAAGAAGAACTGAGCAATTTGGGTATCATTTGGGAACTCATATGCAGAAGGGGAAGGACCTTAATGACAACCAATCCCTGTATGAATATCAAAATTGCAACAATACCAGGAGACTTTGTCACCATCTCTCTGCTACTGGATACATGTGATGTCTGAAAGGTCCCCAAACTGGTTTTGAAAATGTTAGTGTTCTCCTGATGAAAGTGTGACACTGCAATTCCGAGAGTGCACACCAGTCGCACTTGACCTTTTGACATTTCCATGCCATACTGTTCTTGTATTTAAAAAGGAAAGCTCTGAGTAAAAAAGAATGTATTCTGTTTAATCTGGCGATGCCTCATGGAACTGATAGTCTAGCAGGAGCAACTATAATTACTGCTACGCTCAGGATTTAAAAAGAAACAAGAGCAGGCAGGTTTAGGAACTGGGAATGAAGCACAGTCAACCAATAAAAGGTCAGAACGATTGAACAGCCTTTGAGCAACCTATCCTGGCGTCCTTCGATGGAGGTCAGAACCAGAGAGAGCAGAGCAGCCAAATTAGTCAAGGCTGAGCTTTACTGATAGCAAGCATGTTTGAGGATTAGTTCCTGTCAACAGCATGCTCCTCTCATGGTTATTCAGTGCCTATAAAATCAGAGTTTTGGTCAATAATCATGTAACCCAACACAAACACAGCTATTCAGCAAAGAGCAAAATAAGTAGTCACTGGGTGTATAAATCTCCAAAAGCCACAATACAATGACCCTAAACTGTGTTCCCTTAAGAGAGTGTCCAAGTGATTCATTCTTGGTTGTCCTGAAAGTGATTTGTCATCCCACAAAGAACATCAGGCTCTGTTATGTGCTTCCACTTTCAGACAATAATCTCCATGTATTCGGTGTTAATTATAATTCACTGCTTTATTTGCACTACCCCCACGCAATTAACGAGTGTTCTGAAATCCCGTGGGAAGGCCCTTTTAAAAAAGGCCTCAATGCAGCAATTCATACCCTGCATCTCGCCCTCCATAGCTGCAGGCAAAGAAAATTAGTTTAGTCACTCTGTTTTCCTGGGGGACCTCTGGGCTTTTGTCTCCCTGTTCTCTCTTTCTTGCTCCACCAGGTTCCACCCACTACACTGTAATTCAAAAAGCCTCATTAGAAGGCTTTTGTTGCTAAATGGCCAAACTACATGTTACGTTCAATGCACAAGGCCTTGTGAGCTTTCTGAATCACATAATTACTCCAAGACATATGCTGCTCAGTCAGAACATTACTGTCATGTTTATTGCCAGACAGCCAATCATGGTTGTTTGGTAAAATGTTCTAATGTACCGGGATGACATGCCAGATATACTTTTGCCAATGCTATTTGTAAATCACCACTTCCATTTTGCATGACGTCACTCCTTTTGTCTGATCCAATGTTACTGAAAACAAGCATACCCTTACTTGGAAGTAAGCATCATTGTGGGGGGGTTACAGTATTTCCTTTAAATCACTTAAGGCCTAATCCTATTCAGACACCACACTGACACCAGCACAACGATCACTATATCCTAAGCCCAACCAGGCAACGCCATGCTGGTGCAGCCCTCCCAGTAATGCCTGTGCAAAAATCTGTGACCCAGGAACTGTACTGCAACTATATTCCAGATAGGGTTGTACTCCCCTTGAAAGTTTGTAGTTTGCAGTTTGGGGCTGCTCTTGGACCCAGCCTTACGCCTAGACCCCATGTGTCAACTGTGGCCTGAAGTGCCTTTAGCCAACTGGCTGGTTCACCAGCTGCATCTGTTCTTGGATCAATTAGACACAGCTATGGTTACCTATGCTTTGAAGACATAAATTTAACTGTAATATGCTTTACGTTGGTCGGCTGGGCCCAGGACAGGTGAGGGATTGATGGCAGCCTCCTCCGCCATTTCCTATCCCCCTTCCCAGGCCTGGCAACCATTACACGGGGCTCTTTGACTTGCGCCAGTAAAATAGCTGGGGCACATCCAAGTAGCTGGCGCATTACTCAGGGTAAAAGGAGAAATGTCCCTTTACCCAGAGGCCTCCGGCTACACCAGGGCAGTCCTAACCCTGCTCAGGATGCGGCAGCTGCCTTATTTGCGCCACCGTGTCTTGCTAGACAGGATTGGGCTGCCCATCTCTTAGCTACTATGCTACATCAGTTTTTATAGCAACCTAAACCACTGAACCATAAGCTGACGATCGAAAGGTCGGCAGTTCGATTCCCACGACGGGGTGAGCGCTCGTTGCTTGGCCAGCTCCTGCCAACCTAGCAGTTCCAAAGCATGTCAATGCGAGTAGATAAATAGGTACCGCTTGCGGGAAGGTAAGCGCTCCATGTTCCAGCTGCATGCTATGCGCTGCGGCAAGGAGAGTCATGCCGGCCACATGACCACGGAGGCGTCTTCGGACAACGCTGGCTCTTCGGCTTTGAAATGGAGATGAGCACCACACCCTAGAGTCGGACACGACTGGACTTAATTGTCAGGGGATACCTTTACCTTTTTATCCCAGCACTAAAAGGTAGCTCCAAAGAAATTTGTTTAGTATAGTAGTGCTGCCCTTCAAAGAAGCTTACACACACACACACACACACGCACACACACACACGTACGTTCCTGGTAAATCAGCATTGGAATACCATCAGATGGTATTCCAATGGTATTCCAACTGGATGAAGGAACCCTACACCTGTCAACATGCAGAAGTGTAGCCTAGCAGGGGACTGAACATAATCTAACGCAGCTCTATAGAATTAAGCAAAAATGAAACAATCAAACACTCTTAGGAGAGACTGAGGGTCAAGGTGGTAGCAGGAGAGAACAAATAGGAGGTGGACAATGTGGCATTATGCAAGGGTATCTGCAAGGGACCATCAGGGATTGCTAATCAAACAGCTCCACACAAAACAGCTCAAAACAGCTCAACAGAAACTAGCCTCTTCATGCAATACATGTAAAAAGAAAAACAAACCAGCAAAATTCCAGCTGTGGAAAAATTTCCCAACCAATATGATAACTTGAGTATAAGTGTGGACTTCAGCACCAGTCTACCACACCAAGCAATCACTTGTTCCGTGACCATTTCAACTGCTTCAGTGGTGAGGAGGGGAGAAGCACACACCCTTGCAACTCTTCTTTCCTCCTCAACTATCTAAAGAATGCTTTTGACAGAAAGAATTCACAGCATCTCTGTTTTGCTGGTTATTGTGGGTCAAAGGGGACTGAGGAAATCAAGAGGCATGGAGAACAGCAGCTTGTGAAAGAAGAGATGGACAGTGTAAATATGCCAGATTCCTCAAAACAAGAGAGTGATTACAGAGAAGTTGTCCTCTGATTATTAATTGCCAAGGTATTGTGCTTTGGCCTTTTGCCCTATGAAATAACACACGTGTAAGGGATGATTCCTGCCCCCCCAATAAATGAAGTGTGAATGAGGCATGTTAGATTAGATGTGCTTCACAACTGATCTAATTAGCGTACACAGGCGTGCACACATGCGCGCACGCGCACCCTGATCCAAGAACGACCCAGGAACACCTACTTCCAAACTAATTACTGACCTAATCTGTCCCCAACGTGTTACAGCAAAGCTGGTTTAATAGAGAGAATACATTTTAGAGATAACTGACATGCATCATCATCATCATCACCATCATCATGGAAAGAAAACATAACCAAATGACTTTTGGCATAAGTAATAGTAGGGCTCTCCAACCAGGATTTAAACACATTCATGAGCAATGAGCAGTGAGTAAACTTTTAAAACAGAAAGCTATTCATAGGTGAGCGACAAGCAGAAAAGGATACTGAATGTACATCACCAGCGTTACTTAAAGCAACTTATGTTGTCTTCATAGTGAAGGAGCCACGGAAATGCCCCTCCTTTTCAAACCACAAAAATAATATAAGAAACCCCAAGTCTGCAAGGTAGCTCCTTCCCACACCAGTGTTGCCCCCGTATTTTTAGGCAATAATTATATGGGAAGGAATCCTGTTGTAGATACCTTCCACATGGCCACTCAAAGTTTCTGATATTACCTTCAAGGTGTAAATGGAGCCCCTAGCATCAGATGGAGCCCCTAGTGGAAACATATATAACTAGATCTGGGTGCATTCACACACATGTAGTGCAGGGCATAGACTACAATCTGGCACAGTAACATGAATCCTAAGAAGGTCAGGGCTGCTCACACATATCCTACACTGTTAGGTAGGGAAAAGTATGTGTGTAGGTCAACATGGGTGAAAATTGCATACGCATGGGCAAGTCTCAACTGATGGTAGCTTTCCAACACAAAAACACTATACGCCATCATCCAATGCCATCCAATGCATTGATCTCTGCAGAATGTTTAAACCTTTCTGCTATATAAAGGTGGTATAGGAAATACAGTACACCATATTTGAAGCATCGCCATTGAAAATGCTGTTCTATTATTCCTACCCTAGTCCTTTACCCTTAATTTATTCATAAACGTTATGCACATTAGAAATAAATGAAATACTGAATTATTTCCATAACATATTTTGAAGTAAAATTTTGGTTAACTTCTGCTCAGGCAGATACTTATCACTAAGCTACACATTACACTCCAGCTGCAGGGAAAATTAGCACAATGATGTCTTCTCCACTCCCAGAGCTGGCTTGCTACTGCCATCAAGCACAGGATGTACCGTATGTACCAAGATATATTCTGAGTGTAGCTTTTTATTGCTCAAGTCTTTAAGAGAAAGAGATCCAAACACTTGCCATGTATATTATTGTCTTAAAATGGGGGGGGGGGGGGAAGAGAGAGAGAGGGAAATTTGCAATACCTCTCAAAGTGACCCATTCCAGACTCTTCCCAACTAGAAAACATTCAGGCAATTTATTCTGATTCAGTTAGAATTGTATATTGCAAGCTATAGTACTGTAATGCCTCCCATTAACACTGCTTCCTTATTCTTACTTGTTACAGTGCTCTCTGTCCTGGTGTGTTTGACAGTTATTATAGCCATGGGAGCAGTGCATTCGTGGAAGCTGGGGGCCAATCAGCACCAATTTCCTGCCTTATCTTTAACTATGTCTCCTACAGCACTGTTTCACACAGGGCTCTCCCTTCCAGTAACGTATCCCCTGCGCTATGGGAGGTAATATTCTACACTAAGAACATAAGAACATAAGAAGAGCCCTGCTGGATCAGGCCAAAGGCCCATCTAGTCCAGCTTCCTGTATCACACAGTGGCCCCACCAGATGCCTCAGGGAGCACAAGACAACAAGATACTTGTATTCTGTCGCCACTCCCTTGCACCTGGCACAAAGAAAACCTACTCCTACAACCTGGAGGTTGCTTATCCCCATCATGGCTTGTAAGCTGCGATGGAATTTTCCTCCATAAATCTGTCCAATCCCCTTTTAAAGGCATCCAGGCCAGGTGCCATCACCACCTCCTGTGGCAAGGAGTTCCACAAACCAATTACACGCTGGGTAAAGAAATATTTTCTTTTGTCTGTTTTAATCCTCCCTCCACTCAATTTGAGTGGATGTCCCCTAGTTCTAGTGTTGCGTGAGAGGGAAAAGAACTTCTCTCTATCCACTCTCTCCATCCCATGCATAATTTTATACGTCTCAATCATGTCCCCCCTCAACCGCCTTTTTTCTAGACTGAAGAGCCCCAAACGCTGTAGCCTTTCCTCATAAGGTAGATGCCCCACACTGAATACACTGAAGTCATTGTTCTTTTACAAACATGTCCTTAAGGTCCTTACACAGGAGGACTGACTCTTGTAACTGGACATGACACAACTGGTCATTAAAATCTATGTATTAACTGGACAAATAAGTGCATCCCACAAACTTGGGCTGCTCTGCACATAGACTTTAGCGCCTGCTTCTTCCAACTATTTAACAGTACTTGGAAGAAGTGGAAGAAAATGACTAACAACATGATCCTATAGCTTGTGGCAGTGCCAAAACAAATCCCACCAGATCCGACACTATTGTCTTGATGCCAGAAGATGGCACTATGCCACATCTGTGTGGTGTAGCACTAGTAATGGAAACTGATCAAAACCTGGCTAAGCAAAGTTTTCTCCCTACAGATTCTGGAGCACGGAAGCTCTTTCAAAAAACTAACTTGCTTCTGGGTCAGGAACTGACTCAGCAGCCATTGGCATTACTCCCTTTCTCCTGCCATAGTGCTGTGCAACAGCCACAAGAAAGCTGACACAACCCTATATGGATTTCTTAACGACACAAGATGAGGTAGTTCATTTTCCTGAGCTTCTCCGGGTAAAAGATGCCAAGTTCACTGTGGCCAACTAATACAGTGTTTGTACAGTCACAGCTATAGAGGGCAGCCTAGGCAAGATGGATGCTTTCATGTGAGTGCTTCACATTAAGCTTTATACAAAAAGACTGCAATATATATTAAAAAGACTGCAATATATATACCCTAAAAGCAGAGGGGCTTGCTTGGGCTGCTGAAAGCACTCAGCAATCTATGATATGATTAAATAGCATATTGAGGACATCAAATGCATAGTAATCTGTATGGCTAGTTCCATCACACTTCTGCCTAGATTGAAGATGATCTTTAAAAAAAAAAAAAACTACGACCAAACATCAAGAGGCATCTGAACGACTAGCAGGTTTATTGTGGCATAAGTGTTCATGGACAAGAGCCCACTTCAACAGATGCATTAAGTATTGCATTTAGCTGGCGAAGGGTTTTGCTTTTGTTTTTTTAAATATTAAACACACAAGTATGGGGTGGGTGGGAGCATATAAACAGTAGGCCAAAAGGCCATGGAATGCAAAGTGGGGCAGTAGGTCCGTTACATTTCTAGGCAATGAGAAACTACTCACTGGAGTAAAAGGCAGCTGAGAAAATCATTTCACTCATCTTGGAAGAAAAATGAGATCAGTTGGAGACTTAATATTTTTTTAAAGAAAGAAATACAGACACTCTAGCTGCATGATACTTAAAAGAAATGTTTTTAATAGTGAACTGGGTGACATTTCATCCCCTTGAATGCTGGAGGCCAAAGACAGAGATCACAGCCAGACACCGTGCAGGCAGACACTGTGTAAACTTCTCTACAGAGCTCTGCCAAAAACATCTTACTCCCAATACACAGCCTATCCAAAAAGGTTTGCCTCTCATGAACAAGTAGCAGCAATGCATTATAGAAGAAATATTTTATGTTCTTAAATATGTGACCTGAGGAAAATGGAATCGTGGAGAAAATACCATTCTTCTTGCTCAATAAGTGAACACTCTTCTCCCGTCTTAAGGGTTTGCCCTTGTTCCGTTTAATCTTCCCTTCCCAGTTGTCATCATTCCAACATCATTTCAAAATTAAATCAAAATTTTGTTAAAAGGTTCTGGTTCATGCATGAGCTAAAAGGAGCCCAGCAATAAATACTAATACTTTTTGTATTGTAATACGTTTTGATGGGACGTGGAAGTATTGACCCTAACCCTACCACACATTACAACCTGGACAGAGAGGCTTCTAAACTTGACAGTAAAAGAAACAATAGTATTTAATAGATGTGATACTAGCACTAAGTTCAATGGAATCTGGTATGAATTCCTATTAGTTCTTTGAATCCTGCTTTAAAAAAAAATCTATTTATTGGTATGCCTGGTGGATCTCCTCAGCAACGTCTCCCTCTCTCACCCACCACTCTTGGCCTGCCCCCCGCCCCTGTAGCATTCCTAGCCTCCCGAGGCCTCCTTTCATCTCTCCCTCTGAGCCTCAACAGAAGTGGTGCTGCTGAAAAAGTGGCCCTGGGAGAGGGCCATACAGAGGCCAATTATAATGTGGGCTGGATAAAGAGTTTCTGCGGGCCATATCCAGCCCATGGGCCTTATGTTTGACACCCCTGGTTTAAAGCTATATCAAACTGAAATAGGACTGAGACATTCCCATAAGGTTTTAGAAGTAGCCCAATGAGTTTAAGGGTGCCAATTTGACAGCATCAATTATCACCTTGGAAGTTCAGGTATCGCAACATTTTATTTTCATCATATATGGACCAAACAAGTTCATAAATTCAACCACCACACACACATCCGTTTACAGATCCAGAGGGGCATAATTGTTCTACACTAATCCTGGAGTATGAGAGAGAGAGAGAGAGAGAGATAAAGAATGAATTTAATCCTTTCTACTCATATGAATCCATTTAAATAGTGGGGACAATCAACCATTCTTTATACACCCTGAACTGTTTCCAAATAGTATTTTTTAAACTCATCACTGTCAGAAGTTCAGACCCTCTGTTAGGCCTGGCATCAGGGATGGGCTACCATGGGTCCCTGCTGGGGGACCCAAGGCCATCAAAAGACCCACTGCTAAGCTCTGAAGTTCCGCCCAGTGCCCATCTTGGTGCAGCGGTGCAACACAACTCTCAGCTGGGAAAGCGTCACTCCATTCTCCAACCGTCGCCATCCACAAATGGGCACCCAGAAATCCCTGCATCATCACAGGGTCCAAGCTCCATGGATTACGAGGGCACCAGGAGGAGCTGCTGTTGCTATCTACTGTAGTCCCTGGGAAAACTAATAACCCCACCCCACTAAGATAAGCCAGGACCTACCCTCAGAGGAGGGTACCAACAAAGCTCACTTGCCAAGAGCTCCCATAGACTTGTAGCTGGCCCTGCCTATTCATCAATGAGTCTCATCCCTTCTCCTGCAAGAAAAGTCTAGCACCCTTTAAAGGACCTTCTCTGGAAGACTTTGACCTACCCAACTTTGCTTTTGTGGGAGAAGCATTATAAAGGCACTTTACATACAAGAAGTGCAATATAAATGTTCAAGAAAAGCCCTTACTAAACCAGAGATGCTCAAGCTATGCCACAAAGCACAGCAGTATGCTAACCAAAGACTAGCCCTGAGAATAATCTCAGACCTCTGTTCCAAATCACCAGGAGAAGAGAAACTATAATCCGATTCATTTTACGAGGCACAGGTTGTTTTGTATCGACTGGCAGACGTGACAAACAAATCCTGTGACCTGACCACTGGGTGGTGGACTAATGTCACAAAAGTTCCCATTAGCTACTCCATACACACAACATCAATCTTACATCTTCACACCCACTTATTTCTCTACGTGGCCACATTTCTCTGCTTGGGGCTACTAGACTAAACATTTTTGTTGGCAAACTCCATTTGTTGATATTTCTAACTCCAATTTAAAAAGAAAGTATGAAACCCAACCTTTTCCTAAAACTATTATAAATAATTAGATGACGGCTGAAGTATGCAACAGAAGCTTAACTGAATATCCATATTTCATGACAGGGTCCACAAGCAATGCTAATTACACCCTATTAACATGAATCTGTCACTATCAGCATTTGCCAGTTAACTTCCTTGACCTTCTCTAGCCTCTCCCCCTGCCCCGCCACACCATCATGTTACTCTATGATGAGAGTCAGGAAAAGAGACTCCAGCTGTTGTAAGCTGACAGGGGGGGCCATTTACATTTGGCCTTCATTAAGAGACAGAAAGCATCATTGAGACCAAATGTACAAGCCAGACTGGTGGAGGATATAAAAAATTCAAGTGGCACACATTTTTCCCTTTCATCTGACAGTTGGTGTTAAGAAGCTATATATCAGCTTGAGCTGCATGAACGTTAAAATAGAGAGAGGGCATTAGAATCTGACTCTATGAATAGAGTGCCTTCTGTCTCTTTAAGGGCTACAGTTCATTCTCAACAGGATAGATCAGGTGGCAGTTTCTGAGGTTTGGTGAAAAGTTGAGTACTTTACCACAACTAGTAGTCACAAGAAGCACAGAGCCGGAAGAGACTTCCTACTGTAAGACATATTTGGGCCTTATAATAAGAGGGGAATAGAAAGTTATTATTTTTTTCTTTTATTCATTTTGTTTTGTTTTATTAATAAAAACAATGCTATCATCGTCAATTATTATGCAGTCTCATCTTCACTGATGGATACCTTTGGATGTGTGGTGGGAACCAATGTCAAGACAGGACCATCAGGCAATCCTCTTGCCTCAGGGAGTGAATCCACCTACACTCCTCCTGCTTTTAACACACACACCCCCTAGTAGTAATACTAAAAAGGTCATATGCATAAACGGTCATATGTTTCCCTGGACATGTTCTCAAATCAAACAGCTATGCTCTACTTCTAGCACCCTTGCCACATGCTAAGAACTTCCATGAGGAGACAACCAAAGGTCAATATAGTCCAATATACTATGTCACCAACAGTGAATGGCTCGATGACCTTCTCTGCTCATTCTCTGCTTGTCCCTAGAATTTGGTAATCAGAGGTACAGTATATTACCATTGAAGTCAGAACTTCCATACTCATTCTCTGCTTGTCCCTAGAATTTGGTAATCAGAGGTACAGTATATTACCATTAAAGTCAGAACTTCCATACTTAACGGCACAATCCTGTGTAACCTTAAGCGGCCAGTCTAAAGGGCTAGCCGCTGTAACCTAGGCCAATTGCGGCCTGGGCACTCCTCGAGGGAAGGGGACGTTCATCCCTTCCCCCCGGTCTAAGCCACGTGGGCCACAATGGGCCTCCTCGGATGCACACCAGCTCTGAAGCCGGTGTGCATCCGAGGAGTCCAGGCCCGACCTGCGCTGGGAAGAGGCATAGAATATTGGCACATCTCAGGGCTGATATCCCCGCCCCCCCCCCCCTCAGCCCAGGCCAGTCAATGGCATCCCTTCCTCGCCGCCCCCATTTGGCTGTCGCCACCCCTGCACCGAGTGGCCCAAGTCTTACCTGGGTCACGCGGAACAGGTCCAGGCTGCCAGGGGAGTGAGCAGCACTGACGCCACTTACTCTTGAGGCACTGAAAAAGTGACTTATGGCACTTTTGCAACGCCTTAGGCCAGTGGAGCGCTAGCTCCGCTGGCCTAAAGTTACACAGGATCGGTCTGTCAGTCTATCAGTGACTGTAAGCCATGATAGCTATCTACCAAGAACCGTCTATCAACACATGGCCATATCATGACCATCACAAGCAGTGGAAATGTGGAAATAATCAGCAGTGGAAATAATCATGTGTTGTGTGAAGGTACTTTATATTTGTCCTGAACCTAATGCTAATTAATTTCTCATTGGATTACTCCAATTTCATTGGATTACTCCAAGTCCAAGAGAAATAAAGAAAATTTAATCCTGTTCACCCTTTCTCCATGCTACATGGCTGTCCATAATGCCCACAACTCTTTTTTATTTTATACTAAACACACACACACACACACACACACACACACACACACACACCAAACCCCACTGTTATATTGTGGTGGCTTTTGCCTGAGAACGATAAAACTTGTATCTAATTCACAAGGAAGATGCTCTATCCTCTCCCCACATCTTCCCTAGCTCAACAGTTTTCTTTAGATGGAGTGCATCCTAAATTGAGATGCTCTGTCAGTTTATGTCAATTTACATAACACTCTGGTGTCCTTCAGGAATGTACTGGGAGAAGAGCTTCAGTACCAGGAAGAAAGTCGACCAATTCCCTTGTCTGCCATCAGGCTACAGGGTGCAGCCTGCTAATCTTCTCTACTCTACATCTGTAGTACTGTGGAGTCTGTTAGTCCTTCATCCCACAGCAGACAAGGAAGGACAGGAAGAGGCCTACAACTTTGGAAAAAGATATGGAGACAGATTTGCCACTGAGCACACAAGCTTTCCATTGATATATAAACTTCAGAATACCAAAGCAGTACTACTGTCATTGTTTGGAATCTTGCTTACACACACACACACACACACACACACACACACACACACACAGGAGCGATGAGAAGCTGGTCACAGCACTTTCCAATAGACTAGGCTACAAGAACTGGTGAACATTAACCACATTACGCCCTACGGCCATATTTGTGCTTGGATATAAATTTTCTTTCGCTAGTAAATTATGCAGGCTTGACCTCATTTTCCTAAAGCCAAATATACAAGATGCCAGGTTCTCCAACAGAGAACAAAGGCTTATGCAAAAGTGAGCAATGACGAGAACAATCATGCCAGGAATCTACCAATTCAAAAAATAGCTGATGTGAAAACAGAAACAATACCTTTCCAAGTGTTTTGGTTTTTGCTGCAGCCAATAGTTAAAACTCCATCCTCTTTCAGCACAAAAAGTTCAGCATTTTGAATGAGCTTCAGCATCACTGAATGTAATAGGTTAGAAACATCAATGCTCCTTGACTATGGACTAACCAAAAATCTGTTGCATTTTTAGATGTACTCACTTCTTTAATCCACAGCAATTTAGGTGGTTGCATCTCAGCCGACATCACACCACCAACATAGCACAAGACATTGTGCTGTGTCCCACTGATGCGTGCCGCTTGAATTGCTGCGCGATGGTCCATCCACATGATGATGTTTCTGTTGCATTTTCCTTACAACGCAAGGACAAATTTTCAGTTTCGTTATGGTTTAAATTTAGATATGTACAAACTATCAGGCAGCACAAGAAATTCTTTGAACCTTATTGAAAAAAAAATTATCATTAAGGAGCCCAAGTCTGACAGCTATTTCACCTGAGCAAGACACTTCCAATTAACCTCCATTTCACTTTAGGGAAAGTCTGGTGACAGCTCTTCTTGCTCCTGACAAAACCGACCCATGTAGGAGATGTCCTGGAAGACTGTGTACTAATATTCCAGAGTTTTGTGGTACAACATGTTTTAATTCCACCACTACCTGCTGCATTTTTACATAGATTTAATATGGTTTCATTTTAACACTCATCTTGTTTGAGCATCTTACCTTCAGAATTGATTGCCAAGGGCTGGAAATGATTGTCCAAAACAACAAGGGAGCAGGTAGCATCAAAACCAAGACCTCGGATCTTGCCAATATCTATTCCTTGGATAACTTTCTGTGAAAACAAAAATAAAAGGGCATATAAAATACACACGTGCTGACATACACACACAGGGGGAGAGCAGTCACAAAAAAGCCTACAAATTAGTAATCTGGAAAGAAAAAAAAATGACTTTTTTTTCCACAAGCTTCTGTTTGGTTAAGCACTTCAAATGTACGTGAAAACACAAAAACGTCTGCATAATATATAAATGCATTTGATATCAGGCAGCACCATTGGTTTGTCTATCCCAGTATCTTGGGTGCTTTTGTTGGTCTTGGGAAGTAGGGAAAGGTCTCTCAAAACCCTTGTGCTACTGTGGCTTTGTATCCTTCAGACTTCATATTTATTTATTTACTTATTATTTACAATATTTTTACCCTGCCTTTCTCCCTGAAGGGACCCAAGGCGGCTTACACAAACAAAACAAAAATACACAAAAAAACACAAAAACAAAACAGCTATTTAGCTGGCGGAAATCTGAGGAGGCCCATCAGGCCAGCCTCGGTTTACACCCGGGGAACGGGACAAGCGCCCCCTTCCCAGAGTATACCTCCAGCCCACCATGTGACGGGCAGCCTCGGGCTCAGGATCCGGCAGGCGGCCCTGTGCCGCTGGCCGGATCCTTACACAGGATTGCGCTGTTAGTCATAGTGACGTTATTGCCCTACTGTGGCTTTTTAATTTGATAGGCCAACACAGCTACCCACAATTTTTATATCAGATGGACTAGTTCTCCAACAAGAGGAATAGAAAGGGGGACAATAATTGACATTAATGTAATCTGATATTTGAAATGCTCCCTAAAGCTTTAAGTGCAAGGTGTGAGCCTAAGTAATTCAGCTGAACCCACTTGCTGTCTCAGGTTACAGACTTCAATGTTTAGCACAGCCCTGGAGAGCCTATTCTGAAGAACAAGGAGGGAAGAGATCTGCATGTTTTCCAACACAAAGCTAAACTGTTCGTGACACAGACCAACAAGCTTCACAGTCCTGTATTAGGACAAAGCAGGGTTTAAAAATAGGTATTGTGGGTCATCTGAACTTTTGATTTGTCAGTCAGGAAGTCCCTAGCTCAAATCTCACAACAGCCATGAATGCAGAAGGAGTTACTATAGTGCAACCTTAGCTCCTCAACTGCAATATTGTGATAATAATGCTTATTTATTTTACAGGCTTGTTGTAAAGACTATTAAGATAATATATATGATGTACTTTTGAGCACTCCGAACTGCTATAAATACCAAGTTTTATTAAAAAGTACAACTGAAGGGAGTATTTCATTTCCTTCGAAGTATTTTTTTTTCAATATCTACAGTATATTGAAAATATATTCAGTATAATATCTGGGCACAAAATCCAAGTTCAGTGTTCCCATAGAAATGGAACATATCAGCTGTGAACTTTAAGTTTCATTGGATTTCAACAAACTTCAGCAGACGGGCAGGCCAATCCTGTCTAGTGCCACCACAGCGTGCGAAAGCACGCTGCACCGAATACTGGGCAGGATTGGATCTGCACTGGCGGAGCTGGACCGCTCCTTGAGAGAAAGAGACATTTACCCCTTTCCCGCAGGGAGAGTCCCAGCAGGCCCAATGGGCCTCCTTGGATGTGCGCCGGCAGAATGGCCGGCGCAAAACTGAGGAGCCGGTGTAAGGCCGGCCATGCCCAGGACAGGGGATAGGATTGGATGGAGCACACCTCTGATGATCCTTCCCCCATCCCTAGCCTCACTGGTCAATCCCATCACTACCCTGGAACGCCCCGGTCCACCCTCCCCCTGCCCTTCCGCCGACCGGTGTGGCCTTACCTGCTCAGCGTGGTAGACAGACTGGATGTGGGGCGGTTAGGCCGATGCTGACCTCGGCGCGGGTGGGGCCTATTCGCCAGGTGTCAAAAATGTGCCTTACGGCACATTTACAACACCCAGCACCGGCAGAGCCATCGCTCCACCGGCACATATTTAGGGAAGATTGTGCCATTAGTCTCCTCAAGCTTGTACCCAATGTCTTTTCATAACTACAGGAAAAAATATCACAGGAACACATTCTCTAGTTTTTCTCCTCTCTGAAGCTGCTAACAAAAACAGGCTTCACCCAAGACTTTGGAGTTGACCCTCCATACGTTTATGGATGGTGAACTCTATCATTTGCTACAGTTCTTGGGAAAGCTTCTCACTGACTTAGCAAGCAGCAGTGCAAGACCAGGAACATGTGCTGCTCTGCAACAGTAAGAAATACTTTCTGTAGTGGAACATTTAGTACCTTATTTCAGCAAGAACTGATCTTTTGGCTATTAAATGCCTCCAGGTTTACCAGTAATGGAAATTATACTGGGGAAGGGGCCATGACTCAGTTGTACAGCACATTATTTGCATGCAGAAGGTCCCAGGTTCAATCCCTAGCCTCTCCAGACAAGACTGGGAAAGCGCCCTATCTGGAAGCCCCAGGGAGCAGCTGCCAGGCAGCTTGGGTAATGCCGAGTGAGATGGACCAATGGCCTTCCTCAGGATAAGGTAGCTTCATATGTATTTTAAGGCATGAAGGAAGCCCAAGAGAAAGAGCAATGCAATCCTTTCCGCCATGACCATCATGAGTAGGGTAATGAAGGTAGTTTCACAAACAAAGTTAGAGGACATTCTTGCTACTACCTTTGAGTAGCTTCAGGGACTTCAGAGTCGTTTGAAAGGGATGTAGGCTAGGAGTCTACTGAGCACCAGTAAACCCACGCCCCCACACTTTTCCAATGTTTGTTATATTTTGTTCCTCACCTCCCATAAACAGACGAAAAAGACCTTGGACACAGGATGTAGGTACTACTAGGAGTCTTGTGTGACTAGTGATTCAGCCAGGCAGTGCTCACGGGAGGGAGTAATACTGTAGCTTAGGGGTAAAACACATGTTTTACTTGCAAAAGTTCCCGGATTCAATCTTTCCCAGCACTACTGGAGATGCCAAAGATTCTGTCTGAAACCTGGAGAGCAGCAGCCAGTCAGCATATAGACTGTACTGAGCTCAATAGACCAATGGCCTGACTCGGTACAAGGCAGCTTTCTATGTATCTATGCTATGTTTATGCTATAAACATCTGTATTGCATACAAAGAAACAAGGGCCTAGACAACAAATGTGGAATGAAAAAAAGTGCATTCTCTTTCATTATCCATATAGCAACCGCACTGTGCCGACCCCGTATCTTTCACCATCTCCTTTAGGACACTCACAGCACAGCGAGGCTCATGAATGTTTGAAAAGCCTGATCAATACCAAGAGAACAGTGAACCATCCAACTACGAATTACCAGGCATCTCATGCATATTTAAAGAGCCCACCTCAGAACACCAAGCAGCCCGAGGACAGGGCTTTCCACAGAGGACTAAGCCCCCCCCCCCGCTCCAATCTTCACAGCCAATTGAGGTCATAATGTCTACACAGAGGCAAAGATGCAAAGAATGCTTCTTGATCAACCAATGAGATGCAGAATTACTTAGCCCCTTATTTTACACTCAATACACTATGCACCAGTTCAGCTCCCTAGTGCAGAAAACCAAGACACATATGGTAGCATAGCGTGCGCGCACATGTGTGTATGTCTTGCATTTTTAAAGTTTTTACTGATGACACTACCCCAAGACACCAATCATCAAGGGAAACCGAATATGCCACAAAACCCAAACTTGCTGAGAGAACTTTCTAATCCTTCCCCCCCTCCCCATTTCTTTTTCACCAGTTCAGCAGGTTGTTAATTTTCTGTTGACTTTGCATGCACAAATCTTCCTCTGTCTGATTTGAGCGAGGACAAAACATGTTTCATCTCGCAAATACTTCCAGTAAGAAGACACTAATACTTGCTGTACAAGGAGTCCCATGAACAGCTAGCTGGGTCAGTTCATTTCACTTTAGGAAATAAAACAAAACTGATTATTTTTCCGTCTGGTTTCTACCAGAAGCAAAATATTTCTACCTAAAAGGTGTAATTTTCTGCCACCAGAAAACCACACACCCTTCTCCCTACAATCCTGAATGCTTAAACCTTAACTCTCAAATGACTCTCAACCTTAACTCTCAAACTCCTTGAGCAGTTAACACACAAGTTTAAAAGATTCCAGCTGGGAGAAGCTTCAGTAAAGTTTTTCAGTGGAATCCTATCATGTGTAGCAGGAAGAACACAAAGAAAAGAAGCCTGCTAGAAACAGAGAAGTCTGTATATTTTAGCATACATAAAATATATAGGTATGTTAGCTGTCGTTGGCCGAAGGCATACAGACAAACTTGGTAACATCACAAGCCGGAGCCACTCTGCACTTAACAAAACCTGGCAAACCTAAAGGCATGCCCATCATAAAGGCAGATCTGGAATAGGAAAGCCCAATTAAGATAGATTTTACCGATTTTCTCTGGAATTAGAAGTAGATGGAGATTGGCTGGTAAATGCCGCTAGTTTTTTCAGCCCTGCTCTTACATGTCTTGCATGTTTGATACCAGTGAGAAAGGTTCAAGCTGAGAAAAGGCAAGAGGAAAGTACAATGAATCTCATTAGTTTATCTCACCACATGTAGCAGACAATTCATAGTGGATTCTTATGTCTGTACCTTTGTGACTGTACAACAAGCAGCCCAGATGTCATCAGAGGACTGCTCATAGTGGTCTGGTTGTGGTGCCCAAATTTGAATTGGCTGGTCTGCGTAAGCCACTACCGTCCCAAACTGGTCTACCAAAGCCGCACGGACGCTTGCTGTGCCAACGTCAATTCCAACATAGTAATTTACTGGTTCCAGGTTCTCGCTTTGCATTTTGAGCAGACCTGAGAATGAAAGGGAAACAAAAGTTAAGATTAAAAAAAAAAAAAACACCCCACAGTATATGCTTTATTTAGATAAAGCAGTCCTTAGGAAGGCTGATCAACACAAATACAAATGAGGCTTCCACACATTACGCAGAGCAAACGCAGGTTTGACTGTACACCCAAGAACAGCTCAATAGGGAGCTGCAGTTAACATTTTATCCCCGAGGAGTGTCCCTGTAGGATATACGGTACTTTACAAACATTTATAAATGTCTATTGCATTCATGCTTCACATTTTAGGTTTATACCGAAGAAATGTAAGACATGAAGCAGTTCAGAGTTTGTGGTACAGATAGAAATGGATACAATAATTATTTGTCATTGTTAAGAATAAGTTATTATATGCCATTTTTCCAACAAAAAGTTCAAAGAGTAGTTTATAAAGCAAAAGGGTCCAATTTTTATATCAAGTCAAACGTTTCCCCCCCACTTCCAGCATCTAGGCAATGTGGTGGCACTAGTGACACACGACTCCCTTCTTGTGCGGCACGTCATATTAAATGCCACCTGGGGCGTACACAACCCACTGGGGATGGCACAGGTGCCTCCCCCTCTTAGCCCCAACCTCACTGTTTGTTCTTTTCTCCTTCCTGAATTAAAAAAAAAAGAGAGAGAAAAGAGGGGAATCCAGGAGGATGCAGAGAAGTCAACAGATCCCTCAAAACTGCATATGATGAAGCACAAGGGCTGGGAAGGGATTTAGCAGACATTTGAGCACACACACACACACACACACACACACACACACACACCTACCTTGAACTAGGCACAAATTACCGTAGCTGCTTTCCAGATCTAAGCTTTTGTGTTAATGTCTTCCAATCTCAACGGTCAATTACTTTGTCAGCTTTACTGGTAAGTAGCTTAGGGCGCAATCCAAACCCTACTTAGGCCGCCGTTGTAACCAGCGGCCCAGCGAAAACTGGAGGCCCCAGAACGGAAAGGGGATTCAAATCCCCTTTGAATTCCCCTTTTTCGCCCTTAGTGTCCCAATAATTCACCTACAGTTTATTCTTTGAATCCTTTGATTATTGTAAATCTTGTGTCTACAATAAGCTTCTTATTACAAGTATTATCACTGTAATTTCACACTTCGGTTTCTTAAATTCTACAAGACGGCCACTAAGACCCACAACTACTTATTAGAAATATCAAAATAAGTAAATATTGTGTTTTTTATCTAGATAATTTCTGTATTGCTTTTATGTTGCAAATTTCTACCAACTGAAGATTCATCCAAAGAGCCCAAAAATTCTCTACTATCTCTCATCCACACTTAAGACAAAGACTGTTTCTCAAGTAACCACCCACTGCACTTCTTCTATTTCAGCAAAAGATCTTGTTGTACAGACAGGTTCACTATATATTTACTAGCATTGGCCACAAACAACAGGTAGAATGTACAAGCAGTATGCACAACATAGTATAACAATGGAAATGGCTCGCTACATCACACAGTCCCTAAACAAAGTAGAAAAAAGTATTGATCGTAGTTTTTCAGTCCGGGCCTGACACACCCCTGCAGCGGTTCAGATCTATGCCAGCAAGAGAGCTAGCGCAGATCCAAGTAGGCTCATAGGGGACCACGGAGCAGCAGAGGAGGTAAGTTACCTCTCCCTGCCGGCCTGGTCTCCAGCCAGTCCACAGGATACAGCAGGGGCTGGGCCAGCCAACAACAGAATTGGGAAATTTGAGTCTCAATGATTCATAAAAGCTGTTGCCAATTGTGCAGGAAGCCAGACAAAGACTATTGTTCCTCTTCATGCAACTTGTCCTATAGACTAGTACCACAGCGTCAGCTTTCTTTCCCATGCTGTTTAACATCTTCATGAAATGGCTGGGTTCAGTTCAGAAACCTGAGGTAAGGTGTCATCAGTATGGTCTGCTTCTTGTTTCTGTCTATATTCATGGTGCTGGTTTTGACCCTTAAAGCCCCAATTGTTTCAAGATTAGAGTTTCAAGAATAAGCAAGACAGTGCTGTCACCCATACGACCCTCCTTTAAAATGAATTAAATGCTCCTTTATAATGCTTGTGGACTATCCTTTTTTAATATCAACGTAGTGCCCTTTCTAGTGCCTGTTGGTGCTTATACTGTACTGTTTTCAAACTGTGAGCCCTCTGAAGACAGCAAGTCATTTATTTAGCTGTGTGAAGCACTTTGTGAACGTTTTTTTATTATTATTGAAAAGAAGTACCGGTATATAAATATTAGTATTCATTAACTAGTGCACAAGTAAAAGAACCCACAATCAGCAAGAATCATATGTGATGATTCTAACCCATATTTTAAAGTTGTTTTGTTGTACTGCTATATGTGTCTTGGTCTTTAACAGTTTATAAACACTAACACCAATTACCGTATTTATTGGCGTATAAGACGCACTTTTTTGTCTACATTTGTGACCCAAAATAGTAGGGTACGTTTTATACGCCAATACTAAAAAATCCCTTTTCCCCCCCTTGCCCGTTTTAAAGCATTTTCGGGCTTACCACGTTTTTCAGAGCCGGAGAGCTCCCTTGTGCTTTCTTCCCTAACTAATCTATCCGATCTACAGCTGTTTGTCGGGTTTAATTTATGCACGTGCATGAGTTGAGCTTCTCAGCAGCCAGCAGAGGGCGCTGTGCTCAGTTCAGTTCAGCTAAGCTGCCGAGGGCCTGCTCTTCCGGATGCTGAACGAATGCAGCAGCATGGGTAAGCTTCTGAACTGGGCCTAGTTGGGAGGCTTTGGAAACTGCATGGGTGGGATGGGGGAAAAAGAGTTGAGTCTGGGTTTTTTTTGTACTTGGGATTTATGTTCTGGTACATTTTGTTCATGCGTCTTTATTGCTGTGTGTTTTAAAAGAGATCCTGGTATTTTTGTGCAATTTATGTAAATTAGCTAATTAAGCAGCCAAGCAGTAAGTGGCCAAGTGGCCCAAAAATGCTTTAAATCTTTTTTTCTTGAAACCCAGGGCCAAAAGGAAGGTGCGTCTTATACGCCGGTGCGTTTTATACGCCGATAAATACGGGTAAATAAACAAAAACTACGGGAAGAAATACATTACTAGAGGTTTTAAAGAAACCCTTGGCCACCAGTTGCAGATCCAACCACACTATATTGTGACTCAGTCATATGACATATGAACGTATTCTCCAAATTCAGCGGGTCTACTTTCAGCACACAATGTATCCACGTGGCAGCATAATATAACTATATGGGCAAGGATACTGCTGGAGTGCCACAATATGATCGTGGATGAGCTCTTGGCACTCGCTCTTTCTACAAGGGGGGGGACTGAACACTATAGCTCATATTCATCTCCAAAGCTACATCCTTCCCTGCTTCTGTTCCTCCATGCCTGAGAACAGAACAAAGCAAGATGCCAGATTAGACTAGTTGATACTCTGTTTTTTCCTCTCTTGTCACACACAGAGTAATTTGCTATGGTATTTTCCCTGTGTACGATCCAACAATGGTGCTGTGTCACACCTAATTTATTTTTCATCTCAGAATCTGTGTTGTAATTGATGAAAATAACTCAATCTACAGATGCCTCCCACAATTCTTGACCCAAGATTTGTCTGAATAATGGAACCTGAGAAAGTTTGTTCAAAAAATATTATATATTCATTTATCATCACTTCTAACAAAGGCTTTCTGAGCCACCAGTGTTGTTCAAAGTAACTTGTTCCTGTAACTTAATCTAGTTTTCTTGCAAAAACATTGTTTGATGCTAGGGACATTACTGGAATAGGCACATTGGAGAGTTCACCTAACTGACATCTGGATCCACAAAAAAGCTCAGAATTCTCCAGCGATTCCTTTGCAGGGTTCCACACAGTGACTAGGTTAAATGCCTTAAAAACTCAGATCTCAGCAGAATTCTGCTAGAGAATATGATCAACATGTTTTTATCAGATAACTTTGAATTTGGAAGACGAGGGGGTCATAACAGGAAGACAAAGAACAGGAGGGAAGAAAAACTGGGGGCTTCAATCTCTGTGGCAACAGCACCTGTTGTACTAAAGATGCGGTGGAAAAGGTTACACACAGGAAGCACGGACAAGACGGGCGCAACAACTAGCAGGCAGTGACAGCCCTCTCGCCACTTGCTCTATATGTATAGCCTTACTCAGCAAACATGAGTATGAAAAGCAGCAGCAATTCAGGATCAAATTAAATGTGGTGGGGGAGTTCTACGATTAGATCTTCCAATGGGTTTTTCCGTCTCAAATAGTAGTTCATAATTTGGATTGGGGCTTTAGCAACTGAAACGGATACTAGCTGTGGAGGGGGAAATTTATGAGCACAGAACTGCCCAAAATTGCCTCTGTGACAAAGAACAGTGGTGTGTGTGGGGGGGGGGGGGGGAATTGCAATAATTTAAGTCAGGGAACTGGCACGGGGACAAACATATGGTTTAAAAATACACACACCTCTCCCTATATTGCAACCCCAATTCAAACTCCTCCCATTGATTCCCCCCCCCCTCAAAAAACAGTGATGTTGGGTATTCATGGAATACCCGTGTCACATATACTGTAATTTGGACCTCAAACAAACTTTTTCATCTAGTAGCTAAATAAACGTTAATCTATTCTAAACCAATTCAGATTCATTTACGGTATCCCTTCAACCTAATCTTCTCCAATACAGAAGCTACTAGGTCTCCAAATTAGGAAAACATCATAAGGCTTTTCACAGACACAACTGGCTGGAGAATAAGAACCTGAGATCATTTAATGTTGTGATACAGAGGACAAGAACCATCAACATGCAAACACATTTTTCTTGCACTACTGTAGTGATTGTGCTCTGTGGATTACATTAGGTTTTAAATGGGGTAAATTTTCCTCTTGGTAATTTAGAAGAGTTCTAAAGAACAGAGGGAACAATAGCTTCTTCCTTTATGAATCCAAGCATGGAAAGAATTGCTTTCCAAAAAAGTGTTAGTCATCAAAGGTCCACCGTGCATGATAGATATTTATACAGTCCATCCAACAACCAACTGTCCAAATATTATGCAAACTCTACGCACAGAAAACTTCAGCACTTTACCATCAAAAAAGTGTGCCAGTTTTCCACACTGAGGCAATGATGAAAGAATACAACTTTCAATTGTTCTAATTGAAATGCATTTTCAAGACAAAACCAAGCACATGAGCGTTGTTTCCACTACAAAAAAGCAACCACATGGAGGATGGAGACAGGCAAAAAAAACCCAACATAAACTATCAAATCAATATTACTGACCTAAGCATGGAAAGGCCCCAGGGTAAAGAGGACCTAGGCTAGTTTTCTCCAGAGACAGTTAATAGGAATGTCTCTCTGGCTCCTCTCTGGTAGGCCCAAATGTAACAAAGCAGTCAATTTGAAACATCCTACCCTGGCTGAAAATACAGTTTGCCATTACCAACCTTAACAGAAACAGAGTTTGAAAATCACTGTAGGTAGTAGTTTAGACTGCTCCACCACCCCTTCCCCCACCCAAGCCAATTGAAGAAAGAGCCCTGGAATGTAACACAGAAGCCATTGGAACATTTAACTGTAAACAACGTAGCACCACAGACATGTAGTTTGCCTTACCCCAAAAAAAGTCCTTTTGTGAAAGCTGCAACACCCAGGGATCCTACATCCACACTGTTTCAGCAAACTGTGCAAGTACACATTCTGTGGCACAATGCTGTCAACAGGTCTTTCCTAGACTTCTGACCTTTGGCACTTCACAGGTTACCTACAGTCGGGAAACACCTTCAGAACGGAGCTTGTTTTCTAGGGATGACAAGAGGAGAAAGAGCTGAGATGGTCTCACGTTAGTGTCAAGGTCTTCATATGAAAAGAGCTAAATATGTACTTTGACTTTCCAAACACTGCCAAGTTACTAATTCCTGCTTCTTGGCTCTGTATGCAGTCACCCATGTGACAGCAAGACAAACAAATCATTGACAAAACTTACACAATTCAGGTGTGAGCTGTGCTTGGTTAAAGTTTCCAATTTATCCCAATACACACAGTTTGCTTTAAAAAAAAAAAAAAAGAGGTATAAGACACACACCTGAAGTGGCATAATTACTTAGGAGCAAAAGGTTTTCTCCCTATTTAGCCAGGGAGAGTGTACCATCCCATCAAGCCCTCACCGATTCTTACCAAAAAGGATAACCAAGACTATATACACTTCAGAACAGATCCCATCTCTCTCTCTCCTTCCAATGAAAAGCAACAGAATCAGCACAAATAAATGTTAAATATGTAGTGCAGACAAGGCCTTATTTATAGGCTTACCAGATCTCCAACCGGGACAGAGTGCTAGACCTTTAGGAGAAGGAATGTGGGCAGGTGTAGCTTGTTAAACCTTAGAGCACAATCCTAGGCATGTCTACTCCGAAGCAAGCCCCGCTGAACACAAATATATTTTGTGGATGTGGACAGAATTCTGGGTAGGGTAAGGTTGTCTACATGCCCGCAGGTTGTCTACATGCTCCTTCCCCTTCTTGGCTGTTGGAGGGAAGGAGACTGGTATGTTTCCAGATGCAATGCAAGGTGTTGGCCTGGAACCAGAGTATTTTAAGGATCATCTGCTCCCTCATGAAACTTCCCATCCCCTGAGATCTTTACATGTTGCATGTTCCACCTCCAACAGAAAGTACACCTGGCAGTTACACATGAGTTTTCTCCATGGTGGCACTCAGATGATGGAACTTCCTCCCACAGACGGGGAGATCAATAACCACATTAATTCAGTTTCGACATTAACTGAACTATTTTATTATCTCAGTTGACCTTCACCTCTTGGTTGTGGTGCTGGTTTGGTGTTCCTATCTGCTGCTTCTGATCTGCTTTTGGTATTATTGATTTGTTTTATTTTTTATTAATTTATTGCAGTTTTCAAACTTAGTGCCATTAGCTGCCTTCAGTGCCTCCCTGGCAGGAAGGGAAAGCACAGGATATAAAATGAATGAATGAATGAATGAATATCTACAGAAAGCATGGGGATTTTTTTTCTATTTAGGAGTACAACTCCTTTTAATGTTAGTTTTAGGTTATTTTGCAAGTTTGACACATTACATTTGGAACATAGTTCGAAATAGCAGAACAACTCCCCATACAGCTAGAGTATTTTCTCTCACTACAGCAAGTACAACTTGCCTAAATTCTCAGCAACCTACCCTTTCCAACATGTAAACTATGACCCACAATTATTTATTTCTACATGTGGATATACGATATACAGACAGAAGCCTATACATCTTTTGGTGAATATCATAGCAGCATGAGTACAGTACATACAAATAAGAGACAAGTTGAGAAATAAAACAAAGCAGAACACAGACTTGAAGGCAAGCTTTAGGCAACAATGCATTACAGGTGGGCCCCCATATCCGCTGGGGATATGTTCCAGGCCCCTCCGTGGATACTTGAAACCGTGGATAAGAGCGAACACCCCCTCCATGGTTGCCTGAGGGACCCCCCCACCTGCCTCCCCTGCAGGCAGGCATGCTTGGCCCCCCCCCAGCTCTTATTTTTCTTTCAGCAAGCTTTGTTTCTTCCTTAAAACAAACAGAGAAGCAGCCTCCATTGCAGGCAAGTAGAACGAGACTAAGTCCTAGAGAGGCTCTGCAAGGTTTCTGATAACCTTGCAGAGCCTCTCTAGTACTTAGTCTTGTTCTACTTGCCTGTAATAAGCAGCCAGGGGCTGCTTCTCCTGTTTCTTTAAGGAAGAAACGAAGCTTACTGGGGAAAAAGTAAAAGCCTTGGGGGGGGGGGGTTGTCCCCACGATCCTTGGTTAACTGAAACCGTGGATAGCGAATCAGTGAATATGGGGGCCCACCTGTACTGAGATGTCAGCAGTTCTCAAAAGCACTCATAGAAACGGACCTAGGTCTCTTACAGTCCAATCCTATTCTCACACACACACCCTGGCCAATGCAGCCGTGCCAAAAAGGGCAAATATTTTCCCTTACCTCCCTGTAAGCCCCTCGACTGCCAATGGGTCTCCTCAGACCTGCACCAGCCATTTAGCTGGCACAAGTCTGAGGAAAGGGGGGTACCAGCTGCTATCAGAGGGGATAGCATCCGGCAAAAGTCACCCGGGTGCCACCCACTCCCACCCCGACATGCCTCTCACCCACCCCCTCCCTTTCCACCCCACCTTCCCCACTGACCTACATGGTTCAGTGGCTACTCTGTAGTCTGCTGCCGCATGCGGGGCTGTTCCAACCTCACCACCGGCAGGCTGGTAGAGTGCAACTCCACACACTGCCAGCAGGCCATTTGCAATGGCTGTAAAGCAGAGTGGCATTGCTTAGCCTCCCCCAGCTGCCGGGGGCCAGGTGACATCACGCCATGTGATAACACCGCCCCCGTCGCACCGCCCCCTCCTCACTTCCAGAAAATGCTCAATTTGGAGCCTAACAGAAGCAAGGGTGAGTGGGAGGGCCCAGCTCACACCGGGAGACACCACCAAGCTCACTCCTCACAAAGGAGACCACGCGGGACGGTGGCCCCCACCCTATGGTAAAGTGTTCCGCCATCAGAATGCTAGTTCTGGCGGCACGGCAGCCTGCACATACGGTATATGATTGGGCCGTTACACATGTTGGGTACTTCTCATCCAATGAACCATATACGTTCTGGTACTATCCTCTACAATACATTAGTAAAACTCAACTGGGAGCATAAACCTAAGCATGCTTGCTCAGAGGTAAGTCCCAGTGTGTTCAATGGATTTAAGTGTCTAATAAGCGAGTTTAGGATTGCAGCCTGATGCTTGTGTATTGATTAAATGACGGTGATACAGATGGAGCTCAGCTGTACAAAGCATGAAGGTTCTACTGCTTCTTGATCTCTTGGGGTAACTGAAAGCTGCTTACACTTTATGATGTGATTTAAGGCACAAGTCAATATCACTTTTCACAAGTTAGATGCATGTTACGCCAACATTAAATTCACTCCCTAGATAAACATTCAGAACAGCCTGGATGTCTGTCAGCTGAACAAAGCTTCTCAGGAGTAAAATCAATATACATAAACATTCAAAAGCGACATTAAGGCACAATTATCCAAATGTATGTTGATGTGGACTGTGCTGTCCAAAACAGTCATAATTTATTTGTTTAGAAATTTATATCCTGCCTTCTTGCTACAGCTTCAAGGCAGCTAATAATATTAAAAAACAAACATCCAAAAACAGGACAAATAAAAACTAAGAGGAAGAAGCCTTCTGCCAATGCATTTCAATTCCATGCCTGCCAGAATCATCCTTTCATAGTTCCATTAATAAAATAAAAACGTGCTTCACGTCAGAAATCATACACTTCGTTAATGGTTGCTGATGTCACATCTGCATATCCAAGCAAATGACATACAGTACTCCTGACCAGCAGTGTTACAAACAAGGAGCAGGAATGCTATGACATGTTAAAATATGGGGCGCAAGACTGTTTTGTGCAAACGCTCATGTGCGTTAAAACTAAATGCAAGGAGCATCCCTAAGTCATGAGAGTCAGGATGCCGTAGTGGCTTGGGAGTTGGACTTAGACCTGGAAGATCCAGGTTCAAATCCCCGCTCAGCCATGAAGCTTCCTGGGTGACCTTGGGCCAGTCACTATCTCTCAGCCTCACAGGGTTGTTGTGAGGACAAAAGGAGGGGAGGAACTATGTACACCACCCTGAGCTCCTTGAAGGAAGGGAGGTATAAAAATGTGAAAAATAAAAATAAATAAGCATGGATTCATCCCAATTACCCTAGAAAGGAGCTAAGAACTTACAAAACCATTTAAACAAACTTGTCAGTAAACAGACAAAAAAAAAGTATTATTCCACTATTTCTCAAACCGTTTACAAAGGGGACAATCAAGCAACAGGCAACGTTGCCTCTGAAAACCTGCTTTTCAGTCCCCAATTTAAGTTACCCTGATTCTTGCATTGCTTCCAGTATCCACGGTCAGTTGTTTGGCATCTCATCTACATGTTTCTGAAGGAGATTAACATAATGTTCTTATGGGCTATATCAAGAGGTTGGCTAGGTCATGCACTGACCAAAGGTCCATGAGCTGCGGAGGGCACACCTGGCTGACCCCTTTATGGGGGCAATGGTGAAGCAATGGGCTCAGCAAAGCATCTCGTGGCCACCACCAAGGCTAAACCAGACAGATCAGTACATCTGCTAGCATCAGACTAGCAGTTAAGGGGATGAGGCAAGGCAAAATCAATCAGGCCGGGCAGGTTAAAGAGCAAGAGAAGGGAACGTTTATTAAAACAGGGTAGCAAACAGCTGGTGTGTGTGTATGTGTATGCGTGTATATATATGCAAAAAAGACGTTCTCTCATCCCGTCAGGTTGTTCCTCTTACTCTCAGAGGAACAAGTGGGATTGGACAAGAAGCAGGGAAATCCCCGGGACTTGGGCAAGTCCTTTCTCTTTTCCTTCACTCCACCGACCAACCAGGTTGCTCAAGGGTGCACCTCTGGATGCAGAGGATCCCTGGGAACAAGGGCCTGTTTGCCGACTCGTTAGCTTACCCAGCTGGCAGAAAAGGAGATGACAGGTAAGCAGACGATTGCGTGTGGCGGCGGTGGGGAGCCTGGTAATGAGGGTGTTGCCCGAGTACGCACGTGCTTTCCATGTGTACAAGGGGCCCTCTCCCAGCATATCCTGGTGCTGCCTCAAGTGTTCTGCTTTCCTCGAAGAAACTCAGGGGTGTACATAGGATGTTAGCCCATGCACAGGAGGATGTTATCCCCCAAAAGCACCTGTGAGAGACATTAAAGTTGTCCAAGCTCGCAAGGGAGCTTCCTGGCTGTGCAAGAATTTGAACCTAACCTGGTCTAACACTATCCATTCTACATCACTGGCTCTGCCCAGCCTAGGAGACTCTGAAAGGAAAGGCACAAAGCAATTTGTTTTTGAACTCCTGACTGGCTAAACCATAATCTCACTCAAGCAGCAACAAAATGTTGCCATGACAGATGTCAGCAAAAATCAGACTCTGTCCAATGAACCAGAGAGTTGTTAAAGCTGATAATTCTGGATTAATGAAATCAATAAATAATATAAGACTGACATTTGGGCGGCTTTCTACAGCCGTCCTCTCAAGCATGCATTTGCTAATTCAGGCACTCAATAAATAATGCACAAGCTTCTCAGTCAGTTAATCAGCTTGTCAGGCTGCGGGAACCGAGCTAGAAATGTGAAAAGGCTGGTTTACGCAGCCAGTTATCATAAAACAACAACCCCTGAAGTCACTGAAACTTCTGATTGGTTGACTGAAGGGGTGAATGAGAAGCTGAAGCGACTTCAAAGGGAACCGACAATACGTGGAAAGATCAGGAGTTCTTGACTTGCACCTAAAAATCCGATAAGTTGGCAGTTTCGTAGAGTACCAGTGACTTGTGCAAATGACACAATCACAGCAAGGGTGTGTATCTGAAATTCGGAGGAATCTCTTTGCCACTTTGAAAAGAGTTTACCACTGTAGCGCCGCAATCCTGTGTAACTCTTGCACCGGTGTAACAGTAGATCCCCAGTGTAAGAGCACTTATGCCACTTGCTGTACACCGACGGACGCAGGATGGACACCAGAGTAACCCCTATCGGACGCCTCACATGCGCAGTTCAGACGCGGAACGGACACAGGCACAACTCTGCTGACGCAGGGGGCATTCAGACACCCCTGGAATGCCCCCTGCGCTGGTGGAGTTGTACCAGTGTCCGTTCCACGTCTGAACTGCGCAAGTGAGGCATCCGCAAGTTACACTGGCATTAGTGCTCTTACACCAGGGGATCTACCGTTACACCGGTGCAAGAGTTACACAGGATTGCGCCCTAAATGGTATTTAAATTTATAAATAAATAAAAAAATATTTACATTCTTTCAAATCATTAATAGAAATTCTCACAGCTGCTAACACCACAGAATAATAAAGGCCTTCCTCTGGTGTCACAAAGACAATTATGTTGGCGCCAAGCAAGCATGGGCCTGCAACTGGAGGCCCTTTCGCCTGTAGCCCCCCTCCTTCCCACCCCTGCTGCCTCCCTGTTCCGCCCACCCTCACCCCATTCTACCCCCCACCCCCTCCCCACCTCCCTCCTGCACTCTGCACAGTCCTACCTCAGGTGGCGGACGTCCAGAGTCCATCGTCACACAGACCCAGTCGCTCACCACTTCCGGTAGCAGCCAGGCCGTGCACTCCAGCAGTGTCGCATTGTGACAGCTGCAAAGTGTGTTACACCTCCAAAACGTGCATTCCTGTGGCATAACGCACCATTACAATTTGGCTGCCCAAAAAGGAAGATTTATGTATCAACTATTGATACATTATGGATCATTATCTTTTTTAAAGATGTTTTTATTTTATTATAATACATAAAAAACAAAGAAAGAAAGAAAAGTACAGAATAACCGAAAATATTTGGATTAGCCACTAACATTTACTTAAATTGATTCTTATAATTACTTGTACCCTGCCTAATTGCTTATAATCATACATCAACTAACCTAATACTACCCTTAATTAAAAACTACCTCCATTTCTTACTGTTTAAATCTAAAAGCAAATCGTCCTACTCAGCAAAGCAACATATCATTAAATCATTCTTATGTTCCCTTACATGTAAAAAAGATACATTATTATTTTTATTAACAGTATTTATATACCGCTTTTCAACAAAAAGTTCACAAAGCGGTTTACAGACAAAATCAATTATGGACAAAAACATTATGGATCATTATCTATGCTATCCTGGCTGCAGTTATTTTGAGGGGTTTCCATCAGTCCTTAATTCCAAAGACATGCAGACATCAGGATACTGCTCCATGGGTTATGCGCTATATCTAAGTTTTCATGGATGCTGTTGGCATTACTGGTAAGGGCTGGCATTACTGGGAAAGGCTGCACTGGTGCAACATTGCCTGGACAGGCTTAGGATTTGACTGATGTCACGCCAGCATCCGTGTACTGTCAGCACGGTGTCCAAATAAGATTGGATCATCACAGAGGTAGGTTGCTCATCTTCTCCCCATGTACAGCATTTTTGGGTAAGCCACCTCAGACCTTATTTGGAGAGACAGGGTATACATTTGTAAAATAAATGGAAGAATGTGTAAGGGCAGTGGATAAACGATGCCAATGGACTCGCTTAGTGACATTTCAGTCACACCAGGGATTCATTTTGGTCACTTATGCTCAGTACAGTATTAGCATTATACAGTCATCCCACAAATCATTTACTCTTTCTACAAAGTGACAAGACACCAATCTTTGCATAATGGCTGCAATCCAATGTGTTTCCCAGCACACCCCTACTATTGAACCAACACCTAAACCAAGTGTCTATAATTGTTTGTGGCAGATGCTGGAAATCCTAAATCAATAGGAAATTCTACAATTAAATCAATTTTTAAAGGCATGCTGTAAGCTAGGCATTTGCAGATATTTTCAGCTCAGTAATGACAATATTTCAGTAACCACTTTTCAAAATGCAATGCACAGTAAATGTTCAGCCTTGTATAGCAATTATGACAACCTACAGCCCTAAGTAATTTGTCATTGTAGAATTAAACATTTATTTAGATTGTTGATAAATCTGCAATTCTAACACATGTTTCTGAAAGTTCCTGTCACATCTACTTAGGAATAATCAGAGACTCTCACATCAGGCCAATTTATGTTTCTGAAAAATAACGTATGAGCCATACACTGCCAAACATATAGTACTTGTAATTTCTCAGCATATCTATCCCCTTTACATGGTACCACCTGCCTAAGTACGAACCAGCCACTATTTGCACTACAAGTACAATGTCTGGTGGCAGCACTAAGTAATACACCCCTGCCACATCTATTTGACAGCATACCGTAGTTTGCAACACTGCTGTGGTGCAATGGAAGAGACAGCCAGTAAGTGTTTGGGTAAGGTCATTATACTCAAGGCCAGCACCACAAACATATATTCAAAGAATCACGGACCTAATTTGTTCTTCTTCTTCTAGCCTACTTATATTTATGACAGAAATTTGTGGACAGCAGCATATCACTAGCCTAATCAAAGAAAGAACCAGCCCTCATCCAGCTTATCTCCCTCATCTCCTGGGAGGCAATTACATACCATGGGCAATCAAGCAACTGGCTATTTCCAAGCCTGACCTGATGCAAACCTATCAAGGCCTTCTCTTCACCTTTAGCATCTGCCTGTAAAGCACTCTGAGCACTTGGAAGATTATAAAATACCAAAGCATCCTTTGCACACTTAACCAGGAAGAAGCCTCGCTGAACAAAATCAGACTTGCTTTTAAATAAACATGCCTAAAATTGCATAATAAGTATCATATGTTTCTTATTTTAAACACATTTATACCGCTTTTCCAAACAGTGCCGAAGTAACAAGTCTCTAGACCTCATGCAAACTTTAAATACAAAAGGACTTTTCCATGCTGAAAAGCTAGAAGATTTATTGGTGCCTTGCAGCTTCTTCTTCGGTCCCACTGTTTAAGCTCCTTAGGTTTCTGGCTGCCTTAAAGTCAGACAAGACATTAGATATACATTAGACATTAGATAGACATAATGTATGTCTTTTCATTATACATTATACACAAGTCAGTTCTTCTAGATCAGGGATTCTTAGCCAGGGGTATCCATACCCCTTGGGAGTATGGGAACAAAATGTTGGGGGCATGGGACTCGATCTCTGAATAATTAAAAAAAATGTTGCTGGATTAGATTATTACCGTTATCAATACAGACTGATATCAGCGATCAGATCACTCAACACAGACGTCTCCACTTCCCAGTATTGCTATCTTTTTTAAAGACATACTGGCACCTAATAGGTCTGGTGGTGATGATGATTTCAACAGTCTGGCGAAGGGAGTATGGGGGGTGGGGACATATTGGGCAATCCATTGGGGGTCTGTAATTGTAAAAAGGTTAAGAACCCCTATTCTAGATACTCGTGAGACCAGAGGCCTAATTACCTTCTTATTTACATATGATCTCTCTTGGACCTGTAAATCCTATTAGCAGCACTGGCTCCCTGAGATCACATTTCAGATTATTCAGATGCTTGCCCCTTTCTTCTTCTGCTAGTCAGCTGGCACATCCTGTTGCCTCTTCGTGCCTGTACACAGAAAGCACTCTCAGGAACCAAGACTGGGACTTGTAGTTCCTGGGTGAGCATGTCACATAAGGAGGCAATCTTCTCAGTGGCTCTCAAACTACAGGTCCTAGAGTTTCCTACTACAGGTGGGCCCCCATATCCGCTGGGGATATGTTTCAGGCCCCTCCGTGGATACTTGAAACCATGGATAAGAGCGAACACCCCCTCCATGGTTTCCTGAGGCCCCCCCCCACCCTGTCTCCCCTGCAGGCAGGCATGCTTGCCCCCCCCCCAGCTCTTATTTTTCTTTCAGCAAGCTTTGTTTCTTCCTTAAAAGAAACAGAGAAGCAGCCTCCATTGCAGGCAAATAGAACGAGACTAAGTCCTAGAGAGGCTCTGCAAGGTTTCTGTTAACCTTGCAGAGCCTCTCTAGAACTTAGTCTCGTTCTACTTGCCTGTAATAAGCAGACAGAGGCTGCTTCTCCTGTTTCTTTAAGGAAGAAACAAAGCTTACTGGGAAAAAAGTAAAAGCCTGGGTGGGTCTCCACGATCCGTGGATAACTGAAACCGTAGATAGCGAATCAGTGGATATGGGGGCCCACCTGTACAAGTGTTGTCTCTCAGTACAGTACTGTATCTTCTAAGAGGGCGTGAATCAGCAACTTACTATTCTGAATTTCACTTGCTTTGTTCTAACACTGTTTCTGATTGGCTTGAACAAATTTACAACTTCTTAAAAATATAGACGGAAATAAATCTGCAAAAACATCAAGTATGATCTATAATTTGGAATCTTCCCCCCCCCCCCCATAGTTAGTGGCTGCATTTGTTTTTTGGCTTCGAGCACTCAGAGCGCTTGAGAGCTTTTTTTTCGCCTTGTAGCTCTGAGCGGTCGCATCTTTTTTTCGGCTTCCAGTCCTCTCACCACTCTCGTGAGCGCGAACCTAGAAAAAATGGCGGCCTCCTGCACCAATAGGAAGACTGCTTGGCTGCAAAGGAGCTTGGGAGATGTAGTACGAGAGACAAGGAAATAACAATGGCAGCCTCATGCACCAGTAGGAAGGTGGGAGATATAGTGGGAGGGACGAGGAGCAACAGCAGCCATTCTGATTGGTAAATTCAGTTCTTTTTGGAAGCCCCTGGTAGCAGCGATATCAAGCATGCTAGGAGCATCACTTCCTGCTATTTCCAAGTTAAAAAACAAATGCAGCCAGTAACAGTCTTAAGGCCCAGGTCTCTAGATCTCTGGGTTCTAGAGATCTCTGGGTTCTCTGAGACCTAGATCTCTGGGTTCCATAGATCTCTGGGTCCAGATGAAGTGTCTCCTTCCTCCCATTCCCCCACCAAAAAAAAGTTGGCCCTGGCCTGTGTGTAAATCAGATGCTCAGTCACTCTAGGATGACAACTTTGTGACTCACTTCAGCCTCTGAGTCAGTTACTTCTTTAAGGAGGGGGGAGAATAAGAAGTTGAAAGAGACTACAATACAATCCTTGGCTAGATCAGAGGGTTTTGACTCACTCTTTTCTCATCCCTGGACAAGCAATCATGTGGAACACAATGGTGTCATCTCTAGGATGCGGTAGTATTTCTTGATAACCTCTCCATTTTGCAAGGGGAGTGAACTGAAGGTATCTCTGCTTTTCCTTCCCACATCCCACTGCATACTTGGGGAATACATGCTGGCGGGCGAGGGGAAGGGGAACGCAGCCCAACAAGAACAAAATAATTGCCACTAATACGTGCACTAATCCAGCGTAAAAAAATCCTGAATTCTTCCCCCCCCCCCGTGCCCTTTATACACACAGAGAGAGCCAATCAATGCTCACCAGAGGCGGGGGTGGGGGCGGGGAGAGAGATAGGGAAAGCATGCCAGGCCTTTGCTATAAGAAAAGGGAAGAAACAGCCGTATGAGGATTTCCTGAAACAGGACGCTCTGGTACACAGCTAATTATTATTTGGGTTGGAAAGCAGAGGCCACTTACTTGCCCAAAAGTGAAATATGACCTTAGCTAGCAAAGGAGAAGCAACTAGCAGCACACTTTGCAGTCATCACAGTTTTCCTGACAAGGCAAGTTCCGGGCTCCCTCCTAACAGCAGCAGTTGCCGGAAAAAAACCTCACTCACTTTCGTCTCTTGGCAGAAGCAAATTTGTAATGCTTTTTCTGATTGGTCAATTGACCGTGAGCCACGACTGGCTGGACTTCTCCCCTTCTCTCTCGCTCTGAAATGTGCTGAGAGTAAGCAGAAGAACGCTCGAGTGACTGGTAAACATTACCAACAATTTATGTTCTCCGAACGTACCTCCTTCCCGTCCCGTCCCCCCCGATTCTTACCGCATTGTAGTCGGTGCACATGGTCGGAAAACCATCTGCTAAATACTAGGAATGCTCGCCAAGTTTCACTTAAGAGGAGAGATTGTAGCTAAAGCGTTAGACCTGGCCAAATAGGATATCTTATTTCTCTTGCCAAGGAAGACTCACTCTCTTTCTCTCACACACACAAACAACAAATCGACAAGATTTCACTCGAATTAACATCCGAGAAACCAAAAGACAGTGAAATTAAGTGCTAGAAATACTTTTCTAGCATTACCACATTTTTTCAGATGAAGTGCTTCATGATGAACGAATTAGCGTGTAACCCATGTAGATCATCACATGTGACAATTGCACAGATGTTTTTCATTACATGTATAGGCTTACCAGATTTCTAGCACCCCCAGGGGGGGGGCGGAAATGACATCACGGGAAGGTGGGTCAAAAACTGTGATGTCACTTCTGCGGGAAGTGGGCATGTCCACCGGAAGTGGGCGTGTCCACTGTAAAATAAATACAGTATTTTACCTTTTTCTGTGCCTCTGAGCATGTGCAGAGTGCCGCCACTGTTTTTGTCCCAGCCAGCCAGGTGCATTGTAATGGCCAGTGCTGGCCGTCACAACGCAGCCAGGTGGCTGGGACGAAAAGAGCGACGGCACTCTGCACGTGCTCAGAGGCACGGGAAAAATGGTAAAATACTGTATTTTATTTTCTGAGACTGTGCTCTTTTATTTTATTTGTGTATTTTAGTTTATTTGTGTATTTTAGTTTATGTGCTGTTTGTGTATTTTAGTTTATTTTATGTGCCCCCTGTCCCCCCTAAACTCTTTTAGCCTTGGCCCTGGCCCGCCGGCTGCATCGCGGCCGGCCGGAGCTCTTCCGAGACTGTGCTGCCAGCTGCAGCGCGTCTCTGTCTTGATCTCTGTAGTCTCGTGTGCCTGCGCGAGACTGGAAGCGCTCGGAAGATGTCCGAGTGAACTCGGACAAATTCGGAGACAGGTTGTACATGCACACACTGGGAAGCTGCAGCCCATCATAGCTTCCAAGGAAGTGTACATGCAGCAAAACACGCATGTGTTTTCAATTATTACCACAGGTCACATGAGTGACATGCAGGTTGCACACACCAGTCTAGCTAAATACAAACTGAAAGCACAGAATCATGTAATGTGGAGAAATGTTGTAAATTCCAAATCTGCTTAGTTAATGCATTCTGGTTTTCATGCATGAATAGAAACAGAATTCTAATGCAGAACCAGATTCTGGACACCAACATTACATCCCCCCTCCTCCTTCTGATCCATCATGGGCAAACAGAGTTTCACTTTCATGAAAGCTGTTAGTAAGAGAAACTGACATTCTGAATTTAAAAGATCACATTAACCAGCTAATGCAAATTTTGTAAGCAGAATAAAATCTGACTTAATTCTTGCTTCACATGTTTTATACTTTAAGATTTTTTTGACAGAATTCATATTTTTAATATTTTTGGCAGAGAAGAAGAGTTTGGATTTGGGGGGGGAGAACTGGGGAGTATCTGGGGAAGCAGAGAAATAAGGACTTAAAAACTCAGACCAAGTCACATGAACAAAATGTACATTTACATCACTTTAACAAGCCCTCATGCTTTAACTCCTGTACCATCCTCACTGATAGCTCTGGCAAAGGAATTAAAGGGAGAGGGCAAATGTATTACAAACTTTACAAACTCTTTACAAACTCTTTGGTCTGAACTGTTTAGGTGAGCCAATAGGCCAGTGATGGTGAACCATTTGGGCTTGGTGTGTCAAAATGTTTGAAAATGGTGTGTGTCTCCCCCCACCCCAACTTTTAATAGTACTTTGACTAATGCTACTTTTAATAGTAATTTTGAATTTAATTCAACACAAAACAACTATAGAACACATTGCATTTTATTTAACATCAATTAGTAACTTTTTTGTTGCTGAGTTTTATTAGATAATAATTTGAATAATTCAAAATCTCAAAATCTCTATCCTAAACATTTTGAGAAAATTTTTATACAAGCCTGTAAAACTTTTGAGAAAATGCAAGGTGTGTCGGGGCCCTGGGGGAAACACTGGCGTGTCACCCAAAATGACCCCGCGTGTCACAACTGACACGCGTGTCATAGGTTTGCCATCATGGCAATAGGCCCATTCCACTTCCACCCTTCCTAAAGTAGAATTGCCAGCTCCAAACCTGGAGATTTAACTACTCAAAGCAAAGGAATAATAATAATAATAATAATAATAATAATAATAATATACATTATTTATATACCGCCTTTCTTGGTCATTGGATTTCTCCTCTGACTTTAATCCAAGGCGGTATACATGGGCAGGCTTTCCTAACCACCTAATGGTGTGTGTGTTTTTTACAATATATAAATGTTCAATCTTTCATGAACTACGTTCCCGATGGTATCCTTTTGCAGTCTGTCCTCTCCACTGGCTGTCGCCTCCCACACTCGACTGACGCAACTGGCAGCTCTCCTCTCCTCACATAGGCTTTCACAACTTTTTGTCGGCGTCCTGTCTTGAACGCCATTCACTGATCTTCGGGCTTGCAAGGCGGCAACTCTACCAACTGAGCCAGACCCCTCTGCCCTAATTAGAATTCATAGTAGCACCAGCTACTCCCATTCTGTGCTCATTCAGCACTACTGTCTGCATTGTGAGAAATACAAGAGTCCTGGTCACTAGACTGAACCAAAGGAAGCGAACAAAAGCAAGTCCCAGACAGGCTGGGAAGCCTCAGCCCAGCAGAGATGCTCCCCTGTCATGGAGCTACAGGACAGGCATTGGATCTGGGAACCCAATCTTGGAAATGCATGGAGAGGGACCTTTCTCTAATAACACTACTCATGGTAGCTAATATCATCACCCTTTCTCTCTACAGAGCAAAACAGGGGGGGGGGGGACTGGTATTTCTTTGTATGCCTTTACTGAACATTTGTCAGGTGGTTGGGGAGAGTGCAGAATGTGCTGCTCCTATACTATACATAGCTTGTAAAAGCAGGGCTGGCCCATCCATGAGGTGATAGCCTCAGGCAGCAGATTAACAGGAGCCCCCCGCCCTCCATCCTCCCACTTGCTGCTCTAGGCCACCACTCTCCTCTCCTCCACACCCCCTTCAGCTCCACCCCTCCTTACTTTTCCAATCCAATGAGTGGGAAGAGCAGAGGCTGGTTCATCACCAGGTAAGGCAGAGCAGCACTGGCACAATACCTCAGGTCCAGGAGCACTTTTGGATGTTTACTCCTATGGGGGAAAAAATTCCACCAGGAAGAGTTCTAGCCTAACACTGTATCACTGATGTACAGTACTATTTTTCTATGTGCTGCTGGAATTTTTTTAATTGGGAGCATTGAAAAAATGTGATATGCACACACTGTTCAGTATGATATGGTATACTTCCAGAAGGATTCTTCCATGTGATTTTGCTGAATGTGTGTATTGACTCTGAGAGCAGAGAGACTCAGCTTCAGTTATGAATTTCATGCTAGATACCAGACAGGCTCAGTGAGAACGCAATCCTGCGCAACTGTAGAGCAGCGGAGCACTCAGTCGCAAACGTGCCGTAAAGCACATTCGCGACCACTCTAGAGTAAGAGCTGCCGGCATGGACGAATGTCCCCCTCCCCCAATGAGACCTCCGGGCCGATCATGATCGGGCCGGAACTGAGGTAGGATCCAGCGGGCGGCCGCAGATCTTTATACTGGATTGCGCTGTGAGTCTGTGATCTTGTAGCATGCACACAACTACACCAGGTTCTCTTGTTCTATAAGAGGGCTTTCTGAAAAAAATCTGAGCATCTCCCTGATTCTCCTTCCATTCATCATCCAGGTTTTGCCTGATGAATGAAAGCTTTGCTTTGTTTTGCTGTCTTAGAAGTGAAAAGAAAAGTCAACATCAGCAGTGGTATAAATCAGTATTGCTCCAGTTTGGCCTGTTGTCTACTTGACTACTATTGTCAAATAATTTAGTGGTTCTAAATAAGAGGTGGCGTCTTTGAAATATTCTCTTTTACAGAGCTAGACCTAATGTGACACTTGCTAGAGGAGAAGCTCTTTGCATAAATCTGTCTAAGAGGACTCACTTAATCATATTACTTCACTAGCATCAGTTGCCTTTGAAGGCCAAAGTCCAGACACGTTGAGGAATGGAGAAAGAGTCCATAAAGGCGATGATTCCATTAACTGTTACAGCACAGGTCCCCAGTCATATTGGAGACTCTGTGTTGTAATTATCTGGAAGTATTTCGCCATTGAGAAAAGTGTGTCTGTCTTGCAGTGATCTCCTTTGATATCTTCTGCAGCTCAGAACATGGTGCCAATAAAAAAGAAGTATTTCTTTTTAGCTGTAGTAATCTTTTGAATACTGTCTCAAGAATTTATAGTTGGTTTAATGGTATCTTCACCTCTCCTTAAGTCTTAAAGTAAGACTTAAGAGTCTTAAAGTAAGACTTAAGAGCCTTAAAGTAAGACTTAAGAGCCAATTCATAGCTTGCCAGAGTGAGATGAGGATTGCATCCATGTCACTAGAACCCACATCACTCCAGAAATACCTGTAAGTATCAATCAAGTCGTGGAATGGTTGGATAACTGACCTTACTATCAAGTAATGATGTTGGTGAGAAATAAGCACGCCAGTCACCAAATACTTATAATTTCTTCCTACAAATGTTAGCAGAGTGGCATGAGAATCAGCCATACAGAATCTGCTCCTACACCACTCAAGTAATGTAAAACTAAAATCTATTAATTCAGCTTTGCCATCGGCACCCAAGCACTTCTTTAAACCTTAGTTGCTACCACCTGTTTAATGTTTTATTCACCTCAGAGCAACAAAATTCTATAAATACCAACCTGGAATAAATTAGTCAGAAAATAATTATTCCAGTTTGGCAATCTATGCCTTATGTTCATACCACAAGCATGATTTTAAGAATACGCTACCTAGTACATTAATAATCTTACTTAATAACTGGTTTTGTGGCTGGCATGAGGAGCAGGATACTCTCTGTACTAAGAAAAAAATGTATTTTTATCCATTCTTAGGCGACTACTTAGACATAATTTTGTTGTTGCCAACAATAAAATGCTTCTCTAAAACCATTCAGATAATTAAGTATCAACATAAAATTGCAATTCATAAAAGCATACAATTAAAAGGTGAGGCAAAACTATAAAACTAACAGCCCAAAGCTCTACTGCTGCCGGAACTAGTAGATACTTTACGACCATCGTAAAGGGCGGTCTGGCAGCGTACTTCTGGACAGCTGCTGGAGAGTGGCCCCGCATGCGATGGCTGGATGAAGAAGGCCCACCAACTCTGGTAAGTTGGCATGGTGGGCGTAATGGGGCTAGGGGAGAGCAGAACGGGGTGGAAAGGGGAAGGGCTGGGGGTGTGACAGAGGCAGTAGAGGGTGGCACCCAGCGCAGGTGACATACACTAGATGCTAGCACGCCAGCACGCCCCCTTTGTCTCTTCAGACTTGTGCCAGCTAAAGATCTGGTGCAAGTCTGAAGAGATCTACTGGCAATCAGGAGGCTTATGGAGGGATAAGGGAAATATTTTCTCTTTCCCCTCCCAAGCCTCCTGATCTGCCCCCCCCCCTTAGCATACAGTGCTGCCTGTTTTCACGCAGCTGCATGCTATGGAGAGGGAAAGGATAGGATTGGGCTCTAAACCAAGCAAAAATATCCCATTTCGTATCCAGTTCACTCAATTTAGTTCAGGTTGGGTTCCTTTTGAGGACAGAACAAGCATGGTAGCTGATCTGGCCCTGAGACAAAGAACCAGATAGTATGGAATATACAGTACAATGTTTCTTCACCTACCCATAATAATTACTAACTAATGGAATTTGTCACAAGATTTGGTGATGGCCATTGGTGAGATAGCTTTAAAAGGGGGTTGGACAAATTATCTGAGAATGTGAAGAAATATAGGGACATTAATTGTGTATTAGTTTAAAATTTGTATTGTTGTATGTAAAGATTTGTAAATATAAGATGTAGGATATATCTGGATTTATGAATTACTGTACTGTATTTTTTTTAATCTGTGTGGAATTAATGTCATCATCTACCAACCAGCATTACTTATTTTGTTTAAGCCTTTGTAACTTTACCATTTGTAATGGAGGAACACAAATTCATAGAGGCCAAGTCTAATGACGACTAGCTACTAGATAGAACAAAAGCTAACCAGAACCTCAAGGTTCAGAGTGTTCCTCTGAATGTCAGCTGAGGTACCAGCAACAGGGAAAGGTGTTGTCTTCATGGCTTACTTGTGATCATGCCAGAAAAACTTGGTTTGCTGCTGATGGAAACCGAATACTGAACTGGAAGGACTGGTCTGATCCTTCAGGGCAATTCTAACGCTGTGAGCTGATGTGGGTTGTCTTGATAACGTTGCAAATGTTGACTGCAATCACAGACATCTCTGCGCTGTGACCTGTTCGTTTTACTGCTAAATTTTCAGAACAGGCCTTGATTTGTCATGAAATAAATCCCTAAGGAACTAGAAAGTTTCCCCTTTATACCATTATCTAACCTTGCACAGAAGAAAACTCTAGCCCCTATTGCCTTCCAGTCAGCACTTTCTGAGATCTTGCTAAATGATGGGTTAACTGATCTTCTGGATGTAGTAACTGAGACAATGCTCCAGGCAGTTTTGGAAAACAAACCAGAAGATGCATTTCATATGGTACTTTTGTTGTAACAAGGCCTAGTTTATTTTTTTGTACAGAGAGATAGTGGGGTGCCTCTGTTTCTGAAGCATCAGCTATCATGAAACATCCACCTATGAATACCCCCAGAGAACATAAGAATAAGAAAAAAGAATTCTTTTCTGTTATCAGATACTAGTGAATAGTGTCTGAAAAGGTTTCAGTACTGTCTGTTTACTTTCAGCATGGATTCCTTCCTCTTTTCCTCAGTAATTAGGTGGTTAGTTGAGAAAGATGCATCATCCACAATGAACAATAACTTTTATTGTGCTCCTTGACTGGAAAATATAGGGTAAGTAACATTTAAAAGCCAACACTATAATTTTATTTTAAAGTTTCAGTTCAGCTGGAGATTATTCAGAACTCAAATAAAGCGCTTGGACATGTACACACCATATTTAATTGCGTGCACATGGTTTGGACTTCGGGTATCATCCAAACAACCAGCCCTTTACAACTTCAGCTTTAAGTTCAACACCTCTTTCCCGACTGTCATTCTCTCTCCCCTTCAGCATTTCTCTCTTCACCATGGTAACCTGCAGCTCTCATCAGCTTGCCCCTCACTCCATCTCACTCCCAACTGGTCACTTCCTGGTCACAAGGTCCACTACACAGTGCGACATACTTTTACTTGGAAGTCGAACAGGACCACAACTGCAGAGAAGTGTCATGTACAGTAAGATACAAAAGGCCACATCCTTTTACTCAGACTGATCCAAAATGCCTGCCAGCCTCAAGTTCTATATTCATAAGCACTAGAGCAGATTTGGAATGCCCACATCAATTTACATTGTTTACCCTTTTCCTCCTCCAGAAAATGATTGGGTTTTACATGTGTTTTGGCAGAATCTCTGGAAGGTGCGTCTTATTAATAGACGGAATTTGACATTATTCAACCAGTGTAGCTTTTCCTTGCACAGAGGAAACAATGGAAATAATAATAATTTCCGTGCACAGAGGAAAGAATGGTAAAAGCTTCTTCAAATTCATGCGGGACATCTCTCAGGAATAAAGATGGCAGCCCTATTTGTGACTTCAAAGTGGCTGTTACAGTGTGTGTCAAAGTGAAAAAATAATTAATGCTATAGAAAAAATCGGAAGTTTTCATGGCCTGTTACAATGTAGACAGATCTCAGATTTCCGGGTTTGCAAGCCATGTAAAAATATACTTTATATCAAAAATGTCAAAACAAGTCTAAAAACATGTAAAAACAGTTTAAAACACAGTAACTACGTTTCGTCCACAATCCGTGGACCTCCTCAGGTAAACAGCCCCAAAGCTGTAGGATGTTAGCCAGACGCTGAGCAGGATCGTCATTTAAACGGAAAAAAGGGCGCGAAAAACTGAAGGCGCGAACCATCAAAGACTAGCTGTAAAGATGCTGGTTTTAAAGCTATAGGGTGATTATGTGTGTGGGCCTGGGTGGCAACACATGATGATTCATTGGTATGATTATATATTCACACATCCAATTTACCATTCAGGTACAATGCTTCCATAACTGGAATGATAGCAACATGGTAAAACTGAGTTGTGAGCTGGGCACGCAGATAAGTCGATAAACACTCCTTCCTTATAATCCGACCCGTACTCTGAGGTCATCAGGGGGGCCCCTGTTAACCGTGCCGCCATTGACGGAGATGAGGAGGATGGCGGCGCGGAATAGGGCCTTCTCGGCTGTGGCACCCCAATTGTGGAATTCCCTCTTTAGAGACCTTTCGGCGGGGCCTTAAGACGTTTTTATTTAGGTTAGCTTTCGATGTTTTATTTAGGTTAGCTTTTTAACAAATGGCTTTTAACAAATGTAAATACAGGTGACCCACTGGGGTTGTTTGTTTTAATTATGTGTTTTTAATTATTTTAATGTACATGTTTATTTTAATGTTGTAAGCAACAAACTATGCTTACGAATTTGACTGTGTGCATTGGTTCCAATCTGTACTGGTTATTATAGTCAGGTTCTTCTTCCATTGGGGTCTTTGATAGATTTCCATATTTTTAGGACTTTTAGGATATGGGGATTTTAGGACTTTGGGGATGGGACTGTAGCTTAGTGGACAAGCACATGCTTTGAATGCAGAAGCTCCCAGATTCAATTCATGGCATCTCTGGGTATCCCTGTCTGAAACTTTGTAGAGCCACTGGTAGCCACTGTAGAAATACTGAGCAAGACAGACTAATAGTCTGGCTCAATACAGGGCAGCTTCCAATGCTCACCTATGATGGATGTATTTTATACATATACAGCAGAGCTTCAACAAAATTTTGCAGAAGAAACAGTGGGCTCAGCAACGCATTTGCTAGCCACATTCCGTTTCATAGTAATTTGATTTTTCCATTGCAAGACACAGCAGTACATTAGGCGGCCATGACCTTGCCATTTATCTCCTGAAGTAACTGCTTTTTCTCCTGGTTCTATCAGGTTAACAGTTAACAATTTTTCTCCTTGAGATGTCCCTTCGTTGTGGCTGAAAAGTACCATAGATCAGTGTAGCTACCAGTGCATTACAACATTAGTCATCAATTAGTTTTAAACCCCAGCAATAATATATCATTTATCTAGCCTGCTGTGGCACTTTTGTGAACATTTAATTTTTTTAAAGGCATCTTGATTTTTCTTTAAAGTTCACTACCGCATCCCTTCTTTGTCTCCCACACGGACACCATCTCCTTCAGGAACAATAAAAATTAGATTTGTTTGACCTGCACTGAAGGTTCATTTAGGCAGGATGGATTTAATTGCTTTGCTTGGTCTCCCAGACAGCTTTTATGTAATATTCCAGACATTTGCGCACTGTCTTTTGCGTGGCTGCAAGCAGGTGCGTTTGTCCAAGGATAGATGCCTGTAAAGCAGACCTTGCAAGTCATTGCACATCTCCTTGGTAGTCCTCTGGGAAATTGCTTACTCTGAGATACCAACGGCATCTAATTAAGGGCTGACATCGTTGCTATGTCTTGGTGCCTAACGACATTAGCTTTTCTCTTTAATGTTCAAGTTTATAGTACAATTAATTCTAAAAGAACATCAATACAGGCACAAATCCTCATGTTATTCTTAGACAATACTTAAACATTATCACTGGCCCTAAATACAGTACTATGGCAGTTAGTGCCCTAGTTCTATGCAAAAACAAAAAAACCCACTTTGGCTAATTCCATCTCCTCCACTGTTTCAGCCCCTTCCTTACCTATTCCATGCTACATTTCTTAGCTCATCAGGTCCAAACTATCTACCTTGTACCATCAACCGATTTGGGATACCTTCCTGTGGTAGGTACAGATGTTCAGTTGAATGTATGAAACCTCACTCTGACGAATGAGGAATGGCCCATCATTGCAGCACCAATGGATGAAGTCCTGCTTCTTGCTCCACGCATTCTGTATAATCTCTGTATGGAAGAATTGGTCTGAATAGCCTTACAGGAGTCTAAAAACAGTCTGAGGGCCCAATCCTATCCAACTTTCTAGCACCGATGCAGCTGCAGTGCAACCCCAAGGTAAGGGAACAAACGTTCCCTTACCTTGAGGAGGCCTCCATGACTGCCTCTCCACCGCAGGATGCAGCACACGCCCCATTGGCACAACTGCATCAGCACTAGAATGTTGGATAGGATTGGGCCCTCAGTAACCCATACCAATTATCCATCTAACTGTGCTCCACCAGAAGTGAATAATAGTATGTGGCATTGAGTGCTAGATCCCCCATAATCCATTCTCAACTCCCAGCTTCCAGGACAACTTCACATAATACAAATTCATATACAGAAGTGCTTTTTGTCATGTAGGAGGCAGCCCTGAGGCACACCCATCATGCCAATGTATACCTTAACGCTCATCTAACATTTAACACTTATCTAATGTGTTCTGTCGAGTTCAGTTACTCTGTTGGCAATCCAGTGGCAATGCATTGCACAGATGAACATCCATACATTGGGGATTACGGTAATTTGGCACAATACTGGAATTCCTTGGGCCTCAAACGTTTTCTCTGTCAGGTATAATATAGCTGGTTCCAGTCCTGCTAGACTGTCTGTAAGTTGTCTTTTAGATGATTGCTTAGGATGGATCTTCCATTTGATGCCCACGGTTGGGATTATATAGATAAATAAATAACAAAATATATTCATCCATTTCATGCAATGAGGAATGTATTCTTTCACAGCTAGGTCAAAGTCAACATTTTAGTGGGCAGTATAATCAGAGCAGAGCAACCACTGGCTTCACTAGACGCGCGTCACCCTGGTGCGGGGACGCGCGTCACCCCCCCCAGTGGCGCGACGTTATTGGCGTGGGGGGAGGGGCCACCGGCTACCCCCCCCCGCGCGTCGCGTTGCCCCCCTCCGGACGCTCTGAGGCCAGCCCGGGAGCCTGCCTCGGAGCGTCCGACCCCGTCGGCGCTCCAGGGCCTTCTGAAAGAAGGCCCAGGCAGCGCATCAATCCGGGTATTTTCCGGATTTTCGCGCATGCGCAGACCCGTTTTGAGGGCTTTTTGCCCTCAAAATGGGTCTGGGCATGCGTGAAAATCCGGGAAATACCCGGATTGATGCGCTGCCTGGGCCTTCTTTCAGAAGGCCCTGGAGCGCCGACGGGGTCGGACGCTCCGAGGCAGGCTCCCGGGCCGGCCTCGGAGCGTCCGGAGGGTGACGCGCGTCACCCCATGACACGCGTCACCCCCTGGCAGCCCGCCCCCCCACCACGTTCCAGTGACGCCCGTGAGAGCAACATAGCAATAAGCATTTAATTTTTAATTCATGGTTCAATCCGTCTTGGAAATGTACTTGCAGGGCCAGTCCATCCATGGGACCAACTGAGGAGGTCGCCTCACACAGCATATTGGTAAGGGGCACCTGCCTCTGTCCACTCACTCACCTCCAGTAGCGTCACTGCAGGGGGGGCGGAGCTCCAAGTTCCGCCGGGCTCTTAGCCTCCGTTACACGATGGGAGAAAGCGGCCCCGCCCCCTTGCCTTTGGAGCCATTCCGGCTGACGTAAGCACTTGGAGCTCCGCCCCCCTGCAGTGATGCTACTGCTCACCTCCACCGCTCCTCTTCCTCCTCCCACTCCCTGGATTGGAAAAAGAAGAGGCGAGCAGAAAAAAAGAAATGTGGAGCAAAAGAAGAAGAACTGTGGAGGAAAGTAGAGTGGTGGGCTAGTCGTGCTTTGGCCCACCATTTTCCTCTCCTTCACATTTCCTCTTCCACTCCAGGGAGTGGGAGAAGCTGAGACTATTATACCACCAGGTAAGGGATGCAGCAGCATTTGGTACACCTCAGGCGCCAGGAGGTCTTGGGCTGGCCCTGTATACTGGTCTGTTTATATAATTTGTACCTTCTTTTCAACTCATAGGTTCTCAAAGCAGCCAACATACTGTATATAAAAACACAATAGAACAGTCATATAACAATGATAAAACGTTAGCAATACAAGCTTGCAATTAAAAGTAGCAGTTAAATAGAAATTTGAAACTCTGTTGAAAGGCCTAGTATAATAAAAAAAAAGGTCTTTGTCTGGCACTGAAATGACATCATAGCAGGCAACTGGAAAGTCTCCCTGGGGAATGCATTTCAAAGGCAGGGTATAACAGCCAAAAATATCCATTCAATCACTAGCCAGGTCACCTCTGAAGGGGAGGGCATCCAGAGAAGGGCTTCGATGACAATCTTAATTTATAGGGAGGATCACACAGAAGAATGTACTCCTTTAGGTACCAAGGGACCAAGTAATGTAAGGATTTAAATGTAGCACTTTGAATTCGGTCTTCTCAGAGGTGAAACAAGGGTGGAGCGGAGGCAAGTAGTTCTGCAAGACTCCGTTACACTGGAGTCAGCGGCCCCTCCCCCTTGCTGTTGGAGCCATTCCAGCAGCAACAGGGGAGTGTCCTGCGTGTTGCCTTTGCTGCCAGAATGGCTTCAACAGCAAGGGGGAGGGGCCGCTGACTCCAGTGTAATGGAGTCTTGCAGAACTACTTGCCTTCGCTCCACCCTTGTTACGCTTCTGGGTCTTCTAACCTAAGCTGTGTCTTCCAACCTAGAAACCATTTTTTTCAAAGAAAGGTATCCATGTTGTTTTTCCATAACAAAACACTCCAACATTTCACATGTTCAGAGCTAGCTATGGCTACTCAGTAGTGATAGAAAGTGACTCTGCACATTCTCTGAGGCACTCTACTTACATATTCTCAAGAGCCTGAGAACTGTATTCAAATATTAAAAAATAAAAAAATTATTTCAGGAGCTTAATCTCCAACTCAAATCAAGCTTTTGTGTAATATTGCTGAAGCCAATTGTGCTGTTAGTTGCCCTGCAAGAAGTCCATGTTGATTGTACCATTCAAGGAATGGGCTCAGAGACTTTGTAAGTATGAGTCCTTCACACTCATTAAATTCATACAATCCCTGAGCTACAGCATTGTTATGAGTATCATAAATGACAGGTTATTAGAAGGGGAATGGCAAAGAACAAATGAACCCAGCTATGGGAGAAAGGGAAGAAAAACAGCTGCCCTAAATATTCAACACTGACTTTAAGAAAAAGAAAAGAAAACTGGTAAGCTGCCAAATTGTCCTTCCCACCTTAGAAAGCATTTGGAGTTGAAGGGAATATAAACAAACCTTACCATTCGATATAATTAACTACGGGTCCTAGTTGGTGTCCAGATGCTAGAATTTCAGCATTTGAGTTTGAACTTGATACGGTACCAACATTTTTTTTTTCCAAAAAAAGCGCCAACCCCTAGACCCTTTGTTGTTCGGAATGCTCCTAAAAGTTCACATGGGGAAATGCATATCTTGCCATATGGAAAATGTCAACTGTATTTTTTTTTAATGTATGGTTCATTCATTCACATCCCCTCATCAGCAACTGTAGTACAATGGAAGAAAGAAGAAAGAAAAATGGATTTATATTAACCTCATGCAGACTCAGAATCAAACAGATTCTCGCTAGCATTAAAGGCACTTTTGCCTCTCTAAGAATACTTTCAATAAAATGACACATTTGAACATTTATACAAAGCTCATCCAGGGCTAGTGCAGATGTAATGGGGCTGATTTCTCAAGTGCTAAGAGATTAAGAGTGGACCATGGAACTGAGCACACCTTCCCCAACTTTCTCCTCTTCATCATGGATGTGCCTCTCTTCTTTTTGCAACAATTAAGGGCCAAATTGCATGTGACACTTACTAAGAGCACAATCCAAACCTAACCTTATGCCGATGCAGCAGCCCCTGCTACTATGAATGCCATTACTTACAGTGGCTCAGGGTTAAATGGCAGCTTTGGAGAGGTGGTTTTTAAGCAGAAAACAGTGCAGAGGTAAAGAGTTAGGGTTAGGGTCCTACCTTTCTCCTACCTCCATGCTACAGTCCCTATCCAATTTGGCCCTACAGGGCTACTAGTCAAGAGTAAACCTATGGCCCAATCCTTTGAGGGCCTTGCGCTGCCCGAACTAGCATTCCAGCAGCACAAGGTCCTTTACTGCTGATGCAAAACGCAACACACCATTTAGTGCGGCCAGGTTGCGGTCACACACCAGTGGCCTGCCAACGACCCCCAGCACTGTACGTCAGCAGGGGGTGGGCAGAAGAACGGGGCAGGGAGGGGGCAGAATGGGAAGGAGACTAGGGTGGGGAGGAGGGTGGATTGAGGCTGGGAACCCTAGACAGGAGTGCTCTCCCAGAGCAATCCTGTGTAACTTTGCACCGGTGTAACAGTAGATGCACCGGTGTAAGTGTACTTACACCGGTGCATCTACTGTTACACAGGATTGCGCTGTCCACCACATAGACATTTTGTAATGACTGAAAGTCCTCAGTTTGTTTAGAAATGAATTCAGAGGGGCCAGAAGGTACAGGACAATGTTAATGGCAATTCTTTGAGCAATGAATGAGGCCTGAATAGTAAAGGGTAAGAAAGAAAAGCAAACCATCTAAGAAGAGGAAACTCATATGCTGAGTACCTTAAAACGACTAACCATAAATTTTTATCTGTCAGTGGGAAGGAAAGATAAAATAGAAGAAAACTGACAGAGGATTAGTAGGAACAGTAAACAATGGACAGTGAAACAGGGACAAAGCTGGGAATGTAACTATAAAGTGCTAAAGGAAATCCCTCATTATTAATCCTGCAACAATCCCTTGTATGCTTTGGGGTTCTATCTTGGTTCCAAGGGGTGTTTTGTCAATAAATTAAAGAAAAGCAAGTACAGCCTTTATACATGGGGGAGGGGGGGAAGGTCCAGAATCTTTTGTCTGATTCTATTATCTCAGCTTCAGCAGAGCAGGCGCAGTCTTGTATTGCAACAGAGCTAAAGTGCTTCACATCCAGGCAAGTGGGTCAGAGCTAGTCATGTCTACCCTTCTTGACTCCCAGGTTCCTAAAGGTTTCCTGGTTTCTGACTGTACAAGATACAGATAGGCAAATGTTGTCCCAGCATATCCGGCTTGATATGCTAAAGATAGAATTGCCAACCCTCCAATGGCGTCACTGAAGGTGAGGCGGAACACTAAGTTCCACACCACCCTGAACCTCCATTACTCACCGGCACAAGGTGGTCCCGCCCCCTCACCTTCGGAGCCATTCAGTGGGGCGAAGGCAACGTGCAGGAGCTGCAAACATACATTTAGCATATCAAGCCAGATGATGCGTTGCCCCACCCACTGCATGGGAGGAGCTCCATCATGGGGGTGACGCACAGACCTCCCGCACCGAGTGACGCAAATCCTAGGAATGCCCCTGGGTTGATCAGCTGCTCAAGAGGGGAGGCAGGTACCTTGATTCTTTTCCCACATCCCCCTGAATCCCCCTGATCAGCACTACCACCACAGCCCCAGCAGCTGCAACTTGTGTAGTAGGAATGAGGTCGTTTATATTTGGAGCTTTCCTGTTTTGCATTCACCAACAATGCCTTCCCCCCACACACCCACTGTTCCTTTGGCTCCATTGCCATGACTAAATTTCTGACTACAGAAGAGTTATTCTGCCCTATATATATTTCAAGAAATGTCATAACCAATTTACTTTTCCTAACCTACTGGATCAGGTGCCTATTCAGAGCTGGGAGGACTGGAAGTAATTATCCAAGTTGGGACTGGAATTCGTTAGTAAAGAGCCCTGAAGGTTAGCTACCTTTGTTTCCACCCTGCATCATTCCTATTTCCAAAAAATTAGTAAGGATTAGTATCTGTGTGGAATTTTGAAAGTATAAGGAACAATGAATGCGATTCTCTTGCACATTTTGATTAATTTGTATCTGTGGGAGTCACTTCATAGTCATCCTTATTTGTATAATGTATCTACCATTACTCATAATAGATTTTTCTAACATATTCTCTTGATCTGAAAATTGTCACAATTTTCAATAACACATTCAATATATGCACAATATGAAGGCGTGAGCAAAGAGGTGGTATAAGAAAATACGGAGAACATGTTTTTCTTGTAGCTGCTCAAAGCTACCTCTGAATCAAATGGGCTGCATTAGTCACAAGTAGCATTTGATTCCTTGCAGTTACGCTTGGATCAAGCCACTAAGCTTTTCTTAGCGCGTTATCACAGTTAATTTCGATGAGGTTGTGTCAGATGCAGGCTTTGATACTTCAATGTGCAACTTCAGTGTGCTCTTTCTTTCGAAAGGGAGGGGGAATCACACCTTTGCATGTGGGATAGTGAATGGAGCCAGTGACACATCAAGCATGGGCAGAGGCTATGATTTCCCACTTAATGTATGTGTCAGGTCTGCTTTTGTCCTCTACCATTCAAGTCTGCAAGTACTCAGCATGCTTAATTCCAAAGTCCCCCTTTTCAGTCACTGTTTAACTGATGATGGAAGGACTGGGCATCATTTTCTAGCCGACCAACCACTGTGTGTGTGAATACTGAGGAACTCTTGGCAATAAAACTTTTATTCCCCTTAAGGCAGTTACAATATATGCAAAAATTACATTCAGACAGCAGCACTCATATTCTTTGGTGTCAAATTGAGAACATGGTGTCTCAGTGGGAAGGATACCACACCCACCCACCCACCCACCCACCCACCCACCCACACACACACACACACACACACCCCTTCACTGTTGGAAGGCAGTCATGCAAACAGTACCGCTTGTGCTAGCTACTGTAAGCCTAGCAGGCAAAATCATCCTGCACCTCCAGGCTTTGGGAATGGGAAACCCTGAAACGGCACACCCAGGTCCCTAAACGAACGTTCTGGGTCTAATAGAGAAGCTCTCCTTCGTGTCTTGCCAACATCTAATGAGTGTTTAGTTAGTAGGATTCAGGAGAGAGCCTTCTCTGTGGCCATATCCAGGTTATGAAATTATCTTCCAAGGGAAATATACCTCACCTCTTCCCTGGTAGTTTTTCATTGCCCAGTTAATTTTGCCAGGCTTTTAACATTTATCATATCTGACAGTCTTTCTAATATTGTTGAACAGAGTTTTACCTTCTGTTTTATCCGCTGTTGTTTTGTCTTGTGCCATGCTGTGCTGATGTTGTTTTACTAGGCGTTTTACCTGCTGCTTTTCTTACTGTGTTATGTCTTGTCGATGGATTGTTTTTAGCATATTTGTTTAACTTCTTGTGCTGTTTAGCTGTCCTGAGCAGTGGATGAAATGAAACACTTCTGTAACAAGTCATGGGAATTCTCTCTGGACCTTGAAGAGGAACCATGTTCAAGACAAGAATTGACCTGGCTCATCTTTCCTTACATGGAACCTAAGTAAGGAGGTACACATTGCATTTGTCACAGGTATGTCACCAAAAATGTCATCCTGTTGTGAATGATCCCACTCACACCACAAAGTGTGAAAGTGGGTGTGTGCCACATGAATTGCTGTGATCACATTATGGCTCCTTCTGCTTCCATCCACAGCTACCAGGCACATGCAGAAAGATGTGAAGACTAAAAACATGATGTTGGTAATTCATGTGGCAAATAGTTCTACATATTATTGCTGAGACAGAAATCATCCGTCATAGGAAAGCCATTTTTCTTTTTTAAGCCCCTATGGCGAGCATGTGCCCTGCTCTCAGTAGCTATATTTTGCTTATTCATCTATTTGTTACTTTATCTAAAGAATTTTGTCCTGCCTTCCTAACCCGCAAGATGATTTACACGTTGTTCAGAAAATACAATAATCATTGAAATTATCAAAATGTAAAACATCAGTAAAACATTAAATAAGCAAATGTTTGGTTATTTGCAGTTCAAATCATAAATCAAAAACCAAACCGAATCTAAAACTAACTGAGAGTGCAGGAAAAAAAAACAATAAACAATAAGGATAGCATCAACTTAACTGAAAATCCTGCCTGAATGAAAAGGTTCAGCCACCATATTTTTTGTCCCACAATGCATGATGACGTTGCATCAGTCCAAGACATTTGGGGGGGGGGGGGAGAAACATGCCTGTTACCATGAGGCAACCACTGGGAGGAGCTCTGACACTCATTTTATACTTTAGAAAAAGTTTAAAGAAAAGGAAGGGGGGGAAGCCTGCCACCTTATCCCAGGACAAGATAAGCTCCTCTCTCTGCCCTCCATCACAAAAATGGATCGGGGAATGAAAACAGGGGATTCACAATCAAATTAACATAAATGTAATGGACAGAGGATGAAATGACCCAGAGCTTAACCAACTAAAACAAATGGCATACAGAACCAAAAGAATTATCTTGCACCCTGAATTGTGTGCATTCCACTGCAAAACACCCGAAAGAAAGGAACTCTCCAAGCACTGCTACAAGCATTTTCCAGCATCGTTCAGCTAAAAAGAATTATAGCAACAAAGAAACAGTACCAATAATACTAACAGTAGAAACTGGGAGCGACAGTTTTCAAACTTCTGTGCTCCTTGACTGAGCTTACCGGTCACAGCTTTCATCATGGCATGTCAAAAATGAACACTCACACAGAACAGTTTATTATGTCAGATGAGACATCTGCTGCTTGTTTGGATGGCAAATTGGCACGCCTTTAATATTGTCATATTGATCCAAAAAGACAGTAAACAACCAAGTGGCCATGGAAACCACACACACTTTTTTCCTGTTGCTTTATTCCTAATTGTGAGTTTAAGGGCTCAGTCCAGCCTAACTCAGGCACAGTTGAGGCCCAATTGTGGCCCAATTGTGGCCCAAACTAGGACCGAGTTAGGCTGCAACTGTGCCTGAGTTAGGCTGGAGGCAACAGCATTGGGCCAGGATCGTGGCAAAACTTACCGCAGAGGCAGGCAGGCTCCTGTGGGGAGCTGTCAGTCTTGTGGAAGCGAAGAGCCCCCTCCTCAGCCCGTCTGCGTGCACCTACCACAGCTGCTGCAGCGGTCGCAGCAGATGGGCAGCCTCAGGTGGGCCTGCAGGCACTGGGCGTGCGACAGTCAGCTGAAGGGCAGAGGTTGTGCCAGTGCCAGCTGCCCCAGGGCACCCTGGGCATCAGCCACCTGCCGCAGGGGGGAGTGCGACTGCCCTCCCTCCTGCAGACTGCGATGCCACCCCCAAGCCACGGTGAGGCTGCACGTGGGAGTCATGGGGGGGTGAGCGGGGGAGAGAAGGGAAGGAGGGGGTGGGAACGGCACGCACAAGGGGGGGGGTCTCATGAGGTCTGGAACCGCCTCCGCCAGGACATGCCCGTGCGCTGCCTGAAGCCCTGGGCCTCAAGGGCCGTGGCAATGCCCACAAAGAAGGCATCCCGGCATGCCTTCTGCTCCGTGCCCCGGCCAAGACCGAGAGATGCCATGGGCTTGTCTGCTGCGAGCGGGAAGGGCTCACACAGCTCATCACACCCCCAGATGGGGCAACGTCGGCACCTTGCGGCAGGCGCTCTGGCGGCATGGGGGGTGCCAGCGTCCATCATCAGGGAGTGGGAGGGGAGGCAGGCACACTGACAGGGGGTGCTGGGGAGGGGCACGGGTGGCTCAGAAACAGACAGACAACACGGCTGGTGGGAGAGGGATACAGGGAGAGGGGTCTGCAGAGACCGATAGGGGCACAGGGGGCACTTCGCAGATGGAGGCAATGCAGGAACGGGCGCCTCTCATGCAGACGGACCGAGGGCGGACACGGACGCCGTTGATGGGCGGAAACGGACGCCGGTGACGGGCGGACAGAGGGCGGAAACGGACGCCGGTGACGGGCGGACACGGACGCCGGTGATGGGCGGACCGAGGGTGGGTGAGAGCCCCGGTTGCTGAAAGGGCTCTTCACGGACGTGGCGGACGTGCGCCACAGTGCCCGTCAGTGTTTGCCTGCCTGACAGGCCCCCCAACTCCCCCCTCCCCTCTGGTCCCAGAGGGTCCGGCAGCCCCCCTGCTGTGTTCTCCCAGGGATGGCTGTGGCGGACCCTGGCTGGGATTCATGCAGAGGCTTGTGTGCTGGGGCCTGCCTGTGTGGGTGTGTGGGGCAGTGCTTGTGCAACATTGGGGACATGTGTTTCCAGGGGCATCTTTATTGTTCTGGAACAGTGGCAGAGATGGCCGGGCGTGGCTGCCAGGGGTAGGCACAGCAGCCTCTAGGACCACAGCAGCAGCATCAGGCGAGCCCCATGGACCTGGAGATGCGGGCTCTTCCCCTGTGGAACCACGGCCTGCTCCATAGAAAGGGGAGGGACAGCAAGTAGGCAGCCAGGGCGGTGGGGCAGCAGCAGCAGCTGAGGTGGGTTGCAGGGCAGGCTCCCAGACCTCTCTGGCAGCATCAAGGCAGGTGACCGTGGGGCAACCAGACTGCAGGCCCAGGGGTGCTCCCCGGACGGTTTGTGGTAGTGGGCATTCCTGGGGGGACGAACAACATGGGGGTGTTCCATGGCAGCTGCTGCGTGGTAGCAATCGCCATTGAAGAGGAGCCAGTGTGCCAGTTGCAAAGGTCTGCAGGGAGAGAAATCAAACACAGCTGAGTGGTGTGAGACACATAGCCTGGTCTGCGCTCCTTCCCTGGGTGTACGGTGAGCATGATCCTGTAAGGGAAAGGGGTCAAAGAGAGAGACAACAACACAACTTGGGGGTCACAACCATGGCAATCCTAGCAATACTGACCTGTCGGTAGACCCTGTGGAGAAAAGAGGGGGGGGGGAACAGCTGGTGTCTACATATGGGTTACAGTTCCACACTCATGGCATTGTGTGCTCACATTAATACAGGCAGCTATGAGACAAGACATTGGTATAGAGGCATATCATGGCAGGCTATGCAGGCAGCTATGAGACAAGACATTGGTATAGAGGCATATCATGGCAGGCTATGCAGGCAGCTATGAGACAAGACATTGGTATAGAGGCATATCATGGCAGGCTATGCAGGCAGCTATGAGACAAGACATTGGTATAGAGGCATGTATCCTACCTATATTTCTCTATGCAAAGAGGCAGACGTCAGACCACATGTCAGCACAAACCCTGCACTTACCTGCTGGTGTTGTTGCCTGTATGGGGGGGGGGGGAGAGAGGGGCTGGGAGAAAGACATGGGTTAGCAAACACTTGCATGGAGACAGCTGCCCAGGCACAGCAGTAAACAGTTTGGCCACAGGCAGAACAGCCCTCTCTGCCCTAGAGGGGGGCAGAGAGGAGAGAGGAGAAGAGAGAAGTGGGGTGTTAGAAAAGTTTTCAAAGTCCCACTTTGTGGCTGCTGGGGGACAGAACCCCACGCCACGTGCTCAGAGAGAGAGAGAGAGAGAGAGAGTGGAGGGCTGGGGCTGGGCTTTTGTGGGAAAGAGACTGGGTGGGGCTGGGTGCTGATAGGGTAACTATTTGGGTCCATGTCCAGAGTTAGGCCACACCTGTTCGGTCCTAACTCAGGCCCAACTCGGGCCCAGGGTGTTAGAACTTTTCAGGAGAGGGCTGGTGTGGGTAAGGTAAAATGGCTCCTATGGGTCTCCTCACATTTGGGTCCACCCTTTTTGCTGGCCCAAATTTTGGGCCTGAGTTGGGCTCGAGGGGGCGTGTCAGTGGCTCTCCAGTGTCTGGAACCGGACCAAAATTCGTAACCGCCCCCGTCACACCCCCGACACGCCCCCAACACACCCACTTTTAGGCTGCAATTGTGCCTGAATTGTGCAATTGTGCCTGAATTGTACCGCAGTTGCCTTGGGCTGGACCGGGCTGCAATTCAGTCACAATTGCAGCCCAACTCAGGCACAATTCAGGCACAACTTGGGCCTAAAGCACTTGGGCTGCAATTGTGCCTGAATTGTACCGCAGTTGCCTTGGGCTGGACCGGGCTGTAATTCTGGCAAATAGAGCCACATTGGCAACACCAGAGGACGAAGCCTTCTGCTTCCCCAGAGGCAGCCTGGACGAAAACAACACTGATCCCTCCAAAACGTTCTCTTTAAATGTCCTCTCATGGATATTACACTTTAGGGGCAAGGAAGGAGTTCTGGTTTTGCATTCTGGCCATTCTGCCAAGGGTGCACACACGTGAAGTGTGGGAATCAATGCCAAGTATGCAAGTCCCAGAAGTAATACAGGACCACCTGCCTACTTAGAATGTTGCTGGTGTCAGGGAGCCAAGTCAACAGGGCCAAATGATTGTCTCTCTGTCTGCATTTTATTAGTTTTATCTGTCTGTGTTTTATTAATTCTTTTGGGTTTGTATGTCATTTGTCTACAGTGCAACTAAAGTCTGCACCATTGTCCAGTTAATTATTTAGTATCTTTTCAAATGAAGGGTATCTTTTAGTATCTTTTCAAATGAATGCTCGCTTGTTCTCAACATACGTGTGTTTCACTGGCATCCTTTGAGCATGGAAGTGTTTGGCACCTTGCTTGATGCAGAGATGTGTATCTCATGCAAACTATTTACGCGCTACGTTGGTCAAGAGAACAGGATGTTCCCCAGTACTTTGCTTGTGCAAGAGCAATAATAAATAATATTCTTGTCAAAACAAGACCAAAGACACCTTGCGCGCTGTCACATGAAATTATGAGTTTCCTTGATTTGATCTGCAACATCTCCTTTTGAAATAACATGCTCTCTTCAGTGGCAGGCTGCATTGAAGATTTGAGGAAAGCCCTGAACCAGGGAGTTGAAGTCAGCTGAATTTTTTCCCATTGTTTTTGGATCAGGCCCCATGTGGGTATGCCAGGTGAAGAGAATCAATCTATCCTGAAAAGTGGAGCACATACTTAATACTAAGGACAGTGGTAATGTAAGTTGTTACCAGAAATGCATTAGCATGTGCATATGGATGAAATCAATTTCATGTGCTGGGACCTTGTGCATTGGCCAATGATGGCACAACACAATGTTTCTGTAGGAAAAGACAACAGAGGCGAGAGTGAAGGTGCAGCAAACCTTTATTGTGGGGGTATTTACAAATGCAGGAAAGGGGGATAAAAAGCAATTTAATGTATCTTAGCCATGCATGCAGTTAGGCCCTAAATGTAGCCAGCTGCTATGTAAGAGAGAAGGGAAATGAGAAAATCCTTAAAAGGGAAAGGGGCATGTGATGGCACAAGCACCGAGGGAAAGAAAAGAAAAAGAGGGCTCCTAGGCTTCCGGCTGTTGCAAAAAGAATGGCTGAATTATGATTCTCTGTAGCCTGAATCAAGGGCCACATGCAAGGGCGGAGCCCCTTGGCGAGCCATGAAAGAACACTCACTTGCAGTGGGAGAACTAATGCCTAATTCTCTGGGACTGCCCCAACAGCAGAACACATGTTCTGCTGGCTCCTGCAAACAGCCGTAAAGGGTGCTCTGGCAGTCAAAGCTACCGGAGTGCCGGCGGGAAGGCCAGAGCCTTCCTGCTCACATCAGCAGACCTGCGAAGACCCATGCAGAGGGAAGAATGGGGCAGAGGGAGGGCAAGGGGGAGGGCAGAATGGGGGAGGGTGAGTGGAACGGGTCAGTGACAAGGTGGGGAGGAGGATGGATCAGGCCTGGGAGGGGCAGGTTCAGCGGTGGCAGTGCTTGCCAAATTCTGAACGCCTTCCAGGGCTTTGATCTGCCTTCACAGATCACCTTGGACTTGTGCCAGCGATCAGCTGCTGGGGCCACCCCAAGGAGACCTCCAGCAGTCAAAACTCTCCCGCGGGATACAGTGGAGGCTGCACCGCCACCACTGCATCACCACGCAGGGAGTTAGGATTGGGCCACTCATCTCTCAGCAAACAAACTGTCCTAGCCAGCTCTCCAGTCACTCACAGGGGAGCACTCTTGGATGTCTCAGTTGTTTGAGAAGCTGGAGTGAAAATTAGGGGGAAATTCCCTAGAGCTGATTTCAGGCTTCCCCCTAAAATGTTGAAAAACAGACCAAGAGTCCTAGATTCACAAACACATATACATGGCATCACACAAAAGACACAGAAATATAGAGGATTTTGGCAAGGCTATACCAAGGATACCTATCCTTTCTCTGCTGATTCTTGTGTGCTGCGTTGCAGGGATTGCAGGACTAGAATGCCAAAATCAAGTGATCTTGTGTGTTGAAAGTGGGGAACAAAAGGTGGAAAAGAACTTTGACACAAACCCAGAAGCTAGGCTGTAGCCATAGCTGATTCAAGGAGGGAAGCAGGGCAAGAGAGCCAGAGCTGCTTTCCCAGGATAAAGGGGTGTGTTGCAAGGTAGCCTGCAAGAGGTGGCTATCCAGCCTGGGCTGGCACAGCAGCTTTCACTGAAACCTAGGATGTCTCCCGCCCCTCCAGAGGCCCTCTCCCGCCCCTCCAGAGGCCCTCCGCCCCTGCGCCCTGGGGCCCACCGCCCCAGGGCCCCATATCAGAAGACGCCCCTGGCTTTCAGTTGTGCTTGAGGAGGGGCTCAGGGAAGAAGTTTGGAAATGAAAAGGGAATGGGTTGTTACTGGTCCTGGGTGCTGGCTTGGTACAGTGGTTCTTGGGTTGCAACTGGAATGGGGGTGACTTAGCACAGTACAGTCAATGAACAACAAAACCAATAGCAAGGCAATGAAAGGAGGAATGAAGGACACATTGGGGTCCTGTGACCCGGCTTTTTGTACTTTTTCTTACCATAGACTCCTATGGGATCTTTTGTGGGGTGAGCTCATCAAATACCTTCTTTTGTGACGGGCAGCCCGGTCCAGCCCAAGGCAACTGCGGTACAATTCAGGCACAATTGCAGCCCAAGTGCTTTAGGCCCGAGTTGTGCCTGAATTGTGCCTGAGTTGGGCTGCAATTGTGACTGAATTGCAGCCCGGTCCAGCCCAAGGCAACTGCGGTACAATTCAGGCACAATTGCACAATTCAGGCACAATTGCAGCCTAAAAGTGGGTGTGTTGGGGGCGTGTCGGGGGTGTGACGGGGCGGTTACGAATTTTGGTCCGGTTCCAGACACTGGAGAGCCACTGACACGCCCCCTCGAGCCCAACTCAGGCCCAAAATTTGGGCCAGCAAAAAGGGTGGACCCAAATGTGAGGAGACCCATAGGAGCCATTTTACCTTACCCACACCAGCCCTCTCCTGAAAAGTTCTAACACCCTGGGCCCGAGTTGGGCCTGAGTTAGGACCGAACAGGTGTGGCCTAACTCTGGACATGGACCCAAATAGTTACCCTATCAGCACCCAGCCCCACCCAGCCTCTTTCCCACAAAAGCCCAGCCCCAGCCCTCCACTCTCTCTCTCTCTCTCTCTCTCTCTGAGCACGTGGCGTGGGGTTCTGTCCCCCAGCAGCCACAAAGTGGGACTTTGAAAACTTTTCTAACACCCCACTTCTCTCTTCTCCTCTCTCCTCTCTGCCCCCCTCTAGGGCAGAGAGGGCTGTTCTGCCTGTGGCCAAACTGTTTACTGCTGTGCCTGGGCAGCTGTCTCCATGCAAGTGTTTGCTAACCCATGTCTTTCTCCCAGCCCCTCTCTCCCCCCCCCATACAGGCAACAACACCAGCAGGTAAGTGCAGGGTTTGTGCTGACATGTGGTCTGACGTCTGCCTCTTTGCATAGAGAAATATAGGTAGGATACATGCTTCTATACCAATGTCTTGTCTCATAGCTGCCTGCATAGCCTGCCATGATATGCCTCTATACCAATGTCTTGTCTCATAGCTGCCTGCATAGCCTGCCATGATATGCCTCTATACCAATGTCTTGTCTCATAGCTGCCTGCATAGCCTGCCATGATATGCCTCTATACCAATGTCTTGTCTCATAGCTGCCTGTATTAATGTGAGCACACAATGCCATGAGTGTGGAACTGTAACCCATATGTAGACACCAGCTGTTCCCCCCCCCTTTTCTCCACAGGGTCTACCGACAGGTCAGTATTGCTAGGATTGCCATGGTTGTGACCCCCAAGTTGTGTTGTTGTCTCTCTCTTTGACCCCTTTCCCTTACAGGATCATGCTCACCGTACACCCAGGGAAGGAGCGCAGACCAGGCTATGTGTCTCACACCACTCAGCTGTGTTTGATTTCTCTCCCTGCAGACCTTTGCAACTGGCACACTGGCTCCTCTTCAATGGCGATTGCTACCACGCAGCAGCTGCCATGGAACACCCCCATGTTGTTCGTCCCCCCAGGAATGCCCACTACCACAAACCATCCGGGGAGCACCCCTGGGCCTGCAGTCTGGTTGCCCCACGGTCACCTGCCTTGATGCTGCCAGAGAGGTCTGGGAGCCTGCCCTGCAACCCACCTCAGCTGCTGCTGCTGCCCCACCGCCCTGGCTGCCTACTTGCTGTCCCTCCCCTTTCTATGGAGCAGGCCGTGGTTCCACAGGGGAAGAGCCCGCATCTCCAGGTCCATGGGGCTCGCCTGATGCTGCTGCTGTGGTCCTAGAGGCTGCTGTGCCTACCCCTGGCAGCCACGCCCGGCCATCTCTGCCACTGTTCCAGAACAATAAAGATGCCCCTGGAAACACATGTCCCCAATGTTGCACAAGCACTGCCCCACACACCCACACAGGCAGGCCCCAGCACACAAGCCTCTGCATGAATCCCAGCCAGGGTCCGCCACAGCCATCCCTGGGAGAACACAGCAGGGGGGCTGCCGGACCCTCTGGGACCAGGGGGGAGTTGGGGGGCCTGTCAGGCAGGCAAACACTGACGGGCACTGTGGCGCACGTCCGCCACGTCCGTGAAGAGCCCTTTCAGCAACCGGGGCTCTCACCCACCCTCGGTCCGCCCATCACCGGCGTCCGTGTCCGCCCGTCACCGGCGTCCGTTTCCGCCCTCTGTCCGCCCGTCACCGGCGTCCGTTTCCGCCCATCAACGGCGTCCGTGTCCGCCCTCGGTCCGTCTGCATGAGAGGCGCCCGTTCCTGCATTGCCTCCATCTGCGAAGTGCCCCCTGTGCCCCTATCGGTCTCTGCAGACCCCTCTCCCTGTATCCCTCTCCCACCAGCCGTGTTGTCTGTCTGTTTCTGACCCACCCGTGCCCCTCCCCAGCACCCCCTGTCAGTGTGCCTGCCTCCCCTCCCACTCCCTGATGATGGACGCTGGCACCCCCCATGCCGCCAGAGCGCCTGCCGCAAGGTGCCGACGTTGCCCCATCTGGGGGTGTGATGAGCTGCGTGAGCCCTTCCCGCTCGCAGCAGACAAGCCCACGGCATCTCTCGGTCTTGGCCGGGGCACGGAGCAGAAGGCATGCTGGGATGCCTTCTTTGTGGGCATTGCCACGGCCCTTGAGGCCCAGGGCTTCAGGCAGCGCACGGGCATGTCCTGGCGGAGGCGGTTCCAGACCTCATGAGACCCCCCCCTTGTGCGTGCCGTTCCCACCCCCTCCTTCCCTTCTCTCCCCCGCTTACCCCCCCATGACTCCCACGTGCAGCCTCACCGTGGCTTGGGGGTGGCATCGCAGTCTGCAGGAGGGAGGGCAGTCGCACTCCCCCCTGCGGCAGGTGGCTGATGCCCAGGGTGCCCTGGGGCAGCTGGCACTGGCACAACCTCTGCCCTTCAGCTGACTGTCAAACGCGCAGTGCCTGCAGGCCCGCCTGTGGCTGCCCATCTGCTGCGACCGCTGCAGCAGCTGTGGTAGGTGCACGCAGACGGGCTGAGGAGGGGGCTCTTCGCTTCCACAAGACTGACAGCTCCCCACAGGAGCCTGCCTGCCTCTGCGGTAAGTTTTGCCACGATCCTGGCCCAATGCTGTTGCCTCCAGCCTAACTCAGGCACAGTTGCAGCCTAACTCGGTCCTAGTTTGGGCCACAATTGGGCCACAATTGGGCCTCAACTGTGCCTGAGTTAGGCTGGACTGAGCCCTTAATGACCCTTAATTGCTCCTTCATGGTCCAAAATGGGTGCTGCTATAGTTTTGTATTTTACTAAGGGAACAGTGACATTCTCTGGAAGCTGATTCCGTTAGCATGGACTCCTTGATTGAATTTGGCCATGGAGTTGTTAAGAACAGCTAGGCTTGGGAATGGTTTGGTGGCTCAGATGTGGCTGGCAAACTGTAGTTTGGGGCACTGGCGTCGCTGGAGGTGGGGCGGAAAGCTAAGTTCTGCAGCTTTCCGCCCCACCATTACTCTCCTGCACGAGGCGCCCCACCCCCTCATCATAGGAGCTCGTCAGCGGAGAGAAAGCAACACGCAAGGACTCTCCTGCGCGTTGCTTTCTCTCCGCTGATGGGCTCCTATGACAAGGGGGTGGGGCACCTCATGCAGGAGAGTAATGGTGGGGCGGAAAGCTGCAGAACTTAGCTTTCCACCCCACCTCCAGCGACGCCAGTGGGGGGACTTGTGTGGCAAGCAAATGGTTCTGGGAAGCCTACTTCACATTGTCCTGGTGACTATAAGTTATTCCTTTATATCCTTCAGGTCAAAACTACAGCGTACTTTTTGGGAAGCTGCCCTAGAAGACTATCTGGCAGTTGCAGCTGGTGCCCACTTTTTGACAGCTGTGGGGCAGTAGGAGCTCATAACATCAATGCTCCTCAGATCTTTATTGGCTTCCTGTGGGTACAGTTATGGGCACAGCTGAAGCTGATGATTTGTCCACTGCTGTAAAATAAACCATAATGTAGAAGAACCACAGTGTAAAATAAATGCTACAAGCAAGCTTGTATGAAGCAAGATCTAATCTCGGCCATGTTAAAATCCTACTTAACACTTGCACATTCCAATTAAATTCTGGCCACTAAACACCATACCAAAGAGAAATGTCACACAGTACATTGGGATGATGTCTGAGCTTTGGTGAGACTCCAAGAGGAAATATCACTGAGAACATCTTTCAATTTGCCATCATCAAGTCTCCTTGTTACCGTATTTTTCGCTCCATAAGATGCACTCCCCCCCCCAAAATAGGGGGGGAAGCGTGCGTCTTATGGAGCGAAGGTTTAAAAAACGTAAATAAAATACCGGGGCTTCCGGGAGGCCTGCGCGAGCCTCTGCAGGCCTCCCCGATCTTCAGTTCGGCAATAAATGGCTCTTTTCAGCCATTTCCCCGAAGCCCCCACAGGCCTCCCTGAAGCCCCCACAAGCCAGGTAAGTTGAAAACTTTTTTTCCCTATTTTTTGCTCCATAGGATGCATGCGTCCTATGGTCCGATGCGTCCTATGGAGCGAAAAATACGGTATATGGAGGTTACACATGGACACAGTATTGAAGATGCTATTTTGGCAACACGGAGGCCAGTTTGGAAATTGTGGTGGGCACAGTGGAAGAAGCAGGTTTCTTGGACTTACATCCCAATTCTAACCAACTTTCCAGTGTCGATGCAGCCAGGCCAACAGGGCACAGCCTGCATCCTGCAGTGCGGGTACAGTCACAGAGGCCTTCTCAAGGTAAGGGAACATTTGTTCCCTCACCTCGGGGCTGCATTGTGATTGCATTGGTGCTGGAAAGTTGTTTAGGATTGGTCTGCTAGAAGAATACCTAAGTTGTTTGGACTTATGGCACAATTCTGTGCACTGTCTAGGCCGGCGCAGCCATAAAGCGTGTTGTGACACCCTGTGACTAGCAAGTGCTGGCAGGAAGGCCTGCATTGGCAGGAAGGTCCCACCGGAACTGAATCCAACCCCCCCTCTGCTCTGAGCAATGCAGCAATAAGGCTGCTCCGAGCAATGCTGAGGCTGGGGGAGGGCAGGGGAGGGTGGATCAGACCCAGGAGGGGGAGTGATCAGTGATGCTGCTGCGTGTTGTATCCTATTACCCCTCCCGGGCTTCTTCCCCCAACACGGGACGGCTCAGTTCTCCAACGGCTAAAGAGCTGGCAGGCTCTCCCACTCCCTCCCGAGGGCTGGTGCGACCCCCGGTGAGTCCAGAACCCCCTTCTCCCAGTGGTGATGCAATCACAGGAGTGCCACTACCCCCCCACAATGACTTACAGCATTCCCTACACCCTAGTAAAAGTTTGAGAACCGCTGATTTATCTGTTTATCAGATATGGAAGGAAAACTGCCTCACAGGGGTTCCCAACCTGTGGTACTAGTACCACCAGTGGTACTTCAGCTGACTGCTGGTGGTTCTCGGCCCGCTGGACCACTGGAACCCCACTCCCACGCAGCGCTTTTGGTGATGCGTTTTTGCTCCTAAGAAGCTCCTGCCTTTGGCCAAGCCTCTGAGAAGGGCCCTCCCACCTATCCAGAGCCTCCTCCCTGTATTTTCTGGCCTCTGAAAACCCAGAAGTAACTGGTGATGATGTCATTGACAGTCACTTCTGGTGGAACACAGAAGGTGAGTGGCGCTGGAGGTGGTACTCGGCCAGGAAAGGGTTGGGAACCCCTGGCCTAACACACTCAATACAATAAAATTGAGTTTTCACATGTATGCCCCCCAAATAAATTAAACCAAAACAAAGACATCCAACTCCTGTTACTGGATATATATAAAATATGGAATCTAAGCAAGTAAAAGCATTGAAATATATGGAAAGTAAGATAACACAGGATGGAAGATATAGAGGAGAAATTAAAAGCAGAATAGCTGTGGTGAAACAGACGTTTTATAAGAAGAAACACCTTCTGGCAGACAGAAGGAATAATTTTACCTCTGCAAAATAACTGTATAAAAACATCCGTATGGAATGTAGCTCTCTATGGATGTGAAGCATTGGTGATACTGTAGTAGATAAAATGGAGGAAAGGAAACCGAAGGTGTTTGGAAGGTGATGTTTGAGAAGAATGTGTCAAGTGAGTTGGATAGGAAAGGAAATTAAGGAAGAAATATTGAACAGGACTGGAAAATTAGAACTGATGCAAAGTTTGAAGAAGAGTCTATAAAATATAGCAGAGTACATTCAAAGAAATGAGAACAGTCCAAAATATACTGTAATGGAAGAGTTATTATTAACCCCTGTTAATTTGGTAAAGAAGCACCTTGTAAGCCAGAGCCAGCAGGGGGAGAGCAACTGTATCTGTTCATCCCAGCATAGTGTCCCTCCCAGTGGCTGTTTGCTGAAATCTCCCTTATGTCTTTTTCAGATTATGAGCCCTTTTGAGCCAAGGAGCCATCCTCTCTCTCTCTCTCTCTCTCTCTCTCTCTCTCTCTCTCTCTCTCTCTCTCTCTCTCTCTCTCTCAGCTAACTTGTTGAAAAGCGGTGTATAAATATTCAATAATATATGATGACAATAACCAGAAGGACCTGCTACAAAATGTTGCATCTCTCCAGCCCTAACACACAATTGAACCGATTGTCCAATTTGCTCTCCCTGCCTTCTTCCCGGCATCCCCCAGAACCATGTTCTGCTGTTGTTTTTCCAACTGGCACCTCAACATGCCATGGCTCCTGGAAGTCACTGAGCATGCTCAGTTCACACCAGGCTATTTTTTAATATTTATTTTCTTTAATTTACAAACTTATCTACTTATGAACATCTAGGAAGTTCCTCCTGTTGTCTACTACCTTCTCTGTGGGTGGCCCCATTTCACATACAGATTGATAGGCACTCAACCACCTCTGTTTGCTACAACAACAACAACAACAACAACAACAAGAAGCAAATGAAAAGCAAAAGGAGTGGAGACATGTACCGACTTGAAAAGGCTTGCACAAATCAGAAAAGATTGGAGAATCATCAAGGCCCAATCTACTGAAAGGCAAAAGAAAGCAACGATCATTACTGGAAGCAATGATGATCATTGTGCATTGGAAGCATCCTCGTTCATTTTTTCCATGGCTGCATCAATATATAACACCATTCTGATTCCAGCATATTGTTGTCATCACTGACAAACCAACAGGTTTTGTCATTAGATTGGTCCAGCACATCTTAGGTTAGCCAAAAGGATATTCTTGATCTCTGGTGATTCAATCTGCAGGGCAGGAAGTCCACCTGTTGTCTTGATGGCATGCCACATGGCCAGCCCACCCAAACTTGGAATCATCTAAAGTCTGTATCACATCTATTAAACCTATGTACTGTTGTGTTTGTTCATTTGGTATACGGTCACAAAGGCAGCTTTTACACATAAATCATCCCATAACTCTTTGCATATGTGATACGTTTTCTCGTCAGCTAACGTTGTTGACCAACACTCCACACTGTAGATCATTACAGGAATGATGGTTGAATTGTAAAGTTCTCTTTTAGTTTTCATTGGCAGTTTGTCAAATAGCTTTTACTATTCTGTTAAATCTCACCTATGTTATCTTATCTCAGGCTAGTACAAGAATAACTATGACAAGTAATGATTACAGTACACTAGCAGACAATCAAATATACTATTTAAAAAATAATAATGCTGTATTTGGATTTGTTTGGTCTATTTTTATTTCTCCTTCTGACACAAGCCAAACATTTCCTTATCTTCTTGTCACTAGAAGTTTGTTATCTGATTTCCCCTTCGCACATTCAGGAACAAGACCGTGCACACTGACCATGCCTCCGACATTGAGGCATGTGCACTGGCTGCACTCCCAAATGTCCAGTCATTGTACACGTCAATAGGCTCTACACACATACAGCTGTATATGTGTAGAATTCCTTCCCACTAAAGTCCAATGCACAGTTGGATGTTAGGAGAGTGGCCAAGCCACACCCTGACATTGGAAACATAGCCAGCACATGGGGTCCTAGTTCCTAAGAACATAAGAAGAGCCCTGCTGGATCAGGCCAAAGGCCCATCTAGTCCAGCTTCCAAAGGCCCATCTAGTCCAGCTTCCAGTGGCCCCACCAGATGCCTCAGGGAGCACACAAGACAAAAAGATACCTGTATCCTGTTGCCACTCCCTTGCACCTGGCATTAGGAGATAGCCAGGAACACGGGCGTCACTGGGGCGTGGCGGGGGGGGCGGGCTGCCAGGGGGTGACGCGCGTCATGGGGTCATGGGCAAAAAGCCCTCAAAAAGGGTCTGCGCATGCGCGAAAATCCGGAAAATACCCGGATTGACGCGCTGCTTGGGCCTTCGTTCAGAAGGCCCTGGAGTGTCGACGGGGTCGGACGCTCTGAGGCCGGCTCCCGGGCCGGCCTCGGAGCGTCCGGAGGGGGGCGACGCGATGCGGGGGGGGAGCCGGGTGGCCCCCTCCCCCCGCGCCTATAACGTCACGCCCCAGGGGGGGTGACGCGCGTCCCCGCACCAGGGTGACGCGCGTCTAGTGACGCCAGTGGCCAGGAAAACCAGGAAGTTGCATATTGCACTTAAGTTGTACTAAAGTTGCACTAAAACCAGGAAGTTGCATATACCCATGATGGCTTGTAACCTGTAATGGACTTTTCCTTCATAAATCTGTCCAATCCCCCTTTAAAGGCATCCAGACCAGGTGCCATCATCACCACATCCTGTGGCAAGGAGTTCCACAGCTTAATTACACGCTAGGTAAAGAAATATTTTATTTTGTCTGTTCTAATTCTCCCGCCACTCAATTTTAGTGGATGTCCCCTAGTTCTGGTGTGTCCTCCTGACACAAATACACGAGGGGAAATGAGTGAACAGTTCTTAGAAGTACTCTATTTGAAATTGTTACGCAGGAGTTCACTCACGTGGTACTCTTCAGTCACACATATTTGTAGGCCAAACTCTTGAAGTTCTATTTCAGCCTCTGTACAGGCAACTTCCAAATGAAGTTTGTGGAATGCATTTATGGAAAAACAAGACAGTTTAAAATTAGCCAGACGTATAATATGCTGTGAAAAACTTACAGCCCAATCCTGGCTATGACTGGGCTGCCCTTTATGACAGAGGAACACAGTTCTGCTGTTGTAAATGGCTATATAGTAGCATTCGCATCAACCTGGCAGCAGCTATTTTGTTTCCGCCGTTGCAAATGGTGGCAGTGCTGGAGGTCTGCTGTCACTACTGGCAACCTCCAGCAGTGAAGGTAAGCTGGTGGGGCAGAGAGCGGCTGGGGGGTGGGTGGAACACAGGGTGGGGATGGAGGAATGGGGGGAGTGTCTGGGTGGTTATGTGGGGCGGCAGGAGGGATGCAGAACGGGAGAGGGAGGGGCGGAAGTCAGTGGCACCAGTGTGTCCTGGATCCTAACCCCATTCCCTATCCCCTTCCCTCTCCTTTACTCTTCTTGGACTTGTGCCAGCAAAATAGCTGACACAGATCCAAGGAGACCCATTGGGACAGCGGAGACTTGTCCCAAGGTAAGGGAACTTTTGTTCCCTTACCTCGAGGAGACCTCCACGATTGCTCCCCACCACAGGATATAGCATGCATCCCTTTGGCATGGCTGCATCAGTGGAGGGAATTTAGTTAGGAGTGGGCTCTTAGAGAAACATACTTTGTTTACGTGATCTAACCAAGGTACTTGGTATTTATGTAGTGCTTTTCCTAAACGTTCCAAAATATTTCACAACACATCATCATCACATTAAAGTTACAAGCTCTATTGCTATCATCTTCATATTACAGATAGAAGGCTGAGGCTGAGTGATAACAGCTTGCCTGAGATGACACACTGACCTCTTGGATGAGCTGGGATTTGTACCAAGGGTCCCTCAGTGCATGTATTTCCCCACTACGCTACACCCACTCTCGAAAGTCTGAAGCGGCTCCTGTCCCAACACATTATTCATGCCTTACAAATGTTTTGGTGTGGTTTCTACACCAAAGCATTGAGTTTTCCCAGGGAGCCAAGGGAAGTTAAGACACATGTGTCTCAACAAATGTTGAGCCTTTCCAAGTTCTTGTGAGACCTCCTGAATTCCAATTGTCTCTTTTCAAAACTTCAACCCAGCATATCTGGTTTGCTCTTTTGTCACCACACACAGAATTGAGTAGTTTCTGACAGCAGGTTGGCCAACTGCTCACAGGCAGTCTTTGGAAAACCATCTCCTACTCTTTGGCTTCTGCTCTGCTGACATCTGTTGCAGAAAGGGAGTTCACCACACCCATGTGTCAGTATGCAAACACTTGGATCCCAAGAGGAAGCTTATAAAGGGAGGGATTGCAGCTTTTCAATTCCTATTTCTAGGGAATAATTTTTAATCTAAAGGTCAACACAAGAAAAACAAAAGCCACAATCCAGCACAAAGAGTTAGGCATGCTTCATTTTTCCCCTTAAATGGAACTTGAACCTACTATTCCCTGTGCTTGGAGCAATCTTCTCCTTCAACCCTCTTTCAAGATCCAATCTCGCAAATCCTTCTCTGCCTGTCTTGAACCCCACCTCAACTCTTCCTTTTTTAGGGTAGCTACAACTGGAAATAACATCCATGTTATTGGGTTTCCATGCAGCTTTGAAAACCTTTGAAGGGCATGGTCCACATGGATTTGTTAGATCTCATGAAAAAGACCCACACCGACACCATGCCACCATGTTGTCAAGCCAAGGCCTCAGGAGAATGTGGCAAAAATGTGGACATTTTCCACATGATTTGGTGGACCCATGTTGAAGAAGATGCAAACTTTCTCACAGCTACATGGAACCCTGATTATATGGAAGTGATTTCCAGAAGCAGCTATACCACTGACACAATGTTTGAATCAGGCCAATGTCTCCCCGATCTCATTCCCACTGTTTATTCCTGTGTTCCTTGCTCTATCTAATGAATACCAGAAGCTTACTGAGTAGGGATTGCAAAAGTGTCTGTGTCTTGTATAGATAGGCTTACCATATCCAAAGGGGGACAGGGTGCCTACACCTTTAACCATTGTAAAAAGAGGGAATTTGGGCAGGTGCAGCTTGTTGCACCCTTCCATTATGAGCTGCACCTGCCCAAATTCCCTCTTTTTACAATGGTTAAAGGTGTAGGCACCCCGTCCCCCTTTGGATATGGTAAGCCTATGTATAGAGTCTAGCAAAATGTTGATGCTCCATAATTATGGAATAGAATAAGTAACAGTGTCTTTTTGTTGTTGTTTTTCTTCTGGAAAGGCTCCTATGTTTTTAGTAACTACATTACAGGAAGAAATTGAACAGGCACAGGCTCTCTCAACGTGGAGATACAATGCTCTGAAAACCTCGCCAGATAAATTTATATACAGTATGTCATGTTAAAGCTGAATCCTTGCCAGAAAAAAAAAGAGGTGGAAACTTTAAGCAGTGGTAACAGAAGCTCCACTATGGTTAATTTAATAAAGACAAGATTTTTGTTTAAATCCCTGACTCATGTCATAGCTGATTTGTATTTAATCCTAGCACCCTGCCATGCTCAAACTTACTCTTAAATCTTCCTGGAAGCAGGAATGAGACTACAATAAACCTGTGAGCTTTAACACTGTAACAGCAGGTAAGCTGGCAGATCATCATTAAACCTTATCAGTTGTGTCCATTTGACTACATTGTCAAGCTGTAAATTCACTCTGGAGGTAAAGCATGTGCCTGCTGGTAGATGCCTGAGGGCGTTCTGGGAATTAACTCTGCTCTCAAAAACTATTCCAGTTATTCATGTGACTCAGCTGCTGAAATCGGGATCTTTTTGTGGTCACATGGCAGCATGCTGATTCAGTCTCTGCTTGAGCAGCACAGGATACAGGAAAGAGACACCTCATCAGAGAAAAAGCTACTTTCTCCATGCATATTAAAAGGAAATAATCTCTGGTTAGGGATTTAAACACACACACACACACACACACACACACACACACACACACATTGTCTAAGTACTGACAATGAAGTGAGTCCAGAGGTGGGTGAATATTGTTGCAGATTTTCAGGAGGAGGAAAAATATAGAGGGGAAAAACCCCATCTCTCCTAATCACCAAAAGCCTTTATAATTTATTCCACCACCACCACCACCCTATCTTCATCATTTGGATGCAGAAGTGGAAGGGGGAGGGAATGGAGGAACCACAGCAACTCCGCCAGTGCTTCTGCAGGGCTCTCTCGCTCTCTCCACTACACTACAGGAAGTATATCAGATTATGCACAAACTCTTTCCAGCACATCTCCTGCAGACTGTGTAATCTTTTCAGAAAGATTTAAGTGCACCATCCAAAAGCACCAAGCCAATCAGGTGTTGGGGTGGATCACTTGCTCTGATTGGCTCCTGACAGGTCTGGGATCTTGGCTTCCTTTGGCATAATACCAGGGGGTTTCTTATTTTAAATCTAGATTCCCCCCCTCCAGAAAACAGAAATTTACCTGCCACCTTGCTTTTGCTTCACTAACCGATAGAATCGTATTTATTCAAGCTCTTCCAGTAACACATCTGATAATTAGATGAGGCACAATTTCTGAGTGAATGCAGTTGGAACCATCTCATGCCATGGAGTTTCACTGAAAAAATAGTGTAATATGTAAATATACAGAATGGAACTGGAGCAATCAAGTGGGTTAACTGGGGATCAGCAGAGGGAGAGGAGAGCACTGTATAGTGTAGTAATGGTACCAAAGGAAGTGGGGGCTTGTTATGGTTCTTCTGTTCGCACACCAACATTCAAATCTAAACATGGACTGCTCAGCCAGCTACTGCTCGATTTTCAGTTTACCCTTTAAGATGGTGGATCCCAAACTTTATAAGAAAGATGGGACCACTGTAAGTAGTTCCAGTTTGCTGGCAATGGCAGCAATGGCACTTCTGGGATCGTGCCGCCGCTGAGAAAAAAGGGGAGTTTCCACTTACCTAGCGGTCACGCCAGCCCTCTGGAGGGTGTGGGGGGCTACGGCCCCCTCTGCAGGCCTTCCTGTGCCTCAGAACGGCTCCCTGACATGATCACGACCCTCTTCTGGTTTTCGTCTAAAACTGTAAGTAGGTTGTGATCACAGCAGGGAGCCGTTCTGAGGCACAGGGAGGTCCACAGAGGGGGTCATGGGCCTCCCACACCCTCCAGAGGGCTAGTGCCCTCAGGTAAGTGGAATCCGCCCTTTTTTCTTGGCAGTGCAATCCTGGAAGTGCCATCGCAACATCGCCAATCCCCTTAAAGTGGTAACGACTGGTTCCCGCTGGGCTGGGGCATCGTGACACCCAGTTTGGGAACCACTGCTTTAAGAGAAAATTCTGGAATGATTGACCACTGTGTAACTTCAGAAACATCTATGGGTTTTCTGGGTGTCAACTAATCTGATTTTATGCTGGTATACCACTGGGACTGAACCTGAGCAATTAGGTGGATTATTTTTTCATTTTTAAAAATTATATTTTGCCTTTCCCACCCAGTCTGGAGGTACCCAAGTGGCTAAAAATGCAGGGGGGGGTCCGTTCGAATAGTACTGTTTGAGCTGCCCCCCCAAACATGATTAATGGCATGCATAAGCACAACTTATTTCCCCTCTTGGCGTGCCAATTTTCCTAAGTGGTTGGGGGGGGGGTATTCAAACCACCCTATCAAACTGCCCAATCCTATCCATCCCCCCCCGCTACACCAAAATGGCAAACTCTGCATCCTATCGTGGGTGGGAAGTTGCCGAGGTCTTCTACAAGTAAGGGAACAATCGTTCCCTTACCCGGAGTTGCCGAGGTCTTCTACAAGTAAGGGAACAATCGTTCCCTTACCCGGAGTTGCCGAGGTCTTCTACAAGTAAGCGAACAATTGTTCCCTTACCTGCGCATTCTTCATGGTGCGCGGGGGCCTACTCAGACCTGCACTAGCTAAATAGCTGGTGCAGAGCCTGCGTGGACCCACGCCCCAGGATCGGGTCTGGGAAGAGGGATAGAATATGGTGTGTGCCTTGCCCCTGAACCTGACCCACCAATCCCCCGCCCCAGTCACTGCCCTACCTGCCCCGTTCCACCCTCCCTCGCCTCCCCAGCTATTTTACCCCCTCTGGCAAGGGTTGAGTGATCCTCTGGCGATGGCGGGATGGCACAGGTCTTCCCACCAGCACTCCCGACAGCACGCTGTGTAGCACACTGTTGGAGTGCCTTTTGAGACTGGTACTGACTGCTTTATGGCAGTCAATGCCAGCGAAGCTCCAGGATTGACATTGTGAGGTAAGAATAGGATTGGGTCCAAACACAACCTAAATGTTACTTTAAAGTAGATAACCCCTCACAGAATTCGAAGAGGGGGAAAGAGCAGTAAGAGGGTAGCAGGATGTGCTCATGGTATGGTATCCTCTGAGCCAGTCCATAGATAACATCATTTAGATATTGATATGAATAGATGAATCCTTACTAGATCTATTTGCTGTGTCAGTGCCAGTGATTGAATTAAGTGTACATAAAACCACTCAGTGATTCTCCTAATTTTTGACAGGAAGGTCCCAAAAGTTGTTAATGCAGAGCTATCATGGTGGCTTGTCATTCACCAACACCTTTCCTTGTCCTAAGGTTTCTTCGAGTCCCCCGGAACTTTTCAATATTTGCCAAACTGCTGAGTGAGGTGATATTGAGAACTGGCATGAGATGTAGTCAATACACACTGATCACATCATGCTTACTATCTAAAAATCTGCAAAAGATCTGAGTAAGACTGGTATCATTACTGCAGGCTCAAAGAAGTAATAGTTCAATCCAGCCAAGATTCCTTTTTCCCCCCCTTCTGAGTTAGCAGTACTTAACAGGCTTGGGGAAGAAAAGGAAACCCTTTCAGCTTGTTATCTAAACACAAATCAGTCAGAAATAATTGCACAGAATACAATAGAGCAATAACGTGAAATATCCAAGTGCTCTGAAATACAGAAAGCCACAAGGTACTTGGAGCATTCAGATCTGCAGAAAAATTCATGCCTGGGAAAATTAGGGGATTTCCATTCCTGCAGGAAAACTGATTAAACTTCAGAGTGGAAAAAGTCCTTGGAAGGCATGAGATTCTAAGCTTCCTTAAAGCTGTGGTCTTCCATTATTAAAGCTATTGATAAATTTGTAAGAGAAAGTGGGAACAGCTTTATATAAATATTAACCAAGTATTAATTATTAATCCAGACAACAAATACTCTATTCATGAGAGAGAGAGAGAGAGAGAGAGAGAGAGAGAGAGAGAGAGAGAGAGAGAGAGAGATCTGCTGTAAGTTCTCTGGAGGAGAAGGAAAATCTCTGGAGGCAAAGCAATAATTGTTTTTGACCTTCTACAGTTAAGGAGGTATTGGTAAAGCCTAGACATAAACACAACCTGACAACCATGAGCTCCAATGAAATTTAGAGCAAGACGGAAACGGGATAAGCAAATTCCTTTTTGTTCATGACCCTAGGCTTACTTTCTTTTTTCCCCTTGCAGAATGACACATCAGAATCCCTCTCATGTCCTGTAAATCACTCGCAAGACAGCTCCAGCCTTTGAAATGCGGACTTGCATTGCATTCATATCTTCCAGACAAGCCACATTAGTGGTTCTTCTGTCTAGTTTGGAATGGTGACATTCAGAAAAGCATCACCACGCCAGCTTCAGCCTGCAATAAAGGAAACAGCGGGCGGGTTTCCATTATTGCTGTAATCAGGCTGCTGGTGCATATTCTGTCGTCTCTGAGCTAAGTTGAATGCTTTGTCTTAGCAACCCTAGTCAAAGTTTCAGTGACAGAATGAAATTTGTTTGAATTTTGAAAGTACAAACACCGGCAACCCTCACAAAGAATCACATTTTGCAAAGGATAAATTTTTCTTTTTTACAACTGTGTTTTTAACCAAGGACAAATTCCAGAACTGACTGTAGTAAAGCTCATCTTCTGTCAGATTCGTACCCTCAAGTCACTCTTAGGGTAGCAAAGTTTCTGGCAGCTGCAATAAACATCAGGAGGAAGAAGGTGGAGAGAGGTGTAAGTCTGGTTTAGCATTATTAGAGATTAATGCTAATGTTTTATAATTAATAGCTGTAATATTTTTTAAATTTATATCTGTAATATTTTTAAATTATATCTGTATCTGTTCTTTACATTTATGCTGGTCATTGCCTGTAATAAAGGACTGACTGAACCAAGGACATCCTCCTGACAGTTTCCACCTTTTGCTCTCGGCAACTTGCCATTTCCTGTTTCATTTTCTTGTGGCAAGTTGTAGTAGAAGAGATGGGGAGCACGGATCAGGGCCTAAAGAAGTGGTGACATCTCGCAACTCCCATCTCACCTTTTGAACTGGTGCTCAGACTGGGAACAATGACTTGCTGCCACCATCCAAAGCGAGTGAAACACAGGCAGAAGGACGTCACCTGCAGTAAGGTAGAGAGTGCCACAATCTGGGGAGTCCCCTTAAAACCCAGGCAGTAGTTGCAGGTGGGCTGTCTGGGTAACAGTGCAACTTTCTCCCCCCCCCCCGCATGAATCGAGACCTGGCAAGTAAAATAGTTAAACAACAAGAGTTTATTAAAATAAAATTGCACCAAGATGGCAGAAAGTGAAATAAAAGGGCAGATAATAAGGTACAGGTAGGAATGAGGTGGTTATGCCAGGGCAACCATGTAGAAGGTGTTGTGGCCAGCGGCAGAACTTGGGTGGAGCGCGTGGAGCAGGAGCTCCAGGCGCTCGGGCGGGCGGGGGGCGCGCTCAGAGAACTTACTGTCCCGAAGCGCCGCGCTGGATCGGCCCTCCCTCCCTCCCTGAAGTCCGTTCGGCTCCAAAATGAGCTCAAAACGGGCGGGGGGCGTCGAGGGTGGGGGGCGCATCGACACGACGTGACGCTGGCCCCGCCCCCATGCGCCGGGTGCCGGGAGGGCGCCCGTCATTTCTGGTTGTGGCAATGGTTGGCAAGAAGGTGAATGGGCAAGCTGTAAAACATAAAGCTGACATGTCTTTCCTTGGGCTGCTATTGATACACACTTAGCTGGGAGTAAGTCTCATTGAGCAGAATGAAACTTACTTCTGAGTGAACATGCCTAGGATTGCACTGTCGTTCATCAAGCTAGTCCAGGATGTTGGTTTGTACAGTCACCCCTAGGAAAATGTGGGGGATCCTTGTCAATGCATCTGATGCTCCACTTCCACGTGATAATCATCATCATTGCTCACTGTATTATATCAGAAATTCTGGAATATGGATCTTTTTAGAAGCATCTCTTCTGAATACAGGTTTCAGAATTTCTAAAGTCATTGTGATGGGAAAAAAATAACATATAATGTTCTCTTGTCTGTCAGACCAGGAACTCCCACATTCTCCAGCTTGAAAAAGTGGGAAAGTCAAGAAATTTGTTCATATCACATAAATAAAATGTACTTGCTAAATAAGTATGGTTGCTAAATATTTTAGCAAGTACATTTTATTTATGTGATATGAACAAATTTCCTAACAGCGCAATCTGACTTAACTTTTGTGCCGGTTTAACCAGCAGCGCAGCGAGAACGGGAGGCCCCAGGACGGAAAAGGGATTCAAATCCCCTCCAAAAGAGAAATTCAAAGGGGATTTGAATCCCTTTTCCGTTCTGGGGCCTCCCATTCTCGCTGCGCCGCTGGTTAAACTGGCACAAAAGTTATGTCAGATTGCGCTGTTAACACATTCTTCCACCTTAAATTTCCAGCCATCTTGGGATAGCCATAACCAAATCTTGTAACTTACAGAAATGACTCACAAGGGTTGAAGATCCAAAAGCAACAGAGCATGGCCTGGAGAGATTTCACATTTCAACTATTTGGAAACAAAAAAATTAGTTATTTATAGGGGCTGATGAGAAAGAGAGATTAAAGCATGAAGAGAGGAGGAGTGGCAAATGTGCTTCTCAGTGCAGTGCAAAATGTTGCCAGGGTTTCACTTTTTCTTGAATCCTGGAAAGTACCTACAGAATGACACATCCACTGGAATGGCACAGATCCACAAAAGTATCTCAAAGCACCCCACCCCCCAACTCTGTAGTTTGGAGGAACATTTGCTAGGAGTTCAAAGCATTCTGAATGTAACTCTTGTGTTATGTACATTTGGCACACAAGTCTGAATATCATCAACCAAGGCTTGGAGAACTCCACATCTGTGTCACTTCCTGCACACAACTCTCCAGATTGTCAGCTTCCACCTGCTTAATCCCAGCACAGAGAATAATGCTTTCCTATGCCTGTCCACTCCTTGTGCCACTTCTTATAAAGCAATATCAGAGAACAGCTACCCTAGGTGGAGAGGAGAATATGATTAAGGTAAAGGTGACCCCTGACAATTAAGTCCAGTCGTGTCCGACTCTAGGGTGTGGTGCTCATCCCCATTTCAAAGCCGAAGAGCCAGCGTTGTCCGAAGATGCCTCTGTGGTCATGTGGCCGGCATGACTCTCCTTGCCGCCGTGTGTAGCATGCGGCTGGAACACGGAGTGCTGTTTATCTTCCCGCAAGCGGTACCTATTTATCTACTCGCGTTAACATGCTTTGGAACTGCTAGGTTGGCAGGAGCTGGCCAAGCAACGAGAGCTCACCCCGTCGCGGATTCGAACTGCCGACCTTTCGATCGACAGCTCATGGTTCAGCGGTTTAACCCACTGCGCCACCCGCTGGCGCAATTAAGGCCTTTGATTAGAGGAGGGGCGCCAGCTCAGTGGCAAAGCACAAATGTTACATACAAGAGGTCCCAGGGTCAATCCCCGACATCTCCAAATAGGGTAGGAAAAGACCCCCTGTCCAAAGCCTGGAGAGCTGCTGCCAGTACTGAGCTCAGTGGACTACTGGTCTAACTCAGTATAAGGCAAATTCCAATGTCCAATTATTATGCTTACCTTTCAGAGTTCATGCATATTGTTTGAAGAAAAAACACATCTTCTCTCAGATATTTAAATGACCGGTCATTAATTAAGAATTCAACAACCTTTTCAACAATTCACATCATTTAAAGGGTTTTTTTTAATGCAATAATGTTCACTGTCTGACCCAAGAAAATTCAGCTGGGCTGCTGGATCCCATGAATTCAGGACTGGCCCATCCATGAGGCCAATTGAAGCAGTCGCCTCAGGCAGTATGTTGGTGGGGGGGGCACCCATCACTGCCCGCCTATCGGCCTCCATTGCTCCTCCTCCTCCTTTCACTTCCTGGATTGAAAAGGAAAGGGGGGACAGAGAGGAAGAGGAAATATGGAGGAGAGGAGAGTGCTGAGCTAGAGCATTGCAGAGTGGGAGAAGCAGAGGCTGGCACATCATTGGGCAAGGGGGCAGCATTTGATATGCCATGTCAGGTGTCAGGAGGTCTTGGGCCGGCCCTGTATGAATAGACTGCAGCTGCTATAGCGTGGTTGCTAACATGTCACATACTGGTTATGTAGGGTAGAGAGAGACAGATCCCTCAGGCTCTGTGCAGTCTGACATACAAAGCCTGTGCTACTTTAGGATAGTAGTAGCACACATCTGCACAGCTGATCCAAGCTTCTGAGTCAAGACACAAGCCATATTGGGGGGGGGGGGGATGGAGACAGGAACAAGAACATGGTCCCAGGCAGGGTGGATTTTATTTTAAGCATTGATTTAAATAATCAAGAAAAAGGCCATTTTTTAATCATTTTTAAAATCAAAAATTTCCTTTTACCCATTAGATACATCCTAAATAAAAGTTTGTACAGTACTAATAGGTTACTAAACATTTAAAAAATAAATTATCAAATTATCAATCTTATCCCCTGCAACATTATGGCATGTTGCATGCAGCATGCGCTACATGCTACGAGAGGGTCAACCAGAAGGCCAACTTTTTTACTTACCCTTAGGTCGGCCTCCTGGCACCCTATGGCTCTTCTTGGACCCATGCCTATGTAGTTATGTAGTTGGCGTAAGTCTGAGGAGACCTATGTAGTTGGCATAAGTCTGAGGAGAGGAAGGGGGCAAGACAGATTGGAAAATGGGGATAGGATCTGACATGTGCTTTTGTTGCTGAGATCCACCCCCTCCAGCCCACTTCCTGCCCTCCCCACTTCAAACTTCCCCCAAACTGTCCACGGCCCACCCATGGCCTCCATAAATCTATCAGATCACCCTTTTAAGATATTTAAAGATTGATATTACCGGTAGCTATCCTCCACACTGGTCATTTTAAGGGACTTGCATATTTTAGTCAGAAGAAGATCAGTAATTTCACACTTGAGTTCCTTAAGAACTCTTGGGTGGATGCCATCTGGGCCCAGTGACTTGTTAATCTTTAATTTGTCAATAAGTTCTAGAATGTCCTCTCTTTTAACCTCTATTTGACTTAATTCCTTGGTCAGGAAGAGCTGTTCAGGCAGCAGTATCTGCCCAAGCTCTTCTGCTGTGAAGACAGATGCAAAGAACTCATTTAATTCCTCTGCAATCTCCCAGTCTCCTTGTATCTCCCCTTCCCTCTTTCATTGTCCAGTGGACCAACTGCTTCTCTAGCAGGTTTCCTGCATCAAATATATTTGAAAAAGGCATTTATTATTTCCCTTAATGTTGCTGGCCATACACTCCTCAAAGTCTTTCTTTGTCTCCTGTGTTGTCTTTTCACATTTATTTTGCCAGAGTTGGTGTTCTTTTTTTAATTCTCCTCGTTAGAGCAAAGACTTCCCTTTACGGAAAGAAGCTTCCTTGCCCTTTATAGCCTCTCTGACTCTGCCTGTTAGCCATGCTGGCACCCTCTGGACTTCCCATTAGTAGTTGAGCCCTTCCTCCTTTGTGGAATACACTCCAACTGGGCCTCTATTACTGTTGTTTTAAACAGCTTCCATGCACTCTGGAGAAATTTGACCCATTTTACTTTCCCTTCTTTCAGCTTCTTTCTTACTAGTCACCACATTTGTGAGAAGTTCACCCTTGGGTTAGTGAGTTAAATTTGCTTGGCACTTTTCCCCTGTCATGAACATGGATCAGTGGACTACACCTGTGGTAACTTGCTGTTTAATATTGTAGTATATGATGAATGATGAAGATATTTCTCCCATAATTCTTCCTTTACAAAGAAAAGCAGCAAGCCTTTCACAAGTTCATAAGAGAGTCAAGTTCAATTTAATAGATCATGGGATCATGGCCATTTGTATGTAGTGTTTCGATAGTGTGTGAGGGGGGAATTAGATTATCCATCTGGAAATTAGGAAATGGGGGGAAATGCCCTCACGAGATTTGGGCGCCAACACGTTGGATCTCGCAAGATTTCGCAATCCAAGATGCCGGCGCCCGGGTAAGTTTCTACATTTTAAAAATGGTGGCGGAGGCTTGCCAACCGGCCCGGAACATTCTGGGACAGATGGTAAGCCTACTTCAGCTGACTCTCCAATCCTATTCTTGCTCACTGAGTGCCTTCTTCCTCCAGTGCCACCAGGATTGACAGCCCAATCCTATTCAACTTTCCAGTGCTGATGTAGCGGTGCCAGCAGGGCACGCACTGCATCCTGTGGTGGTGGGAGCAGTAATGGAGGCCTCCTCAAGGTAAGGGAATGTTTGTTCCCTTACCTCAGGTCTGCATTGCAGTTGCACCAGCGCTGGAAAGTTGGTTAGGATTGGGCTGTAAATCTGGGATCTTTTCATGCAAACCATGTGCTCTGCTACTGAATGTCATCCCTTCCCCAACAAGGATGAAAAGGGCAGCAGCTATGAGGGAAACCAGTATCCTCAGGAATTACTGTTATTATGCTTTGATATGTGCTGGTAGCTTTTGAAATATTCCAGAAGCACACTGACTGCTTTGATGGGCCCTGCTATCTAATGGGCAAAACAGTTCATATATTTCTTGCTTTTTATCCCTTAAAATGTGTATTTGCTTGGTTGATTATGTATGTACATGCCATTAAAGGTCTTTTGGATTGGATTGATTATTTCTTGCTTTCCATGTTCTGTCTTTTATCACTATATGTTATATAACTGTCAATCCCTGTAATACTTATTGAAGGAACATTTCGGAAGCAGCAGAAGGGGAGGGGTACTGCCTTCATCTCCTACCTGTGACATTCCCAGAGGCATCTGCTCGGCCACTGTGCGAGACAGAAGGATCCTAGACTAGACGGGCTTTTGGCCTGATCCACAAGGCTCTTTTTATGTTCTTATGCTTTCTCAAATTATTACATCAAATTATGGTTGTTATTGTGCCTGCCTGTCTGTGTGTGCATGCATGTCCATGCGTGTGAGAGAGACAGAATTTTTTATTTTGGTATTGTAATTAAAAACCCCTCATGCTTCTGCTGCTACATGAGCTAAGGACCAGACTTTATTTATACTGTTAGACACCCTATCATATGTGGCAGCACTGCTGGTTGGGCCTATCAGGGCATAAACTGCAGACCTTCAGTGCAGTTTGAAAGGACAATTCACTCAATCATAGGCAATTGGCAGCCCTCGCGCTCTGCTCGGAGCACTCCGAGCGGTACATGAGGGCTGCCGATAGCGCCCGAACCCGGAAATGATGTTATGTGATGTCACATGATGTCACTTCCAGGGCACAACAAGCTCCCATGCCCCAGGTGGCATGGGAGCTTGTTGCACTCTTGTCCAGAACTGTGTATGTTGATTAATGCTACTTGGGCTCTTTATCCCTGGAATGATGATGATGATGATGTTGATGATGATGATATATGCACTATTTCTTTAAAACTAATGGAAGTGGTTTCAGAGATTCTCACTAGTGTGCTCTGGAGGAAACTCCACTCCTAGGTAATAAAAGGTCATTGTGGATAACAGGTGCTGCTATGGCATAGAGACTGATATGCCTTGCGTGGAGTCTTCTATGACCTCCGTATTTTAATTTTTTTGAAAAGATTCATATTTGAACTTGAAGCCACATGAATGTGGCCTTCAAAGGCATGTATGCAATCTCAGACAAAAGCAATTTCTCCTCCATATTCTGTCAAGCAGCCAACCAAGCTCTCTTCCCTGCACAGACATTTCTGCTATGAGTAGAAGCTGTGGCTGAGCACATTGGCAACATTTGGACCCAGCATGTCGAGAAACTTTAGTTCAACTTTGACATTCAGCTCCTACGCGATGACTCAGTGCTGCTGTCTATGGTGTTCCCATGACTCAAGAACTGCAGGAAGCAAACTCCCAAGGCAGAAAAGGGAGTCCAGCAGGGGCAGTAAGGTTTTTTTTTTTTTTTTTTTTAACCCATGCGACGCGAGAGTGCACACTCCAGAATCTCCTGTGACGGCACAAAGATCAGGGTGGGAACGGGAGAGCACTGCCCTTGCTTGTCACTGGTGTTATCACAGGCGCCATTCATAAGTGTTACACACAATTCCATGCTGCACACCATTCACGAATGCAAGAGGAAACACGAATTGGGAGAAAAATCACATTTCTTCCCAGAGACAACCAGCCTTGGACCTTGTTCCAGGCCTCAACCCCAGTCTGGAGCCTGAACCCACCAGCCTGGAGACTTCTGAGCCAGAGATGTGGGAACCCAAGAATCCAAGGTAGGAGACACCAGAGCCAGCCAGAACTCCTCAGGGGACCAGCCACACCAATGCCTGGAAATTTGTGCTTACCTAAGCCTGTATCTTGGCACTGGCAATGGGCCAGGAGGAGTGCAATGGTGTGAAGGGGGAGAGCAGCACTCCAAGTCAGTGGACCGACCTTTTAAAATCTGTCCAGTCACCAGAAAGAGAGGTGGAACCTGGCCAGGGTCGGGATGGGGGGTGCTTGAGTGGTCTGACCTAATTTCTCTTCTGGCTCTTGTAGAGCAAATTGCTTACTCAGAGCTTTCCAGTGTTCTCCATTCTTACCTCACCAGAATCTGCTTGGGGGTCAGATTAGGTCATCCTGCTGCCATGGCTTCTCCAGCCTTCACCTCCATGACTGCCTTCACTGGCTCTTAAAACTACACCACTTTCCCTGTTTCTTCTGCCCTGGGGCTCTCATGCAGCTGCACACCGTAAGGCATACTCCTATGCTCCCACCTCTCACTCATCACCCTCCAGTGGACACCAAAGCTCAACATCAAGGTTCAACCTGTGTCTGCACTCCAGATGACATCATCATTTGGCACCTCTAGCTGCAGTTAAACCATCCTGCTGCTTTGGCACTGCAGGTGGGAAGCTTTGCCTGTAAGCAGTGGCGTCGCTTCGGTAGGGGCGGGGCTGTAAGTATCGCTCCGTCGTAGTCTCTTTACCGAGCGAGCAGGAGGCAGCCCCGCCCCCTCACTGTCGAAGCCAGTCCCCTGCGGAGAAAGCAGCAGGCAGGGTCTCTTGCCTGCTGCTTTCTCCGCACGGGAAAGGCTCCGACAGTGAGGGGGCGGGGCCGCCTCCTGCTCGCTCGGTAAAGAGACTACGACGGAGCGATACTTACAGCCCCGCCCCTACCGGAGCGACGCCAGTGCCTGTAAGTTGGCACCACGTGCCGCAAAACTAGATTAAACACAGGACATTCCTACTTTCCATTGCTCTCATTTGGTGCTATTTTTCTCAAAGCATGTGGCATGAATCTTCCAACCCTGGGCCCCGCTTATCATTCCCTCTCAGGCACCATAAATTATAATTGCATTAATTTCTTGCACTGGGTATAATGCCTCAGCTTTGCTTTTGAGATACTGTTATGCTGTGTAAGGTATAAGGTGCTATTAAAGGAAAATTTTCAAATGGTGTTCTCACCAATGCAGCAATGAAAGGCCTATCAATCAAACAGACAATATAAGACCCATTACACACATCACATTTTAGTTGCTACAACTCCCAGGTATTTGCTGCTGAAACCAGTTATTAAAATATTACCTGATTAGCAATCACACATTTACCCGATAACTTGGCTTTCTCTCAAGCCCTATATATAATTAAGTTGTTTCTTTACATTTGGTGGTATTTCTGTTTACACGAGAGGTTAGGCATCTTTTAAGTGGCGGTTTTTCTTGGTGCCAGGTCCAGCTTTTGGGGGGCCTGGGGCAAAAGCCCTGTAAGATTTCCCCAATGGTACACTCTCCCATGCTTTAGAATGCATACATATGAACAAGCTACAATGCGGTCCATCATACTGATGGGCACAGACAGCCCAATCCTACTTAATTCCCTGCACGGCAATGCAGCTGCACCAATATTGTACCCACTGAATCCTGCAGGGTTTTTTTCAGCATCTGGAGGCCTCCTCATGGTAAAGGAACATTTGTTCCCTTGTCCCGGGGTAAGCCAGGACTACTTGGGCCTGCGCCAACTCAAATCTGTATGGATTGGGTTGGGGGATCAAGGCCAGGAAGGGGGTTAGGATATCAGTATGTATGCACCGCTGCCACCAATACTGCCCCCTTCCTGGTCCCAATTCACTCCATCGCTGCCCCATGCCTCCCTCTCCCTGCGTCCCTCCAACCCCCTGCACTGACTTACAGGAGCTGGTAGTCTTCCCCGGTCTGCTGGCGTGCGGACCCAACCAGTTACCACTTGTGGCGGCAGTCAGGCAGCTTGTCGCCTTTTGAAACAGCCATAATGGGCCTTGTGCTGCCGGAACATCTGTTCCAGAGGCATAAGACCATAATAGGATTGGGCTGTTAATTAAGTTTATATATTTATATGGGCCAATGTGAATGAAATGGAGAACATTCATCATCAACACTGATGATTGCGCACATTCGCATGGAAATATAGAGACTGCACACCAATTGATGGCATGAATGTGCAATTAAGTGTAGAGGCTTTGTGAAATTCACAGGGTGGGGTATGTGAACTACAGGGGAAATGCTACTCACAAAATTCCTGTTCATATAGCCCTCCCCACACCGATGATGTGCACATACCAAGGTGGCAATCAGAGGAAGAATCTCTCCCCACATTTAGCATTTGATTTTGCAGGCAAATATTGATCATCCTGAAGAGGGTTGGGGGCAGGGCTGGCACAGTGCAATTCTGGGGGCTCTTTTCATGATCTTGTGCACAGATATAATGTCTGAACATTGTAAAGCCACTTGGTGCACAAAGATAAGCTGGGCCTAAATTGTCTCTGAGCCCAGGTTTCCCATTCCTTCTTGTCACTTTGGAAGAAAAGGGAGAGGTCAGTCTCCTTTCATCTCTGGGGTGATGATTAGGGGTGGAATTTGGGCTTACAGACAGTACAGCAAACAGTGAGCTGTCTCAGAACCAAATCCTTCCTTACTGCCCACCACCCCATAATCACTTCAGAAGAGAAGGGAGGGCTTCGCCTCCCTTTGCTCCTCAAGTAATCACTGTGGAGAGGTATTTTTGCAGCTCCTTATGTTGGCTGAGGGAAGGAAACCAGGCACGAGATAGGACTATAAATGGCTACATTTTGGTAGCTCACTTAGCTACCTGTTTAGGCATACCAGTACTGCCCTTGTCTATTAGCTGGAAACCACTTCAGTTAGGAAATCAAATGGTGTTTGTGGAAAACCTGAGAAAGACAAACGTAATAGCAACTTGTTCAAAATGTCAAGTGGAAAATGTGTTTGTACAAGGATAAGGATTTGAGAAGTTCTGAAGGGAACAAACATAATTGTGGACCCAACCCAACTCTTACTGAACATCCTCAGTCTTCTTCTTGCACTGACACTGACTGCCTGCATCCTCCCACCTGTGTCGTCTCTCCCACTTGCCAGAGGAGGTTAGATGTTGGGGGAAGCAGGAGGGGGTGGCGGGAGGGCAGAACGAGTTGGGCTGTGTTGGATAGGATTGGGCTGTGTTGCTTACTCAGCTGTTAAATGAGTAGAGACTTGCTTCACACATGACCTTCTCCTGCAGTTTTCAGGCAATTACCCATTCTCATGTTGGATTTGGTGCATGAGTTCCCTGTAGATGCCGAAATCAACCCCACAGTAAAATTGAAAGGTGCATTCAAACAAAAGATTTGGTATTATAAAGCTTCATATTAGGGGCAGGAAAACTTCATAGTTCCTTATGCAGTTACAAAAGGGAAACTTGGATGAAGAATAAAGAGAGAGATGTACAGAAGTTATAGCAGTGGAACTAGTGTCCAAACACTTGTACGCTTATCTCCAGTATATTCCCTGAGGCTACATGGGAGTGTGTGTAAGTACTCTCTCCTCTTTTATGTACCAGACTTTATTCATAAATCATTCTTGCATGCAGCAAGTAAAAACATATTCTATTAACTGTGTGTTCTGAAAGAGTCACCAGCATGTGCAGGAAATCTATGATGAATACAGACAACCAGTTTACTGCATGGAAAATATGGGAAAGTTTGCTTGTTTCTGAAGTGTATGCTAAAATAAATATAGACTACTATGGGTTTTTCTGTACTCTTCCATGAGAGTTATTAAACATCCTGTCTTCTGGGGGAGAAATAATTCCTTGTTTTTTAATATAGCTTTGAAGACGCTTCTGACTTAAATGTTCTGCAATACAGTAGTTTGCCTCCTGCATGTCAGGCAGAAGGAATTAACAAACCCATGTTGTGTATAATTGGAATTATTATCTTTGCATGTTCTTCATGCACATGAGAGAAGATTTTGTTTGTTTTGAGAAATATATATTTTAGTGTGCACATGTGCCCATGCACATTAGTTCTGCCATTTGAAAACAAAGGATAAGAAACAGCCACAATATTAACTATGAGCATTGAAAACAAGAGCGCAGAAAAGCCTGCCTATGTAAACCACCTTGAATAAAGTCTGAGGAGAAATCTGATGACAAGAAAGGTGGTATAAGGCCCCCCCACCCCCGGTATCCATGGTTCTGGTATCTGCGGATTCACTTATCCACAGATCTGGAATCCGTGGCCCCTGCAGCCCTTTCCTTTATTTCTTTAGCGATAGTGCCAAGCCAGCATGAGTCTTGCTTAAACAGAATGCTATAAGCAGAGGTATGCTGTTTATAGCACAGAGACTGAATGATTCTAGCAAGGAGCCTTGATGCTAGAGAGGCTCCAGATGTTAACATTAAGCAGAAACTGCTTCCTGTTAACGTTCAGAGCCTCTCTAGCACTAAGGCTGCTTGCTAGAATCATTCAGACTCTGTGCTATAAGCAGCACACTGCTGCTTATAGCATTCTGTTTAAGCAAGTCCCATGCTGGCTTGGCGCCAGCACTAAAAAAATAAAGGTAAGGTGCGCGGGGAGCGTTTGCCCCATCCACGGTTTTCAAGAATTCGCTGGGGGGCCTGGAACGTATCCCCTGCGGAAATGGGGCCCCCTTGTATATAAATGTAGATGATGATGATTGATGATGATGATGATGAATAACCAAGTCGTAGAATATCCTGTCACATCATAACTTGCTGGTCTGTATTTACCACTGTCTACTCCTCAATCAGAATGGGAAAAACAGAATGGGGAGGACTAGAGATCTCTTCAAGAAAATTGGAAATATCAAGGGAACGTTTTGTGCAAAGATGGGCATGATAAAGGACAAAAAAGGCAGAGACCTAACAGAAGCAGAAGAGATTAAGAAGAGATGGCAAGAATACACAGAAGAACTATACAAGAAAGTTCTTAATGTTCCTGATGACCACACTGGTGTGGTCACTGACCCAGAGCCGGACATCCTAGAGAGTGAAGTCAAGTGGGTCTTAGGTAGCATCACTAACAACAAAGCTAGTGGAGATGATAATATCCCAGCTGAGCTACTTAAAATCCTAAATGATGATGCTGTGAAAGTGCTGCACTCAATATGCCAACAAATTTGGAAAACTCAGCAGTGGCCAAAGGATTGGAAAAGGTCAGTTTACGTTCCAATTCCAAAGAAGGGCAGTGCCAAAGAGTGCTCAAACTATTGCACAATTGCACTCATTTCACATGCTAGCAAGGTTATGCTCAAAATCCTACAAGCTAGGCTTCAGCAGTACGTGGACCGAGAACTACCGGACGTACAAGCTGGGTTTCGAAGAGGCAGAGGAACTAGAGATCAAATTGCCAACATGCGCTGGATCATGGAGAAAGCCCAAGAGTTCCAAAAAACCACCTACTTCTGCTTCATTGACTACGCAAAAGCCTTTGATTGTGTGGATCACAACAAACTGTGGCAAATTCTTAAAGAGATGGGGGTACCAGACCACCTTACCTGTCTCCTGAGAAACCTGTATGCGGGTCAAGAAGCAACAGTTCGGACCAGCCATGGAACAACCGACTGGTTCAAAATTGGGAAGGGAGTACGGCAAGGCTGTATATTGTCACCCTGCCTATTTAACTTATATGCAGAGTACATTATGAGAAATGCAGGGCTGAATGAATCGCAAGCCGGAATCAAGATTGCCAGGAGAAATATCAACAACCTCAGATATGCAGACGATACCACCCTAATGGCAGAAAGTGAAGAAGAACTAAAGAGCCTCTTGCTGAGGGTGAAAGAGGAGAGTGCGAAAGTTGGCTTGAAACTCAACATTAATAAAACTAAGATCATGGCATCTGGTCCCATCAATTCCTGGCAAATAGAAGGGGCAGAAATGGAAGCAGTAACAGATTTTACTTTTTTGGGTTCCAAGATCACTGCAGACGGAGGCAGCAGCCATGAAATTAAAAGATGCTTACTCCTTGGAAAGAAAGCTATGGCAAACTTAGACAGCATAATAAAAAGCAGAGATATCACCATGCCAACAAAGGTTCGCATAGTCAGGGCGATGGTGTTCCCAGTAGCAATGTATGGTTGCGAGAGTTGGACCATAAGGAAGGTTGAGCGCCGAAGAATAGATGCTTTTGAACTGTGGTGCTGGAGAAGACTCCTGAGAGTCCCTTGGACTGCTAGGAGATCAAATCAGTCAATCCTAAATGAAATCAACCCTGACTGTTCCCTGGAAGGACAGATACTAAGGCTGAAACTCAAATATTTTGGCCACCTAATGCGAAGAGAGGACTCTCTGGAGAAGACTCTGATGCTGGGAAAAATTGAAGGCAAAGGATGAGATGGTTAGACAGCATCACCGATGCAATGAACATGAAAATGAGCGAACTCAGGAAGATAGTGGAGGACAGGAAGGCCTGGCGGGATATGGTTCATGGGATCACGAAGGGTCGGACATAACTTAACGACTGAACAACAACAAAAACTCCTCAATCTTGATAGCCATATTATGCATAGCTATAGGTAAAGGTAAAGGTGACCCTTGACAATTAAGTCCAGTCATGTCCGACTCTAGGGTGTGGTGCTCATCCCCATTTCAAAGCCGAAGAGCCAGTGTTGTCCGAAGACGCCTCCGTGGTCATGTGACCAGCATGACTCTCCTTGCTGCAGTGTGTAGCATGCAGCTGGAACATGGAGCGCTGTTTACCTTCCCGCAAGCGGTACCTATTTATCTACTCACATTAACATGCTTTGGAACTGCTAGGTTGGCAGGAGCTGGCCGACCAACGAGAGCTCACCCTGTCGCGGATTCGAACTGCCGACCTTTTGATCGACAGCTCATGAGTCAATCCTAAAACATGAGGTAATCTAAATATGATCAGGCAAATAACAAAGCACACATTCCTTCTACGTGCCTGACAAAGCAAGGACTCCAAACAGGCTTCTGATTGGTCCTGTCTAATCTAGAGGGGTTTGTTTTCTTTGGAGCAAATCTTGAAGCAATAGTTTTTCAGAGTATGCCCACAAGAATATTCTAGAAATCTGTAAATTGTGAAATCAGATTGGATATCTTTTCTTCCGTCTATATTTGACTGAATTCTTGGTTCTTTCAGAATTTGCCTAGACATATCCCTTTTAACCGCCACTCCCCAAGGTTGCAGAACTGCTGCAAAGGCCAAGGTGAAATAATGTAGTATCTTGGTGAAATAGTGAACGCCAGCCAACACATGCTGTCCATGGTTGGCTTTTCGCCAGGTCCAGTTGACTATGCTGAAAAGTGGCAGAATCATCAATATTATTGTATCGTCTACGGACATGGCACTTTAAAAGGATGAACAGGCAGGTTTTTTGTCTTGAGGGGCTTATAATCTAAGTAGAGCTTTCCCAGGACAGAAAATGGTACTGTGTACTGGATTCAATCTTTCAAATCAGCCCCATTGTTCTCAAAACAGTACATATGACTTCACCTTGTATAGGCCTGCAAGCAGCGACACTGTTGTCTGAACCACCATATGCACCTGAAAGAACATAGCCCATCTCCTAAGCAAATGCCATTCAGAAAAGCTTCTGTCTGTGTAGGTTTTCCATATATCCTTGAGATATTGTCACTTTGACTTGACCACAACCCCTTCATGAAAAGTCTCTGCACAAGAGAAAATGGTTGCCTATGCAAGGTGTCTCAGGAAGCCACATTTATTTGCAAGGAATGTTTATTTAGCAGGGATTAAGAGGAGGTTCTTGCTTAAATGAAAAAGAAAAGACAAAACAGTCTAGAGAGGCTTACTCCTGAAGACTCTAGTTTATAATCTGAATGTTTAAACAGTCCTGTTTGTTGATCCGTCGGGTGGCAACACTTGGATTTGGCATCAAACTTTTAACAGGTACTGTCAAGGTGTGTTATAAATAAAAGGCATACAATGGGTGTCTAAAAATTTCTGGAACAAATAAGGTAACAGCCATGAGCAAACAAGCCTCTTCCCCATAAATCAACGCTGTAATAATCAGCCATCAGCGCAAAAAGAAAGAAAGAAAACAAACATTTTGCACCTCCATTTATTATAAAATAAATGCTAATAGCACTATGACACAAATCATCATGCTTTGTAAAAAGAACAAATAGTATCCCGCACCATGCTTCAGAACAGCCCACGCATGGCACAAGGCACCACTTCCAAATGTGTGGGAAGGAAGAAAAATAACCTTTGAAAACAGAAGGAGTGTGGAAACACTCCTCCGGTTGTCAGAACAGGCCTACACACTGTGCTGCTGTTCATTTCATTTGCTATGGAAGAGAATCTGAAAAGTGCACAAAAATGCAACGATCCTTTCCCCCCATCTGGATTGTTGAAACTAATCATTACCATTTGGGGAGTCAAACCATTAACAATTTGTGTTCAGTTCCAGTTTGGGCTCATCAGGACTGTTCAACTGTCCACCTCAAAAGCTTATTAAAAAAAAGGTAGGTTGCCATATTGGTCTATCTGTCAGGAAAAAAAATCGATGGTCTGAAGTTAGGTAATGGTTGGGTATTTAGACTTGCTGGTTTTTTTACTTTGTTCCTTTGCTTGGTCTTAATTTTAAGGGAGGCAGAACAGCAGTTCAAGACCCGAGTGCCACGTGACGGTTTGAGCTACCGTCTTCGGCTCCAGCTCCTGCCAACGTAGCAGTTCGAAAGCTAGAAATTGCAAGTAGATAAATAGGTACTGCCTCGGCAGGAAGGTGACAGTGTTCTGTGCGCCTTGGTGTTGAGTCATGCTGGACACATGACCACGGAAGCATCTCTGGACAGCGCTGGCTCTTCAGCTTTGAAACGGAGATGAGCACCGCACCCTAGAGTCGGTAACAACTGCCTTTCGAGCGAGGGAAACCTTTTAATTTTACAGCATTACTTGACTTTCATTATCTGTGATCTTACAGAGTAGTTCAGTAACCAGTTCAGGCTCTTTGAACTAGTGTCAGTATATTCAGTGGCGTTTCCACGGTAGGGGCGGCACCGTAAGTAATGCCGCGTTGAGTACCGTGTGTAGGAACCGAAATGAGGAGGCGCCGCCCCCTCACTGTCGCTACCATTCAGCGCGAAGAACGCGACCAGCAGGGAGTCTCCTGCAGGGAGAGGAGACTCCCTGCCGGTCGCGTTCTTCGCGCTGAATGGTAGCGACAGTGAGGGGGTAGCGCCTCCTCATTTTGGTTCCTAAACACGGTACTCGACGCGGCATTACTTACGGTGCCGCCCCTACCGTGGAAACACCACTGAGTATATTCCATGCAGAATAATATCAAACTCCTTTGCTTGCAGTGAAACCCTACAAAATGAATATAAAGCTTTAGAAAAAATATCAAACTGTTTATTTGATTTTTTAACTTTTTTTTAAAGATTTTACAACCAAAATACACAAAACACAATTTTTAAAACCCCAGGAAAATTAAATATTAAACATACCATTTCAAGCCGAGTGCCCGATTATTCAACTGCGCATTTTGAACCAGTTGCCACTTTTTGTGTTTTGAAGATTGGCTCCAGTTCAGGTTCAAGGTAACACAGAAGTTTCAGATTCATTTTTGGTTCACAGGAAAAGACCTCTCTGAACCAGTTTTCAGGTTCCTAGTCTATTCAACATCCTGCCCCACTCCTACATTCAACCTACACAATACAGTCGTATACTCACAGGGAAAGATTTGGCTCCAAAGAGCATATCATTTAAATTCACAACATATGAATTAATTCTTGTCTTCTACAGATCGGAAACCAAGACACCCAGGTATCAAGCCTGGATGGTGCTTCTTTGGCAAACCATAACAATCTTGTGGCATTTAGCCACAATCCTATATAGAGAATTAAGCCTGTTGAAGCCTGAAGTCAACACACTTTAATTTTTTTAAAAGTTTTTGTGGAAGTCCATGTTGGTCTAAAGTTAGCACTGCTATCATGAGGCTTAAAAATGCCAGGATGAACTGAGATGTTCTTCCTTATTTCAATAAAACTTTCCTAAGGATACAGTACTATGACATTATCTCTGTGCCACAGAAAAAGGCTCAGACGAATCATTTGTGTGTGCCAAATTGTGTTTTTGGCAGAGCTGCTTAACAAGATAAAAACATATTCCCTCCCCCCCCCCCAAAAAAATTACATAACTCCTCTGCCCTTAATCTACTGTGTTAGGCCTGAGTTCTTGCCGTGAGAAGGAGCTGTCACCTGAGATGCCAATTTTGGATTCAGTCAAAAACACAGCCTATTAAAATAAGGAGAAGTGAGGCATCATAAAGGTTCTCCAAAGGCAAAATCACATTACCAAATGAGAGTTGAAATCCATGGATTAAACATGGACCCATGCAGAGTTTAGCCCCTGAGGTGAAGCATCAGGTGCATCAACTCATATCTTCTATATCACCATGCAACTCACGATGGAGATACAAACCTTTTGCAGATGTTAATGAGCTCATATAGGGCAGGGAAACAGCAAACTCCACACACACGTTTACTGCCATACATGCGTTCCTTGGCATGTTGCAGACATTATGGAACCCATGGATTCACCTCCCCCCAGTCCTACACTCATTCACTCAACACATTCAGGAGGATCCAAAGAATGTCTGCACAGGGCTACATTTAATAGGCATTGGGTTGCATAATAAAGATTGAGTTGCACTGTTGCACAATTTCACTACACATCTGTTTAGTCTGCTCCCATTCTGCAACGCCAAGTGGTGTGTGTGTCACTGCCTGTGCCACATGTGAGTTCCTGACGGTACTGGTAATGGCATCATCACTGGGAGTCGTGGGAACTATGGGGGCTGGCAAAGGATGGACAGGTCAGAAGATGGCAAGGGGGTGGGGCTCAGCAAGGCAGACAGGGTTAAAAGGGGAGAAAGAGGTGGATGTGGGGGCTGTGAATGAGGGCAAGGAGGCCTGGAGTGAGGAGCATGGGAGAGAGGTATGAGGGACAAAGGAAGAAGAAAGAGGGAAGGACCAGGGGTGTGGAAGGGTGAAGGAGGACAAGAGAGAAAGACAAGAAGGAGTAGAGGTGAGGTGGTGGGAAAAGGAGAACAACCCTGGGAGCCAAGAAAGGGGGCAACCCAGCCATGGTCACCTCCTCCAAGACACTAGTCCCCAGTTAGTTCCCTAGGTCAGGGAACTAAGTCAGGGAACCCCTAGGTCGGGGGGGGGAGGCTGCCCCAACACCCCAGAGTACCACCAGGGGAGACAGCCCAATCCAGTCTGGTCTGGCGGGGGTTCCTTCCCATCAGGCCCCTCATCACCACTAACCAGGAGGAACTCCTGGTAAGCCACATTGGAATAGCCCCAGTGAAGGAAACTAGGGCAGCACAACGAAGGACTAAACCCAATGTGAAGGACTGTTGCTTCATATGGCTGCAATAAATCCATTATCCCTGCAATGGTTGTGTCTGTCTCTCCACCCCAAGAAGGCATTCACCATATTGTACCCCCACCCTTTGATGTTGATCTGCCTCCATGTGAGGAGGGATGGGGTGGGGCCTGCCACAACTATTTACCAAATTTTGCACAGATGTAGTACCCAACTCTCATTCTTAACATGCCAGGTATACCTTTTATAATCTATGGCAATGCCAAGCAAGCAACACCCTCTTTTTATAACACCTGCAAAGATTTGACATTACTCTGCTGTGAATTATCTAATGGGTGGTGGTGAAAGATTTTCTTTTCACCATGAGAAGCTGCCATTTGAATCAGAACTCAGATGAAGTTGCTATTTTGACTGTTTTCCTGGCAGCAACACATTCTCCTTTTGGGGTGTGGTGGTGTGGCTGAATAACTGCACATCTGTCTACTCTGCATGAAGTTTGTATTTGAACAACAAGGCCACACAGTGAAATTGAGCATCTGGCTCTGAAAGAGCCCAGCTATGATCATGTCCCACCCAAAGAAGACATACCGTATTGGTCTAAGACTCACTTTTTTCTCCTAATTTAAGTTTTTAAACTAGGGGTGCGTCTTATAATCAGGCATAAATTTAATGCCAGTGATTTAATTAATTTTTTTTAATAGCACCAAACTTTAAGTCTTATAATCAGGTGTGTCTTATACTCGGGACAATACGGTAATTCTTTTCAATGTTCAGGGGGTTTGTCTAGTCACAGTGTCTATCTCTCTCCTTCCTCCTCCAATATTATGACCACAACAGCTAAGGAGGATCTGGTGCTCTGCCCTTTCCTTCCTGCTAGGAAAAGGCAATGCAAGCAAGAGTAATATAGAGGGGTGGGAATTTCAGGTTCAAGGAAAGAGAGTGGAGAAAGTTTCTCCACAGCAGCTTCCTGCTGGCAGCAAACGGGCTGCCTCTGGATTGCTCACTACAAGAACACTGAAAGAAAACAGAACTCAGATGCTGCAAAACGTTTCTTCTCTGAGGAATTCAGTACACTTCTCACTCAGCAAGTTTTTCATGATGTTCTCCCATTTGCAAATTATAGGTCAATAAATAGAAATATTCTGTGGCTTCATGAAGTCAGATATTGTGAGTAATCAGGGTTGCTCAGACTAATAATTCTATGATAATTGTTTTTCAGGGGAGGTCTCAATTAGTTATTAAAAACAGCATAAATGTATCCAGTTATTCATTCACAGTGAATGATTCACCTTGCTCCACCAGATTTGCAATAGTAGGCCTGCTAGATAAATTGCCCCAGAAGCCTCCAGCTTCCATTTCTTGTCACAGATGCTGACCCACAGATGTTGTACAGCTCCACAGCTGCCAATTATAGTCTACAAATTAGGATTTTGGGAACACTAGCGATGACTACTATCCTAGCTAATCACCGCTTAATTAGCAAGTAATGCATCTTTTTGATGTAAAAAAAAAGTGTGGTTTATTTATGAAGTCTCATGAACTTACACAATGGGAGCCATTCATTCTAATTATTGATGGAGCTGCCATGTGTTTTTTAAGTAAGGCAAAACAACTGGAAGAAAAGCATTTCAATTCTTTTTTAAAATACATTTATACATATCCAAATTAAAAGAGAATACATGTGACCATGTCAATTAAATATATACACAATCATATGGAAGAGGCTGTGTGGTACATTGGCTACAATGTGGGTTTGGGATATGAACCAGGTTTAAATCCTGCTAAGAAATGAAGCTCGTTGAGTGACCCTGGGTTACTCACTGTTTCACTTTCACCTAGGTCAGTGATGGCAAACCATTTGGGCTTGGTGTGTCAATCAAAGATTTTGAAAATGCCTAACTTGACTCTGCTGGTGTGTCCCCCCCCTCCCGAACTTTTAATAGTACTTTTTAATTGACTATTGCTACTTTTAATAGTAATTTTGAATTGAACTGAACTGCAAACAACTATAGAACACATTGCATTTTATTTAACATAAATTAGTGACTTTTTTGTTGCTGAGTTTTACTAGAGAATAATTTGAAAGAGGTCTGCCAAAATCCCTGCCCTAAATGTTTAAGACAAGCCTGTAAAACTTTTGCGAAAATATAAGGTGTGTCGGGGCCCTGGGGGAAACGCTGGCGTGTCACCCAAAATGACCTCGCATGTCACTGTGACACGCGTGCCATAGGTTCGCCATCACGGACCTAGGTTGTCATGATCCAAAATTTCTGCTCACAGCTTCTTGGAAGAAAGGGGTGCACAAGATACAAATGCGACTAATAAATGTATCCAGAATGAACATTTCTATGCTTCTGTTGATTCAATCTCTATTGAATTCATGCTCAAAAACCAGAGAATTTTGAATTTTTGTGATATGTCATTTTATTTCTAGACTTATTTTCTCCCCCACTATGTCATCCTTGTGGAAATGATGCAATAGCTGAAGGTTGTGTTCTTATGGCGCTATTGGATGCTTTTAATAATCATCAGAAAAGGACTTTATCTAGTAAATAAAGGCATGCACTAGTTGCCCTAAACATAATGCTTAATTGGTGTGGTGGAGATCACTTGGACTAATTCCCACCTGTGGGATGTTTGCCAAGTCTGTGGATGTTTCCCCACCACTATACATCTCCTGCGGCCCCAACAGGTTCTCCATCTTATTTACAGCTGTTTTATTCCTCTCCTTCAACAGAAAAATAATATAAAAGGAAGCAGAGTACAGGACTTAATTCAAGTTCTAGGGTCATTTATTATTCTCCTTGCCCATATGTAAATATGGAGCAATCCAGATCTTCATTGTACATTCTATACTGAAAATGTTTTCCTAATAATTTTACTTTTCTCCTAGAAGGGGAAAAAATTGAAAGGAAAAAAAACCGGGAAGGGGGGGGGGTTCCCCACTGGCCGAACAGAGAAAAATGTTTTTAGAACATTTTTGTGTAAGATTTTCTACATGGAATATAAATCAGAGAAACTTTATACTGAAACTAGCTGCAAAGTCCTAGTGGATTGGGGAAGGTTCAATTTATAAAAGCAGTATTGGAGCCAAGTTTTCTGCAAAGGAAAAAACAACAACTTACCACTAATCAGATTATAATGCTTTTAATAGTCCTTTGCTTTCATATACTAAATTTCTACTTCAAAATACTGTACAAACATTAGTAACTTCACACAACCCTTCTAGAGAATGAAACACAGCATTTCAGAACAACTGCTGAATATTATGGCTATTGAATACATCTGAGCTTGGGCACAAACTACCAAAATATGATGGACTGTATGGGAATTTCTGGCCTAAGGGATGTTCTTGGTCACAATACCAATGTCAAGATTAAACTGAGAGCATCAACAACCAGTCTTCAGCACTCAGCTGAAGGCATCACTTGGTAGCAGGAGTACACCCCTTAGAGGATGGAATTCTGAATGGAATTGGGTATCCCACATAAAACAGAAGAGGCTCTTGAGCATCATTTGGTCAAAACAGGTTCAAGTTCTAACAGCGCAACCCTAACTTTCCAGTGCCAGTGTAGCCATGGCAACAGAGTGAACACTGTATTTTGCAGTGCAGGGGCAGTCATGGAGGTCTCTTCAAGGTGAGGGAACATTTGTTCCCTTACCTTGGGGCTACATTGCAGCTGTACCAGTGCTGGAAAGTTGGTTAGGATTGTGCTGTGGATTACTGGTGTGTTAGTCTCACTTAGAAGGACTGGATGATGTTTAAGATCTTGAGATAAACTGTGACCTGAAATGCCAGGAATGGCATGGAGGGATAGTCTAGTCTAGTAGGAGATGTGATGAAAAAGGGGAACAAAAAGAATGTCATGAGTGTGGAACAGATGTGCAGGAACATTGGTAGATGCATTCAAAGTACACTCTGCAGGTGCAGATAAGGGTCCAATGAAAAGCAGGGAAGAAATATTGTTCCTCTGACTGGCTCAAAGGTAGAAAGCAGGAAGTCTTTAGGGGGGCAAGGTGAGGGTTAGCCATCAGGTGTAAAGAAGCCATAACAGGTGCCAAGTAGGATAGCCTAGTAAGATATTTTTTTTTTGGGGGGGGGTGTTGAAATGGCTCCATGGTGAACACTCAAGCCTCTTCCCAAATCATATAAACCTAGCCCAAAGCTGGATGTCATGAGGGGGGGGGGCTGGCTGATAATTTCACCCAGTCCAGTAAATCAAATCTCTCTGTTAATAGCAAATCTTGCTAGAAAAAAAAAATCTTAATTTCTATGGAGGATGAGGAGCAGGGCCTTCTCTGATATGGCACCCACTTTATAGATCAATCATGATCCATTTCCATAGTTAGCTTTCATGAGCAAGTAAAAAACATTACTTATACATTCTTGGCTCTGACTGTTGCAGTTATACTTAAAGGTCTTCTGGGAGGGTTGGTACTATGGAAAAAAAATTAGGTGCTGCTGAGATTCTTGTTTATACTTTTGATTGTGCTGGTGCTATTATATTTATTTTATTTTAAAGAATGTTTTCATTGGTTTAATGGCATTTAAATATGTATGTCACCTTAGGTAGTTCTGGTTGGAAAGGTAACCAATATGTTTCATATGTGCATACAGTACATAAATGCGTGCATGATCATTACCTTTTGCATAACTCAAAGCTCTAGTGGAAGATGTGTTACCAAAATCAAAGTCACATCTTGTGTACCGTTGCAGCAAACTCTTTAGACATGAAGGATGGGAATGAGGCAAGGCCCACTCTATTCCCACCCCCTGCCCAGACTCCTGTGATCCTTTGAGCTAATAGATATATGGGCTGCCAGCTGAAGGAGGCCTCAGACTGAGAACCTACTGGGAGCTGAACTACAGCCTTTGGTCCTGAGCAATTGCCTCTCTCTTGAAAATTACAAACTGCTTTGGTAACCTTCCGCCTTGCTTCATTTTTTTCCTACATGATTGGTCACTGTCCTTCCCTGTTCTTTTATGAACTTCCTTCCCTTGCCAACAGACTTTATATCCGGGTAACAGAAAGCTCCCGTGTGTGTCTTAGATATATAATTTATAATAATAATATACAGTATTTATATACCGCCTTCCTTGGTAATTGGATTTCTCCTCCGACTTTAATTCAAGGTGGTGTACATGGGAGGCTTTCTAAACCCCAAAGGGTTTTTACACTATAATAACGTTCTAATCTTTCATAGAACCCTTCATTCGAGATGTTGCTTTCACAGTCCTCTCTCTCTCTCTCTCTCTCTCTCTCTCTCTCTCTCTCTCTCTCTCTCTCTCTCTCTCTCTCTCTGGCGTTCGCCTCACCTTACAATACCTTGCCTTGTTCTTCCTGCCCTGTTTTGGCATGTTGGGGCACACATAGACACTGGCAAGGCTTTGTCTGGACACATGTGGGTGAGTGATGGGAGAAAACGGAAGATGGCTTGGAAGCAGATTGCAGGATAAGAGCAGGTAATAGAGACAAGAATCTTAGGTCAGACTCAGGACGTGACAGACCATGGACAGCTCCAAGGGCAGAAAACACTGCCTCCTTTCTTAGCATTGTAAGACCTCTTTCTGCACCTTGGACCCAACAGCCCTGCTAGCCTCTTGTCTTCACCCTACCCTACCTCTTCAGGCTGTCTTATTTCAACTGACCATGGCTTGGCTTGCTGCTACTAATCTCCTTCTAACAGATGCCTCAATTTGGTTCCCTCCTTGTGAAGATCCACCCAGGCAGTACTTTCCGACCTGCTACTTATTCAGAGTGTACTGTCTTGAGCAGTTGAAGCCCTTAGAGAAAATCTTATGAGAATGATCTTAAGCAAAGCTGAGGAAGCTTGCTGGAGCGCTTGGGTTGGGCCCTTGGGTGAATTGGGCTGTTGGTTCCATGTTGAACAGAGGGGTCCCTTCTGCACTGGATTCCACCATCTGCTCATCCCCAGATGAGGTTTCAGATCCCTTGGGGCTCCATAAGCATTCTGCCTGCCCATCTTCCAGGTCTGTTTTGGGCTATGACCCATTATTAGGAATGTGAATGTGAATTAGAAAATTAGCATCCAAATTTGTGTATATTTTTCCAGTCAGGGGCATACCAAAGAGACCCTGATCCTGCAGGGAAGTTTTAGACTCATCCCCACATCCTGCAGGAAATGAAAATAAGAGCAATGCCAGTCAACATTTTGCTCATGAGCACAACTGAAAGCACTAGGATCTGACCTTTATCTTCCTCCCAGAATCACCGTATGGGTCACTGAATGGGGCCAAGCCTTTTTCTTGCAGGAAGTGCTGAAGTGCCTCCCAATATGGCAAGTAGCTGCTTCCATTGCTGTAGTAAAGCCAATGTGGAGGATCAGGCCAATAGGACAATTTGTATTTTTGTTAGGGTTGTTTGAATGTTTGGTTGTTTCATTTTGGGGTACAAAAGCAGCTCTCAAAAACATCCCTTTGCCCCATTCACCATGTTCACTTCCTATTCACTGCCATTGTTTCCCTGCTGATACGTCATCATCACTTTTTTGAGAGATCCTTTGTTTTTGGGAATAGTCAGCCCAGCCAATCAGGGATCACATAGTGAATATGACACTCTCATGATGCTACATAACAAGTCAGATTTGGCTACATAACAACCACATCATAAAACCAAAGTGAGAGTGAAGGTAATACTCCCTGTATCAGCATTGCCCTAACACCGAATGTCTAACAGTTCCACCTGGTTATTGATCTGAGTTCAAAGTGAATATTAAAAATGCCACCTTTCCAATTCAGTAGTACTTTTTACATTTCTCATGCAGTGCTTTTTAAAAACATTATAGTGACTTATAGTCCCCATTTTTATCATCATACCATAGAAGAGGTACAATAATAGCGCAATCCTAAGCGTGTTTACTCAGACATAAGTCCCACTGTTTCCAATAGGACTTACTCCCAGTAATGTGTGCATAGGATTTCAGTCTAAGAATAAGAGTTCTCACTTTCAAGAGTACTATGCGGTTGTTCTAAAATTCCCAAGGGTTATTGTGTCACTTCTCCAGTCACTTCTCCAGAGATGCTCACTGTCGCAGCTCATGGAGTCATGTACTGGGTCTTGGCACCCGTACTGGCCCAGCTGTTATTCCCTGTCCTATCATGCAGAAGCTTTCAAAGTCACAGCGTCCTGGTGGACTTCAAGAATATTTTTTAAAAGAACAGACAAAGAATTTAATGAAGGAAGAAATGAAGGACAGGAAAATCAGACAGGAAGAGGAACAGCATGAGGCTTTTGCCTAGACCATTTGCAGGAATATTTGTTTAGTATCTCTTTCATATTGTGCAAACCTTTGCTTGGGAAAAAACTAAGATTATGGAGTGCTCTGCAATGACAAATCCTAGGATGTGGTGTAGCTCTCTCCTCCTTTTTGTATGAGTTTCTGAGGCAGATTGTGTAAAAAAAAGAAACAAAGAAAGCCACCTGCTAGTTTGGAGGAAACCCTTAGCTAGAAGCCCAGCTGGAATACACTCCACCTGATCCATAAATGTGAAATAAAATGTAAGCTACAGATAACTTGAAAGTTGGAAAGAAAGTGACTCCTTAGCCATCCATAAAAATCTATCACCAACTTCCTTTTCCAGAGCAGAGAGTGAAACCTTTCCTGTCAGATGCCAACCAAGCTGCGGCTTGTTTTGTTGTGTGTGTTGCTAAGTAACAAGGCTGTTTTTGCTTATTTGCCTCCCTTGGGCTATTTCACAACACTTTGTAACATACGCTGCTCTTTTTTGCTGCACATCTGGTTTAGATTTTGAATTTGAGAACACTTTTGTGCACACTGGGCTATTTGCTTTCTAATCCGTCATCTGGGCAATCTGCAACAGATACGGCCACCCCAGCCATCCCAAGAGAATTCCCCCATGGAGAGAACATTTAAACCTTACAAGCAGTAAGCACACTTGTCACAAAAGGCTATTCCTCCACCATCGCTGAATTCAGAAAGTAGAGCAAGTCAGTAGTCTGTGATTCTGCCACCACCATCATAAACTCTCAGAGTGCGTTTTCTTGGGCTCTTTAGATTAAATAGGAAGCCACCACGCCTCTTAAACAATTGTATGTGGCTCCAAAAGCAGGACGTATGCACACTTATGATTGAGATGGGAACAACAGAACTGGCCTTCTATTGGGAAATATAATGACTGTTGAGTTTCTGTGCACTGAAACACTCAGAAATAATAGACACTAAGATCTGATTATTATTTCAAAAGCCAAACAAACATTAGACAGTTTTGATCATTCCACTTCCAGACAGGTATATGCTAGAACAGGGGTGGGGAACCGGCGGCCCGCGGTCCGGATCCGGCCCCAAGAACGATCCGGTCCGGCCTGCGCGAGACCAGACCCGAATCAATCAGGTCCGGCCGCGCGAGCAGACCGGAGGCTCCGCCGGCCCCGCCGGCCCCCCTGCGCGCTCACCTCGGCGTGACTCCTTTCGAATCCGGCTGCTTCTCCGTGCAGAAGCAGCTGGATTCGAAAGGAGTCGCGCCGAGGGGAGAGTGTGCGGCACGCTCACCTCGCGCGACTCCTTTGGAACCCGGCTGCAGTCAGATTCGAAAGGAGTCGCGCCGAGGGGAGAGCGCGCGGCACGCTCATCTCGCGCGACTCCTTTGGAGCCCGGCTGTTTCTGCACATGAGCAGAAACAGCCGGGTTCAAAAGGAGTCGCGCGAGCAGCGCGCGCGGAGCTGGTGGCGGCGGCGGCCGCCTGAAAAGGTAAGTAGAGGGGGTGAGGTAAAAGCAGGGGGCGGTGGGTGGGTGTGCGCAGGGGTAACTATTGTTGGTTACGCGCTGTTGGTTACATGCGCGCGCAGGGGTAACTATTTCCGATGGAGGGGCACACGGCCCGCGGGACATTTTCCCCATGGAAAATGGCCCTCCATCGGAAATAGGTTCCCCACCCCTGTGCTAGAAGTACGTTTCAATTCTTCTTGCCAGGATGCCATCTACTCTGTTTAATTGAATACAGTATCGGGGATGGACTACTTTGGAGTCAGGGCCTTTTGGAATACGGGTAGGATCAAGTATTGGATCCATCATAAAACAGCAGTAAGATTTTCATGATCTAGAACAGAGGTACCCAAGGGGTATGCAGGCCACAGGGTGGGGGTACATGAGATGCTCCCCCACATTGTTGTTGTTTAGTCATTAAGTCGTGTCCGACCCTTCGTGATCCCATGAACCACATCTCGCCAGGCCTTTCTGTCCTCCACTATCTTACTCCCGAGTGGTTGCGAACATGCCTTGCGAACGTGCGTTTGCCATGGCTTCTGGTAGCGGAGCGCTTGCTCCGCTGCCGGTTTTTTGCACAGGATTGAACTGTTAGTCACTTTCAGTTTTATCCTACATGACAGGGTTGTTGTGAGGATAATGTGGGATGTATTTTTCCCTGATCTCTTTGGAGTATGATACTTCGTTGTTGTTCAGTCATTAAGTCGTGTCCGACCCTTCGTGATCCCATGAACCATATCCCGCCAGGCCTTCCCTGTCCTCCACTATCTTCCTGAGTTTGCTCATTTTCATGCTCGTTGCATCGGTGATGCCATCTAACCATCTCATCCTTTGCCTTCCCCTTCTCCTTTTGCCTTCAGTCTTTCCCAGCATCAGAGTCTTCTCCAGAGAGTCCTCTCTTCGCATTAGGTGGCCAAAATATTTGAGCTTCAGCCTCAGTACCTGTCCTTCCAGGGAACAGTCAGGGTTGATTTCATTTAGGATTGACTAACTGCGTAACTGCCTCTGTTGGTGCCCGGTGCAAGAGGGGGGATTGGTGCCCCCCTATAACTACATATCGCCGCCGCCGAGAGGCGGCGGCGTGCTCCGGAGGGTGGGCGTGCTCCGGAGGGTGGGGGGCGTGCTCCGGAGGGTGGGGGCGACCCGGCGGGACCCTGCACCGGGCACCCACCCCCAGCGCGGACCCAGCCGGCCAGCTTACCTCCTCCTCCATGCTGTTCTGCGCGTCGGGCTGGCCGGCCGTTTGGCAAATGCCGGCCACGCTGCAGCCAGCAGCGAGGCTGGCGCATAGGAAGTGATGTCGCCAGGGGCGCGCGCCGGACTCGAGTCAGGGACTCGAGTCAAAGACTCGTCTTTGACTCGAGTCCCTGACTCGAGTTCGGCGCGCGCCCCTGCAGCGGTGAGTGCCTGGTTCAACTGAACCATGCGCTCCACCGTAGTTATGCTTCTGGGATTGACTGATTTGACTGATTTGATCTCCTAGCAGTCCAAGGGACTCTCAGGAGTCTTCTCCAGCACCACAGTTCGAAAGCATCTATTCTTCGGCGCTCAGCCTTCCTTATGGTCCAACTCTCACAACCATACATTGCTACTGGGAACACCATCGCCCTGACTATACGAACTTTTGTTGGCATGGTCTCAGTTCACGTACTGCTGAAGCCTAGCTTGTAGGATTTTGAGCATAACCTTGCTAGCATGTGAAATGAGTGCAATTGTGCGGTAGTTTGAACACTCTTTGGCACTGCTCTTCTTTGGAATTGGAATTGGAATGTAAACTGACCTTTTCCAATCCTTTGGCCACTGCTGAGTTTTCCAAATTTCCCCCACATACCCCCTCCCCAAATTTCCCCCCGAAAGGCAAAAAAGTGCTTTTTTGGCCTGCGGCGCAGCCGAGTGGGTCCTCCAGCTCGCGCCGCAAGCCGGAGGGAGAGGCTACTGTCCTGCCGATTCGGCAGGGCTGTAGTCTCTCCCTCCAGCTTGCGGCGTGAGCCAGAGGACTCACTCAGCCGTGCCACAGGCCGGAATCATCCCCACTGGCGTTGCTGGAGCGTGGCGGGGGGGCGGGCCGCCATGGGGTGACGCGCGCACCGACCCCACCGCATTTGAAAGAAGGCCCATGCAGCGCGTTAATAAGGGTATTTTTTACAATGTTCGCGCATGCGCAGACTGTTTTGAGGGCAAGATGCCAGCCGGGCCGGACGCTCCGAGGCCGGCTCCTGGGCCGGCTCCTGGGCCGGCCTCGGAGCGTCTGGAGGGTGACGCGGGGTGGGGGGAGGCACCGGGGCAGGTGTCTAAGCCTCGCTAGGGTGACGCATGCCCCCCCCGCCTTGGGGTGACGCGCGTCCTAGTGACGCCACTGATCATTCCCGGTAGCTCTCCCTACCTTTGCTAACAGCCGATGCCATGTTGGATCTCCTGAAGTCTTGCAAGATCCAAGATCGCAGCGTGAGATTTTGGAGCTGCGATCTTGGATCTCGCAAGACTTCAAGAGATCCAACATGGCGGCAGCTGTTAGCAAAGGTAGGGAGAGCTAAGGGGGATTATTCCGGCCTGCAGCACAACCGAGTGGGTCCTACTTCTCGCGCCACAAGCCAGAGGGAGAGGCTACAGACGCAGTAGCCTTTCCCTCCAGCTTGCGGCGCGAGCCGGAGTATCTGCTCAGCCGCGCCGCAGGCTGAAAAAAAGAGCTTTTTTTTTTTACTTTTGGGGAGTGCACTTTTGGGGAGGGGGTACACAGTGATACATGGGGCTTGGGGGTCAGGGGGGTGTTTGGGGGACTCGCCCAGGGGGTACGCGAGCCCCCAAAGGTTGAGGAACCCTGATCTAGAGCAGTGGTTCTCAAAGTTCTAAGTCCTTGTGGGGGCGGGTTGAAGGCGAGGGCGGCACGTCCGGGATCGCGCTGCTGTTGGGAAAAAGGTGGTTTTTTTTTAAATTACCGGGGGTTACGCCGGCCCTCCAGAGGGTGGGGAGGGGGGCACAGCTCCCTCTGTGAGCTTCCCTGCACTTCAAGTTGGCTCCCTGAAGCTATCAGTTTGGGACAAAACTGGAAGTGGGTCTTGATCGCTTCACGGAACCGATCTGAAGCGTCGGGAGGGCCACAGAGCCCCCGCACCCTCCAGAGGGCCAGCACGACCCCCCAGTAATTAAAAAACCTTTGTCCCACCAGCAGTGAGACATCACCAACGTCACTGCATGTCACCACCCCCCTTAAGGGGATAGTGACTGCATCTGTAGTGCAGTTTGAGAACCACTGATCTAGAGAGTTCACTTTATTTTAGAAGCAGAAAGTTTCCAGTCCATGTGACAAAGAATAAAATCTTGTTAAAACACTGTCTTCTAAACTTTAGAATCTAAAGTTTCAGAAGACAATAGAATTTTGTTTTGTTTTTGGTGATTCCAGTAGGGAATTGAATCAGCTCCTTCACAATGTATAGGCGCCATTCACAGCTTCTTATCCACAGACATCCTACAAGTCACGTTTCACTTTCTACAACACCAAGCCATGGCAAAACACGTTTGCAAAAATCATTTTGGATACTTGCATTTCAATTATGTACATCACTTAGTCCCAAGTGTAACCTAACATACCGGTATGTTGTAATCCTCTGCACACAGTCAAGGTGCTTTAACTCCACTCACAACCACAGGATTTCAACAGCCACTATGTGAGAAGGACTGCAAAGTAAATCATCCTGGCTCATACACACAAATTTCCTACCAAAGGATAGCAACAATCTTCCTTAAGCCTCCTATTGAAATGGAATGTGAGTTGCAAAGCACTTAGTGAAACTGAAAGATGCTACAGAAAGTACATCCTCACCAACTTCTGAACATACAAGGCAGGAAGCGCTTTCTCCTGGCTGCTGGGGCCTTACATTGTAGTGGTCCCCTCCACACAGAATTTTGCTGTTGGTTATGGGGATGGCGGATTAGATTTAATACCAGATGTTCAAGACAAGCAACAAGGGACAAACATCATGTTCATGCCTTGTTTATGAGCTTCTAGAGAGTTCTGTTTGGAAACAGACTGCTGGTTTATATGGCTCCTTGGTGTGATCCAACATGGCAATTCTTACGCTCAATGTCCAGAACTAGGTATTTGACTCTCTTCGGTCCTATACCTATGAAAATAATTTTACAAGTATTTTCTTTCATTGGATTTCATGGATTTCTGGTCCAATAAATGGTCTATGGGACACCATGCAATTGCTGATCCTTGATAACACCCAGTCCCTACCACAGCAAGGGACCTGCTAAAAGAACCCATTTATTTTTATTTATTTTGAACCTTCTATCCCCCCCTTCAGTGTAAAATATTTCCAGGGTATCTTACAACAATAAAATCTACAAATAAAAATAGACACATAATACAAGAATGAATAGGGTAAAAAAACCTGCAATTAAATACTTTCCACCATAGATTTAAAATCTGGGGAGAATAAAATGTTCCTTACCTCCCCAGGGAAGGTATTCCACAAATGGGGTGCCATAGCCAGGGAAACATCTGGAGGACAGCCTCTGATGATCTTCTCAGTGCATGGTCAAGGGATGTGTGTGTCCCTCAATAGTCACCATTGCTCTTACATTTCTAGGGTTCAGTAGCTAACTTCCGTGCAGCTGACCTATTTTGAAGGATACAGAGGAAAGGGACGGATCTGTCTAGTTTGTGGGAATTGAAGAAGCAGTAAGGGCACACACAGCTAAATGAATGAGAGGAGGGAGGGATGCATGTACAGAGGTGATGGGCAACAAAATGTACAATGGACAGAGCCAGATGCCCCCTCAGACTGCTGCCTCGGGAGTTTATTTACCACTTGAAATCTCTATACTTTGTACGTTCTATTCTATACAAACAGCTATTTCCATGCATATTCTCAGATGCCTGTTTTTAACCGCTGCTATGATAACGCAGCGGGTTAAACCACTGAACCATAAGCTGTTGATCGAAAGGTCGGCAGTTCGATTCCTACGACGGGGTGAGTGCTCGTTGCTTGGCCAGCTCCTGCCAACCTAGCAGTTCCAAAGCATGTCAATGCGAGTAGATAAATAGGTACCGCTTGCGGGAAGGTAAACAGCGCTCCGTGTTCCAGCTGCATGCTACGCGCTGCGGCAAGGAGAGTCATGCCGTCCACATGACCACGGAGGTGTCTTCGGACAACACTGGCTCTTCGGCTTTGAAATGGAGATGAGCACCACACCCTAGAGTCGGACACGACTGGACTTAATTGTCAGGGGATACCTTTACCTTTTTATGGTAAATGAAAGGGTTGACTTGTTCCTGGGAAGCAGAAATCAAATGAAGAGACTTGAAAGTACTGTTCAAACAAGTTTTCAGTTTTCATCCAACCCTATTGTCCGTAAATACTTTTGGGCATTTTTTCCTAGTATCCACCCAGGTCTGTCTGCAACTTTAAAGGTATGTTGCTGGCACAGAGCAAAAAAACCTTTGCAACAGGGATAGGTTACTAATTGCTAGGTCTGGAAAGCCAACACACACACACACACACACACACACACACACACACACACACACACAGAGAGAGAGAGAGAGAGAGAGAGAGAGAGAGAGAGAGAGAGAGAGAGAGAGAGAGAGAGAGAGAGAGAGAGAGAGCATTGACTCACTACACTGGTAAACACGTTTTAAACATGGAGCATGTTGCTAGAATTGTCAACCATAAATACTTTTTAAAAAGGTAAATAAAAGTCCAATATGCTTTTTGCTTCATAAGAACATAAGAAAAGCCCTGCTGGATCAGGCCAAAGGCCCATCTAGTCCAGCTTCCTGTATCTCACAGTGGTCTCAGGGAGCACACAAGACAACAAGATACCTGTATCCTGTCGCCACTCCCTTGCATCTGGCAGAGATAGCCTACTACTAAAACCAGGAGGTTGCATATGCCCATCGTGGCTTGCAACCTGTGATGGACGTTTCCTCCATAAATCTGTCCAATCCCCTTTTAAAGGCATCCAGGCCAGGTGCCATCACCACATCCTGTGGCAAGGAGTTCCACAGCTTAATTACACGCTGGGTAAAGAAATATTTTCTTTTGTCTGTTTTAATTCTCCCACTACTCAATTTTAGTGGATGTCCCCTAGTTCTGGTGTTGTGCGAGAGGGAAAAGAACTGCCCTCTATCCACTCTCTCCATCCCATGCATAATTTTATATGTCTCAAATATGTCCCTCCTCAAGTGCCTTTTTTCTAGACTGAAGAGACCCAATTGCTGTAGCCTTTCCTCATAAGGGAGATGCCCCAGTTCATTAATCATGTTGGTTGCTCTCTTCTGCACCTTTTCCAGTTCCACTATATCCTTTTTGAGATGTGATGACCAGAACGGGACATGCTGACCAGAACTGGACCAGAACTTCATCTCAAAAGACCCAGGGGAATACTCCCATTAGTTTTTAATAGGCTGAGGACAGATGTAATATTTTAGATCCAATCCTGCTACAATAGCTGTATAGCTAGGTAGGCATAATGAAAGTGGGACTCTTACCACAGGGTTGGTAGCCTTGATGGGGGGAGTACAGGGAGGGGGAGAGACAATGCGTTTGCTTGTTTTAAAAGATTTTGGAATCTGGTGACTTTGCAATAGTGCTGGAGAGGGGGGAACCTACTCTGTTCAGTAGAAAAGAAATGTTTTTTTGTTTTTTTTAAAAGAAAATATAGTACAGTAAGTCCTCGTTTAAAGTTGTTTTGTTTAAAGTTGATTGAAAAATGCCATGGGAACATTTACATTTATCATTTAGCCCATGGTGAAATTGGTTTCATTATAAGTCATTTCATTTAAAGTTGCAGTTTCAAAGAAGAACCTATCGACAACTTTAAGTGAGGACTTGCTGTATTGAAATGATGGGGCAGTGCTGGGCTGGAGTGTACATTACCTTGCACTCTTACCCCCTTTAAAGAACTAAATATGCACATGTTTAGATACGATTTGAAAGATTCACGGCGAGGAATAATAGACACAGATTGTAGTTGCATTACAGGTTTGAAAGGGTAATTTGTATATACAAGTTAAAATTACAACATTTCGTTCGTGTACACGAACATCTTCAGGTAAAAAATGAGCATCTCAGGCAGCATAAGATGGTGAGTGAAAGTAAAAAGCAGCCCAGAATATAAAGAGAAGAAGGCCAGTAAAACAGTTGAAGCTAATTTACAGCAGAAGCCAGACTCTTATGCACCATCTTATGCAGCCGGAGATGCTCATCATTTTTACCTGAAGATGTTCATGTTCACGAATGAAACGTTGTAATTTTAACTTGTATATACAAATTTCTTACATGGCTTTTAAACCCGTAATGCAACTACAATTTGTGTCTATGCACACGTTTATTTTTCATCTTATTTTTTAAAAATATTTTCAAACAGTTGCAAAACTCAGAGATGCACAACCCACAGCCCAATCCTGTGTAGGATATGGTGGCCGGCTTAAAGGGCTGGCCGCCGTATCCTATCAAGTTCCCGGGCTGCCCCGGGACAGCCCAGGAACAACTCGGGAGAAGGGGATGATCGTCCCCTTCCCCCCGTGTAAGTGGCGGGAGGCCCTATGGGCCTCCTCGAATGTATGCAAGCTCTAGAGCTCGCGCACATTAACGCCAGCTGTGTTGGCGTATCTGAGGCCCCCAATATCCCCTCCCCCTCCAGGCCCAATGGCCGCCCTCTCTTGCTACCCGGTCCACCCTCCCCCTGCCCCTGTCCCAATCGGCGTAGGTGTCACCTGCTCTGGCCGGTGCAGGGTCGGGGAAACAGTGGGGCTTGCAGCGCAGGTTGCAGCACCAGCATTGCTTGCTTTCTAGGGGTCGCACAAGTGCTTTACAGCACTTGTGCGACACCCTGCCCTGGGGCACCACGCACTGCCCCGGGGCAAGAGTTACACAGGATTGCGCGGCCAGTGTGTTCATGGGTTCTCCTGATGTCATCAGGTGCTGGCCAATAGGTGCACTCTTCAGTCGCTCCTTCTCCCACCCATGTTTTAAATCAGGCTGTATCCATCCAAGAGGAGTAAAGGGCTTTTCTCCATATCAGTGAGAATCGTGCTGAAAACGTGTAAGACTGTGTAAGACCAGTTTAATCAGAGTGCATGCAGTACAGAAACAAACAAAAAAAGGTTTGGATTGCTGACAGAGATGGAAAACCATCCCTAAGTTCCAGCTGAGACAAAGGTATTTCTGGAGCAGGTGCAAGTGAGTTCTAGAAACAACAGAAGAGAAGGGAAACAACAGAACAACAGAACACAACTTACAGCCCTATCCTGTGTAAGATACGCAGGGCCGGCTGCTGTATCCTAAGCCCATTGTGAGCTGCCCTGGGGCTGCTAGGCCTCATCTTGGGAGAAGGGGATGTCCGTTCCTTTCCCCAGGTGTAAGTGAGCCCAGGGCCTATGGGCCTCCTTGAATGCACGCCAGGTCCAGACCTGGTGTACAATCATTCAGGGATGTGGTGCATGCTCTCTGCCACTCTAAAGTTACGCAGGATTGCGCCGTTAGGGAAGCAGACTGGGATGTGGTACAGCTGCCATATACACATTGAGATCTCTCCCAATGGCAAGGAGATTCTGTAATCACTCATTCACTGAACACATACCACAACCCAGAGATGTCCCTGAGTGATGCTATGACTTGTGCTCTCCAGGGCTTCCAGCCTATGGAAAGTTCAAACCTAATCCACTGTCAAACTCCACAGTGGATTGTGGAATCTAGAATGGACTTCACAATCCACTTTGTACATTTGCAGAAGCCTGTGACATGGTAAGGGATATCAGTAAGATCACCACCCATTTGCTATTCTGGAGACCTTTGAACATGTGAGGCAAGGGAGATGTCCATGGGACGTGCTAGGTCCCAATCATGCATTCCAGACTTTGTATAATCTACTCTAGATCTTAGACCGTGACGGAGTATCTTTCCACACAATCTGTCATTTGTGAAATAAAGGAAAAATTGACTGTGCCCATGATGACACTTGTGGTGAATAAATCTGGATAATTCACCAAAGCATGCAAATTAATGTTAAAATAACACTCAGAAAACCTATGTCTTCAGATTTTTGCAGAGCAGGCACTCATATAAATTCCAAACCCAGCCCACCATTTTGTCACGGGATTTTCCTACATCCTTACTGAAAAAACAGTACCCGAAAAAGGCCCTGGAGTAGACTTGGGTTAAGCAAAAGTTCTTAATAGTGCAGTGTTCCCCCCCCCTCTCTGATTGTAAAACAATCAAAGCAACCCATGTTCCAAACACTTTGGAGTCATGCCTCTCCTCTCTCCTTTTGTGTTTTCTAGAGGTGTGGTCATTCCTTTCTCTCTCCACCCTCTCTCACCAGTTGAGCCTTGGAATGCTGTCAGCAATCTCCTTCCACACCCCAGAAAATCCTGCCCAGAATGTAGTCCCTCCTGGTGGAGTGAGCTCATTGTGAATTTTCCATTCAGCACAGCACTTCTTGACTGTTTACCAAGACTCTCCTCCCAAAGAGTTATTTTAAGCTCCTCATTCATTTCTTCTTTAACCTATTCTTAGTTCCCTTCCCTTTCAGCAAGCCTGTGTACATGGTCCTGCATAAGACAAATATTTACATTTAGGATTTAGAGACTAGAAGGCCGTGGAGGAGAGACCAGAGGAACACCGGATGCCCACTTTGACGGGAGAGGCTTCTTCTCATTGTATGTCCTGCCCATGGTTTCTGCCTGGCTTAACTTCCCCTTTCAATGCAGGCAGGACTGAATGACACTCCAAGCAGAACAGCAGAAGAATCGTCCCTTTGGACAAAACAGGGCTCTTCTAATGACTGAAGATCAAAGCTGGGGTTTGGAGAGCCTTTTGTTCCAGGAATACTTGTGCTGATGCAGAGGGTCTGCTCAGCATGCCTCTGCTAATGCGTGCCACTCGGAGCACAAAAGAACCATCTGTAGCAAACAGGAATAGGTGATAGCCATTGATTGCATGAATATGCCTCATGCCTACACATTTGACGGTGGAAGAAAGCACTGAGAAGATTCTCACAGTTTCCTCCACATGCAACAGCAAGCAGAGTACAGTGGCATTCTTTCAGGCTTGTAATGGCACCTGATGGCTTTTAATGATGCCAGGTCCTCCTTTGAACGGGGTCATTACTGTTTGAAAGATTTTTCACTCAGCACTTTTTGCTGCTGCTCTTTCCATTTGCTGCTCTTCTCGTTCTTTATATTTTGCCATTGCATTTTGGTGCAATTTTGTGAGTTGTCTTGAGATGTATCGTGGAAGGTGTGATAGAAATTCTTTAAATAAAATAAAATAAATCATGCATCCGCCGCAGAGACAAGCCCACACACTTGCTGGACAGGAATAGCCTTTAATGCAGGTAGTCTGCAGGCAGCCTGCCATTTTTCTCCCTCAAAAAATTAGGGGGGGGGGCATATACGCATAATGGTCTCTGTGTGGAGTATAGATTTGCCAAGTTGACTGTGTACAAATCCCTGAGATTTCTGAGGCCGGGTCTGGTGATGTCACACAGTGAGACCATCTAGGTGATATCATAAGACTGCCAACCTTTGAAATTGGGATGAAAAAAATCTGGTACTGTACCAGGACGGAGCCTAGCTAGAAAGGGTTGAGCCCAAGTGGTAAAAGGGATAGAGCCGAGCAGTCACACCCAAATGGCCTCAGATTATCCTTGCTTCCCATTCACCTGAGAAAAAAGAAGAAGAAAAGTTGGATAAATGGTTATTTTGGGCAAACTGGCAATACTAGAAGCATACCCAAGGTGCGTACAGGCCCATTCTTCACCATAGCAACTGGATCAACACCCAAACCTGAGACAGACAATTCATAGGGAAACCTTGTGGAGCAAGAAAGCTAGAGAACTGTACCCCAGGAAGCACACATGCTCGCATACACACATGTACAAAGCAAAGCAAAACAACACATGGAATTCTGGATCTGAGACTCTGTTGTTTCAAATTTTTTGGGGAAAAAAACCTTTCACCTGAGAACTGTAATTTACAATCTTCTTAACTGACATGTTAACCTAAAAAGGGACACTACACCACCGTCTTGCTCATTTTGTATCTCTCATTTTCCTGGGCTGGCATGACAGCAACGCTTTATATGAAACTAAACACATGCCTACTACTACACCCAAAGCTTCAGCAGCAAAATCTGCTTTTCAGAACACACTGTACTATGTTCAATGTGACCACAACAGGGATCACAGCCAATGATCTGAGCTGGAACTGTGACATGTTGAATGCCAGTTTGAGCTGCACCGCACGTGCTTGTGGAATGAACATCTATGCTGCTTAATAGTTCTGGATGAAGCACTCCTTCCAGCCAGGATAATAAAATGATCTTGGATGGTGTTTGATTCAAGCAGCATACGACAAGGCAAGAATATGAGCTTTGTGAACTGAATGGATTTAGACTGTGCTCAGTTTCTGGTTCCCAGATTTTTCCTTTGAAAACTTTTAACCCAATACTACTTCACTCTCATAAAAAAAATGTATCATTGCAAAATCATAAATACAGAGATTTACTGAAAGATCATCTAGTCCCATCCTTTGCATGCATGCCAAAAACAGTCCCAGCAGATAAAATCAATATAGCAGAAGACGATGAACTATGAATATCCACATGATGAGATACAACAAAGCAAAGAGCAGCCAACAATGCAGAGCTGGTGTGGTGCACAGCTCGACTAACTCTCTGCTCAGCAGTATATTCACTAAATGGCATTCAGCAAGTCATATTCTGTCATCCTCAATTCCTCAACTGTAACATGGGATTAAGGATAAACTACTTCTCAAGTAGCTCTGGGATAAACAGGCCAACAATTGAGTGTGATATAAAGATAAATAGCAGCACATTACTTTACACCTTAAAAAGTCTACAGGAATAAATCTACAATAACAACAAAGTGCAACATGCAAGCGAATTCAGTAGGACACAAGGCCAGGGATGCATTTATGGCCTAGACCTATGAAAGCAGACCTCATGCTTCACCATTGTAAAGGCCACAGTGGTGCCATGAATGGTGCACCAGGGCTGAGAGCGTCAGTCACCGGCACAAATGGCCGGCAGCCACTGGCGTCGCTCCCGCGTAGCGGGGGTAGCGGGTCGCTACGGGTGACGCGCGCAAAGGGGTGACGCCCGCACCCCCGCGCGCGCCACCTTTGTCACCCTCGCCACCTCCGTCGCCCTCCGGACGCTCCGAGGCCGGCCCGGGAGCCAGCCTCGGAGCGTCTGGAACGGCCGGCGCTCCAGAGCCTTCTGAAGACCCAAGCGTCAATACGGGTATTTTTAGTGTTTTTGCGCATGCGCAGAGACGAAACCGGTCTGCGCATGTGCAAAAACACTAAAAATACCCGTATTGACGCTTGGGCCTTCAGAAGGCCCTGGAGCGTCTGGAGGGCAACGCAAAGGGGCGGGGTGGCACTCCAAAAAATCGTGGGCGAAACTCGGGGGCGTCACGGGTGATGCGCGTAACCCCGCCTTGGGGTGTCGCGCGTCCTAGTGACGCCACTGCCGGCAGCTCTGTATGCCCGTCAACAATAGACCTGGCCCACATCACAGCAGGTAAGGTGCCAGCATGGGCAGGTCACAGGCGGTTCAAGGGAGGTTCGGGGTGGTGAGGGGAGAAGGCAGGGGATGGTTCAGGGCTGGAGGGGGTGAATCTCAGTGGCAACAGGGTGCACCAGGATCGTATCCCTGTTTTTCCAGCCCAACCCAAAATAGCCCAAAATAGTTGGCATGGGTCCGAGGAGACCCATTTGTGACCAGGCAGCCTACAGGGATATTTTTACTTACTTCTCACTGGCCGTCTGATTTCCCCACCACCACTACCATTGCATGTGCTTGCTTGCACTCCATCATCACAGCTGCATGGCGGAAGATGGTGGGGGATAGGATTAGGCCACTAATTAAACAAGCCCCGGCCTAAGATTTTCAAGAAGGCAAAAACAATGGAGAAGATGAGTGCGCCCCAGAATTTAGCTATTCTCTCTGTCTCATTACCATTAATGGCTTGATAGATGGCTCTATCTTTTTCAACCTGCAGCTCCCTTAACCATTGGCGACCATTGGTGACCATTGGCTGCAGCTCCCCATTATATTATGTTAATGCCTGCCAATTGGCATTGCACTGTTTTCGGAGAGGATTCTGTGGCACTCTGTGGCTCCCCTGGCTGGTTTCACCTCCAGGTTTGGGAACCACTGGCCTAAGGGACAGGGCTGAAGGTGTGCAGTATATATGTACTGCTGACTCTCATGTTTGCTCCCTGTTCAGTCCTTGCTCCATATTGGTTGTTCTTATAAATTCAAAGAGAACACATGCTCAAGGTCAAATGAATCAAATCAGAATCCAAAGGGGGGCTCTATTTATCTCCAAAGTCTAAGTGTGCTGAAAAGGAAAGAAAAGTCAATTTCCAAGCTTGGCTGCATAAAGAAAAACAGTTCTCTTGCCACTGGAATTGATGAAAGACACATGAAAATCAGTGATACGTAATACTCTCCTAACCATCAGAAACCAATGTCACAGTATATACACACTAGCTTGGCACCTGCTTAGTCTTTTGTCATTTACACATACAACACACCCACGCATGCACGCGCATGAACGCACACACACAGAGGGAATAGCTGCCTTTTAGCCAACAGGCACTTCAGTATGATTAAAAACTGGCATAAAGCATGGAAATAACTTTATGGAAGAGAGAAATACACTAGAACAGGGATTTTCAACATGTGGTACGTGTACCCCTAGGGGTACGCGGACCAACGGCAGGGGTACGCCAGAGCATGCCCCTTATCAGCATCAATCAGTAGTTAATTACTTGTTAATTAGAACTTAAATGCAATCCCGTCTGTCTGTCTGTCTGTCTGTCTGTCTGTCTGTCTGTCTGTCTGACTCTCTCTCTCTCTCTCTCTCTCTCTCTCTCTCTCTCTCTCGCACACACACACACACAGAATTAATTAAGACATTTTTTCACATTTAAAATTGTTTTAGTACTTTTTATATAATGATTAATTAGCTAATTAATTAATTGATTAATTCAATTAATTAGCAATTAATTAGCATGGGGTACTTCAGAAAATTGGACTGTGATAGGGGGTACCCGAGCCTCCAAAGGTTGAGAACCCCTGCACTAGAACCAAAGACGTTGTTTTGTAGCCTAATCCTATGTATGCCTACTCAGAGTCCCACTGACCTCCAATGAAACTTGTTTTATTTATTGAATGAATTTACATCCTGCCTTTCCCAAGCTGAAGCAAATGCCCAAGGTGGCTTACAAAATTCCATAATAAAATGTACAATGTATACACACAATGAGTAAAATCATTAATAAAAACAATAAAACCACTGGGGAGCGGGCAGCTAGGATTACATCCTCAGAAAGCTCTGTGACAGAGGTGTGTCAGGGAGTGAGACATTCCACTGACAAGTCTGAAATAATATTGAATGTCACTCTCCAAGCAGGGTATTGTTCTCCTGTAACTGGAAAAGCAGTACATATACAGGTGCATTTGCATTACATTATACATTTATATCAAAGCTACCACATTTATTTATCACATTTTTATACCTCTCTTCCTCCAAGGAGCTCAGGATGGTGTGCATGGTTCGTTTCCTCCTTTTATACTCACAACAACCCTGTGAGGTAGGTTAGGCTGAGAAATAATGACTGGCCCAAGGTCACCCAGGAAGCATCATGGCTGAGCAGGGATTTAAACTTGGATGTTCCATGTCTAAGATCCAGGTAAAACCTCTACACCATCCTCCAGAGAGTGCGGGGGGGGCATGGCCCCCTCTCTGGGCCTCCCCGAGCCTCAGATCGGCTCCTTGAAGTGATCAAGACCCACTTCCAGTTTTTTTGAGAAATCTGGAAGTAAACCGGAAGTAGGTCTCGATTGCTTCAGGGAGCCAATCTGAGGCTCAGGGAGGCCCGCAGAGGGGTCCGTGGCCTCCTCCAGAGGGCCGGCGCAACCCCCCCCGTGAGTCCAGAATGGCACGATCCCAAGAGTACTGTTGCCCCCGTCACAACACCAGTGCACGTTGCAACGGCCCTTAAGGGGCTAGCAGCTGCTTCCAGTTTTTGTGGTGGATCGCAGAGGCGTCGCCAGGCACCCCCGCATCTGGGGCGGAACCCCAACGCCCTCCCAATAAAACTGTCAAAAATTTTAGGTTTCGGTTTCGAAATCTATTTTTGACATTTTTTGGTTTTTTTCGTTTTTCAGGCGATTTAAAGCGCTAGCGGGGCTTGAAATCATTTGTGTATGCTTTGTGGCAACTTATCTTGTGTATAGGACCCTCCCGCGACGATCTCCAGGGGCGACGATGATCGGACGATCTCCTCCGGGGGCGCAGATCGCTCCTCTGCTCTGGCGCCCCTGGCGCGAACTCTGTAAAGTGCCCAGCTGCGCTTTGCAGAGTTCACGCATTCGCAGAACGTCGATTGGAAACATCGTCGCTCTGCGCATGTGTGAACTCTGTAAAGCACTGCTGGGTGCTTTACAGAGTTCGCGCCCGGAGCAGAGGAACAATCTGCGCCCCGGAAGAGATCGTCAGCCCCTGGAGATCGTCGCGGGAGGGTCCTATACACAAGATAAGTTGCCGCAAAGCATACACAAACGATTACAAGCCCCGCTAGCGCTAAAAAAAACCCCTAAAAACCTTTAAAAAAATGAAAAAAGAGCAACCCCCCAAAACTTAAGGAGCCTCGCGCCCCCCCGGAGCCCTTCCGCCCCTACGCCCTGGGGCCCACCGCACCACCGCCCCATATCAGGCGATGCCTCTGGTGGATCGCGACCCATCAGTTTGAGAACCACTGTCGTAATACTGTATATGTATGCTTGCATTTCAGAAGTTCTGGTTCTGTAGAAAAACTGGTAGTTAAACTATGAAATAATAATAATTTGAAAAAATGGTACAAATATATTGAGTGAACAAGATTTTTTAAAGTGAGCATCCTTGCACCACCTAATAGAGGGTAGGTGGGCTTAGTGTCATAGTGGCTAAAACATCCGTTGTCACTTCCAATGAGGTGATCTCAGTTTGAAGCCCTTCTCCTTTTCCCTCATCTGTCTGAACTTGACCATAGTGGACAGTGTGGTCTCTGTAGCAAACAGTCTTCTAGCAAGCAAGCAAGCAAACAAACAAACAAACCACAACAACCACAACCACAACCACAACAACAACATACCACCTTTCTTGGTCATTGGATTTCTCCTCTGACTTTAATTCAAGGTAGTGCACAAAGACATAAACCATGTCTTTATATTGTTTTCTCATTGTTTCTCATTGTTTCTTACAACTCTCTTCCCCCACTGGCTGTTGCTAGTTTTGATTTCCACTTGTCATCCTGGTTCTTGCTTTCCACCTCCTTATGGCACTGACCATCTGTTCTGATCATTTTTCCAAGATGTAGACTCATTGCCAGTGGCATATTTATTCACTATCAATCAAATACAGCTTATTACAGGGATGTGGATCAAGTCTCTGACTCCAAGACTTGAGGCAAGTCCCAAGTCTTTGGGTCCAAGTCTCGTCAAGTCCCAAGTCTTTGCCCCCAAGTCCCAAGTCTTTGGTTACGAGTTGTGAGTTCCCATCTATTTAATGGGGGAAATGGGTTTAAACCTGAATAAAATTCAACTTGTAAAAGGCTCCAAGTGTTGAGTTGAGTCTTTCGAGTCTTTTACAATCACCGAGTCATGTCCGAGTCAAGTCATTGACGTAACTTTCCGACTCGAGTCCGAGTCAATAGACTCAAGTATACATCACTGGCTTATTATCAACTGCTCTTTCAGCAATCATGACTTTTTGTTTTCTCTAGACTTGTACTTCATCTCACTTCTATGTAACCTTCTACGTGACATCGGCAGCTATGTTTTTTAATGCCAGCAAGTTTTCTATAGCCAGCAAGATGGCCAATCTGCAAAGTAAGGCCTTGATTTTCTATCCAGCTTCCACTCTCCATACATTATAACAGTGCAGATACAATAAGAAGATAACATTATGTTGCATCATGGAAAATTAAAGAACGCCCATTTATGATTTTGAATCTCATTTGCCTCGTGTTTTAAGAACTGATACTTATTACCATACATCACAGCAAGCTTGTTTAACTATATACTTGGACTTGTAGAAATACAGAAATACAGAGCTAGAAGGGGCAGCGATGGGGGTGAGGAGGAGGCCAGATCAGGTCCAGGACGGGGGCGGGTTTGGAGGCTGTGGCGTCCACCAAATCTAAACCCCCTTCCCAGACCCAATCCTCTGACCCAGATCCAAGTAGACCCGTCCGGACTTCGGACCTCAGAGGCTTACCCTCGGATAAGGGAACAAATGTTCCCTTACTCAGAGGAGACCTCCGGGACTGCCCCTCCCAAGCAGGCTGCAGCACGAGCTCCAGTGGCGCAGCTGCATCGGCAGAGGGAAAGGGGTAGGAGTGGGCCGTAACACCTCGAATTGAGTCTAGAAACTAGTTGATAGTTGGACAAAAAAATATATGATCTCTTTAACCTACCTCTGTCGTTTCTGAGATGTCTTCAAGCCAAGGGCATTCCCATGTACCACTTGTTCTTATTCAATGCTAAGTAATTGAAGAGTGGTTGAGAGCTACACGGATTGCATCCAAGAGAAGAGAGTTCCGCTAAAACTTCCCTGGCTACCACTGCAACCTGTAAGTCAAGCAGCAAAGCAAGAGCCAGAAGAATGCTCTAAATATGGTCCTTCAGAGGAAGTGTGATGCCATCAGGCACAGGCCTAGCAACAGTTCCCAGATCACAAGATTCACCAACCATCAATACTCCTGTCTTGTCTGATTTCAGCTTCAGTTTATTCTCCTTTGTTCAGTTTTAGACAAATGGTTTGTATATGACTTATAAGTTCAGAAACTTTAGCCACTCTAGATATACAGTAAAGATTCAGCTCAGTGGTGCTGTCCACATCCTTTTGGTCCAAATTGGGAAATATACAACTTTTATTACACACACACAAAAAAATGTGTGGCAGATTTTAGCATGAATCCACTAAAAAAAAAAGGCATATGCTAGGTCTTAGTGCCAGAACTGACGGACCTAATCAAAATTTGGCACTGAAATGTGTTGCTAAATTGGACTGATTTTTGTGCCATAGGAAAGTGGGCCCAGGTTCAAAGTGTGGTATTGTTATTAAATGAGATAACCATTAGGTGGACTTTTGTCTTGTTTTGCTTGAACTGAGCAAAACAATGCCATTCTCCTATTAGGTCATTTGAAAAACCTGCTCCAGGTAGGTGCTGGATCACAAGGGACACCTGCTTTATGGGATCCTCCTTACTTTTCCTCCTCTATTAATTACTCCATTAATTTCACTCCATTAATTACTCCTTTAATTTTATGAAGGAAGAGTTGTAGCTCAGTGCCAGAGCCCTTGTTTTGCATAAAAAAGGTCTGAGATTCAATCCCTGGTATCTCCAGGTAAATCTGGGAAAGACCCATGCCTGAAACCCTGAGATGCTTTCACAATACACTGACAGCCCAATCCTATCCTTCTCCCCAATTGGTTTAAATCTCCTTTCCCTTCCAAAGCCTCCTGTTCTGCTCTCCCCAACTGGCTGCGGTGGAGAAGGATAGGATTGGATTATGAGTACTGTCTCAGTGTGTAATACTGAGCTAGATGGACCAACGGTCTAAGGCAGGGATTCCCAACCTTTGGAGGCCTGCGTATTGCCCCGCGTACCCCAACTTGCTGCCTCCGCGTACCCCCGTTAAACTGTATTTTTTCCGAGTTGTGGCACAGGCAGGCGAGTTCTCCCGCTCACGCTGCAACCCGGAAAAATAGGCTACAGCTGCCCGTTATCAGCTGCTGATCGCAGCAGCTGATAACGGGCAGCGTCTCGCGTACCCCTGGCCTGTAGTTCGCGTATCCCAAGGGGTTCACGTACCACAGGTTGGGAATGCCTGGTCTAAGGCTACAATCCTATGCATACTTACCTGGGAGTAAGTCCCAGTGAACTCAATGATACCTGCATCTGAGTAGACATGCATAGGATTGTGCTGTCACTCTCAGTATAAGGCAGCTTCATCTGTTCATGCTTGGATTTCTCCATTCATATACAAAAAGGCTGGAGATGGCACATAATACCATGATACAGCCCATCATTCGGGTTACCAGTGTGGTTTTTTTCACTGCTACATATGCACATTTGATACTGCTCTTGATTTCAGCCCCCCACCCACCCACAAAAGTCATGTGAACGTCTGACTACGTTTTGAAAATCACTAGAATGCTTCAAGCCAAACCTAATTTAGATGAAAAGTGTTATGAGGGGTGTACTTTGCCTGCCTAAACAGAAATATTATAGCAGCCACTTAAAAGATAATTGATAAATGCATAAAAAAAATTACTACCATTCAAACTCCAAAATCAGTTAGCAAAATCCAATGAAAGTTTAAACATTTTATTGCGTTAATGATATAAATGCATCAATTTACAGCAAATGGCAACCAAGGCTTTGGCAGCCTTCCACTGTATTTACTTAAAGGTGATAATGCATTTTAAAAAAGCACTTGAAGCAGAATTTGTATTAAGCACTGGTGAACTTGCATAGATTTATTATCAAATGCTTTTAGACCGTCTGTACCCTGGAGCATTTTTTTTTTATTTCTAGAAATTAGGAAAGTGTAATATATCATTTGGAGGCATCAAACAGCATGACAGGCTCTATTCCTAATCCTTTTCAGTCATACCATTTTCTATTGGAGTGGTGATGGCAAGTCTCAGTGACACAACACACACACACACACACACACACACACACAAACACAGATTGACATGTGCCGTGGTGATTTTCTGCTCCATTAGTGTTGCAAGTGTATATCATCCCTTGACATCTTCACCTTGACCATTTCTCTTCATTTCAAGAAATGTCTATCCAAAATCAACAGCAGAACAACATCAATTGCAAGTAGCCACATGGGCCCATTCAACAAAAGCCAAAGCAGTGTAATACCTTTATTCAGACCATGAAAATGTCACAAAATTGTCAGCAAACTTTCAAGTTCTCCAGAACTCTTTTTCAGGCTGGATGTTAAGCAAAACATAAAAAAGGTTTTGGGGGGGTGAATTTAGGCTCAGTGAATTTGGCAGAGCCTCAACATCTCTGATTTATAACAGTATTAAAATAAGGAGATTTTGTGCAGGCTTAATTTTAGGAGCCAGTGCCAGGTGTAAGCCAAAGGGCTGATGGCAGAGGCATCGTTATGATGAGGGCAGTTGGGGCAGTGGGTCGTGGGGTGTACCTGCCTGCCGCTGGATCCGTTGCTCCATCCCGTGCTGGCTCCTCTTTGTGCAGCCGTTTTTGGTTGCAAGTTTGGCCTCCCCCCCCCCAGGTGCCATTTGGCTCCAAAAAGGGGCTGAAAAGCGCCAGGGGGTGTTTCCGCGCCACAGCGGCACGCAAGGATGACATCACGTCCCCCAGGGGTGGGGCGGGTGGCATTCCGTGGGGGGATGTCGTGGCAGCGGACCCCCCATGGGAGGTAAAGGACCACTACTGGCTGCTGAGACCACAAAACAACAATGGTGATTCCTCCATTCCTTTGGAAATAAAATAAAAACTCGAATCAATTCCTTGGAACAGCTTCCAGCACTAATCAGAAGACTCAGATCCATGGCAGGGCAGAAAACAGAAGGAGAAAAGGCTTTTTTTCTCATTAAATAATAAAACTTCATCAGCCAACCAGTACAAAACCCAGAAAAATCAGCTGGATCTGTGGAAATTCAGTGGGTTGCCATGGTTAAGTTAGACATGCAATTCCATGCATAACGCTTTGGCTGTTACTAGACTCTCTCAAAAGGTCCCTGGGTCTGGTCTGAGGACACACAAGTTGGAGTCACTTTGCTGCAGGGATGTGGATCAGAGTCTGACTCCAAGTCTTGAGTCAAGTCCTAAGTCTTCGCCCCCAAGGCTTTGGTTCCGAACCAGGATTTATATAGTTACTTCTATTGGAACACTCTAGTATTATATAAACATCTAAAACCAACATTTCAGATCTATATTTTGGGAATAAACTGATACTATTAAGAAACATATTGTATTTACAATAGTTTTGTGTTATGTCATCATTTTACACTGAGAAAAACTGGTTTTCATTATGTTCGTCTCTATACTCCCCCCCAAAAAAAATCTAAGTGTTTGCCAGCATTTCAAAACTTAAAAATGGAATCATTCAGTTGCCATTCCTAGCAAGAGTCGAACAGCCCAATTCTACCTAAGTTCTCCCATGCTGATGCAGCGGCGCCAGGGCGGCTTCTGCTGCATGCCGCAGGGGAATTTAGCTGGTGCACGGTCTCTTTGAGGATATTCGTTCCCTTGCATCGGGGAAAGCCGCAGCTGGCACAATGGGTCTATTTGGACCCACACCAGCAATATCTGAGTAGCAGCCCAATCCTGTGTAACTCTTGCACCGGTGTAACAGTAGATCCATTGGTGTAAGTGCACTTATGGCAGTATAACTTGCCTTACACCGACAGATGCAGGATGGATACCGGCGTACAACACACACACACCCCCCGACGCCGTGCATATGTAGTTCGGACACAGGATGGCCGCTGCTGCAACTCCTCTAGCGCAGGGGGCATTCCGAGGGCTAGGATATGGTGTGCACCAGCACCGCCAATCCCGCCCCCTCCTGGGCACAATCCACCCCACCCCCCCGTTCACCACCCTCACCTCATTCCACCATTCCCCATCCTCCCCTACCCTCCCCCCCCGGTCCTGCACTCCTTGCCATAGAGCTTACCTGCCAGCTGCCACCTCATCAACTGTGGCTAGTGGTCTCACAATTGTGGTTCACCCATTAACAGCCCAATCCTATACAGAATTGGGCTGTCATGTGGTGCCTCTTACAACAGTAGAAGACACTTCTCCTGTTGTAAAATGGTTGCTGATGGAGTGCGCAGCACTCAGTCAGGGGCCATTTTGCGAGCACTGCTGCAACAGACAGCAGCACCACAGGTCCACCAAGAGACCCCTCCGTGGCTGCCAGACCAGGTAAGGTAGTGGTGGGTTCATGGGGATAGCAGAACAGGGGAGGGCAGGGGCATGACAGAGGTGTGAGTGGGTGTGTACTGGCGTGTGCAACCTGTGCCCATATGCTATCCCCTTCCTCCCCTCCTGGCACACCCCCTTTCTCTCCTCGGATTTGCACCAGCTCAAGAGCTGGCACAGGTTCAAGGAGACCCATTGGCAAGCAGGAGGCTTACCTGGAGGTAAGGGAAAATATGTTCCCTTACCTCCCGCAAGCCTCCCAATCTCTCCCCCCCCCCCCGCAGGATGCAGCGCAAGCTTGTCATTTATTATATAATTATTATTTTACTTACTTACTTACTTACTTACTTACTTACTTACTTACTTCTACTACCAACAACAACAACACACCCTGGATTTTGTAAGTGGAACTAGAGTCTAGGGGACTGGATAAATTGCCTTAAGCCAGAGATTCTGTGCAATTCATAGACTAATTTTGCAAAGGCCAAACCAGTCATGGTGTTTCCCAAGACAGAGCCCTGCCAATGCTCATTTTATGCCAAGCACTAACTAACTACATATTCAGATGGCAATTGCTTGGTAGACAACAGATAGCATTGCAAAAACATAGATGAAGCCTCCCTTGCAGATGCCGCATAATTGCTATCTTCATATGTGGCTTTTGAATATTTGGCAAATGCTATGTAGCATGAATCAAATGCGGAGATGAAACAAAATGGAGAGGGATTATTGACCTAATCCAGGGTCAGTTTTGATTCTGAGAAAGTACCCATGGATGGAAAGCCTTTTTGGCTTCCCTTTTCTAGCAGTCCTCAAAACATATATGGGAAAGAAACCTCCCTCAGTATCCTGCTCAGCCCATGGCATTGATTTGTGTAATGAGTAGGAAAATTATGCTCACTCCAGGGATTTAAAGGATCCTTTTATTTCTCGTGCAGCTTGAAGTCTGTTCGGAAATAAGTAGGCTTTGCCTTCATAAACCAGTTCACGGCCATTATTGATACACCAAGAGAACAGTTGTTTGATTCAATTTACAATACACTTACTACACTTGCTCTGAATCTAGACCACCATCTAGCCCTCAGTGATTAGGCTATAGCTGTACAAACTTAGGTCGATCTCTCTTTTTCCATAGGAGAGTGGACAGCATCTTAGAATAGATACTTCCTCTTGCAAGCATCATTTCCACCAGATAAATCAAAACCCAACTAAGTGTCTAGTCGTGTAGGGGCAAATTGTAACGTGCAGGAGCTTTTCATGCTACCCCCCCCATTCTATAGCCATGCCCCACTAAGGCTATAACAAATAAAAATTAAATTTCTTCATTAGAGTTCTTCCCATGCCACTTATGTCTAACTTTGAAACTTATTATACTGTAAGATCTAATAGCTAATTTCATCCCAAACTCAAAGGTATATTACAGTACAACCCTATGTATATCTACTCCAAGTGGGTTTACTCCCAAGAAAGTGTATATGGGATTGAAGCCTTACTGCCCAATCCTATCCTCCGCCGCGCTGAAGCATGCAGTCGTGCCACAGAGGTGTGCACTGTGTGCTACGGTGGCGGTGTGATCAGGAGGCCTACAAGAGGTAAGGGAAAATACGTTTTCCTTACTCCTGCATAGCCCCCCCCCATGACATATGGGTCTCCTTGGTGCAATTCTGATGCTGGTGCAATTCTGAGGAAAGCCAGGGGGCAGGGTGGGCAGAAAAATGGGGGATAAGATCCAGTATGTGCAATTGCCGCCGCTGGATCCATCCCCTTCCTGGGCCTGAGCCCACCAGCCAAGAGGCTCTCAAGGGGGAGAGACAGGAGCCAGAGGCCCCAGAAGAACTAGAGACTCCAAAGCCAGGGCACCTCACAGAATCTGTCCTTCCCACACCCAGAAGCTCACATTTCCCTGAGTCTGCACATTAGTAGTGCCAGCAACAGGCCAGAAGGAATGCAATGGAGGAGTGCCAGACTCCAGACTGGAGGGCTGCCCCTTTAAATCTCTCCGCTCCCCAAGCAGGGAGGTGGAACCTGGGAGGTGGGGGCCTATGCCTAGAGGTCTCATTCTTCACTTGGCCCTGTGGGAGGAAGTTGCTCACTTGGAGCTCTCCAGAGGTCTGCAACCTGGCCTGGCCTGGCCGCCCCTCCCCTTATACGCCTGGGGGACAGAGCAAGCCAGAGTCCTCAGAAAAAGTACACCCTAAAAACTATAGTTTTGATCTGCCTCTATCTATACTACATAATAGATACCCACTGCATGAGCACAAAGGGACCGTCAAAGAAAGGACATGTTATTTGCCTATTTCTTACCACTTCTTGTAGGAACACACTATCTTACGGAATGGAAACTGAAAGAATGGAAACAAGTCAAGTCAGAGACTTGTCCATAGTCACACAGGAAGCCTGTGGCCAGACAAGGAAACAGAGACCCTGATTTCTAATCCTGTGAGGTCTTAACCTCAAGATATGCTTTCCCCTCATAAAATCTACAAAGGCTTTCCAAGCAAGCATCTATGTGATTAAATGAAAAAGAAAACATAATGTTGCCTAGTGACTTGCTTAACGCTTTACACAAAACCTGGTTAATTTGTAGAGCTGTAGGCACTTTTGGCCCAATCCTATGGGCACACTGCACTGCCAGTACAGGTGGGCCCCCATATCCACTGATTCGCTATCCACGGTTTCAGTTATCCACGGATCGTGGGGACCTCCCCAGGCTTTTACTTTTTTCCCAGTAAGCTTCGTTTCTTCCTTAAACAAACAGGAGAAGCAGCCTCTGGCTGCTTATTTCAGGCAAGTAGAACGAGACTAAGTACTAGAGAGGCTCTGCAAGGTTAACAGAAACCTTGCTGCTTCTCTGTTTGTTTTAAGGAAGAAACAAAGCTTGCTGAAAGAAAAATAAGAGCGGGGGGGGGCAAGCATGCCTGCCTGCAGGGGAGGCAGGTGGGGGAGGCCCTCAGGAAACCATGGAGGGGGTGTTCGCTCTTATCCACGGTTTCAAGTATCCACGGAGGGGCCTGGAACATATCCCCAGCGGATATGGGGGCCCACCTGTACTTAAGTTATGGTGGTGCAGCGTGCTTTATGGCTGTCACAAACAGCGTCATACCATTTTGCACAGCTGGGCTGCTGTCGCAAGCAGCAAGCAGTGGCCTTCCCATGAACCCCCAGCGCCAGTGACTCAGAGTGAGGGGTGGGTGGGAGCTGGGGATGACAACCAAATGCCATGATGCCCATGGAGAGAACATCTCTTCTGCCGCACTCAGTGTCATGATACTTTGAAAGTTTGCTTTAAAAAGAATCAATGCACTCCCCCTCCCCTCCTCCCCAATTCAATACGCTTCCTTATTCCCCACAGACAAGAAGAGAATCCATTCCTCAGCAACATGCAGGCTATCATCATCAGGCTAAAATGCTTGACTGAAATATGAAGGACTGACTGAGGCCTTTTAATTTCTGCACATCCACTGGGTTGTGTTGGTTTTTGTTTTGTTTTTTTAACGAAAAAGCAAGTGCTTCACCCTGATCAGGTCATGAAGTTAAAGCCTCTGCATTATAAATCTTATCATCATCAATATTTTCTTACAGTTACACTCACTGACACATCTGAATCATTGTGAGTTAAAAGCATGCCAGGAGAAATGAACCACATCCAAACACATCCCAGGGAGGCAGACAGCAATTGCTTTCTCTAATGTACCTGAGTGCTGATGGAACAATATTAGCTGGCATCTCCCAAAAGCACCCATATGTAACAATGAGTTCATAATGAACAAATGACTGTCCGTAAAGCACTTGATTTAAAGGTGTCAATTAAAAAATAGCATTGTTGTAGCAGAGAGAGGATATTATTCTTAGGCCTATTGTTAACCTACAGAGTACTCTACCGATCTGCAGAAGTGTATACAGATGTTGCTAATGCTCTTGTTCATGTTGGCAGGCAGGTTCTATGGTTGTGAATTCTGACCTAAAGCTGACAAGAAGGTGCTGACAGTCTCCAGCACAACCAACACTGCAAGATGAAATGGACCAGAGATGGACTGCCCAGTGATCAGCTTTGAGGCCATGTCTGACCACAAGGGCTTTGTCTAGTTTCCAAGTCTGAATCGGTTTGGCTGACTGTTCATATCCATTCTTTCATATCTTTTTGGCAGGATTGATCATGCAAATCAATCAATGATGTGATGAGAGTCATGATGTGATGTCATGAAGTATGCTAGGGTTTGGGCAGTGGAGGACCTAACGTTTGTAGCCATACCTTATGCCAGATGTGGTCTTCTCTGGCCTTCATTGGCAAAAGGCAGGCTTTTGGATCAACGTAGGCTGCAATCCTATACACCCTTACTGAGAATGAGCTTCACTGAATACAGTGGACTTCCTTCTGAGTAGACACATACACAAACTCAGCTGAAGCTTGGCTGATGCCTGAGGCAGCACCACATTTTGCTGCTGTTCTGCATGTCCTGCCACCACTGCCTTTTACACACCCCTAGCACTAGCAGCTTCCCCCCCTTCCAGGGGAAAGCTTCCATTGCCAATACCTCCCCCTTCCTCCCTTCCTCCCCCCTTCCAGGGGAAAGCTTCCATTGCCAATACCTCCTCATCTATCCAGTTATTTGAAATAAACAGGATGAGAGGAGCATGCTGGGAGCTCCCTGCATGCTCTGCTAGTGAGGAGGAAGGAGATGACACCAAAACTCAAGGCGGAAAAGGTCCAGATCATGCTTTCCTAAGCAGCTGAGCATGTGAGGAGATGAGAGGCGGCATACTGTATATGGCACCTCCTGAATGGCGGTGCTTGTTCTCACAAGTGCTGCTACCTGAACATGAGATTTGCTCTCCCCACTTGATCCTGAGGGGTTCCCACTGAACAGAGCCCCAGATGTTGAGAAAATGAGTGAAATTCAGCCTCACATTTAATTTGTAGCTCTCAACCTGACTGATGTAGCTGCTGAACATCAGAAGAGTCCAAAAAGCAGACACACAACTGAGCATGCTGCTCCCAGTATTTATTTTAAAGCAACTGGTTGCTTTAAGATCACATCCCGAACTAAAGACTCCATTAAAGGATAGCACTCCAGACCTGACACTGGAAAATTCATTGAAGGATTACAAGCAAGGCGGGAGGGAAGAAAGCTTTGGAGGGTCATTAATCTTTAAACCTTCTGATGTTTTTCCTGAGCTTAAACTGACTTTCACCAAGGAGCTGGCTGATTTTGCTGATCCTGGGAGAACAGCTCGGACCTTGTGGGTGTGATAAATGAATCGGTGCCTAAAATCTTTTGGCAGGCTTTAGCACATTTGGAACTGGAGGCTGACATGGAGAGACGGTTGCATATTCTTCGGAAGCCAGGTGCAGAAAGGATTCAGTTGGCATCGCATCCACACTGGATTCTTCTCTCAGCATGAAGAAGGATGCATTAGATTATACTTTTATTGGTCACTAAAACTCAGTGAAAGTGGATTTGAGCAAAATGCTCAGCTCTTGTTTTGTCAGCTCAGCAATCTCCAGATATTTTCCTTCTGTACCATACTTTTTGCCCAATCCTATGTAGCCACAGCGCCGGCATCGGATGTCGCAAATGTGCCGTAAGGAGAGGAGGCAGCGCCCTCAGGAAGGCCTGTGCCATCCTGTCAGTGCCATATCCAGGCCCCACATGCGCCAGAGCAGGCAAGGTTGCTCCAAGTGGCACGGGGACTGGGGGAGGTGGGGATGTAATAGGGTGGGCGAGCATGGATCGGGCTTGGGAGGGGTGAGAACGGTGTGTGTGGCAGATGCCGTATCCTATCCCCTCTCCCAGGCCTCCAGCCCCGACACAGGGCTACTCGATCCTATGCCAGCTAAAGAGCTGGTGTAGAACTGAGTAGCCCCATTGCACAGGCTGGGGGGGGGGGTTACCCTGAGTAGACCTCCAGCCATGGCCTTCCCTGGATAGGACTGGCCCATGCTGAATCGCCTATGCTCAGGGAGGATAGGATTGGGCTGCCCGTTTGTGCTTATCTGTCCTTAAGAAACATATCCTATTGTATGTATGGCTGATAGCAATCTCAGCTCATCTGAGAAATCACATTTATAGTGCCAGAAACCATTCCCTGACTCTCTCAGTATTAAACTTTACTAGTAAAAGCAAAACTACATACTATGAATACATCTTCTTCCCTTTAAAGTTTTTGTAAATTGCATCCGGAGGTGGTGATGTGGATCAGACCCACAGTACAGGAGAATTAACCCTTTCCCCTCCTGCCATTTTCCCAATGAAAGCCCTACTCCCCCTGAAGTGAACACAGCTTATGCTCCTGGTAAAGACTAACCATTAAGGAGCTGTCCAGCCTCCAGCTTCATCCTCATCATCCATTGATACTCCACCTGTCTGGCACAAGAGACAAAACAGTTTTTTCTTGTTGCAAGACTTGGTATGAATTAGTACTTCTAACACCCAGCAAACCCCACATTTGTCCTTGGATCTCAACCAGGGCCAGGCAAAGCCGACTATGTTTCGATGCCTTTTCTCTGTCCAACTCAGAAGAAGAACAGAGCCTGAAGCGCTGAGATGAAGTCTCTTTGGTGATCTCCTCTCTCTTCCCTTGTCTTTTATTCTCTCTGCTTGCTCACATCCTGCATTGACTTTAATATTTTCAATGGATGCAGTGGAAGACCATTACTGCTCTCTGTTGTGAGGCCCTGCTGAGTCACTGTTCACATTTCCAAAATCTGCTGGAAACACCACAAGATCAATCCAGCGAAGGAGAAAAACCCACTAAGTTTTACACACAGACACAAAACCCTATGTATAGAAGCCAGGAACTCATCAGACATCAGGTTGGCATTGCTTTAGAAAATGATCAATTTAAGTCCTCCAAATGCAAAAGTCATACTTTACCCACAGACAAAGAGCTCCCTCAAAAAGACTTTTCTGAACAGTGGGATATAGCCATGGAGGGCTATAGATCCTGTGCCCGAGTCATATGTTTAATGAAGGCTTTCTGTCTTGGTAAAAAAGAATGTACAGAACAGTGTTCAGATGATTGGGGGAAAGGTAAAGGGGCTCTTAATGAAATCTACAAGCCCCACTGCCTGGCTCTCATCAATTTTAGCCAAATCATGCCCCCCCCATATCCTTCTAAAAACAGTACCTAGGGAGGTCATTCCAAAAGCTAAGGCCCCTCTGACTCCCCCATAATTTGGCACAGAGGTTCGGAATAGCATATAAATGACACAAACGGGTTTATTCGTGGTCATATCGGAAACATGTTTTCCATATTTTATGCATAGATTTTGGGGTCTTTTATGTCTCCGCTAAATCTACATTTTCTAATCATAAAGTCTTATACATGCTTTGCATGCATGGCTTCAATTAGAACCACTTCATTTTAATTTGTCTTGCCAGGGAACCTTAGACACAACGACTGCACTGGAGGCTTTACGTCAGAGAGGCATGGTTTTCTGTAAGATGGCTATCACATGTTTGCGCTCTTCAAGTGCTGACATGCAATTCATAGTACAGTACTTACAGAAAATCCAGATTAGTTTCTGTTAAGTGGCAAAGCACTGCAAAAACAACATCAAATGAAGAGATTGTTTGAGGCTAATTTTTTTTAAAGGGGCTGAAGTTGTGCCCCACACCTGTGCAGCATCTTCTCAGGCCCAAGCTACTTATCATGGAGAAAGAGGTGGGTGTCGCCTGCTTCTGATTACATCCAAATCTCACCAATAATGCATATTAATTGGGGAAAAAGTGGATGGCATGATGTAATTGCATTACTATTTCCCTGCCTGTGCTCCACTGCATTGGATGTCACTTGTGGGGGGGGGGGGGAGGGGGATGAGACAAATGCTATGCACTGAAATAAGTGGTGCATCACTTCTTACACCACACACATTATCAAGGAGATGCGGGGGACTGGCAACACACCCATAAACCTTCTGGGATCACAGAATCTGCTCCTTAGAGTTTTGCAATGCAAGATGTTTTGACAGAAGATTGTCACTGGAATTCATCGGAAATTATCCCCAATGGAATTTGAGTGGAAATTTGCTGTTCTGCCATTTCTGAGTTCTGATTATGGCAGCCATTCAAAACCTGCTATGCTTTGGCTAATCCACTTATAAAACACATACACATGAACATGCAGTACATATTCTGGTGATATCTGCATTTTTGTGATATTTTAATCTTTTCAAGCCATACCATCTCATCCTTGTGTTATTTCAAACTTTCCAAACCAACCATCTGCAGCCTTATGATATTTTAACAGTTTTGTGCCAGCCCAAATCATCTTTATTCTTGATATTATAATTCTTGATGCAGTGCAACTATGAACAAGGGATGCATCTGCTAAAGTATCAAGGGCCTTAAATGAAAGTTCAGAATTGCTCATATTGAATTACCGTATTTATTGGCGTATAAGACGCACTTTTTTGTCTACATTTGTGACCCAAAATAGTAGGGTGCGTTTTATACGCCAATACTAAAAAATCCCTTTCCCCCCCTTGCCCGTTTTAAAGCATTTTCGGGCTTACCGCGTTTTTCCGGAGCCAGAGAGCTGCCTTGTGCTTTCTTCCCTAACTAATCTATCCGATCTACAGCTGTTTGTCGGGTTTAATTCATGCACGTGCATGAGGGCGCTGTGCTCAGTTCAGTTCAGCTGAGCTGCCGAGGGCCTGCTCTTGAATGCAGCATGGGTAAGCTTCTGAACTGGGCCTAGTTGAGAGGCTTTGAAAACTGCATAGGTGGGGTGGGGGAAAATAGTTGAGTCTGGGGTTTTTGTATTTGGGATTTATGTTGTTTAAGAGTTGGTAAGAGTTGAGTCTGGGGGTGGTAAGAGTTGAGTCTGTTTTTTTTTGTACTTTTATGTTTTTTACTGTGGAAGCTGCAGGGGTGGGGTGGGGTGGGGTGGGGAAAAAAGAGTTGAGTCTGGGGGTTTTGTATTTGGGATTTATGTTTACTTTGGAAACTGTGCATGGGTGGGTTGGGGGGAAAAGAGTTGAGTCTGGGGGGGTTGTACTTGGGGTAAATGTTTTTTTACTTTGGAAACTGTGCATTGGGTGGGTTGGGGGAAAAAGAGTTGAGTCTGGGTTTTTTTGTACTTGGGATTTAAATTCTGGTGCATTTTGTTCACGTGTCTTATTGCTGTGTGTTTTAAAAGAGATCCTGGTATTTTTGTGCAATTTATGTAAATTAGCTAATTAAGCAGCCAAGCAGTAAGTGGCCAAGTGGCCCAAAAATGCTTTAAATCTTTTTTTCTTGAAACCCAGGGCCAAAAGGAAGGTGCGTCTTATACGCCGGTGCGTTTTATACGCTGATAAATACGGTACTTAATATGCAACTGGAACCAGCCAAATTTGATTTGGATCTGGATTACCTATGGAATTTCGCTGCTCAGGATCAGAAAACAGAATGGAAAGGAATAGAATTTAGCGGCTTTGCCTTCCCTACTAGGAAACATGAGCCATTCCTCATTTGTTAAGAATGTCCTAATATCTAACATAAACACAGTTCATTGAAACTGGAATCCATAGCCCCTTTCCCATTCATCAGTGGCAATGAAAAAGGAGATTTTAAATTACTGTTAATGGCAAGTTGTAAAGTATTTGAAAATGTTGACTTGTCTGTTCTTAATCCTCTGTTCTCCGGGCTAGCCACCGCCAGTTTCTTCCGTCTTTCTTCATACGTACTGCAGAAGTGCAATGTGAGATTTTGTAAGGATGTTATCAGTCAAACCATCTGCCAAATGCCTGTCTGGTAATAATGTCCCCTGTCTGCTGAATGAAGGCTAAATAATGCATCATTAAATCAATTGTTAATGGAGATGCAGGTCAACAAGTTCATGATTGTTGCAGACGAACCTGATCCAAGTGAAAGGCTACCTTTTGAGTGGCAGCCCCACCGGGTCGGATGTTTAGTACGATAATGGGGACAAAACACGAACAAAGAAGGCACAATGACGTTAAGGCCATATTATACCACAATCATTCGTAAGGGATGCCAGGCACCAAGGGCTTTGACTCCTGCTCTGTTCCTTCTAATGAGGCTTGTGCGGTAGAAGGGTTTGGTTGATTATATCCAAGAGCAAATTACAAATCACAAATCCTGGAATTGTCCTGCAAATGGCTCTGACGGCGAGTGGGAGGTGCCACTTTGCACCGCTGTGCAGCACGTACCGCACCGCCCCCTCTAGTTACACTACTGTGCCTACCTGCCTTGACGATTCCTCCTCCCACTCCTTAGATTTGAAATGGAGGAGGGGCATGGAACACTCTAGCCCACCACTCTCCTCTTCTCCATACTTCCTCTCCTGCTCTGTTGCCCTCTCCGAATCCAGGAAGGGCTAGTGTGTCACCAGGTACAGAGGACTTGGGCCAACCCTGAGGACAGGCTATTGCACTACTGTTTTCTACCCTTCGGTAAAACCAAGCATGTAGGCACAGCCTCAGAAAACAAAGGCACAGGAAAGCTTGCTATTAACACAAGCCCTTTCTTCTCTTCAGGACAGGTAATAAACTGTCGCCCCCCCATGGGACAGAAATGGTAGCTGACAAGCTATCGCAGAGCACTGCTAGACTGTGACCCAAAGCGCAAAGGGGTCTGCCTGATACATTGCTCCAGGAATCCAGCATAGTTATACACATTAGTTCCCAGGAAGAGCTTTTACAAATACTGCAAAGATTTGTTTTTAAGAACAAGAGCCAAAGGCTGGAACTATAATCATCAAATTGTATAAGACAGAGGTGAAATTGTCTAAATGCATTCTAATTAGAGTTGACAGGTCTGCATCCATAAGTCCTCAATTTTATTCCTGGATCTTTCAAAGAGAACCCTAGAATAAATGTCAGGAATTTAATGTCATAAGAGTCTGATTGCAGGATCAGGACCTAGTTTTGTCAAAACCAAGAAGACAGCCCTATTACATGAACTCTGCCATTCTCTTCTCCTTGCATCTTTCACTGTCAAATTGCTTCGGTGCATATTGGTGTTCCTCTGACAGAACTAAGCATTAGCAACAATGCTACAGATTGTTATATTTATGGAAATCCAAATATGTTCAGATATCATTTGGCATCTGCCCAGACCATCACGCCAAATCCAATTATCTCTGTAACATAAACATAACCCTATCTTCTAAAGCTATCTGAACTGTAAGAGACACCTGAAACTGGAGAAAGTACAAGAAAAGAAACAGTTGGCTTCAGTTAATTATTGCTTTAAGATTTTGTTGTATCTGTGATGGGTTAGCCTTTTTTTAACATTGCAGTCATTTTGCACATAGAAGATAAACTAGAAGTAGAAAAAAAGGAAATATTTGTGGACGAGAGAGGCAAGGGGGACGCTTGATCACCGTGTTAAAATGTACAGTAAATTTCCTTTAGACAGATGTTTCTTGAAACACTCAAAGACGAAACTAGATATCATAGGTGCAAGCAGACGTTTCTATTCAGCATATCAACAAAAGGCTGAATATCATGTCAACAAAAGTGACATTCTTTATGTCACTTTTGGTAAAACCAGAGAAGTCACTAGCAGAAACTGAATCAAGAATGAAGTTACATCTACAATGGCATCAAGAATGAAGTTACCATTTTCAGATGAGAGATTAGGGCAGCGCAATCCTGTATAAGAATCCAGCCGGCGGCCCAGGGCCGCCCACTAGATCCTGAGCCCGAGGCTGCCTGTCGCTTGGAAGGCTGGAGGTCTACTCGGGGAAGATCTACTCGGGGAAGGAGGCCGATGGGCCTCCTCAGATTTCCGCCAGCTTAATAGCTGGCGGAAGTCGGACTGGCGGGCGCCATCCCCCGCCCCCCTCCCGAGCCGGCTAGGCCTCCCTCCCTTGCCCACTGGAATGCCCACACGGCCGGCGGTGGAAGAGCTTACCTTCCTCCGGTGGTCACGTCCTCAGTCCAGCGGTGGAGTGAGGGAGGCCGGCCTTACTCCCGAATGTGCACCTCCGTTCGAAAGTTCCCCAGGATTGCGCTCTGAATCTCTATTCATAGACCGGATGTGTTTTAAAGCATTCTGTTTATGAAGACTCTGATTTCAGTGGCAGTTAGTCATGATGACTAATCTTTGCTGGGCTACAACCAATGGGACTTATAGCACAAGCGTATGCATGTCTGCTCAGAAAAAAAGTCTCACTGAATTAGTTTTAGTTTTTAACTGTTTTTTATTGTTTTGAAACTATTTATGTATGTATTTTTTTTGGTATTGTATTTTTCTTTGTTGTAAGCCGCCTTGGGTCCCTTCGGGGAGAAAGGCGGGATATAAATATTGTAAATAAAATAAATAAATAAATAAATAAATTCAACGGACTTACTCCCAGAATTGCATTTCCTCAGAGCCCACAGGTGTACGTATTTAACTCCTGTTGTATATATGCACCCTTGGGTAAAAATGGCTGAAGAAAGTCATGATTTGGAACTTACTTACTATGATTTGTCATGATGAAAGTCATGATTTGGAACTTACTAGTTCCAACTAACTTCTGCTGGAGTATACTCCCAACTGCAATGAAGTCAACTCCATATAACATCTTTTCACACTCATTCCTTGTTACTCTTGCCTCTCTCCTCTGCCTTTGTTCTCACCCCACTGTCAAACTTAAAATTGCTATGAGCTCCTAGGGGCAGCTCTCTCTCTCTCTCTCTCTCTCTCTGCTTCTCATTGCATTTTTCTTTGCTTTGAGCTGGACCATGTGCATTGATGGCCTTACATGATAAACCCTTCAGGCCGCCAATGTTCTGCTCCTATTAATTATTCTGAAAACAAAAGCAACACATTTTAAGATTGGCCCATCCTTGACTTCTGCCTCCCCAACTGTAAATTCTGTTTTCTTCCCCATTCTAATATCACCACCACAATGATTCCATTTTTGAAAACCTAAAAGAAATGGCTAGAAACAAACAATATATTGCTATAACCATGGCTAAGATATTTCATTCTTTCAAGGTTCTATACTTGTCTATCAGATGCTGGAGAGAAAAATAGCTCACTGTAGTCCCTTTTACACATGCTGCCATTTGAGCTGGACGCCTTTGTTACCTTCCCATATGTTAGCTGGGATTATTCCCCTCTATTTACGCCTCACAATCTTTTAATGGATTTAGGGCACAGCCCTTAAAAATGCATAAGGCAGGGGGACAGGCATCGCATGATTTTGCTATGGATATTTTATGAGCAGGCCTGGATGCATGCTGTGTTCTCGAAACAAAAGACTAGAAGATCCACTGCTGGACCAGAATGCATATTAGCATGTACTGTATGCAAGGTTTATGAGAGCTTCTAGCTACACATGGAAAAACAACAGCTAAGGGCATGAGAATGACTCCCCGTTCCAGCAAGTGGGTCAGTAGACGCTAGCCGACCATATGCGCCGCCTTAAAGAGCTGCAATTCAATCACTCTGAGAAAACAGAGATGGAAAGAAAAAACAGATTTAGGAAATCACAGCTTCCTCCTTCCCCTCTTATTGTGTTTCGGCCAAGGCTTGCATAGCCTTGAATAGACTTAAATGTTTAACTTGCACTACTAGCGTGGCGGATCGGATGTTGGCTTCAATCAAGCTGACATCTTTCTTTCTGGCTACACAGATATTCACGTGTTTGTTAAAGGACATTTCCCTGCAAAGCATTTAAGTCACAAAACAGAATGTGCCTGCCTGGGTAGATAGTCCCAGCCCTTGCATTCTTTTTTTTTAAAAAAATTAAGTGAATTCCAAAGGTTGGGCAGTCTGTGAGAAAGCATTCCCTTTCCTTACCCTTTTAACAGCCTTTAAAAACATTCTAAATGTTTGTAGGTACCCAGGATATAAGGACTTGTGTTGTACACAATCAGAGCCAGGGCTCTCCATCCATGAGGCCAACTGAAGCAATCTTTGCTGCTGCTGCTGCTGCTGCTGCTGCTGCTTCCTGAATTGGAAAAGGGAGACAGAGGAAATGGAAGTGTGGAGGAGAGGAGATCAGTGGGCTAGAGCAGAAGTTCCCAACCTTTGTCGCCAGGTGTACCCCCTGTCACGGTCCAATTTTCTGAAGTATCTCCTGCAGGGAAAAATTAATTAGCTAATCAATCAAATTATGTAATTAATTAATAAGTAATTAAATGGATTTATATAGACTTATTCACGCCATAAATATATATACTTATATTTTTATAAGTATTTATTTATTTTTGTTTGAGGCACAAACCCTAGTGTGCATGGAGGGGTGGGGAAGATCTCTTGTGGCTTCACCTCCTTGTTAGCCCGGGAGACAAACAGCAAGCCAGCCAAACAAGGAGGCCCCTTGATGGCAACAGTTAATGCTAGAAATATAGCAACAGGAAGGATGCGAGGTTGGGAGGTCACACAGAATTCTTCTTCAGGCCCACGGAGTTCAGGGAACTCCATGGCTTTGGAGAGCCTTCCTGGCCCCACAGTGAAGTCCGCCCTCCTGCTCCTCCTACTTTTCCATGCATCTTGTCAGCCCATTTACCCCACCCTTGCCTTGGCCATTTTTTTCTTGAGGAAACCAAAAAGTGAGCCAGGCCCATCTGCTGCCTTCGCTGGGGCTGGCATGTCTCCCCAGCAGCCGCCTTCTTTTGCGCGCCTGCCTCCCTCGCCATCACAGTGGATATGGGAAGGAGTTTTATCTCACCAACATGCACAGCCTCCGCGCCTGTACAGGTTGCACAGCTCCCGCGTCTCCGAAAGCTCCTGTTTGCCTTTGTAATGATTATCTGCGCTTCTTGTTGGCATGCCTTTGTCTCAGGCTGGTGTGGCGAGAACACTGCAGCCACGATCCTGCCGCCACCGCCATGCACCCCATCTGGCTTCCATTTTGCCTGCGCTCCTCTCTCCTTCCCAGGTCATGCCACCTTCGCCCCCCTGGCCCGCCTGCTCGCTGGGTGCTGAGATGGTTCCTAACCCCGCGGTGATCCCCCTGCTTTGCTGAGATGTCTCCACTGCCTTTGGAACAGAATGTGGGCAGAAGGGGCAGTGGCGGAAGCCCCTCCGACCAGGGGAAGAGAAAGAAGATGCGGCCAGCTCTCATTGTGACAAAAAGACACGGAAGCTCAAAGCAGGTTGACTGGAAAGGGGGAGGGAGTCCTTTTAAAAAGAAACTCATTTTAAAATTCCTGCTACAAGCCCGACAATCAGCTGCTGATTGCAGCAGCAGATAAGGGCAAGCCTGTTGCGTACCCCCAGCGGTCGGTCTGCGTACCCCAGAAGGTACGCATACCACAGGTTGGGAACGTCTGGGCTAGAGCATTGCTGACACTCTAGGCCACCACTCTCCCCCAAACCTCCTCTTCCACTCTATCCCCCCCTTCCTTTTCCAACTGAGAGAGTGAGAGGAGCAAAGTCTGGCACAACACCAGGAAAGAGGAGAGAGCATTTGGCAAGTTGCCTCAGGTGGCAAAGGTCTTGGGTTGGCTCTGATCAAGGTTATATAGCTTAGTTCCACCAGCCGTGACTAGTAGCAGCCACCCTCTAGGATTTCAAGCAGCAGTAAGTCTTTCCAGGCCCAGCTGCCTGAGATCCATTGCAAACTGGAAGGGCTGCAGATTGAACTTTGAACCTCATACACATAAAGAGTGCGCTCCTCTTCCACTAAGGAATTGGTCCCTACTGCTTTAGTTATATTCCCATCTTCTTCCACAGTTTATCTGGTCATTGATGACTACCAGAGCTGATACTAGCAAGTTCATAGGCTTCAACTACACAGGGAACTCAGCAGTGCCTCTTGTCATCTTACATTAATCTTCAAGCTCAAACCCTTTTAGAGATAATGAAATCCATTTCTGCTTATTGATAATAAATAACATCTGTAGTTTGTGTTTATGTGGTGCTTCTCACTTGTACAAAGGTCAGCAATAATAAATATCTAAATGCTAATGCACAACCTATGCCGTAAAAGTAAGCACATGTATTAGGCAATCACAACCATTTTCCATATTCTTTCATCTATAGAATAAACCTGTTAGAAAGAGCCCCCCAGGGCCTTTCCGCAGTGAGATTATTGTACAATTAATATGCATCTGTGTTTTTCATTAACTTGTCACAGTCCACATATCTTCCCACAAAACTGTTATATAGTGATTACATTTTCCCCACACAAATACTACATCACTTTTAGTGCAGTCTTATGCTTGCCTTCTCAGAAGTAAGTCCCATTGTGTTCAATGGAGCTTACTCCCATGAAAGTGTTACATGACTGCATCCTTTGTTCCTAAGGAAATGCATTCATCACTATGTTATAAGTTATAAGTTGAAGGTGGCTGCAGAAGTGTCTGATGTCTAGGGCTGCAGAAGGGTCTTTTGTTGTTCAGTTGTTAAGTCGTGTCCGACCCTTCGTGATCCCATGAACCATATCCCGCCAGACCTTCCTGTCCTCCACTATCTTCCTGAGTTCGCTCATTTTCATGTTCGTTGCATCGGTGATGCTGTCTAACCATCTCATCCTTTGCCTTCCCCTTCTCCTTTTGCCTTCAATCTTTCCCAGCATCAGAGTCTTCTCCAGAGAGTCCTCTCTTCGCATTAGGTGGCCAAAATATTTGAGCTTCAGCCTCAGTACCTGTCCTTCCAGGGAACAGTCAGGGTTGATTTGATTTAGGATTGACTGATTTGATCTCATGCACCCCAAAATCTGGGGTGGGGCCTGCTGATGTCAGAAGACTGCCAACTCTTGAAATTGGGAAGAAGGGGGAAACTGTTACATGACAGGACCTGGAAGCAAAGAGGCAGGTTTAAAAATTACCGGAGATTCAACTTTGCTTTGTCTGCCTGAGAAAAAAGCAAAAAGCTAGAGCAACAGAATCATTTTTGGCAAACTGGCAACCACAAATCACACAATTTGAGACAAAGTGACATGACTCTCCCCTTTTCCGTCACCCTTCCCTGAAGTATTCTGTGAATTATTTAAATTTTCATTTACAATTATATTTATGACTATATGTATCCTTGAACTAGAGATCCCTTTCAAAAGGAAAATTAAGACTCATTGTCGTTGGCCCCATGTGGGCAGAAATGTGGGTGTAAGGATTATATAACAAAACCCATTTAATTGTGATAAACTGCATGCTAGGCTTCTGTGGATCTTGTCTTGCTGAAACCTGATGAGACTTCATTTCTGAAGCTGCTCTTCATGTCTGACCATGTGGCAATTTAAATTTCCATTTTTTCTGTTGGAAGAAGCTTTTCCAAATCCTTGGCAGATAGCAGGGGAGATAGGCTATGCCTCCCCTGGAAAATTAATGATTAAACATTAAAAATTATTATCTGCATTAATAACATTTTTCATTTTTCCATGCCCCAGGGCTCTGTCAAAACCAGGGTGAAAGATCCCCTCCCCATCTAAGCAACTAACAGCACAATCCTATCCAACTTCCACCACCAGTGTAACCAGCGGGGGAGGGCAGGGCGGGAGGCTTTGGAGGGGAGGGGAGATTTAAATCCTCTTTGAGTCCCCCTTTGGAGGGGATTTGAATTCCCTTTCTGTTCTGGGACCTCCCATTCTCCCTGCACTGCTGCTTACACTGGTGGTGTAAATTGGATAGGATTGTGCCGCAAGTCAGAGAAAATGTTCTGCTTCTGCCTGCATTTGGCCTATACGGGATTAGTACGGTATTTCCCTAACAACCCATCAAAATGTGATGCTTTGGGTCCTGAGCAGAGATCAAATTGCAAGGAGTCCTGAGCAGAATCCTTTCTTTCCCTTTTTTGGGTAATAACGCTGAAGCCTAGTTTAGCATCCTAACACAAATTCTTTACATTTCCTCACCTGGTTTTTCCCATTAGTCCTTGTACCACCAGGCCTTTCATAGCCTCCTTAAAAAGCCGCATTGAAGTGCCTCATCTCACCCATTGATCCATCTGAGTTTTAGATCTCTGTTTTGCTAATTGTTTCACACATCTTTATCACTGTTATTCCTGATCCTGCACAGATGCTGTATGCTAGTTATCGAGATCAGAAATGTAGGAGTCCTCCCTCCTCCGCACTCCATATGTCTTGTTTGTTTTGTTTTTGATTTCAGCAAGTTGCTATCTGATTACTGGTGTCCCTTTTATCAACTCTGGTGTTTCTCTAAAAGCTCTAAGACTTCCCCCAAAATTAACAGAAAGACTACCAAGAGGGTGATCACTTGAAAACAGAACCTATAAATACTTGTTTTAAGGACTCAGGAAGGACAATTAAAACCTCAATAGCTGAGAATAAAAGTGCTAAGACCTGTTTGGTTTCTCAGCTCTCAATGCACACTTGAAAATTCTGTTGAACCTCTGCTGTAGCCTAACCAATGCAGCAAACAGGCTCCAGTTTTTGAGGTCTGTTATAAAATGTGATTATGGATTTGGCTACCTTCCAGTTTTGCTACAGGATTTTAAAAAAAAATTATAATAATCATAACATTGGAAGCTGCCTTATAATACCGAGTCCCACTATTGGTTCATCTAGCTGGAACTGTCAACACTAGAGGCTTTTGGGGTACCGGCAGGACTTTTTCTCTACCTTTTCTGGAGATGCCAGGTTGAAGCTGTCACCTTCTGCATGCCAAAGCAGGTGCTCTACCATCTTCCACTCAGACTTCCATTCTCTCTAATAATCTTCCATTCTCTCCTTCCACTTGCAATACTATACATTTGTTCAGGAATGTTTATCCATTGGGACTTGAATTATGATTTGGCAGATGCCCTCTCATTTTAAAGGATGACACTTCTCTTAAAAGGATGTCCTGTGTTTCAGAACACCACAGCCACACAAAACAATAAATGACTGGTCCTGTGTTATTGTTGGACAGACCACACACAATAGCTCCATAGTTTCCCTCACCTTTTTTGAGCCTCTCCGAATTCAGTGAAGCCTTGTTACACTAAACTCTTCTGCTCGTCATAGCATCTCAGTATAGAGTAAAAGTATTTAATGTACTTTGCTGTACAAAAGCCTTTGTGGCATGGGATGCGAGGGGGATCTGAAGCCAGGGTGGGTCCTTCCTTGAGATGAAGTGAGGCGCTTGCTTCAGATGGCAGATGCGGGGTGGTGATGGGTGTCACGAAAACTGGAAGTGGTCTAAAATCACCATTTTTTGGCAATCTGAACATTGGGGAGGCCTGCAGAGGGTCACGCAGGCCTCCCCCCCAAAGCCCCGGTGAATTAAAAAAAAACACCTTTTTGGAGCGCTTTTTTTTCCAGAGGCAGCGGCAATCCCCAGGAAAGCTGCTGCTGCTGGCCCCACCCCTGCAAGCACTCTAAGTTTTGTCCCCCTTGCGGGAATAACTTTGAGAAACACACTGCAATGGGGGCAGTCCCAGATGCAAAGACCATGCAACCGGCCAGCCGGGACAAAGAGGGGATGGCGCGGGCACCAGGAGTCCCGGACGAAGTTGCAGCGTAGTAGCGGGGGCAGCAACTTTGTTTGTTTGTTTGTTTTACATTTATTTATTTATTTATGTTGATCCCCCCCAGCTCCCGTGACATCATGATTCCTGGACACGCCCCCGTGAGGTCACTTCTGCCCCCCTTGGGTTCCAGAAAATCTGGTAAGCCTAGTCATTGGGCATCCTATTCCTACCAATACCAATTCTCTGTGATTCAGTTTGATGCTTGTTTGAAACATTTGCTGTTTCAAACTTCTGTATCATTTGGCACCTGCACAAATGGAATGGCAAAGGCATGCTATCACTTTCTTCACAGCACATCAATCACACAACTAATGCCACATTGTTGCCTTTACGAAAAACTCCCACATGCGTATTTTTAATAGCTCTCATTCTTTGTCATGCTTATTACTTCCTAAATGAAGAGAATTAGTTGCTTGTTCACTTTAAACCCCCATCCTGCTCTGAACAAAAAGCAGTTTTTATTAACACTGTGAAGACACCCTGGAGTAGCAAATATGTTTCAGAACATTCTCATTGTGAAGAAAAACTCTTTGCTGAAGTGTCTTAATTGTTTTATGTTAACCTTTCATGTCCCACCTTTCAGACTCACACTTGTGCACATCTCTTACCTACCGCCCCTCCTTCAGGAGGGAATGGCTGCCACCTCACAGCCCTGGGCTGAGGAGACAATTGCTCCTCAGCTGCCTGGAAATAATACGGTATTAGCTAGGCTTACCAGATCGCCGACCGGGACGGAGCAGCCTGCCCTTAAGGGGCGGGGCACGGGGGACAGGCTTAAGGGCAGGCTGCTCCATCCCGGTTGGCGATCTGGTAAGCCTAGTATTAGCCAGAATGTCATTGTGACGGAGGAATCAGGAAGAAGAAGAAGAAAACAGATTTTATAAATTGTCAGAATCTTTACCTCTAGTGAAGTACAGTAGCTCATGGCCACAGGCTGACCTGCTATGCAGAGACTGAGTCGACCCAGCTAGTGAATTGGAAGAGGGAGCTGAGAGTCCAGGCTGACCTGCTATACTTTGGTCTTCTTTCTAGTCACTAGTGCCTCTGTCCAAGAGAAAAACAAGGACACTTTTGTACAGACCTCTAGCTGACTCTAAAACTAATGTTCTGCAGTGCGTGTGAGAGTGAACACACACACAAGATTAACAACACAACCCTATTACGCACGTCTGCTCAAAAGTAAGCCCCACTTAGTTCAGTGGGGGCTTACTTCCAGGTAAGTGGGTACAGGATTGCAGCCCAAGTGTTTTGATAACTTCCTGAGAGTAGGAGTAGGGGAAGCCTGGAATGGCTCAAACAGTGCAATCCTATGCGTGTCTACACAGAAGTAAGCCCCACTGTGTTTAATGGGACTTACTTGGAGGAAAGTGCGTCTAGGATTGCAGGCTAAAAGTGACTTCACAGAAGAGTTTGGCTGCTAAAGGTGTCTGTGACTAGAGATGGCAAGAAAAATGGGGAAAGAATTTGGTTGCACAGACAACGAAGAAGAGAGACCAATGGTGGAAAAATGTAACTCCCTTGTAGATGGTACAAAGAAGTGACATTCTCTTGCCACACTCATGTTAGTGAAACAACATTCAGATGAGAATGTTGCTACCGAAGTAACAGAGGGTGGGGGAGAAGCCTCGGTTGAGAAAACATGTTTGCTTGCAAGCAGCAAGAAAGAACCCTAAAAGAAATTCCTGCCTTGAACAAGCATGTACCTGAAATGCAGACAATTGCTTTGTGGAGGGTAAATCTTACCTTTTCTTTAGTGAATGGAGAACACTGTCTGTAATTGTCTGGAGGGAACTTGCAAAAGGAGATAAGTTTGTTTCTGTCTAGATTAGAAGAAAAACAACGTTTATCAGTTAGGATGGGAAAATACCTTTGCAGCATGTGAGCTGCTGATCATCATGTATCTTGTCTCTAATCTTTCTTGTTAACTGTACAATTGTATGTTCCTCCTGAAACTTGCAGCCTTGAGCTATTTAGGCTATCTTGGAATAGATGTCAATCCCTGGTGGGGGGAGCGGGCGGAGATTGCATTGCAGGTTTGGCTGGCCTGATTATGGTGAATGAATGCGCAGGGTGGGAGGGCTTTCACAAAAGAGTGTTAATGTTTCTTATTGACGTGGATGGTCCCCTGAACTTGCAATTCACCTGCAGGGCCCAGGGGTGAGGTCTCAGACTACTGCTCTACAGGGTTCATCATGTATATAAGAAACAACAGTTTGGAGCTGCTGGAGCCGGGACTCAAAGCTGAGAATTTCTAGCTGGAGCGAGCTGAAAGGGGGCATATCTGCACAAATTAATCTTCAAGGATTTGTTATCTACTGTAGGAGAGCCTGTTTGCCTCCTCTGCTTGTATATTTGTAAATAAAACAAATGTTGGAAAGCCACCATCAGTCTCCACTGCTCTCTCATCTCAAGAAAACAAAAGCTTGTAGCAATGCCTCAGTCAGACTCAGAATGAATGTCTCACTGCTCAGGGAATTGGGGACCACATAATAGTATGTTACACTTCAGCATTTTGGGGTATTTCAAAATATTACTGCTCAAAGCTCTTACTCATTCCTTTCTTTAAGTCTTTTATTTTTCCCTCTCAGGGTTTACAGTACACACTAGTAAGGAGTGAGAAGCAAGTTAGCACAACTTCCCTTGAAATAACTGTAGGCAACAAAACAACACACCATTCAGGACTTACTAGTGCAATGCAATGTCTAAATACTTTAATGCTGAGATCCTCTATGCACATGTTCCTGGTAGCAGGTTCCACTAAGCATTTGCTTCTGAGGAAACGTGTTTCTCAGGAAACGTTCTCGGGGAAACATGACTACGATGGGGCTGCAAGCCCTATTAGCTCCTCTGACATAATGAGTAGCACTTAGTACAAGGGCCACACCCTAAAGGCCCAAACCTATTCCTATCCTCAAGCTATGCCAGCCAGCATATCTCTAGGTAAGCCAGTGCAACGACAGCCCCCAGTGACATAGAAGTCTGCCTGCCGACAGGTGCACCGCGGATGCTGGTGCAATGTCAGAAAAATGCTGTATCATCATAGCGTGGATGCCAGTGCATCTCCTCCAGCAGAGAGGCCAAAGTGGGGAGGAGATTGGGGCATGACATGGGAGGAAAGAGGCGGAGTTGACATATGCCATATCCTACTCCTCAGATGGCGGACTCTGACACCAGAAAAATGCTACACCAACAACAGATATAATCCCATAGGAAATAATGAGGCAGGGGAAACAGCAGAAAAGTGCACCCCTCGCCAACGCCCTCCCCCATGAACATCCTAACAGTGGACCATAGGATACAGACGTTTGACAGCCAGAGCTGCGACAGCCCCCACTGATATAGAAGTCCTCCCACCAGTGGATATGCCATGGACGCACGCACAATGTCGGGAAAAAAAAATGCTGCGGCAGTATATAAACCCCTGCCAGGGAGACTACAGCTCAGATGAGAAGATGTGCGGCATGAGGCTATACCTCTCTGGTCTCTCCAAGGAGAACTTTGGTGACTGGAGCCATGGTGAAAGGGCACTTGGTGCACAAAGGGAACACTTTGCTCAAACAACCTCTTGTCCTTCATAACATCTGTAACAAGGTATTTTAACTCTTGCCTTCTCAGATTTTTTTATTGCAGGTAGTCTGCCCCAGGAGGACTCCACACCCAACTGAAACCTCTGCTTCACCATCCCAACAGGGGTAGCAAGCACAGCACACCCCACACAGGTAAGCAAAGGAGGGCAGAATTCCATGCCACGATGCATTGATGCTGCACTCTGTCTCATCTCGTCACCGTCCCCCATCCTTCAGGATTATGAAATGTGTCTCTGCTATCAAGTGTGTTGTCTAACCATTCCTTCCTTTTTTTACAGCTTGGAGCTGGGAGTGTCTGCTCCCTTTTGGCAAATGTCAAGGGCTCCGATCATTGCTACTGCTACTGCTGGCAAAACACTCATCAGAAGAACCCCTTTTGTCTTTCAGGACTGCATCATTGCCACAGGGGGCTGAACATTAGTCCTCTGCAGAGTTCCACTGCGGTGTCCCCCAGAAGAGGGGAAAGTAATGTCCCAAGTCACCAGAGGCGTGGAAAGAGTGGAGCGACCGGAGCAGCGGCTCCAGGTGGCTCCACGGCTTGGGCGGCACTCCGGAGCGCCCGGTGAGTGGCTCCGCGGCTTGCCAGCATTCCCCTGGAGCGCCCGCCAGGTGACGCGGGTGGGCGCTCGAGGCCTTCTCCCCCGGCCTTGGAGCCGGAGAAAGCCCTGGAGCGTCCACCACGACCGGCGGCCAGGGCTTTCTGAAGGCGGCCGACTGTGGCACTGTGCTATTTATCCTTTTTTTTCCGCACATGCGCAGAATGTTTCAAAAAAGGATAAATAGTGCGGCGGCGCCTTCAGAAAGCCCTGGCTTTGGTGGACGGTCATGGTGGACGCTCCGGGGCTTTCTCTGGCTCCAAGGCCGAGGGGAGAAGGCCTCAGAGCGCCCGCCCGCGTCACCGGGCGCGCGCGCAGGTAAGCCGGGTCGCCCCCCGGAGCGGCGGCGCCCCCCTTTGGGCCGGCGCTGGGCAGCGGTGCTCCATGCAGCATCTGCTGCAGATACACCTCTGCAAGTCACTATGCTCTTGCCCCCTACACAACAGGGCACAACTGCATGCACACTCTGGTGTGACACCACTCTCCCTTACAAACATGTGAAGTGTTTGAGCATATGCCAGGAGTAATGAAGTGGAAAATGTTCACACCACAAGGCTAGAGGTGGATATTCAAAGGTCGTTATAATAAGCACTGTTCCCGCTAAGCTGCGCGGTCACACAGCTCTAAACTGAAGCCCGCGCAGCTTGGAGCTCGGCTTCCTGGAATTCGGCGATGACGATGACATCATGATGAGTGCTCTAGACTAGAGCTGCTGCTGCGCAGCCACAGTAGCGCTCTGTGCACCATTGGTGAAAATTAGAGGGAACCCTACTCATAAGGTGATTTGACTTGACTTTGAGCCCCTGAATTAATTTACAGTCCAGTTCTTTCTACTGCTTAGGGGTTCTCATTCATCTATGTATGTTTATCATGGATGGGCAACATGTTTCCTTTTGCCCTGGACTCTGCAGGCAAGCCAAAGGTGTACTCCTCAAGCCTCTGTCTGGATACCTGTGGAACTCGAAAGTAACCTGTAAAAGGCAACTCCTGCCTGTGTTTCCACAATGAGGACTGCCCATGGGGGAAAACAATTAAGCCATGCCTGAAACATTTTGTGCTGCTAGGCCTGTGAACACATGCAAACTAGATATTGCACCATCAATTCATCATGAACCCCTGTGAAGGAAGAGCATTTCTCATTCCAGTATCAGAAGGGACCTCAGGCTCTGACATCTGGTATTATGACATCTCCCTTTCAGTTTCAGGACCAGGAAGAAAGGGAGGGTTATGGAATGGCTCAAGGCAACTGGAACTCATTCATCCTTCTCTGTATTTACATGTGTGTTCTGACAGGACTAGAATGGGAAAAGGGGAGGACAGAAATACAGTGTGGGAAAAGTGGTGCTCAGTACATGTAGAATTAAGCTTCCTTGAAGGAACATGTTTACTTTGGAAACGGTTGGTTTGGAACTAGAAGGACTGGCTTTTGTGTAATAACAAACAGGATCGGGGTCGGCATCACTGGGCAGGTGTTGATCCCTGGGAACCCTCTGCGCCCACAGCCTTTGTATGGTGGTGGCGGCAGAGGGACTCTCTCTGAGCCCACCCAAGTAGGAGGGTTTGGCAGAGCACCCATTCTTAAAATAAACCATAAATAGATATGCTTCATTTTCATTCGAAAGCTTTCATGGCCAGCAGATATAGTTAGAGAAACAGGTAGTACGGGTAACGCAGCCATATCTAAGTAAAAACACAGCAATCCGACTGAGGTTTAAAAACAATGACTATTTTATCTGGGTTTAATGATGTATTCCCGGACAAACAGAAATTATTAAGAAACCACGGCTGGACAAGTGAGCCCAACGTTTCGTGTCCTAATCTGGACACATCTTCTGGGGCAATCCCAAAAAGGAATGAGAGATGTTATAGTTCTCGGCATCTTGCTTCGTTGTTTTGAACTTCAGAGGTTAGGGAAACATGCTGTCAGTTGAACTGAAACCATTCCGGAACTCCTCTGTCAATCAAAGAGATCGATCCTGCAAAAACTCTGCAAGTGAAAGCTTGCAATTTTGTCCTTTAGACCTGGGGCTGTTGTTCACTTAGAGACACGGTGACTATCAGTCACATAGTATCCACCCGCATTTTCTGTTGTTATATTATTGCGAGCCTGTCCCTTCATAGGATGTTTACGTAATACAGGGAGCCAAATGCGATTGGCAAGATTCAATTCTTGCTGCCTATTCATCAGTAAGTGAGGTGGTTTTTTGCTGATCTCAAGAGCTTCCAAGTTCTTCAAAATCAATCCCTTGTTTTCTGTTCTTATAGAGCAGGTTTCTTTGAACAATATAGAGTGTCCTGTGGTAAGAACATGTTCAGCCACCGCAGATTGTTCTGGGTGTTCCAGTCTTACCGAACCTTCATGTTCTTTTAATCTGGTGCTGATGGACCTCTGAGTCAATCCAATGTACTCCTTTCCACATGTACCACAGGGAATGCTGTAAACGCCTGGGTTGGAAAGGGGTGGTCTCTTGTCCTTGGGGTTGTTTAAAAGTTGCTCAATCTTCCTGGTTGGCTTAAAGATTGTCCTGATGTTACCCTGCCTGAGAATTCTTGCGATTTTATCAGTTACCCCTTTAATAAATGGTAAAAAAGTCCAAATTTCTTGTTCTTTCTCAACTTTTTGTATCTCATTGGTGTCTTCTGTATTTATTGGAATATTGCTTCTTCCTTCCCTAGCCGTCTTGATTTTTTTACTTTGTGATATCCAGCCTTTGTTAATTTGTGCGACCGGGTAGCCATTGGCTCTCAAAGTATCAAACACAACCTGTTTCTCTTTATCTATTGACTCTTTATCACAGATTTTTACCTATCCCTTTATAGGTAATACCTCTTCGTTTATAAAAAACTCATACCATTTCATTGAGAAATTACAATGGACCATTTTGTCACCAAATTCAATACTAGTCAGCTTCGATGTTGTGTCATTATTTACCAAAGTTCCCCTTAAGGAAGTCCTGAGATTGATAGAAGAGCTTACAATCCCCAGGGAATTAATTCCACTCTTCAGGCATTGCCTGACATCTACATACTTTCTATGGGAAGGGGTATACCATGAACAAACAGATGGGGTAGCTATGGGGAACCCCCTAAGTCCCATAGTAGCGAACTTATATATGGAATTTCTTGAAAAGCAGGTGCTCCAGACGGCTCCATTTAAACCTGATGTTTGGTGGCGCTATGTAGACGACGTCTTTTGTATATGGCCGCATGGAGAGGTAGAATTACATAACTTTTTGATACATCTAAACAACTTCTGTAAAGAGATCCAATTTACAGTAGAAAAAGAGAAGAATGGGTCCTTGGCTTTCTTAGATGTTTTGGTCACCAGGAGAGAAGATTTGACGCTTAATCACTCAGTATATAGAAAACCGACCAATATAGGAAGGTATTTGAATTTTGATTCAAATCACCATCCTGCCCAGAAAGTCTCCCTAATTAATTCATTGGCTTATAGGGCCATTAAAATCTGTGATAAAGAGTCAATAGATAAAGAGAAACAGGTTGTGTTTGATACTTTGAGAGCCAATGGCTACCCGGTCGCACAAATTAACAAAGGCTGGATATCACAAAGTAAAAAAATCAAGACGGCTAGGGAAGGAAGAAGCAATATTCCAATAAATACAGAAGACACCAATGAGATACAAAAAGTTGAGAAAGAACAAGAAATTTGGACTTTTTTACCATTTATTAAAGGGGTAACTGATAAAATCGCAAGAATTCTCAGGCAGGGTAACATCAGGACAATCTTTAAGCCAACCAGGAAGATTGAGCAACTTTTAAACAACCCCAAGGACAAGAGACCACCCCTTTCCAACCCAGGCGTTTACAGCATTCCCTGTGGTACATGTGGAAAGGAGTACATTGGATTGACTCAGAGGTCCATCAGCACCAGATTAAAAGAACATGAAGGTTCGGTAAGACTGGAACACCCAGAACAATCTGCGGTGGCTGAACATGTTCTTACCACAGGACACTCTATATTGTTCAAAGAAACCTGCTCTATAAGAACAGAAAACAAGGGATTGATTTTGAAGAACTTGGAAGCTCTTGAGATCAGCAAAAAACCACCTCACTTACTGATGAATAGGCAGCAAGAATTGAATCTTGCCAATCGCATTTGGCTCCCTGTATTACGTAAACATCCTATGAAGGGACAGGCTCGCAATAATATAACAACAGAAAATGCGGGTTGATACTATGTGACTGATAGTCACCGTGTCTCTAAGTGAACAACAGCCCCAGGTCTAAAGGACAAAATTGCAAGCTTTCACTTGCAGAGTTTTTGCAGGATCGATCTCTTTGATTGACAGAGGAGTTCCGGAATGGTTTCAGTTCAACTGACAGCATGTTTCCCTAACCTCTGAAGTTCAAAACAACGAAGCAAGACGCCGAGAACTATAACATCTCTCATTCCTTTTTGGGATTGCCCCAGAAGATGTGTCCAGATTAGGACACGAAACGTTGGGCTCACTTGTCCAGCCGTGGTTTCTTAATAATTTCTGTTTGTCCGGGAATACATCATTAAACCCAGATAAAATAGTCATTGTTTTTAAACCTCAGTCGGATTGCTGTGTTTTTACTTAGATATGGCTGCGTTACCCGTACTACCTGTTTCTCTAACCATAAATAGATAATTGTTGATGGCAGAAAATATCACCGCAAATGCAGAAGTTCTTTGAAGAAATGTAATGTCATTCAAAGGGCCAAGGCACACCTTCTACAGGGAACGTGGAAGAAAGCACACCTTCTCCCTGCTTTCTGGAAAGCTTAATGCACAGTGGAAAGACATGCTAAGACGCCCCACTCATATGTTGTGCCCTTGTTTGCAAGCGCAGTCATGCGAGCCTGAGCTTTACAATTATGACTTCTAACAGAAACACATGTTTTTGTTTTTCAGTCTCTCTGTGGGTATTATATTAGGTGTTGAAAATACTGGTGAGTGTGTACTTCAATTGACAGAGGTGAATACGCCTTCCAGATTTAAAGGCTGCCTTTTTCTTCAACCTAATCAGCTGTAATACATGGGAATGCAGACACCATTAAAGTGGCAGTAGTTGATTATCAGACAGTCCTGGCTTTCATTTTGTTTGTGCAGGTGAATTGTAATGTGGCCTGTGGTGTGAACATTTTCCACTTCATTACTCTTGGCGTATGCTCAAACGCTTCACATGTTGCACCAAATCTCTCAATTTGTTTAGTTTCAGTGTTCCATTTTTGGTGTTTGTTTAAGCATGAACCAAGTCATAAATGAACCAAGTCATAAATTAACAAGTTGTTTGACCCTTCATAATTAAATGAGAGAGGTCTCCTAAATATACCTTTGTCTGGGTATCCAGAGTTGAGTCGTCGGGCTCCCTTTGCTTTAACACCTTATTTGCTCAGGGCCCAATCCTATCTATTTGCTCAGGGCCCAATCCTAGTGCTGATGCAGTCAGTCGTGCCATGGGGGAATGCGCTGCATCCTGCAGTGGGGGGGGGGAGTCATGGAGGCCTATTCAAGGTAAGGGCATGTTTGTCCCCTTACCTCGGGTCTGCATTGTGGCTGCATCAGTGCTGGAAAGTTGAATAGGATTGGGTCCTCAAAGATAGCAGGTTACATTGACATATACTGACTTTCAGCACAAGTCTAGGCATGTCTACTCGGAAGTAAATCTCACTGTATCAAATGGAGCTTACTCCCAGGTATGTGTGCATGTTGTTGTTGTTCAGTCGTTAAGTCGTGTCCGACCCTTCGTGATCCCATAGGATTGGAATTTTTGGAACTCCATGCTCAAGGAGGCCCTCCCAAGCCCATCTTTGGCTATTCTTATTAGGAAATGGTGTCACATTCTAGCAAACGTTCCATCAGTGACCGACTGATGCTCTGATCTCATGCACATTTACTTGCAGTCTCCATCAAATAATTGGATGTTACAGCTGATTTTACTGTGGGTATAGTTCAATTTTATATTGTTTCATATACTGTTACATTTCTTAAATCCATTTTGAGTCAGTTTTATTTAAATTTCTGCCTGCCGACAGATGCGCCGCGGATGCTGGTGCAATGTCAGATAAATTTAATAAATTTAAAGAATTTATACCCCGCCTTTCTCCCAACAAGGGCACTCAAGGCGGCTGAACAAGGTAGGAAGATCAATACAATAATAAATGTAGGCCAGATGAGATTAGAAGTCACAAATAAGGGGAAAAGAGAGAGTGGTAAAATCACCTATGAAATAATAGCAACAGAGGAAAATCATATTGGACATTAGTACTCTTGGGGTTCCCAGCAGAGGTATGCTTCTTGGCAAAGGAAGGGAGCACTTACAGATATTTGACATTTGCTATTATTTTTATTTATTTTAAAAGATTTGTACTCTGCCTTTCTTTGGTATTTATTCCAAAGTGGCTAGCAACAGTAATGAAATACAATTTTTAAGAAATTATAGAAAACAGAAATTAAGCTAAAATGTAAAAAAAAAAACCAACAAAAATACATATTAACCAAAAGATTTTAAAAAAAAACAATCAAACATAATTGGAAAAGGTCAACTGACAAATGTGTGTCTTTAACCTTATCTGAAATGAGGGAGGCCAAATAAACCTGCCAGGGGAGGGTGCCACCACAATATGACTTTCTTGAGTGTCCGCACAAGCTGCACCTCCAATAACAGCAGGACATGCAAAAGGGCGTAGACTCATGTGAAGGAAAGCAGTCTGCCAGGTACCTTGGTCCCAAGCATTTAGTGCTTTAAACAGAAGCTTGATTCAAACCCAAAAGCAAACTGACAACCAGTTTAGCTGGAACAACAGAAGCAAGACATGACCATAGTGGCTTGCCCCAGTAAGGACTTTTGCGACTGCAGTCTGTATGAGTTGAAGCTTCTGAAGGGCCTTCAAGGGCAGCCCCATGTAGAATGTGTTGCAGTAATCCAAAGAAGAGATGTCCAAGGCATGGATAACCAAAGCGGCAAAGCCAGATCCGCCAGAAACAGGCACAGTCGGTGTATGAGCTAAAGCTGGGCAAAAGCACCCTGGGTCACTGCTGTCACTTGGACATCCAGGAGTACCCCAAACTGCAAACTTGATTTTTCAAGAAGAGAGCAAAAGATAAATTTAGGAGAGCCTCTGTCTTGCTTGGATTTAAGCTCAGCTTGTGTGCCCACATCCAGCCCTCACCAACTCAAGGCTTTGATTCAAGGTATTAGCATGGTTGAAATCAACCTGATTTAAGTGGGGAGTCACTCACACAAATGGATCACTGCACAGACCTCAGCCTACGTCATTTCATTACAAGAAGCCACCTATGTGGGTGGCTGCATGAATGACGCAATCCACAGTTTGGCAAGAGAGCTCATCACCACCACACGCAGCGTGCCAAAGAATGTTGCAAGTATAAAATGAAGATTCTAATCTCTGCTAGTGCACACGAGAGCTCAGCGTTTCTGCTACTCAGCGTTTCTGCTACTCAAACTGAAAGCCAAGTGGGAGCTTCACTGCTTCTCAAATGTTCTCTTTGGTCACTCACCTCCACCTCTACCTCCTTGCACCTGGCTCAGCTTCTTCTTCCTCCAACAGCGACAGCAGGAAATGGTTTTGAAGACAGTGGATGACATCTACATCGTATTCAGGCTTCCTGGAACAGTTGGGTGTAGTCATCATCTTGCCCAGGGTAGTTAGTGGCACCCAAAAGTAACCTTATTTAGGACAACACACATGGCTGATGTCTTCTTGGAGGTTCTTCCCCACACACATATACCACAGTTTCTTTTGATAGACAACTTGTTAGAAAATATACAAAACCTACCACTTCCCCTTACTCCCAGTAAGAAAAGTAAATTTATTTTTATTGAACTACTTTCAAAGAGCCTGATTTTAAGAAAGCATCTCTAGATAGTCTATGATGAAATTTTCTTTTTAGTTTTTTTTTTAATGAGTAGTCCATTTTCTTTCCGCTGTGAAGTACAGAACTTTGAACCATATACCGGTACTTTGATTGGAAAGGAGGAATGAAAAGTAAGGTAGAGTCTGTGTTCCCCAATGGAAAAAAAAAATTAACTGAAAACTCGCTGAAATGTTTCAAACGTTGCATATTGATGTTGCCTCAGTATTAAGCCATTCTGCTGTTGTTACCACAGAAACAGAGCAACAAATATTTGGAGCTATGTAACACCTTCCACCAAAATTCCAGACAAGAATATTTTGGAAAGTGTTGCTGTCAATCAGAGCACTCCTGTTCATTGAATGAAGACTTTGTGCGGCTGTTGTCTCTTCATACCATAGCTTAAAGGAGCAGGACGCCCTCTCTTTATAAACAGACATCTTTGTTATTCTTAGAGAATCCATTTGTTCAAAATTTATTTCCAATACTTAAAAGATAATGCAAATGAATCTTCTGGAATGCCCAAAGTAAAGAAGAAAGCATTTTAAAAAAAACCCCACAAAATCTATTTTTTTCCCCTAGTTGATTTGCTTTATCCTGGCAGTTTCTCAAATATTTCACTTAAGGCACCATGTGATCTATCTGGCTGCCTTCCAATGTTTTCTTTTCATCTCCAAAGTCATGGCCAAAGGTTATTTTTATTCTTACTCCGATAACATGATTGGTCTGCCTGTTACTATCAGGGAGGGGTGGCTGTACCCTGCCAGGTATTTCTTACCTGAGGCTTCCCATCTGTCTACATTTACAGTCATGGGTGAGAGGTAGGAGTGTATAGCAGGTGCTACTTTTTAAAATGATGTTGTTATCTCCTCTTGCCCTTTGTCTATAAACCAAAGGAGCTGGCAAGCTACTAGCCTACTTAAAAGGCAAGAAGATGCTGCAACATTCCAGTCATCTCTCAGTTTCTATGCTGTGCTGGATCAAGTGGGTCACCCCTTAAGAACACTGATAATGAAGGCATTCGTAAAGGCTGTTACAGTACTTCTGTGCTCATTGTAATTATGAATCTCACTACTTATGTTCTTTTGATAATTACTTTTGATAATTATCAATCCCTGAGCAACAGCCAGTCATGATTACTGTAAAGCATTTGGGGTTGCTTTTAAAAAGTCTGAGAGCAGGGTTGTCTTCAGGACCCATTTTTGCCCCCATATGAAATGTCCATCAGCTCAGATCTTCATTGGCAGCTCTCCTTCAAGGGTTCATCACCTTTGGAAGTTTCGGAACTGGAGATAAGCACTTTTCTGCGGTGGCACCTCAATTGTGAAACTCCCTCTTCCACAGAGGATGTTTACTTGTGTCTGGTGGTGTGGTCCGTGGCCGTTGGCAGAGTGAGCGGTGCCAACCTTGGCACCGGTGTCGCTTACTCCGTGCGTGCTGCAAATGTGCCTTGCGACACCGCTCCACCGGCTTACCATAAGAACATAAGAAGAGCCCTGCTGGATCAGGCCAAAGGCCCATCTAGTCCAGCTTCCTGTATCACACAGTGGCCCCACCAGATGCCTCAGGGAGCACACAGCCAACAAGACAACCTGTTTCCTGCTGCCACTCCCCTGCACCTGGCACAGAGAAAACCTACTTCTAAAATCAGGAGGTTGCTTATGGCTTGTAACCTGTGATGGTCTTTTCCTCCATGAATTGTGCATTGTTGTGCAGGATTGCACTCTACCATTGTGCAGGATTGCACTGAAAGTCTGCAATCCTATAACGCTTACGTGGGAGTAAGTCCCATAAGTTGAATAGGACTTACTTCTCAATAGACATGCATCGGATTGCACTATAATAATGACTTCAGAAATGAGATGCTGGGGATTGAGACTGGGACCTTCTACGTGCAAAGCGGATGCTCTATGGCGGAGCTATATCCCCACCCCCAAAATGCCCTTGTGCAGAGTCTCTCTCCAGAAGTCTTTTCAATCAAGTGTAATCAGCAGGACTCAGTCAAGGTAGGTGAGAAATGCTTGAGATGATGAAATACTCCACAGAGTAGTGTATGGAAGAGCAGACACTGTCTTCCCCCACAGGCTGGTTTTGCCTGCACAACAAGGACTTTGTTTTCTGCTTTCACGCTCCTATCCTCCAAAGAGCGTCTCACTATTGCTTTGGAGAAGCGTGTGCCAGTGTACACATCGACGACAGCAGTAAGAATCCTGCCGATTGCTGTTATGTGAGTAATACATACTGACTTGGGACTGATCCCCACTGGATAGACTGAGATTTACTTCTAAGTAAACCTGCTTGGGCTCAGACATGCATTCATTGCTTGCAGAGTCCCATGAATCCAGCACTGGAAAGCCTCTCTTTACTGGGAAGCTTGTAAATGACATGTGTTGCCTGTTGTGTTTGTGTACCTGGTGCTGGTTGCATGGCCAGGGAGCATGACCCAGACAGTCTCGTGTTTGTCTTGCTTGGGCTGATAGCAAGGATGCATCAATTACCACAGGCGTTAGGATAAAGGCCAAACCTTGGTTCAGTGGAGCAATTCCCCCCCCCCTCCTCACCGTCTGGCTGGGGAGAAAATTTGTCTTTGGAAAATTCCATGATCAGTTGCACCTTGCTTGGTCAGTAAATTCAAACCAGTAAACAAGGCCGCATCCTGGGAGTCTCCTCACTTTGAGGTAAACAAGACCAGCATTGCTGATCACAAACCAAGGGCCTTCAACCTTGGCTTCCTTCACCAACTTCCAGGTAACATGCCTTCGTTTTTGCTGTTGTATGTGGACTGTGTGGTGTGTTCTTTTGTTGCTGCTCACGGACTGCTCAGTTATCAGCTGGTATGGCATCAAGCACCCCCGTTCCCTTCACAACCCAAGAGCCACTGTGCCAGGCGGGCGGCACCCAGGGTAGTTACCAGACCACCTCTTTCCAGTCTTTCTCCCTTCTTACCCTCTACCCTTCCTCCAAGGGGTAGCTCAAGTGCCCTCTGGGCTGCCCTCCAAGAAACCTTCCCCTAGCAAACCATTTTTTGCCTTTCTGCCCACCATTTGAACCAGGAGATAGCTGTATCATGACAGACTAGACTCACAATCCATGAAACAATTCAAGCCTCATCACTGCTACTAACACAGATAATAACCTTGGTCTTTGGCACCCCTGATCATTCCCCCCCCCAAAAAAAACACCCCTCACTATCTTCTGTGTCTAATGTGCAGTCAAGCTGACAATACACTTCTTTATTTTGGTTTGGTTTGATTATTATTATGAGAGTGTATCAGAGTCAAGGACACTTGGGTCTTTCTTTTACTATTTAAGAGGGAGAGGCCTAGAGAGCTTAGCCCCAGGCTTCCATCGCTCAGTTCCCCTTAAATGATCTATATCAAGGACTCAGAGAACGAGGAGAATCACCTTGTTAGGATTGGGCCATTAGAGAATGCCCAGTAACACATGTGCACTGCTGGAATGGGGAGAGCAGTTTCTTGCTAAGCTGAAGAAAGCTGAGCCAGGTCTCTGGCCTTAGGGTGACAAGAGTTTGTCTGATGAGTGGTCGAGGAACTAATGGTTGAAAACCACTCCACTAGACCTAATCCAATCTTGGCAGATTTCTCCAGATTCCCCTTTAAAACTGCCAATGAAAGAGATTCCACAACGTCCATAGGCAACTTGTTCCATTGGCCAGGTGCTCTTATTGCTATGAAATTCCTTTCATAAATCTACAGTGCAGCTATTCAGATTCACTGTCTCTTGCCTACAGTTTCTGCGTCAGTGACAAAGCTTCTGCCAATGTCTAGGTTAAATGCTGTATATTTGCACCATTTTTGTGATAAGCATTTTACCCACTAGTGCCAACTGAAATATTAGTTAAATGGCATTCCAAGATATCCTGGGAAATTGGGAAGAGATAGTCTTATCTGCTGACCACCAAACAAACAAAACAGCTGTGCATATTGTTCCAGACCAATTCCTTGTAACGGAGTCAAAGTATAGCACATGCATGTTTCAGAGGTAAAACCTGCAATCTTGTCTCTGCTCAGTGGTGATGCTGTGGTACAATATTTAGCCATCTCCAAAAACACTGGACAATCTGTCACTGTAACTCCTCAAACCATCAAGCTCTCATTAAAACCTCATAAAACGTTCTTCAGCAATGTTTGAAAATAAAAAATAAAAACTGCTTTTATATAGCTCCACTTTGAATCCAACCATTTCGAAGTCTTTTCAAAACCATAGTGTTTTTTTTAATGAAACATATGAACCTGGGGGATATTTAGTAGATTTTGTCACTTTTTTCCCCTCTCTGTAAGCTCTCACCAATTGCTACAACCCAAACCACAAATAAAGCATTAAAATTATTGATGTGAGCTAAGCAGGCAGGCGACTGCCAAGAAAAGCACTGTTCACTTGGGCTTTTTCTATGTAGCTTTGGAAAATTATTCCCAAGGCTGTAGCAAAGATCACATTTTTCCCTTTCTTCACTAATAGCAAAAAATATTACCTTTCATGTGCTCTGTTATTTCTGAAGCTGGGGGGGGGGGGAGATGCTGATTGGATAGAGCAGCTGAAGGTAGCTCATTACGTGGGCAAGACATATCAAGCCAAGACTTGCCAGTCAGCTCGGTAATAAATTTCACAATTTCATTAACTACCATTTAGGTCTGGACAATCTAGTTATGGACAATCCGTCCATTCCTGTATATGGCAATCGTGGGCTTTTCTTTGAGGAGGACATGAATCAGGTGGACAGAATCTTTCTGGTGATTTTGCTTTCCTAACTTAAAGCCAATGCACACAGTATCTTGCTATAGAGCGACGGTGGAGGAAAACTTGTGATAAATCTGATCGAACACGGCCTAGAGCCCATTTCAGGGCCTACTCCGTGGCGGTGATGGCAGCGAAGAAGGCGTTTTTCTCTGCCACCATTGCGTCTGCGAGTAGCCGGCCGGCGGAGCTCTTTCGAGTTGTCCGGAATCTGCTCCACTCAGCTCCTGTAGCAAGTAAGTTGGAGTGTTCGACGGACCGCTGTAATGAGATCGCACGGCACATCGCAGATAAAATTGCTCAGATTCACCATGACTTGGACTCTGGTTTAACAGTTCCAGAAGTTGTCCCTACGGCATCTGTCAATTCCATCGTTATAGATTCTTTCCAACTTATACAGCCTGAGGATGTGGATAGGGTCCTCTGTAGTTTGAGATCATCTTCCTGCCCGCTTGACCCTTGCCTAGCTTGGCTAATATGATCTGCGCAGGTTGGGCTGGCCGACTGGGTGGAACCTATTGTGAACTCATCTTTGTGGGAGGAAGTGATGCCTAGCATCTTGAAGACCCGTGGCGTCACTAGGGCGCGCACTGCCCTAAAGCGAGGGCGCATGCGCAGCCCTAATGACCCCCTGACTCCCTGCACATACTCCAAAATTTGCCACGCCGCGTTTGGCGACGCGGAAGGAAGTCTTACCCCCGCAGCGGCATCCTCCCCGGCGACATCCTCCCCGGCCGGCTGTCCTGGGCCTTCTGACGAAGGTTTTTCGTGCATGCGCACAACGTTTCTGAGGGCAAGGGCTGCCCTTTTGCCCTCAGAAACGTTTTGCGCATGCGCAAAAAACCTAATAAATGATGTGGCACCGCATTGGGCCTCGTCAGAAGGCTGCAGACCACCAGAAGGCTGCGGACCACCGCCAGGGGGGAAGCTCCGCCGCCCGGGGCCGACGCACCGAGGCCTTCTCCTGCAGGGGAGGCGACACGCACAGCGCGCAAGTGCATGTGTCACTCTTTGCGCACGTCACCCCCCGGCGATCTGCCCCCCGCCACGCTCCAGTGATGCGTATGGTGTACCCCCTCCTGAAAAAACCATCTCTGGATTCCTCCAATTTAAATAACTATCGGCCAGTCTTCCCAAAATGGGATAAAATGGAGCTGACTAGCTATGTTAAGCAGAAAATATGCATTGTGTATGATGCCAGTGAGATGTTAGTGGTTCTGCTAGGGCAGGGTTAATTTCTAAGAAGATATTTCTTTCTGGTCTCCCAGGAGGATGAAGATTGTAAGTGGACTTCTTTGAGTCAGGAAAAGTCTTTTTTTTTTTTTTTTTGCTTTTGTTGGAACTTGCCTCTTGATTTCAAGTACAGAATTTGACGGTTTGTCCTTTATCCCTCTTTACTCCCAATAAACGTTTTTGTTTGGGTTAAAATTAGGCTTACCATATCTTCCCGGATCCAAACTGCCCCCCCCCCCAGAATAAATAAATACATGCCCTGGGTCCCGGAAGGCTTGAAATGAAGCCTTCCGGGAGTGAAGGGGGCAGGGTGGTGATGTGAAGCACGTCAACCCCCCCCCCCTCTGGGCAGGCTAGCAATGCTGCTGGCTCATTTGACTCAGCTTTAAGGTGATTTCTTTTCACTTTGGAACCCAATCCTGCTCACTCTGAAGTCGACTGCAATGTTTCCACCATCTTTAAGCAATGCACCACAAAATGTAGCACTTAGGATCACTTCAGAAGCTACATTTCCTTTTTTACTTTTTGAAAATGCCTCAGAAAAGCAGAGATAAAATGGGCAAAAATTCAGTCTTTGCATCACCAAGGGGAATCAAGCAGGAGTCTGTGCATGAATGGCAAAGAAGATCTTTGCACAGATGCCTATCTCAGACATGTCTCACTGTCCACCCTTGTGCAAGGTCATGTATATTTTCAAAATGAAAACAAAATTGTGCAACCATCTTTGTAAGCCACCTTTATTGGAGTAGAATGGCAGCCTGTTACCATTTAAAATAAATAAATAATGCCAGAAGCAGCCTTTAGCTTTCCAGAAATACAGGGCAAATGTGCTAACTTTTAGCAAGACATGTTCTGAACATGACACCTCATGTTCAATAACACATGGAATCAGCAATCTCTTCTAGACTTGATTTTTACAAGAACCTTTTATGTTTTACAGATTATTTGGTGGAAATCAGAAAGACTTGGAGAAAAAATGAGAATTTCCTTTGCTGCAAGTTTAGAGGCTGCAGGACCAAGAATCAAGACAAAGTTCTTGGAAAGAAGGACATTTCAAATAAAAAACAAAACTCAATGGCAGCCTGAGAGAGATTCCAAAGATCTGGTGAGATGCAATTGCTTCTTTGCTCTCTGCCAAACAACACGAAAAAGGAAACATGTGTCCTTTATTGTGGTGGGAGTTGCTCTAGTTATATCAGGAGGACAACAGCACCACAATCTGGCACTTGTGACAAGAATACAGCTGTTTAGAGGGGGAGGAGATTGAGGGGGACAGCAAGAAAATCCCTGGAAAACAAGAAACGAAACAGCCCGGAAGAAGGGTGACTGAAGACTGGCTATAGAAATACTGTAGTGAGATTGACACAAGTTTCTTACACCCACTCTGGCTGGTGGAGTAAGTTATGATAAGCAACGTGTCTTACAAGGAACAAGGTTGGTTGCAATAACAAACCTGTTGCTGAGGAACACAGCCTTGCAGCAGTCCAGACACATTATTAAAGACACTGGCTGGTGGCTAATTTTTTTTTTAAGTAACACTGCAGCTCATACCAACCTGGAAGTCTTCTGACAAAGAACCTTTATGTATAGGGGGTACAGCATGCATCTGTGCATACTCAGAGGAACTGTCATTATACTTCACATTTCCTAGCAATAAAAAAAAAGTTCTTGGACAGATTCCTGATAATTCATAATAATTGAACTGTATAGACATTTACATCTTGCTATTAATCAAAGAGCTCAGTGTCATACAAGATTACAAATCGCATGGATAATAATTTTTAAGGATGTATCAGTTATTATTTTACTGTTGCTGTTAAGGCCACAGACTGTGGGAGTGAATAAGGGGAAAGAATGGCCTTTATGCGCCTCATCTTGTATATGTGTCTAAGATTCACATCCGTGTTTATTTCCTATGCTGTTGCTGAGTTCTGTAGGAAACTGGGCTACCTGGCAATTTCAAATGGAGCAGGTTCACCCCATCAGCAAGCCCTTTGGACCATGTGCATGCCATTTCACACATGCACAAAACATGCGGAAAACTAAACCATCTTTCAGGAAATGTTCTAGGTGACCACCACTCTCCTCCAGACTTCCTCTCCTTATGGAATCACTGTATGACTTTTCCTGTTGTGTTGACGCTCAGTGACCAGGGCTAATTTGGCTGAAGCTTTCAACATTTGTGATGATTTAGTATGCTTCATGTGACCTAGAATAGAAATGTCAGAAGTATTGTAATTTCTTTTTAACTTACTGCTATTTGTCCTGAGCATACCAGAATGGGTGAGTTACAAATTTAAATAAAATGTCTTGCCGGTCATAATAACCCACCCCACTGGCATTTTATAGGTTATATAAAGAAAATATTTAATAAAATCCTTGAAATTCTAATAATATAAATGAATGCCTAATAATTTTCCAACACAAAAGATCTTGTCTGCCAGGCCTACAATTTCATTTACATCTGTTTTAAAGCAACAGGCAAAGTTATTCATTCATCTTGGTTTCATTAGTGACAAGCCCGCTGCTCCAGCCAGTTCCAAGACGTTTTCTTCTTCTTCTTCTTCTTCTTCTTCGCCAACACTGAGCAGATAAAATGACTACTTAGTAAAATTCCACCCAACCTTTGAGGCTTTCAATCAGAGCAGTAAATACTGTTTCATTGCATCTCCTGGCTTTTGCTAAATTGTATTCTAAGCACCTTAATTATAGTGCACAGGAATTGATGGACCAGAGAGAAGGTTAACTCCCAAAGAACACATAACAACACAACAGTGGAGTGCCAGTGGCAGGGCTTTTCATTTTGCATTGTGTGTTTGTGTGAAAGTCTGTTGGGAAAGAAAGGGCTTAGCGGAGGAGAAGCTTAGTAGTAAACAATGTTGATCTAAAAATATCTCAGACACAAGACACTACATTCCATTTGCCACGTCTTGTTTGACATTAGCAAATTGAGTCCTGGGGTTGCTGGTAGAATTTCCTTGCTTAAGGGCATTGATGTTGGAATGGGGTTGGGTTTACCTTGAGGCAGGAATGCTTTGTGCGCTAATGCTCAACCCCCAAAACTGTTGTTAACGTTGTGCAGAAAAAAGATCGGAGTACTTCTGAGCATGTGCAGATGGCTTCTCCCCCACAAAAGACACAAACAGTCACCATATGTCAACTAGTAATGGGTGAACTCCTGCAAAATCAGGCTTAGAACCTGGCTTGAAAAAAACTGAACATTAGGAAAATAGCTCTCTTTAATCAATACTGAGCTGCTTTTGGACCCTGTCATGCCCCCTGTGATATCACTGGGAATTGTACTGGGTCTAATCCCTGCCTCAGTTCCCTTGATAAGGTTCAACACAATGGGGCTTGCTTCTGAGTAGAATGCCTAGGATTGTGCTCTAAGGTTTAACAAGCTACACCTGCCCACATCCCTTCTCCTAAAGGGCTACACTCTGTCCCGGGAAGAAATCTGGTAAGCCTATTCATACACCTTCTCACTCACCTGTCTACCTGCTCCCCAAGCCCCTTCCCCTCACTCACTTTATTGCTTCTGGCAATGGCAAAGACACTAAAATAAATCTCTCTCCCCCTCCCTGATGCCTGGCATGCTGCTTTAAAGCATTTTTGCCCAAGGGTGTATATATGCATCTGGAGTTAAATGTGTACACCTGTGGGCTGGGTGGAAATGGGATTTATTAAGCTGTGTGACAAATTGAAGGAATGCTGGAAAATGTAGTTTTCCCAGTGCTACTGGTGTTAATCAGTAGGGATGGAAAAACTACATTTCCCAGAGCTCCTTGACTATGGCATAGAGAAGGGGTGACCAAATTTGCTTAATATAAGATCCACATATGATAAACTTCAGATTTTTGAGAGTTGTAAGAGATATATATGAGAGAGCCGCAATATTTAAGAAACATTTTAATTCTTGAATGTATTTACTCACCATGAACATTAAACTTATGTTTTAATCCAGTGGACTCGGTTTATACCTGGTAAATAATTCTAAACCTTGAAAATTCCTTATTTACCTTTTATATTAATTGTGATGCAAAAATGGAGCTCAGCCAACATACTTCCAAGAGCCGCACATTATACGTCAAAGAGCCACATGTGGCTCAGGAGCTGCAGTTTGGCCACCCCTGACATAGAGCCATAGTAGCATGCCAGGCATTCGAGAGGGGAGGGGAGGGAGAAAATTCCTTCCCTTCCTTCACTGCCAGATCAGAAAAAATGGTAAGGGGAGGGGGCTTGGAAGTGGGGCTGGATAGATAGCTAGGAGGCAAGGGAGAGTGGAAGACAAGGATGGATGGAGGGCTTAAGTCCCTTTCCAATTTGGATTTAATCCCAAATGGAAAAGACGTTTCAGGGTCATAATGCTTCCCTCATGTTGAGGAGAGCAATACAAGCCTGCCTGGATTCATATTTCAAGTTGTGCTGTTCAGTTAATGTATACATCCATTGCTAATGTCAACCATGAGAGATGAAAACATTTAGATTTTAAAAGGAAGCTGAGAGACCCCATTTTTTTTAAAGACCCTAAAAGCCTCTGAAATGTGCCTAAGAGACAACATTCAGCCTACAAAATCAAAGCACTCACTCTTCCTAGATTGGAAATACATTGTTTTCTGTGAAAGAATTGTGGTTCTCAAACTGCTCATTCTGGAACACATACAGTACAACCCACAACCCCACTGTTCTGATTCAATTCCCCACCTCCCCCTCTAAATACAGTACCAGTTCAGGCTTTGAGGCTACAGGGCCAACAAACCGTAGGCATACCTAGGAGATTAAAAAAAAAACCTGTATGATCAAGAGGCTATGCAATAGCTCCTGGAGCCATTGCAAGTCCTCGGAGCACTTGCAACTTGTCTCCATCAGGTCTCCACCAATTCCTGGATGGAATTCCATCACCAGCCTGTAGTTCTTATTAGCAAGGAGTGGTTACAATTGCTCTGATTGTGGGCCAAAGGATCCTGCATCCCAGACATGCCTGGGGTTTGTGGCTATGCTGGCTGTGTTGTTGGTTTTTCCCAGGGATTGTGCCTTTCCAGGACAGCAGGAACCCTATTATTTGCATCTCATGATTAGTAGAACTGTTTGCCACAATCAGGTAAATCTATAATGAATCCCACACTATAATATCTGAACAATGTGCTGGTTGTTCCAGTGCTGGTTCCAAGTTCTGAGGAGCCCTGGGGCAAAACCCTGCTCTGGGCCCCCTTGGCCCCCCTTCACCTGTCCCCTGATGAGACATTGGGTGCTACCAAGGCCACCAGTACTGAAGGTTCAGGTGGTGGTCTGGCCAGGTCAGGTGCACCCTCTGATGGGTGCTCCCAACCTCTGACCAACCTCTGATATCACCCTGGGTTGTCCCCTTTAGCCATTCAGGTAAGTGAGCTTGGACTGTTGACTCAGGGCCATTTCAAATGGTGATTTTTTTTTTTTTTTTTGTAGACTGACATAAGCTGACTTTCCACGTGGAACTGGACTGGTGAATGCTCAGAATGCTCACTTTTGGGAGAATTTTCTCAGCATGTGGATACATGTGTTGTTAAGCCATTCACAAGGCTCATGAATCTGTTGGCTTCAACTTGCAGAAGGTGGATATTGTGACTGACACACCCTGCCAGCAAGTTCCACAAGCATGCTCTAGACTAGAGCAGATGGTTTCGTACTTAATATTGCATCAAGGGCCCATACAACATTACTGGAAAAACACCCTCATCATTCAGCTGATATCTGATAGATAGGGCCTTTGGGTCAAAGATTTTGCCCCACTATTAACAGCCATTCAATTGCTGCTGATTAAACCCAAAACCAGCCAACCAACCAATGAGGTATTGGGATGGCGGGGGGGGGGCGTGTCTCAAACGGAAACCTTGGCTTCTACAGTAGCAGCCAGGCCCAGATTCTTTACTTCCTGTGCTACCTGTCAGGCAAAGAAGCTTGTCTGTGCTGTACTGCAGTGTCACCCAGATGATGGCCAGAAAGGGTATTGCTGCTCGTGAGCCCAGCTAGACCAGGTGGTCTGGGGAACCAATAGGCTGTCTCTTTCTAACTATTACTTCAGGCTTGGCTCCTCAGTGTAAGCAACTTGTCACTATGAATAGCCACACAGACCGCCTGTTCTGTGTCGGTCCGTCCTGTCCCCCGTCATTTCTCCCGAGTGCCAACATTGGGAACACGGCCATCTGTCTGACCTTGTCCTTGTGCCTGCCGCCTCTGGCACTTCCGGGTTTCTCTTTGCTGCACTGGAGCTTGACTTTTGTCTGACCTGTCCCCATTATCTGCCTCTGGCTCCTTGGATCCCATTCCCTGCCTGCCAGCCCACTGAGGAACCTGAGCTGAGCCTCTCTGTTTGTCTTTGAACCCTGCTGGCGCTGACACAAGCTGGGAAGTTTTCCTTTGGAGCCTTGAATCCATAGTTGAGTTCTTTCCCTTCTCTTCTCTGGTCTTTTAGTAAGTTGCATCATCTAGTACAGACTGGAGAACGTTTGTTTGAAGGCCTTGATCCACCACACGCTGCCTGGCATGACAACTCCATCTTTGACTCTTCCAGTTAACGGTGGGGTGGGCTGCAGGTCACACGAAACCGAGCTCGCCTTGCCTTCTTGGCGGTCAGCCAGCTGCTCCAAATAATAATCCATTAATGTCTGCCCCACTGGCATCCTCGCCAAATACGAGGGATATCTTTTAAATAAACACTGGCAGTTCCCAGTCAGAGGAAAGTAAGGGAGTGGAGGAAAAACAATCCTTGACATTTCAGTGACTTTGCAGGGCTAGCTGACACCTGGTACTACCCTGATCTGGTGGTGTTTATGCTGAGCTTCTCTCTTGGCTCCTACACTGCCTTTAAATAGAATTGGAAAGGCATAGTGATAGCAGTATCTTTCTTGGACATCCACTGAAGTTCACTCTTTTTCCCATCCCCCCTCCAAGCCAGGGAGATCCTGATGTTAAAATTAATGTTAACATCTGTGTTGCTGTCTTCCTCTGAAGTTCAGCAAAACAGCTTAGCTGGCCAGCATGCTCCACACCCTTTGTCAACAGTATTCTTTTTCCCACACTTAGCTGCCTGGATGGATTCTGTTTTTACAAGCCTTCTTTTTTCCCATCTACTGATTCCTTCATTGTTCATCTACCTAGCTAAACAACTACATTGATCTGTGGAGATGTTCTATGGCAGGACAGCCTGCTTATGTACTTTGGATTAAAGTCGGAGGAGAAATCCAATGACCAAGAAAGGCAGTATATAAATACTGTATGTTATTATATATTATATATTATATATTATATATTATATATTATATATTATATTATCTGTAGTGAAAAAGAGGAGGGCTGGAGGGCAAAACTCAACTGGGGACATACAGAGCAATCCTATCCTACTCCTCCACCAGTGCAGCCAGCGAAGGAGGGCAGAATGAGAGGATTTGGAGGGAAAAGGGAATTTAAATCCCCTTTGAATCCCCTTTAGAGGGTATTTGGATCCCCTTTCCCTTCCAGAGCCTCCAGTTCTGGCTGCACCGCTGGCTGCATCGGTGGAAGAGTAGGATAGGATTGCGCTGTTAGGCTGCAAACCAATACACACTTACCTGGGATTAAGGCTGCAAACCAATACATTAGGCTGCAAACCAATACACACTTACCTGCAATCCTATACAGTGCCTACTTTCCTGGGAGTAAGCCCCATTGAACACAATGGGACTTACTTCTTAGCAGACACACGTAGGATTATGCAGTAATCCCCACTGAATACAGAGAGACTTACTTCTGAATAAACATGCATAGGATTGCATTGTTAATTGTGTTTTGCTTTCTATCCCATATTAATAATAATCAAATGTGGCATGCACAACAAGAGAAAGACTCAGAGGTATATTTTAGCATCTCATGTGTAGTAAAGGAGGGATATATTGATCCATACCTAGATCTCAAAGGGAGCCCAAGAGCTCAGTCCTGTGCATATTTACTCGGAAGTAAGTTCAAACATGTTCAGTGGGGTTTGCTCCCAAGGAAGTATGTGTAGAATTACAGCGTAAGTATTACAATCCCTAACTCTGTTTTTGCATTTCCCAGTTATGTAATTCACATGTAATATCTACAGTACATTGGCTAGCAAGGAACAGGAATAATCAAACATATAAATAAAAAAATTAACAACTGAAAAATTAAAATTATATTTACAAACCAAGGTTAAGTGTTCTCATAAAATTTTAATCTAGTTGCATACGCATAAATAAATAAACTTCACATTGTCCATTAACAGCATTAATGAGCATTAATAGCACAAGTGCCCTTCATTTAATGTGTGAAAAATCCAATATTGTTCTAGATTTTTATGCTCCTTGGTAATCAGAATAACTTTTTCATACTTCCCAACAAAATGCCTGTAGTTATTAGAGGTGGGATGGGGGCAAAGAGGACACCTGTGCATTACAGGGATCCTTGGGATGGTTCAATGTGTTTATGTTTGGTCTGTGTGTGTACATAGTCGTATGGTCCCCTCCACTTCCCACTCAGTGAATGCCAAATAGGTCTGCAGGTTTTGATCACTCCCCTCCACACTGAATTGTGTCCATCAACAGCAGCACTATTCTTTCACTATAGCCATAGGAAAAAGTAAAGGTATGTAATCAGGGACACCATTGGAGTAAGAGCTAAAGTTTGGCCGCCAATGGCCACAAGTCAAAAAAGTTTGGGAAACACTGGAGTAGACCCATTCAAGCAGTGGAGGCTTATGTCCAGGCAAGGGAACAAATGTTCCCTTATCTGAAGGAGAATTCCAGGGCTGCCCCCCCCCCAGGATGCAGCATGTGCTCTGGTGGAGCAGCTGCGGTGGCGGGGATGGGTGGGTTAGATAGTATTGGGCTGCTCAATAGCTGTTGTTATTACTATTGTTTAAAAGGTTTCCATGCCACCTTTTGATCCCCATTCAAGAGGCCATCAAGGTGGCTTACAAATTAAGATTCACAGTAACTTTCTGATGGCAGACAGGTTGGTGTGGCACTGGGGCAAGGCCCTGTGTTGGACCCCTCATGGCACCCCTCTGTCTCTGGTGCACATTGGGTGTACTATTACCACTGGTCTTGAGGGTTCAAGGATCAGCTTGGCCAGGTGGTCTCTCAGCTGGCGCCTGACCCAACCTCCTGCACCACCTCTGCATGCACTCTCCAGAGAAGAATTGTTCTCTGCCCCCTCCTGAAGATGTCAGAAATTGAACCCGGGACATTCTGCATGCAAATCAGGTGCTCTACCATTGAGCTACTGCCTCTCCTATATGCAGTCTATATGCATCTCCCTTGTTTGATACATTAGTGTTGCCAGTGCACTACTAAGCAAATGAATGAGGGACATCCTATCCCCCTTTGCCACTGAGATGCTCAATTGGGCATTATAGCAAAGCAATCTAGTGAGGAGCAGCGAAGACTGGGGAGACACGATCCATTTCCTTCTCTAGATGATCTGGTCTGAGTTCCCATGGTTGAGAGAGAAGCTATGAAAGTATGTGCACAACCAATCGTACCTGAATGTTTAAACACTCAACATTTGAACACATCAGCAGCATTCAAGTGTTATTTGGACACAAATATAAACCTGTCTAGGTTGATGTGGTAGCAACAAATGATTTGATTCAGCAGATCTTTGAAATCCATTTTTCCTCTCTGATTCTAGTGTGTGATGTTCTATTGTTATTTTTTTTTAATTTTGGATATTCACTTTTAAACCCCCCACTCCTCAAAAGTTCTCAAAGTGTTTTATATAGCATAGCATGACCAAAAAAAAATAATCCTAAAAGTAAACCATAATTTATTGGAGAAGTTTAGAATGGGATAGTAGAATTAAAGGTAGCAGAATTCCAGGAATAGAGAACAAATGACACAGGCTCTTTCTCTCTGTGCCGCCTTCTCATTGTGTCTATCCAAAGTTCACATCAGTCTAAGTTGGTCCACTAAAAGATTACTTTACCCTACTTCATAGCTACTATTATGCAAGTTTTCAGAAGGGAGGAAACAAAACGCTTCCTTGTTGAATGCCAACAGCGCGAGATTATGTTTTATATCTTCGAAGTGTAGAAGGGAGGAATCGAGCCAACCTGAAAATAGAAGGCAGCTCCATATCGTTGTATTTTTAGTTTTAACAGTGTTACTCCACACCCCGTGCTGCCCATGTATGGCAATCTGTGTTAACTTCCTGTTTTGGTTTCTCAATACCGAAGTCACATTAGTTTCAGTTTCTGAGGCAACAAAAAACAGAGCCTATGTGGGCAGAGTCAAGTGGCTGGAAACATTCCCAAAAGATAACAGGTTAGCTCCCTCTGCACATTGATACGCCTCCACTGGAAAAGAGAGATCATTTACAAATCAGGAACCTGCTATTTTGGCAGGTCCTCCCCAGACATTTGCAGGTATCTATTGAAGGGTGAAGATAGCCACATATTTTAAAGTGAAGTGGAAAGAACTGGCCTGAATGTATATTTTACTTACTGCATTCTGAGGCATTTGCCAAATGCTGCCCCCCTCCCCCGCCAGTTGACCTACTCATCCCGCACTCTGGTTTGGAAAAGGAAGAAGGGGGTGGAGTAGAAGAGGACGTATGTATGGAGGAAAGGAGAGTTGTGGGCTAGGCTGGCACATCACCATGTTAAGAGGGTTCAGCACTTGGGAGGAGGAGAAGAAGCAGTGGAGACAAGTGGTCAGGTCAGGCACTTGCTTTCCCCCCCCCCCAGTCAAAAGTGGCATGGGGGTAGAGGAACAAAAGTTATAACTGGATTCAGAGCCAGCGATATGTACAGTATCATCATTAGAAGAGCAGCGGTAGGGGAAGAAGCAGGCCTCACTCCACAGCCGAAAAACACACACTGGCTCCTGTAGGGAGGGTGTCTCCTTAAAATGTTACATTCTACAAATAAAAGAAATTATGCATTGTCCGCCTGAAGTGTCTGCTAATATTTTTAGGGAAACCATGACATGACCCTTAAACTCACTAGGGGGGTCATAGGTAAGCTACTCTCTGACTGCCTCAGTCTTGCCAAGCAGCAACATGGGGATAATAATACTTACTTTACAGGGTCATTTTAAGGATAGCATCAAGCTTGTACTGTACATGTGAAATGCACATTCAGAAAGCACTCCACAATTTCTAATTATATGTAATCAATTATTCTTATTGAACTGGTTTCAAGCCTGTTTAAAGGCGTAGTGTAGTCTTAAGATTACATTTCTCCCTATATGGGGATAATGTGCAAAACAACCCTGAAAGGCTTTGGTCAGGTCCATTTCTCTCGGAATAATCTGTCTCTCCAAAGGCTTCATGTGGTTCAGACAAGATAAAGATATATTGGCCTAAGTCATAGAGGTCAGGAAAGGCATCGAAGGAAATATTAGTACTGTTCTTTGAAGTTACAGTTCTAAAAGCCAGAGTGTGCGTGAAGCCACGCAGCAGACTCCTGTTAAGACTGCAGTTTGGTGGTGAGCAGGCGCAGAATTCAGTTCACCATTTGTTTTAAGCAGTCATATCTACAGGTGGGCATATTTTGGTAAAATGAAAGAGCCAGAATCCTCTAGTAATGTGTACCTCAAACGCAAAAGAGAACCGGACACTCAAAAACAGTGCTGCCACCCACTGTATTTGGAGATTTGGCTTACAGTCACCTCAGGACAGCAGCCGCCTGTCGCCCACTGATAGTAAGCAGGAGGAGGAACCAGGGCCCAATATGTCGTGGGAGGGGCTTGTGCAGGGTTTTTACCCCTTCAGCAGTCTGGTGCAAGTACTGGCTACCAAGAAATGTTTGCAATACATTAGGTTTATTATACAAATACATATTTAAAAGAAAACCCTTTAGCTTCTAACATTCTCTTATAGAGTTTAGGAAAATTCAGTTGTAGAATTTTCCAAATACTGCTTCTTGCTTCTCTTGTATCCATGCTTTCACTCTACATCTCTCAGACCAATGAAGATTAGTTTCCCAAAAACTGAATTAGCTTCTCTATTTCCCTCCACTCATGCTTCCAGAAGGTGGGGGGAAAGTAGAAGAGCTAATAATCCCCATAAAACAACAACTTAAGTTCAGTTTCTCTGAATCATGCAAAGAGAGAGCAGTTGCATACAATTGTATGGAAGAGACAATTCTCACTAGGATAGGATTTGTCAAAAGTCATGCAAGATAAGTGAGTTTTGAACTCCCTTTTCTGCGGGGGGGGGGGGCTGGCCATTACACAGAGAAGAAGAATTAGGTGGTAGAATTGTATCACTTCAGACTGCAAGGGGGGGGGAATTATAGGTTTTACTTCTCTTCATGATAACACTGTTCCTGCAAGTAGAAAATGAGCCCACCAAGGTCATGGGCTGGAACTTTTTTTTCTAGATGTGGTTTTAACTGCAGAGACATTTTAAGGCAAGGGAGGATTCAAAAATAGAAAACGTAGCAGTTGAGAATTATCAGGTGATAAAGGGCCACTCTGTCACCTTAGGATTCTACCACCTCATTCTTCTGCTGCACATGTAGACGTTACCAATCTCCCAAAGGTATGAAGGAGCTCGGATGGTTTCACCCTGTACCCTTAGAGCTTATAGTCATAGCCTCTCCTTATATCAGTGAGTGCCACAGACAGCCTTTATATCCCATGCCAGAGTCTGGAGCTAGCATGGGGGAACAGCCATTGTCGTATCTTTGTCTCAGTAGCTCTTGCTGCAAACTGAAATATGTTTTGCACCTAACACCATTTAATCTAACAAAGATTAGGGCTGCAATCCAATCCTCACTTACCTGAGAGTAAGCCCCATTCAGCCACGTTGCTGGAGCGTGGCGGGGGGGTGAACCGCCGGAGGGTGATGCGCGCAGAAGGGAGACGCACGCACCCACGCGTGTCGCCCTCCTCCGTGCACGTCGCCCTCCGGAGGCTCCGAGGCCGGGAGAAGGCCTCAGAGCGTCCTCCCGGGCCAGCGTTCGTGGGCCTTCTGACGAAGGCCCACTGTGTCAAAACGTAATTTATAACATTTTTCGTGCATGCGCAGACTGTTCCCTCAGGAACGGTCTGCGCATGCACGAAAAACCTTATAAATTACGTTGTGACGCAGTGGGCCTCGTCAGAAGGCCCAGGACAGCCAGCCGGGGAAGACGTCCCCGGAGCCGGCTGCAACGAGTGACGGGGCGGGCAGAGTTGGGGGGCACCCGGGGCAGCATCCCATTGGGTCGCCCCCCAAAAATCGAGCCACAGCCTGGCGGCCATGCCAAATTAACATTTAGAGCTGGGTGTGGGGGGTCATTAGGGTGACGCGTGCGCCCCCGCCCTGGGGCCACGCGCACCCTAGTGACGCCGCTGGCCCCATTGAATATAATGGGACTTACTTCTGAGTAGACATGCATAGGGTTGTGCTCTAGATCTTCTGTGTTCCATTTTAAGACCTTTACGTTTTCCCATCATGCCCAGATTTCTTCTCTCATCTCCCCCCTTTTCTGTAGTGTTGCTTAATAGCCAGCCTGAAAGAATAGTTTTAGACCAGGGGGTCTCAACCTGTGGTACGGGTACCCCTAGGGGTACGCAGACCCCTTGCTGGGGGTACGCCAAGCCCTGCCCCTTATCTGCCCCATCAGCAGCTAATTGTTAATTAACATGGATTTTAAATTGTCATTATTTTCGGAGCCCTTCTGATTTTGGTTTTGGGCTTATTTTTGTACTTTGGAAAATGTACTTTGGTGGGGTGGGGGAGGAAGGAGCTGATTTTGGGAACTGTGACGGAGAAAAAAAGAGATCCTTGCATCCATCTCTCTCTCTCTCTCTCTCTCTCTCTCTCTCTCTCTCTCTCTCTCTCTCTCTCTGAGTTAAATAAGACATTTTTTCACATTTAAAATTGTTTTAGTACTTTTTATTTAACAGTTAATTACCTAATTAATTGATTGATTAATCCAATTAATTGGCAGTTAATTAGCAGGGGGTACAGCAGTTAATTGGCAGTAAATTAGCAGGGAAAATTGGACTATGATAGGGGGTACTCGGACCTCCAAAGGTTGAGAACCCCTGTTCTAGACAACTCAAGAGCTTGTTTGCTACTGTGTGCCTTTTTACTCAGCCCAATCAAGGCATTACTCTACTGGAGTTTTTGGTTCCTAGACAGTTGCCCCAGTCATCCCACAATAACTAAAGATGGATGTCAACCAGATGGATGTTGAAGTAGTGGCTAGCCCTAGAATCTTCCCCCAGGATCACCTGGCTGGTTGGAGGTGGCAGGGGTGGTGGTGGGGTATCTCCTTGGGAACATCCATCTGTTCTGGTGTGCGTTCCACTGTTGTTGTTTTATTAAGGTGTTAATGATTAGTGGAGTGTTTAAGTCTAGGTTGACTGGTCCCAGGTCTTCTGTGTTCTTTTCTCCAATACCAGTCTGTCTGTTTGCCAGCATCTGAAACAGTTTATTGGAAGACAAGTTGCTTGTAATGACTTTGCAGCAACACATTAGTACTTAGGACAGTGGAGCTCTTTTATATTTATAGTGAGACTAGGGCTGGGCTGAACCCATTTGGCAAACAATCTGTCTGCCTTCTCAAGGGTGTGGTGGATATTTACTATCTATATAACAACTTGCTGGTTGAAATGGGTCAGGTAACTCAATGGGATTAGCTTGCACCACCCTTGGAGGAGCCTAGTAAAAGTCTAGCCTTTAAGTAAACACTTCCCTTTCCAGCAGAGTGAACATCTCTCGTCATGTGGTGTCTCGGCCATTTCCTGGTATTGCTGTTCCAGCCAAACACTTTTACGTTATCTCCCTCTGATTATAACACTGCTGGCCACTTCACCACTGAGCCTGCTATTGCAACAATCTTGAGTGTCAGTGGGTTCTGGTGAACTAGAAATCTACTCTCCAGAGGAAAGGAAACCAGTCATGCTTTTGAGTAACTAGGATGTGATTTGAACCAGTGTTTAACGGAGGATCTTCGTCTGTTGCAGCAAACACAACAAAGAGCCTTGTGTGGCATCTTAAAGACAAACAAGTTTTATTTCCGCATACGCATCTCTGCCCACTTCATCAGAGGCATGAAGCAGTATTCTCAGTTGGCAGGTACACCGCTGGGGATAGAGATACTTGCCAATTGAGGATAACACGTCATTAATGTGATGTTATACTGAAATAACTTGGTTAGTCTTTAAGGTGCCACAAGACCCTTCGCAGAATTTTACAGTGCTCAGTTCAAGAATCTGTCTTCTTTAATGCTGGAGCCCATCCCTGAAAGACATGAAGCAATCATAACAAACAAACAAAAAATGCCTCCATGATCATTACTACGTAATTACAACCTACCAGCCACATCTGGAATTGGTGAGCAGGACTCTTGTTATGGGCAGAAGGTGCGATTCCCAAGGAGCTTGAGCCACCAGGCCCTCTTCCTTTGTTCACAAATCAATCATTGTGAAAACATCAAAGGGCCTTTGTTTATTGATTGCATTCCTTCCTCCAAAGAACTTGAGTCAATGTACACAGTGTTATCTCATGGAGGACAGGTCTATCAGTGGCTACTAGTCATGATGGCTGTGTGTGTGAGATCTCCCAGTTCAGCAGCAGTATTCCTGTTGCAGGGGACGGTGAGAGAGAAGTATGCCTTTGTGGTCTTCCCACAGCTTCCCACAGGTCACTGTGGGAAACAGGTTGCTGGACTAGATCAGGCTTTTCTTTTCTTGTGTTCTTGTCTCGTTTTTATCTTGACGAGAATCATGCATAGGCAGAGATAGTGATTGGCCAAAGGCGAGATTCATGAGATTTGAACCTGTGCTTGGTACAAACAAACCCAATGATCTGACTAGAGCACCATATACTTTTGTTCTAAAGCAGAAGGAAATCACCCCACTGTTGATTTTTTTTCCCCTACAAGCACGGAACCAAATATTTCACAATTTCATTTGCATGCATAAAAATAGGTTTACAGAAAAACAAGTTAAGGGCAGCACAGATTAGCTGGTTGGCAGCAGCGTCGTTCGATGGGGGGCCCTGGTGCCCTGGACACCAGGTGCCGACCTCAGGAGGGCGCAATCGCGCCTTCAGGAGGGCGCAATCACGCCTTCAGGAGGGCGCAATCGTGGGGGCAACTTACTTTTGTTGTTGGCTCTTCACAGCCGAGACGGCCACGTTTTGGCCCTCCCTCCCGCCCTGGCTCCCGTTTGGCTCCAAAAAGGAAGCCAAACGGTGTGTGTGTGTGAGATGGAGGCACGTGGTGACGTCACGCCCCCGCGTCACCCCGTGGGCCAGGACCATTCAAGTTGAAAGGTTGGCCACTCCTGGCCTACACGATTTCATCTGTAATCAGTAACAAAGGGCTTGATCATTCATATGTGCCCTCCAGGATTCAACCCAGAGTGATACCTGGCAAGAGTGTTCACCTTGCGTTCTCACTCCCCATTGTTCCCCTATTGCATTCTGGGAGATCCTTGGCTCAAAGACATGTAGGAATCTCCCTGTTTGGACCTTGAGGAGGAACCAGGGAAGTAGTAGATAAGCCCAATGGTAACAATGGAAGTTTATATATATATATATAAAAAACACCCAGTAACTCTCACATCCACAAAAGTACAAGATCTGAATTGGTGCTATGTTAGTGCTACTTGATGACAAGAGAAACCCACAATATACTGATTGATAATTAATGTATTAGGCAACAGTTACCACAATCTCCCAGGAATCCAAAGGTTACAAATACTGGGGTTAGAGTAGGTCATCAGGCCCTGGAAGAACTGCTGTCCTGAGGTGACTGTAAGCCAAATCTGAGGTGACAGCAGTAACCCAGCGGACCTGGCAGCCTGGGTCATGGGCATGGTGATGGGCATGGAATCTTGACCAGTTCTTGACCTGGCCAAGCACTGATGCTGCCCCTGCCAGTGGTTACTGAAATATAATTAAGGTGCCGTGTAGCAGCTATAGAACCCAGGAGAGATACTCTGTCCTACAGCATTTACCACTGGAATCACATCATGGGTGCTTCTTATGTTACATGAATGGCCTGGTTGATGCTTCAGCATGATGGCAGCCCATACTGCTCAAGCGGATAGTTAACCATTACATAATGGCCCAATTCTATGGGCCATTTACAACAATAAATGGCAATAAATTTAGTAGTTTTTAGAATGCATCTCCAGGTTTGAATTTGGCAGACCTAATCACCTCTGCTGTTGAAACAAGTTGTTTCAAACAACTGCTAAGCATACTGCCAATTTTTGAAACACTAATAGCGCAATCCTGTGTAACTTTAGGTGCCAGCCTAAAGTGTCACAAAAGTGTCATGGTGAATCGGGAGTAAGCAGTGCTGGCGCGGAGGCCGGTATCGCTCACTCCTCCGATGTCCTGGACCTGCACCGGCTTTTTGAGCCGCATGCAAAATTTTTGAGCCGCATGCGAACACTGCTCGACACAACAAACCCTGACATGTGCGGTGTGTCTCTGGCTTTACTGTTCAAAGAGGAACTTGTGTAGAAGAGAAGTTCAAAAGAAGCTCTGTATCCAGACCTTTTGCATCTCCCTTGTGCAAGTTCCTTTTCAATCTTTAGAGCAGACACACAAAAGCAGGAAGCAGAATTTACACTACCGCTTCTCTCCTCTCCTCATCCAGGTAATTTATGAAACCATGCTGGTCTTATTTCTGTAGACTCATAGGCATAATACCTTCATATTCTAGAAGTCTGCCCTCAGAGGCCTGAGTAAGTAGCTTCTGGAATCTGAACACTGGAATCTGAACAATCTACCTCCCCGTATCCATGTATATTATTTGATTTTATGATTTCGTGTGCTGTGGTCTTCCACTCCGTTGTTTTTTTTAAGCTGCCACTGAGTATTCTGGCCACAATCATTTTCATTAAAAAGGCTTCCAAGCCTTGAAAACATGAAGTTCTGTGCACAACTCTTCTAGCTTCCTTCCTTCCTTTCACAATTGCACCTCGTCAACAAATCATTGCTTGGCAGGATATTCCATTTACGAGCTAAATTCCAGAATATTGTTATACTTCTATTTAATTCATCCTTCCACTTAAATGGATTTTTTCCTCACTCCAACTCTATTAAAATCACGCCTTTCTTATGCAAAACAAAAGTGTATTGTTGATTTTGTTTTTTCATTTTTTACATTAAACAAAAGATTATTATTCTCTTCCACTTGGTGCAGAGCTCTCTGCTAGGAGACAGCCCTGCTTTTTTCATCGTTTCTTTTTTTTACTCCTGGGTAACTAAAAAATGTATACGTGTGTGTTCACATGCATTATCTCCCCTCCCCCCCCAACCCAGAGATTCGAGTTTAAATGGACACAAAAGGCAAACGTCCCTGACATGGGTAGGTGTCATCCAAGAAATTAATCTCTCATACAGAGAACATCAAATCAAACTGTACAACACTATCTATCTATGAATAGCAGCTCTAAACAATAGCAATGTAAGAGAAACCTCAAAATACAAGCATTTCCTTGCGGCAAATTCTTAGATGGAATTAACAGAGATGTCGCAAACCCAAAAACATTTCACTATTTGAATCCAATTTCTGCAATGGAAAAAGATGAGAGGAGGAGCTTTTTGACATCTATTTCCAAGCGAACTCTAGGTAGGACTGCAATTTTCTTGCTTCTTTCAGAATTTACAGTCCGTTCACTGTAGGCAGATTTTTCAAAAGACCCATTTATTGAATGACACAAGGTGCAGATCGTGAGTCACGCTGCTGCATAGGTTACAGTTTTAAACATCTGTCCTCAGCAGCCTATATTCATCCTCCTCTCACCTACATGGATGAATAATTTCTTGTAGCTCAGGTTTGTTTAGTCCAATGTGCCAATTTAACTCTTTCCGAGGCTAAAAAATAATTCTCATACCTGTATATAGAGCTGCTACATGTCTCATGGACCCCTCTCCTACTCTTTTCCATATCATTTACACTGAGGGTTGTCATGTACTCATCAGGAATGGAGACACAGTATCTTTAAATGTTCTGAGACTCGTGGCTGGCCTGCCCATGAGGCCACCTGAGGCAGTTGCCTCAGGCTAAAAAGGTGGTAAAGGTGACCCCTGACAATTAAGTCCAGTCGTGTCCGACTCTAGGGTATGGTGCTCATCCCCATTTCAAAGCCGAAGAGCCAGCGTTGTCTGAAGACGCCTCCGTGGTCATGTGGCCGGCATGACTCTCCTTGCCGCAGCGCGTAGCATGCAGCTGGAACACGGAGCGCTGTTTACCTTCCCGCAAGCGGTACCTATTTATCTACTCGCATTAACATGCTTTGGAACTGCTAGGTTGGCAGGAGCTGGCCAAGCAATGAGAGCTCACCTCGCCCATCGCGGATTCGAACTGCCAACCTTTCGATCGACAGCTCATGGTTCAGCGGTTTAACCCACTGCGCTACCCGCAGGCTACAGTGTGATAATAATGGGCCCCCACCCCTGCCTGCCCCCACTGCTCGTTCTCCTTCTGCTTCCTGGGTTTGGAAAGAAAAAGGAGAATGGAGCGAAAGTGTGAGAATAGAGGAGAGTAGTGACTTACTACTATAGTACTCTAACTCACCATTCCCTCTCCTCTATGTTTTCTCTTCCACTGCAGTCCCCGCCCTCTTCCTTTTTGAATCCAGGGAGCAGGAGAAGGAGGAATGGAGCTAGCAGCTGGGGTGCTGCCTGCCAGGTAAGGAGAGTGGCATTTGCATGACAAGGTGCCACACGAGGGAGATGGTAGCATTTGGCACACTGGTGCTGGGAGGCCTGTAGCCAGCCCTGTAGACACTCCTGCACGGTTTTTCCACTGGCTCCTTCCTTTACTCTATTTCCCCAGCCTGTTGCATCCAGCAAGACTCCACCTGCATCATGCAGAAGGGGAGGGGTCATTCTCAGCTGTATCCACTTGCAGAACGACATCACATTTCAGAGTTTATGGACCATCTCTGGGTAAAGGCCTGGCAACTGTATTGACAAAGCAGTACTGATGGAAAATTCCCCTTAAGTTTAAAAAACACAAGTCACTCCAATGGAAAAATCAAGCAAACAAAACGTGGTCAGGCAGTTCAAAAGCACCTTGGGGGCAAACTTGCAATATATAGCAGGGATGTATCTAAGTAACTAGGTCGTGAGTGCGAGTGCGAGTACAATCATTTTTGCACGAGTACGAGTCCAAGTACGAGTCGATGCCAAAAATTTTGGGCGAGTACGAGTCAAGTATGGATCCTTTTGTGCACGAGTACGAGTCAAGTGCGCATCATTTTTCCTTGAGTACAAGTCGAGTGCAAGTAAGGCCAAAAACCACGAGTCACAAGTCGAGTCACTTTGGGGCAAATGGCTTTTCCCCCCCTGAAAATGAGGTGGGTGGATGTCTGTGTGGGGTGTGTGTCTGTGTGCCTCTGAGGCTTTTAAAGCACCCACTTGGCTTCCCCTATGCCCTTCCCCTCACCTCTCAGTCTTGCCACCACCCATCTGGTTTGGGAAAAACAAGCATGTCTACATTCAAACCATTTATTATTCCCTTCCTGCCCCCTCCCCTTGCTGAACTGAGCATCCCTTGGGCTTGGAGTTTTGGCCAAAGAGGAGGAACCGCTGCGGCAGCTTCACCTTCCCTCACTCCTCCCCACCCCTCGGTTCGGAGTTGTGGCCAATGGCGAACAGAGGGCAAAAAAAGGGAAAAACTCCAAGCCAGGCTTGTTTTCCCAACCCCCTTGAAAACCCTCCCTCTCTGCTGCCCTCCTCCTCTGAGGTCTCCACTGCGCCTGCCTGCCTGCCTGTGTTGATGCCAGCCATTAAAGGAAAATGACTCGGAAATGGCAAGTCGTTACCCCCACGAGTGAAAGTAAAGTACGAGTCCCTTGGGTCATGAGTGTGAGTGCGAGTGTGAGTCAGTGGGTCACGAGTACAAGTACGAGTACGAGTCAGGGAAAAAGTGGCTAAGTCACACTTGCGAGTCGAGTCATTTGACTCGAGTCCCCATCACTGATATATAGAGCTTTTAGATAGTGTGATCAAAGGTAGCCTGTAGCCAGCACAAGCGGAGCCAGTTGCTTAGCCCAGAAAGAAAGTATAACCTGGAAACTTTCATAATGGTCAAGAAGTGTTACCTAACCTTGCTCTGGCCTATAGACATTAGGAGATGCCCTTTGCTAGTCAGTCTCCTGCAGGTCTTCCCTTTGGTAAACAGTGGGTGATATACTGATACACAAGATGAAACTCTGCCTTCCATGCCTGAAATTACCATTTTACCATTTTTTACCATTTGAATTTTAGAAGTGGGTTTTCTCTGTGCCAGGTGCAAGGGAGTGACAACGGGAAACAGGTTATCTTGTTGTCTGTGTGCTCCCTGAGGCATCTGGTGGGGCCACTGTGTGATACAGGAAGCTGGACTGGATGGGTCTTTGGCCTGATCCAGCAGGGCTCTTCTTATGTTATGTTCTTATGTACCAGTTCAAGACAACACACATTGTGGTCAAGTCCAGAGAGTGAGTTTGTGACCATATCTAAATCTCTTGCTTGTAGCTCTCTCTCTCTCTCTCTCTCTCTCTCTCTCTCTCTCTCTCTCTCTCTCTCTCTCTCTCTCTCAATCTCTCATCCTACTTGGTGAGATTCCACCATATTTGCTTCTTTTATGAAAACTATCCAGGGTTCTTTCATCCAGCTTTACCTAAACTTCAGGTCTCTCAAAAGCCTTGTTTCATCTCATTCTGCTGGCAACAGAACTGGTAGCAATGTGAAGCACCTTGGTTGCTATGATACTGCCAAGCCCTGCAAAGAAATTCACAGCACTCCCAGAGAGAGACCTCCCAGTGGCTCTCTACCTGTGCTTTTTTCCTTTGCAGGCTGCTTTCTTCAGATCAGTGGCAGATCGGTGATCATGGCAGCATGATTCAGTTAGGGTAAGAGATGCCCAGAGTGTGGGAGTGTGTGCATGTACTACCATTGAGACCAGCTTGCCATCACCAAGGTCTCGGTCAAGAACATACTTCAAAGGAGAAAATGCCACTGGTTGTAGTAGCAGATGACAATTACTACCAGAAATGACCCCAGCAGGGAGAAAATCGCTTAAAAGCAATTTGCGTAATGTGAGGTATGGTGGGGGAGGGAGTGGCGTTCCCTGCGCACTCCTTTTTGTTTAAAGTGTAGACATCCAGCCAAGTTTATTTGTAAGCAAACGTGTTCAACATACCCACAAAGTCAGTGCTGGCACCAAGATTTGAGGGCCCTGGGACAAAGCCTTGCATTACATCCCCCCCCCCCACGCCACCCCCTGATAGCACACTGGACGTTTCTGCTGCCACCAGTACTGACGGGTTGGGGGGAAACCTGGAGCCTGGCCTGGTGGCCCTCTGATGAGCATGGCATGGACCCTTGGTAGTGCCCAACCTGGCTGACCCTTGACACCACTCCTGCCCATAGTTGCCCCATATGCCTAGTTTGGCCCTACGTGAAGGGTCTTGTTGTGAAGGGAAAATGTTGGGCAAAAGGACCTCCATAGTACTGTATATGCAAGTCAGAGACACTTGAGAAGCATATTTTTATTTTAAAAGTTTAAAAGGGGGGGGCGATTTTCTAGGTCTGACTTAGAATGTCCCAGACATCTGGTTCTCAATATCACCTCCTCATTCTTCAACTGCATACCCCCCCCCTCCCGAATGGCATGCTTTGAAATTTTTCTCTGGCACATGACAGCACCTTTGACACAACTCATCCAGATGGGCTTAATCTCCTGTTCCAGTAGGATCACAGCATAAATACCTCCCTCCTTCCTGACCTTCCCAGTGAGATGCTAGATTTCACTATGGTGCGTGGATTCTGTTTGGAGATGGAATCCAGGCTCGTGAATGCATTTGGTTTGGTTTTTCCCAGTTAGGAGATTGTATTCCAGACTTGAGGTCTGACTGTATTGCCAAGCGGATGGTAGCTCAGCTTGCTTGGTTTCAGGTATATTTGCTATGCAAAATATGGAATGTTAATGAAACAACCCATGCTCATATTTAGAGTTTGCTCCTGGACTGCTTAAAAGATGGTGTAGAAGACGACACAGCAAATATGTTGTGCCAGTTCTGGGATGTAGAACCCCAGTGAATTCTGCACAAAGACTCTTCATGCTCAATCTTCCACATGGCATACTCAGATGCATGACATACTGTCTAGAAAAAGACATTCTGAGGCTTAAGTCTTTCTGGAAGCAAAGCATCATCTTCAACAAGACCCTGATGTGTGGGAACTTCCTGTAATTAGGAAGGAAGGTGAAGGAAATGCACTCAAGGATGGTGTTGTCTATTCCTACTTCGTATGTTCCATGCTCAGCAATGAAAAAAGTTGCTAGTGCTGAGTCTTAGGAACTATTAAGGTAGCAATCCTATACACTCTTATCTGGGAGTAAGAGCGCAATCCTACTTACCTTGCGGGCAGTGGACCTAGCGATCCGCCACCCGGAATAGCCCAAAGTAGTCACAAATGTGCCGTAAAGCACATTTGCGGACTACTTTAGTGCAGGGCAGGTCGGCGCAAGGCCTGCCTGACCTGCTCCGCCAGCCGAGGACTCGACCAGCGACGGACCCAGGTAAGGTTGGATCCAGCGGGCGGGCGGGCGGGCGGGCGGGCGGTGGGCGTTTCGGGCGATAGCAGAAGAGCGGCCATAGGTCCAGCCACTCTGGAAGGGGGCGGGGACATGGCGCCCGTCATATCCCGGTCTCCACCAGGCTCTGGAGAGCAACTGGGCTATTATACGGCCTCCTCCGACTTCCGCCAGCAAAGTAACTGGCGGAAATCGGAGGAGGCCTACCGGCCCCAGCCGCCATTACACTCAGAGAAGGGGACAATCGTCCCCTTCCTCAAGTAGACTTTCCGCCACGGGCTGCCTGCTGCAGGCAGCCTGCGGCGGAGCACTGGATCATGCGGACGGTCACCCGATCTTTAAGTAGGATTGGGCTGTAAATCTCATTGAACTCAGTGGGACTTTCTTCTGAGTAGATATGCATAGGATTGTGCTGTAAGTTCTGCTCAAAGGTTAGCCCCACTAAATTCAGTGGACGCTGTTACCAAGTAACTATGCATAGGATTGCAGCCTTAACTTCAACTACTTTTGCATCGTCTCAGTCTAATTACACAGCCAATGTGTGTTTTTATGGAATATTAAAATCTGAATGTTTGCAACAGGTCTTAACCACATCTCCACATCTGGAATATGACCCTGAGGAACAGGCTAATTCAAGCTTATTCTTAGGTTATGAACATACAGAGATATTATAGGTTCTTCTGCACAAGCGGAAATACTGTAAAAACCAGAATGAACAGCTCTTTATATGTACAGCAAAGCTGTTTAAGACGCCTGAGGGCTGTAACCTAAGCAGGCACACTGTTCACGCAGTACACAAGCAAGGCTTCTGGGGTTTGGCATTTAAAATAACAATTTCAAAATATGGCAGGCGTGTTTGGGCATTTTTATAGGATGCCATAAATACTCAAAAAAGTACATGTACTCCCATATGCTTTGATGCCTGTTTCTTGATGAGTCACATATGGAATATACAGTAATATTATTCTAACAGCTTATGTGTCCCGTGGTCTATCAGTCAACTACTTTGACTACTCTGCTGTTCCATTTTGGATTGTGTACAATCATACTCCTTTGATCTGTGAGTCTATTGGATGGAGGCCATGCACTCACAATACTCTTATCCTTCTTGGTCTATATATATTGTCTGGGTTCTGTCTGGGCTGTCAGCCACCTGATCACTTCTGTTCCACCTGCCAGCTTGTTGGAGACTGGCAAGAAACCTTCAAATTGAAGGAAGAGGTATTTCCATTTGGTGCCACCACTCCAGCTTTCCTGGAATCTTGATATCCCTGACGATAATCCCTGATAAGTATGGTGCTTGTTCCTCTTTCCAAAACATCGGTTTTGGATTATTTAACTCACTGCAAATGGGGCTGCCTTTGAAGACTGCTTGAAAACGTCAATTTTAGTGCAGAAAGCAACTTCCAAGTTGTTAACTGCCACGAAGAATCATGGCCTTGTCATGCCCCTGTTGTATCATCTTCATTGGCTGCCTGAACATTTCTGGGCATAGTTCAAAGAGCTGGTCATTCATTACCTATATGGAAAGCCCTAAACCAAGCTTGTCCAACACGTGGCCCATGCATGTGGCCCAGGATGGCTTTGAATACAGTCCAACACAAATTCGTAAACTTTCTTAAAACATTATGAGATTTTTTGGCTTTTTTTTTTTGTAACTCGATTGCGCGGTTCTCGAACTTTGTAGACAATGGAATGGAATGGAATAATCAGAGTATGTTACGTCATCAAATATCGGAGTATAATCCATAATTCACATTATAATTGCAAACAGTTCAGCCAGAAAAAAAATGAAAAAACGTTAAAATTAACTAATAAAATAAAGAGTGAGAGGACTCTGTTGCAATGTCACATAAAATGAATTGTGACAAGCGAGCTATCGTTAGTGTTAGTGTATTTTATGTGTGGCCCAAAACAATTCTTCTTCTTCCGATGTGGCCCAGGGAAGCCAAAAGATTGGACACCCTTGCCCTAAACAGCTTAGGACCTGGTTACTTAAATGGATTGTCTCTCCTGTATGAGTCCACCTGCCCCTTATTTGCAGGTGTTGTCAATAGTGGAAGTGCTAGTGGCAATCAGTTATGATAGGGCATACTCAGGCGTGGTGCCCAGCCTAAGGAACTCCCTCCTATTTGAGATTACGACCATTCCCATTTTGTCAGTGTTCCATAATAATCTTTAAACTGTATCGTTCCTGGCAAACTTTTAGTTGATTGACATTCACAATCCTATGCCTGTGTATGCAGATTGGAGAATTAAGTCCTTCTGGGTTCAATGGGTCTTACTCCCAGGTATATAGGTGTATAGGATTGCAGCCTTGGTTCTCTGTTGTGTTGGTTCTAAATCTTGTTACACTAGTCTTGCAGTTCTTAATTGTGATTTTCTTCTACTGTTCCTCATTGCTTTCATAGGTTGTAAACCACCTTGGGCTCTCCATTTGGAAAGGAAAGGCAGGGTAAGTTATTTTTAAAATAAGATTAAATAAATGAATGTTGCCTCTGTTTTCCTCCTCAAAGTAGTGACCTCCAACCCTGGGCCTGGACCCCACCTCCATTCCCAGGCATTAATAAGTGTATCCATTTTCTCCTACACAAGATTTCATCCTGCATATCCCATCCATGTCTGCCTTCAGATCCTCATATCTTCAAGTAAGCCAGTCAAAAAGCATAGTCCTAACCAAGGGGTCCTGCTGCAACATGCAGCAATAGGGCCCCAGCCCTCCAACTGTCCCAGATTTCATCTCACTACTACACCATTGATTGCTTTACCATTGTGAGCTAAGGCAATCTGTTCTCTGTTATCAGTACAGGTTTATGTTAAGGCAGCACTTCCCCCCCCCCCAACATGCATTGTCAAATTAAGAATCTTTTTGTGAAATACACTGTGAAGAAATTCAGGAAGAATAATGGGATCCCTGTAGTAGCAGGAGTCTACCCAAGTCTTAGGAGGAGGAGGACCACATGGCAATACTCCAACTCCAAAGCACAAAATACTACCAGTATTTCATTCAGCCTTTTTGCAGCTCACTTTACCTATTTGTCAAATGGAGAGCAAGTTTGCAGTCATAATGGAGCTTTATGAGGCTTCAGGTGGTTTTTTTTTATTCCCATAGTAAACAGTGATGTACAAGTGCAAAGTGTGAGATATTTGTAGTGGTTTCTGATTTCCTGAAAACATGTTATTCGTAATAACATGTGGTTAGTGGAAAGAGAGGAAGTATTAAATCTTGGACTTGTATCAATTTGGCTGAAAATACCAGCTAAAGACATCCTCTTCAAGTATTTATTCCAACTTCCCACATCCAGGTAGCCCCAGCAGAGCAATAAAAGTGAAGATCTATGGGAATAGGTCTGACGATAGCAGATTACTGGCTGGGATAGAAGCAGCCAACTGCCTGAAGACATCCGGTTCCTCTTCCTCGCTCTCTTCAAACAAATGCAATTCCATATTCTCCAGCCAGCCTTATTTATCAGGTACGGTCCCTATTGTCTGTTATCTGTCCCCGATAAGTCACTGTCTCTCTTTTGTCTATAACTTTGCCCTTTGGGTATGTCTTGTTAGGATCCTGTATATGTGAGATGCTGGTTTGTAATTCTTCAAGGTTTAACTGCCTCCTAAGTTTGGAAAGCCTTTTGGCTGGATAGGGTCTCTAGAAATTACATCTCTGAGTAGTGGTGGTGTATATGAACCTTGACTCTGGTGCAGGGGTGAGCAGATTTCAGTCTTGCAAGGTCTGCTTTGGTTTCTTCTAGACTCTAATCTAGAGTCTCAAGGTCCACCAACCCAAGCCAGGTGCAAAATAGTGGCTCAGGAAGATGGGCATATGTTTAGAGTTAGATCATGCCTGATTACATGCTCAGCTGTGGCAGAAAGGGGCTGCGGCTCAGTGGGGGGTATTGGTTTTGCATGCAGAAGGTCCCAGTTTCAATCGCCAGGGTTGGACAGAAAGAAATTCCTCTCTAAAACCCCACAAAGCCACTGCCAGTCAGCATCAACAGCACTAAGCGTCGACGGGGGGAAGCGGGGGGGGCGGGCCGCCGGGGGGCGTCGCACGTATAGGGGTGACGCGCGATGCCCCTCACTTACATTTTTGCGGTGGAGGTGGGCCTGCCCGCCCTCCCCTGGGTCCGTTTGGCTCCAAAATGAGCCAAAAACGGAGCGGGGAGGGCGCTCCGCTCCTGCGCGTGACGTCACGCGCGGGGGCGGAGCCTCCCCCTTAAGGGTGACGCGCGCCCCCGCTCAGGGGTGTCGCGCGTCGTCGCGACGCCCCTGATCAACAGCACTTAGCTAGATGGACAAATGGTTGGATTTAATATAAGCCTGTGACACACCGCCTATGTCTCAGTGTGGTGCGTCCCGTTGCAGCATGAGAGTAGGCAACGTGCCGCAACTCAACACACCCTGTCTACACCAAAGGAAGCTGCACGGAGAAGGGTAAGACGTCCTGCCCTGCCCCCTGCTGTCTTTTAGCCAATTAGGATCAAGTCTCGAGTCTGATTGGCCAACACGTCGCTCTGCATACCGCTGCCCCCACAGCACTGAATGCAGCCTCTCATTGGCTGAACGTGGCCGAAGTTCAATTTGTTCAACTTTGCTCACACCACAACTCAGCTCTCCTGCATTGTGAGCTTGTAAAAGACAAGACACACTGAGTTTTTCCAGCCGTGCACAAATGCTGCTCTATGCAACGCAATGCAGCACGGCCGGTGTGTCACAGGCTTAATGTTTTTTGAGTGGAGAGAACACTTTTTTTTCTCATTGTTACACAATTGGGAATTGCTGATTTATTGCAAATCTGCTAAGAAATCCCATTCTACTTTCCGTCCACTAGGGCATACTGTACATGCAAGGCACAACTAGCACACTGCAGCTGAGCTGTGGAGGTATATTTTGAACTGCTGATAACGTATTGTAGGGCAATTATGTTTTTCAAGTACATCATGAGCCAAAAGGACAAACGCCCTTTTGACATTCGAATCAATAGAGGACAGCCTATTTCAGAGTAAGCAAACACAGAAAACAGTAGGAAGGGCAAAACCTTCAGCAATGTGTCATAGTGATAAGAGGAAGAAAGACACTCTGACATTGGTTTGAAAATTGGGTTGCTACAAGCATGCCCCTTCATTCTTCTATGAAATGTTGGAAGTTATACATCTCTGGCACATATTGTTATAAGACACCTGCAGCGCTGCAAAAGATGTAGGGAAGGGGGGTGTTGGTTCATAGGCCCAGCAGGCTCAAGAGAGAACCTGTACCTTTAATGCCTGTCATCAGGTCAATTCCAATAATCAGCCAAATCACTTGAGAAACCAGGAACCAACAAGCTGTAGGATTAAAGTGAAGTGAGTATTGTGAATGGGAAGCCTTGGGGGCAGGGACTGGTCCAGTTATGGAGCCTGGAGGATTGGTCATCTCCATGACCAGGATGAGCCAAACTGAGGTAGGAAAACTGATTGTTCCAATAGACACAGGATTCTAGGAGATGACAGATAGATAGATAGATAGATAGATAGATAGATAGATAGATAGATAGATAGATAGATAGATAACCTTTTTGGGCATAAAGGGTGACAAGCAGAATTGAGAAAGTAGGGAGGAATACTCAGGTGACTGGGAGTTGACCAGGGTCAGACAAGAAAGAACACTGCTAATTAGCATCAAAATTGAGAGGTGACAAATGACATACCTGTTGCTTAGGGGGACCAATGTCTCCTCAGTAGTCCTGGCACACTTTGTGCTATAATACTGACATCTGTATTTAAGCATGTTGTGAAGAAGAGCAGCAAATGACGGGAAACAAGCCACGTTTACATTCCTTTATTGTTTCCTCAGAGGTCCTTAAGGTGAGAGAACATTCCAAACCAAGTTCACGGCATGTAAAGAAAGGACAAGAAAAGGCTGATTATCAGCTGTGAGCCTAGTGATATTAATATCTTCCAAAACCCTTCTCTTTAAGTCTTTAATTTTCTTTTTGATCTGAGAACATAGGTTTTTACCTGTGCCTGTGAGAGTCTAACCACTAGCATATGTTGTCCTTCCAACACCAGTTTCTCTGAGATGTCGTCACCAATAGGAAAATGGCACTATCAATACCGAATACCCTGGAATGCTTGAAGGTAAATATTCCAGTGAAAACTAAACCGGAATTGTTGTTTAGCTATAGCAATAGGGACAGTTGCAGTCACAGTAATTAAGCACTAGGAAAGAGTTTGCTTGAATACAGTTTAAGTTGGAATGGGCCTAGCAGGATTAACTGCAAACTTGAAATGTCTAATTGCAAGACTAATTTCTGCTAAGCCTATTCATGATGCAGTATATTCAGAATGACTCCTTAATCTTCAAATTCTGGTGTGAGCCTGCAGACAGTTGCTTCTCTATGTCACATGTCCACCATGTGGGCAATGAGTGTACCAAAATGTGCAGCTTCCCTTTGCAGTTTATACATTCTTGACATAAATTCAGCCGATAGGATGACTGTCATCATATCTGTGAATCAAACTTGAAAAGCCATTGAAAATAATTGGTCTTTACTGAGGATATTGTTGGACTACCTTGATAATGAACTGGGGAGCCTTTAATATCCCATACATTTCTTCAGTTCTGGGTAAAATATAACCACAGGATCTTCTATAGAAACTAGCAAAGAGAAATCACAGATGGTCCGCTAACTTTAGTTAAAAATTGCCTTGCCTTTGCTTTCTAATTTGATTCTATAAAAACCCATAATTATTCAAATTAACGTAGTCTCATAGTATTTAATGATTCCTATTAAAACTAATATCTCAGTTTAAAAACCTTTGGCCTAAACAAAAAAAAATCCTTGAGGCTCAACAACTGCAGACCTATTTTGTTTAAGCCCAAGCCTGTCCCAATCACATGTGAAGTAGGGCTGGGGTCCATTTCTGGAGCAAAAGGAGTGCCGGGGGGGGGGGAGAAATAGGGTTGCCAACTCTCCAGGATTGGCCTGGAGTCTCCAGAAATCAGCACTGATGTTCAGGTGACCACTGAAAGCAATCCTGGAGATTTTAACAGGGCCTCCTTGGCTTACTGACGTGTTATCATGTTGGGGGAAAAACACTCTCCAGGAATAGCTTCAGCCAGAGTTGGCAACCCTAGTGGCAGGGTGTTAAACTCTCTCACACCCATGGCTTACCTCCCACATCAACTCCCCTCAAGCACTTGTCTCCCAGCCAGGTTCATTTCTAGAATTAGAGGGCCCAGCTGGAGGAAGAGTCAAATAAAGAGGCTGGAGGAGAGTAAACCACAGCTGGGAAGAGTTTAACACTCCCCACCAGTGTGTCACTTTTGCAATAAAAACTGCCCTTCCACTCTGGTTTCTATACATGTCTCCCTGATCACGTGTAGCTAGCTTAAGGCTTGGTATCTATAATAATGTCCTTTTCCTTTAAAGGACAGGTTAGGATTAGGACCCTGTTTAAGGAGTGTCCCTTTCTCTGACTGATGCCTGATGAGACCAAGCTGCTAAATCCATGTGCATTTCCACTCAGCTGGGATTTTAGTTGGTCTAATCCTGTATATTTGGTTTCTATCGTAAACCAAATATTTGTTATGTTGGGAGCAGCTCGCACACTAATATCCTCTGGAGCTGTTTTGCAATCCTGAAGGTTTCCATATGTACTGTCCAAACTGATTGGCTAAGCAGTATTCATTTTATTGTTCCCTGGGAACAAAAAAAGCCCACACAGTGTCAATAAAATTTCTAACAAAGACCATTAGTGGAAGAGAAGATAGCAGAAGATAAGACAATAGAAGGAAGCCATTAAGCCGTTCCTTTCAATCTCAGAGATGGGACTCCATTGTGCAAGCCAAACCTCCCTATTGCTATTCCATGGGAAAACAGTTCCAGGATGGCAGCAAAATGTCAGGGATAGTACAAGCTGTAGATCAGGCACTATTTTATTTAAAAAGGAAAAAAAAGTGAAAGAACGTTGACGCTCACTGTATTTTTCCTTCATTCCCATCACTTCCTTTATTTTTCACCCCTACATGTAGCCCCCTGGGCCCTGTGTGTGTGTGTGCAGATCCTCAAACCTGAGGTTCTCCTGCTAAACCTGAAAGAGCTGCATGTGAACAACAGAAAATGGACTGTGCCATTGTTATTATAACGACTTGCTATTCTACATTTCCACTATCTAGTAATTGGTGCCATTCGCACACAGCCACAGCCCTGTGTGACAATCCCATACAGCAGGGAGCTACAAGCAAATGATACAACCACATAGGTAGGACAGGTCATAGGGTCTTTCTCCCCACATGCCAGTTGCAGGGGAAAGACCCATGCCACCTGCCATTGCCATCCACTTGTGTAATTCACATGTATTTGTCAGCCAGGTAGGTTCAGTGTTAACAGTACCTTCGACACATGATGGAGCAATCAACCAATTGCTGCTCCACATGGACTCCAGCTGGAGTGCGTCCCCAGAGACAGAATTTTGGCTTTAGGCCTGAATTGGGGCAACAAAGGCATGTTTTAAAATGAAGATGGAAAATCTCTTGTCATATATAGTCATGTAAATCAGTTTCACTGGTGGGAATGTCACAACGGGAAATACAAACGGTACATCAAAAGTGAGAGGAGCCCTGAGGGATATTCCTCATCTCAGTACTGTGGAAAAATATGGTCTTAGTCTTCTAGTGTACTGCTCCTTTCATTCTATACTATGGCTATTGGAAGGAACTCACGTTCAGGATCCCCTAGCACTGGACAACACAAAATTGGCCCTGAAATGGAAAAAGCTAATCTTTACTAATTTTGACGTGCTGAAAACGAAAATGACAATACAACCTGTTGATTGGCTCTAGTTTAGGAGAAGCAGCACTCATTGCATACATAGGTGTTGTCAGTGCCACCTGGCATTTACCAGTACATGTCTATGGAACTAGCTATTGCGGGTCTCTCACAAACCATAGCCAATTTTGCATTTTCGTTGTCATATTCGTGTTCAGCACCTCAAAATCTATAAGAAATGACTAATTTAATCTTGTGGGCATGACCTTTGTTAAATTTGTTGTAAGTGTAATAAATGTTGTAAGTGTAATCTATTTAATCTATTGAGATAATAATTGAGATATTGAGATACTGCTCCCTCCTTGGACACTTTCCGGCGAGGCCTAAAAACCTTCTTGTTCAAAGAAGCCTTCTGAGCCCCTGACTTTTTTAACATCTCGCTGGTACAGGTGGGGGTGCTGCTGTTTTTATGCTCCTGCTCTGATTGAAGCCATGATCTTTTAAATTGTTTTTAGACACTGTTTTTTATTAATTTTCATTAATTGTTTTTATTGTTTTAAAATGTGATATTTTTTATACTGTGTTTTTTGTATGTATTTTTTTTTTCCTGTTGTAAGCCGCCTTGGGTCCCTTCGGCGAGAAAGGCGGGATATAAATACTGTAAATAAATAAATAAATACAGTGGCTACCATTTAATTCTGGATACATAGAAAAGATGATGGGTGTCTGAAACGGCTATAATTGAGTATAAGCAGGAGTGCTTACGCTTCTTGTCACTCTCAGCAAGGCAGAGTAAAGGCATCTCTGTGTAAACTAAAATCATGTCCCTCCGCTCTACTGGGCACTGTAAACTCCCTCAATCCAAGACTGGTTCAAGTGTGCAAAAGGAAAATCTGCACAGCTAAACTCTGCCATATATGTAGCTTGTCCTGGTTGCAGCTGTAATGCTAACTACTCTTACCAGATAGGCTTGGCATTGGGAATGAGATATGTTTTAACAATTCTAATTTTCAGACTTCCTAGTAATCGGACTGTCTTGGACTTCATGTGTACCAAATTTCAGTTTTCTGCCTGTCGTTGAAGTACTTTAACAATGTCGATTCCCCCCCAGTGAGCGAGGCCCCATATCTGAGATTGATAGAGCTGTACTGTCTTTAAACCCTGAACACAAAACTATCAGCTTCAGGTCTATCAGTCTGGAAAAATTTACACAGCAACCAAACTTTGAAACAAAGGGATCTCTGTGAAGGGGGAGAAATAACATATAAGTCTCTTGGAAGGCTCACAAGCTGCATGTTTTTATTTTGCTTGAGCTTTTACACAAACTTTAGATCACCATGAAAAAGAATACCATTAAAGTGATCAGAAACTGGGGCAGCCGCAGCAAGAGATAAGTGAAATCAGCAGTTGAGTGGTTAACAGAGCTTTCTGAAGAGGAAGCAGGTTTGTCTCCCAGCCCCACCACTGGAAAATATTAAAACAATAAAAATAAGGAGCAGTGGAGTATGTTTTTGTAAAGAAGCAAATTTCCTGCCTGCTGTGGCTCTGATAAATTTCAGTCAGGGATGACAAGAGGAGGAGGGAGGGGGCAGAAAAATGAGACTTCCTGGAAAACCAGACAGGCTAGAATTAATTGAGGACATCTTCATCAGCAGAACAGCTGGTATGGCCTAATCATCAGCAAAAACAGAGCCACAAACCAAACAGGAAACAGAGAAAAGTCTGAATCAAACTTTCAGGATTCAAATGTGCAAAACCAAAAAGGAAAGCATAACAGCAGCAGCAAGTCTTCCTGCAGGCAAGCAAATACCAAAGGAAGTGCCAGTGCCCTGAGCAATCAAACAGCCTTGCAACTGCTGCTGTTTCTTATATGCCAGCTGCCTGCCGCCACCCGTTCAGCAGTGGGTGGCTGCCTAACAGGGCTGCTGCCGGATGGCCTTGACAGTTCAGCATGAATCATGGGGGCAAAGGATTCCTTCAAGCTGCAGAGAACCAGTCTAAGTCACCAGGTTATTGGGGCTTTTTATAGTCTGTAGCAGCAGCAGAGGCAATTGCCTTCCAAAAGACGTCAAGCGGCAGTCACAGACACCGCAGTAGAGAATCCCTCCTCTCTCCCCAAACAGTAACACTACTGGAACCTGATTGAACAGAAAGTGAATAGTCCCAGCTTTTAGTGGTAGCATAAGGAGTGGCATTCTACCATGCTTGCTGTCGTGAGAAACATCTGTACAGGACTAATATATAATTATACCTCATGGGAAATGACGTGGGAAGTACAAACACCTACTATGGATCTTCACTGTGTTTACATTTTCATCATGAACTTCTGAGCAGGTTTTTGCTTTTCTTCCTATATGATTGGAACTTTCACTGAGAACATCCTCTGAAGGTTCTGTGGTCCAAACTATGATATCCAAACTATGTTCACAGCGTAACCGAAAAGGGTACAGCCTTGTCTAGCCAAATGGTTTCAAGAGCACCAATCTATTGATCAGAGGATTGGAGAAACAGAAGTGTTATTAGTATGGGTTATCCAACTGGGTGTCATCTAACAGCAAAAGGCAGGTAGCAGGTGTAGATTTCAGGGAACAGCAGCCGGTTCTGCAGGACTTGGGAGAACTCCCAGGGAAGATGGAAGTTGCTGAACCATAAGCTGTCGATCGAAAGGTCGGCAGTTCGATTCTCGCAACGGGGTGAGCACTCGTTGCTTGGCCAGCTCCTGCCAACCTAGCAGTTCCAAAGCATGTTAATGCGAGTAGATAAATAGGTACCGCTTGCGGGAAGGTAAACAGCGCTCCGTGTTCCAGCTGCATGCTACGTGCTACGGCAAGGAGAGTCATGCCGGCCACATGACCACGGAGGCGTCTTTGGACAGCACTGGCTCTTCGGCGTTGAAATGGAGATGAGCACAACACCCTAGAGTCGGACACGACTGGACTTAATTGTCAGGGGATAAGCCAGCGGGTGGCGCAGTGGGTTAAACCACTGAACCATGAGCTGTCAATCAAAAGGTCGGCAGTTCGAATCCGTGCGACGGCTCCTGCCAACCTAGCAGTTCGAAAGCAAGAAATTGCAAGTAGATTAATAGGTACCGCGTCAGCGGGACGGTAACAGCGTTCCATGCGCCTCAGTGTTGAGTCACGCCGGCCACATGACCATGGAAATGTCTTCAGACAGCGCTGGCTCTTCGGCTTTGAAACGTAGATGAGCACTGCTCCCTAGAGTCGGACACGACTGGACTTAATTGTCAGGGGATACCTTTACCTTTACCTTACCTTTACCTTTACCTAGCAAAGCAGGCCCAAGCTCCATCCCCTCTATGAGTGTTAGCAAAGAATTACAGGGACAGAGGCCTTGCTTGGAGCCATGCATTCTCAGTGTCGCTAGGTGACCTTTAGGTACCCACTCTCTCTTCTCTGGTGAGAGTTCCATGGAAGAGAGACAACTATGGATTGTGGTTTCTCGCTTGATGACTTTGAACACAGTCAGGAGCACAGTCAAGTGTCAAGTTTTCTACCTCTGGATGACTCAGGATGTTCACCCTCAGCATAGACCTTGGACTATCCTTAAGGATAGTATACCTGTATGCCTAGTGGTCTCTGTTGTCTCAAAATCACTATCTCAGGCATCTTGGACTGAGGATGTGACTCCATGTTTGACCCAAGTTCAGCCACCCTGAGTTGCAACATTGCACAGAAAATACTATTATTTTCCATATCATAAGAAAGGCATCACCTCCAACCAGTCTGGAACCAATTCAGACAACTGAATTGTGAGTGAATGCTGGAAAACATACTATTCATGGGTTGCCTTTTTTATGTCCTGTATTGCAACCCAAGAGGTCGGTGTCCAGTGAATTATGATGACAATGACAGTTGGATAACCAAAGTTTAGAAAACTGAGGATCTGATACATCCCAGGAAGCTTAATGACAGAAAGCCATTCAAATCTTTATTCAGCAGGTATTTTAATTGGACGTTTTGTACATTCATTCATTCTGACAATCAACCACCATCTCGGCCAACCCTACCTTGGGGCAGAATGAGACAGTTATCTCAGGTAGCAGACTTTGGTCACAATTTAAGAACAATATTCTTAAATGTTTTGTAATTAATAGCGCAATCCGACTTAACTTTTTTGCCGGTGTAACTATCGGCCCAGCGAGAACGGGAGGCCCCAGAACGGAAAAGGGATTCAAATCCCCTTTGAATTCCTCTTTTGGAAGGGATTTGAATCCTTTTTCCATTCTGGAGCTTCCCATTCTCCATGGGCCAATAGTTACACCGGCAAAAAAGTTAAGTCGGATTGTGCTGTGAGTTTTTTTTAAAAGTGATCTTGCTGTGTGCCCTTAAATTCTACTCTGTAATACATAATTATGTGTTTGTGTTCTAAAAAGTGATAGAGGAGTACAGCCTAAACAAATGACTTTAATAGTATGTTTTGTCACACTGACAACAATGTGTGAATTTCCATGCACAACTACTATTGGGGAGGACAGCATCCACATTATGGCTGGGAGGCACCATTTGGATTTTCAGTCTAAAGCATCAGAAGTGCGCCTAACTGCCCTGTTTGGAATGCTAGCAATTACTACAACTCCTAGTGTCCTTGGGAGGGAAAATACCTCTTTTTTCTCTGATTTTCCCCAGTGAATTGTGAATAGCAGCAAATTGTTTGGTCTAATCCAGGGGTTTTCAACCTCTGACCAGCTGCATACCACCTCTGGCACCGTTCATCCTTTGCGTACCAGCGGAAGTGACTGGCGATGATGTCATTGACAGTTACTTCTGGGTTTTCACATTTTTGGAGCCAGAAAATGCAGGTAGGAGGGGTGGGGCAGGCAGGAGGGCCCTTCCCAGCACTCCCAAGAGGCTTGGCCAAAGACAGGAGCCTCTCGGGAGCAAAAATATGGTGCAACACTGCATCCGAAAACGCCACGTTGGAGCAGGGTTCCTGCGGACCAGTGGATCACGTACCACCTCCAGTTGGCTGGAGTACTACTGGTGATACACTAACCACCGATTGAGAACCCCTGTTCTAATCCATTAATCACTTATCCTGATAAACTCATGAAACAAATGATGATGGGGCAACTATGGAAAGAGGAGAGTACTTTTGGTAATAATCACTAAGAGATGAATTGTGTAAGAGCGTATACATTCCCATAGAAATTCTGTCTCCTGTGGCTACAGAATTGAATCACTTTGTTGCATTTGTTCCGACAGGTGCTTAATTTCTACTCATTGACTTTGATTGTGGTGGCATGCACTTCAACCACATCCTTTTGAGCCACTGAACATTCAGTTCCCCCTTCAAAATGATGAGAGGTGATAATGATGTGATGTTTACCATGCATACAGATTAGTCAACTTGCTAAGGGAGGAAAAACTTGCAAAGAGAGCTTTGGATTTTATGAGTTCTGCCACAAACAAGGCAAAAGGTTGAGTTCTATATTTCAATGTGTTCTGGAAATGCGGTAAAATTCTTTCTCACAAGACTCAAGGTCGCAGAGGAGCATTAGAAAAACAATCTTTGTAGCTGTGGCTTCCAAAGCACATCACTCATACTCTTAAGAAAATATGACAGAACATTATCTCTGCATCCTAATACAGTTCTTTAGAAAACTAGCAAATTTTAGTCAGCATCCATTTCATGTTTCAAAACTCCAGGCACAGTATGTACAAAACCACAGAATTGTACTGCACATTCCCCTTGCTTCCAAGTCTGACTCCTTTTTACCTCTTCTTTGATGGACCACCACTTAAACCTTAGCATCGCTGCCTGGCTTAGCAATTTGTTCCTCATATCATATGGCAAGTTTCTGAAGCTTTAGATGTGTAGTGGCATTTGCTTCTTGTCTTAAAAGGGGGGTGGGGACAAGAGTTGAACATGAGGATCCAATTGTCTGATAAACAGAAACATCTGTTGAAGTCATGAAGAGTTGATTAGTGGAGTTCATTTCCAGGGTACAGCTTTCAGTGGAACTCTCTTGTTTCTGAACATTGCATGTGTCAGCAATTCCCAAATGGTGGGTCAGGACTCTCAGCTGGCTCATGGGAACTTTGTGGTTAAATCGCCAGGTTGTTGGTGGTGTAAGGTCAGAGGAAGGGCTTCAGCAAGGTAACTGTAGCTGCATGTGATGCATCATGGGAGACATACTTTTGCTTTCTTAGGTCAGGGCTCCATTTGTCAGCTGCCAGTTGGTTAGAAATGGGCCTGCAATAGTCTCAGTCCTTCATAAAAGCTTCCTGAATTAGGTCTGTTCCTTCAGTCTGAGCATGCAGAGGAATCTTGACCATACTGTGTTCCTTCCCTTGTAATTTTGACTTGACCCAATCTAATTATCCTGGCAAATTTGACCACATTTCTGTCTTTTATATATAATCCATTTCTGTCTTTTACGGTGTAATCCTAACCTCTTTGGGTGCTGGCACTGCAGCTCCAGCTCTGGCACCACCATCCTGCCAGCACCATACCCAGGCCCCGCGTGCGCTGGAACAGGTAAGGCTGCTCCAAGCAGCACGGGGGTTGGGGGAGGGCAGAGAGAGGACAGGGATGGGTGGATAGGGCCTAGGAGGTGGGTGGGACCAGACACCATATCCTATCCTCCCACCCAGGCCTCCAGCCCCGTCAAGGCTGCTCGGTTCTATGCCAGCTAATGAGCTGGCATAGAACCAAGTAGCCCCATTGCACAGGCTGGGGGGTTACCTGGGGTAAGTGGGCAAATGCCTGTCCCTTCCCCAGATAGGATTCAGCATGGGCCAGTCGGCCCATCCTGAATCACCAATGCTGGGGGAGAATAGGATTGGGCTGCCCATTTCAACAATGAAACTAAATAGATAAGCCAGTAAAACTAAGAGCCCAAACATAACTCCCCCAGCGCCGATGCAGCCATGCCAACGGGGTACACGCTGCAACCCATGGTGGCAGCGGCAGTCACAAAGGTCTCCTCATGGTAAACCTCTGTTTCCCCAATAGGTCTCCTCAGATCTATGCCAGCTATTTTGCTGGCTTAAAGTCCAAGGAGAGGTAAGGAGAGAGGGAACAGCAATAGGATCCCGGCACAAGTTGCTGCCACCTGAATCCACCCCTTCCCTCCCCATTGCACCCTCCCTTTCCTCACCCAGAAACTCTCCTGTTTCTCCCCCTCCCCACCCTGTTCCACCCACTGCCCGCCCCCGCCAAGATGGCCATCAGTGGTGCACTGCATGCACTGCCATATGGCCATTTACGGCAGTGGAACTTCTGTTCTGCTGTTGTAAGTGTTAGTTAGAATTGGGGTGTTAGTGTACTTTAAAAAATATGTAAATAAACATAATTTAGTCAAAAGTGTTTTGTTGTTTTTGCATGCTTACGCACATAAACGTTTGGAGCTTCTGCCCATTTCCCCCCCCATTTTACTCTATCCTGAAAGATATTAACATCTATTAGCATCTTAGTATAGCATTTTATAAACAGCAGATGGTCAGATTTTGTGTTTTTGTAACATACTTTTCAACAATAGTTGATATAAATGATTTGTAATTTAAAACTGGACTTTTACAGTTCTCTTGTTGCCCTCTTGAGTGACCAAACTCAAATTCAAAATTTTATTCTCAAGAAAAAGTAAAGGAGACTGTTGCCTATGAACATTTGTCACAATTAACTACACTGCTACTTACTTATGAGACCAGTGTGCTGTTTCAGTGCAATGGGGTTCCACTATGCATGTGCACATGATGCAGCAACTAAGTCTGAAGTATGAGGTCTCCTCTGGGCTGGCAGAGCAAGGTAGCTCCCCTTGGGGCAGCGCCGGGATTCCCTGAGGATGGCCCGAGGGGCAGGGATTCCGGCTCGGCCATGGCTGGGGGTCTAGCGGGTGGGCAGCGGCCTCAGAGTTGCTAGCGGGGAGGAGGTTGACAGCACCTGTACCCTTCGCCGCTACGCCAGCAGGTTCCCTCCTTGGGCTGGAGGTTCGGTACGTTGGAGGGCAGGTAAGTCTGGGCCCGGACATGAAGACTTGGCAATTTCTGGATGTGTTAGCTATCCATCAATGAAAAGTTCACTGTAGCAGAGTTTAACCTGAGCAGAACACTCCATCCATTACTACCACTCCAAACAAACTGGAAAAAAAGATAAAAAGATGGCGAGAACAAGACATCAGGTAAAGAAATATATACAGGTGGGTCCCCATATCCACTGATTCGCTATCCACGGTTTCAGTTATCCACGGATCGTGGGGACCCCCCAGGCTTTTACTTTTTTCCCAGTAAGCTTTGTTTCTTCCTTAAAGAAACAGGAGAAGCAGCCTCTGGCTGCTTATTACAGGCAAGTAGAACGAGACTAAGTACTAGAGAGGCTCTGCAAGGTTAACAGAAACCTTGCAGAGCCTCTCTAGAACTTAGTCTCGTTCTACTTGCCTGCAATGGAGGCTGCTTCTCTGTTTGTTTTAAGGAAGAAACAAAGCTTGCTGAAAGAAAAATAAGAGCTGGGGGGAGGGGCAAGCACGCCTGCCTGCAGGGGAGGCAGGGTGGGGGGGCCCTCAGGAAACCATGGAGGGGGTGTTCGCTCTTATCCACGGTTTCAAGTATCCACGGAGGGGCCTGGAACATATCCCCAGCGGATATGGGGGCTCACCTATAATATACAAAACAGAACTCCCAGTGGGCCTTTCAGCTGCAGGATGAGCTTGGCTTCATAGCTGAAATGACAGACATGCATAGCAGTGAATAGAAGCTTGAGCTTCACTCTATCTTGTTCACTCCCATTCTCTGCCCTGGCTTCAGGCTGGTTGTTCACCTGTCTTGTTTTTAAAAGCACCACGTGAACATGCATCTGTTTATTCATTGCCCTTTGAAGTGAAATTAAGAATTTCCAAAAACAGCAAAACTTATCTGAGAACTGGGAGGAGGATTCTTCGTGATATTGGGACCAGACAATCAGCACCATGGAGAGCCAACCTGCTTCTGGAAAACTTGTAGGACTGTTCTTCCCTGTCCTGCCCCCAAGAACTTGACCTTGGAAAGGAAAGATGTGTTTGGACTGATCATAAGCACTAAGCAGAATAATGCTCGAGCCTCTTGGGCAGGGCAGGACTAGGCAAAGATGCCCCTGCCTTAACCCCTGCAGCAGATGGGTGGTTGGGCAGAAGAGTCTGGCTCAGTCGGGAGCGCTGCCGCCTTGCAAAGCCCGAAGACCGGTGAACTTGATAAGTTCAAGACACGCCATCAACAAAAAGCTGTGAAAGCCTCCAGAAGGAGAGATAAGAGCTTCCAGCTGCATCGGTCGAGTGTGGGAGGCGCCAGCCAGCAGAATTGTCAGACTGTAAAAAGGATACCACCTGGAAAGTAGCCGTTCATGAAAGATTGGACATTTATATATTGTAACCCCCCTTGGGGGGGGGGTTAGGACAGCCTGCCCATGTAACACCGCCTTGGATTAAAGTCAGAGGAGAAATCCAATGACCAAGAAAGGCGGTATATAAATACTGTATATATTATTATTATTGTTGTCTTTTGATTTGATAGGAGCCATATTGAAACTCTTCTGGGGTAGATCAAACTGCAGTTCTGAGGATTTTCTTAGTGAGCAAAACGGACACAGTAGGAGTCCTCCATTGCTTAACTTGTCTTTTTCAGCCCAGACTTTTGTCCTCCTTTGCCTGCTCATTGCTTTCCCACAGACTACCATTCTGGATCCTGATTTCAGCTATTGCCTATATCAGGGTTCTCCAAGGTTTTCTGGCCAAGGACCAGACGGGTTTGATGGACAGACCTCCAGGGCCAACAGCTCCGCCCTTCCGGCAGCCCCACCCCCGCACCATTCCCGCATGAGCAGCTGGTGCGGAGCTGTTCGCCGGCTGCGGAAGCCAGCAGGGAGCCGCCCGTCAGCTTCCACAGCCTCCTGCTCCATCGCCCCGCATTCCCTGGAAGGTGGGGAGAGCTATGTGGACAGGTTGGAGGCCACCACGGGCTGCACTGGCCAACCTTCCATGGACCAGATGAAATTGTCCCGCGGGTTGGATGTGACTGTAGTTTGGTGACCCCTAGTTGTTCACTTCTAGCAATGGAAATTCCAATGCATAGAACTTCTCAATGGAATATCTCAATGGATAGGCTCAAAGAGATGCCTATGTGGATCAGGTTGAACATAGGAAGCTGCCTAATAGCTGGTAGTTCAGACTGCTAGTCCATTTAGCTCAGTATCTATGCTGACTGGTAGGAGCTCTCTAAGGGTTTCAGACAGGGGTCTATCCCTGGAGATGCCAAGGATTGAACCCTTACTCGAGACCTTCTGCCTGTTAAGCATGTGTTCTACTACTAAGCTAAAAACTGATCCAAAACGTTGCCACTGAAATGATGGGGAAAATCTGGGTGTGCTTAGAAGAACAAGGCATCCATGTGCCTCAGATGCATACGCAGTTCTATGGGACTACTTTCTCTGGATTTGCATCATTCAAACCCACTAACAAAAGAAACTTTCCTGTAGCATCTAACTGGATTATGAACAGAGCCAGCCTTAGGAATTGCAGGGCCCAATTAGAAGCATTTTTGTGGGGCCCCAGATTCAATTGCAGGGCCCCAGATACTTAATGTCTACCTTATATCTGTCATAAAAATTTAGCAGACATCACATCATTACTGTCAGAAGTAACAAACTTGACTTGTATCATATCATTTTTGTGAGTGCAGAGTATACATCTGTCTGTATTCGTAGGTCTTAATTATCTAGATTAATGTACAGTATATAAAACTGCCCACGCTGCATCCTAGCCAGATAGGACCCAGCACCTGTGCAGCTAAAGGACACCTGGGGGAAAGGGGAAGTTCATCCCCTTACCCCAAGTAGAGCCCTAGCCATCCCGATGGGTCTACTCAAATGTGTGCCAGCTATTTTGCTGGCACACATTTGAGAGGGTGTAACACCAGGCAGGCCCGGGAAGGGGGACAGGATCTCAATGGAACCACTGCCGCCGATCCCTCCCCCTTTCTGGGCCCAACTGACCAATCCCCCTCTCCCGGAATGCCCCTGTTCCGTCCTCCCTCCGCCACCAAGTGGGGAACTCACCTTCTCCAGCAGGCGCTCCTTGGGATCTGGGGCAGGAGAGTGCCGCTGGCCTCAGTGCCGGTGCCGCCTACTTGCCATTTCCCGCAAACGTGCTTTACGGCACTTTTGCAACACCCTAGACCAGCAGAGTGGTGCTCCGCAGGTTGAAAATGTAAACAGGATTGTGCCATAAGATGCTCCTGCAAATCAGTGGAATTTCTTGTTCCACCATAAGCATCCTGATAGTACAGCAATACTAAAGAAATCCAGTTTCTGGTGAAAAGAGATTTTTAATTCCCAGGCAAATAATTCAGAGCATTTTGATTTAGGCAACTTTTGCACCATTTCATGAAAATATCATTTGCTATTTACCATTTTGTATCTGTAACATTTTTTCTTAGGATGTTAATTGTGAGGTAAAGAGCCTGAACCCTGCTGTAAGCACACTTTTATTCAACTTGTTTCAAGTCACTATCAAACATTTCTCCGTGTTACTTATTTAAATCCAAATAAATCAAGCCTGGATATTAACCAGAGGTCGTTCCAGAAGTCAGGCAAATATGGAGTTGTTAAATAGTTTCCAGCCCAGTTTTCAGTGTCTACAAACTTGCACTCACGTCAAATGAGATGGTGACAGCAGTAAACTTTGAAGTGCAGGCTTGGTGACTATAATTCTTAACTGCACTCTTCAGAGTACAAGATGCTTTAAAGGTAAAGGTTCCCTTGCTCGAAAGCCAGTCGTGTCCAACTCTAGGATGCGATGCTCATCTCTGTTTCAAAGTGCTGTCCAAAGTCACTTCTGTGGTCATGTGGCCGGCATGACTCAACACCGAGGCGCACGGAGCGCTGTTACCTTCCCGCCGAGGCAGTACCTATTAATCTACTTGCAATTTCTTGTTTTGAACTGCTAGGTTGGCAGGAGCTGGAGCCGAAGACGATAGCTCACACTAGGCTCCTATGCCTTTAGCAACTGTACAGCAGACAGAAATTCAGCCAGCGCAGCTTTTTCCAGCATGAAGATGGAGTGAAAGGGAAGACTTTCTCTGCTGAATGTCTGCTTCTTATGCTGCTGTTGAGATCCCTGCTATAAGAAAGATAGCAACCCTAAGTTCAAATATGTAGTTGTCAGTGCAATCCTGTCTAACAATAGACCCGTGGAGAAACCGCTCCGTAAGTCTAAGGTGTCACAAACGTGCTGTAAAGCACGTTTGTGGCACCTGGCGAGTTAGCGGCGCTGGTCGAGAGACTTGTGCGGCTCCTCTGGTGCCGCAGAAAGGTGGAGTGCTGTGGCAAAGTGGTGAGTCCTCCCCACCAAGTGACAGAGGGGTGTGGGGAGAGAGGAATGCGGCGTTCCTTAGGTGAGTGGGATTGGTTGGCCGGGCCCAGGAAAGGGGAGAGATCCCGAGGAGACCTCCTCATCCCGAGGAGACCTCTGGCTGCGTCAGGACAGGCCCAATCCTGGTTAGGATGCAGTGGGTGCCTTATGTGTGCTGCCACGTCCTGCTAGACGGGATTAGGTTATGTATCTGGTTTTTTCTCTGTGGTTTGACCCAGCGTTCCAACATATAGAAACAAAACCAAAAGGGGAATAGGAAAACTAAAACATTTACAACAAAAACAATCCATTAGTCTGTCTCTCTTTATCTACAGCAGGGGTGGGGAACCTTTTTGTGGTGGGGGGCCATTTTCCCATAGGGAAAATTTGGTGTGAGCCGGCCATCAGGCTGGCCGTTTCCCCCCCTGCAAATTTGACCCCCCCGCGAATTTACCTCCCACCCACCGCTCGCCCTCCCACCCACCGCTCGCTTGCTCCCTCCCTCCCACCCACCGTTCGCTCTCCCTCCCACCCACCCACCCACCCGCCCACCCGGCAAAGCCCAGCCCCATTGCTCTCCTCCCCCTACCCCCATCGCTCTCCTCCTTACCTTACCTTCTCTTTAGCCTCCAGGCCGCCGCCGCCGTCATTGGCAGCGGCAGTGGCCCCGCGCGCACTCACCTCGCCCGACTCCTTCTCAAACCCGGCTGTTATAGACTTGCGCTCTAACATCCGGGTTTGTGAAGGAGTTGGGCGAGGTGAGCACGCACGGGGCCGCTGCCCCCCTCACCCGACTCCTTTTCAAACCCAGCTGTTATAGACATGCGCAGAAACAGCCGGGTTGAGAAGGAGTCGCGCGACCCCTTCTCAACCCGGCTGTTTCTGCGCATGTCTATAACAGTCGGGTTTGAAAAGGAGTCGGGTGAGGTGAGCGCAGCCTCCGGAGCCTCCGGTCCGAGCCCGCGCGGGCTGGACCAGATAGAATCGGGTCCAGGCTCGCGCGGGCCAGACCAGATCGCTCCGGGGGCCAGATCCGGACCGCGGGCCGCCGGTTCCCCACCGTTGATCTACAGCAACCTAATTTTAGTCAGCAACTTTATTTATATGAGAAAACAAATCTGCCACCTACCATTTTCATCACTTTTAAAAATAAAAAAAGGAATCCTAACTTCCAAACAAAACGATGGCCCAAGTTTATCCAAATGTGTTTTTCCCCTCTTCTGCCATGTCTTCACATTTTGAAATAACATTTTCATCTGTTGTAATGGTTTAACAATACATTTCTAACAGCGCAATCTGACTTAACTTTTTTGCCTGTGTAACCAGCGGCGCAGTGAGAACGGGAGGCCCCAGAATGGAAAAGGGATTCAAATCCCCTCCAAAAGAGGAATTCAAAGGGGATTTGAATCCCTTTTCCGTTCTGCGCTGCTGGTTACAATGGCACAAAAGTTAAGTCAGATTGCGCTGTTAATTTCTTGTATCTTTTAAATGTTTGGGCCTTGGATATCTGAGGGAATCACCTTCTGCCTTATGAATCTACCCATCAGTTGTTAGATCATCATTCCTAAGCAATGAGGGTGTAAACATTCTAGATAATCCAGAAGGAGAAAGGGTACATTTTGGAAATTAGCATATGGTAGGACAGGACAGCTGGTCAAAGACAGTAAGAGACCACCAGGGAAAAGGCACACTTTCAACAACATTTGGAAGAGGACACAATGTGTAGGTGTTTATATGCAAATGCAAGAAGCCACTGAGCCAAGATGGGGAGCTGGAGTGCTTGGTTGCAAAGGATAGATATAGTGGTGGAACAGAAAGAACCAGAGAGATAAATCATTCCAGGATATGAGCTATATTGAAGGGATGAGGATGAGGGGTATAGTGGAGGTGGAATAGCTCTGTATGTCAAAGACAGTATAGAATTGAACCAACTAAAAAACTCAGATTCCTCCGCGGAATTACTGAGGGTGGAAATAGCAGAACAAAAATAATAATGTAGTACGGGGGTCATGCTGTCATCCTCCTGACCAAAATGGATGATCTTGACTTGGAGAAAAAAATCAAGGAGACATTCAAAGAAGAAAGTGGTGTAGTACTTTATGTGAAGAAGACTTTGTGTGAGATGTAAGTGTTGTTGAACCAATAGGGACACAGGGACACACACACACACACACACACACACACACACACACACACACACACACACACACACACACACACACACACACACACACGAAGTACAAAGTACAAAAATAAGCCCAAAACCAAAATCAGAGAGACAGAAGGGCTCCGAAAACAATTACAATTTAAAATCCATGTTAAAGGTAAAGGTATCCCCTGACAATTAAGTCCAGTCGTGTCCGACTCTAGGGTGTGGTGCTCATCTCCATTTCAAAGCCGAAGAGCCAGCGTTGTCCGAAGACGTTAAAATCCATGTTAATTAACACTTAATTAGCTGCTGATGGGGCAGATAAGGGGCAGGACTTGGTGTACCCCCAGCAAGAGGTCCACTTACCCCTTTGTTGTTCAGTCGTTAAGTCGTGTCCGACCCTTCGTGATCCCATGAACCATATCCCGCCAGGCCTTCCTATCCTCCACTATCTTCCTGAGTTCACTCATTTTCATGTTCGTTGCATCAGTGATGCTGTCTCTAACCATCTCATCCTTTGCCTTCCCCTTCTCCTTTTGCCTTCAGTCTTTCCCAGCATCAGAGTCTTCTCCAGAGAGTCCTCTCTTCGCATTAGGTGGCCAAAATATTTGAGCTTCAGCCTCAGTACCTGTCCTTCCAGGGAACAGTCAGGCTTGATTTCATTTAGGATTGACTGATTTGATCTCCTAGCAGTCCAAGGGACTCTCAGGAGTCTTACTTACCCCTAGGGGTACCCATACCACAGGTTGAGACCCTCTGATCTAGTTCAATGTATACGTAACTGGAAAGCTTCCAAGGAAGTCCAACACAGACAAATTGGACTTCAATAGAGGAGACTTCCCAAATATGAAGGGACTAATAAACAAGAAGCTGCAATAGAACATCAAAGTCAAATCTTTCTGGAGTGCATGCAGTAGCATCGTAACGTAGGGGGCCCTGATGTACAGGGCCCCAGGCGCCGAGCTTCCGGGGGGCGCTCACCTCGGACTCAAAGCTGGAGCGCGGTGCCCACCCGCAGCCATAGCGGGCGGGCAGCGCTCCAGCTTTCGAGTCCGAGGTGAGCGACAGCGTCATCGTCGTCTAGGCAACGCGCAACGTGCGCCCAGACCCTGTGGCTGCGGGCGTGCGCTATGCGCGTTGCCTAGACAACGACGACGCCTCAGACTCTCTCGCTCCTCGGACTCAAAAGCTGGAGCGCCGCCCGCCCACAGCCATAGCGGGCGGGCGGCGCTCCAGCTTTTGATTCCGAGGAGCGACTGCGTCGTTTGACGTAACGTGACGTCACATGTCACGTTACGTCCGGGGGGTGCTCGGCCAGCCCCGCTCCCCTAGCCCCAGGCGTCGGAAGGCCTGAAGACGCCACTGAGTGCATGGAGGTTATTTAAAGCCACAATAACAGAAGCTCAACTAAAACACATACTGCTAAGTAGGAAAGGCATCAATAGGTCCAAGGAGGATTGCCAGCATGGCTCATGAGTGAAGTGAAGGAAGCTACAAAAGGCAAGAAGGCTTCCTTCAGAAAGTGGAGACCTTGCTCAAAGGAGAAGATGAGAAAGGAACACAAACTCTGGGAAAAGAAATGTAGGTTGACAATAATGGATGTGAAAAAAGAATATGAGGAACACATGGTTAAATGTATCAAGGCAAACAATTAAAACCTGTAAATACAGCAAGAAAACAGCCAGGGAGACAATTGTTATTATCAGGAATATTTAAATACCACTTGTCAGCAAAAAAGTTCATAAAGCAGTGTACATCGAAAGAGATCTTGGGGTTGTGGTGGATAGCTCATTGAAAATGCTGACTCAGTGTGCAGCAGTTGTGAGGAAGGCAAATTCCATGCCTGGGGTCATTAGGAAAAGGATCAAAGATAAGGCTGCTCATTATAATGCACCTGAACAAATATATGATGGAGCCACATTTGGTGTACAGTTTTGGTCGTCACATCTCAAGAAGGATATTGTAAAGCTGGAAAAGGTGCAAAAGAAGGGAATCAAAATCATCAGAGGGCTGGATCACCTTCCTTACAAGGAAAGGCTACAATGTTTTGGGCTCTTAAGCTTGGAAAAAAAGGGCAATTAAGGGGTCAGAACAGAAAATTATGCATGGTGTGGAGACAATGGAGAGTTTTTCTCCCTCTCTCACAAAATAGGAGTCATCCAATGAAACTGACAGCCCAAACCTGTGTAAGATACAGCACCCGGCCTAAAGGACGATTGTCCCCTTCCCCCAGTGTAAGCGGCAGGAGGTCCATGGGCCTCCTCGAATGTGCGTGTGCTCTAGAGCTCACGCACACAGATGTGCTCTAGAGCTCACACACATTTGCGTCACTCGTGCATGGCTGCGCAGGACCTGGAGAGGGCTTGGGATATGGCTGATCTCGCCGCCAATATTCCTGCCCTCTCCAGGCCTGGGAGTGGCCAATGGCTGCCCTCCCTGCCCGCCTGGTCCGCCCTCCTGCCGCCCCTGCCCCAGCCGGTGTAGGCCTTACCTCGGCCAGGGGAACTGCTGGGTAAGTGCCGCCGGCCGCTGCGCCTGTGTCCCTTACTCGTCGGGTGCTGTGAACGTGCTTTACAGCACTTTCACGACACCCTGCGTCAGGGGAGCGCGTGCTCCCCCGGCGCAGTTTCTGCACAGGATTGTGCGGTGAGTGGTGAGAGGTTTAGGACAGACAAAAGGAGATATTTCTTCACACAGTGCATAATTGGTTTGTGGATTCATTGCCACAAAATGTGATGACAGTCAGGTTTGGATAGCTTTAAAGCAGGGGTTCTGAACCCCTTACCGGCCAAGTACCACCTCCGGCTCCACTCTCCTGCTGCGTACCACCAGAAGTGACTGGTGATGACGCCATCGCCAGTTACTTACTAGTCATGATGGCTATATGCTATCTCCAGTTTCAGCTGCAGTGTGCCTGAATACCACTTGCAGGGGAGCAATGGCAGGAGAGAAGTATGCATTCCTGTCCTGTTTGTGGGCTTCCCAAAGGCAACTGGTGGGCCACTGTGAGAAACAGGATGCTGGACTAGATGGACCTCTGGCCTGATCCAAAAGGGCTTTTTTATGTTCTGATTTTCTAAACATCTTTTGGCACTGCTATGCACATCTTACCAAAGCCAGCAGGCTATTTATCTGACTCCCTTTGTGCCACTAGCAGGAAGTGGCAGAAAGCCTGGGAAGAAACCCAATATGTGGGTGACGAATGGCTAGCTTGCCAGATTCCTCTGCTGCTTCTTGTAGTGGGCTACCTGAAAGTGACAAAGTGTCTATCATCTCATAAACAGCCACGGTGGGCTTTTTTCCAGCTTCATCCCACTCACTTCAAAGGGTTTTGAGCCGATTTGTGAGATTTTAGCTTCAGGTCACCATAAAAGGAAAATGATAAATTGTAGGTAATATAATTTAATGGAAGCACTGAGGGCAGGGAAGCCAACTGCCCACAGTCTTGAAACTTCCTGCCCTTTACAAATGTGGTAGTTAGATAGATGGGCACAAGGTGCAGAGCTTAGCAGCCAGCACCTCCTTCCCACCTGTTGTGTCCTGAAACTAGGTTTCAGCTGGGATAGTAGTTCTCACTGACACCACCCAAGCCAAGGGCGGCTAGACAGAAGGAGACTGCCTTCGGACAACCTTCCTCACAGAACAAAAGAGGGCCCACAAATCCCTGGATGAAATAGATGAAAGAATAGGGGGAAATCAGGAATTTTCATGATGATATGCTCCATCATTAGCCTTGGCACTGAAACCAGAAGCTGAGATTAAGGCTAGCACATGTCAGCCTCTGTTTCTACAGTGAACTATACTGTGGGCTCCATGTCTCTCTAATCAGGGGTAGAATTCAGGGTGTGCTCCTGCTATTTTAATAGGTGGACTTAAGCTATCTGTTTAGCAACTTCCTGGAATATCAGCATTTTCCTTGTTTATATGTTAACAGAAAACAACAGAAATGTTTAGAAAATCAAATTTCAGCATATTTTCTGTTACTCAATTGTGAATGTATTGTGTGTGTGGTATACCATTAAATTGACTACGGCAGTTCCTGAATGCCTCAGATTTTTTTGTTATATGCTTGTCTGGTTTCCCTCTTGGCTTGAGTGCTTAATGCCAGATGATGGCCCACAAGCAATAATTAATATTAATTACTGTAACCAAAGACGTTTTGCACAAGAATTCTTGTACATACATTCTGGAACCTGCACTTGCTTTATGCCTGCATGAATTAACCCCCCTAGCTCCAAATGGTTCACAGGGCCTACCTTTTGCTTGAGTTAGAATTCGACTCCTCAGGTTGGCACACAGTCTTAGATACACAAAAGGGGAGGCATCCTTATCTTGCTTCCCACAGCTGAAACTGATAAGGGTGTTTGCCGTTTGTTTTAAAGATATGTGGATATGATTGATGCGCTGCGCTGCTGACATGATAAGTGAACATTTCCACACAGACACACTCACATAATTAATTACACTGTAATTAATTATTGACACTGCAATACCAAGCTCAGTTTGGATACAGTTCTACTCTATATAGTATATTTAACAGACTGATTAATGGCATCCATGATGATGTGAGCAGTGATGGTGGAAGAGGAGAAAGAAAGCAGCAGTCACAAGTAACAGCTGAAGTCCCTGCTGGCTTTCAGTTGTCCAGACCGTCCAGACTGTCTGGTCCTTCAGAAGTCTGAGGTGGTGAGTGGAGCCTCATTACACTCTTCCTGGCTCAAGAAGCTGTTACGAACATGTTGCGTCAGAACAGCCCTTGCGCAAGCTCAGCGTTCTATCACAATGGCTACTCAGAGAAGGGAGGAAGTTCTAGGAAAGGGCAGTCGAAGATATACTATCTCTGGAAGTGAAGGCTGCACTTTTGGTTGCCATGGCTTGGAGCCATTTACGTTGGTGGCCACAAACATCCTGTGGCAGTTCTACAGGTTCAATAATGTATGCATAAATAAGTATTTCCTTGTGTTGGGTTTTCCTGCTTGACCTCCTGCAGTCACAAGTGTTTTGTTCAGGATGACAGACGAAAGTCATGCTCTATAAAGAAACGTTCTGAGAAAATGCAGGAGGCTTTGCCTTTAAAAAAAAAAAGACAGCTGTTTGAAGTATTTTCAAAGGCTTATTTATTTGAAATAGATCAGAAGGCAGAGCGTAGGTAAAATGGTCAAAGGTAAATGCTCAATACCATTTGTCAGAAGGAAAGCACTACCATATATGCAGTGCAAATGTAGTACATCTTATCTCTGTGCTATGCAACCAAAATAAACTACCCAGAATTCTTGGTGTCTGACTATGTTATCTTAAATGTACTCTCCTTGAGGTGGTGACCCAGAACACGCCCCACACCTTCGGACTAACTTCATGCAAAGAAATCTCTCTTTGGAGCTCAAATTGATATTTGCTCTTGTCTTCTAACATCCATGGGGGGGGGGGGTTCTTATAATGTGCCTATTAAACAGGTCACAGCTGCATGGCTGTGTTGGCTCACATGTTCCTTTCTCCTCGTGGCCGGGTAGCCATAGGACCACTTCACAAGGGGGACTATTTAGAATGTATGAACTGGGTCATTGCCATGAGCAACTGCTGAGTCCAAAAATTCCTGAAAGTCAAAGGGCCAATTCTCACTGCAAATTCCTCCACAAGATTGCAGGAAAAAGTCAGGGCAACCACAATTCCGGAAATGACCGAAGCTGCCTGTCTGTACAGCACAATCCACAGTATGTGAAGTTGCGACCTTATTTAGCAACCACCAAGAGGCATGTTTTGACAGTATGAATGAAACAAAAAAAAGGAATTGGAGGTCCCTGTGGATGAAAAGCATACCCGAAACTGAAGGGTGAACATAAACTGGGGAGTAGTTGAGGTGGAGTGAGGGGGTTAGTGGAGGACTGGGGCTGCTCTTAGGGCAGAAGTGATGATGTCATCAGCAGGAATCAGATACAGCCGTTGAAACTTTTTCCCAAAGAACTTTCACTAAGAAGCATCAGGCTTGGTCGGAGGCAAACTTAGAAATTTGTCTAGGGGCATATATTAATGCCTAGGGCTAGGCCATAAACCTTCCCATAGGCTGCCTGGCAGCCAGCATGTAACTCATGTAATCTTATGGCTAGGGAGTTTTTTTATGGGTTTTTTTTTTTTTTTTTTTTGCAGATTTCGGTGTTTAACCAAAATGAAATAGCAGAAAGCTGTATTATATGTTTTTATTCCAAATTTTTCCCAATTTAACCGCTTTAAAAGTGTACTAGGTAGGTGGGATTGGATTGCGCCCTGAGTCTTATTGGACACATACGACTTCTGAATAAATATGCATAGGCTAGCCCTCTGATACTAGGTAGGTGGTATAGGTTGTATAGGTTGTACAATGTCAGCAGATGAAGGACACTAAATTACCGTACATGGTTTTGTTTTATTTTATTTTATTGCAGATTTTTTTAGCAAAAAGCAGTGTTGTGTTTTTAATGTGGTTATCAACAACAAAAAAGCACTCCTACTTATGGCTCATCCTATGACTCATACTATGCAAATAAGGGCACACTCCAATCCAACTTACGCCACCGTTGTAACCAGCGGTGCAGCAAAAATGGGAGGCCCCAGAATTCAAATCCCCTCCAAAAGGGGAATTCAAAGGGGATTTGAATCCCCTTTCCATTCTGGGGCCTCCCGTTTTCACTGCGCTGCTGGTTACAACAGTGGCGTAAGTAGGATTGGATTGCGCCCTGAGTCTTATTGGACACATACGACTTCTGAATAAATATGCATAGGCTAGCCCTCTGATATACATTTTATAGTTATCTGAGACATTTTTTAAATCCATTTTTCTATGTTTATACATTTGCTTTAGAGTACTAGTCCAACTCACTCCAGAGTCTGGGATGCAATGAGCTACATCTTTAAATGAAGTGACAATAAGTATCAAAGAAGGAATAAGTTGCAAGAGAAGAAAACACTGTAACAAAGACATTTAACATTGATTTTTTTGTTGTACAGTCTTACTGAGGCGTGGCTGACATGGCCACACACGGGGTGTCATGGCAAGCTCCTGCACTTCAAAACTTACCACTACACTGCTGGAATGAATATGCCTATGAGAAGGTAGTACCTCTTGTGGGTCTTGCAAACGTATTGTGCTTTGTCCAGGGTATACACTCACTACTCACAGCCCCCTGGGAGACGTTTGATCTATAGTGCTGTGGCCAATGCCACATGTGCTTTCAGCAAGTTTGCCTCCTGGATTGCAACACCCTGGAGCACAATCTCACAGGCAGAAACTGATTATTTCCTCCTCTCTCTTGCTGACCTGCTCCACCGGAGACAGGAAAAGCGGTAGACCTGTGGTCCACCCTGCCCCCCCCTCCCTTAGCACAGCCAGCCATAGGAATCCACTCCGCTTTTTAGGAATAATAATAAGAAGCTTCACTGGGTCGCCCGGCAGGACCAAGAAGATGCAGGAAGTGAATAACAACAAAAACAATTGAGAGAGAGAGAGAGAACTGCCCCTCCTTCATTTCTCCTTCCAGACACTGTTTAATTCGTCTCTGACAATCAGGAGAACTAGAACGTTTTGATCCTGAAGTCACTCCTGTATGCCCAAGGGCTGTGTTCACGTATGTCAATATATTTCTTGATTATGAGGCAGGATGAAAAAAAGTCACTAGATCAGGGTGATATTGCCTCTCCTGGTTAGGGTATGTGTGCGCGTGCCGCGAGTCTTCAATTGTTCTCTAGACTCAAATCACTTATGGTACTAGATATGCACCCAGTTCCAAACTGAGGCATTGGTGAAATGCTGTGGAACTAACCAGTTTGTGCTATAACAGTTGCTTGATATACTATCAAAATCATTCATTGAAGGCACTTCCTTCTCTAGAAATTAATCTGGAGCCCCAATGTAGATTGTCATCTGTTTCGCTGCATGCACATGGTGGGAAGCCACAATTGGCCACCACTTCCCAGTGCATGTGCGCTGAATGCATGCAAAGTGGAAAACCTATGTCTAGGACTATCATAAATGACAATTCTTATAATTTTACACAGAATTTCCTTCCATGGAACAAGAGGAGAGGAATCATCAAGGTGCCGAGGTCATTTATCACCCAACGCATTTTCTGTATGATAACTCTGACCTCAGAGGTGAGTCCAATTCATCTCTTTCCAAGAAAGACCAGACAATGTGGTTTTCTGCCCTGGAAATACTTATTGAAAAACACTATAGAATGAATGATAATATTTATATTGCACATCATCCTAGGTTTTCATCCTAAATATATTTACTCAGAAGTAAATTTCAATGAGATGTATATCCTGGTAACTATGTTTAGGATTTCAGCCTTAATGAATAGTCTACTCTATTTTTTCCCCTTAGTTGAGTTTTAATCTCAGATGCTGCTAAAACGCAAGTCCTTTTTAAAAAAATAGATAATTATGACAAGCCTTTTTGGGCAGTAGGTTTTCCACAGGTGCTTCACAAGAAGGAAGCTTCACAAGAGAACTTCAGTAGAAGTAGAACTTCAGCATGAAGATGCAGTGATGGAAAGGTTTTCCTGTGGAACGCCATGCCGGGTGGTACAAGCTATTAAAGGTGCAGGGTCTCTGGAAAAGTGGGCAACCACAGATACCGAGTTGTATCAGAGGTGCCTTGAGAATAGTTCAACTAAACAATCCAGGTGGCTAAAGCATGTGAGCCATTAAACGTACTTCAGCATATTCCTAAGTGCACACTTGACATAAGATATCTAATCCAGAGATTGAAAAGGATGCAGTACTGAGGTGAAGTGAAAAAGATTGAAGAACAGAAAATAAGGATAATCATGCACTGAAAGGGTGGATGAACTCTTAACTATTAAAAAGTTCCCATCTGTCCTACTCTGTATTCAGACATTTTTAGACACATTAACCTTTTTTGTTTGACTGTGGAAACCCTGAATTGTCATAGAGAGTTAGAGGTTCTAAAGCAAAGGTTCTCAACCTGCGGTTCGGATACCCCTAGGGGTACGCGGACCTCTTGCTGGGGGTACGCCAAGCCCTGCCCCTTATCTGCCCCATCAGCAGCTAATTAAGTGTTAGTTAACATGGATTTTAAATTGTAATTATTTTTCGGAGCCCTTCTGTCATTTTGGTTTTGGGCTTATTTTTGTACTTTGGAAAATGTACTTTGGGGTGGGGTGGGGTGGGGTGGGGGTGGGGTGGGGGAGGAAGGAGCTGATTTTGGGAAGTGTGACTTGGAGAAAAAAAAGAGATCCTTGCATGTGTGTCTCTCCCCCCCCCACACACAGTTAAATAAGACATTTTTTCACATTTAAAATTGTTTTAGTACTTTTTATTTAATGATTAATTACCTAATTAATTAATTGATTAATCCAATTAATTAGCAGTTAATTAACAGGGGGTACTTCAGAAAATTGGACCTTGATAGGGGGTACCCCGGACTCCAAAGGTTGAGAACCCCTGTTCTAAAGAATCCCTGCCTAATCAACAGGCTATTCAGGCACTAAGGTGACTCAAGAGGAGAGAGCATCCAACTCCAACTTCAGTGGGAGAAGACCCTTTCTGGAATCTGGGTCTTGTTACCTTGGCAGTAGCTCCGATATTACCTTCACTTTTCTTCCTTACTGCCTTGAATGCATTCACATTTGTCACATACATCTCTCCCTCTCTTCTCCAGAATGTACCAAGTGGTTTAAGAGGATTCTTTGGCCTGACTCCTGGAAGTGCCTAGAGAAAGATAGAAAGCAATTGTGACTGGCTGGAACTGAGACAGAATATACCAAGTAGAAAGGGAGTGAACTATTTATAAACTAATCCTGTACATTCTACTAGAGATATCAGTTCCAGGAACCAAGACAAACAGCATAATTGGGAATTGCACTCTGCCATCATAGTGGTCTGTGATTTTGGGAGGGGCAAATGTTGGACAGGGCAGTTTTCTGTGTTGACATTTGCCTACTCTTGCCCCCCTGAAGCACCACCTATGAACTACAGCAATCCTGATGCACAGGAAAGTGGCACACATGGCAATTAAGTGCCTTTGAGTGCAAGTTATTGTAGAATAGAAAACAGAAGACAGACATTTTTTTAAAAAATTGAATATACGTTCTAGCCCATGGGCGTGTTATCATAGGTTGCAAATACAAGAAATGCAGAAGCAGTAAACACTTTTAGGGTGCCATCTTGTACACACTTACCTGGGAGTAACTCTCACAGAACTCAGTGGGTCTTACTTCTGAGTAGACATTATTGGATTGTGCTGTTATTGTTGCTTACAATAGATTGTACTGTCTTAAGGCATTTTTACCTAAGGGTGTGTGTATATGCAACAGGAGATAAATGTGTACACCTGTGGGCTGTGAGGAAATTAAATTTGGAACCAAAGCCTTAAGCTTACAGTGGACAGGCAAGCCACAGCATCCTAAAGAGCAAAGAGGATTTCAATGAATGGAACTTTGTTCTCTGAGGCATATGAGGTTCAACTTTAGATGTGGAGACAAGTTCATACTCCATGCAACGCTAATGTACCACCACAGCTCCCCATGATTGTGGCATACTACGTGCAGTGGCTCAGCTAAGCTGGGCTGTTGCAATCCTGTTGCAATCACTGCTGAGAGGAGAACAGCATGCTGTGTTATCCCTGGCATGTTCACTCCCACGTCCTTCACTGTAGAGTGAGACGTTTTAACCTGTGGCATTCTACTAATGCAAGGTGAAATGCTCCTGCTTTATTGACACAACACTGAAATCTCGAGAAGGGCTTTTGTTTGGCTGACACACTGACAGATTTGTGACTCTGCTGCTGTTAACCAAGGTACTGATGAAACAATTAAAAGGGTAGAGTGGTGGTGGGGAGAAATGACTCGATGACAGGCTTGACGACATGTCACAACAACTTGGGGGAAGCCGTATCCTCAGGTTGTGTACAGTTATTTTAGTGCAGCAATGAGAAAAACTTCCCCTTCCTGCTACAGTGGCACTAGTGGCATTGGTAGATTGCTAACTAGAGGAAACAAAAGAGAGTGTGCATTGCTGCAGGGGGAACAGCCTGTAACTGTTAGCTGTTCCCTACCTAAGGCAGCTTTCCCCAATCATACAGAAGTCAAGGGAGTAGTGAAATTGACTAGAGCATTTCCCAAGCAGGTTCTGGTTCAATTTCATGTCCAACTTTGCAGGGGTTTACCTCCCTTTTTCCTATTTCTTATTAAAATCAGTCTGTATCTACTCCTCCTTCATATATTAAAAAAAATAATGGTAATTAAAAACACACATGGAAAAACTGCATACTAAGGGGGTGGTGGGAGAAATGTATTGGCAGTTACGGGCACAATCCCATAAGTGTGATAATTGCCCCCAATAATTGCCCCAATAAATAATTCAGATTTTCCAAGGTAGAGGCTGAAGCACTACTAAAACCAGAAAAACTGGTTTCACTGGAGATCAGTTTTGTCTCTCTGGTCGAAACAGTCATCACAGCCCCTAGTCAAGGAACAAGATCCTGCAACCATTGAACTGTTGCAGCTGTTCCTCCCAGCCACTACAGCATCCCCAGATGAAGCACAAAAGCAAGCCCAGCAATCTTTGGACCCCACGAATAGCTGGGGTTTGCCAGGGTTTAACTCAAAGGGTGTCAGTCAGGGGCTTGTGAGTTGCACATGAATGTTGGCAATCAGGCCCTCTGTTTGCTAATCATAACCAATGATCACTTGATTGAGACTTTTGCCCTGGGATTTCGCTGTTAATAATACAAATCAATGTGTAGTTTTAAAAGTGTTTAACTTTCTAAAAGGCAATCAAAATATCTCTGTCAACAACAAGATAAGTGACCATGACTTCTTGCTCAGTAAAAAGGGTTCAGGAGTACTGACAAGCTGGTGACCGCTATGTTTATCCCTCAGATCAACCACAGTTGCCCTACCTCAGATACACTTTGTTGTTACGCCCAGGGCCATTTTGGTACGGGGGTCTAAGAATACTCGCCAGCAGTGTTTCCTCACCCAAAGACTGTTGAAACAGGATGGCCTTTGCCTGACACCGGAAGGACAACAAAGAAAGTTCCCAGGTGAATTGCACTACAGAGAGAATACCACAGTTGGGCCGGAAAAGGCCCTCCCCTAATAGCTACCTGCCACATGGCTACTTGGGGAGGAGCTGCAGTTCAGTGACAGAATGCAGATCCAATTGCAGCATCTCTGTCCGAGAAAAAGCCTTGTCTGAATCCCTGGAGAGAGTATCTGCCAGTCAGTGTTAAACAATACTGAATGAGGTAGATGAATGGACTGACTCCACAGAAGACAGTTCCCTAAGTTCCATCCTGAGAAAGACCTCTATTGAAGATTTCAAATGCATGGGGTGGAGTACATGTTGAGGAGAGAGTGTGGTCCCACCATGTATGACTATTTCCCCCCTCTTGCCCACCCCTGAAAAATTGCTAAAAGGAGTAGGGCTCACTCAAAATGCCTCTTGGTTTTGCTGTCTTCATATTTTGTGTGTGAGTGTGTGTGGCCTTACCTGTTGTTTCACCAATGCCGCCTCTCCTGGCTACAACTATATTTTTCCCCCAATAGCTTTGGAGCAATGCTGCATCATACTCTTGTTCAGATGCTGTTTTGGAATAAAAATAGCAGCTCCAAACAGGCAAAGTTGGTGAAAACGTCATCCCCTCAAAGTTGAAACGAGTATGCCAGTTTCACCTTCCAAGCACTCACAAAGAAACTTTCAAATCAGGGCCCAATCTTAATGGACGACTGTGATGCCAGAACTCACATTCTAGTGGCGCAGCAGTGTGCTTTATGGCTATTGCAAAAGGTAACATGTCATACAGTGTGGCCTGGCCACTGTCACAAATGGCGAGTGACCAGATCTGTGCACCAGTGGCCCGCCAATGAGCCCCGACACCAGTAAGTCAGCATGGGGGCGAGTAGGAGGCGGGTGAAACAGGGCAGAGAGGAACGGGGAGGAGACTAGGGTAGGGAGGCGGTGGATCAAAGCCAGGAAGGAGGTATTGGCGACAGTGGTGCCACTGATATCCTACCCCCCTTCCCCACCTTGATCCACCAACCCGGGTCCACTTGGACTTGTGCCAGCAAAATAGCTGGCACAGTTTTGAGTAGACCCATTAGGGCAGTGAAGGTTTTCCCCAGGGCAAAGAAACAAATGTTCCCTTACCTCGAGGAGGCCTCCGGGACCTAAAACTCTCCCACGGGATGCAGTGCATGCCCTGTTGGCGCTGCTGTAAGCAAGGGGCAAGGGGAGTTAGGGAGGATTGGGCTGTCAGCATTTTAAAAAGGAGGACTTTTTTTTTCCCCTCAGGAGAGAAAATGTTCATGGAAATGTTTCAGCTCAGTACTACCTTAGCAATTGTACCATGAGCGACATGTGCCTACTTGGCACACCTGGTAGTAGATTGTAAACATCCACACCCTGAACACTTATGCTTGGTTTGCTGGCCAAACTCTTCCCCCTCCCCACTCTTTACTTCATGTTCAGGATTCAGCAAGAGGAAAACATCAACTGAACATGTTTCAAAAGGGAACAACAATGCACCCTGTGATTATCATTTTCCCCACCCATGTATTTACTTTTCTCGGTGGCTTAGTGGCAAATAGCTACTTTGGGGGCAAGTAGAAGCTTCAGGAGGGTGATTTTCAGTAGAACAACAACACGAGGAGAACAAGGTAGTAGCCCCCCCCCCCATCAACACAGCAACATACAGTATTTGTGTGAATGTGTGTGATACAGAAAGAAGCCATTATTACAACACATTTTTCTTTGAAATACACTGAATTGCATAAACCTTAGAAATGTTTACAGACAAAGCATAAAAAGCCAAATTGGTGACAAATAACCTCTACAGTTTGGGACAGTGGGTTGATCCTACACAGTCTCAAAACCCTTGCTGATTGGTTCGTCTGGAATAACTACAGCCCCTGGTTCTACAGTCATAATCCTTACCACTTTCCAAAATCCCCCACTTTACCTATAACTGATCACTGAACAGTTGGTGAAAAAGAAAATCCTTTTCATAATTCTTTTGCCACCTTGAGTGCATGACAGGAGGCTGTTTAATGGTTTTAAAAAGGTAACCATAATCCACATTAAGTAGTCTTGAATATACACCCTGAGAATATATGCTCCTTCATGTGCCCTTTGCATATGCTTAATGCAGCGAAGTTGTAATCAAGAGGTATTTTCTGCTGATCTCAGTGATCAGCCCGTGCAGTCCGTGATTACAGCATTGACGATGAGCAAGCCACCTGTAAGTAGACCGATCAAGTCAGTCTGTGTAAGACCCCCTTCTACATTTCCAGCTGCACTAAACAATGGCTTTTAAACTTTAATCCAGATTTGAATCTGTGCACTAGATGCAAAAGGTTCACGACAGCAATGCTGCTAGGCATCCCTCAAGCTGCAAACTACAATGCGCTCTCTGATCTCACAGAGATTCACTTCCTTTCCTGTTTTGGCTGCACACACTTCTTCCTTCCTGCTTGTTAAAAATCCTATTGCTCTGACAGATGCTGCAGCAGTATGAGGTGTCAACTTGGACAGGATGCCAAATCCTGTTAATATTTTTTTTTTAAAAAAAATATTTTTTTTAAAAAAATATATTCTGATCTTTTTTGGGGTCCCTGGTTAACTAACTTGGAATTGAAAGAACATTTCATTAAGGAAGCTATATTTATGAGTAAATCAGATAAAATTGTAAATTTCAACCAGTGGTCACCTTCTTTTCTCACCACCTAGTGGAATCTCTCCATTCAGCTGTTGGAGTTGAATGCAAAATGTCCAGCAAAGCAGCAGGAGAAGAAATGTGATCTATCTTCCTGAGAGAAAATCTTGCCACCTTTGAAGATGACAAGCACAGAGCATTGTTTGCATGGTTGAGGAGGCTGAAATTATAGCTTGTGAATACAAAATCACCTCCAAAAGTCTATTTACTTTACCCCACTGCCCACACAATAATATATACAGAGATGCAATGCGTGTGTGTGGGGGGGGGGGGGGGGAGGACGACATTACAGCCATTTAATTATTCAAACATTCTGATGGCCTCAGCTAGATTTATATTGATTGGTTAGAGAAAATCAAAATCTCCATTTCCATTGGTTGAAAGAATCTGTGTATGCTCTCTACAGAAGTACTGTTTACAGAACTTCAACTGCCTACCCATGGGCTTACTCAGACATGTAAATGCATACTGTCAGCAAAAAGCTGAGTTAATGTTCCATTTCAATAAAAATAATATTTACTTTAGGAGATCAGCAAAAAGAGACCTAAAGTAATAGCTGATTAATAATTTAGATTTTATGATGCTCTCTAAAATGTTGAGTTCTATGGCAGCAGGCCATATGCCCTCTCTCTTTATATCTGCAAGAGCTACTTCCAGTGTGCCTATTTTGCATGGTATCCAATGGAATTCAGGTGATCAGCTGTGTGTAAAGCTGAGATATCTAATACGCTCCAAAGTCCACACTGCCTAATATTTAAGAAGGAAATAGCCTGGTTTATCACTGAATGTCATAGAATAGACAGGAGCTGGACCCATGGGATTTAATGTAGTGTAGCATCTAAGAGATGGAGCTGTGAATCAACACTTCCCTATACTGTGAATCAACACTTCCCTACTTTGGATCTTGCCGCCTCTGCCACACATTCACTGTGTGAGGCACTTACGCAAGCCACTCCCTCTCAGCCTCCCTCTCCAGCTACAAAATGGGGATACTTACCTTACAGGGTTGTCATAAGGATATTAAGATAATACAGGTCATGCTTAACATGGTCCGGTGGGTTCTTTGCTTTCTAAACAGCAGTCCAGGAGAGGACACAGAATGGTGACGGGGGGTGGGGGGGGTGAGGGACTGTAGGGCTTTCCCCCTGCCATGGTTTCACTCTCTAACCACCCAGCCACAGCAGAAGGCAAGCAACACAACACCTCATCCAGCATTTAACACCTTGCAGCACTTCAAACAGACTTATCGATATACCTGGCTGGCAGGGAGGCCGTAGCATGCAGACCTATCAGAAGAAGCACTGCATGGGCCAGTCATTGGGCTGGCATGTGATATAGGATGCCTACTGCAGTGCTATCCTCACCCTACAGTGCTATCCTGTAAGATATGGTATACACGGACTCCTCCTCGTCCCTCCCACACCACTCTCCATTCTCCTCCCTACTTTGGCCTCTCTGTCAGCAGAGTTGCACTGGTGTCCAAGACTCCAAGTGGTGTCCAAGCAATGTTTTTTTCCCCCGATGTTGAACCGGCATCTGTGGTGCTTCCATCAGCAGGCGGACGTCTACACCAGTGGGGCTGTCGCTGCACCAGCGTATGGGGAGATACGCTGGCATATCTTGAGGATAGGATTGGGCCTTAAATCACCTCCAAATGAATACCAATTAGGAATGTAATAAACGGTTTGAGAGATGGATGTCCCGATTGCTATAGCAGAGGTCTACATCTTGTCCCCGAAGAACCTGAATGACCTGCTATGACACAGTCATTCCTGTAATTTCACATTAGTGAAAGAAAGGGCGTTTATGTTTCACTGTTACCCAAGTGGCTACAGAAGGGTGAAAAAAAGAAAGGTAAATAATGGATGACACACTCAGTCCAACAAAACCAGCATAGCTCATTTCATTGACAGCAGTGGTGATGATCAGTGAGACACAAGAATCCATAACCCTTTCTGCTGCATGCAAATACAAGTGGCTGGCTGGATTCTTTAATGCTTCAAGTTTGTATACTGGTGACATTTTATAAGGTTAACTGTGAAGCTGTAAAATATAGAGATTGCAACAGTTAATTGCAACAAATGTACAGCTTGCATAAAAACATTATAAGTTGCGCAATTATAAAGTACAGAACACACAGGTAACATGACGAGCTGGGCTGAACTTAACCAAATACAGTAGTTCCTTGTTATACGAGCTTAACCCATTCCATGAGAACTGCTCTGTCGCATCTCCCCCCCAGGGGGACCGGTTCCCACGGGGGTAGCAGCGCGTCAAAAGGGTTGGTGTTTGACACAATGCAGTTAGAAAGCAGGAGCAGAAGCGAGGAAGTTGTTTGCCGAGGGACTGGGAGTTTATTGGGGTTTATATACAAAAGATAATTCTCGCCTCCTATGGCTGGAACCGTCTCTGGGCCCGAAGTTGTCTGCACTCCGGTACAGGTGGAGAAGGGGGATGTAGCCGGTCAGGCTGGCCTTGGTCCTCTTGGGGTGGGACAGCCAGGGTAGCCCAGTACTGGCTGCCTCTTCCTCCGATCCAGCAAGGACAGTTGCCAGGTCTCCTGAGCACCCTGTCTATCCCCGGGGCAGCGACAGGTGCCCAACACGGGCAGCTGGGCTGCCTGCAAAGGGATCCTGCCACCTACTTTATGCACAGAAGTGGAAGTGCTCCAGTATACCATCAATAGAAGACTGGATAATGAAGATGTTGGAGTTAGCAGAGATGGCAAAGTTGACATCCTTCATAAGAGAAAAAACAACAGACCGATTTTTGACCGAGTGGAAGCCCTTTATGGATTTTTTGCAGAGCCTAGAAAATAATGACTTGTATATTTGTGGATTTGGAGAATGAGAAAAGTTGGACTTAATAGAAAAGTATAATATTGTTAGTTACGTCTGGGGTGGAGATAAGTGGAAGTCATTTTAAATTTTGTTTTGTGTTGTAGTTGTGTCTTTGTTGTTGATGTATTTGTGCCTGTTATAAACAATAAAACTTACATGATCGTGAAATTCAAAGGGATCCTGCCACCAGCACAGGACTGGGCTGTAGACCCCAACCAATGGGAGAAACCCAAATGGGCCACGAGAAAGGCTCCCAGCATGTGCCGCCGGGGAGTGTGGGCAGGGAGAGGGATCTCCTGCCGACTAGCTTGCTTGGGAGTTGGCCGCCGTCTCTCCCTTGTGGCTGGGCTATATAAGCCCACCCCAGTCTTTCAGCCGGCTGGGGAAGCTCTTGTTAGGACTTTCCCCTCACCTTGGTGAGCTCCTGGTAACACTTAGGAACCTCTGGGGTTGTTCCCTTGGCCCACTTACTCTCCGGGTGGTTGAGCTCCTGCCTGTACTTGTGGGCTGGGCGCATGAGACCGAGGCGGGTCTCACATGCTCACAAGGCAAAAATTCCTACAGGGAAAACATATGTATATGCTGTCATACAAGATGATGCTGATGCAGCAAAAACTGTTTCATGTACAGAAGTAAAAGTTTTTGCGGCATCGGCATCGCCTTGTATGACAGCTTTTGCAAGAAAAAAAACTAAATGGCGTCCTATAAAACTTGGGCCTGGGTTGCCAGATGTCTACCCAAGATCTTAGCCTTCCTTTAGGCATGCCCTACTGGCGGGATATGGTTCATGGGATCACGAAGGGTCGGACACGACTTAACGACTGAACAACAACAACAGGAACTGAAGAGAAAACTTGTCCACCTCAAAATCTCTATGGGACTTATGGTCAGGAGCTGTATCAAAGGGCCTTTCCAGAAGCTCACCTTCTTCCAGGTGGACTGTGGACATCATGAAAGTGCAGAAGTGGCATAAATCCAGCAACCTGATTCTATGTGCATCTCCATTTCCCATCCTCAACACTGCCAACTAAAGTGGCTGAAAAAGTGCAGTTACCACCCTGTCAAGCATGTGTAGCACAAGGTTTTCTGCTGGGGCAGCACTAGTGCTAAGGTCATCAGCACTGATGGATGGTGCCATGACATTACTGTCTCATCCAGGCAGTAATGTAGCTAGAGGGGGGGCAACGCTAGATGGGGGCAGTGCAAAGGGCAGTGCAAGGGGCAGTAGGTCTGGTTTAGTTGGTAGAGGGACCGTCTCATATGCCTAAATATCTGAAGGACGGCAGTTCAAGACGGCCAGAAGTGTCTGTGTCTATCGGAGAGCTGCTGGCACGCCGAGCTGATAAGTTGCAGAGCCTCTGTGGGGGAGTGGAACTGCAGCTGCACTTGAGTGAGAGTCAATGTTGCCTGTCTGCTGAAGCGTGGTGAGATGAACGCCAGAGAGAGAGAGCTGGACTGTGAAATAAACCATCTAGAATGAAGGCTTCTATGTTATTGTATTGTAAAAAAAACCCTCAGGGTTTAGAAAGCCGCCCATGTAAACCGCCTTTGAATTAGTCAGAGGAGAAATCCGATGGCCAAAGAAATGGTGGTATATAAATACTGGTTTATTTTTAAAGTGGCCCCTCCCACTTGCCGTTGAAGCCATTCCGGCAGCGAAGGCAGTGTTGCTTTCGCTGACCGGAATAGCTCCACCAGCAAGTGTGTGTGGGGGGGCAATCTGCACCACTGTCTAGCACCGTGCAGCACTTACCACGCCGCCCCTCTAGATATGCTACTGCATCCAGGTTACTCCATGCCATTTTGAAATGCTTGCAAATTTGAACATATATAGTGTCTCTTTTCCTCCTGCCAATGCTAAGTGATTGGATTCTCCAGTATAGCTACTCCATTAAAAAAAAAACTCTTCCCATGCAGCAAGGCTAGCTCCCCATCTTCTTCAAGGACATGGAATGGGGAAAAATACTGATGTAATGGCTGCAGGTCAGTCAACTCTTTTGTTAAGTAAGATGCCTCTACTAATGTTTCAATGGTTGGGAGATATACAGAAATGGCACTGGAGTGTTCTCAGGGCCGGTGCCAGGCTATTTTGCTCCCTAGGCAAGGCTAACTGAAATAGACATTTTTTTTCATAAGCTTTTATAATAATTATATTTCATAGCACTGTTGTGGTATTTATCTTAAAATAAAAAAACATATAGTTGTCAGTTATATTTTTTACATGGGTTAAAAAACCTAATCTATATAAACCTGTGCCCTCAAAGGCAGGTACCGCGTTTCTGAGGTCTGCGCCCTAGGCGGCTGCCTAGTTGGCCTAATGATAGCACCGGCCCTGAGTGTTCTGAATGGGGGGAAGCCATGACAGGCGAGCTTGGAAGGGGACACATCCTGCCAATAGTGAGTTGCTGCTCATGGTTAAACAGCTCCTGCAACCCTCCTGTCTGCCACCAAGAAAGCTCTGTTTGAAGGAGAGGACACACAAGTCCCTTTAGGACTAATACAGAGTGTCCAATTTTTCATTCTGGCACTCAGAATTCTGCAATGTCCAGCTACTAAGGCGGCTGCAATCCTAAACACACGTACTACAGAGTAAGTACCATTACACCCAGAAGGACTTAGTTCTCTGGGAATGTAGAATTTTGCTACAAGGCTGCGATCCTAAGCTAAGCACACAGAGCAATCTTTTACGTTTACTCGGAACGAAATGCCACCGTGTTCAACGGAAGTTACTCAGAAATAAGTGTGTAAAGGACTGCAGCCTTGTTAGGGCAGAAGTCCCATTTAAATAAGCAGGACTTAATTCTGAGCAAGGCTGAATAATAAGCTTCTGCTGCACTTCTGAAGAAGTAAAGTTGAAGAAGTCACTGGAGGCGATCGGAGCGATTCGTTGAATTCATTCACCCCTTTTTGCCCACAAAAAAGCGCCGCCGATTATGTGATGAAACGTGACCCCTTCGACTCCCCAACTCACGCCAGGCGACCGTAAACAGGCTTCCCTTCTCTGAAGCCGACCGAGAAGGCAATTCCGGTGGCTCGGAAGCCGTTCGCGCACACAAAGTGTTAACGAGTTATTGGCGGGAGCTGGCCAAAACATGACGATTTTTGAATTTAGGAGGAAAAAAACAAGCGAGAGATTCCTAAGCTCTCTGGGAAAGGTGCGTTTCGTGGTTAGAGACGGGACAGTTTCTTGACAGCCCCGCTTCCCGCCCCGTCTCCAAACGGGTCAGAAATTAGCAAGGGAAGAGCCGCAAGCGCGGCCAAGTCCATGTGTCAGCGGAGGCTGCTCCTTAGTCCTACTACAGTACAAGCCTATGCATGCCTACTCAGAAGTAAGCTCCATTGTGTTCAGTGGGAGTCAAAGGAAAGTGCGCATAGGGCTGCAGCCTTGCTAGTCTTTGGTCGTTCAACACCCATCGTCGCAAGTACTAAAGCAGGTTGCTAAAGAAAGCAGAGGAGTGAGAACCGGGGCTCGCAGCCCAGCCCTGGTGAGAGCTCCGAGATTTCACACAGCTCACATGCCTATTCATGTTGACACAGGACTCCTGTGACAGGAGGAGGACCGAATGGGTTCAGTGGGAGCTAGTCCCTAGTGACTGTACAGAAGGCGACAGCTGCGCAGCCCATTTATATAAATCTGTTACTGAAAAGGAAGTCTTCGTCCTGATTTCAACGGGGCTTACTTCTAAGTAAATACCCACAGGATCGGGCTGCCTCCTCCCCATTGCTGCTGCTGCTGCCGCCACCCCACCATGTCTCGTGTCCGCCCCCGGACACCAACTTCATCCTTTTCCTGCCTGGAAGCTCTTAGCTGAGCAACAAAACTGACTGGCGGAGGCGGAGAAGGAAGGAAAATCACGTGAGAGTCAGCCCATCAACCCCTCCTCTAGATCCATGTGCAATGATACAGCAGCAAACCAGGATTCCACCTTAAGGACTCTATTACAGGACAAGGGAGAGGTGGGAAGGGGAGGGGATTGATCAGAAAGCCGCTTAAAGAACTGAAGCCCGGAGTAGCCAAATCTTCTGAGATCGGATCATACAGGGTTAGACAGCCACGTCTCTCACTTAAAGATCCTTTCCCCCTATCACGCCTTGCAAAAAGGCGCCCCTTTGGACCTGCGAGCAGCTCCCCCCATTCATTCATCACTTGGTATCGCCCCATGCAGGACGCCTCCCCCTCCTCCCAGCCCGGTTCCTCCAACCCCACCATCCCTCTTAAGCGGGTAACCCGATATTCAAAAACAATACGTCAGCCCACAATGCCCCGCACTGAGCCCAGGCATTACCTCATCCCACAGTGCCTCGCGAAAAGGGGCTGAGAAGCTTCTAGGGGTGGGGTGGCCATGGAGATGGACTGCTTTGCAACAGGCTGGGCCAGTAACCCTCCTCCCCCTGAGATGCGGCCGTAGCCAATGGGAAGGCCTCGGGGTGACATCATGGGCTATTTTTAGTGGGTTACTGTTCGCTGATAAGTGTTGGGCTCCACGCTGGGAAAGAGCTCAGAGTGAGATTGAGTGTGCGGTAGAGGTTTAAAGCGACAGCGCTCCGAGGAAACCAGGCACCAGAACGCACAAGCCGGGCCAGTTATTTCTGTGGCAAGCCGGGCGCAGAGTCAGCCGAGCTGCTGAGAACGTTGTTGCTGAACGCAAGAAGAAGCGGCTACTTCTCATTCCAAAGTGACTTTGCGCTTGGCTCCTTCTGTTAGAGCAGAGGCTGAGTTCCGCTGGAGCGACAAGTGCCTGGATCATTTGCTTTTCCTCTCTGCTGAAGTTGCCGTGCTCTGGAACCCGTCGGCAGAAAGCGGGGGGAAAGGAGTTTGGGCAACTTTTCTGAGCCAACCCGTGGTTGACTTCGGCACTCTTGACAGCAGCCCCTCCAGTGGGAAGGAGGGCAGGACTCAAACAAGTGGGCTCGAAACTCGCCGAGCGCTCCGGTAACGCAGGACACTCCCACGAGGAGGGACAAAAAGGAGGACTTCCAAAAGTTGCTGGACTTTCGAGCCGGACATCGCGCTGCCTGAAGTGAAATGGGGCAGCAATAACGTGTATGCGACACTAGCTGGCCTGCCAAGTTCTGCTTCCCTTCCCTGAGGGAGAACTTCAGCGCTTCAAAAAGGACAACTTTCCTTTTTTGAGCCCAAGTCTTTTGGAACTGATGCTCACGCTCAGCCTTCGTAATTGAAGAAGTCCCCGCCTGGTAAATCGAGCCCTCCTTATCTACTGAAGGAGGGCGGGGGAAACCAAGGGAGAGACAAACCAATGCCTTGTGGCAAAAAAGTAAGACTTTGATTGATCACGCTTCTGTTTTCGGAAGGGCTTTTTCATGGTTGAAAAAGAGTTGTGTGTGTTTTTTTAAATACACCGTATAGAAGGTGAACCTTTTTGAGACCATATACTCTTTAAGTTGTGACGAATAGCTTCCTTGGTTTTGGTGGGGTGTTTTTTTTTCTTAATTTTTTTTGGGGTGTAGAAGAACAAACTTGTGGACTGTGTTCTATGACTGCAAAGATGGAACCTACATTCTATGATGATGCCATAAACGCTACCTTTGTGCAGCCAGAAAGTGGTACTTATGGATATAATAATCCCAAAGTTCTGAAGCAGAACATGACTCTCAATCTGGCTGACCCTTCCAGTAACCTCAAGCCTCATTTGAGGAACAAGAATGCTGATATCTTGACCTCTCCAGATGTAGGCCTCCTCAAGCTGGCATCTCCTGAACTAGAAAGGCTGATTATCCAATCTGGCAATGGACTGATTACCACCACTCCAACTCCAACCCAATTCCTCTGCCCCAAAAATGTCACTGATGAGCAAGAAGGGTTTGCTGAAGGCTTTGTCCGGGCACTTGCAGAGCTTCACAACCAAAACACCATGCCCAATGTTACCTCTGCTGCTCAACCTGTGAACACTGGCATGGCCCCTGTCTCCTCTATGGCTGGAAACAATGGCTTCAGTGCCAACTTGCACAGCGAGCCTCCGGTCTATGCCAACCTCAGCAATTTCAACCCCAGCGCACTCAGTGCTGCCCCAAACTACAATGCAAACAACCTTGGCTATCCTCCACAGCATCACCTGAACCCCCAGATGCCAGTTCAGCATCCACGCCTTCAAGCTCTGAAAGAAGAGCCTCAGACTGTCCCAGAAATGCCAGGGGAGACTCCGCCCCTCTCCCCTATTGATATGGAATCCCAGGAGAGGATCAAGGCAGAGAGGAAGCGCATGAGAAACCGAATCGCGGCCTCCAAATGCCGGAAAAGGAAGCTGGAGCGGATTGCCAGGTTGGAAGAAAAAGTGAAAACTTTGAAAGCCCAGAACTCGGAACTGGCATCCACCGCCAACATGCTGCGAGAGCAGGTCGCACAGCTGAAGCAGAAGGTCATGAATCACGTCAACAGTGGCTGCCAGCTAATGCTCACACAGCAGTTGCAAACTTTTTGAAGAGACTGAAAGTAACTGTGGTAGAGAGAAATTTTGAGCAAAAGAGAGTGAGGTTGGGAGGTGGCATGCTCGCTTCAGGGGCGGGAAGAAAAGGCTAAAAAGCATTGATTCCAGAGAGTCCTCCCTCCCAAAAGCATGCACGGAGAGACTGGCGTGCCTTTTGGTTTGAGGTGGCGGCAGCGGCGGTGGCAGCAAGCCAGTCAACAGTACAGCTCTACAACGTGCTGTTCCTGCTGGGATGAGGCATGAGAGCTTATTTTTTTCTTCTTCTTTAACATTGACCAAGATCTGCATGGACCTAACATTCAGTATTAAAGGTTAAACTGCAGTAGACACTGTAGATTGCTTTCTCTAGTACTCCTTTAAAAAAAATGGGGAGGGAGTTTGTGGGAGGCTGACAGAAGCTGAACTATACTGCCTGCCTTCGAGTCAAGTTGTGTATGTACATATTTTTTTTTATGAAAGCTGATTAATGTCAATAAAACTACTTCATGACTTTGTAAGTTATTTTTATGTTCATTGGGTTCTGCCCGGTATTGTCTGTAAATAAGGTGTTTTTTTTTTCTTTAGGGCTCTTGAGTTTTACCATTTGTAATAAAGTAACTTTTTTCTAAATGTTTTTGTTCTGAACAAAAAAATGCAGAAAGGGTTGGTTTTTATTTAAGATAACATCAAAAGTGTGTCACCCACTTTCTCAGAGTAGTACCAAATCAGGCATATATAGAATTGGACTTGTGGTAAGATATTACAGTTTAACAAGTGCTGGGGGGGGGGGGCGCAGCTGAACAAAACTTCTCTATAACATCCAGAAGGGTAACTGTTACTGTTATAGGAAGCACACAAGAGTCTTGGGATATCGTCAAAGTCTTATGCCACAAGACTTTTCTGTGCCTGCTATTCCTGGAATACAAAAGGATCCATAAATGACCCCCTGTGGTAAAAAAAAAAAAGTAACAGCTTCTGCCTGTTCTGGTCGATCTAACTTGTAATAGTCCTCTAGGAATTAATGATATGGTTTGGACAGAAGTTAAAAAGGAGGCAGGAGAAGAAAGTTGAGGGGCGGTTATTTTTGCATACTTCCAGTCCCACTCCCTATAATTGACCATTTCCTATTCAGATACTTCATATTTAAGCAAATAATCTTGATAATATGTATGAAGAGTTTTCAAAAGGGAATCCACAAAGGGGACTCTGTCACCTTAATGTTTAACTCTTAGATAAAAGATGGTCTCTGTTCATGAGTATTTAACTATGCCTGTTGTCCAATAAAATAATTCTATTACTCTTTCAACAGATCTGAATTGTTTCCCCCTCTTTTGATCTTTGTTTTGCTGTAAACCTGTTCCACAACAAAGCGGGAAAATGGATCATAACTGAGGCTGTGTGTTTTGAAACTTGGCATGTAAAATACAGGCATTTAGGAAAGACATGATAGTTGCTGTTAGAATACCAGTTTTTGCTAATCAGTTGGAAGATCTTACTGTTCTCAATAGTAGAAAAAAAGATCTACACTCTCACCCTAAGCCACTTGTAAGTTCTACTGAAATGAATGGAACTTGCTTCCAAGTGAGGGGCTAGGATGGTAATTCAAGGCTGCAATCCTATCCACATTTACCTGGGAGTAAGCCCCATTGACTAATGGGACTTGCTTCTGAGTAGATGAGCATAGGATTGGGCTCACTGTTAACTTGAGAGTAGTGGAACTTCTCTGTAAACATGCATAGGATTATACTGCACATCTACAGTAATTCATTTTACTGTACAAATATTCTCTATCCTGATATTTTATATGAAAGTCCACTAGACATATACACACTTGCTAGGGTGTATGTCCTGCTGAATTCAATGACATTTATTTGCATGTACTGTAAACTTCCTTGGGACCATACAGCATGGTTCATGCAACATACCCAAATAACCATCACCATTTTTGTTTTCAGGGGTAACTTTATTCCAGGAGCACTACTGCTACTTCTTGTTGGGTTTTGTTTTTTGCAAAAACTACCTGCCTGGTGCATGATATCCCTAAAGAAAATTGAGTTAAACCATTAACTCCTTCCTTATGAGTAGGCTTACCAGATCTCCAACCGGGACAGAGTGCTAGACCTTTAGGAGAAGGAATGTGGGCAGGTGTAGCTTGTTAAACCTGAGAGCACAACCCTAGCCATGTCTACTCAGAAGCAAGCCCCATTGTTTGCTTCTGAGTAGACATGCCTAGGATTGTGCTCTCAGGTTCAACAAGCTACACCTGCCCACATTCCTTCTCCTAAAGGTCTAGCACTCTGTCCCGGTTGGAGATCTGGTAAGCCTACTTATGAGCAAAGACGTGTTGAGGAACAATATTACGGCAGAAATGACTTGGATTTTCCTTGGGGTAACTTTGTACCATGGCTAAGTTTCATTAGTTAACCCCTTGCTAACTTTCATTTCTCGACTGCAGCAACACCATTGCTTTGTGCTAGGAGAGTACTCTAAATGGACAAACTATCTGGGGTAACCAATTAATCCTCCAAACAACAAGTATGTTTTCTGCTTCCAAATTAGAGTTAAATACTCACAGGACCATGGTCTGATTCTAACCATGTTTACTTGAAAATCCTATTGATTATAGTAGGGTATACTCCCAAGTAAGTGCACATAGGATTTCAGTTTTAAGATTGTCACCTTGGGTGCAATGACGTACAATTACGTGGAGTACTAAGTCCTATTGAATCCAGTAGGGTTTAAACACACCCCAAAATTGGGCTGTAAGTATATTTACTTGAGTTCTGAACTCTATGTGAGTTACTGGTAAAGGGCTGCAATCCTATGCGCACTTTCTTGGGAGCAAGCCCCACTGAACACAGTGAAATTACTTCTGAGTAATAACAGGACTGTGCTGTAAAATGTTGCATTGACAAATTACTGTACTTACAGAGCAATCCTGCAAAGTTACAGACAGCAGATCTAGTGTTTCGCCACCTGGAGTAGTCGCAAATGTGCTGTAAAGCACGTTTGCGGACTACTTTAGAGCCGGGAAAGCCGGCCACCAGCCGAGGACTAGGCCCGACGCCGGACCCAGGTAGGTCTGGATCCAGCGGGCAGGAGGGGAAAGGATGGCGGAGGCGGGGGAGGGACGGCAGAGTCGGGAGGGTGGCCATAGGCAGAGTCGGGAGGGCAGCCATCATAGTCCGCCATATCCCGGTCCCTGCCGGGCGGCAGGGCCGTTACACGGCCTCATCCAACTTCTGCCAGCAAAATAGCTGGAGGAAATCCGAGGAGGCCTATCGGCCCCAACCGCATTTACACTCGGGGAAGGGGACGAGCGTCCCCTTCCCAGAGTAGACTTTCTGCCGCGGGCTGCCTGCTGCAGGCTGCCCGCAGCGGAGATCAGGATCTGGCGGGCGGCCTTGGCGGCCCGGCGGATCCTTAAGTAGGATTGGGCTATTAATCAGCATTTGTTGAACTATTCAACTCCTCTTCCTACATATAACTTGTCATTTAATATTCTAAAGTTATTTTTGAACCTTAGTAGCATTTTAGTCAAAAGTACAGTAGTTTAAAAGAGATCTAGGATATAACAGGACAAAGCGCTAGTCCATTAAAGTAGAATTATGGTAGTATAAATTATTGGAATCTGATAATACGTTATCCTAATCTTTTTGGCTCCCAAAGAAAGGAACTCAGCTGTCACATACACCATCTTATGGAAGTCATTGGGCTTCTACCAGTATATTACAGTGGCCATTGGCTTTTTTGTTTTGTTGTGCGTAGTAGGACTCCTGTGTCTTTTCTACATGACAAGCAGACGTTCAACTAGTGTCACTTTTCCTGGCAATGATTTCAATGCTTCTATTGTTGGATAGCACACACCCTCCCGCCTTCAGTTTTATGGCTGAACAGAAGTGGGTATTACCTCTTACTTGTTGTCAGCAAGTGAGAAGACGATTGGAGTGCAGCAGGGTGAAGTGGCTGGAAGGCAGGCAGGCATGGGGGGGGGGGGGAGATCACCCCCTGTCAGTTCATTGCCTCCTCCCAGCCCACTTGAAGCAACTGCCTCATGGCTGAGCAGGTCCTCCTGGGAATGGGGGGGGGGTTTCCAATCACCACAGAGCCTGGCCAGTTCACCTAATTGGGGGAAAGACATAGTCTGCTGGCCATGCACTGCAGTGGAGGTTTGAGCTGCAGATCCCCCACCCTAGATGAGGCCCAGGTGGAAGAAGGAGTAGTAGTAGTTGCTGTGTATGGTCGCACATCATAAGTGAAGGAAGTGTTGTGCTCCCCCCCCCCAAAAAAAAAATTCAAAACAGTTTCCTCAGTGAGCTACATCATAATCCACAAGGAAACACACAGTGAACCTAACAAATTACTTAGAAGGAAATTCTGCTGATCTCAAACTTACTTCCCTAATGGTTTTGGCATCAGGAATTATTGTTGGTGTGATTGCCAGTTTTTTTCTGGTAGGGCTTCTGTGCCTTTAACAAGTAAAAATTTAGCAGGAGAAACGTTTCTTCTAGTTTCATGTATGCTTTACCTGCTGAATTTCTGCCTTTTATTCAGTTGCCAGGAAATAAAAAAAAAACACCTGCCACTCTTATTTACTGATATTCAGAAACCTTTTCTCACAACTCCTTAGTCTGTTGTGGTGAGTGGCACTAAGAAACTATTTTAAGGAGGCTGGTTTAGTTTGTTCAGATTCTAGATACTGTACTAGCAGTCTGTATCTTCCTATAAAATTGGTGGATTAAAAATAGTTGAGGTTTTAAAAAAAAAATCTCCACTCTTCACACATGCTGGAAGCAGCTACCATTTTTTGATGTATTATTTATTTACTGCTGTCAGACGTATGCAGTTGTATCAATAGTTACCAAACAAAGTGTTACTAGGAAGATCATGCATTTTGCTGGGCGTACATAGTGCTGATACAAGCAAGCCGGAAGGTAAGTTGGTTTTGACCATATCTAAGAACAGCCAGCGGAGGAGGAGGAGCACACGCAGCACAGCTGGGTGTGGCTTTGCCATGCTAGTCAAACATGTGTCAACTAGCAACATAATCAGGGCAAGGAGCAAAATAAGCAGGGTTATCTGGAAAGGTAAAGCCAGAACCCTTAAGCATAGTTATGTTGTGAAATAGAGATTTTGAAGTTCTAAAATGTTTGGGTCATGATGGAACAGACGACTCTGACTTACCAGTAATCACAATGTATAGATGTTCATTTCACCTTGCCAGGAAAATGATGTATTTTCTCACATACCGTTCCTATCTTAAGGACTTTCAGCTTATCAACATTTTTGTAATCAGTTAAGTGCTGTTTTCAATACCATCATCTGCATGCAAGCAAAGTCCAAGAGGATTTCAGGACACATTTAGGGGAGGAATTCCTATACATTCCAGGAGGGAACGTCTCTGAGCCAAGAAAAATATTATTAGAATGTCCCAAAATGTAAGAAATAGCAACCACCTGTGGAGCCACTCCCTGATCATGGCGTGCAGGGATGAACAGACCAAACTGGTCTTGCCACCTTTGTTTCTGAGAAAGCTCCTGTGGCTTATGAGACAGCTGTATGAGAGGAATTCAACGGATAAAGCCTTTCCTGGAGTTGTAGTAATTGCAAAACATTGTGGGCTGAAGTTCTGGCTGTGTGGCAGCTGTTATTGCCAAAGGACTCTTGCCAGCAGTGGGCACTCTAGAACAAATGAGTAGTAGAACTGCCACTTCTTTTATGGACAGAGATTCTGTGGCTTTAATGGTTGCATATCAGATAGCTTCACCTGTTGAATCCTTTCTACATAACTACATTTCCTTACAGGGAAAAGGTTCACCTTTGTTGTTGCAGCTCTTAAATCCCTGCTCAGCCATGAAGCTTCCTGGGTGACCTTGGGCCAGTTACTATCGCTCAGCCTAACCTACCTCACAAGGTTGTTGTGAGTACAAAAGGTGGAAAAAACCCATGTTCACCACCCTGATCTCCTTGGAGGAAGGGTGGTATAAAAGTGTGTAAAACGAACAAACAAACATGCAGAGTTTCTGCCCATAAAAAGTGGCAACCCTAAGGAAAGGAGGGAGCGACTCTACATAACATAGGTTCATGGTTCGCAAAAGTATTATATGATATGAAAGACCAAAGGTAGCAAAAAGTTAAGTTTGGGGTGCCACAATCAGTGAGGTTAGAGGAGGCCTTATATACTACCCATATGTAGGCTTACCAGATCTCCAACTGGGACAGAGTGCTAGACCTTTAGGAGAAGGAATGTGGGCAGGTGTAGCTTGTTGAACCTGAGAGCACAATCCTAGGCATGTCTACTCAGAAGCAAACCCCACTGAACACAATGGGGCTTGCTTCTGAGTAGACATGCCTAGGATTGTGCTCTAAGGTTTAACAAGCTACACCTGCCCACATTCCTTCTCCTAAAGGTCTAGCACTCTGTCCCGGTTGGAGATCTGGTAAGCCTACCCATATGGAATATACAAACGTCCAACAGGTATATACAGAATACAGCTCAATTATCTGTAGCGCAAACTGAAAATATGAACCGTGTGTGAGCGTAGGGGTGTGAGTTTCATTTGCTGAGACCGGGGCCTCAATCTCTGAGAACTGTTTCCTGAAGGGAGCTTCTTTGGTCATCTCCCACACCAAGGAAACCTTCTAGAACATGGGTGGTCAACCTTTCAACCTGAATGCTCCTGGGCCTTTAATGGTTGTCTAGGTGAGGGCATTTCAGCAGGTACACCTGCTTTAGCAGCACCATCAGCACTTGCAGCTGCCAAGATTCTGTCTTCTACACAACTCTTAAGAACGCAGAGGCCCTAATGCTGGAAGGTTGGCCACCCCTGCTCTAGAAAGACTCTTCATCCTCTCATTAACGCTGCATTCCAGGAAATTGACTTCTCCCTGACCCACTAAGCTGTGTGTTCCTGAAAGTGAACAGGTAGGAATTTACTCTGCAGTCTGCACTGTTGCCTCCTCACATGTGAATAAAGTTGTGTTCTGCAGGAGGGAAAACACACCTACTCCTCTCTAGGACACTTCCTACGCTTTCAGAATAGGCAGAGACCATAATTTAGGAGTGAGAAGCATGCTTGTCATGTAAAAGTTCCTAATGTTCCTTCAGGCCTTGGCAGCTCAGCTGTAATTCATTTCAGGTAGGAGGACCAGAAAAGAGTACAGTATTTGTCAGATTTGTATGCAGTTCTTCCTTCAAAGTGCTCAGGCAGCCTAAATCAAATTATCCTGTTTTATTCTCACAACCACCATTGAGGCAGGTTCGGTGAATGGACATACATAATGGCCATCCATTGAGGTTTATGGCTGAACAGAAATTTGAACCCAGGACTCCCAAGTCCGGGTTCAATAACACTACCCCGCACTGCTTATCTGCCCGAGACAGTTGCTGCCAGCTCGAGTGAGTAGAAACGGGCTAGAAAGAGCCATGGGTTTGGTTCAATATATATGACAACTCCTCGTTTTGTTTTTAATTTTTATTTTAACTAGGAACGTAGGCAGCTTCCATCTGGACATGCTATGAAAGCCAACGCTGAGGCACATGGGCTGTTTTTGGGTGTTATGTTTACACTCCTAGTGTATCAGTGGAAATTTCCCCTGGTGGCCCAGTTCCATTAGCCACAGAGACCTAATTAATTTTATCAGAGTTCGTGATATTCTGGTGGTGGTTCTGGGAGGATGTACCACCCAAAACTGGGGTGAACTAGTATAATGCAATCGATAAGAGGCTGAGTTGCAAAGCAGGATTTCCTCAGTTCAAATCTTACTGCTGCCACGTTGATCTTAGGCAAGCCATTCCCTCTCAGCTGCAGTGACAATATGGGGATAACACCTTACAGAGTTGTGGGGTAAGGTAGGACAACATCAAGCTAATTACACTCCTTACAGTTCATTACATTCATTCATTACAGTTTTGGCTTTTTTTAAAATTCGACACCACCTTTCTTCTGCAATTCAGGACAGCTTACAAAGTAAAATCACAATTTGGAAAACGGAAAACAAAAACTAATAGTAGCAACCTGTCCTCCCAAAAAACACCCCAAAATCAAATCACGCACACACACACACACACACACACACACACACAGAGGTGCACAACTGTCAAGAAAAGGTTGACAGTCCAACTCTGCCCCAGCAGCCGACCTCCTCACCAGGATAGTCTCTGTCTTGTCTTCATAAATTCTAGACACCAATTCAGAACTGCACAGCTTCCCTAGCTAGCTAGTGATGGATAAATATGGGTAGGCTTACCAGATCTCCAACCGGGACAGAGTGCTAGACCTTTAGGAGAAGGAATGGGGGCAGGTGTAGCTTGTTAAGTCCTAGGGCACAATCCTAGGCATGTCTACTCAGAAGCAAGCCCCATTGTGTTCAGTGGGACTTGCTTCTGAGTAGACATGCCTAGGATTGTGCTCTAAGGTAACACCTGCCCCCATTCCTTCTCCTAAAGGTGTCTCTGTCCCAGTTGGAGATCTGGTAAGCCTAAATATGGGTGCCTTCTGCATATTGATGACACCCCACTCCAACCTTGTTTTGATCTTTCTCAGCAGTTTCATAAAGATGCTGAATAGCATGGGGGCAAATAGAACCCTATAGGACCCCATAACCATAGCCTAAGGTCAGGTTGTCAAGCAGGGGTCTTCAAGAACCACATTCTGAGTCCAGCCATCCAGGAACGATCAGAGCACAGCAGTGCCCCATCCTGGTCAGGTGGCCAAAAAGGATACCATGGTCAATGGTATTAAAAGCCACAGTGAGGTCCAGCAGAACCAACAAAGGTGCCCACCCCTTTCCAGTGCCCAGCTCCTGCTTTAGGGTGCTTCTGTCCCCAAACTGGGTCAGAAACCAGACTGAAAAGAGTCCAGACAATCAGTTTCATCCAGGAACCCCTCCAGCTGGGACACTACTAGATGCTAGACAGAGCATCATGTGAAATGCTTTGCACACTCCGGCAGGGCTGTAAAGATGCAAAGTACTATTATTATATCTGAACTGAAACCAAAAGCACGAAACTGGTTTGAAAATAACAACAAAGGTGTGTACCTGGACAGATGGTGAAGCTCTTGGACATACTATGCTTAGCCACTGCCAGGGTGTTGTAGCAGGAATGACTGACCTATCCTTAGAAGTCTGCTTGTTGCCGTACGTCTAATGCGACTCTGAAAATCTCTGAAATGAGGTCATGGCTGTCTAGGCAAGGTGGTTGTTGTGCCTCTTCCCATCATCTGCTTGTTTGCATTCTTCCTCACATCCTTTCTGTTTATTGATTCACTCACTCACATAATTAGATTAAACAACCAGACATCTGCAGAGGCAGTCAACAATCAATAGGTGGAAGCAGAATGAATAGAAGTCTTGCATTTATTCAGTAAAATGTATGAATTTTATACCTGCCTGGTGCACTTAGCAATATTACTCGGTGCATCTCTGCCTTTTTCTGAATGTTTTGGAAAGGAACTTCTTTGTTGTTGTTGTTGTTGTTGTTTTAAGTAGTTGTTGCTCCAGCTGACGGCAAGGGAATGTTTTGCAAATAAGCACATTGTGTATATGCATTTTGTTTGGCTACAAGTGTTGTCAGCAGTTTCAGGAAGTGAAATGGGAAGAAAACAGGAGTTTGAACAGGTGACATAGAATCATCTGGGGGGGGGGGGAGGTGAGCATTACAGACAGCTCCATTACTGCTTAGAGTCCTGGATCCAGGACCATGTTTAAGCAGGAGCAGTACAGCTACTCCAGCCCCTGTGCTACCAGATGCCTGATGTGGGCAGGTGTAGCTTGTTAAACCTTAGAGCACAATCCTAGGCATGTCTACTCAGAAGCAAGCCCCATTGAACACAATGGGGCTTGCTTCTGAGTAGACATGCCTAGGATTGTGCCCTAGGACTTAACAAGCTACACCTGCCCACATTCCTTCTCCTAAAGGTCTAGCACTCTGTCCCGGTTGGAGATCTGGTAAGCCTACCTGCTTGTGGTCTCTGAATGAACTAACATTGGTTCAGCTTGAGGTCTGACCTCTCCTTCACAGCATGTGAGGTTGCCTAAGGAATGAATGGCACTGCTGCCGATCAGCTGTTTGGCTGATAGAGTGATTTGCTGTAAAACAGCTGCTTACTGCCAGACAACTGTGGCAAAGGCAGCCATGTTCTCCCATCTCACCCACCCACCCACGCACACAACATGCACACTCCCATGAGGTTATAAGTACATCAGGCACACAAGGTTGGCATGACATTGCACTTGGTTAGGGTGCAAAGCCCCCCCCCCCATGCAAAGCTCACATGTCCATACACACAGCCTGGTTTCCTCATTCCTACTTGCATATTTTTTCCCATCCACTAGATCACTGTTCCAGATGGGTGGGTAGATGAGAATATCCCAGTAGGCCAGTGGGGAAAAGAGGAAGGAGGAAGTGCCGGTGTGAATTTTTCATGCTTGCTTCCTCCTCCCTCTTTTCTCTGCCAGTGAACCGAGTGAGGATATTTTTCCTAAGCAGCAGCAGGGCTACCACATAGGAGAAATGTCCCCACTCCACTGGCCAGCAGGAAAAGAGGAAGTGATTCTTTCCTCCTCCCTCTTTTCCCTGCCAGCCAATGGGGTGATGAGATATTTTTCCCAGTCAGCAGCCCTGCTGTTGGCTGGGAAACATGTCTCCATTGACTGACAGGGAGAAGGGGAAGGAGGAGCCCTTCTTTTCCGTATCAGCCAATGGGGTGGGACTGTCTAGCAGTAGGCCCTTTCTAGACTTCTTCAGGGGCAGCCCCCAAAAGAAGGCATTACAGTAGTCTAGTCTGGGTGTCAACAATGCAGGCCAGGTCTGCCAAATAAGGCCACAGTTGTCATACCAATTGAAACTGGGAAAACACACTCCTGGCACAGCAGTCACATGGACATCCAAGCATCCTCAAACTGGACCCTCAAACTTGTTTTCTCAAAGGGAGTGAAAACCCATCAAAAACAGGCAAGAGACTGGGAGGCAATATTAACTGAGCTATCCTATAGTTGCAAGGAGGGTGACTGCCCGTTGTTCTGAGAACTGACATGGAAAACGTTAATGAGTACCTTCTGCATATAAAAGTCAAGTGTGTCTCCACCCCAGGTATCAAACATTATTTGGGAAACAATAAGAATGCAGTCATACCTCCATTCGCACAGGGCACACAGTCCCAAAGGTTGAGTACTGTGCAAAACGGCGCTATAGGAAATACGGTATTGTTTCCTATAAGGGAGGAAACTGGAGCTGACTGACCCCACCCTGTGCTACCCAGAATACACTATTCCCACTGGCCACAATGGCTGTCAATCAAAGACAGGATGACGAGCAGTGTATTACTGTAGAGAGGCCAAATTTCAGTGATGCAGGTTTTGGTGATAATCCTCTGGTATAGTGGTACCATCCTGTTACTCTGACTCCTCCCTCCTCCACATTCCAGCCATATCCTAGAGCTGTACTTCCAGTCTATTCTGAAGTTGGATTTCATTGCTGCAGCTCCCTCTGTTGGCAGAGGGCTACCTAGCGAGGGGTCAAAGCACAAAGTGCATATTGCTTTGCACGTGTAGACAGTCTCAGGTTTAATTCTAGGCATCTCTCCAGTTAAAGAATTGTAGGTACCTGGGCTGGGAGAACCCTCTGCTTGAAACTCTGCAGGGCCACTGCCAGGCTGACTAGACAATATTGGGTAGACAGACCAATTGTCAGACAGCATAAGGCACTTTTCATATGTTGGGAAGCCCAAATGAAGTTCTGGACGAATACACTCTTGCATCTAGGCTGAAGGATATCTTTCATAGTTGTTTCTGGTATTCCTCAGGCCCTTGCTGGCTCCTAGCCTAGTCTCCTTATTGGCTGGAAGCTGTATATAAACTTTCCTCCCTTGCAGAAACACTCGGTGTTCTCTCTCTCCACTCCAAGTTCAGCACCTTAAAAGGTGGTATTGTTTTGAAGGTAGCTCAGCCACTATAATGAGGGTACATTTATGTTGCGGTTGACTTGAGGCACACCTTCATTTCAAAGCTACCTGTAAAAAAAATGGCTGCTACCTATAAAAATAGCCCTGCTGTTTGGCATGAATGCCTGTTAAATATGTTTTCAAAGTCTGCAAGCACACCCTTAATTGCTTTCCAGAGCTCTGGTTGGCACCTTTTGTTTTGTCTAGGGCCTTTTCATTCCTCCCGGTAGCAAGGCAGAGCTCTTAAGTTCAGACCACTCCCTTGACTCTTTGTGCTGTCTTCAATCTGATAAAAGGTGTAAAAGAATCGTTGCTCGACCCTAGATGACACTCTGATGTACGTGCAATAGGAAGAACAGGATTTTTTTTCAATCGAGGGTGCATTGGTCCTAAGGTAAAGGTATCCCTTGACAATTAAGTCCAGTCGTGTCCGACTCTAGGGAGCGGTGCTCATCTCTGTTTCAAAGCCGAAGAGCCAGCGCTGTCCGAAGACGTTTCCATGGTCATGTGGCCGGCGTGACTCAACACCGAGGCGCATGGAACGCTGTTACCGTCCCGCTGATGCGGTACCTATTCATCTACTTGCAATTTCTTGCTTTCGAACTGCTAGGTTGGCAGGAGCCGTCGCACGGATTCGAACTGCCGACCTTTTGATCGACAGCTCATGGTTCAGTGGTTTAACCCACTGCGCCACCCGCTGGCTCAGCATTGGCCCTACTGTACTTTAAAAATGGAAATATGATGAAAACCACATAGGGACCTTAAAAAAAAAGTTAAGTGAGCTCTACTCTCCCTTTAACTGACTTCACTGTAAAGACATACAGCCAGTGGACCGAATCCGAATTATACTCCTGTTTGCCATTCTCTAATCTTGCAGGTGGGCTGTCCGTTTGGTTTTAAGGCAGTTTTTCTTTTTCCTCTTCTATGTTTCTGTGACCAGTCAATTGGATGGCATTTTTAATAATGTGGAGCCCAAGCCTATGGATGTCCTACTCAGAAGTAAGTCCCATTGTGTTCAGTGGGGCTTACTACTCACAGTGAAGTGTGTGTAGGATTACAGCCTTGGTCTTGATTTTTATGTTTAAAAACACAGTTTTATATACTTTAAGAATTGTTGGGAGGGTGGAAGAAGTTGACTTTGTGGCTGACACAAGGATCAGCCAATCCTTCCAAACGTCATAGCTTTGTAACACGAACTAATCATCTTCACGGGATTAAAGGTCATAAGTACCGGTAATTCATTGGTTCTGAATCATAAGCAAGAGCTGTCAATGATCCACAAAACTTGGACTCTGTCTTTAAGCAGAGTGGCAGTGAACTTGAGTAACCAATAGAGGCTGGAAACGTCAGGGTGGCTGTGACAAGTTACTAGCGGTTGATTGCCACTGTTTTGCATTTCCGGGGGTGAATTGCTTCTATTGTAGTAGACGTTCGGGTTTCCCTTTAAATATCGGTCACGGAATGTTTGGCTGTACTATCTTGTGGCCGTTTTTACAGGCTTATTGCATCTGATGATATTCATGGATAAATGAATGAAACGTCATGCTGTGTTTTTTAAATTAAATACACTTTTACTTATGACCTTTAATCCTGTGAAGATGATTCGTTCGTGTTACAATATTGCTGGTCATAACAGTTTTCGCTTCATTTCGTCATCGCTTTGCTCTGAAAAGAAGGAAGTAGACTTGTGATTGATAGAAGGGCTGACCAATCATAAGAACATAAGAACGTAAGAAGAGCCCTGCTGGATCAGGCCAAAGGCCCATCTAGTCCAGCTTCCTGTATCACACAGTGGCCCCACCAGATGCCTCAGGGAGCACAAGACAACAAGATACTTGTATCCTGTCGCCACTCCCTTGCACCTGGCACAAAGAAAACCTACTCCTACAACAGGAGGTTGCTTATCCCCATCATGGCTTGTAAGCTGTGATGGACTTTTCCTCCATAAATCTGTCCAATCCCCTTTTAAAGGCATCCAGGCCAGGTGCCATCGCCACCTCCTGTGGCAAGGAGTTCCACAAACCAATTACACGCTGGGTAAAGAAATATTTTCGTTTGTCTGTTTTAATCCTCCCTCCACTCAATTTGAGTGGATGTCCCCTAGTTCTAGTGTTGTGTGAGAGGGAAAAGAACTTCTCTCTATCCACTTTCTCCATCCCATGCATAATTTTATACGTCTCAATCATGTACCCCCTCAACCGCCTTTTTTCTAGACTGAAGAGCCCCAAACGCTGTAGCCTTTCCTCATAAGGTAGATGCCCACTGGTAGATGCCCAGCCCACTAATCATGTTGGTCGCTCTCTTCTGCACCTTTTCCAGTTCCACTATATCCTTTTTGAGAAGTGGAGACCAGAACTGGACTCCAATACTCCAATACTGACGCAATAATCGGTATTGTGCAAATCCGGCTTCACTGAAAATCAGAAGAAAATGTTCCCTGTGAGGCTGATTTGGGCAAGAAAGCTGTACGTGTGTCTTTAAATGGCAAAGAAAATGCTTCCACAGTAGGCTCACTGCTGAACCTATGTACATGTCTTCACCAGTAGTTTACTATATGCTGAGCAGTAAGGAGTTTTGCTTCTGTGCTGATTGCATGGTAACCTGGAGTTGGATTCAGCTTCTACTTTTTCTCTCCGCATTGCCCTCATAGTGAGAAGAAAAGTAGTAGCTATCCCATATTCCCTTGCACTGGCAAATGAGTAACACATTGCATTTTGTAAGGTTAGTCTATCTTAAACTTTCTGCTTATGGGGGCAGAAGCAGTTCAACTCAAACTGTTCTCCAGCACCTCTTGGAACACAGCATGGAACTGTCGCTGGATATTCATGCTGCAATTTCACATCAAACTCCTGCCGGTGAGCTACAAGCCCTACAATGGTAAAAGCACGTCTAACTAGAATTCAAGTAGTCAACTGGCGTGAATGAATATACAGTAGAATTAAGCTCTCAGGGCTTCTCAAAATAATACTTTTAGGGCCATCAAGGAGCTTTTCAAGCCTCTCTACGGCTGAGTATGTTGCTAGGGTAGGCTGCTGCTTGATGACGCCCAGTATACTCTGCACAGTCAATAAATGTGACACAGCCCTTTGATGGGACTTACACAGCTTTTGGTTTTTACGTTATCATCTTAGGTAGGCTGGAAGAATCCACTGCCTATGGAAGGAAGAAGGCAGGCGCTTTGCAGCATCCTTCGTGCGGAGGAGAGGAACGGATCTCCTGCTCTCTGGACTGGAAGGGGAAGAGGGAAATGGAGCAGAAGAGGAAGTGTGGGGGAGAGGAGAGTGGTGTAGCTCAGATGCCATAGTCCACCACCCTCGCCTCTGCCATATGTTATTTTCTACTCCATTTCTCCTGTTTCCTTTTCAAATTCAGGGATCAGGAGGAGCGGTGGAAGCAGGACGCGCACCCCCCCCCCCACCAATGAAATACAGTGCTATTGCCTCAGGTGGTGGCCTTGTGGGTGGGCCGGCCCTGATTATTATTACAGTATTTATCACTTTTTATCCTTCCATCTTTCATCATGGCACTCAAGGTAACCTGGAAAGTCAGCATGGTGTAATAGTTAGATTATTGGACTACAAGTGGGGAGAAGTTTAAATTTCACTCAGCCATGAAGCATACTGGGTAAACTTGGGCATATCACTCTCAGAGGATCCTACCTTACAGGATTGTTGTGAAGATAAAATGGGGGGAGGGGTAGAACCTTCTACCCTATCAAAGATGGGATAGAATAAGAACATACACAGGATTCCCAGGTGGTCTCGCATCCGGGTCCTGATCCGACCGGTTTAGCTGCTACATCATCTACCTCAAGGCCATGTCCCAGAGCCAACATCATGGGTTATATGCAACATACACACAAAATCTTATTTACCATATTTCTTCGAGTCTAAGGCGCCATCAATTCTAAGGCGCACCTTTACTTTCAGTACCACCAGCAGGGGAAAAAAAATCCATCAATTGTAAGACTCACCTCCCTTCATTGAATCTACCCGCTCAGCACCAACTCTCCCCAGCATGTCTCCTGCAGCTGAGGCTGAGCGCTGAGCTGAGTGCACTGCCTTTGCATAGCATTTCTGGCCCGCCAGAAAGTGCCATTTCCTTCGTTACCTGGGCTTGGGGGAGCTTCAGGGAGGCCTGCGCAACCCTCTGCAGGCCTCCCTGATCTTCAGTTCAGCAAAAAACAGCGATTTTGGGGCATTTCTGGTTTTCGCGAATCACCTGAAGCTCCCCATGCCCCAGTAAGTAAGAAGATAGCATTTTGGGGTGCTTTTTGGAGACCTTCGATTCTAAGACGCACCCCATTTTTTGAAATGCTTAAGTGGGAAAAAACATGCGTCTTAGAATTGAAGAAATACAGTATATTTGATTTTCTATCTTTTTCCACACTGTAATAAAAGATGCTTTCCCCCTAGATTTCTACAAACCAAGAAATGAGGAACCTTAGTACCGTAATATGTTTACAACTGGGGGGGTCCCAGTGAGAGCTATGTTTACCTCTTAATGCCACAAAGAAAGAAGCTACTTTCACAAAGCGTTCCAAAGTTTATCAGAAGCAACAGGGCCGAGGAAGCAGCTGTGTGCATGCCAGTGCCACATGAAGAAGAAGTCACTGTAGATAGGCATTTTGTGGACCACTATAAATGTGTTTTAAGTAGCATGAGCATGGTAACACAGCAGGAAGTCAGCACAGATTGACTAGAAACTGCAGTGTTTTTGAGAACAAGCCCTGACTACTCTAGGCTAGGAATCCTAGATATCTAGGATGTGTCCTAGGGATGTGTTCTTGCAAGGTGGTGAGTGTGGGCGTGTGTGAAGATAGCAAGCTGATTTCAATACAGATTCTCTAACAGAGGATGATTCTGAGCTCTCTCTTCAACTAAACTGACATAACAGTTCTGACATCCTTGTGGAGAAGAAAAGTTAACAACAATAAAATCCAAATGATTCATTCCCTAACACCAGTACTGAATTAATGGAGGACTAGGAACCAAAGTAGTCCCAAACTGTTTCACTGGAGGTTGTTAATCTCCACTGATTGGGACAAGAAATATAGTCTGGAGAGAGAGAAATGCACAAAGTAATTGGGTTCAAAATCCACGTTCCAATGCAGTGCAGTTTTCCCATTGCTGCTTGTTATGTCAGTAGGATTACTTTAGCAGCATATGTGGTCGTAGGGACACTTGCTGAGCATTCAAAATATATCACACAATGTTGTGAACTGAGCCTTTAAGAGGCAAACCTCTCAAAGGGCCCTATTCAGGATAAAAAGGTCATAAGAGAGAATGCGGGGGGGGGGGATGGGCGGACGATGACATGCATAGGATTCCAATCCTATGCATGTCTACTCAAAAGGAAGTCCCATTATAGTCAATGGAGCTTACTCCCAGGTAAGTGTGGATAGGATTGTAGCTTTAGTCTAGGTGGGCCTATATGAACTTCTCAGGAGCTGGAACAACTATACCCAGGCCAGACAGACAACTAGAGATACAGTAGTCTGCAAATAAGTTGTGCTTGGATTTTTTTTTCCCCCTGCGGAGGGGAAGTTTTACACCCTGGATCTTTTCAATGAGTTGATAGCAGTAAACAGTTATTAGGTTGTCCGTGTGCTGCTATCCTTGCACATTCACTAAAGCAGCAAGTTTCAGTGTGAAAGAAGATAAAGGTTCATAGAGTACCACTCCTGCCTGTGGCCAAGTGAGAAACAGAGAGACATTCCAGCTGTACAACAAATCTTTCAGTTCCTGCATGCTGCTCATCATGCAGTAGGGAAGGAATACTGGACAGCAATAATTGTCAGAGGTGATGACCTTCAGATGAGACATTAAACTGACCTCTCCTCTGGTGACTGTCCAGGTGGAGATTAAAAATTCCGTTACACTGTTCAGAGAATGGCATCCTGTTCCAAATCTTCTCCTAATACAGGTTTGAATTTCAAAAGCCAAGTCTGGTCTCTCACTGACACAAGCAGTCCTAATGAAGGACATGGTTTGGTTCACTAGACAGACCATTGTATGAAGAAAAAAAAAAAGATAAAACCCTTTAAATATTACCTCAGACAAATAAGCAGAATCCAGCTACCTGCATCTGATGATGGAGATCTAGACAAAAAGACCACAACAATAAAGTTACACCCAGTAGAGAGGGAGGCCAGTTTGGGTAAATTGAACGGGAAGAAATCCCTGTTGCACCCAGATATGGGCACAAAATGCAGCAAAGGGGAAGAGGTGGGGCAGGGCCATCTATGAGGTCAACTGAAATAGTCTCCTCAGTCAGGCAGCAGATTGGTGGGTGTGCCCATTTCTGTCTTCCTACTTGTCTCCACTGCTTCTCCTTCTCCTTCCATTGTCTGGATTGGAAAAGGAAGAGGGGGACAGAGAAGAAGAGGAAATGTGGAGGGGAGGAGAGGGCTGAGCTAGAACATTGGCAAGAGGGAGGAGCAGAGGCTGGCACATTATCGGGTAAGGGGGGGCAGCATTTGGCATGTCACCTCAGGCATCAGGAAGTCTTGGGCCAGCCCTGGGGATGGGGAGGGGCTGGTTTAAGAATCATCGGTATTCTAAAAAAGCGACACTATTTCAATTGAAATTAACTCATAGATTTCCAGGATACATAATGGATGACAGTAAGAGCAGATGGCTGGGTCGCCCCCATAGCTTTTCATGAGAAGCTGCCCTGTCATGCTTCGTAACCGTATAGATTTCAGCAAGGCAGGAGTCCTGCTTGGTAACAGAGGTGAAAACCTTAGTAGGGATACAGAGTCTACAGACTATGAAAAGGAAGCAGTAGCTATACTGAGAAAGCCTATCCCAAAACCACTAGAATCCATAGAAATCCAGATTTCTAAGCAGGAATTCAGATGATATCTTTTTATAGTCCTGGAAATGGCATGGTTCTCTGGATATAATGTATAGTCCACATTTAATTTCTCCCTGTGATAACTTCATGACTGTCATACAACAACAACAACAACAACAACAGATTTCCCAGTTTTCATCATGCTAAGTGGCACACTTGCAAAAAGCCAGAAAATGTTTTCATAGATTTTTTATATGGTGATGTAGATTCTTCTCGTATACATAGCATTCTGCACAGTACGCACCATTCATGATCCCCAATACATATTGTAGCCCGCTTTCCATTTTTTTTCTGTTGGCTTCCTGTCATGCAACCATTAAAATAATGCTGTGCTGTGTTTGTTTGCTGCAGCAAAGACATGCAGGATGCGCACCTTCACTGACTGAGAATCTTTTACCGGAAACGTTTTGATCAAATACAAAGCTCTTGGAAAGGTACGCAAAAGGTGAAAGTCAAAACAAGTCACCTGGTGGGGCAATAAGGCTTTGATAATGACCACTTTTAAGAAAGGATACAAGACTTGTGACAGTACATCAGCAGGAACAACCTGTGTCTGTCTTTTCTATAATGAGCTGCACAAACAGGATAATGCCGCAGAAACTTTCAATGCTTGGTCGGCTGCATGCCATGTGCTAAACCAGAAGGCAGTTTCAGCTAAACATGCAGCTTGCTAACACAGTTGTTCAACATGAAGGCTGAAACTGAGAGCCCTTCATCATGGGGGCTTCCAGCAAATACCCACTGCCTGCCGCACATAGGATTTGAGCACACCACCACAAATGCCCAAAGAGTTCTGGTTGTGGTAGCATACTGAAAGGCCCCAAGTCAGATCTTTGTGCACATTTCTTAACCTTGTAAGCTCGCAGGCACCGATGTCACGGGTTAATCATATGTTATATACTGTACAGAGCCTCGTGTTTTAGATGCTTAAGGAATAATAAATAATTTATTTAAAACAAATATAACAGTATTTTCATTACACAACAGTAATCGCAAGGCCGCCTTGGCATGTCAGTATTTCACAGGTGCATTTCCAAACACCGCACAGCTTCACGTGCGACTCTCATTAGTCACTGAGGCAAACCTTTTGCCAATTTCACACCAAGCCTAAACATCTGAAAAGTCCTTGCCCCATATATTCCTAGCCATACATTGGTGATGTACGATCAATTCCTGGTATCCGCGGGGGCCAGGTTCCTCGAAAACCTTGCAGATACAGAATCATTGATCCTATGGGATCAATGGGGTTAGGGGGAGGGGTACCAAACCTGGTCAGGAATGCCAGCAGCAAATACCTTTACAGTGGTCGCTGATAGCTTCAGAATGGCATGGAGAGCTGTAGAATGGCTGGAGATAGCTTCAGAATGGTGCGGTGCACGGAGAGCGTTTGCAAGGCATTCTGGGGCGCTACTATTGTAATTGACAGAGAGCAGAGAGCTCTAGAATGGCCAGAGAGTGATACAATGGCAGCGGATAGCTTCCGGATGGCCGGGGATAGCTTCCAAATGGTTGTGGATAGCTTCCAAAAGCTACAAAATGGATGCTGCGGATAGCGAATGGCCAATGCAGAGAGCTTCAGAATAGCCCCCAATAGCTTCAAAATGGCCATGGGTGGTGCAAATGGCTGCGGATAGCCAAGAACAGACCACAAATGGCACGAGGTAAGTGGCAGTTCTGCTCTCTGTGGATAAGCGAATCCGCAGGTAGCAAGGATTGACTGTATATCTTATATTAAAACAAATGAATTCAGCCCGTTTAGTTTAGCTTTACAGCAACAAGTAAGTAGGACAACTGCCTAAGTGCCTGATTTGTGCCAATTTTGTTTCTTCAAACAACTGTTCAAGATTGGATCGGAAGCACAGGAAGCTTGTACGGGAAGGCCTCTTCCTCTCTGATTTATGAAAGCTTTTGTTGGACAGAATGCCAGGCTGGGTGAAAAAACATCATGTTGGCATCCATAATATAGGCAGCACTGAAAGATATATAAAGAATTCTTATTAAGCCTATTTTAAAATCACATGCGCACACAAAACTACATTTAAGGTCCGTGGGCAGGAGCCAAATTCAAGCCAAGGGCTACAATACACTGAAAACAATAAGTTGTTAAATATCATTTTGAACTACAGATGTACAAAAAACAGAGAGTGTATGTGGACCGGAGGCAAAGCATTACCAAGATATAACATACCTGGACATGAGAGTCCAAGGTCCCAGTCATTCCAGTGACTTGTACTGCAAAGCCACAAATTACTCTCACCTGAACAATATTCTAAAACAGGGGTTCTCAACCTATTTCCCGCCTAGTACCACCTCTGGCGCCACTCTCCTGCTGCCTACCACAGGAAGTGACTGGTGATGACATCATCGCCAGTTACTCCCAGGTTTTCGGAGGCCAGAAAATGCAGGTAGGAGGCTCTGGGTGAGAGGGCCCTTCTCAGCGTTCCTGAGAGGCTTGGCCAAAGGTAGGAGCCTCTCAGGAGCAAAAACGTGGCTCCAAAAGCACCGCATCGTCCAAGTACCACCAGCAGCCGACTGGTTGAGAACCCCTGTTCTAAAAAGTATATTTTTCCCCTTCTTCTCTCCAACATAAGAGGATGGATGGCAGGCAGGAAGTATAAGCAAGGTCAGTGCCCCACCCATTCTTGAAATAAGGGTGGGGTGCCAATCCTTGCAATAAAGAAACATTGTGCCTAAGAGGGAGAGCTGGCCCTCTGAATCAGGGGTGAAAACCCAGAGCAAGTCTAGGGTAGAGCTGATGGGCAGAACCTACTAGTTTTGGGTGGGTGGTGAGTGTCCAGCCTGGTGCAAAAGCTATTTATTCATCTACGCCAGGGGTTCTCAAACTTTGTAGGCCGGGGTACCCCCTATCATGGTCCAACCCCACCAAAGTACATTTTCCAAAGTACAAAAATAAGCCCAAAACCAAAATCAGAGAGACAGAAGGGCTCCGAAAATAATTACAATTTAATAATTGCATGTTAATTAACACTTAATTAGCTGCTGATGGGGTAGATAAGGGGCAGGGCTTGGCGTACCCCCAGCAAGAGGTCCGCGTACCCCTAGGGGTACCCGTACCACAGGTTGAGAATCCCTGATCTACGCTATACAGCTCAGGGTCTAGTTACACGTGTGCTTCATTGCACAACTAGTCCCAGCCAGTAATTTGATTTATAAATAGAAAGTGGGGGAGACTTGCAAAATGGGACAAAACCGCATTGGAGAATGGGGAGCTTTAGTAGTTTGCAATTTGGATAAAAACCATGGCAGAGGCAAGCTACTAAAGCTCCCCAATGCCCCTGCTTTGGTTTTCACACACACCCACTTCCTATTTATAAATAAAGAAAAACACCGATTAGGACTAGTTGCACGATTAAGCACGTCTAATTAGACCCGAACACACCACTCCCCTGGGAGGCATTTTTCCCCGATTGATTGGGAACCATAGATGGTGGCATGATTACATCCTGGGGGTTCTCCTAAATGTAGCGTACACCAGTCTCCTGGTGTAGTCTTGGGGCTACACCAAACATGAACTGGCCAGATGTGTTAAATAAATGCAAGTTCCAGAAAAATTCAGGCCATGGATTATATATTTCTGACCCTGTCATTTTTATGTGCTGCAGGTTTTCATCACTCTCTCAAATAAAAGCATATGCCCAGTATATACAATTCATTATGTAGATGAGCAATCAAGTCAATTGGTGATCACCAATGGGTCTCCTTAGACCTAATCCAGCTCTTTAGCTGAGGCAAGTCTGAGGAGACAAAGGGGGCATGTCGGCTGCTACCGGAGGGGTGTCATCTGGAGCAAGTTGCCCATTTCGGTTGCTTTCTGGCCCAACATGCCTCCCACCCTCCCCCTGTTCCACCCTCCCCGCTGACGCACCTTTGTCGGCAGGTGCTCCTTTCCCTCTAGCAGTGGTCCAGAAGCGTGGGGCTCCGCATGCCTTCAGAGCACCACTTACAATGACCATAAAGCATCTACCACTGCCGGAACACTAGTTCCAGCAGAAGTAGAGCTGTGAGAAAAAGAGCTGTAGTGTAGAGCTATTTCCCTCCCCCCCCCCCACAAATAACCCATTTTACATAATTGTTTGGTAAACATGTACATATTATTTTTATAAACATTTCAAATCCCAAATGCAAATGTGAAGAATTTCCCCCAACAATCTGAAGTTACACTCCTCATTAAAATTTTTACTCTTTTGGCTTATAATTTGACGGGCAGCCCTATCCTGTCTAGCTAGGCTGCAGTGTGGGCGCAGAGCCTGTGATGCATCCTACTCAGATAGACCCAGCACCAGCGCAGCTGGAGCACTCCTCGGGGGAAGGGGACATTTGTCCCCATACCCTGAGTAGAGCCCCAGCCACCCCGATGGGGCTACTCGAATGTGCACAAGCTATTTTACTAGTGCACATTCAATCGGGCTGCGTAACGGTGGCTAGGCCCGGGAAGGGGGATAGGATTTCACCGGAGCAGCCACTGCCGATCCCACCCCCTTCCCAGGCCCGGCCAACCAATCCCCCCCTCCTGGAACACCCCATTCTTCCCTCCCCCTGCCACCTGGTGGGGAACTTACCATCCCCAGCGGGCACTCCACTTATTCTGGGATGGATAGGGTGGTGCCAGCCTTGGCAGCGCCGCCGCCTACTCTCCGGGTGCCGCAAACCAGTGGAGTGCTGCTCCGCCGGTCTAAAAGTTGCACAGGATTGTGCTGTTAAGGTTTAAGGAAAGGCATTAGCAGCACAATGAAGAATGGAGCATAAGAAACTGTCAGACCATTGGTTCATTCAGCTCAATATTGTTGATGCTGGCTGGAGGTGGCTCTCCATGGTTTCAGGGAGGATTTTTTTTTCTCTGCCCTACGTGGAGATGCCAGGGATTGAACCTGGTACTTTTGGCATCAAAGCAGATGCTCTTCCACTCAGCTACAGCCCCTCCCTTGAATGACAAACAGGGCTTGTCAAAGCTGGGGATCCCCCACCCCCACACTCCCAGTTTCTTGTAAGAGGGTTGTGTGGCTTGTTCAGAAGCTTCCAGAGCCCTCCTACAATTCACTTCAAGAATAGCAGCAAAACTGGCTACTTCCGCTCATGGAAAATTATCGCATCACACAGAGCAAGCTACCTTGAACCCAGCACTTCTGCCACCAGCTTTTTTTTTTTTTTTTTTGGTGAAGTCCAGGTTGGAAACTGAGCACCATAAAAGTGGTGTGATAAAGCATTACGATAACAGTTAATGTGGTTTGAGGAAAAGGCTGGGCTGGTTGCAATTATCATCCCGCCCAAGGGGAAAAAAAACAACACCTAGGATTTCCCCATAACAGGAAGCACACCACCACATATTAGCCGAAAGTGCTTTCCTTTCTGGCCAAGGTTTTCACAACACCTAAGTGAAAGAGAATCTGAAAGACGTCTGTGACTTTTTGACATGAAGGACAACTGAGAAAACTGGGAATGAGTTATCAAATGAACTGTGAGAGAAAGGTGTGAGAAGGTTCTGAGGCAGACTGTGAAGTGAGGGTTTAACTGGGTTTTCTGTCATGCTATATATACACACCACTAGTATCATGAACTTCTTATTGCAAAATTCAGGCTTAAATTGAAGAATGTAGGGAACACCACTAGACCAGTCAGATATGACCTAAATCATATCCCTTATGAGTATGGAGGTGAAGAATACATTTAGGGCATTAGACCTGGTAGACAGAGTGCCTGAAGAACTATGGACGGAGGTTCGTAACATTGTACTGGAGGCAGCAACTAAAACCATCCCAAAGAAAAGGAAATGCAAGAAAGCAAAGTGGCTGTCAGATGAGGCTTTACAAATATCTGTGGAAAGAAGGAATGCGAAAAGCAAGGGTGAAAGGGAAAGATATAAACAACTGAATGCAGATTTCCAGAGAATAGCAAGGAGAGATAAGAAGGCCTTCTTAAATGAACAATGCAAGGAAATCGAAGAAAACAACAGAATGGGGAGGACTAGAAATCTCTTCAAGAAAATTGGAGATATCAAGGGAACGTTTTGTGCAAAGATGGGCATGATAAAGGACAAAAAGGTAGGGACCTAACAGAAGCAGAAGAGATTAAGAAGAGATGGCAAGAATACACAGAAGAACTATACAAGAAAGATCTTAATGTTCCTGATGACCACGCTGGTGTGGTCACTGACCCAGAGCCGGACATCCCTAGAGAGTGAAGTCAAGTGGGCCTTAGGTAGCATTACTAACAACAAAGCTAGCGGAGATGATATTATCCCAGCTGAGCTACTTAAAATCCTAAATGATGATGCTGTTAAAGTGCTGCACTCAATATGCCAACAAATTTGGAAAACTCAGCAGTGGCCAAAGGATTGGAAAAGGTCAGTTTACGTTCCAGTTCCAAAGAAGGGCAATGCCAAAGAGTGTTCAAAGTACCGCACAATTGCACTCATTTCACATGCTAGCAAGGTTATGCTCAAAATCCTACAAGCTAGGCTTCAGCAGTACGTGAACCGAGAACTACCGGAAGTACAAGCTGGGTTTCGAAAAGGCAGAGGAACTAGAGATCAAATTGCCAACATGCGCTGGATCATGGAGAAAGCACGAGAGTTCCAAAAAACCACCTACTTCTGCTTTATTGACTACGCAAAAGCCTTTGATTGTGTGGATCACAACAAGCTGTGGCAAATTCTTAAAGAGATGGGGGTACCAGACCACCTTACCTGTCTCCTGAGAAACCTGTATGCGGGTCAAGAAGCAACAGTTCGAACCGGCCATGGAACAACTGATTGGTTCAAAATTGGGAAAGGAGTACGGCAAGGCTGTATATTGTCACCCTGCTTATTTAACTTATATGCAGAAATGCAGGGCTGAATGAATCGCAAGCCGGAATCAAGATTTCCAGGAGAAATATCAACAACCTCAGATATGCAGATGATACCACCCTAATGACAAAAAGTCAAGAAGAACTAAAGAGCCTCTTGATGAGAGTGAAAGGAGAGTGCAAAAGTTGACTTGAAACTTAGCATTAATAAAACTAAGATCATGGCATCTGGTCCCATCAATTCCTGGCAAATAGAAGGGGCGGAAATGGAAGCAGTAACAGATTTTACTTTTTTGGGTTCCAAGATCACTGCAGACGGAGACAGCAGCCATGAAATTAAAAGACGCTTACTGCTTAGATCAGGGGTGCACAACTTGGAAGTAGGTGGGGGCCAAAATGAATAGGCCAAACTTCTGCGGGGCCGCACAGGGGGCGTGGCCAGGAACCGTGATGTCACTTCCTCAGGAAGTGACATCACAGGGGGCGTGTCCATGGGCCGGAAAATATCCCGAAAAGCAACATATTAATCAATAAATAAAGATATTGATATCTACTATAAAGCTGAGACCAGTAAATTGCAAATCACAACACACTTTTTGGGTTGTCATCAAAGAAGCCATAAAATCGCAGCTTCTCCACAAACAAACGACAACATGAACAATTTCAGGATTTTGTTTTTAAACATTAAAAAAATCCTACCAATGCAAACTCCTTCCAATAAGCACAAAAACACTCCTTGATTTCAATCTATAACCGTTGGAAAGTGTGATTATATATATATATATATATATATATATATATATATATATATATATATATATATATATATATATATATATATATATATACACACACACACACACACACACACACACACACACACACACACACACAGAACCCTTCAATGTAATACACTGTTAATATTGCAGATTAAAGGCTGAATTGAGGATTTCTATTCTAGCCAAAACTACATACAAAACACCACTCAGGTGAGGTTGGCAAGACCAATTTACTTTCATTGTCCCCTCAGCACAAATCCAGCTCTTTCAATTGCATTCAAAAGCCATGTCCTCTATTGACTTTGAACTTATTATGCACGTATAAGCTTTATTTTCACCCAAAATAGACGCTGGATTAAAACGAACATGAACTCTGGTCTTTGCTGGCATCTCTTGTTTTTCTTGTTGCTGCCCAATCACAGCTGCTGCTCTACAATCCAAGATTTTGTCGGGTCTAAGTGATCTCTCGCTAGTCGCTACCGTCTGTAGGGGAAAAAACCAGGTCTCTCTGGCTTGCGGCTCCTAGTGGGCGGTGTCTGCGCAGGCACAGCGCTGCTTCCTCCTCCCCACAGCGCGTGTCTGACAAGCTGCCGGAGCCGGCTGGAAGGGGCCTGGGGAGGGTTGGACGGACGGATGGAGACCTCGCAGGGCCGAGTGGGCGGCGGTTCGTCGCCCTCCTCCTCAACCGGAAGGTCTGTTTCTATGGGCGTAAACGACACCAGATTGATGTTCTTGGCATCCAATCGGCAGTGCGCTCGAGCCTTTGCGCCCCGCCGGCCCGCTGTTTTGGCGCGAGATTGCTCTGGTGTCACCGCAATGTCAGAGAGTCTTTTCCCACCCCTGCTCTATTCTGACAACACTAGTGTGCACATAGATTGCTCTGATTGCAGACAGCCACCGTCTTTCTTGTCTCCCCCGCCCGCCTGCCTCTGTTCCAGAGCGTGGGGGGGGTGGATCAGTGCACCCGAGGCGGGTGGAATGAGATGGGGAGTTTGGGGGGGTTGAGTGCTCCCTATGTGTGCGTTTGCGAGAGCGAGCGGGGAAGTGAACGTGTGTGCAACTGCCCATGCCCGGAGCTTCCTCTGCCCGGAGAACAGCGAGTGGAAGGCGCGAGAGAAGTGGGACTCCTCAGCTTGCGTCAGGAAGGCGCCCCACCACTCCGCCCCGAGTAAGACACAGCAATAACAGTAAGACACAGCTAGACCACGGTCAGTGCTTCGTGGTCATTCGGGGGGGGTGTGTTTGATTATTCCAATGGCAGCCTAGCAAGTTCAACTCTCTCACGACAACTCTCTTCTCGGCACTGAGAAGAAATTCATCCCTCCCGCTCCGCACTCCCCACCGCGCTAGGCTCCCTTTCCAGGTCAGGTTTTAGGCTCCCGGCCCTCTGCGCAAACAGGCGGCCGCGTTAAACCGGAGGCACCGAGGCCAGACACCCAGCGAGGATCATGATTGCCCGCAGCCCAAGAAGAGGCAGGTTGCTGCGCGCCGCGCTCTCGCTCACCTCCCGCTTGCAGATCTCGGCGCGTCACCTGAAGACACCAGAAGGCGGGAGGAAGAAGCACGCTTCGGAGAAAGGCCCCCACCGCGAGGGGAGGGGGAGAACGGGAGGGGGAGAGGGGAGCCACTCACAGCTGCTGCCTGCCGCTGAAGAGCCCTTTCCCCCAGGCAACCCCACTCACAGTTTGCCGTGCTTTCTCTGAAGCAGGAATGAAGAGCTCCTGGCCGAACGCGGACGCAGCTCATTCGGCTCTTGGCTGAACGCCAGGAGACTCAGCTGATTGGCGGCGATCAAAGTGCCGCCTGGAGCCTCCTGGTGTTCGCCAGGAGCCGAATGAGCAGCGTGCGCAGCGGAATGAGCCGCGTCTGGGGCACAGAGGATTTCCCGTGGCCCGCAAAGAACTTGGGGATCCCAGAGAGCGCCCGCTGTCTGGGATCCCTGATTTCTTCGTGGGCCACGGGAAATGGTCAGGCGGGCCGCATGCGGCCCGCGGGCCGTATGTTGTGCACCCCTGGCTTAGATGGAAAGCTACGGCAAACGTAAACAGCATAATAAAAAGCAGAGATATCACCATGCCAACAAAAGTACGTATAGTCAGGGCGATGGTGTTCCCAGTAGCAATGTATGGTTGCGAGAGTTGGACCATAAGGAAGGCTGAGCGCTGAAGAATAGATGCTTTCGAACTGTGGTGCTGGAGAAGACTCCTGAGAGTCCCTTGGACTGCTAGGAGATCAAATCAGTCAATCCTAAATGAAATCAACCCTGACTGCTCCCTGGAAGGACAGGTACTGAGGGTGAAGCTCAAATATTTTGGCCACCTAATACGAAGAGAGGACTCTCTGGAGAAGACTCTGATGCTGGGAAAGATTGAAGGCAAAAGGAGAAGGGGAAGGCAAAGGATGAGATGGTTAGACAGCATCACCGATGCAACGAGCATGAAAATGAGCGAACTCAGGAAGATAGTGGAGGACAGGAAGGCCTGGCGGGATATGGTTCATAAGATCACGAAGGGTCGGACACGACTTAACGACTGAACAACAACAAAGTATCATACTCCAAAGAGATCAGGGAAAAATACATCCCACATTATCCTCACAACAACCCTGTCATGTAGGATAAAACTGAAAGTGACTAACAGTGCAATCCTGCGCAAAAAACCGGCGGCGGAGCAAGCGCTCCGCTACCAGAAGCCATTGCAAACGCACGTTCGCAAGGCATGTTCGCAACGACTCGGGAGTAACGCCGGCCAGTGCAAGGCCGGCCGCCCTCACTCCAACTTCTGCCAGCTAAATAGCTGACAGAAATCCGAGGAGGCCCAAGACCCCGGGCCGCTGCAGAGCGGCCCGTAACGGGCATAAAATCCGGCGGGTGGGATACTTACGTAGGATTGCGCTGTAACTCAGTGAGCTTTAGGTCTGCAAGGAAATTTGATCCCAGGTATCTCACTACAACGCTCTTCCACTACATCATGTTGGCTCCGAACTACTTCACTTCAGAATGTAAATAAAACAATAACAAAAAATCCTAAACCCAAAAATAATGGAGTGGTAGTACAGTGTATATGTTGGCACAAGCCTTTCTGTTTACTGTCACAAAAGCCAAAACCAGCCCAATCTGGGGCCAACGTCATGCTATGTTTATCCATTGAACACTCAGCAAACATAGATGGTGACCGACAAGTGACAAATGTTGGGAAAATCTACCCTATTGAAGTTCTATTAGCTTTTGTCAGCATGACAGTCAGCATCTTTAGATGTTGTTACTGCATGATTGACAAATACATATGCTGCTAAATCGACCTTCTGTTGGTCTGAAAACATTTTTAAAGTAAAGTCCGATGCTTGTTCAGTGGGAGACTTGCCATTGTTTTCAATGCACTCACGACAGTACCTACCTATGTAAAATCTTTTCTTACCAACAGTGAGACACAAAACTTGCATATAGTAACTCCATTTTTCCTTGGGTTATGAAACTTTTTATAGTAAGATATTTGTCAGCATTAAATCTACACTCTCATATTGTATTAATCAACTGGCTCAACACTGAACAACCTATCTTTTCCTTATATTATTTCACTACATTGATTATGTTATTCTTGGTTTTATTAAATCAGAAACACTTCCTCTCCTTTTTAATAAAGGAAAACTATTAGGTTGCATCCAAAGTAGCTTTTAATTCCTCTTTCCTGCTCTTGTCCCCCAAGCCTCATCCTACACTATTCTGGAGGGTCCCCTGGCCCTCAAGAACACATTTTTCAAGGCAAGGGGTATATAGCAGGTTTCAGTGGAAAGCAAAGTATGGGAAAACTCCATTGCACAAGTGGGGTTCCGCTCATGCTATTATTTTGTCTGCATCCAAACAGTATAAGTCCCTATCCACCACTCATTTTCCTGACCATGTTCATTTAAATACTGTATATTATATTATATTATATTATTAACAAAGTTGTTATTGCAGTGGGCTGGCATAGACAGCCCTGCAGCCATGGGCGTTTCAGTGCTTTGCACAGCTTGGGAGGGGTGTGTGGGTATCCCTGCCCCTCCCAGGCTGGGCCGGCCAATTGCCCCCTCCCTCGCCACCCCTGTCCGTCCTCCCCACATCCCTTACACCAACAGGTGCGTGCGCTCTGCCAGCCTAACTTTGTGCAGGATTGCACTGTTGATTATGTTACACTCTCCAACAATACCTTTGCATTCATTTTTCAACATGACAACTTGCAAGTATTATTTCATATTTTAATGTGCATTACAGAAAGAGGTGCTAAGAGTTATAAGACAGCACAGCCTTCAAATGAACAACAACATGTTAGCACAAGTTCAGCAGAGGTATAAACTAAAACAAGTCTCCCAAACATCTTGTTTTCTTTTATACACCCATCTACTCTAGCACATGTCACAGATTAATACCATGAGTAATATATGAACTAAATATCTGCATTGTCTAAGTAATGTGCCAGAACTCAAGAGTGGGGAAAAATACATTTAGATTGATAGGAAGGTAAATTCAAAAGGGCACATTATCATTAAGCTGCAATTATGTATTATTTGTTACAGCTATCTAAAATGTAGCAGGGCTTGGAGCAGGGAAACTTGACAGAAGTTGCAAGGAAAAAAAGAAAAGAAAAAACATTTTTCATCACAAGAAGTTCTGAAAGAGCACAACAGCAACCATTGTGATAATTAAAGCAGATCTGTGGATATTAACTATTCGAGTTACCCCTTAAGTTCATTAACAGGATGAATGCTACAGGTCAACTGGAGGAGGCAGAGGTTGGCCACTGGCTGAGAGACCATGCTAATCTGAAGCCCTATTTGGCCAGGCAGACCCCAGAAAAATCAGTATCAGTGGCAGCGGTGCCCATTACACCATCAGGGGGAGAAGATGAGTTGCCATGGGGGACCTGGTGCAGGGCTTTGCCCCAGGACCCCCAGCCACCAGAGGGTGGTTAGCTCTCTTGGGTGCTAACACAGGTTACTCTAGTGCTACAGTTGGGAGTGGAGTACTTGCGTTTGGTGGTGGGACATACAGTATTATGGCTTCATGTTCCTATATACACATTCGGGCAGTACCATGTGTAATTATAAATAGATTCCCTACACATAGAAAGCTACTATATTTGGAAGAAGGCTAGGCTCAAATCTTTCCCCCTGACTTCTAGGAGCTTTTTTTTTTTTTAAATGGGGGAACTATCAGACCATGTGAACACCCCCTGAAGTCCAAAGTACTACAGTACAGATGCAATTTTATTATCACCTACTATGTCAGAATTAAGCCTGTTTCCAGTACTTCTGAACATGATAATATGCCTGCAAAGGAATGGATAGGATGCTCAACAGGGACTTCCCCAGCACTGGAGGCATTTGAGTAGTGTGGCCTATCAAGGTGGGTGTCCACTGCAACTCCTGGACATAAGAGCCATCGGGTGGGTCATGACAACAGGGCAGCAAGGCTTGGCTATTCTACCTTTAATATCTACTTGCACAAGAAAACCTGTGCCTGTAGCCACGCTTTTGTTGATCATTTTAACACTGGCTACTTATCTATGTGCAATATGTGCACTGTGGTACATGGTGGCTATACCTGGATTGTGCACTGAAGTATAATATCCCACAATGCAGAGTAGCGTTTTTCACTAGTGCAATCACTCTGCTGTCATCTGCATGTGGTCAAAAGTGATGAGTCTGGTCCATTTGATGCCATACTGCAGGGGTGTCAAGCATATGGCCCGTGGAAGCTCTTTATCTGGCCTGCATGATAATTGGGCTGTCCCAGTACTGCCACCAGCTCCTCTCAGCTGCTGAGATGTGAAGTGATGCCTCAGCAGAAGCGGCACTTCTGCTGAGATGTCACTGAGGAAAGGGCAGCCCAAGTGATAATTGGGCTCTCCCAGTGCTGGCCTTTCAGCAGCACTGCTTCTGCTGAGGCACTGGGAGAGACAGACGGAAGGAGGCCTTAGAAGGTGAAGAATGATATAGGGCAGTGTCTCTCAAACTGTGGGTCGGAATCCACTTGGTGGGTCGCAACCTGATTTCTGGTGGGTCCCAGGTGATGGAAAGATCAGATAATTGCCACAAGTCCTGAGGCTATTCAAAAATCAGATAGCTGCTAATTACCCTGCAAGCAGCTGAGCTCTTTACTTGTAAATAAATATATTTATTTCTATATCACCTTTTTTTTAAAAAAAGTCTCTACCAGTTCCAAAACATGTTAATGCGAGTAGATAAATAGGTACCGCTTGCGGGAAGGTAAACAGCGCTCCGTGTTCCAGACGCATGCTACGCGCTGCAGCAAAGAGAGTCATGCCGGCCACATGACCACGGAGGCGTCTTCGGACAACGCTGGCTCTTCGGCTTTAAAATGGGGATGAGCACCACACCCTAGAGTCGGACACGACTGGACTTAATTGTCAGGGGATACCTTTACCTTTTTTAAAGCTAGGTGGGTCCCAATAGAGTGTCATTTAAAAAAATCGGTCCTGGTGCTAAAACGTTTGAGAACCACTGATATAGGGGAAGGGGCAGATCAAGAGGGGTGAGAAAAAGAGAAAGGGGAGACTGCTGATGTGCTGGGATAGCCCAATTATCACACAGGCTGCCCTTTCAGCAGCACTGCTTCTGCTGGGGTGTCACTGCTGAAAGGGCGGCCCAAATGATAATTGGGCTCTCCCATATCTTGAAAATACGATCAAGATTTGCATATTTTCTCTTCCGATTTGCAGGTAATGAGTTCCTAGCTGAGAACAAAGTACTTATTTCTGGTCATCACCTGCTTAATGACATCACTTTCAGCTTAATGACGTCACTTCCAGCTCTCAGCAGGTGCCATGAATGCTATTTGGTTCCCTGTATAAAACAGGTATGACACTCCAGCCATCCTGTTACTGATTTTAGAAGTATGCACTGCTCTTTACAACAGTGCCAGCAGAGCAGCCCAATTCAACATAATGTCCCTGGCACCGATGTAGCCACGCCAACAGGGCACGCACTGCAGGCCCACAGGGGTGGGGTGGGTGGATGTGGAGTCCTACAGGCCTCCTAAGGTAAGGGAACATTTGTTCCCTTGCCCAGGGCAAGCCTCCATTGCCCCGATGGGTTCACTTAGACCTGCACTGGTGATTTCTGAGTAGACCCAGGTAGGTAGATAGGGGCCAGAAAGGGGGATAAGATATTGGTGTAACTACTGCTGCCAATAATTACCCCCTTCCCACCCTCAGCACACCCCTATCCCCACCCCATTCCCTGCCCTGTTCCTCCCCCTCCTCGCTCAATTCACCGCCCGCCCCCCTACGCCAACTTACCGGCACTGGGGCTCCCATGGTGGCTGCTGTTGCACACGGGCACGGCTGCTCGCCAATGGTGGTGGCCCAGCTGCACCCAATGGCACATCACATTTTGTAACAGCTGTAAGGCACACTGTGCCACCAGAACACGTGTTCCTTCCAGCAATTTAGCAGCCCAATAGGATTGGGTTGTTAAGCTGATTTTAGCTCTTTTCAAATTAAGTGAACAAAACTAGCTTTAGTCCAAGTTTAACGTAGTTGTGGGTCTTTCTACCTTTGGGAATAGATCTAAAATCTGATTTGCTTCCACTACAGTCAAAGGTTCACTGAGGCTTTTGTTTTGTTTTGTTTTACTTAACAGACTAATAAAGAAACCTTATTTCTTACTGGAATGAATAATGATGTTGCAGATTACATTTTGCAATGGCACTTGGGTTTCTTCAGCTAGTGGGAAGGAAAGTCCAGCTGGGGCTCTTATAAACCTGCTCTCAGATTTCTCTGACATAATAAATAAGGCTCATACACAATTTACTGGAAATGGATTTCCTGAACAGGAGAGAGGCAAAAGATATGGGGGAGGGGGAGGGGGGTAAGGAACCTTGATGTGGTTATGCTTTCTTACCAGCATCTCTTGCAGGCAGATGTCTGCACTGTGTACAAGAGTCGACATCTAAGAGCAGTAACTTAATATGCCACAGCAATTTAAACTAGTTTATGAGGCAGTATACATTTTGTTTCTTTGGTCAAGATTTTTGAAAATAGTTACTGGCCAAATTTTGTTATCATATGGGTGTTGTTCACATGTTCGGTGACCACAAGGTGAAAACAGATGGGGAAAAGAGCCCTTGAACATCACAGGGTGCTTTCCTCCTTTTGTATTGTAATATACGGTATTTCTACCCACCGTGCACCCTGATGGCTCACAGGGCAGCTTACAAAAATCACTATCAAACCAACAACGCAGTCACTTAGAAGAAGGCCAAATCAAAACGTAAAACAACTCCGCCATTACATTAATAATTAAGAAGACCCACTTAAAACCACATAACAACATCCCAGCAGCGGATAAGATACCTAGTTAAAAACAGCAGTCTGTCTTACTCTTTGAACGTCTGATTCCTCTTCAGGAGAGGAGGGCAGAACTGGCGTGGTGAGCCTCTCCAGGGAGGGCATTCTACAGAGAGAGCACCATTGCTAAGAAGGTGCCATCTGGTTCAGGCTAAAATTCAAGTGCAGGGAGTCAGTCTAACAAGGGTGAGGCGAGGTGGCAAGGGAGTCTGCTTGGGTACTCTGACTAGTTGCTCAGACTAGTGGGCTAGCTCAGAAGCAATAGGTTTTAAAAGATGAGGGAGAGTATCAGCTGATCCAGGCTGGCCAGTTGACTTGCATTCAATCTAGAAGTGCCCTTTCTTTCTTCAGGAGATGTGGATGAAAGGCTGGGCTTGCTGAAGGGCCAGTGTGTGGGTGGGGCAGGAAATCAGACACTGGAGACTGGCTGCAGGAAGGCACAGCCTGAGACGTCCCCCTCTGGCACCTTTCAGTCTGGCTCTAGGGCAGTGTTTCCCAAACGGTTTCGACCTGTGGCTCCCTTGACCATTGGCGACCACTGCTCCCCATTACATTATGTTGATGCCTGCCAGTTGGCATTGCACTGTTTTCCTAGAGGATTCCATGGCACTCTGCAGCTCCCCCTGGCTGGTTTCAAGGGAGCCGCGCCTCCCAGTTTGGGAACCACTGCTCTAAGGGGTTAAAACAGAAAACACACTTCTTTTTACAAAAATTCACTGACAAAGTGCATAATCCTGGCTAGAAACCACAGGAGGCTATTTGTTTGAGAATGGAGGGAGGAGGAATTCTGACCATCTCGTAAGAAGTGGTACAATCTATCTAATTTTGCTGATTCGTGAATCTGTCTCAGCATTTAGTAACCTAATATTTGCATCACTTAAACATTATACCAATGAAAGGCTTTTGTGTGACTGCTTTACATTAAGAATTGCCCAAGGAAAAATGAGGGTTTGGGTTGTTGTTGTTTTTAGACAGATGGCAATTGTTTTTTGTGAACAAGCCTCCATCTCCTCCTCCAATCCAAGCTGCTCCTCTGCACAGGGCAATGTGCACAGACAGGAGCCAGAGGGAAGATGCCAAAGTGCTTCAGTTGCTTGCGGCTGTTTGTTCCTGTTGGGGATTTCACATGAAGAGAGAACATGAAGCCTCCTGTAGAGGTCAAGCCTCTGAGCTCCCTACAGGATGGTGGTTCTCAAAGTTCTCCCTCTGAGGCGGGGAGAACTTTTGAGTAGTTGCAGGGGTGGGGGACAGCTGCGGCAGCGATCCCTGGGATCGCTGCTGGGGAAAAAAGGTGATTTTTGTACTTACCGGGGGTCCTGGAGCCGTCCAGAGAGTGCAAAGAGGCCTGAGAACCCCTCTGCAGGCCTCCCCAAGTTTCAGATCACTGCGATTTACGGCCACTTCCGGTTTTTGCGAAAACCAGGTCGTAAATTGCTGCAGAGAGATGATCTAAAGCTCGGAGAGGGCTCTCGGCCAATAGGGTTGCTTTGTCACCACAGAAAGGTGGGCTACGGGCACTTCAGGGATCAGCAGTGGTCCCTCCAGTGGTCTGAGGCCCTTGGCAAATGCCAACAGTTCTGAACTCTGACACAGGCCTTGATCACCACAACTCTACCCTGAAACCCAGACCCACCTTTAGCATCATTTCCCCTTCTTTCCTCATAACAATAGCAGTCTCTCTTATTGTACTGATTAAGGGCATGTTTCACTTTTAGCATCCCCACTGTTCCTCAGCTTTTCAGTTGCGACCCATAAGTCAACTTTTATCCATTCTAGGGCGATCTTGGGAGAGGGGAGGGGGGACTCGTGTGACCCGGAAGAGGCTTCCGGAGCGCGATTTAAGCTTGTAAAAGGAAGAAATGCAGTGGTTTGCATCTAAAAGGTAAGCAAACCACATTTTAATCTTTCCACCTCTTTTTTTCTGAGTTTTACAGTGGACCTCCATATCCACATTGAGACAAATCCATGGATGCCAGATCTGCAATAGCAGGGGTCCACTGTTGTGAAGGCCTTATACAGTACTACCTCTCATAATGCAGAGGATCCATTCTGGAAAGTCGAGCGCTGTATGAAATAGCGTTATAGGAGTTCAACGTCTATGAGACAGAAAACCAGTGCTAATTGCACTTCCCAGAATGCACTGCAGCCATTGACTAGAGTAGCTGTCAATCACGTTGGGACAAAGCACGCTATAATGAATCAGCGCGAAATGAAGCAGAGCTATGGGACGTATTATTATATTTCCAGGAAACTCATACTTGGATATTGCTCACACATTGTGGTGCTTGGTTTAATATAAACTGGTTCTTCACTTTCCATTGGAAAAGTTCTGAATAGAAAAACTTGGGTCCAATCATTTGGCTCTAGTTATTACCATCAGCTATAAGCAGCTTTGGGGGCCTTTGGAAAAAGCAGGGTAAAAATGTAAGTAAATTATAACAAGGACGGATCAAATCAGAAAACCTGGTAGCATACAGACTTCAACACAATGATAATAGTTTTACAGTAGATTAAAACAACTGTTGAAGATAATTTAGGGGTTTTCTAAATTGTGGTACAGTGCACCCCTAGTCATACTCAGCGGTAAATCCCATTGTGTTCAGTGGAGCTTACTCCCAGGTGAGTATGCATAGCATCACAGTCTTAATAAGTCGAAGTTCAAAGTAATTTTTTTTTTTTTAGTACAGTACAGTTTTAGGCTGCCATCCCAGTAGACTTACTTGGGAGAATGTTCTTTTAATGTCAGGACATTTTTCCACACGAATGTTTTAAATCTTAACATAAGTCTTAAACATGATGATGTAGGCATAAGTCCTCTTGGTTTTAAAGGGGCATTCTTCCAAATAAGTAAACTAAGAGAGAGGATGAAGGTTACTTTAACATTGTGAGGGACAAATAAAACATTTGGATAATCAGATGAGAGGGCTATATTTAAACAGGGTTACTTCGACACAGAGCTGCACGGAAAGCAAAGTGATAAATACAAAGCCTAGCCGAAATCACAGATCCAAAGGCCAGGAAGACACCGAATGGAGACATGTTCCTTAAGTGTAGGCTTACCATTCGTCCCGGTTTCGCCGGGACAGTCCCGGAAATCGGACCCGATTCCCGGTCGTGTCCCGGGGGACGAATGGGCGCCGCCATCTTTTTTTTTAATTTTAAACTTACCGGGCAGCATCTTGGGTCACGAAATCTCGCGTGATGCCCTCACGAGATTTGGGCGCCGACATCTTGGAACACGCGAGATTTCGTGACCCAAGATGCCGGGAAGTTTGAAATTAAAAAAAAAAAAGAAGAAGAAGATGGCGGCGCTGGGAGGCACAGCCTGCTTCTCAACCTCAGGCAGGCTCGCGCAACGCGGGCAAGCAGGCTGTGCTTCTCCAGGTGCCTGCTTGCCGCGGCCCCAGCAGCAGCAGCGACCACCGACCAGTGACCAGCGACCAGGTAAGCGTATTTTTTAAATATATATTTTTAATAGAAATATTAATTATTTAATTAAAACATTTGGCCAAGCTTCGCGCGGCAAGAGGGGGCGCTTCGCGCCCCCTTTACTTTATTAATTAATTATTTTTTAAAAAACGGACGCGCTTTGCGCCCCCTTTCTTCGATAATTTATTCATTAAAAGGATTTCTTATGTGGATTTCTGCTTTATTGTGACATTTATGCTTGTTTTTTCTGCTTTTTCGTTGTGGTTTAGAATTGCTTTTTCGTTGTGGAGGGTAGTTTGCGGTTGGTTTGGGCTGTTTCTGATTGCTTTTTCGTTGTGGTTTACGATTGGTTGTGGTTCTTTGGCCTTGCTTTTTCGTTGCTTTGACATTAATTAATTATTTACCTCGGGGGGGGGTATGGGGGGGGTGTCCCGGTTTGAAGTTTGAAAAATATGGTAAGCCTACTTAAGTGTAAATTCATGCCTCCAAAATGCAAATAAAGCCCTCCAGCTCCAAGTCCAGCTGGAACAGCATATTTGGTGTCTTGCGACCAAAGCTATCTCCCTGGACTTGGGCGTCTGGGAAAAACAACTTTTGTAAAACAAAAGAAAAGCTTCACACCTCCAACAGTCCTCACCAACCCTAAGATTAAGCTCCAATCTAGAAGCAATCCAACCTCCAACCACCATCGAACTAGCTGCCACACCCTCAAGTGGGTGGAAGAACAAAGGTAGAACCCAGCAGGGGTCCTTGACTAGCAATAGAGGACCTCCTGATTGAGTCACCACACCGAAGAATCCCACTGGATTCTGTGGGGTGAAAACCTATAAAATCCCTGGGCTTTAGAGCCTCATGTTCTTTGATTTCCAGTTGCTTTCTCCCCACTATCCTTCCTGGCTGTTGGAGAATTAACTTGCTGGTTATATGCCAAGTCACTGCCATTCCAGCCTCCATCCAAAAACAAGTGTGCAAGCCAGGACCCAGGATCTGTAACACCCTGCAACCCTCTTTCCAACCTTCTCTCCTCCTACCTCCCTGAGTGCTACCAAACAGGGCCTCTGAGAGGGGGGTTAAGAGGGTAATTTGTACCTGCGCCCAGGGTGAAAAAGGGGTCAAAAAGGGGGCCCTGGAGCAAAAAAGGGGGGAGCCAAACTCATAAGAACATAAGAAGAGCCCTGCTGGATCAGGCCAAAGGCCCATCTAGTCCAGTTTCCTGTATCACACAGTGGCCCCACCAGATGCCTCAGGGAGCACACAGCCAACAAGACAACCTGTTTCCTGCTGCCACTCCCCTGCACCTGGCACAGAGAAAACCTACTCATACGTAGGGAAGAGGCCCAAAATAAACTTTGTACCCCCTGATAACATTTCTCTGAATGGCCCTGCTACCGAAGCTGCTGAAGCCATCGTGGGCTGGTCAGCCAAACCTTTAGGCCAATTCTCTCTCTCTTTCCAAGTGCCCTACCCTCCTTCCCCAAAGAAAGGCAGCTCAGCTCCCTTGCCTTGCTCCCTTCCAGGCTACTGCCTTATTGCATGCTTAGGGTTTGCTTTACAGTCCTTTCCCCATCTTTGAGACCCCTCTTTGACCAGGGAGACTCGCTTGGTAGGCCCTTTGCCACAGTGACCCGTGTGTGTGTGTGTGTGTGTGTGTGTGTGTGTGTGTGTGTGTGTGTGCGTGCGCGCGCGCGCGCGCGCGCGCGCTAAATGCCTGAGATCAGCCTCCGGGCTCCTTTTCCAAACAAACGCCCTTGACCAATCCAGCAAGTCTCCAGAACAAGGAGAATCTCACTTGCCACTGGTGATTCCCTTCGGAAGCTTTGAGTATTCGTCAAGAGCACTTGTTTGGTGGGAGAGACTAGCTCCCCCACCACAAGTGGGTGAAGTGTATTCATAGCCTGTTCCTCGATTCACTCTTGCCTGCAGACCTTGGTTCAGGCTACAGAGAGCTGCTCCCTGCTTCAGGCTTCTTCCGTAGCCTGAACCACCTAAACCCTTCTTCAGCCCCATTACTTTTTCCTTCATTTTCTGGAATAGGGTTGGGCTGTTAGACTATTTTGGGTATGTTTCAAGCTGCATTTTATTCGCTTTTGTGTTTTTCCTGCGTTACACTGTTTCATGGGCTGAGCTATTTTATAAGTTTTTATGTGCAATTGTTTACTGTACCTATTACTGCAAGCAGCTTTGTATATTTGTAAATAGACATGTGGCCTAGAAATATTTGAAATAAAAAAGCCCAATACATTTAAATCCAAAACAGTAAATAAATAAAATGTTGTTGTTGTTCAGTCGTTAAGTCGTGTCCGACCCTTCGTGATCCCATGAACCATATCCCGCCAGGCCTTCCTGTCCTCCACTATCTTCCTGAGTTCGCTCATTTTCGCGTTAGTTGCATCGGTGATGCTGTCTAACCATCTCATCCTTTGCCTTCCCCTTCTCCTTTTGCCTTCAATCTTTCCCAGCATCAGAGTCTTCTCCAGAGAGTCCTCTCTTCGCATTAGGTGGCCAAAATATTTGAGCTTCAGCCTCAGTACCTGTTGCCTGGTACTGGAAAGACAGCAGATTTGGCTCTACTCAACCCTTCCTAGGAAGGACATTTCATGTATGGGACACTACAACTGAGAAGGCCTTCTCTCCGATCACCATCCAATCCCCCTCAGTAGGAGGGGGGGGGGACTCAGAGAAGGGCACCCCCGATTACTATAAACTTGTGTGAGCAGGCTCACAGTGATGCTCATGTGGAATTATTATTATTATTATTATTATATTAATAATAATAATAATAATAATAATAATAATAATAATAATAATAATAATACCACCACCAGTATTTATATACCGCCTTTTCTTTGGTCATCGGATTTCTCCTCTGACTTTAATTCAAAGGCGGTTTACATGGGCAGACTTTCTAAACCCAGAGGGGTTTTTTAGACACATATCTCCATGTAAATAGCTTTCTGTGTTGAGACTTGGGGCTTGGTTTGCAGCATGCCATCATATCTAGCATAGCAGTGACTCGCCTAGTTCAGCACAGGAGAACAGGATTATGCTGGAGGATCCATTCCCTCTCCACGTCGGGAGGGAGCAAAACTATGGTTAAAGTGTATTTAATAACCGTAATGCATTCCTAACTATGGGGCAGGGGTAACTGCTTTTCTTTAGCCGCCCAAGCTCTGGTGACAGCCTTTGTTCACCACAGGAAAGTCACGCTTCTCAAATTGACAACTCCATATGACATTTCAAAATGGTTTGGGTCCGCTACATATAGTCATCGAAGCAAGTCATGTATCCATAATGCCACCAAGTAAAATGAAAGCGTTCAGCATCTTTGTTCCAGACTAGGTCGCCGCCTAGCCTATAACAAAGATGTTGAATGTTTTCAATAAAGAGTTGGTTGCACTGCAGATAAGTGTTGCACTTCAACCACTGAATCTGAAATTAAACTGCATGCTGGGAAACATTAATAACACAACTTCACTCACTACTGATATATTTATGTTCATTTCTTCCAGCTGTTATGTCAGGCCAAGCACCCTAGAGAATGTAAAGAAGGCATTGGAAATCATTCCATTACACAGCGTGCCTTTTCCTAACAGGTTCCAGGTCTCTCAATTATTTTTAAAGCCTACTGCCAACCGTGGCCTTTGAGAAGACTCAAAAGAGAAACAGTGACCTCTGCTGGGTTTCTTGAAGAAATCAAGTCATATCTGGCAACAGGATGATGTATGATTAATCTAAAAGGAGGGGGACTGGTGTGCTCTCCGGGGGGGGGGGGAGAAAGAAAATAAGGCCAAAACATACTTTATGTTGACATAGTATGTTCTTTTTGAAAACAGACTCTTGTATCAATTAAGAAACATCATCTTGGAAAAGGAAGAAAACCATAAAGCTTCAAAGCACTCCGAGCTTCAAAGCCAGATACAAAGACTAAACAATTAGCTGAAAAACACTCATCTCCCTTTTCAAGTGGTGATGAACTTAACTTACTGTCCCACGTTATTGGGCCAACATGACTTAAGAAACGCCTTGACTGGGTTTAGTGAGGACATATAATCCTAACACAGAGTGGTTGGTTCATCACTGAAGGCTAATTCAAACACTAAGTGCCCTTCTGAGCACCACCAAGCAACCAAAAAAAAAAAAGTTTATACATGCTGGTGCTTGAGAGAGAGAACACTTAAAAGCTGTTACACAGTTGGGGCAAACCATACGCAAAATGCCTCCACTCCTCCAGCACTGCACTGCCCAGATGGCTGCTAAAGTTGGAGTGGAAGCATTTTGCATGATTCGCCCCAGTCGTGTGACAAGCTTACAAATGTCCAAGTGTCGTCCGCCAGCCGTTTCCACCCGGCTGCAGCAGTCAGAGGGACCCTGTTAAATAACAAGGCAAAGACCAACTGCCATTTGGCTCCTGCCCTCAAAGAACTGTGCCTGTGAGATACTGTCTCACTGAGCCTAAGTACATGTACATCAGATAACATCGTATGCTTCCCATTTTCCCCTTTCTCTGTTGTCTCGCTCGTCTCTCTTTTTAGAATGTGAGCTCCCATGGGACAGGGAATGGCCTTCTCAATCTGTGTAAAGCGCCACACACACAGATGTGCATATATACACTTGCACATATTAGAAGATTAATATATGCACAATGCACATGCATATATTTAAAAGTTATGGTTTCCTTGTGGATCATCATTTACATAGGGGCATTAACTTTCGAACTACCCCTTCACGTTGTGGGTTTGCATGATTCCTCCAGTTCACCCAGTTGTAAATTATCCGCGGTTTCCCCATGGAAAGAAGTGAAGGCTTCTGTGAAAGTTTGTAGGGGCTGCTGCTTTATGCACCTCCTAAGTACTAGGATCTAGGTTGAATGCCCTCAAGTTGTAGCAAGTTCATTCGCCTGTGGCCTTGCTTTTTTACAGGAGCAAAAAGTCCCAAATTGGCTACACTGGTATTTCCAATGAAAGGGGGGGGGGGGAGAGAAAAAATTGCTGCAAATGCTATGTTTCTTTTTAATAGTGGGCAGCTAGTGAGAATTACGTGTAATGCACTGCAAATGCTTAAATAAGAAATAACGTTCTTTGCAAAGCAACTCCAGATGTTGCAAAAAAGAAAAAGGTAGTAAAAAACTCAAACCCTACATAATAAGGTAACCTGAACAGAGTGGGAGTTGGCCATTTGGGTGTTGGAATGGTGCTGGAGATTTTCTCCAGTTCGGAATGATAGAGGTTAATTGGACTCTGAGCATGAAAACAAGATCCATCCATTGAGCTTCCTTTCTCTACTACCCACTTCATTTAACTGTTTTTAAGCATTTGACTAGTGGCCCAGTGTTCCATCTCCAGTTGTGCCAGTGTCAGTATCTCAGAGAAAGGAAAAATCCATGGTCTAATCACAAAGCATAATCTGTTCTTGTATTTTACATGAAAAACTTACATTGGCTAGAACACTCTTGCCCACTTTCGATCCTGCTTTGACAACATTCACAAGTCACATATTCCAAGGTATTCCTAGCATCAAATGAGAAAATGCTCTAAGATTCTTCTGAATCTCAATAGGCCATTTTCCCTTATCAAACTCATTTGTTTAAAAACAACGTGATATCGTGCTCTGTAATAGTTCTAGAAAAAGCTACCTCAGTTATTCAGTTTCATATATATTAGAAACTTTCATTACAGCTTTCCTATATTGCTCTAATGAATCTTGATTCCTAGATTATTGAAATGTTCCACCTAAAGTCAGACACATTCTCAGTGAGAACTTACCCAAGCATTATCATAATTAAACACTGCAAAAGAAGAGTCTTATTTCATGATCTTCTTACAAGTTCTTAGTATTAATATGACTATTTCACAGCAAGGAGACATTCTGCCATTCTGTGTCACGTCTAAAATGTTTTATGAAACACGTTTTTGGTCACAACTTACAGGGCCTGCTTTTATTTAGCAATGCAGCACTGCGACTCTTGAACAGTGTGTGACACGCCTCTGTGTAACTAACAAGGGGTATACAATTTTATCTCAACATTACACAAAGGCTAATTACATAGCAACAGTAACTAGCCTGCTGGTTTTCTTCTGACATGTTTGACAGATGGGTCACACGGCAAATAAAAAAAAAGTTCCTACCCCATCAATAGCTTAGCTACCAACTTTGAAAACACAATTTTCCATCCCAATTTTATCTCCAGGCTCGTATAATGCAGCCATATGTACTGGAATACCTTTACCGAGCTCTTGTTTTGTTTTCTCTGCCTGTTGTTAGGCTAAAGAAGTGGAAATAGAAGGCAGCAGCATTGCACAACAAAAGGTGAAGAGTTTAGGTATTTTTGGTGGTTCCCGAGATTTCCAATTGACCCAGCACAACATTTGTTTGCAAATACCGAAGGAAAAGTACGCAACGATCTTCGCTTCTGTATGGCAAACTCTGAACTTCAAAGAAGTGTTTAATTTATTGTACAGTAGATGAATAGTCTAAAAACATGATGTACTCAGCTGGCATGTTCACAAATCCGTATGCCATAGAAGTATTGAGGCTTAAAAAGAATGAACTTGTGGAAGGCATAAGCAACCCCGATCATCTTCTGCACTGGCTGATAGACAATGATGTCCTTGCACCAGAGAAAAAAATGGTTTTATCCTACTACAGAACACGAACAGCGAAGAATTCCCGGGTTTTGGATCTCCTGGTTTCTCAAGGTGAGCGAGCTTGCAGGCTGTTTTTTTATCCATGTCTGAAACAGGTCGAGCCACATCTGTATAAAAGCATGAGGAATTATGTCAGTGATGTGAATGGAAGAATTGGAGATGCCAGAAGGCAGCTAATAGGGTACCTACTTGAGAAAGATAAAGGATGGGTTCCAAAGGTTAAGGGTCACCACCAAGAGAAGAAAGGTAGCCCAAGGCAGGTTTTGGCTAAGCAAGAAAAACAGACTCGTATCAAATGTGAAGAAAAACCAGTTCCAGTTGCAGTAAAATCAAAAGACAATGATTTCAGTTCGCTTTCTATCTTTGATTCGGTAGCTACAGGCAATATTTCTCATCTAAAAACAGTCTTAAAGGAGAGTGATGTTAATGCAGTAAACTCCGCAAATGAAAGCCTCCTACACATAGCAGCTGCTCATGGGCACACTGAAATAATGGACTATTTAATCAGCAAAGGTGCCAAGCTGGATGTAAAGGATAAAAAGGGAAGAACTCCACTACATAGAGCAGCAGAGAGGGGCCATGACAACGCCGTGAAAGTGCTGCTCCAAGCTGGTGCAAACATGTACAGCTTGGATCAAGAAGGGAAAACCCCACTACATCTGGCCAGTCAGAACCAGCACACAGAGGTTCTGAGGAGCATCCTGAAAGAAGAGGCGAGGCGACACAAGAACGGGCACAACTTCCTGCACATGGCCGCTCTCAAAGATGACAGTGACTTGGTACAAATGCTCTTAAAGAATGGTGCATTGCTGGATGCCAAGGATGAGAAAGGACAGACTGCTTTAGGCTATGCCGTGTCTCAGGGATTTGAGAAAACCGTTAAGGTACTGCTGGAAGCTGGAGCCAACATTGACTCCCGCATCATTGACGTAGCCTTTAATACCAACAACCAATCCCTCTTCAGGCTATTGTTGGAATATTCCAAAGGATTGTCGCCAGATACTATGGTGTCAGCTCTCTTTAAAGCCATACAGAAAAACCTGCAGGGCATTGTAGCAGCTTTAATTGAAAGAGGTACAGATATCAACGCTCTCAATGAAATGCAATACACACCTTTGCTTGTGGCATGTGAAACGGGGAAGACAGAGTCAGCAAAAGTCCTGATTGAAAAGGGGGCCAACTTGAAGGACAAGACCCCAAACTCAAGCAGTGCTTTACACCTGGCAGTTCAAGGTGGAGCCTCTTCCATTGTAAAGATGCTCCTGCACCAAGGAATAGATGCCAACACTGCAGGCCAGGGAAATCAAACGCCCCTTCATGTTGCTGCATTTCACAATAAGGGGGAGCTAGTTGACATGTTAATTGACGCAGGTGCTAAAGTTAATACAGCCACAAAAGAGCTACTCACTCCATTGCATATTGCAAGTCATAAGGGTCATGCTGATGTTGCTCAAAAGCTGTTGCAGCACAAGGCCAATGTCAATCTTAAGAATAAGTGGTCAAAGACACCTTTGCATCTTGCTGCTGAAACAGGAAATCCCGCTATGGTGGAACTTCTTCTCAGTTATAATGCTGATCCCAACACAACAGATAAAGAGAAAAAGACCCCACTTCACCTTGCAGCCCTAGGAGGCCATCTTAACACAGTGAAATCTCTGTTAGCTAAAAAGTCTCGATGTGGAGCCAAAGATATGGACGGCTGCACCCCAATGCACTATACAGCCATCAGTGGGAATACAGAGATCATGGAAGCTCTTTTGACAGCAGGGAAGAACAAAAATATCGATGACAAAAATATCTGGAGAAAGACCCCATTGCATCTTGCAGCAGAACATGGCCACAGTGACTTAATACATGTCTTATTGAGCAATGGCTCCGCTATTAATGCTTTGGACAACAACAAAGACACTCCACTGCATTGCGCTTGCAAAGCTGGTCATTTTAACTGTGTGAGTACACTGGTCAACTGGTCTGTGGGAGAGAAAGCAAACCTACAGGCCACGAACAGTCTGAGGAAAACTCCACTGCAAGTAGCTGAAATTAGCTCAACTGAAAACCAAGCTCAGATCGTTACTTTCTTGAAACAGAAAATGTTATTAATCAAATAAATTTGCAATCGGGGAGGGGGGGCATATAATAAGCACAACTATTTCCTATCACGGTCTATGGCCTAACGCATCCCCAGGTGATAAACTTGTGCCTGGATTGTACCATTTCCTGGCCAAAATGGACATGATGGGAGATCGCTTAGTGGACCTTTCAACCTTTTTAAAAAAACCTTGTAACCACAGGGGCTTTGGTGCTGGGAAGGGGAGTTTAACCTTTTTCATCACACCATTTTCCTAGGAAAGCTGCTATTAGCCCCAGCTGGGGAGAAGGACAAGGACAACACAGGTACATGCATTTTCCCCAGACTAATAGCAACTTCAGGAGGCAATTTAAATTGAGAAAATGAAATAATGGGAAAGGGGGTTAACATCTCCTTTCCTAGTGCTGCTGTTCCAATGAAAATGAGAGTACCTTGTGGCTACTTTGTCAGCAACCGTTCTTTCTCTTTTGTAGAGAACATTCATTCATATGAGCATGTCAATACAGAGGCGCATCCAACCCCTGAAGTGGTAAAGGCTAGGCACAGATTTTTTATTATTATTATTATTATCAACAGTATTTATATACCGCTTTTCAACAAAAAGTTCACAAAGCAGTTTACAGACAAAAATCAAATGATTAAATGGCTCCCTGTCCCAAAAGGGCTCACAATCTAAAAGTTTACCACCTCATTGAAAATTACCCTCGTCACTTGCTGATCTCCACCAACTCCGGTTGCATAGTGTTTGCGTCTAGAGGCTTGCGAGCGTAGGGGAAAGGACGACCCATCCCGAAATGCTGCCCTGGACTCCACCAGTCTCTTCAATGCGCTTGTCCCTCCTGATTATCCCTCCTTGTAATAATGCTCAAAGCTGATTGGCTGAAAGCCCCCTCTCATCCCATTGGTCAAACAGTTTGCTCCACGTCCCGCCCTCTCTCAATCATGAGCATGGTCCACGGCCGATCGCAACGGAACTCGGGAGAGCACAGCTCTCCCGTGTTCCATGCTGATCAGTTAAAAAGGCAGTCACACCGCTCTGCACGTGCCTGGGACGCGCCGGGAGAAGTGTGGGGTAGATCAGCCTATTAGTGAGCTGCTTACATGCTTAAATACATAAGGTTCATAACCCATCCATACACACACATACCCCTAGCAAAAAGAGCTCCAGCAGTAGTTTGAGCCAAGTGCCTTCCCTAAAACATGAGATTCAGAGTTAATATGCCAATCCTGTGATGTTTTGCCAAAACCAATGTTTTGGTTAATACTGTATATGTTTTATGCAAGTTTTTATGTTATCTTTTATGTATTTTAATATTGTACACCGCTTTGATCTTAGTAAAAGTGAGGTATTAATCTTTAAATAAAAATGTTCAGATGTGAAAGTGTTTACAAAATGCAACCTGCTTCATTCTGAGTCACTCTAAGGCTATCTGAAAGATTTCATAGCTGCTGTGGACTAGTTATTACATGATGTGAAGAAAGCAGTTATTCCTTAATAATTCTGATGACATTCTCATATCATATCATTCTACAGAAATGTCGGGAAACTTACTGAGAGACTATTAGAATACTCACCCTGTATCAATCATTGTATGCCTCTGGATTTCATGAATATTTCAAACCAGCACTTTATTTAAGAAAAGAGTATTGAACCTGAGGTGATTTCATAATGCCAGAAAGTAAACTGGACAGTACCCCCATAAATTAACTGCTCACCTGAGCTGTGGTGAGTAGGAAAAATTCTACAGCTAACTTAAAACAGCCTAAGGAATAAAGGAGGAAGTGGGCTGTACCAGTTCAGACTTCTAGTGAGCGAATGCTCCACCATATCTACATAAATGGCAGCAGGAAGATAGGGGCTGTCTTGAAGGTTACCACAATAGTGGTTTGATGAGAAAGGTCAGCCAACAGTTGTGGACCACAGGCACACTCAAAAGCAAGTCTGGGGTCAAAGCTAATTACGGGCAGCCCAATCCTGTCTAGGACTGCGGCATCGTGCAAAACCAAGCTGCACCGGAGTCTATTCAGGATCGGGCCAGTGCCGGTGCAGCTAGAGGCCTCCTCAGGGGAAAAGGACGTTCGTCCCTTTCCCCCGGGTAATGCTCCAGCTGCACCTATGGGTCTCCTCAGATGTGCGCCGGCAAAATGGCAAGGTCAAATCCAAGGAGCCCATGTAGGGCTTGCCAAGCCTGGGAAGGAGGATAGTATTCGGTGGAGCGCGCTGCTGAGGATCCCTCTCCCCCCTCCCAGACCCAGCAGGCCAATCACCCCTTCTCATTCCACCCTCCCCATGACCCCCCCCCCGCCATCCACGCAGGACTTACTTGTGTCCACCAGTGGCATTCTCTGTTTGGTGGAGAGTGAGCGATGCTGGCCTCGGCACCAGCACCGCTTACTCTCCAGGTGTCAGAAATATGCTTTACGCCACGTTTGTGGCACCCAGGAACAGCAGAGCACCCGGCGGAGCCCAACAGGATTGCGCCATAAGTTACCGAGTTATTGCACTAGACTCGATCAATACCAATTTGTTTAGTTCCACAGGAGCTGTAATGAAATGTACTTGATGATTTAAACTCCAAGTATTTCCATGAGTTTTTATTTAATGGAAATATTAAATTGGCTAGAGGCTGTCTTGAGACTTATTAATGAAGCCAAATTGTACTTGACCGTGTGCCTCTTACTTCTGCTATGTTATTATTTATTTATTACACTTATGTCCAACTCCTCCTCCAAGAAACTTGGAGTAGCTTATGGCAGGTTCTTTCCAGGCAGTCTCCCACACTGGCGCTGGATGAGACTAAACCCTCCTTTCAGCAGAATCCGTTAAACGTTTACTCAGACATATCACATTATGGGGCTTATTCCAGATACGTGTGCAAGTGCATAGGACTGCAGGCTCACACGGTTAAAAAGATAAAGGAGAGCAGCCAACAGGCTCCTTCCTCAAAGCCCCATCTATGCCGAGGCAGGAACATCCAGCAGATTGCGAGATGACAGCAGAGCAAGTCACTCCGTCATCATCTTCTCTCCTACCCTCCACCGCCATCTGCAAGTATAAGTAGGCTTCCTCACAGGCCCTGCATCATTACAGAGGCCTCTGGGGAAAAACAAAACACCCAATGGAGACAGGCAGGGTGGGAGAAGGCAGCAAAGTGCCAGTTGCTTGGTTGAGTGAGTTGCACTGTTGCCTGCTGAACTGGGGCACATCAGGGGTCATTTGGGTGCATCCTCAAACACCCCACAGGTTTCGCTGGTGCCTAAAACAGCCAACTCCGATCTACACACTTGACGACTGTGCTCACTGACTCCACATAATGTTAAATAACACCAGTTCTAATACAGAACCTTGGAGGGAGCACTCAGGGCTGGTTTTAGGGCAGGGACCCTCAGCTAACAGTTGTCCATTGGTGGGACCCAAGAGAGCTGTTCTGCCTGCCAGCACCACATGAAAGCTAAAGGTGTCGGGAATCAGCAGTGAGCCTTTTTGAGAGACCTCGGCCCTTATAGCTGCCAGAGGCACTAACACCCTTGATGGTCCTGGTTACTGCCCTCCATCATGGTAAGTGTTCTTTTACTCTTACCCTCAGCTTCCTGTGAACCACGCCCCAACCCACTATGACTTGTCCTCTTATCCCAGTCTAATCCTTTGTTGAGAAACTATGGCCCTGCATAGTTCAAGCATTCAACAACTACATAGGCAGGCTGAACTAGGTAAGCTGAGGGAGAACAGGAGCATGCCACCAAGCTACACAGCGCTTGTCTGAGGACAGCCATTAAAGCAGGGGACATTTTCTCCCTGTGATCTGGAATGCGGATCAGCACCAAAACAGGCTTAATAAGGCTTCCTACCAATTAATGTGGACAGATAGAGCAGATAGTTTCCCAAGGCCCCAGCCCAGGATCCCTTGTTAGAAACTGGTCTTGCATCAGCTAGTTAGTAGTTTCCAATGCTCTGATAGAGAAACCGGTTTGAATTATATTTTTGTTAAAAATAATTCAGCCATTTCACATTTCAGCTATTCAAGACTTCTTGTGTAAATCTCACCAGGACCAGTGACTTGTAAGTTGTAAGACTACTGTAGTTCTAAAACTTCAAGCGGTATCAGCTCTGTTTAACAGAGCGCCTCATGACTTCCCACCCTGTCATGGGACCTTAGCTTCTTTCTGGCTTAGCTACTGCTACCTTCAACTAACACTTATTCAACAATACCTTGCTAACTGGGAAAAGAAGCATTTCCTCTCCCAAGTGATGCTCTCTTGAATTTAGCAGGGGGGGGGGGGGGAAGAGTAACTGTCCCTCTTCACCTCAGCACAGTGTCTTTTCTAGTGGCTGTTGCTGGTGTTCTTCTGCATCTTTTTTGATTGGGAGCCCTTTTGAGAAAGGGAGTCATTAGTTATTTGATTTTCTCTTTGTAAACAGCTTTGTTAACCTAATAATACCACCAGCTACAGAAAACAAAACAACACACATACATATTACGAAAATATCTTTGAATATCCAGAAGTCTGTCCTTGGGAAGGTCTTGGTATTCAACAGGCCAAATCCAGCCACCAACATCTGGCGGGCCATAAGAACCATAACCATAACAACAGCAACAACATTCATTGCATAGAGACGTCCGAGGTGCTGTACAGGATTTAGCAGTGACATCCTCCAAACACACAAAAACCGTAGGCAGCTGTGCCAGGCAGGCAGCCCATTAGGGGAAAAGAACAAAATATATTAATATCTTCACCGCCGGGAACCATAATAACAGTAGGATAATATTTATCCTACTTTGGCTTCATTTCAGCTAGAGGACCCTCTGCTTTCCCCCGCTTTTCCTACTTTCGCCCTTTCCTCCAGCTATAGCTCTGCTTCCCGTTCTCTCCCCTAGACACGCCTCGCGCTTGCCGCCCATCACGCGTCTGCTCCTACGCCTTGTTGGCCACGCCCACAGTCCCACTCCCCCCCCCTTCTCTCTCCCGTATCCTAGAGACACAAACATCAATAGCTGAGGGCAAAAGGAAGGGCAGAGGCAACGTCACCATTTTGGCGCATGCTCAAATCTCTATGCGCAGCCTCGCTATTCCTGCGACGGCACTGAAGGGGACAAACTATAGGGTTAACTTTGACCTCCCCTCGCTTCCTGTTTCTTTCCCCCGCGAGATCCGGCGGAGGTGCCAGTATGGAGGCTGTGGAGGAGTTAGATGTCGATGTTGAGGGGGATGCAACGGCGGGGGCGACTGGAGAAACTCAGCAGGGGTAAGCGAGCATCCGAGCCTGAGCTCATCCGAGTTCTTTCCCCAAGAGAGAGAGAGAGAGAGAGAGAGAGAGAGAGAGAGAGAGAGAGACGGGGGGGCTCGTCGTGATCGAACGGTCTTCATGTCATACATACATACATGTGATAACATACATAACCCCTTTCCTGGCTGTCAGTAGTTCGGGGTCTGTCGCGGCTCTGACAGGGGCCTTGCTTGGTATTCTCTGACGGAGATTTCCTCCCTCCCTTCCCCCGGTCTTCCTGCGTCATTCTGGTTAATACTGTATATGTTTAACGAAGCTTCCCCCCCCCCCCACACACACACAATGATGTTTGCTTTTCCGCTGTCAGAGCACTTGCGTGAAGCAAGGAAGGAAGAAGAGAGAATGTGTCTCCTACTCTTGAGCCACTTCCTTGTGGGAATGTTACCTACTTCCAGTTTCCCAGCAATACAACATTGCTTTTAGGCATAATAAGAACATAAGAACATAAGAAGAGCCCTGCTGGATCAGGCCAAAGGCCCATCTAGTCCAGGTTCCTGTATCACACAGTGGCCCCACCAGATGCCTCAGAGAGCACAAGACAACAAGATAACCTGTTTCCTGCTGCCACTCTCCTGCGTACCTGGTACGCAGTCCCCTGGCATCTTGGACGCACAAGCAGATACCTGCAACAAAATGCTGCATAGCATCTAACCAGTTCCTAAAATGAGTGATATGTTTGCTTTTATTAAACATAGAGAGGACAAGGCTGGGGTATGCCTTGCATTTCTGCATGTTGATCTGTTCATTTTATTGCCCCCCCTCTTTCTCCCTCTCATTTTCTCACCCCTTTTCTGCTTCTCCTTTTGTATTCTTCTAACTTTCTTTGTTTTCAGTGTTTTTCTTATTGTCACTTTCTCCCAGCTCAGATAGATCTAGCTACAGGATTGCATGGTCGTATAGTAGCACCTGTGAGTTTCTCTTGGGTTTCTGAACTACAGTATTAGGTATATGACTTGGCAAACAGATCAAAGGGTACTTATTTGGAGATTTATGTAAATCTAAAATAAAGCAACTTGTCATTTTGAAATGTTGATTTTTATTTAATTCTACAAATTAGATTTTGTGTTATGTGACATCAAACTAAAAAAAACCTTTTGAATGCCTAATGTTTTTTCAGATCTTCTTCTTTCAATCATTTGTAAGTTGCATTAATATTTTACACGATCTCAGATATACGGGAAAGGATGCCATGTATTTTCTATAGAAGCCAAATACGATTAAATACAATTTCCAATCACTGCACGCAGATCCCAAATTAATAGTAACCGCGGACAGGAATAAAATATATTTAAAATTGTAACCATCTTTCAATCCTTGGGATTGCACCCAGAAGAAGTTCCGAGTTTAGGAACGAAACGTCTGACTGCACCATCTATGAGCCTTTGATTTTAAATGTATTCTATTCCTGTCTGCGGTTACTATTAATTTGGGACCTGCATGCAGTGATTGGAAATGGTTATCGTATTTGGCTTCTATAGAAAATACATGGCATCCTTTCCCGTATATCTGAGATCGTGTAAGATTACTGCTGGCCATGAAAGTTTCCACTCTAAACTGCATTAATACTTATTTATAAGAACATAAGAAAAGCTCTGCTGGACCTACTCCAGCATCTAGTCCAGCAGTTTCCCACAGTAGTCCACCAACTGCATAGGAATTGCACAAGTAGGAGAGAAGGCATACTTCTCTCCAGCTATTGCTCCTTTGCAACTGGCATTCTAAGGCAGCAGTCCCCAAACCTACTGCTGCTCTGACTCACTTCACCCTCTGCTTCTGGGTTGCAACTCATCTCTAGAAGCTGATCCCACGTCATGCTGGGCCCGGGACAACCTCCAGAGGCCTCCACGAACCTCAGAAATGCCTCCAGGTGCAACCAGAAGTCGTTTCATCACTTTTGGAGGCCTTCTGAGACGCGTGGAGGCCTCTGGAGGCTGTCCCGGGCCTGGCACGACGTAGGAGAAGCTTGTACAGGTGAGTTGCGACCTGTAAGTGGTCTCCACTTGCATCTGGAGGGCTCCAATTTGTAGCCAACTGGACTCAAGGGTGTGTGTGGGAGGGCCCAACAGCCACGACTCACAGTTTGGGAAGCACTGTTCTAAGGCATACTGCTGCTGGATCAGGAAGTAGCACATAGTTGCCATAAGTAGTAGCCATTGATAGACCTGACCTTTTTAAAATCATCCAAGCTAGTGGCCATCACCACATATTGTGGCAATAAATTCCACAGACTGATTATGCGCTGTGTGAAGAATTTGTTTATCCTAAGTTCCCTACCAGTCAGTTTCATTGGATGACCCCTGTGAGAGGGGGAGAAAAACTCTCCACTAAGTTCCAATCATTTAATATATTTGATGTGGATTGCTTATGTAAGTCAGTTTCCATAGACTCAGGATTTATTTCCTAATTGCAATATGAGGTGAGGCAATATTAAAATATTTATTTCAGTGCGTGTAAGCTTTGCAGCTTGATCCTTCCCTAAACAAGCAAAAAAGTGGATAGGATCAGGTGTGCAATGCTTTGAACCAATGTAGCATCATGTGACATTCAATACAGCATTATAGTGCCAATACAAATGCAGCATCTGAGAAAGAGTGTGCATGTCTCTGGAGGGTGAATTTTTATTTCTTTTTTATTTATTTCAGAAGTTATGAAAATCCATCATCCAGCTTACTTCAAGATCACTACCTTGACTCAACTTGGAGAACTGATGCAGGTCTTGTAAGTCAGCCATGAAATAAGCTGCTAACTCTGAAAGATTTTTGGAGACATCTTCTGATGCTTTTTTCCCTGCCTTTACTACTTCAAAATATAGTGATTGATATTCAAAGGACTATGGGCTGAAAAAAAAAATCACTTGTACAGTCACATGCACAGATGTTCAGGCAACTTTGTGAAACTTATACATACATCTTTGCAGATGTTGAATTTTCCATGCATAGTTCTTGTGCAAGCAGCTTGCACAGAAAAATTGCTGCTTTGTATGTGGCAAAGGGTCTCTAGAACTCAGCCATGAAATATATGTTCTTACGCATGTTCCATTGCTTCAATTTTTAGAAAATGGTTTTCAGATGCACCTTATTCACTGATTCCTGTTCATCCCAGCTGAACTGCATGTGAAAAGTTTTGAAAAATCTCCTAGTTCTCAACTTCAGCCCCGCATCTCAGAAATGGAGAAATGGAGTTAGTGTAAAGATATTATGTATATCAAAAGAAATGTATATCTGATTTTTTTTCTCCTAGCCATGGAGTCTTGATAGTACCATTAGTGAGGAGAACAAGGCTGCTATTGAAAAGATGTTGTTGGAAGAAGAGTATCCTTCTAATTATTTACTTATTCATTGTATGACAAAATAGAATTGGCTAAGGAAAAGATTTATAGTGCAGGCTTGTAATTATGAAGTTGCCATTGACAACTAGAAATTGTCATTGCATAGTGACTCAAAACCCCTGATTTGCACCGTATTCCTCAGTAGCACGATCTAGTCCAGGGGTATCAAACTCATTTCATACAGTGGACCAAATAGCATTCATGATACCTGCTGAGGGCTGGGAGTGACATCATTAACCAGGAAGTGATGTCATTAAGCAGATGATGGCCAGAAATACCGTATTTTACGCTCCATAGGACGCATCGGTCCATAGGACGCATGCATCATATGGAGCATAAAATAGAGAAAAAAGGTTTTTACTTACCTGGGCTTGGGGGTGCTTCGGGGAGGCCTGTGGGGGCTTCAGGTAGGCCTGCGCGAGCCTCTGCAGGCCTCCCCGAAGTTCAGTTTGGCCGAAAACAGCGATTTTCGGCCATTTCCGGAAATGGCCGAAAATCGCTGTTTTCTCCCGAACTGAACATCGGGGAGGCCTGCAGAGGCTCGCGCAGGCCTCCCCGAAGCCCCCACAGGCCTCCCCGAAGCGCCCCCAAGCCCAGGCTTCGCACCATAGGACGCATGCTTTCCCCCCCTATGTTTGGGGGGGGAAGTGCGTCTTATAGTGCGAAAAATACGGTAAGTACATTGTTCTCATGTAGGAACTCATTAGCTGCAAATGTAAGAAGAGAAAATATGCAAATCTTGATCATATTTTTAAGACATGGCAGAGCCCAAATATCACACTAGGAAAGGCCAATTATCACACAGGCTGCCCTTTCAGCCACTGAGAAGTGCTTAGCAGAAGCGGTGCTGCTGAAAGGGTGGCCCGCGTGATATTTGGGCTCTCCCAGTGCCTCGGCAGCATCTCCCTCACCCTTCTTGGTCTGCCTCTTCTCCCATCGTGTTCCTTGCCTTCTGAAGCCTCCTTCTGTTTCTCCCTCCCAGAGCCTTGGCAGAAGCAGCACTACAGCACTGGGAGAGCCCAATCATCACGTGGGCTGAATAGAACTTCCAGGGGCCGTATCTGGCTTGCAGGCCTTTTCGCACCTCTAATCTAGAGGTGAGCTCGAGAGCTCGCAGAAATCTGAGGAGGCCCACTGGGGCCTCCCTGCGTTACACCAGAGGAAGGGGACAAATGTCCCCTTCCCCCGAATAGACCTCCGGGCCGATCACGATTGGCCCAGAACGGGGATAAGATCCAGTGGGCGGCCCTAAGGCCGCCTGCGGATCCTTACGGTGGATTGTGCTGCCCAACTTGGCTGATGGTTAAGAAGCAGCACCTCTGATCTGCAGTCTTCTTGCAGATTTGATTGAGTGGTGTCTATTTCTGGATTTAATATTTTTTTCACCTTTCTTTCTATGAAGCAGACTTGTGCAATCCTTTTCGGGTGGCTTGTAGCTAGGTACAGTGATTCATGTGCTGTACCATTTCTAGGCACAAGTGGTATTCACTGGATTCCAGTTAGAGTTTTTGAGTACAACAACATTTTCAATTATGAGAACAATGAATAGTGTGCAAAAATCTTATTTCTAATGCTTCAAATAATCCTTAATAAATTATAGATATTATTTGTCAAGCAAATCGGTTCCTGAAAAATTTTGGCATGACCTGAAAGAAACTGATAAAAAGTGCATAAAAAGGTAAAATTCATTGAGTGGAGTCTGTGACTTGATTGTGTTGTAATCTTAGATATTTCAAAGAGAAGAAATGTATTTTAACAAACCTTACAATGTTCTTTTTCTGTATTTTGCAGTCCTCACAAGAAAGAGGGAAAAGTCACGTATGTACTTTTAAAACTCCTTTAGAACTCACTTGTTGACACTTCTGAAACCCTTTGCAATTACCTAGATTTCTGACATGTTTCCTCCTTATCCTTTGAAGCAAATGACCATCTTGCAAAAAATAGCAACATGTGTGAATAATACGCAGTATACTTATTTGATCAATGACACATCAATTTAAGCCTTTATTATTTTAAGGCAAATAACTAAATGGTATCTGTTTTACCCTATTTTCAAGTACATGTATGTACGTACATGTTAAATTAGCAAATATATAAGAATCAAACTGAAACTTCCCTGCTGCCCTTTGTTTGGACAAGTGCATTTAGTAGAAGGGTATTTGGCTTTCTTTTTCCTGTAGGGTACGATCACCTACAAAAGTGGCCAGTGGAGCATTAAAGTGGACATTGGAAGAAAAAGAGCTATTTGAACAAGGACTGGTAAATTATAATATTGTCTGTGATTAAATTAATATTTGTTTAAAAAGTATTACTTTTTAGGGAGGAATTTCACTACATGACATATTTTGTTCAAAATCTAGCATAACAAGAATATTTATATACCGCTTTTCAACAAGTAGTTCACAAAGTGGTTTACATAAATAAATATTAAAATAAATCAATACATTGTTCCCTGTCCCCAAAGGGCTTGTAGTCTAAAGTTAATAAGGTTTAGGCATGGCTAAAAGTTGTTCCATGCTAAAAGTGAGACTCCTCTGCAAGCCAAGAGGGATCTCTGGGATGAATTGCCAGAGAGAAGAAGTGAATTATCATAAAAGTAGGTACCGTATTTTACGCTCCATAGGACGCATCGGTCCATAGGACGCATGCATCCTATGGAGCATAAAATAGAGGGAAAAAAGGTTTGTACTTACCTGGGCTTGGGGGCGCTTCGGGGAGGCCTGTCCGGAAATGGCCGAAAATCGCTGTTTTCTCCCGAACTGAACATCGGGGAGGCCTGCAGAGGCTCGCGCAGGCCTCCCCGAAGCCCCCACAGGCCTCCCCGATGTTCAGTTCGGCCGGAAATGGCCGAAAATCGCTGTTTTCTCCCGAACTGAACATCGGGGAGGCCTGTGGGAGCTTCGGGGAGGCCTGCGCGAGCCTATCCCCGAAGCGCCCCCAAGCCCAGGCTTCGCACCATAGGACGCACGCTTCCCCCCTTATGTTTTTTGGGGGGGAAAGTGCGTCTTATAGTGCGAAAAATACGGTACTTACTCTGGTCTTAGTTACACTATAGGATTTTTCTAGGGACTTGAGATACTTTGACTTTTTCTCTCTCCCAAAGCTCTGCCAGATATCTTTGCACACTTTTCCTAGTAAAATGCTGTTGTGGGGTGGGGGATAAATATGTTTTAGGAAGCAAATGGCTTTAGGTGTTGTAGAGTTAACCAGAGTCTTGTATCTCAACAGTTAAAGCCTAGACACAAAGAGCTGAATGGTGGTTTTTTCCCCCCTAACAGGCTAAATTTGGCAGAAGATGGACAAAAATTGCCATGATGATCGGAAGTCGCAATGTTCTTCAAGTAAAGAGCTATGCCAGGCAGTACTTTAAGAACAAGGTAAACTTAAAATAACTCTGAATTTACAGAATAACAGTGTTGCAGACTTTGACAGTGAGTCAGTCTGAAAAAGAGTGACTTGAGTCAGGAGCGTCACAGGGACACGCGACACCCTGGAGCAGGGTCGCGCGTCACCTTTAAGGGGGAGGCTCCGCCCCCGCGTGTGACGTTACGCGCAGGAGCAGAGCACCCTCCCCGCTCCGTTTTCGGCTCATTTTGGAGCCGAACAGAGACAGAGGAGGGCGGGCGGGCCGAAAGGAGATCGATGGAACTTCACATCGACGGAACTTTGTGCAGTGTAAGTTCCCGCTCTCCCCAGGGGGTCGCGTGTCACCCCCCGGCGGCCCGCCCCCCGCGCTTCCCTCCGTCGACGCCCATGACTTGAGTGGAACCTCCCCAATAAGACTCCTGTAGCAAATTATTTGGGCTTTCATCCCTTGTTTCCTATCATATTAGTTGGTCCTTTTGGTATCTTGCAAGATTCCTTCTTCTCTGTACCCTGACATAGTCACACGTGGCTTTTTGTTTTGGGTTTTTTCTTGTCTGCCAAAGCTTTGTTCCCTCTTCCTAGTTTCCTCACATTTCAGCCTAGTTCTCAAGCAAAGCATTTCTGATACTCACCTGTTTTCTATCACAAGGTCTTTGTGTCTTGAACCTAGATCCCTTATCGATAACTAATATTTATCAAGAGTCTTTTTTTAAACTGAAGGACCAGCAACGTTGACTCTGCCAATTGGCTCATTCCCATGCAAACCAAGACACAAGAAGCTCTTTAACCACCCCCATGCTGTAGCAAAAAGACCTTCCAAGTTCCTCCCTTGTGCACCACAGCTGATCATTTCCATTTGCCTTTGCCTTGACTAACAGTCAGATGAGTACATAAGGGAAGAACTCTGAAGAGAGGTTTTTGCTCTTCGTATTGGGAAACAGTGTTTGCCTGTGCGTTAGCTCGAGACAAAAAATATTCTTTCTTATGGCAGCTAGTCTTTGTTCACCTTGAATTTTTTCTCTCTTTGAGTTTGACGCTTGACAAATGCTATTTTAATTTGACTTGTTGGTCACTGTTCATATAGGATAAGGCATTTGGAAGTAAAGGGTGTCAATATTGGTTTAATTTGTGACTCTCTGTGTTATTAGATTATTTTGGATATGCATCCAGACTAATATGGTCTTGAAAGCTTTGAATACCTGCCAGTGTAATGTTAGTTTCTGCTTGCTTCATGCCATGAATAACTTTATATGAAACCTAAACATCAGATTCAGTATTAATATATTCTATGATCTGCCATACAAACTTTTATATATATGAGATTTGTAGTGTACTGTGACCATCTTTAAGAGCCAAATCCTATGCATATTTACTCGGATGTCTTTCTGACTTCAGTGGGGCTTACTCCCAAGTAAGTGTGTATAGGATTGCAGCTTAAGTAATATATTGGCTTTCTGAAGTCTATAGTGAGAAGCATGTGTTCTTTCTGCATAATCAAAAAGAACTGAGCAAAACGTTTACCAAATACCAAACTTGGCATACACCAAATCCTATTGATTTTTAAAATGCACATACCACAATGACAGAGCAGTTGAAGGGAAATTTTGCAAAGCAGTCATCAAAGGTTTCCTGAAGGAGGAATCGCCTTCAAAGCTGTATATTAAAAATCTAAATCCAGTCTCTTAGTCGGTAACTAATTATTAGATATTTTATCTTGATTATGCCATTGTCCTTAACTAGTATTTTTTTATCATCTGAACCTAGTTATTTGGTCATGCTTAACTCTTCTTAATGTGCATATCTCTTAAGACAAAAATGGATGACTCAGAAAAAGTGGAACAGCATCAGTATCTCAATGTTCCTGTTCCCAGTAGCAATGAAGATGAAGAAAGCAAGGTGGTGTCATGGGCACCTACGCACCTTAGAGGTCGGGCAGACCCTAATCTGAATGCTGTGAAAATTGAAAAATTGTCCGATGATGAGGAAGTAGATATTACAGATGAAATGGATGAACTACTTTCTCATGAACCTCAGCCAGAACCTGGAAAGTCTGAGTTACTGAATATTCCAAAGAGTCCAACTGAACACAGTTGGGCAGAGCCCATTTTGGATCCTGCTGGACATCTGTCTACAGTTCTCCTAACTGCAAGATATATTCCAGATCAAAGCACAGTTGAGAGTCCGGAGACTGTAATGTTGTGCTCTGATAAACATGGTAATGGACCTATGAAATCAGAAAATCAGATGTGTGACAGAAAAAGAATTTCTGATGGCACTGATTGGTTTTCTAGTCCGGAGCTTTATGGAGACCACACTGATCTTGCTGATAACAGCATTCTTTTCCATTCTTCTGACCAACTGGAAGAAGAGAATCCGATAGATGCAGAGGAACTCAAGCCACCTGATCAAGAAGTGGAAATAGATAGAAATACCATACTAGAAGAAGAAAAGCAAGCAATACCAGAATTTTTTGTGGGACGTCAGGCCAAAACACCTGAGCGCTACTTGAAAATCAGAAACTATATCTTGGATCAGTGGTAAGCAACATATGCTAGTTGGGGGGGGGGGAATATAAGGAGGAATATACTGTATGCAAAGTATGTGTGTGAACGTTTAGTATATTAAGTTTAAGCATGATCAGTCTTCTAGACCAGTGATCTTCAACCTTGGGGTTGCAACCCCAAGGTCCAGAGGGAGACAGTGTGTTTCCCCTTAAGGGCAGTGGACTCAGCCGCGACGTCAGGATGGCACTGCCGGGTTTGTGTCATCGCCACTGGGGGGGGGGAGTGGTTTTTCAGCTCTATCTGGGGGTCTTGTTGGGCCTCTGGGGGGTGCGGGGAGCCTGCGGACCCCTCTGCAGGCCTCCCCGCACCTCAAAACGGCTCCAGGTCGCAATCGCAACCCACTTCCGGTTTCATCTGACAACCAGAAGTGGTTTGCGATCACGATCTGGAGCCGTTTTGACATGCAGGGAGCCTTGCTGCATCTGAGCGTGGGGCTTTTAATAGGGTTGGGCTGATAGTCATTTAATCCCTGCATAGACAAGCAAGGGTGGACAGTATACATAAATTGGTAGTGGAGACACAGTGAGTCTTGTATGCCCCACCTGATGTCCAAGAAACCAAAGTGCCCTCAGCACACTGTAGATGCCTTCTTCTCTCCTGTCTGAGGTACATGAGCAGCGTAGTTTCTGAATTAGCAGTGTAGTTTCTTGTTTCCGAATAAGTTCATCTTGGCTTGTTACATGAGCTGACAAGGCCTTCAGTTCTTACACAGAAAGCAAAAGTCACTGATGCTTTCTCCTACTTCTGTGTAATGCTCAGATCTGCAGAAAGTGGCTTCTTTTTTCTTTAGGAAGCAAGAGCTCATGTAAGTTGCCAAAGTAGAGAGGGGCAGGAGATGGAGAACATGAGAAGACACATTATGTAGGGAACTTGAAGTACACTTTCATCTGCCTTCTTCCTGGAATATGGCTTTCAAAGTGAGCGTGTGCAGATGAGTTTAGAGTTGAATAGCCAACGGTTGCTCTTGGTCGTACACACAGCTTTCATTAATTGCACCCAGCTATGTTAGTTTGTAAGGGTAAGGCAAAGTTAGATCATTCACAGTATGGGGAGTGGGAGGGAGGAATTAAGGTGAAGGATCTCTGCCAACACTCTGTTCAGCACTGTTTTCCAAGATACTTTTAGCAACAAACAACAAATGTTGAAACTGCTATTTTTGCGGATGGATTTATATTGGGTATGACTATTAGTATACACACTCCCTGACTTACAGATGGCTGCGTTGGCACTTTCACACAGATGTAGTACATCCTTTGCTGGTGCTTCTGTGCAGGGATGAGAGCGCTGGGCCAGCAATAACCAGCTGTTCCAACCTACATTGCTTTCAAGTTATGTATGGCCCTCCAGAACCTGACCTCTCCATAAGAAGGGGACTTACGACACAATCCAGTGGAGAGTTTGGATGGCCGAGCAAGCGCTCCGCCACCCAAGCCGTCGTGACCATGCCGTAAAGCACGTTCGTGATGACTCTAGAGTAAGGGCCGCCAGCACTAGGCCGGAAGCCCTTACTCTGGCGCCGGTCACCCATGCGGCCACCGGAGGAAGGTAAGGGATCCCCTGGTGGCTGCATGTGAGGTCCGGGCGGCGAGGAAGGGGGGCCATTGGCCAAGCAGGCCCAGGAGGGGATGGGGATGGTGTCTGCCATATCCCCATCCCCGTTCTGGCCAGCTCAACCGTTACATGGCCTCATCTTCTGCCGAGGAGGTCCATTGGGCCTTCCCCAGTTTACACTGGGGGAAGGGGACGAATGTCCCCTTTTCCTGAGTAGACCTCCGGGCCAGGAGCGGCCCGGAATGGAGATAGGATTTGGTATAGTTGCGCAGGAATGGAGATAGGATTTGGTATAGTTGCGCAGGATTGCGCTGCCCGTGTACTTGTCTTGTTTATGTGATTTCTTGGGTGCGAGAAACTGCAGAGCTCTTGATATTCTTTTTAAGCCCTTTGGAGACGAGAAATCATTTATTTATCTATGTAAACCGCTTTGTGAACTAGTTTTTGATGAAAAGTGGTATATGAATGTTGTTGTTGTTAAAAAGGCATTTCTGCCCATGGGTGTATATACACAACAGGAGTCAAATGTGTATACCTGTGGGCTAGGCAGAAATAGGTTTTAATAAATTATTCACAAATGACTTAAACTGACATCTTGAAACATATATTGTATTAGTCCCATTATTGTTAATGGAACTAAGACTACTTATGTGGTATGTAGATCATTTTTGAAAATACACTCCAACTAATATTCATATATTTTGGCTGCAGTATACATACAGTACTGCTGAAGGTGGTATGTATTAGTCCCACTGTATATAGCATGTAATTCCTGACTTGTGACTTTAAAACATACTGTATGTGTAAAGGCCGTTTATGAATATTGACTCTACTGCTCCATATAGTTAATCCACTGAACAATTAGTTTTGTTCAGTGTTTTAAAACTAACTTTCTCAGAAGTTTTTTGTCTGAACTGTCCTTGTTGGGAAAATTGACAAGGAAATTCTGTACAATTTCCATTTCTGTACAGCATTTGTGCTGCTGTACAAGCATTACAATACGACCCTCAATTGCCACACTAAAGCATCTCCTATATTTTGTTTGTGGTGGTCTTTTACTACAGGGAAAGAATTAAACCAAAATACCTGAACAAGACTTCGGTACGCCCAGGACTGAAGAACTGTGGTGATGTCAACTGTATAGGACGGATACACACATATTTGGAATTAATAGGAGCAATTAACTTTGGCTGTGGTAAAACAAAACTTTAATCTGTTTGTTTGGGGACTCCAGTCAAAAGCAGGACACAAAGCTGCACAAAACAATCATAAAACACAGTGATTGCATTTAATGCCTTATGATTTAGAAACTAAAAGAAATAAAATGCTTAGGAGAATGGAATGTGGGAAGAGGGAAACAAGTTGAAAAATAGTATTTTAGTATCTGAGCTTTACCTTGGAGACAAATATGACAACTGGCAGGTGACAGGGGTCAGAATAGCTGACTTAGGAGTAGGTATGTGCTGATACGTTCTTTTACTTACACATTTTACCCTGTTTGTCCTTTTCCGCCATGCTGTAGCCTGTGTGCATGTAGTTATGTGTATCAAATATAAAAGCACATTGAATGCAAGAGTAAAGCTGTCATTTGCTTGGGACCACAAAGCCACTAGCTTTTTGTTTATGGGTGTGAGTTTTGCACTGACTTGTCACTTCTCTTATGCATTTCTGTAGAGCAGGCTGTATATAATAGACCACAGTCAGTTGACAAAATGCGGCCCAAAGAAGGCAAGGATGCTATAGAAGCGTATCAGCTTGTGCAACGGCTGCAGTCTATGGTAAGATGAAAATCAATGTGACACTAAAATCTCATTTTTCTTTTTGAGGAAAACATCTTTTTTCTTGGTAGTTCTCTGATCCTGAATTGCTTTCCTTCAGTGCGTGCAGCTTATTATAGCATCAGTGTATTGATGTTAAGATAAACTAGAGTGCATTTTCTTCCTTTGCTTGGTGATCTTTCTGGACTTAAATCAGTTGTATTTTAGAGTTCTGCACATAGCATGTGTTTGCATGGGGCATAATAACGATATTCTAGAAAGAACTATTTTCTAAAAACTGCAGTGAATAGGAAAGAGACTGTTTATGAGATGGGTATCTGTAACGGTCTACATGTTTACTATGTTTCAGCGCATACAGTTATATCTCATTAAGTACCATTTTTCAGCTTTAATGTATGTCTTAAAAAGAAACAGTGAAAATGCCACTTGGTGAATAGACACAAATGAGTGGATTCTGTGCTTTTCAGAGTGTGTACGTTGTAGTGCTGGTTTCTTAATTCTTATAAGGGAAGGGGATATGCTGATTTTTGTGGCTGATTTTGGACTGATCCACATCATTTTGGTATGTGGTGTTGGTGGCTCACCACAAACGCTGGTGGGTGTCCTTGACACAAGTGCAAGAAGTGGGTTAGGCAATTGTCTGTGTTCAAGAGCTTACAGTGAGCATTACAGTTCACATTCTGATACTCCACAGCAGTTTTTGTGAATTGTCCTTGCAATTCAAAGAATGTTTCTGCTTTGATTTCTTTGAATAGACATAAACCATGTTCAGGCAATACCCTTTAGGACTGATCAAAATACATGTGAATCTGCTTCTGCTTGCTACAGCGTACAAGGAGAAGGCGCGTCAGAGACCCGTGGGGAAACTGGTGTGATGCCAGAGATTTGGAAGGGCAGACATTTGAGGTAATGTCACTTTAAACGGCTCGATAGTGTTCTGAGAAGCTCACTTCTGCCTCAGACCAGTTAATATTAGATGAATATTTCTGCTATTCAAAGTACTCTAGTGAAGCTCAGTCACATTTTGTGCCAAGTAAACTTAATTTCTGTGACTAGAATAAATGATGTAAACATTGTGTTTACGTAAAAGACTACATTCAATGCAAGTTGAATTAAAATGTACATGCTCTATAGCCCTTTGTGCTCTTATACCTTAAAACCATATACCTTTGTGGAAGGACCATAGGCCATTGGTAGAGCACATGCCTTCACTATAGAAGTTCTAGGTTCAGTCCCTGGCATCTCCAGGAAAGGCTGATAAAGATCTCTGCCTGAAACCCTGGAAATCCACTGCCAGTGTTGACAGTTCTGAGCTGGATGAACCAATGGACCATATTGTCCAACCAATTGTCCAATGGTCTGACTCCGGAAAAGGCAGCTTCGTATGTTCACATATTCAAAACTGAATTGCTAGAAAAACCATAGATGATGACATTTGGACAGACAAAGCTTTCGTTGTGCGTTAAACTGCTATTAGTATATATTTAGCTATTCTCGGTTGGTTGAAGCTTGGCTGGGTTCTGCATCTAAAAACTCAAGGGGTGTGTGTGTGTGTGTGTGTGTGTGTGTGTGTGTGTGTGTGTGTGTGTGTGTGTGTACACTATTTGCATTTGTGTAGGAATAGTGACTAATATGGCGCCAGTTATGTATCATAGTTTTTATTACTGAAGTAGGCAGGAGTTACTGCGCTTTTAGCCACGTGAATCAGTTGTAGTGAATGCTTTATGTGGGCTGAGAGCATAAGGAAACTGTAGCACGTGGCTGTATGTTACACTGCAAGATTTGGTTTTATTTAAACCAAATCTCAGCATATTACTGTATAACAATCATTCTTATATCTGAGTGTTTATTCAGCATTAAAGCATAGCAAATGGCAAAAAGGACAGAGCTTCAGAGTCCTCCTATGAAATTCATGGGCTGTAGGCTTAGAACAGACAAAAGCTCTGTGTTGTGTAACCTATGGAATTCATTGTTACAGGATATTGTGATGGCCACTAGACTAAGTGGCTTTAAAAAAGGATACAAGGTCTACCTGTAGCTGCTGTCCAAAATAGTTGGCTGTGGGACTTCTATATTTGAGGCTGCTGGTGGTAATGAACAACTACTGATAGTGATCACCATCTTGTCCTGTTTTGTGAGCTATAGCAGGGGTTTCCAACCTTTGGAGGCCTGAGTACCCCTATGTGGGCCTCCGGTTGCCCTGCGTACCCCCGGACTGGCTGCTCCCGCGTACCCCCTGCTAAAGTGGTTTTTTCTGGGTTGCGGCGTGGGCGGGTCCTCTTGCTTGCGCCGCAACCCGGAGGGAAAGGCTACAGCCCTCCTATCTGTTCTCCTGGGCACCGCCATCTTGGGTCTCGTGAAATCTCGCAAGATGTCTTACAAGATGTCTTTTTTTGTCTTACACGATCCTGGTTTAACAGTTTCAGCAGCTATTAGCATTGACAAATGTCTTGCACTCAGGCCAGCACAGTTAAGCGTGCTTAAGCCCATTGATTTCAATGAGCTTAAGCGTGTTTTACCATCTGTTGGGCTTTAGCCTCTACGTTAATTGTTTATCTGATCAGTTTGTCTAATCGAGATGTTTTATTTTAGCATCTCTCTGCTGAAGAGCTAGCTAAGCGGAGAGAAGATGAGAGAAACAAACCACCAAAGGCATCTAAAGGACAAAGGCCCAACAAAAGGTTTAATTTTTTTATGTCTACAATATCTCTTGAAAAAATTGCTTGTGTGACTTCAAGTATGACTGCTTATCAACATCCTGTATGCTTTAAAGTTTAAATGTTTAAACTTAATTCAGCATATAAACCCAATTTGCAAGTTGAACAACAAAGTATATTTGTGTGACTGTTTTAATCTATCACTTAAATATACAAGCTTGAATAGGCTTACCAGATCGTCGACCGGGACGGAGCGATCTACCCTTAAGGAGCGGGGCGCGGGGGGGGCCAGAACGCAACGCGTTCTGCCCCCCCCCCCCCGCTCCCCGCCCCTTAAGGGTAGATCGCTCCGTCCCGGTTAACGATCTGGTAAGCCTAAGCTTGAACAAATTCACTAGAGCAGGGGTGGCCAACCTTTCAGCAAGAATGCTCCTGGCCCTTTAATGGTTGTATAGGTGAGGGCATTTCAGCAGATGCAACTGCTTTAGCAGCACCATCAGCAATTGCAGCTGTCAATGTTCTGGCTTCTACACAGCTCTTAAGAACACAGAGGCCCTAATGGTGGAAGGTTGGCCACCCCTGTGCTAGAGTGAGGGTTCCCAGAGTTTTAGATGTATAGGAATTAAAACTAAAATAGGTAAGAAATTGTGTGACTGTTAAAGTATGTTTTTCTCTAAATCTATGTTTTCAGAAAACTTTTCTTTCATTTTTATAGTTCATTTGATCCCTTTCAGCTGATTCCTTGCTGTTCCTTCACAGAAGAAAAGCCGGTAAGTATGACAGTGAATGAACAAGGGCACACCTTTTGTTTACTTAAGCAATCTGTCCTTATCATTTTTATCTTTTTCAGGAGCCATTCCAAGTAACAGTAGCTCCAGAGGCACTTCTGATTATGGATTTGGTAAGAGTTTAATCAACTCTCCTCCCTTGATTTTATAGTCAAAAGGAAGGCTCAACAAAATCGCTATCATTATTGCTGCTGCTTGAGGCTCTTTTTTGCATCATCTGCACAATTTTATTGACCAGTAGTGCTCTCATTTAAATTTAGACCTCTTTCCTAGCATAACCAGAGTCTTAAAACCAAATATTATCCTGCTTTCTTATGATCCCCTGATAAAACATATTATAACAATTTGCCCTTGAATGGATACCTTAGTGCTCAAGCTTACGTTGCCTAAAACAACTTGGTACTTTTAAGAAAGGTGATATCAATTTAGGACGAACAGGAGCTGAGGGAATTGGAACAGTTGGGTGATAAAGCCAGTAGTGTCATCAATTCCTGGACATACTATTAAAAGGTGTCCTTCTATTTTTAGAGCAGCAAAAATAAATATGGAGTAGAGCTGTAAATGTATGTTGCTTATTTTCTTCTGTCTGATTTTGCTGTCAGGGTGGGGTGTCCTGGCTTTTTTGTCATGTAGATTAAGAATTGTGGTCGCCTTTGCATATGTGCATGCTAGTTGGAGGCTGCAGATTGTGACTTTTTTTGTCCTTGTGTAATTATTTTGCCCATGCGCCACAGTCGTCTTTATCTGATCTGTTCCTGTGTCGGGGTGGGGAGGGATTGTCAGGCATTGCTTCACACTGCAAATCCAAGAATCATACCTAAATAATTTTCTTGTCTTTAGCATGCTCATGTTTCAATGGCAGAAGTAATAGGTCTTCTGGGTGGAAGATATTCTGAGTCGGATGGAATAGTTGAAGTAAGTATCGTACATGTTGTATATTAACAACGATGGGCTCAGTCTCTAGTCCATTGTGTGCAAATATAGTATGGGCACCCGTTATGTCTATAATGACCTGGCATACCGAGTGCCTTTGTGCATGCTTGCGAGTGGAATGGAGGGAAACTGGGGTCTGGTATGCTTTATGTGGATCCACATAGCAGTGCATATATACTGTGCTTATGGTGAACTGGATCAAGTCCAGAATATCTTCTGACATCCATGTATGAGCATTAGAGGATACTTGCAGCACAATCCTGCTTAGAAGTAAGTTCCACTGAGCTTATGCATAGCATTGCAACGTTTGAGGTTCAAGAAGCTGTTAATTTTGGACAATTAATGTCCTTGAGAGTCTAACACTAAATCTGCAGTTTGTAACTGGAAAGTCGTGGTATAAATTCTTTAAAAATAAATACATCGGAAATTGTATTGCCTCTATTTTAACCCTCTTTGTCGGCTTGTTACAGATTTGTGCAGCAGAACCATGCAATAGCCTCAGTACAGGATTGCAGTGTGAGATGGACCCAGTGTCTCAGACTCAGGCATCAGAGACGCTTGCTGCTAGAGGTTACAGTATTATTGGGTGGTATCATTCTCACCCTGCATTTGATCCCAATCCTTCAATACGAGATATTGACACTCAGGCTAAATACCAGGTAATGTCTACATGTGTTTAAAAAGAAAATCCCACTGTGAAACATGTCTTTTGTTGTTTTTATGCATTGTGTCTTCTACAGTGACAGCTCCAGCTTTTTTTGGGGGGGGGGCAAAAGCTTTGCAGGGAGCCCCCAATGGCATGCTCCCCAGTGCTCTTCTTTCTCTGGTGCCTTTCAGCAATGCCCCAGGTCCTCCATGTAGCATTGAGAGACAGGACATCTGGGAATTGTAAAATGGTGTTGGGAAAAAGTGTATGGTCCACTGCTCCCTCACAATTGCTCGATACGAGTCCCCCATGGGTCCTGGCTTACCAGGCAGTGATGGGAAGCAGTGGTAGCAGCAGACCCTTGCTGTCTCGCGTTGGCTCTTGTGTCGGTGCACGTGCCCCACTAAGGCCCTACCCGTGAAGCTGCCCCAGGTCCTGTTTATATTATGACCCTATGACTGATAAAACTGAACTGAAAAACAAACTCAATCTTTTGTATTTTGACATTACAAAAATGGATAAGAATGTATGTTGTCATTAAGAACATTATGCAGTTTGTTCCTCGTTTACTTTCATGAAATGCTAACTACAATGTACTGTTTCTCATTTTATTACTTTATTGTCCCATCCATGCCAGTGTGTGTCTCACTCTCACTTGTCTTGATCCCTATCTGATTAACAAGACTGGTCTTTCTGATTGCGCAAAAGTGACGTATTTACCCAATGATTATACTCCAGACGTCATGCAGAGGGTTGCTCAGTTTTTATTTGTGCCGATGGAGAGGTTTAGGGAAAGATCAGCAGTTGCTGATCAATGCTTTTATTTAAAGTTGTGGTGAAATGTGTATTGTCTTTATGTATGTATTCCGATAAAGGTCTACTGTATTATTATGTGCTGTTTTGACTGTAATTAAATGTAATCAAAAATATATTGTATTCTTGATCATTTACACACAGTCCTCTCTAGAAAGATAAAACTATTTTAAAATTTATTTCCATCCCCCCCTCCCCATGCAGAGTTATTTCTCCAGAGGTGGATCAATGTTTGTTGGAGTGATCATAAGTCCTTATAATCGAAATAATCCTCTTCCGTATTCCCAAATAACTTGTCTGGTAATCGGTGATGAGACTAGTTCTGATGGCTCCTACCGTAAGCATTTTTACAAATTATTCTCTGCATGTCTTTGTCATTTAAAATATATTTTGTAAGAAGGCCTTGAAAAACTGAATTCAGTCTGATTGGAAAAACAATGAAAGGTCGCATATTAATATAGGGGGGATTTTTACAATCTTAGAACTTCCCTAGAAAACTGATCACATGGAATAGGATGCGGTACAAACCTAAAAATGACACCATGGGCCTTAATGTCAAAATAAATATTCATTATTATCCTAGTGACTGTCTTTAGTGCACAGAGATCCAGAGTATAATTGGAGCAAATAGAAATGTAAGATTAGCTACTTGTGATAGTGTGGGAGGAAAAGAGGAGGAATTTGGATAATCAAAAGGTTGGATAGCAAGATGCTATGCATTTTAAAAGTTTCTATGCATGTTCAAAAGGCTTTCTGGTTTGCATTGTTCAATGTAGCATACATTTTCTGATTTTTAGTTAAGATGTGGAAAAGCAGAGCTGAATGAATAATTGGACAGATTTGAATTTCACATCTATTGCAGCAGGTGGCTGATTCTTCAGCATTTGTTAAAACATTTTTCACCTTTAGGCTCTTAACTACATGTGATTATTAATCATGTCACTTTGATGGGGTAATGTTAGCAAAATGTGTGAAGTGTGAGGAAATCCAAGTTCATTCTTCTACAAAACTTTTCTGCCACAATCCAATGTGCTTCTTTAGAGGAGTCCAAATGTTTGTGTGCACCTAGTAGTTTTTTACCTTGTCTTTGAACTGCAGGCCCTCAAGTCATATCAAAAGCTGAGTTTGAAAGTTCCCTTAGTTTCAAAAGCTGTTTGCCACATAATGAATATAGGAAACCACCTTCTTTCTGCTTAATCAGACCATTAGTCTATCCAGCTTAGTATTGTCTACACCAGGGGTGGCCAACCTTTCAACATGAATGCTCCTGGCCCTTTAATGGTTGTATAGGGGAGGGCATTTCAGCAGGTGCAGCTGCTTTAGCAGCACCATCAGCAATTGCAGCTGCCAAGATCCTGTCTTCTACACAACTCTTAAGAACGCAGAGGCCCTAATGGTGGAAGGTTGGCCACCACTGGTCTACACTGACTGGCAGTAGCTATACCAGTTTTCAAATAGGCCCCTTTCCCAGCCTTGCCTGGAAATGCCAGGGATTGCCCTTGGTACCTTCTTCAAGCAAAGCAGGTACTCTACAACTGAGCTATAATCCTTCCCCATGAGATGACTGCTTGAGAAATGCAAGTATAAACCCTCCTGGGTCCTTGTTGGTTGCACAGTTGTTTAGATCCCAGCCTCAGTTTGCATTCTTGATTTAAGAACCAGTAACATGTTTCTATTCACAAAATAGTATTATTAACCTAGGTTTAGAACAAAAGCTACTTTAGACAATATCTGGGCTAGATGGACTAATGGTTCAACAGTAAAAGGCAGCTTTGTATGTTCATAGTTTTGCTGTTGTGACTGACCACAAATGGAAGGAGAGAAGAGAAGCCTTGTTAATCTAAGGAAAAGTAGCAGCAAGCGTAATGGACAATTCATAATGTGTGTGTTTTAATGGAACACAGGCCTGCCATACAAGTTTGAAGTACAACAGATATTAGAAGAACCTCAGTGGGAATTAGTATTGGAAAAAGCAAGATGGATAATTGAAAAATACAGGATGTCTCACAGGTATGTGACTGCTTGCATTTTGGAACACTGTTGTAAGCCAGTTTCAAATTTATGTTTCAATACAGATCAGGCTTTTCTGTATTGTCTGACATAATATTACTGTAATTTTTTCCAATAGCTGTGTGCCCATGGACAAAATCTTTCATAGAGATTCAGATCTCACCTGTCTGCAGAAGGTAATAATTGTGAATTCGTCTTTTCTTACCTACAGTCTCCCAAGAATTCTAATCTTGTCTAGTTACAATAGAAATATTAAAGCCCCAGCTACACTATACCCGTGCGGCCAGCGTGCGTCCAACGTGCGGCACGCACGGGCACGCACGTCAAGTGGAGCCTGCCGACAGCAGCCGGCGCTGGCCCGTCGGCAGCCGACGTCCCCGCAGGGAAAGTCGAGCTCGGCTCGACTTTTGCCCGTTCGGCTGCGCTCCGGCTGCGTCAGGACGCAGACATAGCGCGGCCGTGGACAATGTAGCTCAGCCTTAACTATGGCAGAAACTGAGCTGGAAGCAAGAGGGTCCCCGAGTCCCCTACCTATGTACTGGTTAGGTACCAGGAGTCTGCCAGTAAGTTGGAATGTATGTAGCTTGAAACATCTGGTTCTTGCTGACCCAGTGCTAACATTGCCTGCACAAGAGCATCAACAAAGGACATAGTGTGTCTGTGTGAATGCACTGGCACAGATGTCCATAATGCAGGGAGCCAGTGTAGAGACTACAAGAGCTGCCAAGGAGTGTCTTGCTCTTTTCATGAGTTTGTTTGCAAACATCCTGGGCCTCATATTGACTTTTGATTTAATTGTGTATCTTACCACAAGGATCACTTAAAACCTATGTATTTCCTAATGACTGAACAGAAGCCTAGCATTGGTCATGAAAATGCAGCCATATACACCACTTCAGTGTGAAACAATTTTATTGGACTGCAGAAACAGGATTATAGGGGCTATTTTAGTTTGATAATTCTTACATGCATATTCATGAAAGATTATTTGCATACCCATTGAAATTTGTGAGGACATTGTGATTCTTTAGAACCTTGTACAATCGTCCCTTGGTTCCAGACCCACAAACCCACTCACCCCAGATACCCTTGGATGCTGAAGTTCAGCATCCACGCCCCAATAACTTACTTGAATCCTGCAAGGGGGGCCCTCTGGAGGTCGCTTCCGCATCGCACCGGGCCTACAACCCCCTCCAAAGGCCTCCACAGGCCTCAGAACATCACTCCGAAGTGACCAGAAATGGGCATGGCAGACACGAAACTGGAAATCTACCGGTTGCGTTTTGAGGCCTATAGAGGGGGGATTCAGGCGCAATGCAGAAACGGCCACTGGGCTCGGCATGTTCGGATACCGAGACTGCAGGTGCTGATTGCACACTGTATCTCTAATGTTTGACATATTGCATATGTTGTATCACATGTTGTGGTAGAATTTGAATTTCAAACACGGTAAAGTACTTGGGGACATTCATGGCTATAACTTTAGTGCAGCAAACTGTTGAATATATATTCATCACTATGGAACTGTTCAGATACAATCTGAAGTATTCACGCATAAGCAAGTCCTTAAAGTGTTCTGGGCACAGAGTCACAGTAGATTTGATTGCTTTTCTTTCTAAATGCCATTTAAGCAGTATTTGGTTTTGTCCTTCAACTTTACACTAGTTGTTGGAGTGTATGAGGAAGACTCTGGACAATGTGGCAAATAGCTTCATTGCTGAAGAATTCTTGGCTCAGCTAGAAAACCTGTTCCTCTCAAGCTACAGTAATGGGAAATGGAATGATACTACTGAAGAAAACAGCATGTGTCCAAATGATCTGCGAACATAATGGTACTGAAACGAGTAATTGCTCACTTCATTACAAAGTGGCTGTTCTCGAGAGTGACAGAATCCAGCCTGTCTCAAGAAAATGACTATTACTGACAGGCAGTGTGGAAACGATCATGAAAATCACCTAATCTGACAACTTCTAATCTTTTGGCTGCATTGCATGAGATGAATGAATTGTTTAGCAGCCTACCACTTGGATTAGACTGTTACACCATGTTGGTTGCCCAAAGTAGCTAAAATGATGATGATCTGGTTGGACCAAGATCTGTTAGCAAGTTGATGTACAAATATTGTCTTTGTACCAAATATTGTCTTTGTACCAACTGGGGAACACCACTGTATAGTACCTTTCAATGTCTAATGTAAACTCTCTGTATCGGCAAACACATTTGTCCAATTTATAAAATAAGCTGTGGTGGTGTTTGCTAAGAGCAGGAAAAAAGCGAATCCATTTTTAAAAGAATAGTGGCAGGATTCCTCATAGCAAATCTGACTAGACTTTCTCTAGTCTAGTCCAATTGCCTTTTAGCTCACTCCAGAGGTGTTTCCACGGTAGGGGCCGCACTGTAAGTCGCGCCCCGTCCTAGTACCGTGTTTACCAACTGAAACGAGGAGGCCCTGCCCCCTCGCCGTCGCAGCCATTCCGCGCTGCGAAAGTGAACGGGCAAAAGACTCCCTGCTCGTCACCTTCGCAGCGTGGAATGGATCTGCCGGCGAGGGGGCGGGGCCTCCTCGTTCCAATTGGTAAACACAGTACTAGGACGGGGCGCGACTTACGGTGCGACCCCTACCGTGGAAACGCCTCTGGCTCACTCAGAGTAATATTGGCTAAGTAAAATCAGATGAACTTCCCCAAACCAAATGTGTTTGTTTTTATGCATCTATGCCTTGTCCTTCAGTGTAAAACATTTTCAGGGTGGCTTACAAGAGAACTCTCAAAATCAATAACAAAAAAGACAGAGCAGAGGATAAAAACCATGCAGTATTAAAACAATGCCATCAGCAGTAAAAACCTGAGAACTATTAATGCCTGGGATAATAATTTTTTGCCTGGTGCTGAAAGGGCAATATGGTAGGTTGCCAGGCAAGCCTCCATGGGGAGAGAATTCCACAGGTGAAGTGCACAACCAAGGAAGTTTTCTCTCCAGTTCCTGCCTGCCTCACTCAGATAGGAGTACTCAGAGGCTAACCCAAGTCGCACACTCTTGGGAAAGGGAGAGCAGTTGTGAGCTGTTTCAAGGATTGATCCAGACGGGGTCTGCATCAATATGAAATGTCTTGCAATATATATTTTTAATGGGGACATTCATACTTTTAACCCTTCCTCTAAATTTGGGTACTTTTCTCATTAAGTTTGGTTTTTTAACCCAACAGTATCTGAAATTTGTCTGTGGAAGCTGTGGATTAATGTTAACGTGCAACATGTTTCACTTAAACCATCACTTTGTAACAATGAAAGCAGTAAGACTAGGCTGGCTAAGGTATTGTGATGCTGTCACGCAATTTGTGCTTCTAGTGTCTATCATGAAGTATTCACATGGTTCTGTATAAGAAGACTTTTTTCTCAAAGGAAGCCAGAATATGTTTGTTTGAATAATATTCATCTGCATGCAAAGACCCTAGATTCTAGTTAACTAGATGTAGTTGCATTCATTTTGAAATGTGATCTACGTATTAATGCAGTCTTTGGATGTTCTGTCCATTGAATTGTATGTGATGTAGCCCCATCATCTGTCCTAGTGAGACCCTAGCATGGTGCAGAATAATATCATTGGTTAAAACGTTCCCAAACCATGCTTTGTTCTGGAGATTTGTCATAATTGTGTTGCAGCTTCAAATTTTTTTTAACTGAATAATGTATACAATATATTGTAAATGTGCATAACAATATTGTAAATATTGTGTATTTGTACAGAAAAGAATTACCAGGTTACTTGACCCTCATGTAAAAGCACAATACAGATATATTTGCCCATAGTATGTCTTTATCAGTAACCTGGAGAGTTTCATTACTAAAATAATGAAAAACTCTTCCCCGGTAACATTACCCCTTTAATAAACTGTGTGAAGATATCTCAGATGTTGTGTTTCAGATTAGTCTTTTTATACATCAAAAGGGGAATCTTTTCAGGATGAAGTGGGTGCTTGGTCTTATCAATGTACATTTAGGACTCCCATTTTGTCTTTAAGAACATGCTAGTATCAAGAACCCTGGGCTGTCATTAAGGGCCCAATCCTATCCAATTTTCCAGCACCAATGCAACAGCAATGCAGCCCTGAGGTAAGGGAACAAATATTTCTTTACTTTGAGGAGGCCTCTGTGACTGCCCCCCCCCACACACACACAGCAAAATGTAGTGTGAACCTCGTTGGTACAGCTGCATCGGTGCTGGAAATTTGCTTAGGGTTGGGCTGTAAACCAGATACAATCCAATTCAAACTTTATGCTTATTGTTGGATACTTACTAACTGCAAATGTTGCAAACATTGGGTCAAAAGCCAGGGTGACCCATGCACTGACTCTAAATCAGGGGTTCTCAACCTTTGAAGGCCCGGGTACCCTCTATCACGGTCCAATTTTCTGAAGTACCCCTTGCTAATTAACTGCTAATTAATTGGATTAATCAATTAATTAATCAATCAATTAATTAGGTAATTAGTTAAATAAAAATGTACTAAAACAATTTTAAATGTGAAAAAATGTCTTGTTTAACTGTGTGTGTGTGTGTGTGTGTGTGTGTGTGAGAGAGAGAGAGAGAGAGAGAGAGAGAGAGAGAGAGAGAGAGAGAGACATGCAAGGATCTTTTTTTTTCTCCAAGTCACACTTACCAAAATCAGCTCCTCCCTCCCCCACCCCACCAAAGTACATTTTCCAAAGTACAAAAATAAGCCCAAAACCAAAATTAGAGACAGAAGGGCTCCGAAAATAATTAAAATTTAAAATCCATGATAACACTTAATTAGCTGCTGATGGGGCAGATAAGGGGCAGGGCTTGGCGTACCCCCAGCAAGAGGTCCGCGAACCCCTAGGGGTTCCCGTACCACAGGTTGAGAACCTCTGCTCTAGATGCATAAATATTGCCTCGTTAAAGTGTTTACCACTTAAAACATGGGGAAAGAATGGGCTCTCGGGCGATGTCATGCAGCAGTTACAGGCAAGCTGTTTGCAGTGCTTATTCATGGGAACTCTGCAACTTTTGCAGGAAAGCAAAATAAACATGATTATAGTATCTTTAGATATTTTTGAGCCTGAGAAAGTCAGCTGTCATAACTATATACACATTGAGATCACAAAGCCAGGACCAGCACTGTTTTTCTTCAGATCATCTTGTGATCCTGATGATTTTTTTTCCCAGAAAAACATTTTGTAATGATGTATCTAAAACAGCCTACTAAATACTAAAATTTGCTGTGATTCAATTTTGGATGGAGCCAGCAGAGGGAGCTATGTAACAGCTAATTTTGGTGTAGTGACTCCCTAATTTACAATAAACTCCTAGTTCTAAAGTCTTTGAGATTGTAGCCTTTTCAATAACTAGGAGTTGATATCAACAGATATGCTATTTCTCTCTAACTGTGGAGCAGCAATTGGAACTAGACATCACAGAAATTCATATAATCACTATTCTTGTTGCCGGTTTGAAGAAAAAGTCAAAAGCTTCACAAATAGTCACTAAAGTCACTAATAGTGGGTGATTTCATTTTGGAGCACAAGAAAACAAGTGTTAATAATTTTCATTGGCAATGTTTGCTGCTACAGCAGCAGCGTAGTGATTAGCATCTTCTCAGTGATGACAGCAACTGGATTTGATCTCATTGGTCAATTGAGATGGTGAGGGCCATAGTTCTTTTGTAAATAAACAAGGTCTAAAACATGGCCAGCCAAAATGTACAAAGATTGCAGTTCATATACAGGATAAGAAGCCATGTAAAATTCAGAAAAAAAATATTTGTTTAAAAGGCTGGTTAAAAACCAACAAAAGGTTAAAAACCGGTTCCTCTTTAAAGATAACAAACATTTACAAAACATTTACTTTTAAACAATTTTTTTTTCCGAATTTTACATGGCTTCTTATCCTGTATATGAACTGCAATCTTTTGTAAATGTTTATGTTCTGCACCTGTGAGGGAGGTGGCTGAACTCTCAGACATTTGTAATAAAATTATCTTTAGATAAGAGACAGGTGAGTTCTCCTTTAAATAAACTGAGCTACTTAGCCTCCCTTACCTAATTGCCCAAGCCTCCTCCTGAATTTTGCTAAGCCAGAAATTCTTCTCCATCTTGGATTTAAAATCCAAGAAGTAGTCAGATACTCGTAATGCTTACCTCTTTTGTGACAATCTAGTGCCTATTTAGTGGTCTTGTAGGGATGACTGTTATAACATTTGGAAATATCTGCTAACTAAATCAATAAAATTGACCCCTCTAGTATGCTTTCTCAAGGCACCCAAAACTTGTTCTCTGGAGAGAACAAAAAAGGTACCGATATTTGTATATAGGCCTGGATAAATTAAGTTACGGGGGGGGGGGGGGCGCTATCTGGTGATTAAGCCCCATTCACAGGAATTAATAAATTGGCCAAGCTCAAACCACCATTCTTCCTGCCTTTTCTTCACAAAATAAAGCTTTGTAGTGATGCCCCATTTTGTATTTTAACACATTGCATTAATCAAAGACTCTTATAAACTTGGTATCCATGTGTCAAAGATAAGGAGACTTGGAAGAGTCAGAGTGTTAAGGAGGGTAAAATGCCATGACTCACCTTAAAAGTTCTAGAATCTAGCCTAATGTAGGTGAGAAACAGGAAGGTAGCCAGGAGACAGGCAAAGTTGTTCAGTGGAAATGTTTTTAGACAGCAGATTAGGTGGTGATATCAGAAATGAGGTAAGGATAAGCTAGGCCTGGGTAATTGGAGGACTGTGAAATGACATCTGATTGTATCAGAGAAAGAGCCAAAGAGGTGGGTTTGGGGAGAGGAATTGACAGATGGTTTGCAGATGGGGGATACACTCGGCTGGTTTCTAATGTCACTCTGGCAGCATGGGAGTCTCATGGGAGTCTGCTGTTGTTGTACATATCAAAGAACAGAGCCCTCTGTTCTTCCCTGTCCCAGTATTGGTACAGTTTCCAGAGAATTTACTCTGCCATGGAAGGCATAAAGCCAATGTGGGCTCCTCCCAGATGAAGTAGGATTTCACCAAACTCATGATTTGGTCCCATCAGCTGCATGATTTTGGTTTAGATCAGGCATGCAAGGGCCACCATAAGAAGAGTCTTGCTGGATTAGGCCAAGAGTCCATCTAGTCCAGCTTCCTGTATCTCACAGTGACCCACCAGATGCCTTAGGTGGGAGCACATAAGGCAAGATACCTGTATCCAGGTGCCATCACCACATCCAGTGGCAAGGAGTTCCACAGATTAATGGACAAAGGAACATACTAGGTAAAGAAATGTTTTTTTAAAACCTAAACTGCAATCCTATTCACACTTACCTGGGAGCAAGTCCCACTGACATGCAGTTTACTTCAAAGTGAGCATGCATAAGAATGTGCTGTATCCCTGCAGTTAAAGACTATTGCCAACCATTTTTTTCCCACAGTCCGCTAAGAATATTCTGTTTCCCACGTCAGCACAGAGGCTCAACTAAAGGGCTCCATTTTGTCTCTGCAATCAGCCCTAATAGGCGGCAGTAGATACTGTAGCTGAAGCCAAAGCGATGAACCAAGCAATGTTGTGTTGTTTGTCACTTCATTTTGAGTTCCTGTGATGAATGGGGCTTCGTTGCTTCCCTCTTTTTCCCCATCTTTCCCCCTTCTTTTTCCCCATGGGCAGGAGGTCTGGCTCAGTTGGGAGAGCTGCAGCCTCATGCCTGAAGATCAAGGACGGCAGTTCGAGACTCCATCGCCGCTGATAAAAAGCTGCAGAAGCCCTCTGTGTGAGAGAGAGGAAGCTGAAGCCGGCACTCTGTGAGGGGGAGTTGCCTGTCAGGTGAATTCCAGTGAGAGGCCAGAACGTGAAAGGAAACACCTGGAAAGAAGCATCCTATGAAATATTAGGACATTTATTGTAATTTATTGTATTGTAAAAACTGTTTGGTTTAGAATTGCCTGCCTGTGTAAACTGCCATAAGAACATAAGAAGAGCCAAAGGCCCACCTAGTCCAGCTTCCTGTATCACAGAGTGGCCCCACCAGATGCCTCAGGGAGCACACAAGACAAGATACCTGTGTCCAGTCACCACTCCCTTGCACCTGGCACAGAGAAAACCTACTCCTACAACCAGGAGGTTGCTTTTCCCCATCATGGCTTGTAAGCTGTGATGGACTTTTCCTCCATAAATCTGTCCAATCCCCTTTTAAAGGCATCCAGGCCAGGTGCCATCACCACATCCTGTGGCAAGGAGTTCCACAGATGAATTACACACTGGGTAAAGAAATAATTTCTTTTGTCTGTTTTAATACTCCCTCCACTCAATTTTAGTGGATGTCCCCTAGTTCTAGTGTTGTGTGACAGGGAAAAGAACTTCTCTCTATCCACTCTCTCCATCCCATGCATAATTTTATACGTCTCAATCATGTCCCCCCTCAGTCGCCTTTTTTCTAGACTGAAGAGCCCCAAACGCTGTAGCCTTTCCTCATAAGGGAGATGCCCCAGCCCACTAATCATTTTGGTCGCTCTCCTCTGCACCTTTTCCAGTTCCACTATATCCTTTTTGAGATGCGGCGACCAGAACTAGACGCAATACTCCAGATGCGGCCTTACCATCGATTTGTACAAAGGCATAATAATATTGGCCGTCTTATTATCAATCCCTTTTTTAATGATCCCAAGCATGGAATTGGCCTTCTTCACAGCCGCCGCACACTGGGTCGACACTTTCATCGACCTGTCCACCAGTACCCCAAGATCTCTCTCCTGATCCGTCACAGACAGCTCAAAACCCATGAGCGTGTATGTGAAGTTTTGATTTCTTGCCCCAATGTGCATCACTTTACACTTACATTGAAGCGCATCTGCCATTTTGCTTCCCATTCTCCCAGTTTGGAGAGATCCTTCTGGAGCTCTTCACAATCCCTGCTGGTCTTCACCACCCGGAAAAGTTTAGTGTCATCCGCAAACTTGGCCACCTCGCTGCTGCTTATCCTCAACTCCAGGTCATTTATGAACAAGTTGAAAAGCACCGGTCCCAAGACCAATCCTTGGGGCACACCGCCTTGAATGAAAGTCAGAGGACAAAGCCAATTACCAAGAAAGGCGGTATATAAATACTGGTATTATTATTATTATCTGTTCCCCTAAGGAATGCCCTGAGGCTCAACACAGAAGGGGCTTGACTGAGAAACTCTGAACTCATCACCATTACAGAAAGAGTGTATAGCTAGGCAGATGGGCCATTTTTGGATTGGTCGCCTTCAGCATCTGGACCCAGGAGAACAATTGGCCCTCAGCTTATGCCTTTTGATTGGGCAACTCCACCTGGTTAGGTTCGTGGGTGGGATGCTCAGAGGGACATAAAACATCCAATCTGATACAGCAGTGACCTCACTTAGCAGAGGGTACTTTAGGTCAACCCTAGGTTACTCTTTGTGTTTTGAGGAGTCATCTGTCTATAATCAGATTTACCTACCACCTGGAGGTTTGGAGAGGTGTAATAGATCTGGAAATCCAACACCTACAGTGTGTACAGTCAGGAATTAGTGAGCTGGAAGTCCAAGGGAATTATTTTGATTTAGGAATTTCCCTATAATTACCTGATACACTTGTTACGTTCTGCACCTGAATACTTCCAACGCCCAAGATGTTATGTAAGCTGCTTGTTGTTTTACTTCCCTCCTTGCATTATCTTTCCCCAGTGCACTTTGTCTGTTTTAACTCTTCACCTGCCTGTTAGTAAAACTCAGCCAAAACTTTGTCCTAATCCTCCTGGGCTACTGGCTGCACTCCATTGTATAGGTTTTTCGAAAGACCCCTGGCCCTGGGGGATTTGGGGCTCCTTCATGCAGCTGGGTGGGAGCCTTCTGAAGACAGTCTGTTTTGGCTTGCTCTCTCTCTCTCTCTCTCTCTCTCTCTCTCTCTCTCTCTCTCTCTCTTTTAATAACGGCATAAACTTCAGGATTTAGACTTGGGAAAGGAGTGGATCTGGGGGTGGGGGTGGGGGAGGAATGAGGCACCAGAGCAAGGTCACCTCCCCTCATCATCACCACATCATCACTTTCCGATCAAAAAGACAACAGAATGAACCCTCCCTTATTTGTAAGTGGAAATCGATTTTGCTAAGAACAGTCTGGACAGCAGAATACAAATATAGTCAGGGTGTTTTACAGGACACAATTATATAATAGAACCCACTCCTTTCCCAGGTCTAATTTCTTTCAGTACTTCTCTTTTTGAAAGGAAAAATTAGAGTTTATTAATTCCCAGTTTTAAAAAATTATTGTATTAGTATTTGCAAATTGGGATTTGAGCCAGTGGATTCTAATCCGTGCTTCTAACTAGTTTGTTATAAATTAATGGCCCTTAACATATGCAAAAGTCATTCGAGAAGGGGAGTTGAGAAAAATCAAAGTGCATTGGTTTGTCCAAACATGTTTGAGATCAAAGTGTCTTGTATAAGCCTGGATTCTTGCCACTGCCAGTCACTGGGAGAAGTACCTTCTTCTGAGGCTATTGCCTTTCCAGTAAAGGGTGGCTCTCTTTATTTGTTGACTAACTTGTTTCTAGCAAGGTCCATGCCAAGTCACTGAGTTCGGCTATGGATTCCCCTCCTTCCCACTGTTAGGTGGGGTATTTTTAACCCACCCAACAGCTCGTTTCATCTCGGTGTGGAGACCGGAAGGGACAGCATAAGTAACAACTCAGAGAACATGTTTAAGTTAAAATCAGCTTTATTAACAGTTAACCGTCTTGCCGAAGAAGATGAAGTTGACCGGTCCTATGAAGACCTACAACACCTTCTAGAACTAGCACCCCAAAAAGATGTCCTTTACATCATAGGAGACTGGAATGCTAAAGTAGGAAATCAAGAAATAAACGGAACAACAGGCAAGTTTGGCCTTGGAGCGCAAAATGAAGCAGGGCAAAGGCTAACGGAGTTCTGTCAAGAGAACACGCTGGTCATAGCAAACACTCTTTTCCAACAACACAAGAGGCGACTCTACACATGGACATCACCAGATGGTCAATACCGAAACCAGATAGGTTATGTGCTTTGCAGCCAAAGATGGAGAAGCTCTATACAGTCAGTAAAAACAAGACCTGGAGCTGACTGTGGCTCAGATCATGAGCTTCTTATTGCAAAATTCAGGCTTAAACTGAAGAATGTAGGGAACACCACTAGACCAGTCAGATATGACCTAAACCATATCCCTTATGAGTATACAGTGGAGGTGAAGAATAGATTTAGGGCATTAGACCTGGTAGACAGAGTGCCTGAAGAACTATGGACGGAAGTTCGTAACATTGTACAGGAGGCAGCAACGAAAACCATCCCAAAGAAAAAGAAATGCAAGAAAGCAAAGTGGCTGTCAGATGAGGCTTTACAAATAGCTGTGGAAAGAAGGAATGTGAAAAGCAAGGGTGAAAGGGAAAGATATAAACAACTGAATGCAGAGTTCCAGAGAATAGCAAGAAGAGATAAGAAGGCCTTCTTAAATGAACAATGCAAGGAAATCGAGGAAAACAACAGAATGGGGAGGACTAGAGATCTCTTCAAGAAAATTGGAGATATCAAGGGAACGTTTTGTGCAAAGATGGGCATGATAAAGGACAAAAAAGGCAGAGACCTAACATAAGCAGAAGAGATTAAGAAGAGATGGCAAGAATACACAGAAGAACTATACAAGAAAGATCTTAATGTTCCTGATGACCACGCTGGTGTGGTCACTGACCCAGAGCCGGACATCCTAGAGAGTGAAGTCAAGTGGGCCTTAGGTAGCATTACTAACAACAAAGCTAGCGGAGATGATAATATCCCAGCTGAGCTACTTAAAATCCTAAATGATGATGCTGTGAAAGTGCTGCACTCAATATGCCAACAAATTTGGAAAACTCAGCAGTGGCCAAAGGATTGGAAAAGGTCAGTTTACGTTCCAATTCCAAAGAAGGGCAGTGCCAAAGAATGCTCAAACTATTGCACAATTGCACTCATTTCACATGCTAGCAAGGTTATGCTCAAAATCCTACAAGCTAGGCTTCAGCAGTACGTGGACCGAGAACTACCGGACGTACAAGCTGGGTTTCGAAGAGGCAGAGGAACTAGAGATCAAATTGCCAACATGCGCTGGATCATGGAGAAAGCCCGAGAGTTCCAAAAAACCACCTACTTCTGCTTCATTGACTACGCAAAAGCCTTTGATTGTGTGGATCACAACAAACTGTGGCAAATTCTTAAAGAGATGGGGGTACCAGACCACCTTACCTGTCTCCTGAGAAATCTGTATGCGGGTCAAGAAGCAACAGTTCGGACCGGCCATGGAACAACCGACTGGTTCAAAATTGGGAAGGGAGTACGGCAAGGCTGTATATTGTCACCCTGCCTATTTAACTTATATGCAGAGTACATTATGAGAAATGCAGGGCTGAATGAATCGCAAGCCGGAATCAAGATTGCCGGGAGAAATATCAACAACCTCAGATAAGCAGACGATACCACCCTAATGGCAGAAAGTGAAGAACTAAAGAGCCTCTTGATGAGGGTGAAAGAGGAGAGTGCAAAAGTTGGCTTGAAACTCAACATTAATAAAACTAAGATCATGGCATCTGGGCCCATCAATTCCTGGCAAATAGAAGGGGCAGAAATGGAAGCAGTAACAGATTTTACTTTTCTGGGCTCCAAGATCACTGCAGACGGAGACAGCAGCCATGAAATTAAAAGACGCTTACTCCTTGGAAGGAAAGCTATGGCAAACTTAGACAGCATAATAAAAAGCAGAGATATCACCATGCCAACAAAAGTTCGCATAGTCAGGGCGATGGTGTTCCCAGTAGCAATGTATGGTTGCGAGAGTTGGACCATAAGGAAGGCTGAGCGCCGAAGAATAGATGCTTTTGAACTGTGGTGCTGGAGAAGACTCCCGAGAGTCCCTTGGACTGCTAGGAGATCAAATCAGTCAATCCTAAATGAAATCAACCCTGACTGTTCCCTGGAAGGACAGATACTAAGGCTGAAGCTCAAATATTTTGGCCACCTAATGCGAAGAGAGGACTCTCTGGAGAAGACTCTGATGCTGGGAAAGATTGAAGGCAAAAGGAGAAGGGGAAGGCAAAGGATGAGATGGTTAGACAGCATCACCGACGCAACGAACATGAAAATGAGCGAACTCAGGAAGATAGTGGAGGACAGGAAGGTCTGGCGGGATATGGTTCAAGGGATCACGAAGGGTCGGACACGACTTAACGACTAAACAACAACAACAACCGTCTTTACAAGGGCTCCAGTTGTAATGACGGGATGCAATGTAAATGGCACAATGCATAACTTTCATACAAATGAAAGGGGCATATATAGGGGGAGTGCTTATACAACATGTTTATCCAACATCCTATTTTCTCATGATTTCATATCTCCTGACCATAGACAGTTCCAAGTTTGTGTAATGTTCTATAGACAATGCCAAGGTTATTGTGACCTGTTCCTTGTTCTTTAGCAAGAAGAGATTCCAGATGTTCTCTTGTTTGTGTTATTTGTAAGCTTGCTTCTAGTGTGAAGCAAAGTTCATAGTTAGGCCCTAGGCCTTAATGAACCAATGTTTAACTCCATTTTGATTCTATATGGATCATGAAGTACCACATTTACATCCATCTCCAACAGTCCACTCTTTGTCTTGGTTGGTTCCGAAAATACTGAGGAACCAACTATTTAAATGTGATACATTTGTGTATTAATTTGTTAGTGTTCCTGAACTGGTATCTTATTTTGTCCCTCAAACCATATGTCTGTGAAGGTCTTTTGCAAAAGTAGAGGATACTTATTTTCTTCCTATGGGCCCTTGTGGGCCTGTTTTCCCCAAGGCAAAATGTAGCATGGACTAGGTGTGTTAGGACATTTAGTTTTACCTGCATCCCCTTTATTTGCTGACTTCCTTTTTGGTAAACAGACTCATGTTTTGTTTTACCTGAGGGCATGTTTTGGGGAGGGGCAAGGACTGCGACCTACCTCCCTGTCCATCCCTTACCACCCCTTCTCAATACCCTGTTTGGCTAACATGCAGCCTGAACCTTGTGATGTATAATGCCAGCGTACTTGAAGGTAGATTTGCAGATAAACCTGTTCCCAATAAAAGTCCTTAGCCTCCTTTTGCCTTTGGAAAGACTGCTTATCCAATTTTGGGTTTTGCATAAGAGTATCCCCACTAATGCTGATAATTCACAGAGGTGCTTAGTAAATACAAGTCATAATGTATGTACCCCATGTTGTGTATGTAACTTAGCCTTTTGAAATTGAAAAATTCTGTGTGTATCTATCAATCCCACACTTCTAGATTCCCTTAGGCCCAAGATATAAACCTAAGATTAGTTTCCCACATTAGCTTGTACCCAAGGCTTAAGTATGTGTAATAGTATGTATAAAAATTCAGTGAATGTGTATATGTATGGATGTAGAGAGAGAATGTGTATGTAAAGTGTAGAGTGTATTCAGTGAATGTGTAGAGTGTATGTAGAAAAAAATGTAGTGTGAATGAATGTATGTATGTAGTGTGAATAAACCATAGACTGTTTCTCTAGAAAATTCCAAGATCAATATAAAACAAACAACACCTATTCCCAGAAAAGCAAAAGTACAAAACAAAACCATAGTAAAATTACAAAAATCAGCACAAGCCTACCTAGGAATCAAGGTTGAGCAAGGCTAATTTATACCTACTCCCAACTAAGTTTCTACCAAGTTTACTCCTAGAAATATAGTTCAAAAAAAAAACCCAGTTAAAATAAACCTCACAGAGCTGTAGCAGGAATTCTACAGAAAAATTTAGACAAGGGGCGTGCTCCAGAAACGTTTTTCACACCAAGAGCTAGCTTTTTCCAGCTGCCACCGACACAACTTCCTTGTCTACCCCGCAGCTTCTAAAGTTACCGGTTTCAAAGAAGGCATGGTACCGAACGTAGACCAGACAGTCAGTTACAAACTACAAAAAGTTACAAAACTACAAAACTACAAGAAAAAGGGATAGAGAAGAGAAGTAATCTTAACATATTCCCAACCTGACTCTACCAGACAAGTGTGGGAATTCCTGTCCTTCACTCTTTTTGCTCAGTTGCTAAGAATAGCCATATAAGCAACGGTCGGGCTGCCTATGCATTATTTACTGCCCGGTGAAGTCCCATAAGTGCTTGAAACAGAGCAAAACGATCAGGGAGAACCCACACACACACACAATCAGACATACGATCATACTCACCTGTCTTCAATCGGGAAGATCGTCATTTACCCGGTTTGTCCCGAAAAGTAAAACGTTCCAACTGCATAATGAGCAGAATCCACACTGGAGAGCAGTTACAATCTTGCTTCCGCATCAAGGCATTTCACAAAAGGTGAATGTGCTAGCAGTTGCATTGGTTAGGGAGCAAGGCTGCAAGACTTCCCAGAATTTTCTCGAGTCACTCAGGCTGCTCCTCCAGGCCTATCCACATGCCAGATGGTCAGTGGAACCTCCAACTGTTAGGTGGGGTATTTTTAACCCACCCAAGAGCTCGTTTCATCTCGGTGTAGAGACCGGAAGGGACAGCATAAGTAACAACTCAGAGAACATGTTTAAGCTAAAATCAGCTTTATTAACAGTTAACCGTCTTTACAAGGGAGCCAGTTGTAATGACGGGATGCAATGTAAATGGCACAATGCATAACTTTCATACAAATGAAAGGGGTATATATAGGGGGAGTACTTATACATGTTCATCCAACATCCTATTTTCTCATGATAATGTTCTATAGACAATGCCAAGGTTATTGTGACCTGTTCCCTGTTCTTTAGCAAGAAGAGATTCCAGATGTTCTCTTGTTTGTGTTATTTGTAAGCCTGCTTCTAGTGTGAAGCAAAGTTCATAGTTAGGCCCTAATGTTTAACTCCATTTTGATTCTATATGGATCATGAAGTATCACATTTAAATCCATCTCCAACACCACTAACCATGGAAGCATTAGAATCCTCCTAGTCTAAGGGACTTGCTGAACAAGGGCAATTGCACCCATACCTGATTACCAGCATAGCTGCTTACTCTTTATTTTTATTTTTAAAAAACAATTTGGGCACAGTGTTACAGTTACTGTTAACACTGTGTCCAAATTATTATTTTTTAAATATAAAGAACTGATTACATTAAGGAAATATCCTGGGGAAACCAGAAGGAAAAGTAAAGTCTCAATTTTGACTTAGAGATACTGATAACACTTGGCATTCTACATGTTACATTCATGGAGGAATTAGGGGCTTAAAGTGTCTAATTTATTTCAGAAATTTCTAGGTAGCCCTACTGTCAATTTTCTCAAGACAGCAGACAAAATTAAAGAGAGTAAAGAGAGAAATATGTAATAAAACTATACTGGAAGCAAACAGAAACCAAGTCTAATATTTTTTGTGGAGATAAAAACCAGTTTTCATCCAAAGGCCTGCCCAAATATATCTTCACAGGGCAGAAAGCGAACATGACAGTTGGCATAGAGTGAACTCCTAAATGGAGAATGTTCCAGAATCAGGGGGCCATGACCAACAAGGCACTCTCACTAGTTAGAGGGAGGACTCAGAGGGGGGCTTCCAATGATGACCAAATCGTCTGGGTAGCCTCTTGCAGTAGTAGGTGATCACCCACCTCCCAAGTCATTCTTTCTTGTTTTTCCTCTCTCTAAAACTTCACATAAACAGCAAATACTGAAGATCTTGCTCATGTATCTCTGCTCTGGCTCACTACAAATATAGGAGAATCAGGTGGTAGAACGGACTGTACCTCTTTCTGCTAGAGGTGGTAGATATTACTTTTGAATGTTTATCTACTTTAAAAAAAAACCCAAAACCTCTTTCCAAATAGAAAACCAGCACAGCAGCCAAAGGACTGGGCCACCATCTTTCTATACCTGATGTGTTACTTTTCTATTTGCAGTAAGTTTTTTGGGTTTTTTTTTAAACACAAAGAAGCATTAAAAAGATGTGATTTTTCACTTGCAGTTTAAACTACCGGTAACTCCACCCACTCTGATGGAATTCCTGACGGAATTCAGGACTCCACCCACTCTGATGGAACCCCCCCACCCCACCCCCAACATAATGTGATGTTGGAAATTATTGGAGGCCCTGTTAAAATCTCCATGATTGCTTTTAGTCATCACCTGGTGATTCATGCCGATTCAGGTAGATTCCAGGTCAATCTCGAAGGGTTGGCAATCTAGTTGAACCTGATGCTGTTCATTCTTTCACCTTATTCTGCTGCATGCATAGCCTGAGCCAATGCCCAGGGTTATTGGAATAGTAATATTTCTAGTCAAGTTGGAAACGGTCCCAGTTTCTTGATCCTGCTCCATATTAAAGGGCTCAGCAAGCAGCGGATATTCAGAAGGGAGAGGGAGGGAATCAAAAAGTTTGAGAAACACTACTAAGGTCCAACCAGGAGGCTTCTATAACTTAACAGTCATTCTTTCCACAGGGAACCATGGAAACACTAGATGCATAGATGTAGGCCACAGATGCCTGCAGGTTGGAACTTAAACTACTGTATATCCACCTATAAATGAATTACTCAGAGTTTTGATTGCAAAATGCTTCTGACATTGCCAAGATGCGATGAATCATTCTACTTAAGTTTGCCAAACTGATGTAAAAGTTACTGTATATTTTATGAGATTTGTCTAAATTTGGCATATCTCAAAGAAGCAGGTTGTGATGAGATCCTGTATGATGAATGAGAAAATGCTTCCAAGAAAAGGGAGGAAGTCATCAATGATGTGAAATGACAGCAGTCGTTTTGATAATTTTATTGGAACAGAATAAAAAGAAATGTTAGACTTACAGAAAATAGGTCAGATCAAATGGACCAAATTAGAAAGTGACACAGTGTCGTGGCTACAAAACAGAAACCTGAAATATTGCATTTTACAGAGAACAGAAGAGTGGTAAGAAATCCAGATACTAATGGAAGAGGAAATTGTAATGGGTGTTCCCTCATTGTGGAGAATGTCTTTTATTTGATGAGGTTTTTTTTCCCCAAAACATTGTTTGCACTAGATGCACTTTTCATGACCGGGAAGTACCTTTCGAAGAGGAACAAGGAGACAGGTTGGCCACGTCGTCAGGCATTGGCTGTGGGCTCACCCAGCTAAACCAACCCTGAACCCTCAATACTAGTGGCAGAGGTAACACCCAATATGCCATTGGGGACACCATGGGGTACCCAGTTCAGGGCTTTTCCCTAGGGCCCCCAGCAATCTGGCACAAGTACTGCCGGTGGTTAATGCTAGGATGAGCATATCCCAGCAAACCAATTATTCCTGAATACTTCCTGGTAGGCCATTACATTCTCAGGGGACGGGTGGGTTCATTTCCTTTGTGCCACGTCTTAGAGGACTTGTATGAACACCCTTTTGATATCCCATGGAGCCTGAAACTCAATTAACACAGGGCTCTGATTGAATTCGCAATGGGGTTGGCAAAGAGGAGCCAGAGGCTGAAGACTCTTTCTTTTGTGGCCTAAATGGCCATGTTTGTCCCAAGGACAGGATGCTCCCATGATTGTGCCATTGACGTGCAGGTGTGAACAGGATGGCAAGGCAAGGTGTGGCCACTGTGGAATTTTTCAGTAGCCAAAGATACATTGGGGGAGGGGGTGGTATTAGAGGAAATGTTTGCCTTTTACGAGAGGCTTGTGGGTTTGATACTCTCTTAGAACCAACCCTGATCAAGGGAGACAAGAGTTCTAGCCTGGTTCACAACCTCTCAGAATTCACCCTTTACCACATACACATATCACATACAAACTGGGTAACAAGACTGAGAACCACTTCACACATTGCTCAGAAGCTAACCCCAATTTTCCATTAAGAACATAAGAAGAGCCCTGCTGGATCAGGCCAAAGGCCCATCTAGTCCAGCTTCCTGTATCTCACAGTGGCCCACCAGATGCCTCAGGGAGCACACAAGACAACAATATACCTGTATCCTATTGCCACTCCCCTGCACCTGGCAGACCGAGAAAACCTACTTCTAAAATCAGAACATTGCTTATTTTATTTATTTATTTACAGTATTTTTACCCTGCCTTTCTCCCCGAAGGGACCCAAGGCGGCTTGTAACTTGTGATGAACATTTCCTCCATTCGTCCTCCATCGATGGTAAGACCGCATCTGGAGCATTGCATCCAGTTCTGGTCGCCGCATCTCAAAAAGGATATAGTGGAACTGGAAAAGGGGTAGAAAAGAGTGACCAAAATGATTAGTGGGCTGGGGCATCTCCCTTATGAGGAAAGGCTCAGCATTTGGGGCTCTTCAGTCTAGAAAAAAAGGCGACTGAGGGGGGACATGATTGAGACGTATAAAATTATGCATGGAATGGAGAGAGTGGATAGAGAGAAGTTCTTTTCCCTCTTGCCCAACACTAGAACTAGGGGACATCCACTGAAATTGAGTGGAGGGAGTATTAAAACAGACAAAAAAAATTTATTTACCCAGCATGTAATTGGTTTGTGGAACTCCTTGCCACAGAATGTGGTGATGGCACCTGGCCTAGGATGCCTTTAAAAGGGGTTTGGACAGATTTATAGAGGAAAAGTCCATCACAGCTTACAAGCCATGATGGGGATAAGCAACCTCCTGGTTGTAGGAGTAAGTCTTTTCTGTACCAGGTACAAGGGAGTGGCAACAGGATAAAGGTATCTTGTTGTCTTGTGTGCCCCTTGAGGCATCTGGTGGGGCCACTGTGTGATACAGGAAGCTGGACTAGATGGGCCTTTGGCCTGATCCAGCAGGGCTCTTCTTATGTTCTTACCATGTAAAGGTCTTTTCCATTCAAAGTATACTTAACAAGGCTCTGCAGCCAACTACAGCTGCCTGTTGAAAGTACCTGTATGATACATGTCATTTCCACCTTCACATGTTAATTTATATGTTACGTTTTTACATGTATCCTTAAGTATTTTAGGTGCACACCACCTAACATTATAATGTATGATGTAGTCCTGACCAGAATATGAAAGAAAGCCCATATTAGAGGGAGGGAGGGAAGCAGGATTGTGATGGTGACCAGAAAAGAGTGAGATTATGATGGTGACCAGCCTGGACTTGAATCATACCTGGTTAACTTTCTCACTGTAGTTTGGTGAAATACCTACAGAGATGCCTCAGCATTTCACTATGAATCACTGAGCCCTTGACCCATAATATGAGAAATTCTTTCTCTCTCAACCTTCTCGCCTATATATGTTGTCTACTGGAGCTAGTGCTTATCTGTATGGTAGGAGTATTGTATTGGGTTTTCTCATGTGGCTGGACATATGCAGGAGGCAGACAGAAAGAGGGCAGATGGGTTGGTCTCACATTAGCTACTAACCCAACACTTGGGCCTCAGCCTATGAGCTGGCATGTTTCTATTTGCAGGAGCTTAATTTGGTATTGGTTTCTGTGTCTCTTGTATGCTGTGCTTTCTCATTCAGTGGGAGGAAAGAAAGGCAGGCAGAGAGTTGTTGCCACTCCCTGAGAGTATAATTGAAGAAGAAGGTGCAGCGCTGTTGCTCTTCTGTGACTTTTCGGTGTCACCATGGCCCCGCTTTTGTGAGTCACCAGCTAAACTGGTTGGGCAAGTCTGGTGTTAGTTTAGATTAAAGAGAGGGAGCTGCACCCTTTCGCACAGAAACCAGAGGCTCTTGTTGCGGATGGATCTTGTCTTCAGGTTGCTGTATCAATCTGTCTCTTCCTAAAGATCACTCCTGCTCATTCTTCCCAATACCCATGGAGTCTATTTTTGGAACTGTACTGGTTTTGATGCTTGTGGCTGCATCAGCAGCCCAGAACAGCTGCAGCTGTCCAACAAACAAACGGACGACATGTAGCATGGATTCTGGCAGCTGCATTTGCACAGCCCTGGATTCGAACCGGAGAGTAGACTGTTCAACCCTGACTTCAAAATGTCTACTGATGAAGGCAGAAGCAACACCCAGAAAGGGCAGGCGCTTCCAAAAGCCTGAACATGGTTTTGTGGACAATGATGGCTTTTACAACCCGGACTGCGAGGACAATGGAAACTTCAAAGCCAGACAGTGCAACCAAACCGACACTTGTTGGTGTGTGAACACTGCTGGAGTAAGGAGAACAGACAAGAGTGATACCAATTTGAAGTGCACTGAGCTTGTCAGAACAAACTGGATTTTCATTGAACTGAAGCATAAAGAGAGAGAACCTGCCTTCTCTGAATATGACGTGAGAAACAGCCTGCAACAGATCATTCAGAACCGGTACATGCTCAATCCAGACTACATCACGAATATCGAGTATGACGAACCATTCATCCATATTGACCTGAAGCAGAACGATTCACAGAAGTCTTATAGAGATGTCGATATAGCAGATGTAGCTTATTACTTTGAAAAAGACATCAAGGGTGACTCTGTTTTTCCATCCAGTAACACCTTTAATCTCTCTGTCAATGGAGAACCTCTAGAAATTGAAAAAATCATAATCTACTATGTTGATGAAAAGCCACCAGAGTTCACCATGAAACGCCTGACTGCTGGTGTGATCGCAGTGGTGGTGGTGGTAATCTTGGCCATTATTATTGGAATTACCGTGCTTGTGCTTACCAACAGGCGGAGGACTGGCAAGTACGAGAAGGTTGAAATTAAGGAGATGGGAGAAATGCGAAGAACACAAACTTCATAGTTGCCTTACTTTAAAGGCAGAACTAAGACTCTGACGTTGAGGAAATGGAAGTTAAATGGCAAGATTACTCCATGTCCTTTGAAGGTGGGGAGGGTGTTCGTTTTTCTTTTTTTAAAATTTTAATTGAAGATAAAAGCAATGGCTTTGTAGAAAGTTCTGCAATTGCAGATTGGAAAAGTCATACAGATAGGAACATTTTCCTTTAATATAGTATATTCTATGATAAATTTAATTTGAGATGATTATCAAAGTCTCAGAGAGAAAATCCCTGTGCTGTACCCATCTCTGAACATTCCCACTCCCATAGTTTTTTTAAATAAAACATTCTTGTTGCATAGCTACATAGTTAGCTTAATTTGTATTATCTGCATTCTACATCTGTGTGCCTACGTGTTGTGGCGATGTTTTTTTTTTTTGCAGTGCTCTTTACCACACCTTGCTAAATTGTGTGTGCTCTCTCTGACTCACTTGTACATCTGATGTTATTGAAGATGTTTAATATATTATCAAACATATTTGATAAAGTGACGGGTCTGAAGAAAGGTTTTACTTTTACCATTTAAATGTGATGATTTTTGTCTCCGACTTAAAATATTTTTTAAAATGGTATCTTATGTGAACTAATTCCTGCACAGCCTTTCCCATGGAACTGGTGTGTGCATGTGTGTGTAAACCATAATCTTCCTTGAAATAAATTTTATTAACTTTAAACTATTGTAAAGCTTCATACTGTGATTCTAAAAACAACATTTTTTCCAGCGTAAATCAGACTGTCTATGTTCCTTACTGCGCAATCCTGCGCATGTTCCGGGCGGCGGACCTAGTGTTCTGCCACCTGGAATAGTTGCAAACATGCCGTAAGGAACGTTTGCGGACTACTTTAGAACCGGCAAGGCCGGCGCAAGATCGGCCTTCCCAGCTCTGCCAGCCAAGGACTTGGGCTGCCGCCGGACCCAGGTAGGTTTGGATCTGGTGGACAGCTGGGAGGGTCGGTGGACGGGGGGGAGGGATGGTGGAGCCAGTAGGGCGGAGCTGGGAGGGCGGACATAGGCCCAGCCGCCCCGGGCGGGGACATGGCGTCCGCCATATCCCGGTCTCCCCAGGGCAGCTGGGCCATTACACGGCCTCCTCTGACTTCCGCCAGCAAAATAGTTGGCGGAAATCTGAGGAGGCCTACCAGCCTCAGCCGCTGTTACACTCAGGGAAGGGGATGAGCATTCCCTTCCCCAAGCAGACTTTCCACTGTGGGCTGCCAGCTGCAGGCTGCCCGCGGCGAAGCACTGGATCCAGCAGATGGCCTCGGCTGCCCGGCAGTTCCTTAGGTAGGATTGGGTAGGATTGGGCTGTTAATATCCTTTGGCATTTCCTATAGGTGTACGTTTTGGTGTCCTTTCCTGAATTCCAGGCCTTGTATAGCACACTCCATGGAATACCATACTAGCTGGTGTGATAAAGTTGTCCACTATCTGATATGGATGATACAATTAGGCAGTAGTCAGTCATTGCAATTTCTTGGAAATTACTACCAGTTTGCACCTAGTGGTAGCAGCAGTTTTGTAATAAGCGTGTGCAAGTTTTAAGGGGCACCACTGGTAAGTATTAATACTTCTTCCTAATCAAACGTGCCCTCACAATTTAGCTGGATGAAATGTACATTCTTCTGTTTAATAACTCTTGCGTTTAGCAACCAGTGGTGTAGCGGTAAATATTTAAGTCCAGGAGCTTGTCATGTTGACCAGCCACACCCTATTAAGTCTAAAGCAAACAAATGAAGAAAAATCAACTTTCAATTTCTTCATTAGAGAGTTTTCTTCTCCTGTTGCTTATTCTTTGAAACTTAATTGTACAGTATTTCATTTAAAGACCTAGCTCAATTCATCCCAAACTCTTGGCATGGATTGCAATAGTTTCAAAGCAAATGTATAAAAATGGGATTTAAAAATATTCCAAATACAACACACATATTACAGTGCAATCCTATGCATGTTTACTCAGAAGTCTCACTGTATTTAATGGAATTTATTCCCAGAAACGCATGCATAGGATTGCAGCCTATCCTATACACACTTTCCTGAAAGTAAGCCTTACTGAATTCAGAGGGACTTACTTCTGAGTAGACATAAATAGTCTTGCACTGGGTAGCCCAATCCTGCCTAAGTATCCGGCTGGTGGTCCAGGCCACCGGCCGGATCCTATCCCCATTACTCGGTGTCTCTTCAGGGGAAGGGGACGTTTGTCCCTTTTCCCCGGTGTAATGCCAGGCCCCAATGGGCCTCCTCAGATTTCTGCCAGCTATTTTTAGCTGGTAGAAGTCGGAGGAGTCTGTGTAAAGGCTGCGCCAGCCTGGGAAGGGGACAGAGATATGGCGGCCGCCATCCGAGGCCCCCCTGGGCCGGCTCGGCCAATGGCCCCCCTCCCTTGCCGCCTGGACCACCCCCGCCGGCAGATAACTTACCTTTTCCGGCGGCTGCTAGGATGATCCGGCGACGGAGTGAGGGTGGCCGGCCTTCGTGCTGGCCGCCCTTACTCTAAAGTAGTCATGAACGTGCTTTACGGCATGTTTGCGACAGCTTAGAACGGCGGAGCGCTCGCTCTGCCGTTCTAATTTTAGCCAGGATTACGCCGTACGTGTGCTAGCCTACATATGTTTTAAAAACAAGTAAGTCTCACTATATTCAAAAGAGCTTAATGACATTAATTTTGCAATATGATTGCAGCCTTAATATAACATGATGGCCTTGACATCTCATGGCAAATTTCTCAGATTGCTTCCTGTATAGCCTGAAGATGTGTCTTCTCAACTAAGGTATTTGGAAAAGTTTCAAAGGCAGTACCTGACATAACTGCTCATGCTGTAGAAGTCCCATAGCTCTGCTTCCTCTCCCACACTTCCTCAACTTCACCCCTCTTAACATCACAAAGTGTTACGACATGCCACGAGCCATGCTTTTCCTCATTAGCTATTAGTTTAACTCAAAATAAGCAGATAGACCCCTTAAGTTGAAATTTGGTTCTGTTGCCCCCATGTGGGAGAGTCATTTTTTCTACGAAGCCTGCCCATACCCCCCAAAAGCAATAGTGGTAATTATTAAAAGATGACACAATTATTGCCCCCACCTCACCCCAGTCCACTGTGGTGGACTGCATCGCTTATTCACATGGACATTTGAAAGCAACGTTTGGGCAAAATATGTCATCTGTAGCCACTTGCTACAAGGGCCGCGGTGGCTTAGTGGTTAAGATGCTGAACTGCAGACCAGAAGGTCAGTAGGACAGCAGTTCGAGACCTGAGTGCCACGTGACGGAGTAAGCTCCTGTCTCCTGTCCCAACTCCTGCCAACCTAGAAGTTTGAAAGCAAGAAATTGCAACTAGATAAATAGGTACCGCTGTGGTGGGAAGGTAACAGCATTCCGTTAGTCATGCCGGCCACATGACCACGGGAGCGTCTTCAGATAGCGCTGGCTCTTTTAGAAATGGAGATGAGCACCACATCCTAGAGTCAGACACGACTGGCTTTTGAGCAGGGGATACCTTTACCTAGCCACTGCTACTGTATTAGGTATCTCCGTAATATCTGAAGACTGCAGCTGGATATCTTTTTTACTTACTTACTTACTTACTTACTTACTTACTTACTTACTTACTGACACACACACACACACACACACACACACACACACACACACACACACACACACACACACACACACACACACACCTACCTTTCCTTGGTGGTAGGGGCCATTTTGCTTTATCTGCCCAAGGAACAGAAACTTTCGCTTTCAAAAGTGAGCGCAACCTTACGTTACAGTATTCTGAAATTCAGTCTTACGTTGCATTTCCATGGATGAGATGGAAGGCAATTCTGTGTGACTACTTTCTCAGGAACTTGGAAGTAACTCAAGCTTATAGCCTTAGGATGTTTTTGGACCAATCACAATCCCTGAAATTTTATTATACAGGACTGGTTGTCAGTAATGTTTTCCACCAACTGAGAAGGTGAGAATCCTCTTGTTCAAACTTGGACATTGTGACTTTTCCTTGTGTCAGTTACCTATAGACAAGATGTAGGGTACATGAAACTTCCTCTAAAGCCTGGGGCATCAGTTGATGGAGAACATGGAGGCTGACTCTTGGTGGAAATGGTTTTATGGAGTATATTCTCCTTCACTATCTGCAATGACTTCCGGTAACTTTCTGAGCACAATTCAAGGTGTTGATTTTAACCTACAAGTTTCTACAGCTTGGGCCTAATACATCTGTGACCTGTCATGGCCTCCAGGATGCCACCTTGCGTATTCTAACCATCCAACAATTTCCTCTAAGAAAAACAGATACATGGAGATAAATGGAGAGCAAAAGAAAATGAACTCAATGGCTAATGAGAAAGAGAAGCACAAGTAATCAAAAGAAAATGCCAGGTGAGAAAAATTCCGAGCACTGAGAGGTAAGGAGGAGATATTTTTGTGAAAGTCCGATAGAGCTCAGTGCGATTACAGTTTTATCAAAGCTGGCATGAATAATTAATTAACCTTACCTGGAAACGGATGGCCTCTGCTTTTTTTATGTATGTCATCGAGAATCAGTTGTGTCTGCTACTAAGGGACGGAGAAAGCTCCGAGGTCATAAATGGGGAATGGTACAGTATATGTCAGCAATTAATCAAAAGAACAGAAAGATTAATTGCAGCAAGGAGCACATCTCTGGCCATATGTCACTCCGGCTGGAGTGAACACGCCGAAAGAAAATGACTTGATGAAACTCCACATACTTCCAAAATGAGATTGAAATAGCAGGAAAGTAAAGCCATCTTCGAATCTCTCAGGCTTTTTTCTTTCTGTCTGCCATATACCAACAGCCCAATCCTAGCCCAATCCTAATTTAGCGCCGGTGGAGCGAGCGTTTCACTGGTGCAGGGTGTCACAAACGTGCATAAGGCACGTTCGCAGCACCTGCACAGAGTAAGCTGTGCCGGTGCAGAGGCCAGTGCCACTTACTACCCCACCAGATGAAGGCCGCGCTGCCAGATGCAGGTAAGTCCCGCAGCGGGCGGCAGGAGGGTGTGCTAGGTGGGGGTGATTGGGCTGCCGAGCCTGGGAGAGGGGAGGGGATATTGGCGGCGTGCTCCGCCAATATCCAAAGCCCTTTCCCAGGCGCACATCAGAGGAGGCCCATTGGGGTTGCTGGGGCTGACACCAGGGGAAAGGGATAAGGTGTGCCTGAGTTCTGCTGGTGCAGACCTGTTCCTGCTTAGGATCAAGATTGGACTGTTAGTATTTTAATGCCACGAGTCTCTCTGTATGTAATCTGTGTAAATCACGCTGTATGTAATGGGCAGCACAATCCTGCCTAAGGATCGGACGGGCGGCCCAGGCCGCCCACTGGATCCCGTGGTCCTGCATGGCGGAAAGTCTACTTGGGGGGGACGCTCGTCCCCTTCCCCGGGTGTAACTGACCCTGGGGCCGATCGGCCTCCTCGGAATTCCACCAGCGAAATCACTGGTGGAAGTCAGAGGAGGACGTGTAACGGCCCAGCCGCGGGGCGGGGGACATGATTTGGCTGAAGCCATCCCCTGCCCCCTCCCGGAGCGGCTGGGTCTATGGCCACCCTCCCTTTGCCCACGATCCCCCTCCCTGCCTGCTGGATCCTTACCTGGGTCCGGTGGCGGTCCTTCGGGTGCTCGGTCAGTGGAGCAGGGGAGACCGGCCTTGCGCCGGCCTTCCCTGCTCTCAAGTCGGCGCAAATGTGTCTTACGGCACCTTTGCGCCGGCCATATTTACTTCAGGATTGTGCAGACAAAGTGGTTGTGCTGCACTGGAAATGGATTTGTCCTTTGAGGTATGGTTAGGAAAAAATATATAGCAGATCACAAGTACTTTATAAAAAGCTAGATCTATGTCAGTTAGAATGGCACGAGTAATTAAATAATCATGGTATAATAGCGATAAAAACAAAGTAATTTATACCTTAGATTTTTAACCCTTCCTCAGAGAATGGTTGTAATATTAACAAATTGCTCCTCAATTCCCTCTTCCTTAATTGGGATGGTTAATGCTATTACAGCAATAATCTTCTCCATGCAGGTACTATTACCCTTTTCAAAGCCTTCCCATTGATCTGCCTCAGGATTTTGATAAATTTCTAAGTGCGGCAATTACTTCATTTTAATGCTAAAATTAATCTTGAGATGTTACAATTGCCCATCAGAGCAGGAAGACCTGACTTTCCCAGGTTTAAAACATATTATTGGGCAGCCAGAGCACAATTCCTTATGCCACAGTTTTGCCTCGTTAAAATTTTGCACACGCTGAATAAGCTGACAAGATTCTCATTTCATTTTCATGAAGGTCTTTGCTCCCTGAGGGACAATACCCTTAGAATCCCACTCCAGTGCACTTCACTACCTAGGAAACAATTATGAGGAGACACATGGTTGTTATCTAAATGAGAGGCAGAATGTGAATGGATTTGTAATCCCCCTCTGAGGTTTTATAGATGGACCCCAAAAGAACGGGTGACATTTGCTCCCATTATTTCTCAGACAATTTTTATTTGGAATAAACGTCTGTCCCCACTAGACTTAATATGAGCTTTTTTTCTTTCTTTTTTTTTGCTGATCTAGTTTCAGCAATAGAACCATGCAGAACAACTGTATAATAATTGGATCTTTCTAGTAAATGGCCTATTTGAATGAAGTCTCCAATGCACCAAAGGTGGAAAATATCCTAGTATTGTTTTCAGTATTTACACAGACCTTCTTACTGTGTACAAGAATGCTAAAATCGGCTAATGCTTTCATGGGAATGAGAGAGAGAGAGAGAGAGAGAGAGAGAGAGAGAGAGAGAGAGAGAGAGAGAGTTTCAAAAAGTATTTCTAGAAGCAAGAGAAATGTAGAAAATGGCAGTTAGGATTTCATCCTTATAAGCTTTCACACTAAGGAAACTGGCAGTCAGGAGACATATGTATTTTGAAAGACTACTCTTTATTATCAAACGGCCCACTCCTATCCTCCTTGGCTGCCGCTGGAACTAGTGTTCCGGAAGCAGGACACACTTTATGGCCACCCTAAATGGCTTGCCGGCGGCGCACAAAGCTGCATGCTTCTGGCTTGCCGCTGGAGATGCTGCGGAGGCCCAGCGGACTACAGAAGGGACAGGAGCACCTGCCAACTCAGGTAGGTTGGCAGGGGGAGTGGAATGGGGGTGGGTTGGGGGTGTGCCGGAGGCAGGAGGGGTGGCACCTGGCGTGGGCAACGTGCGCCATATGCGATACCCTCCAATAGCAGCTGACATGCCCCCCTTTGTCTCCTCAGACTTGCGCCAGCTGAAGAGCTGCCACAGGTCCAAGGAGAACCATTGGAAATCAGGAAGCTTAGGGGGGGAGGTGTAAGGGAACATATTTTCCCTTTCCTCTCCCAAACCTCCCGATCTGCCCCCTCACACTATACCATACAGCGCAGCCCATTTTGGTGCAGCTACATGCTATGGCAGGGGGAAGGATAGGATTGGGCTGTTAACACTGCTTTGAGGAAGGGTGCATTTCATTTGTGATAGTGTGAAGGAAGATGGAGGGCAAAATGGGTGCAGCACCTAGCAGTTAGTGATGGCACCTTTCTCCCTTGCTATCTGTTTCACAGCGAAATCCTGTGTAACCTTGCACCGGTGAAACAGCAGATGCACCAGTGTAAGTGCAATTACACTGGCATAAGTGTACTTACACCGGTGCATCTACTGTTACACCAGTGCAAGGTTACACAGGATTGCGCTGTCAGTCTTCTTACTGGTTAAATTGGGAATAACTGGAAAAAGTAGTTATTTGCTGCCACTATCTACTAAAAAGCCCAGACAGAAAAATATTATTTATTTATTTACAGTATTTATATCCCGCCTTTCTCCCCGAAGGGACCCAAGGCAGCTTAGGGTCTGCCTGTCCTGAAAAAAATAGACTGCCTTGAGAAAGTTTTTCTCTATTTAGGTTAACAGAGAGACCAGAAATCCAGGGGATGCCTTAAAAACAAGCAGTTGCGGAATGTGACGGTCTAGGAGACATGGCAACCCATTTCTTCCTGGTTGAACTAAGACCAGACAGGAAAAATGCAAGAAATTTCTTAAAGCGCTGAGGCAGGGGTGTCAAACATAAGGCTTGCTGGGTGCATCCTGCAGAAACTCTTTATTGGGGGGAGGTTCACCTGGGTTTCTGAATCTCCTGCTCTTGAACATCAGGTGGGTTTACAGTCCAATGAGCTGGCTCAAATTCAAGTGTCTTTGTCAAGGGGGAAGATGAAGATGCTCAAGCAAAAAGCAGCATCTAAAGTTAATGGTTACTGCATCAAGACAACTCAGCAGACCTTTTAGGATTCTGAGGAGCTAGCAAGGTAAAAAATAGGGGGAAATTAGGGATTTTTACAAGGGGCATCAACAAACATAGTGATAGTATTTATTTATTTACAATATTTTTACCCCGCCTTTCTCCCCGGAGGTTCCTTACATGTATGTACGGTATTGTAACGTGTGGTAACAATATTAATAGCATTCTACCCAGTCATCTTTGGGAATCTTTTAGAGCAGGGCTTCTCAAAGTGTGGGTCATAAAACGCATAACAACCCACTTGGTGGGTCGCAGACCGATGCTGTGGTGGGTCAGGAGTTGGGCCCACCCACCTGCCTGCCCTTGCCTCCAAATTGGAGCCAAACCGAGTCAACCAGAAGCCACTTCCGGATTCTGGCCCACCTCATCCTGCCACTCCCTGGTTTCATAAGGCCTGGGATAGCCTCTGGAAGTGACCCGGAGGCCATTTCTGGTTTCACCAATGTGACTTCCGGTTGCATTCGGAGGTCTTTCTGAGGCCCACGGAGGCCCTATGAGACCAAGGAGCGGCAGGAAATGGTGGGTTGCAGCAGCAGTGAGTTTGAGAACCGCTGTTTTAGAGTACTATGTACAGTACTGACTGCCTCCTTTCAACAGGATACAGAAATTAAACTAGGCATTCTGGGGAGGGTTCTTCCACCTGAGGTTTCACGAAAACTCCAGATGTTGACACTGAAATCCTATGAAATTTTAATTTGGGAACTACTCCAAATTTCAGCAAAGTGTTGTTTTCTTCTGTTGTTGTTTTTTTTTTGCAACCCTTCTGGACATATAACATGCAGTGCTTGGTAGTCAAAATAGCCCCCCCCCCAATGAACTACAGATGGAGGAGTTCTATTTTTTTCCCCGTTGTCACAGTGACAAAATGCTGGGAGCAGAAAGGATAAAAGATTGGGTGTAACTCAGACCTTGCATAAAGTTCAATTCACCCTGTACTGAAGGGCTGCAGAACCCAGATCAGTGTCCAACATAGTTCCTGGTGTGCTGTACAGAAAGCATGCTTATGTTGGGCTCTGTTTTAATTGTAATTTGATGTGGCTTTATTAATTTTAGATGATGTTTTAGATGTTTTTACTAGCTTTTGTGGATTGTTTTTATTGTTTTAAATGAATGATTATTTGTTTTATCTGTTGTTGTGAGCCGCCTTGGGTCCCTTCGGGGAGAAAGGCGGGATAAAAATATTGTAAATAAATAAATAAATAAATAAATGTGTTGTACTAAGGTCTAGTTCTTTTTGATCTCCTTCTGAAAAGAAAAGATGCTGTGTCTTAATTAAAATTCAAGAAAAGCCACTACCTATAATGACTACTTTTAATGTCTTTTGATCTAGCTGTCTGTTTAAAGAAAACCAGCACTTATAAATTTCTAATTGTGTGAGTATACATGCTACATTTCTATATAAAGAGGCATTCTCTGTTGGATTTCAATAGAGATGACCTGTAATTATCTATGCTATAGTTGGTGACTACTTTGGAATTGTAACATGTAAGATCGCCAGTCAAGAATATTGTAGAAAAGCAGGATGCATAATGTAACTTTACACTCATCATGTATTCTTCATACATCCAGAATGGACACAGTACCTCTGCAGAGTCTCTCAAGACTTTGAACTGTTGTGATTGAAACACAGCTAAATGAACAGAGATGTTTAGTTACAGGATTACCAGCTGTAGCCAGTTTCATTTTATTGCAAGCTTCATAATTGTATCCTACATTTTAAAAACAATAAAAACTCAGCTTCTAGAGCTTGGTCATTTACCTCAGGGGTCATGAAGAAAGCCTTCTTTCTCACTTGCAAACAATCTTCAAGCCCTTACATAAATATATATCCCTAAAGATTCAAAAGCTCAGCAACTAAATTTTAAAGTAAGCCTGCTCCTTATTGTTTTATACATTTTTCATGGAGGTTTACCATTCTTATTATTTTATGAATATTTAATGAAACATAATTTTTGTTAAGAAAAAGAATCAACAGACTACAGGTAGGGTTGTCTTATTCTTCTGGTTGAAGTGATGAAAAACTGCAAACAAGACATGTCAGTGAGCTCAGTACTGTTCACAGTTTTACTTCAGTTACTCCTCAGGATAATGTGGAATATCTACTATAGCTGTTTCTGTATGATTTGACATAAACTAGAATCTCTTCACCACCTTGAAACAGCAACACTATCCTCCTCAGGTTATCCTTTGTTGATTCGGAGCACGTTTGTGCAATGAGGATGGTGAAGTGTTAATGAGTGTTGAGAATTCAGCGGCTTGTTGCTCCCGAGTGCTTGTTTAAAAGAGAAGTGGGAAAGTTAAGGTTGCTGAGCTCTTGAAAGGACTAAGGCTTAATTTACACAGGAATGAACCATGGGTCAGCCCTTACATGTGTAAGCTTTCCATATCGGTTATGTTTAAATGCACTTACCATATGTGCTGCCCTATTTGCATGTAAACATAGCAGATCAACTGCAAGAGAGAGCCAGTCCAAGACCACCACCCCCAGAGGCAGTGTGCCAGATGTTGCTTCCTCCTTACTGGTGATGTGGCTAGCCTCTCCTCCTCCCACTTCCTTGATTGGAAAAGAAAGAAGGGGGCAGAATAAAAGAGGAAGTGCAGAGGGTGTGTGTGTATGTGGTGGGTTACAACATTTCCAACACTTTAGCCCACCACTCTCCTCCACACATCCTCTCCTGCTCTATCCCCTGTCTTCCTTTTCTAATCCAGAGAGTGGGAGGAGGAGGAGCAGCAGTAGTGGAGGTGAGTGGGTGGAAATAGGTCCTCCCTGCCAGTGGCAGCTGCCTTAGTCCCTCTGGGTCAGTCCGCCCTGTGGTCAGTCCACCTGACAGGACCATCAATTGCTGCTGGCGCGCAACCGTTTAAAATACATACGTGCCAGCCACAGCAAATACTAAATGCACTTCAAGGCCTAGTCTACACACAGAGCAGAATACGGTCAAAGTACTCACTTCAGGCTGTTGTTTGGGGGAGAAATAGTTTTCTTAAATGCGGCCCTTCGTTACAGCCTCGTTGCAATTAGAAAACAGCTGCAAACCAGGCACAGCTGGGAAAGCACCGGTCTCCCTGCCGCGCTAGCTTTGCTCTGGTTCGCGCGAGGGAGGAGGGAGACTCTCCCCCCCCCCCAGAGTCTGACTCTAAAGGGGTGCAGCTGCAGCCTGTTTTGCTGTACGTGTGGACCAAGCGCAAGGTGACCGTGCGGGGAAGCCCCACTTTCCCCATGGTTGGCCCGCGTCTTCCGCCTCCACCCGCTCCCTTCTGCGAAGCTGGCAATTACAGGCCGCTGCCCCGGGAGCAAAGGCGTTCCTCTCTCAGCCTCGAAACTAACTGAAGAACTTCGCGGACAATTAGCTTCGTCCCCACCCCGGAAGAGAAGGAAAACGGCCACCCTAGTCGGCGAGGAGAGCCAGAGGCAGGAGCGAAAGCCTTGGAGTGGGTGGGGCAAAGGACGAGCCTATCGCTTCCGGACAGGGGCGGCGAGGAGGTGCCCTAGGCTTGTTTGCGCGTCTGGGGTGTTTCATGCGCTCCGCGCCGGGGGAGGAAGAGGAAGGTGCTCTCTTCCTTTCTCTGAGTCGGGCGGGCCATTTTCAGCGGGGCGCCACTTTCCTGTTTTGGGTGGCTCTAAATCCCCGCCCCTTTTCCCAGTGCGCCCCCATGCCGGAAGGGGCAGAGCAGAGATGACCAAGGACGGAGAGGGGTGCAAGAAGGAGATGCTCTCCCATCTTTGGTTTTAGCTCTCCTCTTCCCCGGAATAGCTTACTCCTTATTGCTGGTGGGTGAAGGGGGAGGAAATTTGGGGAGAATCCCCTCTTGCGGGTGTGATGTCTGATCTCTGGTTCCCTAGACTTCTTTCCCTAGTGTGTACAGTATATATGCGCCCTTTTCCATATTGGATCTAGTCGCCGCGTGATGCATTTTTCTTTCCCCTAACTGGAATATCACAGCTCCCTAGAAGGAACAGACCCATAGATAGACGGGGCAACTTATGGAGCTTCCCTCCTTGCAGGAAATGCAAATGCCCAAGTCGCGTGTGTGAGTCACTCTCTGCGCCTGTAGGATGACGTGGGGAAAAGAAACTTGTGGGTCCTGCTCTCTCTCGCACCCGGCGGTGGAGTTTCACTGTCGCGCTTAATTCTGGAAGCTCAAAAAGTAGATACACGAGTTTATCCTTTTTTTTAATGTGTAGAAGATCCGCCCATCATTACTGCCTGTTTCTGGATTCGTAAGAATCGTAACCAGTCCTTGGTGTGGTATCCCTGCTTGCTTCAGCTGGTCATTAGCATTGAACCGAGAAGGGAATGCATGAAATTAACGAAAAGGAGGCATGAAATTAATATCAGTTGGGATTCTTTGTGGTTGTTGAATCCTTTGTCACAGTGACAAAATGTGAGAGAGTTTTGACAGCGAGAGGGTTTAACTTTAAACAGGTTAGATGAACACTTGTGTGTGTTCTTTTTTGGTTAACAGCTCTTTTAACGTCTTGCTCTGTCTGTCTGACTGACCTTCATTCTGCTTGCTGTTGCGTCCCCTTCTTGACATTTTGATCGGGCAGTTTTAATTAACACTTACCTAACGGTTTCCCAAAGTTTCTTTGCATCATTCTCTCTTTGTGTATATACACCCATGGGCAGTAATAAAACATGGCCTTCATATAATGCCTACTGTAAAGTTTTCAAAGCACTTTGCATTTGCACAAAGTGCACTTTGCACTTTGGAAGTCTGGCTCAGTTGGTTGAGCGACCGTCTCGTATGTCTGAAGATCTGAAGGACGGCAGTTTGAGACAACCGGATGTATCTGTATCTGTTGGAGAGCTGTCAGCATGACGAGCTGCGGAGTCTCTGTTAGGGAGAGAAGCTGCAGCTGCACTTTTGAGTGGAAGTCAAGGTTTTGTCAGTTGAAGTGTGATGAGATGGACGCCAGAGAGAAAGCTGGACTGTGAAAGAAACCCTAGAATGAAGGGTTCTATGAAAGTTTAGAATATATTATTATATTGTATTAACCCCTTCGGGATTAGAAAGCCTGCCTGTGTAAACCACCTTTGAATTAAAGTCCGAGGAGAAATCCGATGACCAAAGAAAAGGCGGTATATACCAGTAAATACTGGTTATTATTTTATTTATTCAAAACCTCCTAGAACACAGTCAGATAGGTAAAAAGTGTCATTGACTGGTACTAAATAGTAGATAAAGTTTAGACCTGAAACCTAAGTATCTATGCAATATGTAAGATGTTCCTAAAAGCGCTTATCCCTACGTGCAGCAACTCTCATCCTTGGGTACTATGTAATGGTAAACCCAAACTGATTTTTTTCACTTCTCTCATAATCACTATACTGTGTTGACACTCAGGTGTGATTGTGTGGGAGAAAAAGACACCATGCAGAGAAAATAAGCCTCCAAAGTCTTTGGCCATATCTTGGTTGCAGCTGCTGGTGTGGGTGTGGTTCACATAGGACTGAGGAGTGTTGATTATTCATATTCTTTCCCCTTGCATATACTGTATAACAGTGGTTCTCAAACGTTTTTGCACTGGGACCCACTTTTTAAAATGACACTATATCGGGACCCACCTAGCTTAACCAGACTTAAAAAAAAGTGATCTAGAAATAAACAATTTTTTATTTACAAGTAAAGAGCTCAGCTGATTGCAGGGTAATTAGCAGCTATCTTGCAAACTGCAGGAGCTCAGCTCTTTGAAGGGCAATTAGCAGCTATCTGATTTTTTGAATGGCCTCAGGGCTTGTGGCAATTACTTATCTGATCTTTCCATCACCTGGGACCCACCAGAAATCAGGTTGCGACCCACTAAGTGGGCCCCGACCCACAGTTTGAGAAACACTGCTGTATATCCTTTTATTGCGAGCTGAGTTGCACACACGATCCATTCAGCTCAAAAATTGGATGTGGGAGTAGAGCCTACAATGGATGCCCTGTTTGTCCTGAAAAGTTAAATGCAAGCTGGTGGGAAAGAGTGTACACACATGTTGCCATATGTATTAGCTATACACCTGGGCTCTGTGTGAACAGGCCCATTAGATGTAAAAGGTCCTGTATGCCACATTGTCCCTGACACCCAATCCTGGCACCTCTGTCGATCCACTTTAATGTTCCCCAACCTTTCATTTAGTATTGATTGATACTTTTTTTTTTGCATCAGAAACAGGTGCAAAAGAGCATGCCATTACCTGACACAAGGCTAATTTTCTTAACAAGGCTATTTTTTTTAACATTTGCTATTGGAATAATATTTTGTCTTTATCTTCATTTAGATCCCAAGATCAAGTGCATGAGAGAGAGAAATGACTGCCCTTGGTGGTTCACACATAGGCAGGAACTGTGTTTTTATTCGATTAACAACTTTGGCCAGTTGGGGAAAGTCCATTAATCCTTACAAGTTTTCCAGTGAAGCCTTGAAGGGACACCAGCATCAAGTAACTAAGTGCCAAAAATGGAAAGAAAGCAACACCACAAGATGCTACTTGATGTCTAGAAGTTCCAACTTCCACAGAAGCTGTATTAATCAAAACCAAGGGTGGTTGCTGAATCCTAAGAATGCAGGAATACACAATGTTGAGTGTAGCTTCTCTAGAAGACCATGTACTTTCTCTGGGCAAAGGGTGAGAGGTCAGAAAGCTCTTTCTGGCACGTTATCTTCTTGCAAAGTACAAAACCTTGCTGCTGTCCAGATCGTCAGGTTTTTTCATCAATCGTCTGCATTGAAAGCTGCTCCTGTTCCCGTTTTCTGGATACTCTTGAAGCCAGCTCAGAAACTTTTTGCTATCATCGTTGGGAGGTAATGTATGATTGTTGCTCTGGGCAATTGGATTCTCTACATGCCCTGCTGTGCTTTTATAGCCGTTTGCACATAAGTATGGCAGGGTACTTTACAAGCACTCTTGTGGGAAGTGTTCGTAAAGTTGATGAAGGCTCACTGCTTGCCTGAAAAAAATCCCTGTGGTGCTATCCTAGCTCCTTTTTCCTGGTTGTTTTAAAGCCAGGGAAGGCAACTAGGATAGCTGTGTGGTACTCTTCTCAGTTTGGGTAAAGGGCAGTGCATTGCTGTGTTGTCCACCAAAGTAAGGGCATCCATAGAAGTGATTCTTGTGGGGGAGGAGGTCGGTTAATTGTAACTACAGGTCATCGGCCTACTTGACTCCCCTGCAGTCATTTTAGCACTGACACCCGAGCCTCCTGCACCACTACATGCTGCTAAAGAAAAATGAGGGCCAAAGAGGACTGAGCTGTGCTTGAATGGGAAGATTACGGCACTATGCAGTACAGTATTGCAGAGGCATTGTTGGGGGGGGGGGGCGGTGAGCCCCCATGTGTCGGGATGTCTAGCTCTGGAGGACTGCCACCACGGTGCCGAATTTCGGCGCCACCACAGCGGTAGCGTACCCCCTCCAGAGCTCTTTTGTGGCCTTTTTTAGGCCGTGCGGAGCCTGGGAGGGTGGGAGTATTGTACATTTTGGGACTAACCTTGCAGCAGCTTTTGCAATGGTTCTTGGCCGATGCAGTCATCCTATGCCAGCCTAGCAGTCGGATAGGATTGCACCCTGCCTCTCTTTCTTGTGCTGTTGCCCTAGTACATGTGTTTTGAGTTGTTTCCCATTCCAGGAAAGAGACCTGGCAGCAGCTCTTAGGAGGAAGTGGCTTCCTATTCACCTGTTGCCAAGAAGCAGGTGCTTTTTGCCCCAGGAAAATGACAAATTGCACTAAGTGCTCTAATGCATGGCCCACACCTGTAAAATCTGAAAGCAGTTAATGCTTTTTAGTAACGTCTTGTAGACTTTAACCTCATGGATGGTCAACTTAATTTCATCAAATTTAGATTAGGAGAAGCATCAACTACTCCATTTGGAATTATAGCTAGTGTATTCGGTCTTTTTGAAGTTTGCACATCTGAAGTTGGGCATGCTACAGTATTAGTCACTTGGGGGAAAAAAACGCATGGACAGAATAAAGTATGTCCCCTAAATGTGATTAGCTTGAAGTCACACCAGTTTGCGGCACTGATTTTCTCTTCCTCTGGCTTCCGTCCTATATTTTCAAAGCAATTGATCTTTTCTCCAAACACTGATCAGGAGTAAGGCACGCTACCTCATAAAGAGACTTCCTATTTGTAATAAAATGGCAGAATAAATTGGAGTATATCTTTCCCTAGATATGTTGAGAAACGCTTTGTTACACAGTTTTCATTATTGATGTAATTGCGTGCTTCTCTCCACAGCGGTTTGGTGGAAACTTGGTTTCATTCCTTGCCCTGCAGAGCTTGCATTTCAGAGCTGGTGTGAAAACAGATTTGTTAAAAACAAAATGCTAATATACTGAAATAAGAACACTTGCTGGTTTTCGGTTGATTTTCTTGGTCGTTTTATCAGTTGGTTTGCACCATCTGGGTATATCGTACTCATGGCCCCATCAGACCCATCCCTGCCTGTGTGTCCGTCCGTCCTGATAAAGTCACACCTTTTCACGGTTCTCATGATTCTTCTGCCTCATCGAACGATTGCGATAATCTGGTGTATGTCCTCATTGCACTTTGTTGTATGGTAGTGGTAGGACGTGTCTTACCTCATGTTGCATGCAGTATTTCCGGAAAAGTGATTTGTGTACACTGACCTTAAGAAGAGTGTGTTTTACTTGAAATATGGAGAGTACATTTTTTTCAAACAATTATAGATCTGAAAAGCTGCTTAGGCTTGCCAAAGGGGCCTGCTAGTGGAATTTTCGACAGCTGGTGCCCCCATCCCCCCCCATGCATGCCATATAACAAACTGCTTTTGAAACTCTTCCCCAGTTTTGAAAACAGTTTGCCTTGTGGCATGGAGGACTGCTGTTTGAGCAAAACAAGTCTAAGACCCCCTTGGGCTTCTGGAACGCGTCTCTCAGTTCTTTGGAGCCTAGCCATAAACTTTACATACGTTTAGTTTAGTCGTTATGCAGGCCAGAAAAGTAAATGCTGCTCTGCTTGTACTTCTTACCATATGGATATTCTTCTGCTGCTCGAGAAATTGACTATAGGATTTAAAGTCTACATATATTAATATACAAATGGGGCTTCGTGAAACATATGTGGTAAATCCTGCCCCTTATTTATCATTTGTTTTGGTTAAGACATGACAAAAAAAAAACCCATTATTTTTATTGTAAAAATAACTTTAAATGTTTAATGTGTATTTTTGTTGTCTTTTCCAGTAAGATAACATACTCCTTAAAAACCCTGTTACATTTTTTCTTCAGTCTTTTATTTATTACACTTCCTTTCTTTCCTTTCCTATTCTCAAAGGTTCCCAGAGCTGTTTCTTCAGTTCTGTAAAAGATATTGTCTTTTAAGTTTAGAGTAATGTCTTTTTTTCCATTTCAATTATCAGAACATGCCCAACAATTGAACCTTACTGTTAGGGAGGAGGGAAACTCCTCCCCTAACAGGAAGGGGGGGGAGGGAAGCTGGCTGTGATTTTACCCTACAGTATCTCTTTGCCCCCGCCTCTCCTGCTTTTGTTGGTCAGGGAGCTTGCTCTTCTTGCATTCCACCACCGAACCTACCCCTTTCCCCTACTGCAGTGATTCTCAAAGTTCTCCCCACAAGTTGGGGAGGACTCGTGAGTTTTTGCAGGGGTAGGGTCAGCGGCGGCAGCAATCCTGGGGATTGCTACCGCCGGCAGGAAAAAATGTACTTTTAACACTTACTAGGGGCCCTGCAGCCCTCCAGAGGGTTCAGGGAAGCCCGCGGCCCCCTCCGCGTAACTCCCTGAACTGTAGGTCGCCATGCTGTGGCGATTATGACCACTTCTGGGTTTTGTCCGAAAACCGGAAGTGGTTGTAATTGCTGCAGAGTGGCAATTTACAACTCTGGGAGGCCTGCAGAAGGGTCCACGGGCTTCCCTGAACCCTCCAAAGTCCTGCAGGATTCCTAGTAAGTGTTAAAAGTACTTGTTCCCAGCAGCGGTGGCAATCTCCGAGATCGCCACCACCATGCTGTCCCAGTCCCTTAAGAAGGCAGGGGACAGCATCTGGTTCTCCTGGTGGGAGACTTGCCTGTTTGAGAACTGATGCCCTACTATCTATATTAATAATATAATATATACAGTATTTATATATTGCCTTTCTTGGTCATTGGATTTCTCCTCTGACTTTAAAACAAGGTGGTTTACATGGGCAGGCTTTCTCACCCTCACCCCCCCCCCCTTAATGTTTTTTTTTTTTACAGGCTTTCTCACCCTCCCCCCTTAATGTTTTTTTTTTACAATCATGTATATAAATGTTCAATCTTCCATGAACAACTGCATTTCCAGATGGTCCCTCCCATGTTTTCGCCAACGCAGCTGACAGCTCTTATCTTACCTCTCTTCACAGAAGCTTTCACAGCTTTTTATCAGCGGTGTGTCTCGAACTGGCCATTCACCGATCTTCAGGCTTACGAGGCGGCAACTCTACCAACTGAGCCAGACCTCCTTGTGCTTTGCAGATCCCTCGCCGTTCCTTAGTCTTCATGGTGCCATCTGCACAGCCAACAGATCATGGCAGTTTTTGTTACTTTCAAATCTGTCTCTCAGTAAAGTCAGGCTTTCCTGAAAACCTATAGTATTGCCCCACCCATGACTACAGAAATGCTAGCAATTTTGCATGCCCCACCCATGACTCTCTTTCATCCTGTTTTTGCAGCCTGTGCATCCACATGTGCTGCATACCCACTGTGCTGTGAGATAGACACCGCTGCTGTCTCGGCACTTGCTGTATCTGGGTGCTTTTAGCGTGTCATTCCCGCCTCTTTGGAATATGTCTGTGGCTTATTTGAGTCCTTCTGATGTGGTGATTATTACGCACACCCCTGCCTCACTAGGCTGGGTACTAGTTGGCTTCAAATGCGTTCTGTGGCAAGAGCAGGGTTTTTTTTGTGTGACTACTGCTCTGACCTTTGCCCATCATGCAGAGCGGGGAGAAAGGAACTGGAAGTACTGTACTGTGATTGACATGCAACAGTAGGGAGTAGTTGTCATTTGCCCTAGTCAAGGAGCAAATGCCATCCTTGACTCACAATAAAAATTGTGATTTTCTTTTTTGTACGTTACAGGAGCATAAGAAAATGGTGGCGTGCACTTCCTCCAAACAAAAAGCAGCTGTTTAAAGAAGCTGCAAGAAGAAATAAGTGGAAGGTAGTCCTGGGTCTGTGCAGCTTAGGAATTATATTTATCCTGTTTTATTTTACTCACTTGGAGGAAACGCCAGTCACTGGACGTGCTCGGCTTCTGGTGTTTGGGAAGGAGCATTTTGCGGAACTGTCCCAGATTGAATATAATATGGTAGGTCGTTGTTAAAGCAAGGAAGCAAACAAAACAATTTCCTTTTTTTCTTGGTTTAAAAAAGCAAGCTTACTCTTTTCGGGTTAGGGTGTGGTGTATGAGAGGCGTATTGATGGTGAAATAACCCTTGTTAATGAGGACGTTCCTCAGATCCTGGGAGTGACTTCTGACTGTACATCACTCTCGTTCAGGTACAGTTTTCCCTTTGCAATATATAAACCAGTAAAGCCTGGTTTTCAAAACAAAACTTGTCAAACCAGCAGGACGAGTTGCAGTGAACTGAGAAATAATATTCTTTCTTTTTATTAGCAAATGTAGAATCCATATCTTATGTTATCATCTGCTCCTTGGATCCTTACTTCCTTATCTCAAGGACAGACCTATGTAACCTGTGGGTGGGGGGAGGCAGAGGGGCTTCTTCCTGTAGTTGGGTTGCATAAAGTGAAGGTTCTCTCCTCATGGCTGCCAGTAAATACGTGACTGAGAGCCGAATCTTATGCACGCTCCCTGATGGAGGCGCGCCTTCCACGCCGGCGCTGACTGCTGTAAAGCAGTCAGTGCTGATCGTAAAAGCCTCCCCGACAGTCTGCTGCCGGAGACACTGGCGGGAAGGCCTGTGCTGTCCTGCTTCTGTCGGAGCCTCCCCGGATGCTTGCCAGAGCAGGTAGGACGATGGTGGGAGGAGATGCAGGAGGGTGTAACGGAGGCGGGGAGGGGCGGAGAAGCTGTGGGAGGGGGAGGATCCATCGCAGAAGGCCCGCCCCGGATCCTATCCCTCTTCCTTGCAGCCTCCCCACCCCTTTTCTCTCGTCGGATTTACGCTAGCAAAATTGCTAGCATAGATCCGAGGAGATCCATTGCATGCCAAGAGGCTTATGCAGGGGTAAGGGGGTTAATCATCCTTTGCCCTGTGGAAGCCTCCTGGTCTCCTCCCCCCCCCCCGGATACAGCGGTTACCATTTTGGCACCACTGCATGGGGGGGGGGAGGATAGGATTGGGTTCACAGACTGGTGATGGTGTTGCATTCCTGAGCTATGTGCTGTTGGGTAGCATGGGTGTGGAGGAGCCGAGCCTGAGTGGACAAGTCCCTGGTGTAAGATTCCCTTGCACTGGGAGATTCATGGGTTGCAAAAGGCTCCTGAGCACTATAGACTGCTGAATTGACTCTGCAACAGCTTCCTTCAGGGCATTCTTAGTGTGACTGATGCTGAGATTAGTCTGATGGATTTTCCCTGCAGCGTTCCCTCCCCTGCTGAACAAGCCAGGATATGCTGCTTTATAATGTCCTAATGCCTGGCAGGAGAGAAGGGCATGTCCCGTTCTCCTATGCTTCACTTTTCTGGCTGACCAGAGCAGTATAGATGCAATAGCCAGTGTTGCCAGTGAGGCCATCTTTCATACCTTCCCCTTTCTCATCGTGCTGCAATGACACTACACTTACCTTTCTCTACAGCAAGGAATTGAAAAGCCTAATTATCGATATGAAAAGAGGGTGATTGGATAGCCCTGGTTAGGCCTTAATGCCTCGGTGGCACTATATGATCTGGTGACTTTTCCCCAGCTCTGTTCCTAACAGCAGGCACCAGAGTAGCACTCTCATTGAGCATGTACAGCTGTCCCAAATGCGAATCTCGGCTCATTAAAAGCTTTCCACCTTTGCCACAGACTGTTGCGTGAATGAACCAGGTCTGCTTAAAAGCTTGCTGAATTTGGGTGACTTGCATTATTTTGTGTAATACTATTCCTACTCCATTTGTGAATACTAGTGGCTCTCAGATATTTATGAAATTGACATTCCCATCTTCACTGCCACTAGAAATCTCATTGACTATGGAGCAGGGCTCATTCGGTGGGGGAGGACCCATGTGGTCACGTCTCACTCTGCACGCTTGGGTCATTTCCTGTACCCAAGTAGCCTTGACTATTGCAATGTGCTCTGCATGGAGTTTTCTTTGTGAAAAGTGAAAGTGCAACTGGTTTAAAATGCCGCTGCTAGACTGCTGTGTTGCTCCTCTGCTGCTATATCTGTGCTGGCTGCTGATTTAAACTTCCAGGCTCAATTCAGTATTCTGGTCATGACTTCTAAAGCCCTCCGTTATTTGGGCCCAAGATGCTGCCTTGCCCTTAAGAACCCTGAGACTTGTTAAGATCTTTGGCAAGTCCTCCTCTGTGTGTGGATAATGACTTCTGTGGTAGCACCCTGACTATGGCACTCTCATTCATTGGAGGCATGGATGGCTCCTTTGTTATATATCTTCCACCAAGCAGTCAGGGTGCTTTTATTTTTGGCAGGCATTTGGTCTTGGCAGTTTATCATGTGTGCCTTCTTCCCCACTGGATTTTAATGTTTACCTCTTCCACTGAACTGTTACATAGTTAAAACTTTTTTTTAACCAAACTAAGCCAGTGGTTCTCAAAGTGGTGGGTCATGGCCCATGAGGACTGGATGTGGTCACTACCCCCCTAAAGTGGGTGGTGATGTGGGTTGGTGTTGGCAACATCATGCTGCTGCCACTGGGTCAAAAAGGGTCTTTTTTTTTTACTTATTGGGGGTTGCGCCAGCCCTCTAGAGGGTGCGGGGGGCTCAAAATGCAGGGGCAGTGTTTCTCAAAGTTCTTCCCATGAGTTGGGGAAGTTGCAAATATTTGTGGGGGTGGGCCGAGGGCAGTGGCAGCACTTCCAGGATTGCGTTGCTGCCGGGAAAAAAATTGTATTTTTTTTTTTTACTTACTGGAGGTCGGGCTTGTCCTCCAGAGGGTGTGGCCTCCTCTACAGGCCTCCCCATGCTTTAGATTTGCTCCCTGAAGCGATCGAGATCCACTTCTGTTTTCGGATGTAAATTGGAAGTGGGTCTCGACTGCGTCAGGGAGTTGATCTGAAGCGCGGGGAGGCCCTCAGAGGAGGCTGCAATGTCCTGAGGGCCGGCCTGACCCAACCCCTAGTAAGTAAAAAAAATACCCTTTTTCCCCATCAGCAGCGCAATCCTGGGAGTGCCACTGCCACCATCAACCTGCCCCCACAAATACTTGCAACTTCCCCAACTCGTGGGAAGAACTTTGAGAAATGCTGCACTAAGCCATTTTGGGAATCTTGGATGGAAAAATAACCTATAAATATTACAAATAAATTGCAAATAAATTGAACTGTACTTCCAGTTGCACTGAAGGTGGTAACACATACACAGGTAATGGGTAACAATTGTGGCTTCCACATATCTGGGAACCTATGCAGCATCTGTGCTCACTGCTGCTTAGTTCCCATCCTCCTAGCTTTATGCTGTGCCTTCACAAAACGGCTTACTAATATAACCAAAAAAAATACGAAACAAAATAGCAAACGGCAGCAGCAAATGCAGCTGTAATCTCCATTTTGCAATTAACATTGTGAAAAAGCCATCATTATCTAAGGTTCAAGGAGGTCGTGGAAATTTGTAGGGAAGGAGACTGAAGGAAGAGATGATGTATAAACAGGGAGGGAGATTATATCTTTCTGAAGTCACTTCATTGTCTGTGTGGACTCTCATTCTTCCCTATTAGCCACATAAAAATAGTTTCCAAAAAGCAAATTCTATGCAGAGACCTTCTTCTTTTGGTTCATAATGAGAACGCAAAATTTGGAACGCCAGCCTTCCGAATAGGTCACTCTGGGTGGCAGACTTCAGGTGTACCAGTGTCACATTACCATTGCTGAGTTGGAAAAAAAATCCATCTAGTCTAGTATGATCCGAGTTGACCAGCAGTAGCAGTTCAGGGTCTTTAGCAGAAAACGTTTTCCAGCCCAGCTACCCAAAACCCTTATTAACTTGAAATGCTGCTGACTTACAAGTCTATGGTTTTAAAATTCTCTGCTTTAATCTTACTACATAAATATAATGTTGCTTGTTAGTAAACTTTTTCTTATTGGATGTATTCTATGTGATTCTTTTGTTCTGAGGGAAGCATTTTACTCAAGAGCCTAAAACTTGCATTCCATAAAATCACTTGTCTTGAAACAAAATGGTGTGTAGCATTTTTTTGGCTCTTGTATTGGTGATACTAAATCCTTCTCCATGTATATTTGGTGTACTGTATATTGTATTTCTGAACTGTCGTTAGTATGGTGTGATTCAGTCAATATGTCCTTTTTTTCTTTCTTTCTTACTCTAGTGGGTAGAGGATTTTAAAAACAAAATGTTACCTGAAACAGATCCCCGTTATCAGGTGGTGAAGCAAGTTGTTCTTCACTTGGCAGAAAGCAACAAGGATGTTCCACAGATCTCGGAGTTAAGCTGGACACTCCATGTGGTGGAGGAACCAGGCATTAATGCTTTTGTACTTCCAGTAGGTAAAAATGGAAAAGACAAGCTATGTTTTTATTCTTCTTCTTAGTTGCCTTGGGGTTGCCTATGGCAAGAAAGACAGGATACCAATGGGCAGTGGTGTAGTTAAATGGGGGGGGCGGGGGTGCTGTACCCCCGAGTGCCAAGCCAAATGGGTCTGGGGGGGTGACACGCGGTAGTGGGTTTTCCTGGGTCTCCAGGGAAAAATGCTGCAAAAGCTGCTTCCCCCCCCCCCCCCGGAGACTGTTGGCAGCAGTGGTGAAAATGGTGAGTGGGGTGGGACAGGCTGGGCTGTGGGGCAACAGGTGAGAGGAAGACAGAAGGCAGGGGATCAAGGGGGTGGTGGCAAACAACCTACTTTTGGCCACCACTGCCTGGGTCTCCAGGAACAAAGCAGCTTGTGCTGCTTTTTCCTGGAGACTGTTGGTAGTGGCAGTGAAAAAGGTGCGGGTGTGTGTCAGGCTGGGATTGGGATTGGGCTGTGGGGCAGCAGGCAGGTGGGCAAGCAGGCTGAGTCTCCAGCAAAAAAAAAAAGCTTTTACTGTTTTTTTTTATGCTGGAGACTGGCAGTGGTGGCGAAAAGGCTGGTGGCAACGGGCTGGGCTGGGGGGGCAACAGGGTTTTTTAAAAAATTAAGAGCCTTTAATTTAAAAAACAAAACAAAACCATGAGGGTGTGACGTCAGGCCCACAGCACTTCTGGGGGTGACATTTCGAATTCCGCCCCCGGGTACCACAGTGGTTAGCTACACCACTGCCAATGTGTTCAATAATAAATAATCTTGGGAAGAAGGTAGGGAAGTAGCTTGTTTTGCAATGCATGCTTTTTTCTCTCTTTGCCTGCAGAATGGACAAATATTTGTTTTCACTGGTTTGCTGACTGCTGTGTCAGATATCCATCAACTTTCTTTCATTTTGGCACATGAAATTGCCCATGCTGTTCTGGGACATGCCGTAAGTATACTCCCTTGTTTTAAAGCATTGACTTTTTTAAAAATCCTTTTATGAATTTTGTTTATGGTTGCTTAGAATCAGTAACACGGAGACTATCCTATTTGGCTGAAATGATGCAAAAAAACTCGCAGTCTGTATCCCTGGACCCAGTCGCTATGCAGGTACTGTTGAATGTGTGTGATTATGTTATTTACCAAACTGCCATTATTGGATGCTAGGGGCGTAGAGTACAGCTGAACAGGGCATGAGCCTGGAGTTCTTGATGTACATGGAAGGAAGGATTGCCCACAAATGGTGTATCAAGTTGCCTAATCTCAGTCCCATTGAACTCATTAGGGCTTACTTCTGAATAGGCCTGCTATTCAGGCGGATAGGTAGAGAGTGAAGAGACTCGCTGAAGTTTGGGGTGTTAGACCACCAAAGCAACCCTCCAAAGCCAATATTTCTGGTGGGATTTGCCTCAACTAAGATCCTGAGCCTGACTCTGAATATTTTCTTGACTCTCTAAGTCTGTGTGCTTTTTGCAGTCTTCCTTGCATGGTCCAATTGCATGCTGCACTTGGAGTTTTGTTAACGGAATTCAGGAATCTCCCATTGGATTCCTTCATGTGAGAGATGCAATAACTTCCATGTTGGCAAGAGGATGTGGTGGGAAATACATCTAACATTTCCATGTGTAGTTTCTTTAACTGTTGTTTTTAGAATATGGGAAAAAATGGTACATGTGGCTGAGATTAAGACACAATGTTAAAAACAATTGTTCATTTCCTTTCTTTGAAGGCAGAGAAGGCAAGCCTGGCTCATTTCTTGGATTTCCTGTCGGTCATTCTTCTCACAATGATTTGGGCAGTCTGTCCTCGAGACAGTTTAGCAATTCTAGGCCAGTGGATCCAGTCCAAGTTTCAAGAGGTGAGATAATCAGGCTCTACACAGTGCCTGGCCTCTAGTTCTGCCTAGTTCCGGTATCATTTTGGGATTTCTGTAGCAAAGAGCATGTCAGCCGCTGTTGAAATAGGAAGCCGGGCAGGATGAACGCTGGGTCTGATCCAGCGCATTGCAAGTCTGTGTATGCCTGTTCCTTGTGGCTAGATGATATTTGGACTTGTCTGCTTAAAATAATGGAGAGAAGTTGTAGCAGAGGGGTGTGTGTGTGTGTGTGTGTGTGTGTGTGTGTGTGTGTGTGTGTGTGTGTGTGTGTGTGTGTGTGTGTGTGTGTGTGTGTGTGTGTGTGTGTGTGAGAGAGAGAGAGAGAAGTTGCAGTTTATAAGTTGGAGTCCCCTTTATAAGTTGGAGTTAGGGAGCGGGAAACTTTGACTTACAGTGAGACAACTTATAAAGGGGAATTTTCCCACATAAGAGGTTATAATTACCAAGGATTCACAGCTAAGACAGTGTTTATGCAGCAGATCCAAATATCCAAGGAGGGCAAGATAAAAGGCTGAAATCCTATACCTTATCTGGGAGTAAGTTCTATTTAACTCAGTGAGGCTGACTTCTGAGGAGACATGCATAGGATTGTATTGAAAGACCCTTTCCCTGTTACTCCAATTAGTGACATCACACAATGCCAAAACACAGCAAATACCAAAGGGGGGAGGAGAAGGAAGAGCACATAGGAAGAATGAACAATGAAATGTAAATATCCAGCACTGTCCCTTTAAGAGCTTGGTGGCAAAATGAGCCTGCACACATAGCCGCTGCAAAATCCAGGCTGTCCCTTTCAAAGCTCAGAGAAAGAAGAGCGTGCGGGACATAACTGCAGGGAATGTTAACATCCAGATCCTGAAAAAGTTGGCCAGTTGTTCAGAAATGTCTGGACTAATTAATAAAGGATCACTGGTGTCACTGCGGGGGTGGTGGTGGAGCTCTACGTTTTGCCGCGATCTGACCCTCCGTTACACGGGTGAACGAAGCGGCCCCGCCCCCTCGCCTTCAGAACCATTCAAGGCGGTGAAAACAATGCACAGGAGACTCCCTGTGCATTGCTTTTGCTGCCCTGAAAGGCTCCGAAGGCGATGGGGCGGGGCCACTTTGTTCACCTGTGTAACGGAGGGTCGGATCGCGGCAGAACTTAGAGCTCCCCCCCCCCTGCAGTGATGCCACTGTAAAGGATACAAAAACACTGGCTGTGTCTGTGTTGCCGCTTTCGCGCAGGTGCAGTATGTCCTTTCGTGGTGCTTTTTACGTAGGTGCGATCGCATTGAGCCGGCAAGAACCAGCTGTTTCAACTTACTTACAGACCTCCAGAACATAACCTGTACATATGTAGGGGACTTAGTGTATTGTCTATTGGCTTCTAGACCTAAGACCTGAACATTCTGGGAGTACTCTATTCTTTCTCTGGACCTCTGCTTCGAGCCAGTCATATTTTTCTTAGAAATTCATGCTACTGAGTGGAACTTACCTAGAATCAGTAATTTAAATTCTACTGTAGTATTAATCACTTGCAACATTTACTCCTTGCAACTGTTTTTTTTAACTTTTGCAGCTGAACTTCCTTCTCCTTTTATACCTTTGTGTTTTTGAAGGCTAGATTGATCAGGTATAAAATGCAACGTGGCATGGGTGACTGGGTGGGTGCGTCTTTTTATTGAGCCGGTATTATAGTACTTAAGTGGTCTGGTGCAAACCATGCAGATCTCTGAATACGAACCAGGGAGTCCCAGAACCTTGAATGCCTTAAGAGCCTTCCACTTGGCTTCTCCGTGCTCTAGGGCTCATTAGCCAGAAACAGTGAAGAGGATAAATGACCCTGCCCTTTCTGCAAAGTTTCTTGTTACACTTGAACTTCCTGCCAGCCTGGAATAAAATCCAAGACCTCGGAAAAGGCAGTTGAGCTGAGAAGAACTGTCAGGATGATCAACGATACTTCAGCACCATTCTTCCTTATAGTGCACAAGTTGCCAAGCCCAGTTCTCTGCTCCTTGCCACACTTGGCAGTTTCATTCCCTCCTTGTTCCAAAGTGGAACATGTCCATGGAAGTACTTTTTTCTCTTTAAAATGGAGGCGCCAGGATTGCTTCTCAGGTTGCAGAACCCAGCTGACTTTATTGTTTCCACAACTGCCTGGGGCTGAGTAAGCTGCTGCTTTCACCATGTTCAGTGTACTAGCAAACATCCCTTGTCAGCCCCTCTTGCAAGGTTAGAAACTTCTGTTATGACTGACTTGCTGTTTCCCACAGTATTTAGCATTGGGAGCCAGGATGGTGTAGTGGTTTGGGAGTCGGGCTTAGACCTGGAAGATCCAGGTTCAAATCCCCGCTCAGCCATGAAGCTTCCTGGGTGACCTTGGGCCAGTCGCTATCTCTCAGCCCCACCTACCTCACAGGGTTGTTGTGAGGACAAAAAGGAGGGGAGGAAATATGTACACCACTCTGAGCTCCTTGGAGGAAGGGTGGTATAAAAATGTGAAATTAAAAAAAAATTGTGGCTCCATTCAAAGACTTGTATTTGGGGTGACCTACTGTTTTCTTGCATCGGTAACGAAGACTAATGCGTCAGCCGGGAGTTAGGGAAGCACACAGTTGAAATGCTTTTAAAAATGTCCTTGTGAGCGCTGGTTCCCCACAGTTATTGGGTAAGTGTCATTTGGTGGGGTAGGGAAATAATGACTTGAACTACGCAGTGCTGGCTATTGCCACCCAGGAAGAAAAGCTTGACGCTCTTGCAGGTAAACTCTGGGCAGGGAAAAATATCTTCTCTTCAGTGTGCTTCAGTTAGCAGCATGAAAGAAACTGGCATAAAACACTTTTTTAAAAAAATTGCCATTGCTGATTGCATTCCCCTCCCTCTAAACTTTTATCCTCCAGCCCTCAGTGCTAAATGCAAATTAGATGGTTTTACAGTTTGGCTCATTTGCTCTGCTTCTCCTCCAGCCCACTGAGGTTGGGGGGGGGGGGGAAGGTCAGTGGAGGGTTGCAATGGATGTTGCAGGGATAGGCTGTGAGAGCCGGTGGAGCTTGATGCAGCCCTTCATTCGCTCCCTTAATTTATTGATAACCTTGATCAGTCAAAGAGAAATGTTTTTTTTTTTAAAGTGCCTTCCATTGTGCTAGCATGCTGCATGTGTGTGTTTAAAGACATCTTTATTTCGTGAGTTAGGCTTCTGGAACTGTGGAAGTAGAGAGGTCAGGAGAGAGGAAACCTGGAGCAGATTTCTTGTTGAGGGAAAAGACTGTGGTCCCAGAAAACCTTGGTCTAAGTATCTGCTCAGAGGCAACCTACTCCCTAAATTCTAAGTGTGTGGAGAGGTGAGTGTCATTGCTCTGTGCGTAAGGTGCTCTGCACATGCGCTTTAATGCACCCTTTCCAGAACTTGGCCCTGTCCTTGGTGAGCTTTGGCACAGACTAATGGTGGTGGGGCAGCATGGCGAGAGCTATCCTTTAGCAGGGTGTGTGTTTCAGAGAAGAACCTGTTCTTGTGAAGAGTTGCTAAAAGGAAAATGAAGGGGAAAGTAGGAGTAGATTGTTGTGTGGAGGAGGAAATGTGCAGGTTCTTGCTCATAGTTGGCTGGTGCTGGAGGTGGGGGTCAGTGCTTAATTTTAAAGAAGTTGCTGGGGTTTTACAGCGTCATCCTATCCAACTTAGACTACCAGTGTAACCAGCGGTGCAACGAGAACGGGAGGCCCCAGAATGGAAAGGGGATTCAAATCTCTTCCAATGGAGGATTCAAAGGGGATTTAAATCTACCCTCCCCTCCAAAGCCTCCCATCCTGCCCTCCCCCGCTGGTTACACCGGTGGTGAAAGTTGGATAGGATTGCGCTGTCAATCTACTTGAGAAAAATTCTATTGTTTGTAAAATCTTGTTTCTTGCATTTAAAATGTATCAAAGAAGAGAAGGTGTAGTTGCTTAATAGTAGTAAAAACTGCGCTCAGCATATGCTTGAAGGCAGACTGTTCCTCAGTTCTAAATATGTATGGAGAGAAAAGGCTGCAGTTCTTCAAGGGGAAGGGAAAACAGTGTAATATGCTCAGAGGCATTCTCTTTGATACCTTCACTGGTGTTTCTGCTGAAGAATTCCCTTTCATGGAGTCACGGACAGATCTTCCTGGCACAATCATTTACCGTATTTTTCGGACTATAAGACTCACTTTTCCCCCCAAAACATGGGGGGGAAGCGTGCGTCTTACGGTCCGAAGCCTAGGGTTTGGGGGTGCTTTGGGGAGGCCTGCAAGAGGCCTTGTGCAGGCCTGCGCGAGCCTCTGCAGGCCCCCCGATGTTCAGGTCGGCCGAAAATAGCGATTTTTGGCCATTTCCGGAAATGGCTGAAAATCGCTATTTTCGGCCGACCTGAACATCATAGAGGCCTGCAGAAGCTCGCGCAGGCCTCCACGAAGCCCCCACAGGCCTCCCTGAAGCGCCCCCAAGCCCAGGTAAGTAATTTTTTTTGTATTTTATGCTCCATAGGATGCATGTGTCCTATGGACCGATGCGTCCTATGGAGCGTAAAATATGGTATTTAAAATATTTATATCTTTCCTCCCCCTCCCTCCCTGGACATCAGAGTGCACAAGGTCGCTTACAGCATTTTAGAAACCAGAATAAAAACAATAGATACAATAATATTAAATCATAAAAGCAGCAACCGTGCTGTGTCTGTGTTCTTCATCTGTAAAATGGAACCAATAGCATCTAAATGGTATAAATATATAACAGTGTATATACATATCTTATGTATTTGATTTCCTTCATTGCTGTTGTCGCCTAGACTTAGAGCCATCTGTTTGCATGTACTTTGTTTGTAGATTGTGGTCTGCTGTTGGGCTGCAATATTCTGCACCTGTTCTCATCCACTCATGTACAGGAGTCTCCCTATTTTCATCTGTAAGATGCTGAAGAATGTGCTGTAGTTCTGCCTGGTGAAGGGGGGGGGAGAGAGATAGAAAAAGATGCATCAATATGTGTGATTTAATGATTAGTTTTGTGATGGTGGGAAAGATCTTAACGCTTTGCCAGAATTAAAGAAATACATTGGGAATTAGAAGTGCAGCAAATCCAAAGTTTAGCCAGGATGGTGTAGTAGTTCTGTTATTGAACGTAGACCTGGAAGATCCAGGTTCAAATCTCCACTCAGCCATGAAGCTTCCTGGTTGACCTTGGGCCAGCCAATATCTCTCAGCCCCACCTACCTCACAGGGTTGTTGTGAGGACAAAAGGAGAGAAGGAACCGTGTACATCACCCTGAGCTCCTTGGAGGAAGGGTGGTATAAAACTGTGAAAAGTAAGTTTAGCTATGCAACCATGCCACTACAACTGCTGGTACTTTAATTTTACTAGAGAAATGCATGATTTTTTTTTTTTAGAGAAGTGCATGATTTTCTCCTAGCAGCAAAAGGCAAAAAATAATTTTGCCGTTACTCAGTCGTTGCATGTTGGTTAAATGAACAGAAGCTATTCCTTTGATTTTAGAAACTGGCCAGAACAAAGTTTTATTTTTCCCCTTTCCTTTTTAGTTGCTGTTCGATAGGCCATATAACAGGACATTGGAAGCTGAAGCTGACAAAGTTGGACTTCAGTTATCTGCTAAGGTAATGTTAGCCTTTTTTCCCATTGGCATACCATTGTATATAGTTGTAGTATCCTTCAGTTTGGAATTTCAATATTGTTTCATTTTTGATGAAATACTTGTACAGTATGTGCAAGAGGTGAGTAACTATACCGCTGCTGCCACCTAGTGTTAATAAGGGAATTGTGCTTTTTTATTATTGGAGTTTTTAGAAAACATGAACTGCTTGGGCTGCTGAGAGACACCAGCTTAATCATGAGCCTTGATAGGTAATCTAGAAATGTATAAACATCTAGATGTGTGTTGAGGTTTTCATGGCCAGCAGCTATTCTCACAGACACAATACCGGGATTAAAAGCCATGACGCTAGATTTTTTTTTGCGTCATGGCTTTTAATCCCGGTATTGTGTCCGTGAGAGTATAAACAACTTTTAATAACGACTTTTGTTTCTTAGGGTCAGCATTCTTCAAGTTCCTTTTTGAGGTGTTTGTTATTTAATGGAGAGGGTGATGCTGCTGAATAAAAAAATATTTGAGATATTTTCTTGAAAGAGGAGGTCAGGGAAGCAGTAATGCCCCGCTGTGTAGCCATTGGTATTGTTGACTCTGTAATGATATCTATTAAGCAGGCAACATTTTTTTAAGGCATGCCATTTGGCCCTCTGTAAAATATCACTTGCCTTGCTATATAGTCTATCGTTACATGTGGTGCGTACGCCATTTGAAAACTGAAGCCTGTGGAGGTCACTCCACAAGCCAAGACACATGGCTACAGTAATATTTTTTTTTACCATATGATGATCACGAATCTGGTTTTTTTCCTTTCAAGGCTTGGCAGTGACATGGTGAAAATTACTGTATCTATGGCAAGTGTCCTTTACCTGCGTGTATTACCAAGCCCCTTTTAACCTCAGATCACCTATGAATGAGGCCTATGTTGCTAACAAATACTTGCAAATGAGACTTCTTATTTTAATAGCTAGTCCAGGATATTTATCAGTTCAGAGAAGAATTGTGGGGTTTAAGCCAAATGATTTTTTGTTTTATTAAGATTCATCTTTCCTTCCTCTCTTGGTGTCCTGTTTATTTGTCTAGCACTTGATCAGTCAGTTTCCATTTCTTCCACATTGCAATTGCTGTTGCAGTTCCTTCTTTGCCTGTAAAGGTCAAGATCTTAACCCAGATGGTTTTGCTTTCATTAGCGTAATTGGTATCTCCTCCTCTTCCATTTGCATATGTGCACAAATGCCACCTGTTCCATTTCAAAAGTTGTTTGCATTTGCAGACTCCGGATGGTTTGCTTCTGACTTGAGTTACTGTCTCGTGTGGCTTTATTTCAAAGAAAAAACATTTTCACTATGAATTAAAAAAGTTTCATTCGCTAACATTGTTTTGGTTGTAATCCCTTTGCTCTGTGTTGAGGCGTATGGTCAATTATGGTGCAGCCTTTGTTTTACAACTTGATATCCATTGGCCCAGCAATTACATGCAATAAGTTTTAGACTTCCATTAATTTAAAATAAATAAAAATGGACATTTTTTTAAAAAAAAACACACACATTGCAAGTAAAGGAACTTGCTTTGATAATTGACCCTGGAGGTCATTCAAGCTCTGTCGTTCCTTTAGTTGTCATATGTGTTGGAGGAAGTACAATTAGGTTTTGGAAGACAAAGACAAAATGGCTTATCATTCTGTACCAAAGTCTCTGGAAGTGAACATCATTTTTCTGTGATACAAGTGGGGATGGTACAGTCCTTGTGCTGAGGCTATATCTAGGACAGCCCAATCCAGTGTAAAGATTGGGCGGGCGGCCGAGGCCGTCCACCCGATCCTGTGCTCCGCTGCGGGCTGCCTGCTGCAGGCAGCCCGTGGTGGAAAGTCTACTCGGGATAGGGGATGCTCGTCCCCTTCCCCGAGTGTAACGGAGGCTGGGGCCGACAGGCCATCTCAGATTTCCGCCAGCTATTTTGCTGGCGGAAGTCGGAGGAGGCTGTGTAACGGCCCAGCCGGGACTGGGATATGGCAGACGCCATGCCCCCGCCCGGGGCAGATGGGCCTATGGGCGCCCTCCAGGCTCCGCCATCCCTCCCCCGACCCTCCCCCCATGTCCGCTGGATCCTACCGGGCTTGGGTCTGGCGGCGGGCCGAGTCTTCGGGTGGCGGAGCCGGGAAGGCTGGCCTTGCGCCGGCCTTCCCGGCTCTAAAGTAGTCCGCAACCATGCTTTACGGCATGTTTGCGACTATTACGGGCTACGGATCGCTAGGTCCGCTGCCCGTAACTTGAGTTGAATTGCGCCGTAAATGATGTCACAAGGTGGGCAGATGCTCATCTAGGAAATTGTCCTTCCTATCCTTTGCCCCAACCCCCATTGATGGAGATCTGACAGAATGCAAACCATGCATCTTGATTTTGATTCTTGGCAGAATGTACCACTTTGCTTATGAGCAAGTGACTCGCCCTCTTTGCAGATAAACTATTTGCTATGCTCTACCTCCATTCTATCCAGTCAAGATGGCTTCCTTTGGGCAGGGCCCGGATTCAGGCAGAAGGTGTGTTGTTAGCAAAGGGACCAGGCCACCTGCTCATAAACAGCTTGACACTTTTTGCATGAGGAGAGGGCTGGGCATGCCAGAGAGAAGCATGAATGAATTTGCAGGGACAGGGAAATGTCTTGGATGCTGCCAGGATGATGGCCCAAACAGTGACTTCCTCTTGCTTTGGGTTATTGTTCTGATGTGTCCCAACCTAGAAGACGGGCAGTTTTGGAGTCTCAGAGACTCTACAAGTTAGTTCAAGGCCTCCAAAACTTTGAATGTAGAAGGGCTGAGAGTTGAATGCATTTCACTAAGGCTACAATCCTGTGAACACTTTCCTGGGAGTAAGCCCTGTTAAACACAATGGGACTTGCTTCTGAGTAGATCTGCATAGGATTGGGCTGCAAGAAGATAAACTGGTTGCCCCCCTCTCCGCTGCCCGAGAGACTGATGTCTGAAAAGTGGGGTATACATTCCCTCGAGGCGCCTGAGTGGGGACATAACCGAGACGTATAAAATTATGCATGGGATGGAGAGAGTGGATAGAGAGAAGTTCTTTTTCCTTCTTGCACAACACTAGAACTAGGGGACATCCACTAAAATTGAGTGGAGGATTAGAACAGACAAAAGAAAATATTTCTTTACCCAGCGTGTAATTAATCTGTGGAACTCTTTGCCACAGGATGTGGTGATGGCACCTGGCCTACATGCATTTAAAAGGGGATTGGACAGATTTATGGAGGAAAAGTCCATCACAGGTTGCAAGCCATGATGGGGATAAGCAGCCTCCTAGTCTTAGTGATAGGTTGTCTCTTAATACCAGATGCAAGGGAGTGGTAACAGGATGCAGGTATCTTGTTGTCTTGTGTGCTCCCTGAGGCATCTGGTGAGGCCACTGTGAGATATAGGAAGCTGGACTAGATGGGCCTTTGGCCTGATCCAGTAGGACCCTTATTTTCCTAAGTAAAATCAGGCACTTATTCCAGATTTCCATCTCACCCGTTCAATACCTGTTTAGTCCTCATTCTCCTTTTCCTGTCAATAGTGCTACCTTTTCTTTGTGTCCTCTGGTGTGTTGAGTGGATTTAGCAAATCATTCTCAAGACACCTTTGATAAGCTTGATATCAGTAGTTGCCACAACAGGTGCACATTTAACAGGCAGCAATTCAAGTGGAGAAACTTTCCATCATTGCATCTCCACGTTTGGAAACATTTCTCCTGTTGAATCTTCATCATACAGGTTAAAGGCAAATTATCTGCATAAAACTTACTTCTGCAACACAGATCAGGAAGGTTTCTCATTGTGCTGTATTTTGTTTTAAAAAAGAAGCTTCAATTTTTAGAGTCTCTTGGAAACTACAGTGAAGGACCTGTCTTCTCCTTACTCATTGGGTGCGGTTTACATGAATGGCACTATATACATAATAAATAATAGTAATTAATAAAACATAAATAGAATGTTAGTTAAAGCTGCAATCCAAAGCACTTTTACTTGGCAAGAAATCTTATTGAAATCTGTGTTGTAATAAGGAAACGGAATGTTAATGTGAACTTCAGAGATGTTTAGTTTAAAATGTGAGGCTAAAATGTCTCCTCAGAATCTTCTTTGCTCATTTCTCCCTCACCTCAAAATTTTATTTTTTGGGTACCCCTCTCGCTAAACCATCTGTTTTCACATGGCAAGTTATTTGCTTGAAAGTGTCCCATGTCAGAGCTGAGCTCGCTGTGTTGCACAGAATCCTACTTTCAGATGTACTGCTTTTTCATTTGGCATGTGATTTCTTGCTCCGTTTCTCCCCCCCCCCTCGCATTTTCAAAACAACAACTTGTCCGCTGGTTCCAGGGTGACTCAGTCCTAGCATTTGGGAAGCCCCTCCCTCCTTTCAGGCAGGCAGGATCAGATGATCAGAGTCTTCCTGAGGGGCTCCCAGCGTCCCCCAGACTGACCTTGCCTCATTAGCAGGTTAAAGGGTCTGCTCTTTATTCCACAAAGAGCAAGCAAAGAGAGCCAGGATGAGGATGGTGTAGTGGTTTGGGAGTCAGACCTAGACCTGGAAGATCCAGATTCAAATCCCCGCTCAGCCACGAAGCTTCCTGGGTGACCTTGGGCCAGTCACTATCTCTCAGCCCTACCTACCTCACAGGGTTGTTGTGAGGACAAAAAGGAGGGGAAGAAATATGTACCCCACTCTGAGCTCCTTGGAGGAAGGGTGGTATAAAAATGTGAAAAATAAAAATAAATAAATAAGTTAAAATAAAGAAAAGGAAAGGAAGAAAGAAGAGGAATGACCAGAGACAGGCGATTCGCCTGAGCTCTGCATTGATAGCTGGCCAGAGCCGACTCCCACATAAAGGCTGTATTACATTGGTGAAGCCAGGGGCGTCACTGGGGGGCGGATCGCCCCAGGACGGAGTCGCCCCAGGAAGGGGTGACACCAAAATGACTTTCTATTCTATTTGTTACTGGTGGTATGAAAACGTGTTTTTCCCGATCCCTGCCATGACTCGTGCGGGGATTGCATTTCCCAGGAGGCCTCCACATCGTGTGCTCTGGTATGGGAGGAGGTCCATGGGGGAGACACAATGAGATCTCGCCCCAGGTGTCGCCAACCCTGAGTGAAGCACAATTGATTCAGCCCGGTGTGTCTGACTTGAATACTTATTTATTTATTTATTAACAGTATTTATATACCGCTTTTCAACAAAAAGTTCGCAAAGCGGTTTACAGACAAAATCAAATGATTAAATGGCTTCTGATCTTTGTTTGCTTAAGACTAAATTGACTGGCTAACTTGCAGCTTCCACGAGTTTCAACACACTTGAAATGCTAGCAAAGGTCTTTGGAACCCAGTTTAATCTAATAGATGTGTTTGCTCTGCTTCCTATGAAGGGAGTAGGTGGTAGTACTTATAAGACCTCTAAGCTTGCATGTATTTCTGAAAACTGTTTCATTGTTCAGCGGTATTGTGCATATCTTCTTCTCTCTGCTTCTAGGCTTGTATGGATGTAAGGGCAAGTTCTGTATTCTGGCAGCAAATGGAACTGGCTGAAACTATTCAAGGACATCCAAAAGTACCAGAATGGCTTTCCACACACCCTTCTCATGAGAATCGAGCCGAGCATTTGGATAGACTTATACCAGAGGTAAGCTAAATCTTGAGGATGGCTTAGGAGGGTTTTGGTTTGCTGGTTTTTGCTTAAACCAAGTATCCCAGCAGTAGTGTTGTTATATTTGCATCCCACGCATCTTTAATCAAGAAATTCAGGGTGACGTATGTGGATTCATCCCCTTTTCTTTTCACCTTCAGTGCAATGCTCATATGTGCATGAGAGCAGCATTCTTAGATTGCTTGGTAACCTACAAAGCTATCCGCATAGGGCTTTGTGAAATTGAAAGAAAATAATCTGTCTCGTTTTATTGGGCTTCAAGCCTTCATCTGTCCTATGGGGAAAATTTGCATCTTTGTGGCAATTCCTATATTACCACTATCTACTGCTTATCATTTATCGATTTACTACTGATCATTTATAAATTTGCAGACTGCGTTCTAGTTTTTGTCCTCAAAGACTCTGCAAGGTAAAAGTTGCTGCTGTTCATAGTTTGGTTGCTGCATAGTGTTGCTGCATAACGGGCCTATGACAAAGGTGTGGGCTTGAAGCCAGATCTCAAAAATGGAGGCTCAGCTGCTACTGTGTGTGTTATGACACACTGATTTGCTTGTTGTCGGTTGGATTCAGTGAAACTGAAGTTGGAGAAAGTCAATGTTGTTCCAGTCCTAAAGAGCCTGGAGCAAGGAGAGCAGGATTCAGATCCCTGCTCAGAACCAGATGAGGTTCTGAGCAAACTGCTCTCCTAAGCTTCTGTTTTCCGTCAAATGAATAGTAACAAAGTGTCTCATAGGACTTGAACCCATCAAACTCCCTGTCTTTTCAGCAACAGTATTAATGTGTGACTGCTGTTTTTACATCTTTTAACTGCACCTGTATTGTGTTAATTGATTTTCTTTAAATGTTTTTATTAATTGCATTTTTATTGTTGTACACCGCTTTGAGCACCGGAAAAGCGTTGTAGACATCCTTTTAAATAGGAAGGTAGAGCTGAACCCCAGTAACAGGTGCCTCTGTAGCAACGTTGGATAGACCCCGTCTGGTTTTCTCGTCGCTTTGATCTGTTTTGTGGTCCATGTTGGTTCACTTTTGTGGCCTACCATCACAAACGTGTTTAGATTTTAAATACTTTGCTCCTCATCCCCATGCAAAACGCATTTTGTGAACCTTGCATGCTCTCTCCTGTATGTGGGCTTCTTTCTATAATAAATACCGTAGGTTACGATTTAGCGATAAGAATTGGAATCAATTTATGCAGAGCCAGATACATGCCTCTTTTTATATGTTGCTAAATATGCTATTTTACAAGGCATTTGTGAGAGAGAGAGAGTGTGAGAGAGAGAGAGCAGCTAAACCTAAAAATAGAGTACAAATTGCAAATACACATATTAGATGCAAACTGTATAAGATAATAGTGAAATATGATGAGACAAATTGGCTGGTACAGACTTACTGTTGGAGGGCATGAAGAGAATTTACATCATTTACTTTCCAGTCTTTTCTTCAATCAAATGTCCTGTGACAGGAATAGTAAGTGGATCCCAACATGTATGACATGAAGGATCTTCTTAATCGGCTCACTGCCATAGCCATCAGTGTCTGAAAAGTTCATATTACTCAACTGCTGAACTTGTCCTTGGATTTAGAAGTCGTCGTCGTTTTTGTATATTGTTCTGTCTCAGAATTAAAGTCTCTTGTGCTTTCTTATTACTGAAAGTCAGTTCAACTGGAGGTTATTTAGCTTTGTCCAGAGATGTACTCTGTTTTGCTCCATTGCACAGAGTTGTGCTGTTGCATATACTGTACACACAGATGTATATAGTATTGCATACAGTTCTACGAACTCTCTTAGGGTGACTTCAGGCATTATGATCACATAGTGAGATGGATGCATATCTGCTTTAAGTGCTTCTAGTATAATGGTGTAGTGGTTTGGGAATCGGACTTAGACCTGGAAGATCCAGGTTCAAATCCCCGCTCAGCCATGAATCTTCCTGGGTGACCTTCGTCCAGTCACTATCTCTCAGCCCTACCTACCTCACAGGGTTGTTGTGAGGACAAAAGGAGAGAAGGAACCGTGTACATCAGCTCTAAATTTGGCAAGGGGGCAAACACAGCAAATATGTTTGGCACATAGTGTGGTGAATCCCCCCTCATACTTGAGGTTTGCCACCTTCTGGTATAAAAGCTTTCAGAATGAAGATTGTATAGATGTAGACAATTAACTAGATTTAATTCAAACGAGATTTAATTCAGACCAATTATCTCTGATAATTAATAAGTTTATGGCTCAATCCTATTTGAATGTTGCACCAGCGTCACGTGGACACCCCTTGCTCTTAGCTGTTGCAAAAGGAAGGAATATTTAGGGTTGATAGCAGAGACGCATGTGATAATCCTGAGGATTCAGGAGGTGGGGGGTAGAGACATGAGACATAGATGTAGCATCAATACATTGTGGCATGAAATTCCTTCCACACCTTCGCTTACCTTTTGCGGGGTGCATTGCAGAAGAGTCTCCAGGCCCCCTGTGGGTGGGGGCCGCCGCCGACACGCCCCCCACGGCTGCCACACGCCCCGCCCCTGGGGCATGTGTCGGCAGTGTAGCGCGCCTCCGTGTGCGCGGACACGCCCCCTGGACATGTTGGAGCCAAACAGGCACAAGGGAGGGTGGGAGGGCCGAACTGCAGCCGTTCTCTGCTACGAAGCACAAGCGGCAGGTAAGACCGGTCTGCGCCCTGGGGCCCATTGCCCCCCGGTGGTGCGACGCCTCTGGTGCATTGTGCTTGCTTCCCCTGTTGGGGTGATGAGGGAGAGGTTCTAGTTGGTTGTGTGTATCTTTCTGGGGCAGAAGAGGGAGAGGTTCTAGTTGGTTGTGTGTGTCTTCCTGGGGCAGAAGACCTGCTGTAAGAATTCTGAGAGGATAAGTGTTTAGCAAAATATCTTGTCATACACTTCGTAAGGGACAAGAGGTGGTTTATGCAAAGTGCTCCCTTTGTAAGCCAAAGGCCTTTTCATCATGGCTCCCACCACCAAAGTTCCCCTTTGACAGACCTGAGAAGTATGGCTGCCTGATCACCTGAGTCATAGTCTGCCTGGCAGGAACTTTAGTAATGGGGTGGATGTGACGTGATTGGCTGCCAAATGTAGTCCGTATCCCATGTTCCATCTTAGGAAAGTGGGTGGGGCAGGGGTGGTGGTGGCAGGAGGTGCAATTGCCTGCTGTTTCTCCCTTTCCCCATTGCTCCTTATGGGGTAACTCCTATCTCCACCAGCTCTGTCCATAGCGTTTTTCTGGCATGAGGGGCGCATCCATTGTCTGAAGAGAGGTTAGGATATGCTATACGTTGACTCTTCCTTGCTCCTCCCACGTCATGCCCCAGTCTTCTCCCTGCTACATCAGTGTAGCATTTTTCTGACGTTGCACCAGTGTCTGTTGTGCGTTGGTGTGTCCATCGGTGGGTGGGCAGGCTTCTGCACTAGTGGGGATGTCGTTGCACCAGCATACGTGATGAAGATACACTGGCGTATGTCAAGGATAGGATTTCTCCTTGACTAATTTGTGTAGGCTGTGATCCAGTGGGATGCCTGCGTGTACACATACTTTTTAATGTGTCCTCATGCAGCTCTCATGATTTTTTTTTAACATTCCCAAGTTTATAAAACTATTTTGGGGTTTACCGTATTCTTCGCTCCATGATTTTTTTTTAACATTCCCAAGTTTATAAAACTATTTTGGGGTTTACCGTATTCTTCGCTCCATAAGACGCACTTCCCCCCCCCCAAAAAAAGGGGGAAATGTCTGTGCGTCTTATGGACCGAATGCTGTAAAAAATCGGGTTAAGAATGTCTTGCTTTAACTACCGGTACTAATTTTAACGGCGCTTGGCCGCTTACCACGTTGTCGTAGCACCTCCGATCTTTGTCCTGCGTTGCCGGGACTGCCCCCAGTCTTCAGCTCCAAGACGCGAGCCTCCTAGGTGCTGGATGTGACCAGGGAGCCCTGCGCAAACATCGCAGCAACTGCGATGTTTGCACAGAGCCTGCAGTCGCCTGCGCTAAGTTCCCAGGCGCTGGACGCGACCAGGAACTTCTGCACAAACATTGCAGTCTGCAGTCGCGTTCGGCGCCTGTGCTAAGTTCCCAGGTGCTGGACGCGACCAGGGAGCCCTGCGCAAACATTGCAGCAACTGCGATGTTTGCGCAGAGCCTGCAGTCGCGTTCAGCGCCTGCGTGAAGTTCCCTGACGCTGGATGCGACTTCAGAGCCCTCCGGAAACATCGGAGGAACTCCAGCATCTAGGAGGCTTGCGTCTTGGAGCTGAAGACTGGGGGACAGTCCCGGAAACGCAGGACGAAGATCGGAGGTGCTACGACAACGCAGTAAGCGGCCAAGTGCCGTTAAAATTAGTACCGGTAGTTAAACAAGACATTTTTACCCAATTTTTTCGCTCCAAAATACACGTGCGTCTAATGGTCCGGTGCGTGTTATGGAGTGGAAAATACGGTACATCAGAGTGGTGGAAAATGCAGAGGAAAGTGCTCCAGTGTTAATATGCATGTGGTTCTTTGGTTTGCAGCCACAATGCATATGAGAAGCTCCTTGTCAGAAAAGTTTGTTATCTTCGTTGGTGAGATATGAACACCTTATTTTTCACGTCTGCTGATCTAACTGTATATCATGGGAAGAGCAAATTTGTAAGTTCACTAAAAATGACCTAAAGTATGTGTTTCCCCCTATCTAGGAGGGGAGGGGGAAATCACTGTTTTGGAGCCTGTGCTATCGGAGCCTTGCAGGATGACAAGCAAGTGCTGAGTCTTATTGAGAAGCCATAAAATTCATTCTTCCAGTTTCTAATCCTGCAAGGCTGGCAGATGACAGTTTTTAAGCAGAGGCATGTTTATGTAGAGAAAAGCCATTATTGCCCTACCTTCAGCTTTGCAGTGAGAAGTGGAAAGGGATTTTAAACTTAGTGAGAAGGAAGGAATTTTTTTTTTTTGGGATCATTGGGGAGTGATTTGAAATGTAAGGATAGCTTTTAGAGATTTAGGAGAAGGAGGAAGTCAGATGGGAAATTTAACACTTGGATAATCCAAGCTGGAAATGCAGAGATTGGAGAAGCAATAATTTAATCATACTTTTGGATGGTTTGGATTGGTGCCGTACCCATGACTAACAAGTCTAGGGCACATTATGGAGTTAATGTTCGTGATACGGCTTTTCTCCATTAAAGTTATGTGAATAAATAAGCACATTAATGTTTATGTTCCTAGAAAGCTGTACATGATGGACCTTGTATCAATGCAGCTTTGAGGCAAACTGCGTTAATGTTTTGCTTGTTTCATTTTGCATTTCCTCTTTGGAGTTGACAGATGCAAAATGAGGTCAATTTTGGAAATTTAGAACAATTTAGCTCTATACACATAGGAATAATCTTCTGGGCAAGCATAACCTAGGACCGTGTGTTGCAACCTGTGTCCTGCCTCCCTCCCCATCCCTGGTGTGTGTATGTGACAGAGACGGATCTGTATACACCCCCTGGAAAAAAAATGTATCTGTTTGTTAGGACTTCTCCCCCAAACCAAAGCTCCTACATACATAAACCGAGTGCTTAGACCATATGTGATGCCACATCAATGAAAAAAACAAACGCCATACTGACCTGCCCAGTAATTGCTTGCCCTAGTCACTGGGTAGTTTATAGATACTTCCAGAAAATTACATTGCTGTGTCTCTTTGCATGCGTAGCCAGATGAAAAGATACAGGGACCTTACACTGAATCACATTTTGTGGCTTTCTCAAAGGCAGAAATCCAGGGGCACAGAGCATGACACAGTCCAGTCATGCCTTTTGCTTTAGTTATTCTGTAGCACAAAAAATATTGTATCCTCTCAGACAGTGCAGCTTGGTCATGCGTCCTGTTGTTCAAGTGCTTCTACACTGGAGATGTGTCCATGGCTTAACTGTCTTGTGATGAAGGTGCAGCTCCTACAGCAGTGGCTGTAAATCTGGGGAGAGTTGTGGGCTTTGCATGCAGAAGGTCTCCGGTTTGGTCTCTGGTATCTCCAGGTAGAACAAGGAAAGAAACCCTGGACAGCTGCTGCCGGTGGTGTCAACAATACTGACTGAAATGGACCAATGGTCTGACTTGGTGTATATACGTATATATAAGGCATCTTCTGATGTTGCGATTAACTATATTTCTCTAGGTTTGCTGCCACTTTTTCTGGTAAAGCTCTTATGCCTTGAGCATTGGTGTGACAGGAAGATGTTCAACAAGAGCATTTTTCCTGCATGGAGATGCAGTGGTGGAAAAAGCTTCTCCTGCCAGATGTCTGCCTGTTATGCAGCTGTGCCAAGGCACAGGAACCCCCGAGATGGGCAATTCTACCTTGCAAGCCTCTCGGGTAGTATTGAGGCCCCACATATAGTAAGGTGCTGCTAAGCATCTTACTTGGCATAATCCCATGAGTACAAATATGTGTGCAATTTATGTGGATCTGATAATATGGATGGATGTGAATGAATATGGATTGAACAGTAATGGCATTTGCAAACTCTACAAAATGGGCCACTTTAATCTAGAGCAGACTGTGAAGAGTTCTGGAAGCTGCCGCCTTAGTACTTGAAAAGTAGGCAACAGAATAACTGGGAATTCTTTTAATATAAAGGAAGAAGTAACGCAGAAGGCACTCTAATGTCTTCATAGAAGTGAATGCACTGTTTGCACCTTTTTGCAGTTCTTATCTTACTTTGCAGAGGATTCCTTACAGGGAAAAGATGTATAGAAGAGTGTGTAAAAGTGTCCAGTTTTATTCGTAGGAGAAGCTGAAAATGACAAATAAGAGGAACTCTGATTGAATACTAGCTAGTTGTGGTACGGAGGAGAATAATATAAGTGGGAATGGGAAATCCCCATTGAAATTAAGATACAGCAGGTTCAACACAGGCAAAAGATTACCCCAGTACAAAGTTGACCTGCAGAAACGTTTTTCTTCCAGAATTTGTAAGAGTCAGGGCTCAATTCTATCCAGTTTCCAGCACCGATACAGCCGCAATGCAGCCCTGAGGCAAGGGAACAAACGTTCCCTTACCTTGAGGAGGCCTCCATGACTGCCTCCACATTGCAGGATACAGCGCACACCCCATTGGCACGGCTGCATCAGAACTGGATAGGATTGGACCTTCAGTCACACAAGATGGAACTACAGTATTTCTATTGTAGGGTGCTTGCTGTTTGCATTGAAACGGCTAGGACAGGTGCAGCAACTAAGTAGAACTCCCGTCATTTTTTTAATACCTTTTTTCATTGTGGTGGTTACCACACCACTGGCCTTAAACCTGGTTAGCTTATAAGTAGTGGTAACCATATGGAGATGGGGAAGGGTTAGGCAGGGTGGAGCCATAAATGAAGGAAGTAGGATAGGAAATGAGACGGTGGCCATGAAATGCTTCTCTGGAGTCCATACTCCCATCTCTTTAACCCTTAAGAATCTCTCCCCAGGAAGCAAAAACGGAACATAGTTATACTGTGAAAGTAAGCCACACATGCACAGTAAGCTTGTACTGGCTTTGGAGGGTAATTTGCTCCCTTTGGGGAACAATTTTTAATAAATGAACCCCTAGCACCATTTCTCCAACAGCAGATACCTCTCTTGTTTTTGTTCATAGCCCCATCTTACCTACAGTCCAACTGATATGCAAGGCCTGAATGAATTCAGAAATGGAGAACATGATGTTAATGATATGGGATAGAGTCGACCACTCTTTGATTTCTCGGTAGAAAAGTATGAATCGATCTTGGATCATGACAGAAGAATGAATGTACCGTAATTGATCTAAATCATGATGGAATGATGTAAACAGCCTATTCTTGTTTAGCAGAATTAGGACATAAAAATGCATGCTTAGTGAATAAAATAAAGTGTAATTGTGTAGTGTTCTGAAGTGTGACACTGACTGTGGGTGCTTCAGGGTTTAGATAACACCCAGAGAAGCAAATTCCACTATATAAACATCAGTCATTCTCAGTCCAGTTTTGGACTGGTTTTCATTTTGCTTATGACAGAGTAACTAAAGGTAAATATTTTACTAGCTGGTATAATTGAATTGGCCTTAAAATTGCATGATGCTGGAAAGCCCAACATTTTCAGTATTAAAAAACAAAATACTTAGCTGTAGATTTTGCAATGCATCTACTGCTGTCCAGAAACAAATAGGCTGTTACAAGTGATTGAGTTTGTGAGAAGATATTTTAGGAAACTCATTAGAAGAATATGAGGTCATTTTTATTTCTGCTTTTAAAATATTTTAGTATTGAATTACTGGACAAAACCTTTCAATTTCTTGAGAATCTTAAAGCCATTTTGAAGCTGTCTTTCCATCACTTTTTCTGTTCCTTTTTTTTTAAAAAAGTGATGAGATATACAGTATATTACTGAAAGGGCAAAATTCACTCTTTTGCCCAGGGTTTTATGGATTTCCCTCGCTCGAGTGTTCATTTACTGTGAATATAGTAGAAGATACTGTAGGTGCACAGAGCAAACATCCAGGCAATTTTTCATATAGCTTATATATAGTGCTGAGTCATTCAGCTGTTTTTTGCGCAAACCTTCACATGGGCGCAGTTATTTTACTTTGAAACAGAAGTTCCATGAGAGGGTAGCAGTCATGACACAAGAGCTATTTCCTTGGACTCTCTTGGTTGGCATATCTCACTAAAGAGTTTTTGAAACTGTAACTTCAACAAGGTGTGTTTTGTTTGTAGGAAAATAACCATATGACATTTACCACCAATGTGGTATAAACCTGGTGCTCAAAATGCTATAACTTTCAGAAATCTGTGTAACTTTCAGAAATCTGTGTACATCTGGTATCAGAATGAGACATTTGGGTATGTGGGATTCAATGTACATTTGGATGTTATGTTCCAGAACCCAGGACATAACAGCAACTTGAGTGCACAGTGAGCAAATATGTATGATGCCCAAATCATGTGGTAGCAATATAGACACTTTTCACAGTGCCCTAGTGCTGATTAGGGTGGCTTTTATGGTGAATAGCTCCTCCCTCATTGACCTTCAGTATGGCGCTGAGCAGTGGCATAGCTAATGAGTGGCAGGGGGTATAGGGCCCTGGGTACCACACCTTGGGAGTGCAATGCACCGGTGGAGCAAGGGGCGGCAAGCAGCTACATCGCCTACCTTTTTTGCCACCGTAGTCTCCAGCAGGAAAAATGCGGTGAAAAGCACTTTTTGCCACTTTTTTTGCTGGAGGTGGTGGCAGTAAAAAGGTAGACAATGTGGCCGCTCGCCCCCCTTGCTCCTTGGCTGGGGGAGGCAACTGGTGAGGGCCTGAGGGCAAACGGGGGCAGGGGTGACCAGGTAGTGGCAGCAGAGGAAGGGGGTGGCGAGTGGCCACATTGCCTACCTTTTTCGCTGTCATTGCCTCCATTCTCCAGCCACAAGGGGGAGTGACAGAAGCTGTAGGGGTCCCAGAAGCTTCAAAGGAGCTGCTGCTGTGATCATATCACTGGCAGCGACTTCTGGCACGCTCTTGCTCCTTGGCTGGGGGGCTACCAGGAGGGGTGGCAGGGCCTGGGGCTGGCCACCAGGAGGCGGTGGCAGGCGTACCTTTTCCACTGCCGACGCTACATTTTTTGCTTTTTTAAAATAACTAGGGGGGTGACGAGGGTCCTGGGTACTACCGGACCCAGCTACCCGACCTACACTGGAGCTGAGGAAATGACAACAATCTATTTTTATTAATAATATACAGGTGGGCCCCCCTATCCACGGATTCACTATCCACGGTTTCAGTTATCCACGGATCACGGCGACCCCCCCAGGCTTCTACTTTTTCCCAGTAAGCGTTGTTTCTTCCTTAAACAAACAGGAGAAGCAGCCTCTGGCTGCTTATTGCAGGCAAGTAGAACGAGACTAAGTCCTAGAGAGGCTCTGCAAGGTTAACAGAAACCTTGCAGAGCCTCTCTAGGACTTAGTCTCGTTCTACTTGCCTGCAATGGAGGCTGCTTCTCTGTTTGTTTTAAGGAAGAAACAAAGCTTGCTGAAAGAAAAATAAGAGCTGGGGGGGCAAGCATGCCTACCTGCAGGGGAGGCAGGGTGGGGGGGCCCTCAGGAAACCATGGAAGTGGGGTTCGCTCTTATCCACGGTTTCAAGTATCCACGGAGGGGCCTGGAACATATCCCCAGCGGATATGGGGGGAGTACTGTACTGTAGTGCTGTCCTTGCTTATGGTGCTTTACAGTAGAAGAGGAGAAAGGTCCCTGCCCCAAGGGGCTCACAGTCTGGAAAGGAAGGGAGAGCTGGCAGTTCAACCTGATGATAGTCAGCTTGGGTTTTTTTGTGGTAATTGACCCAGGTGGTGGTCTCTCGAGCTTGGGGAGCACATTTTGTTGTTTAGTTTTTTCAGTTTATAGCAAGAAGCTTAGGACAGCATGGGTGAGGTAGGGCTAGACTGGCAGATATTGCCACCATCAAGGCCATCCAGGATGTTTTATAGCCAGTGGAGATTTGAACTTGGATCTCCAGTGTCTAAGATTCCCTACCATGCCGGTTGAGTTGAATACAGTATATGATGAGGCATGATGATGTGACTGAACAGCTAAGAAAATGCTTTCTGATGAGTAGGCATCGCAAGATTAAGATATGAAAACAGAGGATAAGACGCTTTTCGCACCAAGCTGTGCTAAATACCAGTTAATCTTGATTTACATATGGGATAAATAATAGTAACTGAAATGGGGAGGAGAGAGGGTTCTGCTTGTGATGTCTCACAGGTACAATTTAATTAGCACTAAAGAAACTAGCAGTAACCATAGTAGGGTTAGTAGTAAGCCCCGAGTGAGCTTCTTTTTTCCTTTTTTGCAAGGAGGACAAGCATCCATACAGAGAATTGCTGCAAAGTTCGCTTTAGACTGTGACTGCAGGAAGGCCCATGCTGATCATAACCTTCTCTCTATCATGCCTACAGTCTTCATCTTGTATTTAATGGAGTATGAATCAGTGTGGTGTGTGTTTAATCAGGCAACTCTTGCCCCCCTCAAACTGATAGATGTGAAATAAGAAAGCAAATTCCTCCACAGGGTATGAGTGTTTCCTCTAAGGTCTAAGGCAGCTATCTCATGTGACTTTTGGGGTGTGTGTGAGAGAGACAGTATTTAGAGAAGTGAAACCAGGGGAAGGGAGGATAGGCACTATATAGTCAAAGCCCAGAGATTTTAAAATGTTAAATTAGTCGAAAAGAGGATTACAGTGCCCTTTTCAAGATACAGCGTAAATCTTTATATTTCTACTTGGCTTGAATAATGCTGTTTGGCTTGAATAATGCTGTTTGACATTAATGCAGTCTTGCAGTGGCTTATGTTCAGCACAAGAACAAGAGAACTCTGGTCTGTCGTTATAAATATCAGTTAAGCAATTGATTGGTTACTGAAGTAGAAACAGCTTGATATGCATCTAGTGAATTTTTATGAGCAGAATTGGGGTGATCATCTACAAAACAAAAAAATGGTTTCTTGGATTCTTAAAACTGTACTGAAGAGGAAGAAAGAAAATAGAGCATAAACACATTCATTATGCCAGAGGGGTAAGTAGAACCTCTACCACTCTTTTCAGTGGTGACTCATAGATTTCATTTCAACCGGAAACTATCAGGTTGCACAGCTGATAAAACTCTTGACATAACAGTATGTGTGATCAACCTTTGAAGACAAGTTGTAGGCATGTTTGTTTCTAGGGTAGTTCCAGGACATCATTGTGTTGTACTGCGCTAAAAGAGATTTTGCTCCAGAGAAACATGGATTCAGAATTCTTTAGTATGAAGATGTTGGGTTGCTTACATCTTTTCATTATATACAATGAACACACTGGTTCTCAGATTTTGACTGGCCAAGCTAGAAGCTGGGAGGGCTGGTGGTGGGGTTTCATCGCCACAGTTGCATGATTCTTCTGAGATGTTCCAAGCACTCAGAAGTGCAATGTGTCATGAACAAGCCTCGGGTCTTCTCACATGTGTGGAGTTCAGGCGGATTATTGCACTCACAGTCATCCTGTGCTTCCGGAAGAGGAGTGCAACACAGATGAGCCCCAGCCTCTTCTCAAGCTTGAAACTGAGGAGAGGGTGAGGGATTGTTCCCATGGTCATAGCACCCATCCGATGCACTAGAAGTAGCTCCACTGTGCAACTACTGCAGGGTTGGCCAACCTTCCACCAGTTGTGTAGAAGACAGAATTGTGGCAGCTGCAAGTGCTGATGGGGCTGCTAAAGCAGCTGCACCTGCTGAAACGCTCTCACCTATACAACCATTAAAGGGCCGGGAGCATTCAGGTTGAAAGGTTGTATTACCCTGAACTATTGGGTAATCTGTCTCCCTCCCCAGCTCCTTGGAAAGAGGACCGAGACTCACCAGAGAGGGATTGGGTATGCACCATGGCAAGAATCTTTGTGGACCTGTGTGTGTGTGTGTGAGTGTGTGTGTGTGTGTGTGTGTGTGTGTGCGTGCGCATGTAAAATTAGCTAATTAAATTCTGAAACGAAATTTATTAGAGCTATTTAGACTATTACACATTGGCATTGAATGTTTTGTAAAGATTATTCTTTCCGGTCTGAGAACTGTCTTTGGTCCATGATATGATCATATGAATTACTTATTCTATCCCCAAGAGACTTCTAACTATATGTCGTCAAAACAGTTCAGTGAGCTCTGCATGTTCAAACCCTGTCCACTTATTGAAATGTTCTGCTTCGTTAATTATTTCATTAGTCACTTGTATAGAGCTTTTTCTTAGCACTGTGCATGTATCTGTTTTCCTCACAACAGCCCTGTGAAGAAGCAGCCTGTTTCCATCTTAGAAATTGGCAATAAGTCTCCTTGGTGTAGCGTAGTGACGTGACTCTTACTTGCTCTTTTTTTTCCCCCAGGCGCTTAAACTAAGGGAACGTTGCAATTGCCCTGCTTTGACTGGCCAGGACCCACGACTTACTTTCAAACGGAGCATGCAGCATCTCCTGCAAGCAAGCAAAGATGAGGAAGGCCCAAATTTCACCCATCGCAGTCTTGACAAAACATAAATGAACCCCCTTTTCATTAAAAAGAAGATGCCTGGGGACACTGTGCCTGGAAACGAACTGTCAAGGTGAAGGCGGAAATACGTCCTGCATCACTTTTGATCCAAATGCTAATTGCACAGTGTGTTTCTTCTTCAAATTTTGGGGGCATTTTGAAATGCAAAGAGCAGACAGACAGCTCTGGATAATTGCCAAAGACTTGTGACTGTGATGCACATGTGGAACCCCACTTGTACATGGATTTACGGAAGATTGCTTCCTATTTGCACTGGGAAACTCCTCTGTTGATGGGGAGCAGTTGCCTTTGTAGGAGCGAACTGGAAACGTGCTTGCATCAGGTATTGGATTATACTCAATGTATTGACAGGCTATAGTAACACATGCTCACATGCACAAATAAATGATAGGGTATGACTTTTGACTCTCAGAAATTGACCCAGCAGCAAAGAATGTGAACTCCCACTTTTGTTTCCAAATGTAAGTCTCAAAGGGTCGTTCAGTTAAACATGTTTTGGGGGGAGGGGTGGAATATTGGAAGTTTCAACATTGCTTCTGTTGAAATGTCCCTACAGGACCAGTTCTTGTGGTGCAGTTTGAAGCTATAGCTGCAGACTCATGTGGGGCTTAGATCTGTCTCTTTTAGTGCAGAGAATTCTGAAATGAAATTAATTAGAGCTATTTAAAACATTAAACATTGGCACTGAACCTTTTGCAAAAACGATTATTCTTTACAAAATTGGTGAGGAAGACCACCTTTTGAGCATGCCTCTATTGTAACCTTATTTTTGGAAATGAAAAGAATTAACTGTCTTTGTAAGAAGCAAGATGCAATAAACTGACCAGTGAGCTGCTCAGAGTTCTATCTAATTGGTTGACTTACTGCTGGGATAATACTTTTGCAAAAAACAGACTGAACCAACACTTAACTTTAAAGGAATCCAGAAGGACTGTGTAGTTCCTGCAGTGTAAACCTGTTTGCAAGTGTTTCCAGTTAAAACTTGCAGCACTAAGGTGTCAAATTATGTCGGTGTCTTAAGTAAACTAAATACCTCTTGAGCCATTGAATTAGTTGTAGTAGCTCTCACTATGTGAAACACATACTAAGGGCAGAAGGTTTTGTTGGTCAGTCATGTGTTGTTGTTTTTTAAGTGAAACGTACTTGTGTACCCTTATTAGGATCTGAAGGAAAATTTGGAGCATGGGGAGATTATCTTACATTTTGTTCTGAAAAACGTTTCCAGTGGAAAAATTGAATTCAGTATGACGACCAAAATACAGGCGTCCCCCCATATCCACAGGGGATATGTTCCCAGACCTACCGCGGATAGTAGCGAAACCCCATAAACATACCTTCAGAATGGTGTAGCTGGCTTCAGAATGGCTCGAATGGCTCTCCTACCGCTGGAGATGATGTGTTTATTGGTGATGCGTTTTTGCATCACCAATAAAAAATTAAAATGGCCACCGTGAGGTTCAAAATGGCCATACAAGGCATTCTGGGACACTAATTTCAATCCGTGGATAACTGAAATAGCGACTATGGGACCCGCAGATAGGGGGCACCTGTAGTTCTTAAACGAGTGTTTTGGAGCTAATCTGTTACAGTGTTGCAAAACTCCTGGATTCAAAGGTGGTAATGTTTGTGACTATAGCACTGCTACTGCCTTTGTCTGGATAACTAAACAAGCCACACACTTAGCAACTCAATATTTGAAAAAAGTATTCTCAGAAGTTGTGGAAAGTAAGCATCTTCAGGTATTTGATCTAAATTAAAATTCCTCGAAATAATCCTGCAACATGGTGGCAAGGCCTTTGTATAACACAAGCACTAACTACTTCTTGTCTGTCACTTGCTTCAGAACTCTATATTAACCTTAAGCCATTTTTACCCAAGGGTGTATATACGCAACAGGAGTTAAATGCGTATACCTGTGGGCTGGGAGGAAATTATGAAGTGAAATGACACATGGAAACAATTGTGGAACAAATGGGTTTGTGGGTCGATGGCAAGGCTGCACCAAGGACCACGGTTATCAGTCCGTTCCTGCTCTTTTGGGTACACTGCATTGCAGGAGTTGCTGGCTAGAAAGAATACCAAGACCAAATGATCCTCCTGTTTCAAAGCAGGGTAAAAAAGGCAGAAAGAGCTTTGAAGCAAGCCCACGGGCTAGAGCTGGGGTGGCCAAATTGCGGCTCCTGAGCCTCATGCGACTCTTCGAAGTATAATGTGCGGCTCTCGGAGATATGTTGGCTGAGCTCCTTTTTGCGTCACAATTAATATAAATGGTAACGGTAGATAAGAAATTTTCAAGCTTTAATTATTTACCAGGTATAAACTGAGAGTCCACTGGATTAAAATGAAAGTTTAATGTTCATGGTGAGTAAATATATTTAAGAATTTAAATGCTTTTTTAAACATTGCAGCTCTCAACCATCTGAAGTTTATCGCACGTAGCTTTTACAGTTAGTCAGTTTGGCCACCCCTGGGCTAGAGTAAAACCGTGGGAAGCAGACCAAGAGAGCCAGAGCTGCCTTCTCGGGGCACGTTGAAAGTAGCCCACAAAAGAAGACAGGCACGGTGGCTTTAGGTTCCACTCAAACGAGGGAAGACAAAAAGGTTGGAAAGGAAAAAGGAGCAGGTGGTTACAAGTCCTGCATGTTGCCAGTCTTGGCACAGTCATTCTTGGGTAGTGGATGGATCACCATGGATGGAGCTGGATGGAGCACCAGCAGGTCCAATGAGCAAATGTAGCAGCAAGGCAGACAGAAGAGCAAGGGGCAAAAGAAAGAAGCTTTAAGGTCAGGTGACCCAAGTTTTTATACTCCCCCCCCCCATAGAGTCCTATAGGATCTTTTATTGGGTGAGCTCAGCAAGGAACCTTCTTTTGTGGCCTGATAGCCATTGATTGCTCCTTTCTGATCCTATATGGGTGCCACTATTGCTTTGCACGTAATTGAGGGTGCCACAAAGAACTTGGGCCAGTCTCTGGAGGCCAGTTGCTTCATTAGCATGGACCTCCCTGATTGAGTTTGGCCATGGAGTTGGTGAGGGCAGCCTTCTGAAGAAAGGCCTTCTTTTGTGTTGCTGATGACTTTGTTTAGTTGAAGTCAGGAAGCTCCCAGGATGTGGTTTTTGTTCTCAGGGTAAAATGTGCTGTGCAAACAAGGTGCTGTGCAAACAAACACATGTAGAAAAGTGTGGTCCTCTAGGCCAGCTCTTGCCATCAGTCCTGCTTCAAGTCACATTACTGGCCTGGCTCATGCTCTCCTGGCAGGCACCCAGTTCTACGTACTGTATATGTGTGTATAAACACGCCGTGCATAAAAAGGGTTGTCGGGCAACACTTTGCACATTCATCCAGCAGCAGGTTCCACTGAGTTCTATACGAGTAGCTCCAAAGTGTGCATTATGCTGCAGCCTCGGGGCCAAAAATAGACAAGGCATTTAGCGTACATTTTGAAACTGCGTGTCCTGTATTTTTTCCCCTCTAAACAGCAGCCACTGGACCACCCAATCTAGATTAGGGAGGGACTGTGGTGGGAGCACAGAGTGAAAGCTCCCCTTCCTGCACACGGTGATCTGATCACACTCCTTCCCCAGGAGTTTCTGTTTAGAGGAGAAAAAGACATGCAGTGTAAAAAAAGAAAAATGCACATTAAAGCTGGAATCCTGTATGTACTTTCCTGGGAGTAAGTCCCACTGAACACAGTGGGACTTACTTCTCAGTAGACATGCACAGGGTTGCGCTATAAATGCTGCATCTAGTTTGGCCCTATTATATCTAGTCACTGATTTACTCGTATCCAAGTTTTTATTGCTGTTCTTGATATAATACAAATATTTCTTTGTGTTCTGAATGTTTTATCCAAAAAATATGAATTTCTTCTGTTTCTGTGTGATTGATAACGCTGAGGTCAACTTGTGATTTCTAAGCCCAGATAATAAAATCTTTCTTGGTTTCTTACAGTGTTGATGGCTTCAATTTTCAGTTTCATTTTATTTATTTTCCTGTCTTTCAAACTGGAAAAACTTGGCAAGGTAACTTAGGATGCAGCTCCATTTCCAGCATTGCACATGTTCGTAATTCTCTTTTTCATGGGAGGGAATAAAAAATGCCTCTTCTAAAATGCCCTTGTGGCACACATACATTGCTTAACAACTGTGCTTTTTTTGCTTTAGAACAATGATTTGTTATATGCAAATTTATATATAATGTATAATGAAATATAAATCATATACCTAGGTATATTAAGCAGTACAATTTTAAGTGCTAAATTATTTATTTTTATTTTGGTTAATCGCAGCCCACCTGGTGGTGGCTGGTGTTTTCTAAATATCTATTCTAGCCCTTCCCACTGACCTAGGATATTTAGAGGTCTTTATATCGAATATGTGCAGTTCCAAGTACGTCTGCCTTTTGCAGCTCATAAGTAATAATTTTATTTAAATCTAACCTAAGGTGTACAGGTGTTTTTTTTCCAAGTTTTTTGGTATGGCGTCTAAAGCACCCACTAGTATTGGTACAATTTTCACTGTTGTTGTTGGTGGTGGTGGTTAATAAAATGCCGTATTGTCCCGAGTATAAGACGGACCTGATTATAAGACGCACCCTTAAAGTTTGGTGCTATTAAAAAAATTTAATTAAATAACTGGCATTAAATTGCAACAGCCTGATTATAAGACGCACCCCTAGTTTAAAAACTTAAATTAGGAGAAAAAAAGTGCGTCTTATACTCAGACCAATACGGTACATTTCAACTATCTGAAGTCCCATCTCCCCCGTGTTAAGAAATGGGACCACCCAGAAATACTATGGAGGTTTCTGGGTGTTTGGAGAACTTCAGAAATTTTACAGATGTATGAAACTTTAAAAAAAGAAAAGAGAAAACCAAGGGTGCAAAAAAAAAAAAAAAAGCCCTAAAATGTTTTTTGTATCTTGGCTAACTAAGGGAAAGAGAGAGTCTGGATTCCAGAGACATCACTATGCCATGACGTTCCCTCCCAGGTGGGCAGGAAAAGAGCTTTGGTTTCGTTTTTAACATTAAAGCAAGGTTTGGACCTGCCTTTCATGGCTGATTCTATGAAAGTCAGAGGGGACCACTGGATTGGAAATTGATGTAAAGAGAGGAAACAGTGGAAAGACTTGAAACAAGGTGCCTTTCAATACTAGATACTACAACACAACCCCTGTAATCCAGGGAACGTTTACATTTTGAAGCAAACCTCATTGGGACTTATAGAAAGGTGTCCATACTGCAACATTTTGTTATGAAACCACTCTTGTGGTGTTAAATTAGTAAAGAGTTTGTTTTCAATTGAAGGTCTGAATTAAGATTAACGAGAGAGCTGGTATAGTGGCTAACAGTGCAATCCTATGCATGTCTACTCAGAAGTAAACCCTATTCAGTTGAATGGAACTTACTCCCAGGTTAAGTGTGAATAGGATTGCAGCCTGACAGCCCAATCCTATCCCTCACTATTGCTGACAATGAAGCCCTGCTGAGAGCGCGCACACTGCATCTGATGTCGGGGGGGGGGGGGGTGACCAGAAGGCCAACCAGAGGTAAAACTTTTTTACATCTGAGTAGGCCTCCTGGTCTCCTCGGACCATCACCAGCTATGTCGCTGGCGTATGACCGAGAAGAGAAAGGGGTGGGCGAGCTGGAAAATGGAGGATAGGATCCAGTGTGTGCATTTGCTGCAGAGATCCACGCCATCCCCACCCCTGGCGGCTCCAGGAGGCCCCACCAGTGTTGGTAGCAGGGCCCCTGCTACCAACACTGGTGGGGCCTCCTGGAGCCGCTGGCATGCGCACTGCACCTCTGGCCATGCATGAGCAGCCCAGAAGCACGCAACAGCATCCCAGCTTTTGCGCCACCGCAAAGGGCCTTGTGCTACTGGATTATGAGTTCTGGCAGCGTAAGTGATGCTACAGTCTAGGGTGGCAAATAAGAGATAACATTGTATCTTTTTCCACTGAAATGTGTCGAGTTGACTGCCAGTAGTTTTAGGGATCTCATTTCTGCAATGATAAACACACTCAGTAAGAAAATGCATGATGTCTCTGTACACGTTTCCATGTAAAAGGCTGCAGCACCTTATCAGATGTAAAAGTACACATGGAGTCCGAAGAGACCCCTTTGTTGGGACAAAACTGTCTCATCTTGTGTTCACAGCACAGTGTGTTATTTGTTTTGACTTCACTAAGAAAAAAAACATTCAATATTGACAATAGACAGGCTAAGAATCTTGCAAGTTGCAGTTTGTTTACTGACTTCAGCTGAAGAATCCACATTTGCTGAAGAATGCTAACACCTATCCAAATTTATCTTTATTTGGAGGAGGAAGTTTCAAGGTTGGTTCTCTTCCTCCTGATTGCCAAACCCAATTTTTGTGTCTCTTGATTTAGTACCCATTCACTAGCTCTTTATAGATCAGTATACCAGATGTCACTGGCAACAGGTAACAGCTCACTTTGACCATTTCTTGTCCGTCCGTTACTTTTATTTGTAGTGGCAGGAGGTTTGCTTGACTCTGAAAAGTGCTAAGCCAGAGAACATAAGAAGAGCCCTGCTGGATCAGGCCAAAGGCCCATCTAGTCCAGCTTCCTGTATCACACAGTGGCCCCACCAGATGCCTCAGGGAGCACAAGACAACAAGATACCTGTGTCCTGTCGCCACTCCCTTGCACCTGGCACAAAGAAAACCTACTCCTACAGCTTCTCAAACTGTGGGTCACGACCCACTTTTGATGGGTTGCAGTCCGATGCCCGCTGGGTTATCAGTTGGACCCGCCAAATTGGAGCCAAACGGAAGCAACCAGAAGCCACTTTTGGGTCTGACTCACTTTGTCCTGTCGCTCCTGTGTCACGCCGGGCCTCTAGTGGACCTCCGCAGGCCTCAAGAGACCTTCCTTGCTGGATTACTCATGGTCTTTCGGCACCCCTGCTTGTTTCTTTCAAAAGTGAAAGAAGCAAGAAATGTTGCAGCTTGTTTTCAACCCAGCCTGGTGTTTGTGCCTCTCACTCTTTCTCTGTGCACGTGCACCCCTCCCCTCAGATTGTTCTGCTTCCTAAAAACCTACACAATTTATGCCATTGACCACTTAGATCTTGATCAGGGGTTTTCAACCCCTTCCCAGCTGAGTACCACCTCCGGTGCCACTCTCCTATTGCGTACCACCAGAAGTGACTGGCGATGACATCATCATTTCAGAGGTCAGAAAACACAGGTAGGAGGCTCTGGGCTGGTGGGAGGGCCCTTCTCAGTGTTCCCGAGAGGCTTGAACAAAGGCAGGAGCCTCTCGTTAGTGAAAATGTGCCGCCAAAAGCACCACGTTGGAGGCGGGGTTCCAGTGGTCTGGCAGTCCGAGTACCACCAGCAGTCAGCCAAAGTACCACTGGTGGTACTAGTACCACTGGTTGAGAACCACTGCTTTAGATTTTAATAAGAACCCTAACTTAAACGGGTTTTGTCCTTTTATCTCAGCAAAAGCAAATCTGCTTTAAATACCTCCTGGAACTTCTGTTTTCTTGTCAATACAAATTATTCCTGAAAGCATGAGAGAGCCTTTAGCAAAAAAGGCTGAAATGGATCTTTTTGATCCTTAATGAATTGCTTCTAAAATTCCTGCTAAGGAGCTATTGCCTTGATATTGCTAAATAACTGTGGAACAAAAGCTGGCTTTACAGCTTGACAGGTCACAGTCTGAAATCTTAAGCATACTTGCCTGAGAACAAGTTTCATTGAATGCACTGAGATTTACTTCTGAGTAAACATCCATAGGATTTAAATTCACTTTAAGAATGCCAGCAGAGAAGAATGTAGCAAGAGTGGAAACTTGTGCCATCTCAAGTGACAGACCTTTGGGTAAAAACAAGAGAGTTTTTGGTCTGTAATGGGTGTGGCATGCTGTGTTCTATTGTTTTGTGCTGGAAGATTTAAAATCCATAGCATTAGTATTAAATCTACCTTTTAAGTAGTGTGTGTCACTTGTGCAGAACGCTTAAACCAAAACTATTTGTTTATAATAATGATTGAAAACACTCATGGCCAGCTATAATCTTCATAGATTCCAATTTTACAGGTTTAAAAGCCATGTATAAAATCGTTGAGTTAAAAATATCATGTAAAAAAGGTTTAAAACCAACAGTAAAACAGTGCAAACGGTTTAAAACCCTCAGTTAAAAACATGAATCCTTCAAAACAAGCAATGTTACTACATTTCGTCCACCCCTGTGGACCTCCTCTAGTGAGAGTTTCAGCAAGCTGCTGGGATGTTGCTGAGTTGTGTAGCAGACTCGCTCTTGAAGAAGATGAAAAGCGCACGAAAACCAAGACGCGCAGCCTTCAACGATCTAATTAGCACCGGAATCTAATTAGGTCGTTGAAGGCTATGTGTCTTGATTTTTGCGCCCCCCCCAAAAAAAAATTTCTTACATTTATTTTAGTTATTTAATTTAATTATTTAATTGTTGGGGGAGGGGGTGTCCCGGTTTAGAATCTGGTAAGCCTAAAAAACATTTGGGAGACACTGCCCTAAGGAGTGGTCCCCAATCAGGAGATCACTAAAAACCATTATTAATGTTCAAAATAAAACCAGGTTTCATTGTGTCGTTGTCAGAGGCGAAACAAGGGTGGAGCGAAGGCAAGTAGTTCTGCAAGATTCCGTTACACTGGAGTCAGCGGCCCCTCCCCCTTGCTGTTGGAGCCATTCTTGCAGCAAAGGCAACAATGCAGGACACTCCCCTGTTGCTGCTGGAATGGCTCCAACGGCAAGGGGGAGGGGCCGCTGACTCCAGTGTAACGGAGTCTTGCAGAACTACTTGCCTTCGCTCCACCCTTGTTTCGCCTCTGGTCGTCCATGTCAGATTTACAAGGAATTCTACATATCAATTTAAAAAATGGACAATGTTTGGACTGACCAGTTACCGTTCACCATGAAAACTGGACCAAGAAGTTTCTACAAAGGCTATAGATGTGCAAGAACTTCGAGTTGTATGCATTGGCTTTCCCAAGTCAAGTGAACAGGCTGGTCAAAGTGGAAATGTCTAGAACGAGACAAACTCAGGTGAGATGAGGGGTGGGCAGACCATAGATAATGGCTGGGCTCCAAAGAGCACAGTCACTTATGCAGAGTGAGGATTTTGTACTTATTCTTCTAGTAAACGTACACAAAACCTTTCCCTCTACAATCCCATGAGGGACATCAGTCATCTGTAGGATGAGGACAAGTGAGGCAACATTTTAGTACCATCAGGTTAATGAGAGGGGAGGGTACAAGCACCATATGGCAGCAGCAACTGGCGGTGGTTAAATGCACTGAGCGCCTGACAAGCCTGGAAAACATCCAGCAGGCTCCAAAATTCCTGCATCCGTTTCAGGGGTAGACCAAGACCTTTTTAGCATCGATTTTTTTTGCGTGTGTGTGAGTGAGAAATGGCAAGAGCTGACTCCAGAAGGTAATTATCTCTATCACAAATATCACATGTAAATTGGCCACAATGAATATTTCTGTGCCCTGCATGACTTATTTCACGGACATCTCTGTAGGGCTCCATTTGCCTGTATGCCTGCCAGCGTCATCCTTCTATGATCCCCCTCCCCAAATAATTCTTTCCTACTCATGTTGTAGCGGCTGTTTACCCCATTATCGGGTAGTTTTAGCGAACAATGTAGCACTTAGGTGGCCTCTGCCCCTTCTCAGACGCTTCCTCCCCCACTGTCTTCTGCATTCGGTTTAAGGCTTGAGGTAATTAAATTTCTCTCTTTTTCCCTCTAGCAACATTGATCTATATTGGATATTTAGACTCCAGAGAATCAAAGCTCTTTATTCCTGCCTGGAATATGTTGCCCTCAGATTTATTCCCTACGTGCATGGAATAAATGAGGAAGGACTAATGTACTGGAGTCATAGCAGCAAGATTTGTTAACCACAAGATGGCAGTTTGACTGCTTGGGCTAGACTCTTGTAATTGATGTGCTGCAGCAGCTTGGTTTTTAGTCTGGCTTTGGCAAATTGTTGAGATGATCTTTCTTGGGGGCTTTTAAATAGGTTTGAAAGGGGGGCTTTACTCCTGGCATAATACTGCATGCTAGCAGAGGACTTCATGGGAACTTGTTGCATGGGATGCAGTTACTGGCACCCATAGTTTCTAGGTAGCCCAGAGTCTCTCTAGTGTCATCAGCTGGAATGTTTATTATAGGGTCTGTTGCTGTAGAACTGCAGCAACTACAATTTCAACAGAAATGTTGGAGCGGCAGAGTTCTGTTGAAAATGTTGTTCATATCATTGTGATTCTGTAACAGCTGGGAAAATGGCTTCTTAGGAGTTGCCCATACACAGCCTCCAGTTAGAGGTAGCCTGAATGCCAGATGCAAGGGAATGGTAACGGGATACGGGTATCCTGTTGTCTTGAGTGCTTCCTGAGGCATCTGGTGGGGCCACTGTGAGATACAGGAAGCTGGACTAGATGGGTCCTTGGGTCTGATCCAGCAGGGCTCTTCTTGTGTTCTTATGTTCTTAATGGGTTGTATTATTATGTTCTTAATGGGTGTGTACTTACAACTCATTTTGGAAGTGCACAAGTGTGTGAGAAAATACAATCTATGCATCAGTGGTGTCACTAGGGGTGTGTGGGGACAATGACTGCGGACCGCATCGGGTGATACCCTTGTGTGTGTGGGGGGGCCCACTAGTGGCCCAAATTATGGAAACCTTTTGGAGAATTTGTACTTATGAATAATGCCATAAAGTTAATATGATAGGAAATGTAATTTAATGTGGAATGTAATGAAACAAACTGTGTTGAATTATCTGTATTCTATCAAATGTTATGGCCAAATAACCAGAAAAAGAAAACACAACTGCCTTACGTAACAAAGTGGATTTCCTTAACTCAAATCTGACCAATATGATTGTTCTGAGAGCCAATGAGGTGATAATATGATGCCACAGCATGGAACTAATAAGGTGTTAGTATGAGTCAGCTCTCATTTCTATGTATCAGAGCTCATACTAGAATTCTTATTCAAATCCTAGTGACGCCTCTGCTATGCATACAGGTCCCCTGGCCAGAATTGTAGATAAAGCCTGCTCTTACAGCTTTCTAATTTTAACAGTGCAAGCCTAGGCATGTCTGCTCAGAAGTAACACCCATTGAGTTTAATGGGACTTCCAGGTAAGTGCGTGTAGGATTGCAGCCTTTTATGCCATATCCAGGGACTTTCTGAGCATGATCCGTGATGCTAGAATAAAGCCTGATGTGAGCTTAGACCCACAAGAACACTTTTTGCTCTGTTCCATTGGAATGTCTGAGATCTGTTGAGAGCCATTTCTTAAGATGATATGTTTGTGAAGTGAGCACTGTTTAAACAGTAAAGATTTTAAAGAAAGAGAGATTCTCGCAGGTTGCTTCATAACTATGGAGTCTTATTCTCTTGAGAATGTACTGAAACTCAAGCCCAGCTTATCTTTCAGAAACAATGTAAGACTCCTTATCTTTGGGCTAGCAGTTGGTAAGCAGAGGTTAATAAGTGGTGGTTCATGTATAATCCTAAGCGATCTTTTCCTTTTTAGAGACTGTGTTGTGCTCCCCCCCTCTTTCCAGGGCTGGAACATGCATCTTCCTCCTCCCCCCCCCCCCGCCACTGCCTTTTTAAAACCAAAGGAAGAAAGATGAGTACAGTCTCCTGCAGCAAAATGTCTGCTGGCACCCAGTAAGCAGGATGATATAGCAGGCAACTGGCATTGCACTGGGTCTAGCACAAATATCATTAGTTCTTCCTGTACTGGACATGAGAGAAACCATTCTGTTGAACTGGTGGCTGGCACTAGAATGTACCGTGCATGCTTTAAAAAAAAATGAAGTAACATTTTTTTATTTCTTACAGTATTTCTATACAGTGGACCCTTTTTATTCACAGATCCAGAATCCGTGTTTTTTTTTTTACCGTGGGTCTCGGTTCTGCAAATGTCCACACTACCGGTTTAAATGTCCACCACAACCGCAAATGTCCACCACAACCGGTTTAAAGAGGGGGGGGAAGTGTCATTTTACCTATCAATAGCACAATCACTGCGTTTTCAAGCCTCCATGAAGCTTCTTGAAGCTTCATGTCCCACTTCCAGGTCTCATGAAGGCTCTTCCCCCCCCCCCTCCCAGCCTTGTCCCAAGGTGCATTCTGGGACAAGGCTGGGGGAGAAAGAGCTTCTGTGTGACCCGAAAGTGGGTCGTGAAGCTTCAAGAAGCCTCGTGGAGGCTTGAAAATGCAGCGATTTTGCAATTGAAGGGTAAAACAGTGCTTCTGGGGCTTTTTTTTAACTGGGTTTTTAATGTGGACCCAGTAGCCACGGATCTTTGCTATCTGTGTGTGTGTGGGGGGCGTCCGGAACGGATCCCCGCAGATAGCGAGGTCCGACTGTACTGCCTTTCTCATAGACTCAAGGCAATGTACATAGGCAGGCTGACCATAAACCCCATTTTTCCAAATGGTTTTTTTTTCAGTGTTCTATGAGAGAAACACACAGAACCCTCCATTTCTCCAGACGTTTCCCTTCATAGTGCAGTCGCCATCCTGGCTGTAAGCTCTTGTGCTTTCCAAGCTTTCACAGGCAATGGCTACAAATAACGCCTCAGACTAGTTCTCAAGATATTATCCATTTCTTGCCAGCCTACTCCTCCACATTCCGCACTCCTCCACATTTCTCCGTCAGTGGCTTCTGGTCTCCATCCAAGGCGAGACCCAGGCTGATCCTGCTTAGCTTTTTCAGGCAAGGTGATAGCTCAACCTCCAGACCACACCTCCTGCCCCATTGAGAGAAGAGACCCTGAAGGAAAGAGATGAGGATGTCAAAGTTGAATATAGACCTACTTACCCAAAGGCTGCCATCTGATACACACATACTTGGAAGTAATCCCCATTGAACTCACTAGGACTTGCTTCTGAGTAGACATGCATAGGATTGTGCTATCTTTGTCCTGTACCATCTTTGTTCTGAAACTTAAGTACCTAAAACGACCTCTGCTGGATCAGATGGAAGGTCTGCTTAGTCTTACCCTACTTCCTACAATGGCCAGCCAGATGCTTCCAGATGGCCCATAAGCCAAATGTGTGAGGTATCAAATGTTCCTGCGTGTAGAGGAGATGTTGGTTTAAACAGACAGATGCTTCTATTTTTTTCCCCCTCCTGCATAGAGAATTTTCATTGTCTCCAATGTGGGACTTGCAGTTTGACAAGGACTTCAACTGAAGAAAAAGCAAACAAAAGGAGTAATTGGGAGAAGACATTTGAAATACTGTTGAATTGATTTTCTTTATTGCCACCAGCTCTTTTCTACAATTTCAGTGTGATGATAATTCCTGTGACAAATGGGAAAGGGGAGGCACAAATGCAAGGTAAAATATGTAACTTGGGGCCCCAAATGACTGACGTTCCTTGAAATGAAGTACTGTCCCCTTAAGAGATTACTCCCTGCTGCATTTTTGTTTTGTTTTGAAACTTCAGAGAACAAATCATCTTCAGAATAATCTTTGCCGTTCCAGTTCCTTTCATAAATGCAGCCTGGCCTGTCACTGTTCCTGTCTCCCGATGCCATTGCTTGATGGAGTAGAAGTCTTCCTTTTATTTATGGCAGCAAGCAAACTTTGTACTGTGGACTTAACTTGGCATGTGAACTAAAATCCTTTCCTGACTTTGGGCCTTTCACAATTTGTGGCAGCTTTTAAAGAAGGCAGCTTCTGAGTGAGTGCTTAGTCTGTTAGGGGCAATCTATATGTTAACAAACAGGACTGAATAAGTAGCATGACCCGGCAGGCAGCATCAGCCACACGGGTGCTCTAAGCATGTTAAGAACATCATAAGAGCCCTGTTTGATCAGGCCCAAAGGCCCATCTAGTTTGGCTTCCTGTATCTCTCAGTGGCCCACCAGATGCCTCGGGGAGCACACAAGACAACAAGATACCTGTGTCCTGTCGCCACTCCCTTGGACCTGGCATTAAGAGAGAGCCTACTACTAAAACCAGGAGGTTGTTGCATATACCCATCATGGCTTGTAACTATGTTAGCTGCCAGCAATTCCTCTTGGCTTCCGTTCTAGCCTCTGCCAGATCAAATCCCAACTCTCTTCCTCTTCCAGAATCTGCCAGCGCACAGGCAGCTTTTTCTATTTACTTACCCTTAGAAGCGAGAAAGAGTAGAAGAATCGCCTTACGCCTTGGCCTGTCCTCTCAGGTAGATGTATTTGGGGCTCCTGATAGAGCTTTCATTCCAGGAGTTTCTTAACATTGGTTAACCCTTGTTGCCGCATGACCTTTCAAAATGTGAAATGTTGCCAAGAGACTTTGAAAATATGTTTGATGCCAATGACTTGTGATCAAGAATGGAACATGTGCCAGGCTGGACTGTATTATGACACAACGCGAGGGCCACGTTGCGTTTCTGCAGCAAGTTTAACCGGAGCCATGCTGTAAAAGATTTCCACAGCCAAGCCATGAGGGAAGAATCTGATCAGCATTCAGCATTTCTGGTGCCATGAACCAAAAGGCTCCCAAGCACGTAGGCACATTCCATTACCTTCCCCCTCTCCAAAGACTTGCTAAGTGACTAGTCTGTCAGGAAGAAGAGAATCCACAAAACATAAGGAGATACCAACGTCTGGCCCTGAGAAGGCCAATCTACATCTCCTGCAACAAATGAAGCCAACACCTCTCCCCCCCTTCCCCATTGTATGAGTCTCCACCCCCCAGAGGTGTGTGTTCAGCCCAAATAAGGTATTTGCTTTCTCAGCAGAAGAGCCACCACCTCAGCTATGCATAAAAAGGCAGGCTGCCAGTCTGCTCCTTCTTGACCCTTGCCTCCTGAACTCTTCTTCTCTTTGTGCTCTCTGGCACCAACCCCCTCCCTCTTCCCCCACTCTTAACTTGGCTTCTCAGTCACTCTACAGACTGCTGAGCTTGACCAGTTCAGAGCCCATTTGTTTCTTCCTCCTTTTCAGAGGCGTCACTGTTGCGTGGCGAGGCAGGCGGGGGCCCCCCAGGTGACACGCGGCGACGCGTGCAGAAAGGTGACGCGCATGCACACGCGCACATCGCCTCCCCGCGCGCCTCGCCACCCGGGAGCCGACTCGGGGGATGTCTTCCCCGGCCGGCTGCCCGGGGCCTTCTGGCGAGGCCCGCTGCACTGAACGTTATTTATAACGCTTTTTGCGCATGCGCAGATCGTGCGAAAAGGGCTGCCCTTTTCCCTCGGGAACGATCTGCGCATGCGCAAAAAGCGTTGGCGCAGCGGTCCTCGCCAGAAGGCCCCGGACAGCCGGCCGGGGAAGACGTCACCGAGCCGGCTGCAACGATAAAATGTGCGGGAGGGGGCAGGTGCGGGGGGTTCCGCCCGGAGCAGCGGCCCGTCGGGTCGCCCCCCCAATCGCAGCGCGGCCTAAGGGATGCGCTGAAAGCTTACATTAGGGGGTGTGTTGGGGGGTCACTTGGGTGACGTGCGTGCCCCGCCCTGGGGCCGCGCGTCTTAGTGACGCTACTGCTCCTTTTCATTCACTGCTGGCTGTGCCATTACTACAGCATTGCAGCCAAGTTCAGCTCTCCAGGATAGGTAAATATCACCCATGTATAAATCAAGGAAACCTGCTAAACCTCTGTATGTTCTACCTACCTCTGTATGTTTCCTAGATCTGAATGCTTTGGAGTATGATTGAATTGTTGCATATTGAATTGTTGCATATGTATGAATCTGACTGACTATCTAGTAAATATTGGAAAACAACCCACGTGTGTCCTCAATATTATTTAAAACAGAATTCTGCGGCTGGACACTGGTATACACAGGTATCAAGATCCTGAACATTCCAAATTGCCATAGTTAAAGCTATTCCCCAAAATAACAAAGGCAATTTTGGTAACACCCTCTTTTGTCCATTCCATGCAACTGGCTAAACTTTGCTTCAGCGCTTGGCTCTAGCTGGCACCATGCTGGTTCGCAACATCAAATCCTAATCTCACAACAATATGTATTCCAAATGAATATGTTGGAGACTGGGTGTAGTGCTCAGTAAGATGAATCTATCCATCATGTGCGTTTAGTGTAAAAACCTATATTTGCTTTTCTTTTTAGCCATACAGATCCGATCACCATAGCTGGTTTGTCATTCACTAAATATGTGGGTTCAGCTCTCTGGGACCCCAGCTCATCAGTTACCAAGTGAGCCGCCTGTCATAGAGGCTTCGCATATCATTTATTACTGTCAGGTGCCCAGAGATCAGAATCTTCCTTGAACATCTTCTCCTTTGATGATTTGGAAATAGAATGCCTGAAAACCTTGTGCCTAAGGATGGAAAATGAAGAGCCTGGGAGCAGAAGAGGGTAGGACTTATCTCTTTGAGATGCCAAACAATAGGGCTGGATAGGGTTGATTTAATTCTAGTTTTACGTCCTATTTAGACATTTAAAATTACCTCTGCACAATGCATTCCAATGATCTCTGGAGATGCGTTAACATGGAGAACCTAATGAATACCAGCCCCTCTACGGTTACAGGTTTGGCCTCCCAGAATTGGTTTCTGTGGTTGCAGTGTCTCATTTCAACCACTGTGATTTAAGCAGTTGCTTTTGGGAAGCTGTGGCTGTATTCTTGGAGGGTTGCATTGGGGATCTCTTTGTGGATGTGTCCCAAGAGGGGATAAGAATGCATATATGGATGCGAAGAAAATTTAATGTCTGAACTGAAAGTGTGTGTGTGTGAGAGAGAGAGAGAGCGAGAGAGAGCGAGAGAGAGACCTTCTGCCCTCCATGAATGAAAGTGGATTTCAAGTTTTGCTGGACCCTATGTATAGCATTTATAACTCACCGTTTTGCTTATAAGGGTTATAGCTTACAAGAGAATAAATAAAAACAACAAAATCTGCATTCAAAGTACTGTAAACTGGATACTATTTTTAAGGGCTGCAGCAGCATATTAGAGTCAACAAACTGCAAAGTCTCAGAAGGCTTGGTGGCGCAAAAGCCAATATCAGCACCTTAAATGTGACCCAGAAGCAAGCTGACAGCCAGTGACGATTGTAAAGGCTTGGCAGGTAGTACTGTATATCTGTGCTTGACAACTAGCTCCAAACAGAAGTTGAGCTGCCTCATCCTGAATCACTTGACAGTCTGACCGGAGCACAATGCAATGATGACCTACAGGTATTCTTTGACTATTACACTTCTCAAACCATCAGCCATTGTCTGGAGGTCTCTCACACTTGCTGTTCCGGGCACATTCTGGTAGCTAGTTGCATTCTAGAACAGGGGTTCTCAACCTGTGGTACAGGTACCCCTAGGGGTACGTGGACCTCTTGCTGGGGGTACGCCAAGCCCTGCCCCTTATCTGCCCTATCAGCAGCTAATTAAGTGTTAATTAACATGGATTTTAAATTGTAATTATTTTCGGAGCCCTTCTGTCTCTCTGATTTTGGTTTTGGACTTATTTTTGTACTTTGGAAAATGTACTTTGGGGGTGGGGGAGAGAGGAGCTGATTTTGGGAAGTGTGACTTGGAGAAAAAAAGAGATCCTTGCATGTGTGTGTCTCTCTCTCCTTTACACTCACACAAACACACACACACACACACACACACACTGAGTGAGTGAGTGAGTGAGTGAGAGAGAGTTAAATAAGACATTTTTCACATTTAAAATGGTTTTAGTACTTTTTATCTAACAATTAATTACTGAATTAATTGATTAACCCAATTAATTAGCAGTTAATTAGCAGGGGGTACTTCAGAAAATTGGACCGTGATAGGGGGTACCCGGGCCTCCAAAGGTTGAGAACCCCTGTTCTAGAGCATCCCCCATGGCATTCCCATTCTCTTTTTAAAGCACACACAGGGAAGAACTAACCAACTGACCCTGTTGATCAAGGGGTGTGTTCTCAGCAAGAGACTGCTATACTTCCAAAGGGAAATTACTGGGGATTTTCCATTTAGGCTGGTTATCGCAGACTGAAAGCTCTTTAAGCATATATTGACAGTTGCACAGTTTTATCAATATGTCTTAAGAGACCACTAATGCTGTGAATGCTCCTTTTGGAGTCCCTGCAGGCTGCCAGGGCAATGATGCATTACTTTACTCCTATAGGAATAGCAATGTCTCCATTGGGTCTAGTATTCTGTTGTATACCTCCCATCAAATGGCAGGCGCAGCTTTTATCCTATCTTCCTTGAAACACTGTACAGGTTAGTCGATTGTGGTTGGCAAATGCTGTGCCAATCCATTTATAGATGCTCCTTAAGGATCTGTTCACCCAGTATTTGAATGATCCATGATGTCTAAATGCAACCTTTATGTACAGAGCTGGACAAACAGGGGAAAGTTATCACTTTCTCATGCCCAACTGGAAACACCTGGCTGACTGCTATTGAATGCAGGACCATGTGAGTTCCTGCAGAAGCATCGGAATGCCTGGGCGGCGTGGTGGTGGTCTGCCCCCAGGCAGCAAGTGGGGGGGGGACAACTCCGCCGTATTGGCAGCAACATGAAGGGAAAGCGCTGTGAAAATGTGGCGCGAAAAAGTGCCCACCCTCTGTTACTGTTCTTCTTCTGCTGCCGCCGGCATCACTGGGGCCGGGTGTGTGTGTGACATCACTTCCAGTGGTAATGTCACACCGCTGCCCCTCCCCCAGGCTGTCGCGTCACCACTGAGTTCCTGTCCAGCAAGGCAATTCCTAAGTTTGCTTGGTGTCGCGCTAGATGTTTGCTCAGTGGTGTAAAGGGGTCATGCTTTTCTTAATACTTAGCATTTGTATAGCGCTTTCTGAGTGCGCAAAGTATTATCATGTGTATTATCATGATGTAGTCCTTACAACAACTCTGAAAGTAGTATTTCCCCCCCCCCCTCCGGTTGCAACTGGGGTGAGGAGGCTGAGAGGGAATAGCTTGCTTTAAGGGCCACCAAATGAGAATTCATGGCAGAGGTGAGAGTTGAACGGGGGAAGTCCTGGTTTGCTCTACAAAAGCTCTGGCAGACGAATGCCATCATGCAAGTGCTCGTTCATTATTTTTGTTAAGTAGTGTCTTCACTCCATAAAGCACAACTTTTGAGAGGCTTCATTAGATATTGCAGCAGATCAATACAATATATTTGCATTCCTCCTGCCAAATCAGTGTGGAGGTCAAGTGGTGTTCAGATGTTGAGTTGAAATTATGTTGAAAATGCACACACCAAGCTTCACTGTGATGCCTTGATGGCCGGGGAAGATATTGCATTGTGATGGGCCTGTTACTTTTCCCTGCTGCGCTTCAGTGTAGGGGTCAAGTTGGTGTTCAGACTTGTTATCATTAAGAATATCTATGTACTGCTTTTCAACAGCAGCAAAAAACTACAAAGCCGTTTGTCGGCCTTGAAACAGACGCACCAGCAGGCACACCACCATTTCATTTTTGAGATCTCATTCTTTAAGGGAGATGTTGTGAAACAAACATTCCCAGCAAATGATTCAAACCTGAAGCCTTTGCTTCACGTGGCCTGCTACATGGCTGCTTCTTTTATGGTGCTCTGAAGGATGATGTAGTGTGAATGTACGCTAAAACAGGACAGAATACCTATATAAGGTTTTAGCAACCTAGCTTGTAGCAACTGGACGACAAAGACATTCTGTGCTTCTGAACCACATCATAAATACAAAGCTGTTCTTGATTTTAACCAAAGGCTACTTGTACTCCTCCATTTTCATCCTATTGTTTCTAATTAGATCCATTCTAAACAAACTAGCCCTCCCTGATAACCACTTTTGTATTGCAGGGTAATCGTGTGTCCACCACCACTTGTCATCTTCCCTTATCTTGGCTCCTCTGATTCATCATTAATTGTTTTTTTTTGTTATATATTTAGTTGTCTGAATCCCCAGTCCCCACTGATCAACATATTTCTGTGATTTCTACCACGTCCTTTTTATTATTTACCACAGTTTCTCACATGGGTTCTAAGTGCCTGATTTCTGCCTGAAAAACATTGCTCATTTCACATATCAAGGTGAGAATGAAGAAAGTGAGATAGGGGGACTCTATCCCAAATATTAGAATCCAGATGCTATAAGCCCTTTTTTAAATTGTCCTGCCAACAGTTAAATGTCCTGGCCATTGTCCTGCTAACAAAATTTCAAATACATTTTTAATTCTGCTGATCTGAATGGTTACATATTAATTTTTAATATTGCTGCCGTTAGGTCTGTTGTTTGGGTTGTATCCAAAGAACTCTAGCCATGACTAAGCATCACTGACAGCAATGAGACAAGTAAGTCATGACTCATTTGAAGTCCATTAATTTCAATGGAAAGCCAGCGGGTGGTGCAGTGGGTTAAACTGCTGAACCATAAGCTGCCGATCGAAAGGTCGACAGTTCGATTCCCGCGACGGGGTGAGCGCTCGTTGCTTGACCAGCTCCTGCCAACCTAGTAATTCCAAAGCATGTCAATGCGAGTAGATAAATAGGTACCGCTTGCGGGAAGGTAAACAGCGCTCCGTGTTCCAGCTGCATGCTACGCGCTGCGGCAAGGAGAGTCGCGCCGGCCACATGACCATGGAGGCGTCTTCGGACAACGCTGGCTCTTTGGCTTTGAAATGGAGATGAGCACCACACGTTAGAGTTGGACACTACTTAATTTCAATGGAATTTAGTCATGACTAACTTTGCGTGGATTCAACTCAATATGTTTTACATTTTAGTTCTTCTGTAAGCTGCTTTGATAACTCAATTGAAAGCATCATAGAAATGAGTGGAATAAAAAAAATATATAAGCCTGTTTCAGTAATGGTCTATGCTAGCATGGAACATCTTTGCCTTTCAGATTGTATGTAGGATTCTAAATGAACCGTTAGCCTACATTTGTTGCATGTTAATTTTAGTTAATAGCTGTTTTGCGGAAATAAACTCACTCCATGAAGGCTGTGCATTATGTCTTGCTCAAATTCATCTACAGACACCAGCCGTGCTGAGCTGTTTAAGTCCAGTGTAACATGCATTTACATTGTTTTATTTCTCTTGCACACCATAACATGCTCCCTGTGGAGATACATGGACTTGGTTTCATTTTCACATTCTACCAGTGCCTCTACAGTCTTGCATTTAAATAGTCTCATTTCCTTTTGATACAGTGACATCATCTCAGTGGAGACGCATTGTGACTATTCTGAAAATTTAGCGATGTCACCAAGTCATAATTGAAAACTGAAAACATCATGTTCCTGGAATACCAGTTGGCTGGGCTTATTGCTATGTACTGCTTTGTGGGAAATTGGGGGGCCTTTTCCATACTATCAGTTTGCCATGCAATAAATGCATGGTTGTTATGCAGTGTCCAGATGCCTTCCCTCTAGGTTGCACTTTGGTGCGGGGATATTACATTCTCCCAGAACTATATATTTCTGCACTATTCTTTTACTTGGAGAACAGTATGCCCTCAGTCATTGGCTCAATAACAGCTACACCAGTGCCATTATCCTGCCAACAAAAGTCCTGCCAGTTCTGCAAACATATGTCCCATAGACATTGGTACCATGCCATGCCAGCATAACTACCCCTGGTGCAAACCTCCAAATGGGCTGGAGAGACTCCATAGATCACACTTTAATGAAGAATTGTCTCCAGCTGCCTTGTGCATGTATTGGGGAGACTAACCAACTCTTGTCAGTGCCCTATAGCATCTGCAACACCATGGTAACAGTAAGCACTTTCAAAACAGGAAATTGTCAGCAAGTTAACAGCAGACCATGAGGATCTATTGCCTTTCACAAATTTTTCAAAATGAGCTACTTAAGAGGGACAGTGAGATGGAGATGTAATTGCATCTTTGTACCCTATACGGTCTATACAATCCTTCCCCTGTCCTCACTGTGCTAGTTCTGTTGCCGAAGGTGAGTGGAACAACTGAATCTAAATCCAGGAAGGATCTTGCCTTCTAATAAAGTGCATGGAAAGAAGGTAGGAAGTCAGTGTTGTTTGGTGGTTTGATAGATCTAGAACTGGAATTATTTTGGTAAAAACCATTGCATGACTACATAACAAGCCAATGAAGAGCTTTGGAACAAATAAATAAAAAATTGAAGATACGAAAAATACAGCAGTTCATAACAGTCTTATAATGGGGCAGTGGTTGCAGTGTATATGTTCACAGTAGTGTAGCCAGAGCAGGGCTGGGAGGGTGCTGTGCCCTGGGTGACAGCCATGGTCTCCTTGCGAGGAGGAGCCACAGTGGCAGCTTTTTGCTCTGTGGCTGCTGTTAATGCAACTGGCTGCGGAGGAAATGGATGTGCCGTTTTTGGTGCTGCGGATGACCCCACCCTTGTTCTTCATTTGAAGTTTGCAGGGAGAGGGGCAATGGCACGAAACGTGTCCACACACACACACACACACACACACACACACACACACCCCGGGGGCATGCTAGCAACACCATTGTATGTTCAGTCCTGAATAAATTACAGGGAGAAGATGCTCATGTGATCAGTTGCCTTTAGCACATGGTCACATGATGGTTCTCACTCACTATGCAGGTGTTGAAAAAAGGATCTACTCCTCCACCTGCACATCCAAACTGTCATACTTCTAATGTGATTAGGGAAAGCAGATACTTCTAATGTGCATTACTCATTTTGATAATACTCCCCCAGTTTAATTCATGCAGAATAAATTTTGAAAAGATTAATATAGAATGCGAAGAATGCTCATAACCACATTTGAAAAGACTCTTAAGGGATCGTGCTATTGTGCCCTATGGTGTGGTGTGCGATTTATTCTAGCACTTATCCATATAAGAATGAACTAAATGATAGATAAAATAGCAGTCTTATGAACACGTGTGCTGGTCTTCTGCTGTGATTCTCTGATAAAAGCAATTGTAATTTGAATGGCAAAACTGTTCCCCAATTGCCCAGATCCACATCATTGTAGAATTTCTACAAGCAAAGCTCTAAAGATGGAATCTGTCTGGTTTGTTTTTGCTAATAAGTGTGCGTGCATGCGTGTGCATGTGTGTGGGAAGCAAAGTGAATCAATACAGTATCTCGGCTTGATCAAAGCTATACAGGAGAATACAGTATTTAGAACACAGCGCAAACATACAAATCCACTTTCATGTGGAAATACCTCTAAGCACTCCCAGGCTAATGGAAGAATAGAAGCATTTGTTAAAGCCACTTCTGGGATCCAGTGTCTATATGCATTTGTCAAAGGACATATTATTGAATACTGTGTGTGTAGGGCACTAGCCTGAGATAAATTAAAGCTGGATGCTTGAGTCTTCCTCTTATAAATCACTGGCTTATCAATAATAGAGCTCTGGCTATTCCTATTTTTTTTTAAAGTAAATATGCCATACGAATTCTGTTGGGAACTGGTGGATTGACTTTACGAAGTGGCTTTGAAAGCTTTGTCATCCATGATGCTTACTTTTCAGCCAAGCTGAAAGACTAGTAGTAAAATAACAGGGGGGGAAATGACTCTGAGAAATATAGATTAGACAGGTTTTTAGGAACAGCTCACAATGATGAAAACCTGAAGATATTAGTCAGAAACTCCTAGAGAATGAATGCTGATTTCTCCAAGGAAAAATATCAGGGGGGAGGGGGAGATATAAAATATGGAAATGCCTAGGATTTTTATGAGAAACTCCAGAATGAGGCTTTTTTTATAAGATTTAAATGTTTTGACAGCAAATTACAGATGCACCATTCTGGATTTTTGTAGCACAATTAGTCAACAATCCTATACACACTTTTCTGGGAGTATGTCCTACTGACCACCATGGGACTTACTGGTACCTCTTAGTTAGACATGAATAGGACTGCACTGTTAGTGTGGCTTTTCCTGTTTGTTTTTAAAAGCATTCTTGTTTTTTTCATTGACGATAGTAGTTGACATCTTTAAACATGGAACCAAAACAAGGAGAAATCAAAGCTTCCAAAAAATGCACTGGATGTGGAATTTATTGGGGAAAAAATTCAAAAGCCCAACACAGTACAGCATTTGCCAGCTTCTGGAGCACTACAAACCACTAAGAAACTGTACTAAATGCTCAGTATTATTATTCAATACTGTCACATACACACACCCCACCTCACCAACCAAACCAGTCTGAGAAAGGTGGGTGCGCATGGGTCTCAGGGCAACTCGCCCTACGGTAACTCGCCACTACCCCTTTTACAGCCAGTCCCTCAGCTAAGGGGAAACTGAGGACCTATTGGCTAACTCCCTAGTCTTGTAAACTCTGAGACCCCCAAGTTCTGAGACCTCAAAGGTGACTTCTGGCCAACCAGAGGCTTGAACCAGCTGAAGTTTCTAGAAGGTGATCTTATTGGCTGGTGTAACCCTCTGTAAGCATGATTCCCCTCCCAACCGGAGAATCACAGCTGCACCTTGTTCTTAATTGGGTAGCTCGATGCCCAGTGTGAAGGCAATCTTATCTGACTTCTAAGTTCGGCCGCTACTGAGAAGACCAATAAGGTTCCTCACAGTGTCTCCAACCAGCACAACTTTCCCAGGACAAGCTAAGATGGCTTCTGGCCTAACAAAATGAATCCAGCCTGACAATGCTTTCTTGCCCTGTTCATTACAAAGACATTAAATAATCTATCCACATTTCCAATGTGAAGTTAAAGATAAATTAAAAATGCAAATTTTATTCTCTAAAATAAGGCAAGGAAACAAAAGATAAATACATGTAATACCCGAAACAGACCTTCAAGAAACGTATTCATAAGTTAATTGTTAAAAATACATAATTTGGCTTGCTAATAATACATATTAAACACGGTACACTCTTCTTTCTTTGTTTAAACATCACTGCTCACCGATCTGACAATTTTACCGAAAGAAGAAATGGTCACAGGAAACACTCTCCCTTATACAGTTTGGAGGACAATGAATAGGATGAGGGTAGCAAAGTGTAAGACAAACTTACTGAAGTGGGGGCTGTTGGCTGATGGCAATACGTTATGTGAATGTGGAGAAATCCAAGTTCCAGCGCATCTGATGGTGTGTCGATTATTGCCGGAGCCTTGTACTGTCGATGACCTACAGCAAGCTAATGACAAAGCTATGGCAGTGGCTACATTTTGGCAGAACAAAGTTTGATCTGGACACTAAATAAATAAATAAAAACATCTCTCTACCTTAACATTGAACTCAAATGGTGTCTGCCTGCCTGCTATGGTAATGAAACGGAGGTGGGGCTTTTTTTCTCCAAGCTTCCTCTCTTGGGATCTCTCTCTCTCTCTCTTTCTCTCTCTCTCTCTCTCTCTCTCGGCCATGTTATAGCAACACTTAGTGCTAAATTACAAGCCTTATATGTTTATTTTAGAAGCTGCCCAATGGGGGTGAGACGTGTAGGCAGTTGTGGTATTTTTAAATCATTTTTCATCTTTATTTAAAAGTTCAGAGGCATAGTTTTCTTTTAACAGTAAGATTTCTTAAGACATGAGGAATTATCTGTTGAAACCACAAACATTCTATTGCTTATAAAAGTGAAATATTTTGCCCTCTCTGTATGACATTTGGTGTGGAAGATACCAACTGCATGGTGGGAACAAGCTGTCTCACTTCAGAGAAATAGGATAAAAACTGGCCAAGTTATCACCGTATAAAAATGGAAGCCAAAGGTATTTTTTACCTGGGTGCTTCCCATCATTTTCATAGTTGTAGGAGTAGGTTTTCTCTGTGCCAGGTGCAAGGGAGTGGCGACTGGACACAGGTATCTTGTTGTCTTGTGTGCTCCCTGAGGCATCTGGTGGGGCCACTGTGTCATACAGGAAGCTGGACTACATGGGCCTTTGGCCTGATCCAGCAGGGCTCTTCTTATGTTCAATGGGAAGAGGAAATGTAAGTTTAATCTTTTAAGCTGAAACTATGTGGAGTCGATGAGTTAAAAAAAAACTCAAGCTCCTGAGATGTGCCTTTTTGTCTACTTTTTGAAAATCAATTTCCATGCTTCTTGGACCGTCTGCAAATTTAGAAGAGCCTTCGCTCTTCTCTTAAAGTGAAGGATTTTGATCCTAGTTTTTGATTGGATGTGTAAGTTCACCCTTGAATGTTCTGCCACTAGTCTTTGCTGATGCATAGATGGCAACTCACAAGCTTGCTTTGTTCATTTGAATGGCCTTAGATGTTCCATGCTCGTTGTGTGGCTTTAATTGTTAAGTCACTATTGGAAAAGGAGAGTGTTTAATGCCACTCGCAACAAGAACTGATAGCGTAAATCCCCTGTGGAGTTGTTTGACAGGCCCTGTGTGGATACTTTTTATTATCATTATTACTTGTTACTGTGTGAATCAGGACTGAGGCATGCTAGGACAAACTCACGTGCCTGCCTTCATTCTCTTTGCTCTCAATCCCAGGCCTTTGATTATCCTTGCCTTTCAGCCATGTGCATTTTTGACTGATATAAAAGGTTGAAAAAGAAAAGATAATTACTGCGCAGAGAAAGTTACTGAAACCATTTTTTTTTTTGGAAAATATAAATGTTGCATCTGACCTTGCATGATCTTGTATCTTCCTTTCTCTATTTCTTATCATATTTCAGGATGGCAAATATGAACAAAAATAGAGAAAGCAGGTCGGCGTCACCTAGATTTGCTGTTACAGCTCTGGAAAAGCTGCATAGTCTTAAGTCCCTGCCCCCTGCACAGAAAGGGCTTCTGGTATGATTCATATTGTTGCATCCCTGCCTGTGTGATAAATCATGGGGGGGGGGAATATATACACACACAAAATCACTCACTCACTCACTCACTCGCACTTCAGGGCCTGATTTGATCCAAAACATAGTCTCGATTATTTTATCACTCCAGCCAATAGGCCTGGAGAGAAGAGGAGTACAATATTAATCATCACAGGTACAATTTCAAATAACATTAATTACCAGAGCTAAAACGTTTTCAGTGCTATGAAGTTGTTGGCCTTGGCAAGACGTACAGTATATTCCCAGATTACAGTAAGTCCTCACTTAAAGTTTCGTAGTTTCATTTTAAAGTTGATGGGAAAATGCCATAGGAACGTTTACATTTATCAAATAACCTATGGTAAAATTGGTTTCATTATAAGTCATTTCGCTTAAAGTCGCAGTTTCCATGAAGAACCTATCAACAACTTTAAGTGAGGACTTGCTGTACATTCTTCCCAGTTATTACCTGCATATTGCAACATCTAATGAAGTCTAATCTTAATGTTGGTATAATGTGCTGGTATAGTGTCGTGGCTGTAAGAGGGAGCTCTGAGCAATGACATCCCCAGGTCAAAAATCTCACTTTCTGTGGCCTTCAGGCAAGTTACTTTCTCTAATTCAACCCCGTGATCTGCAGTGTGGGAGCAATAGCACAGTGTCATTTCCAGCATTACTAAACCAATGTGTGTGATGTACTATATGTTAAGTATTGTTGTTAATATTATTATTATGACTTTTGCTATCCATGCGTTTGTTCACAATGAGGCTCTTTTGCAATATATATATATATATATATATATATATATATATATATATATATATATATATATATATATATATATATATATATATATATATATATATATATATATATATATATATATATGCATCCAAAGCAAGTTAGTCATGATGACTAAATCTGATTGAAATTAACCAGACTGAAGTTAATCACAACTAATTTGCCTCATTGGTTTTGACGGTGCTTAGTTATCATGGCTGACTTTAATTAGATACAGCCCAAAGTACAGTATAGTTGCTGTTTTGGTAGCTTCCTTCTCCTATGAAGCAGTGCCCCAACCACCCTTAATGTCCCTGTATCAAATACCTCTTCTTTTCTACAAGCATGCAAGTGATGTTGCCATCTTGACAAAGAAAGAACCTGGGGCTGGGAAGGGGAAATATCAGTGGGGTTGGTTTGTTATCAACATTACCTTTTCCCAAAAACATTCTGGTGCCTTTAACATCTGTGTTAAGGCTTACATCTGTACTAACAGATATATCAAAGTCAACTGCTTTTCCCATCCTCTCATTTCCATGCAGCACCCACTCATTTTCTCCCCTACAGGTACAGTAGCCTTCGCCAGGAAGTGGTGACAATGTTATGGAAGTTGAATCATATAAAGAGAAGTTGCAGGAGAGACTTAGCACCAGGACTAGCGCACTCTCTTATCATGATCAAATATCAAGCTCCATTGTGAAGAACCAGGATGGTGTAGTGGTTCTGGAGTTGGACTTAGACCTGGAAGATCCAGGTTCAAATCCCTGCTTAGCCATGAAGCTTCCTGGGTGACCTTGGGCCAGTCACTATCTCTCAGCCCCACCTACCTCACAGGGTTGTTGTGGGGACAAAAGGAGGGGTGTAACTATGTACACACCACCCCCAGCTCCTTGGAGGAAGGGTGGTATAAAATGTGAAAAAAAATAAAAAAGATGTATCATGAGCCAATTGATAAAGGCCCCTGCACATGTATTTGCAGCGATCAATCAGACCTCCCCAGCCATGTGCACATGTTACACATGTCTCAGAGCATACCTGGTAACAGCACTTGGGCAATGCAACAACACTGGCGTAAGTCAAAACAGAATGTTGCCCTTTGTCTTTAACAGCTCATTAAAAATAAATAAGCTTTTAGCTAATGAAAATCTAGCATTTGTATTAAAAGCTTCATAATGATATATAGACAGAGGGGTTCTATTGTCTTGTGTAATTGGGAATTATATTTGTCTTTTTCTCCTGGGGGGAACATCTTGAACAATATTGCAGTTGCTCTAAACTAAAATAATTAATTGGGCTATAAAATATAAAGTATCTGGGGCTTTTGAGACTAAAGAAGCAGAAACTGTGTGCATTAATGCTTCCCTTAGTGCTGACCTGAGATATGTCCAGAAAATTGTGGTCAAATAATGTACATATTGAATAATGCATGTGCAGGCATAGAAAACACTCCATGAAGAAGGCAAGTGAAATTATATTTGTTTAAATAAAGAATTTATATCCCGCTTTTCCCATGCCGAAGCATATACCCATGGCGGCTTACAAAGTTCCATAATAAATGTACAAAATATGCAAACAATGAATAAAATCATCAATAATCAATTAAACCATTGGGAGCAACTCTTTGGTACAGAGAGAAGCAGCAGAACTAAAACACTATCACAGAGGTACAGATTTCAACACAGACAGACAGAGGCACAGACAGATGGCAGACACCCACTCATCCACCAAACACCAGACGAAACCGAAACGTTTTGAGTCCATGCTGAAAAGCTGTGAGTTTTGTCTTATCAATGAGATAAGACCCAGGAGGAGGACAAAGGACAGCTTTCAATCTGCTTGTTCTGAGGTCTTCTGTATTCAAGTCTGTGGGATGACTCTGGATTTCTTGCAGCCTTAGTGGACTTTAATCACAGGATGGTAACCTATGAGGCTTTCATGAGTAGAACAGGGGCCCTATTTCAAATGGGTTCACGACCCGAAGAAATAAAGATGCTACTCCCCTCACTTTGCCCCTTGTTGCAAGCTTCTTCTGGCTGTGTCTAAAAGCACGTGAGTAACCCTTGTCGCTACAGTAGTTTTAAGTCAGTGAGGTAGTAGTACTGTGAGTATCTAAGGTCTCCTTAAAACTCTCGCGTTAGACCTGAGTCTTCCAATGGCTGGACAACCTTACTTATTCAGCCTACCTAGAATAATTGTTATCTATGTCAGTATGTCTTGCTCTGAAAAGGGCTTTATGCATGTAACTAAATATTACTGGCATGGGACATAAATCCTGGTTGGTTGTGAAATCACTGCAGGGGGATTCTGTTCTGCTTTTACAAATGTTAATAAGCTTTCTTCTGGTACTATATAGTTCTTTGTAGAAGCAGATAGCATGGGTAGCGCGGTCATAGTTAAAAGTGAAAGTAGCGAACCAGCCGATAAAAACAATGACGATTTTATCCGGATAGACTGTGGCAGCCCAAACACGGACAAACAGAAATTCTTTAAAATCAGAAACTGGAAGCCAAGGACCCGACGTTTCGTGTCTAAATCCAGACACCTCTTCTGGGGTATTCCAAAGTAAATTGGGAGATGTGTAGTATAGTTGCTATATAGTTGTTATATCACTATATAGTTGTTATATCACTGTCACTAGCAATGCAACACCACAGGTAATTTAAGTCTCATTGGTTGTGTATAGGGGTAACTCTTCCCTTAACACTAGATGTATGTCAGCACCATTAATCATGGTACTTCTCTTCTATGTGTCAGAGAAGCCATAGCTACTGCTAACAGTTACTTTGGTGCTTAGCTCTAAAAGCAGTTTGATGAAAGAAGTTAGCGATGCTGGTGGTATGCGAGGGAGATGTTTTAAGCCCTGAAAAATGCCACGTATGAGATCTCAGAAGCTTGGAGTATGTTGCTTGGTGTGAAGTTCACAATGATGCAAAATCCTTTTCTCACCATTAGTGTGACATTCACAATCTGCCAGCACAAACCTCTAGTAGATTGAGCGAAATGGGTTTCTAAATTGTATGTTAGTGACTTTTCAATTATGCAGGCAATGGTGGAAAAGCTACTAGAGGAGATATAGATTATAGGATCTCTGTCCCAAGGTCTGCAAACAAAGGGACGAGAAGGAGCCTGGGATCGTTCTTATGAATATTTACTGAGTGACAAGGTGCAAGGTGATATATAGATAAATAAACAAGTCCTATGTGCCAAGGAGCTTTTTGGTAGGCAGACAATGGCATTAAAGAAGAAATCATCCTTGATAGCCTCAGTAAGAGGGAAAATAAATCTTTATAGTTACGATATTTAGCTCCTGAATGAACACATTGAAACCATCATGTAGTACAATTACAAGAACTTAATTCATTTCTTCTTTGTATCGTTCTGCACATGGGCAAGCCTAGCCTCCTTTGGTAATTACATTTGCTCGAAATCTGCCACCAGAGTAGGAACAGGCAGGGAAGACAAACAAAGGCAAATGGACCAAAGCAAGCCAAATATATATTTGTTAACCTTTTAATTCTCCTGTTCTTCTGCTTGCCCTACCTGGAAAGGGCCAGGTGGGGGGCAGAGTGCTTTTCATTCTGGCAGAATACATGTCACTCATTCCACATCTCACTGAGCTGATATGCATAATTCACCTATTTATCATTTCTATAGCTGCTCTTCATTTTCAAATTGCCTTTATCATCAGAGAAAGTTAATCATGCTGAAGTCCCAATCAAATTAGTGGAAAGTTAGGCATAGCAAATTTAAGTGTCATTGATTGTAATCAATTAATCAGAGATTAATTTCCTCTGGATTGACGCCATTGTGTTTGTCCTTACAATACCCCAGGAGGTAAGTTGCTGCTTTTCACATTTTATACATGGAGACGTGAAGCTGAGGGATGAAAACTTGCTCAATGCCACACAATGAGACCACGACAGAAGTGAGACTGAACCTCGAATATCCCAGTTTCAAGGGTCGTTCTCCATGTTACTGTTCTCCAGAATCAAGACCGACCTGTTTTTGTCATCAGCAAGCATTATATAAAGCCTCCCACGCTTGGCCGATGCAGCTGGCAGCTCTTATCTCTCCTCACAGAGGTTTTCTTCACAGCTTTTTGGCAGCGGCGTGTCTCGAACTGGCCGTTCACTGATCTTCAGGCTTACGAGGTGGCAACTCTACCAACTGAGCCAGACCTCCTCCAGACATTAATGTTGGTGAAAGCTAGTGTGTGGACACAGTCATTAGGTTATTGTTGGGACTTAGTGATGTGGTACATTGTTGGGACTTTGTGGTTCTGGCATCCTGCCTGCATGATCTGAGGTTTTTTGTTTTTTTGTTTTTAAATGTATCCCGCCATTCTCTTTTACTGATAAGGAACTAGGCCTGTTTCTGTTGAATTTACTGACTAAGCAAGGTGTGACTGGCCATGGAATTTTTCAAAGTCAATGCTTTTACCAAGGCAACCAGCGAGAGGGAGGGAAGTTGCTCTAACGAACCAAAGTTTGGCCTGCCCTTCTCTATAATGGCCTGTGAGAACTGACGCTTCTTTGTCATCAAGCCAAGCCAAACATGGCCTGGGTCAGGTTCACCAGGCATGCAACCAGCAGCATGTAAATGTGTATATGAACATGTCAGTCAGGCATCACAGTTGCCAAGTAGTAACTAAACTTAAAGCCAGCATCAAAAGTACCCCCAATAGAACAAGAACACATGCTTTAGTTCTACACTTTTCATGTAGCACCCCTTGCAAATTTCCATCCCTAGATAAGCCACAAAGGCTTGGTAGACAAACTAGTAAGAAGTACCTGCTGAAACTGGGGAGAAAGATAAACTATGTTCCTAGGGACAAAAAGGTTCGCCTGCATGCTACTGGAGCCATAGAATTAAAAATGAAAATATAATTAAGCATTAGGACACAATAGGCAGTCCATTTATGGACAACTGCCAACCTAGCATAGCTTCAGTGGTGCAAATAGACCAGGTGGGCTTTATAGCCTACAGAGTACAGTAATCACTTTCAAATGAGCTGCTTGGAGAGCAGTACTGCATGATGTGAAATAGAAATTATGGATCAAAATAATAAAACGGTCAGATGTGAACACTAACTAGAGTCACATTGTGGACATGGGTGAATATGAACAGTGCACGTTAACCAGGCAGTGTTGGAAGAGGATAAAAGAAAAGCCGAAGGGGTTGGGAAATCTGTGCATGTTGTTTCTTCCCAGTTGAGTCATGGGTCCCTAACTGCTTTGACCTTCTCATGCTCAGCAGTCAGTCAATGGCAAAGACAAATGAGATTCATTTGAGTTTGTAGGGTTTACTTGATATTAATATAGTGTTATATACAACAAAATGTCATCTAATCTGAATCTTTCCGTATTTTGGATACCATTAATCACTTGACAACTTCTGCTTTCATGTTTAGAATCTAACTGAAGGCCAAATGTAAGTTACAAAAATATCTCCCCATGTTTAGATTATGGGCTACTATGGCTGAAATGCTATGCACACTTATCTGCGAATAACGGCTCAATCTTGACTTTGACCAGTGCCGGCGCTGCAGCCTCAGTGCCAGCCTAGGGTGTCGCAAATGTGCCATAAAGCATGTTTGCAGCACTCAGTGAGTAGGCAGCGCTGGCATTCAGGCCAGCACTGCCCACCCAGAAGCGTCGCTCCGGTAGGGGCGGGGCTGTAAGTATCGCTGCGGTCATAGTCTCTTTACCGAGCGAGGAGGAGGCAGCCTCGCCCCCTCACTGTCGGAGCCAGTCCCCTGTGGAGAAAGCAGCAGGCAAGAGACCCTGCCTGCTGCTTTCTCCGTAGGGGACTGGCTCGGACAGTGAGGGGGCGGGGCTGCCTCCTCCTCGCTCGGTAAAGAGACTATGACCGCAGCGATACTTACAGCCCCGCCCCTACCGGAGCGACGCCTCTGTGCCCACCTACCGAAGACAGCAGGGGCCAGCACTGTGGAGTGGGTATGTCCCACTCCAAGTGGCGCTGGGGCTGGGGGAGGGCTGGGAGGGGGCAGAGAGGGATGGATCAGGCCTGGGAGGGGGGTGAGATCAGCATCCTCATCGGATGCCATATCCTATCCACCCTCCCAAGCCTCCAGCCCTGACATGGGGCTTCTTGGGTTAGCGCCACCTAGGTGGCGCTGTCTCGAGTAGCCCCATAGTGGAGGCTGGGGCATTACTCGGGGTAAAAGGACAAATGTCCCTTTACTCCGAGGAAATCCCCAGCCTGCTTCTCTCCAGCACAGGATACAGCGGGGGTTGGCACCCACACTGCACCGGTGCTGGAGGATTGTGCTGCCTGTCCCATTAAAGCCAGAGGGACTTACTTTCTAGTAAGAGCGCATAGCACTGCATCTATGTAGAACAATTATATGCATATTTGCCACTGGACTAAATAAAACTTATGTCCATGTAAACATGCATAGGATTGTTTTTAAATTTAGGAAGGAAATTCTGCACATTCCAGTGCATCGTAATGTAGACTTTGTAATGTAGACCTTCTAAGTAAACAGGCTTGGGATTGAGCCACCCTAAATTTAGACCAACCTTTCTCCTCTTCTTACCTATCGTTACATAAGAAATCAGAGTGTGTGTTTCTAAACTTCATATCTCTGTGTTTACAGGCATCTCAAGGGGTGTTAGCAACTAGGGCACTTTAAATGGTTTATAGTTCCTTTCAAGCAGGCTTGCAAAATAACCAGTCGTGTGCTTACCTAGGGAGAGCAAGTGCTGGCACTACAGCCTGCAGCAGGCCCTCCCTTTCGTGAGTTTAGCCCATTAAAACATCAGTACCAGCCCGAGTCAGCCTCCTGCACACATGTATGGATTACTGAGCCTGATTTTTTTCTTCCAGAAACCCTAGGCATTGCTTTTCAGAAGGCCTTTCTTTAATCTGTTGTGCCTGAGATGCAATTGTAATGGTTAACCCCACAAGTATTTCACAAAAAAGCTCACTTTTTAACATAAAGCGACACACAGAGAAAGTAGGGGGCTGAATACAACGGGATATAACCAGACATGCATAGTTTCAAGGAGATCCCATTTTTGGACACATCACTTCTGGGAGGGCATAACTAAAAGCATCCTTACCTCTAAAGGAATGGTGCGCTGAGTTTGTTCATTCAGTACATTGATCCTCTTTCTGCTATTTCCAACTTAACATTTTAAGGGAAAAAAAAGAGAAAAACGAGGGTCCGCCGCTAACTCTATGCAAATGTAGAACAAACGCTGGATAGTCTTAGTTTTTCAGTTCTTTAATGAATGGTAGTTTCAGGAAGGAGAAAGTGGGTAGAAAAGCAGTGGGGAGGAAAGGGCTACTTAACCTTCCCCCCCCACTCATTTCTTCTCCATTCCAAATTGCCCTCTCCCCAAGCTGTTTTTCCTTGAAATTGGTTGCCGCAGCTTTTGTATACACATCTGCATTTATATGTACATAGGCCCAGACTGTGTTGTGAGTGGGAACTGCTAGGACAGGAAGAATCTTTTAATAGGCAGGTTCAAGGAGACATTTCCCTAAACAAACATACAATCAGCTGTCTCTTAAAATATCAAGCTTGTGATGTATGAAGAAAATGGGAAAGTAATGTCAAAAATATTCAATGTGCTCTTAATTTTATTATGCAAATACATTCCCCTAAATGATGATGATTTGGTTCTGAACTACTCAAGATCCTTCATTTCTTTTTCGAAGTGAGGCTTATCTTTTTTTTTAAAGTAATACAGCAATATTGTTTGTCAGTGATTCCCAAAATGGAATGGTTGCATAGCAAAACCAGAACTCTTTCTTCCCAGAGGCCTTTTAATGTTGTCAGTGTTTGTTACTTTTGCTTTTGTAAATAAACGCACAGGAGAAAGTGGTGTAGAGTTTGCCTTAAAAATGAATGAGGAATTTTTTCCCCAACATCGGATAACAAAAGTGCTCTTCTTCTCTGCAAGCCATCTGCCTTCTCACCAAAGAAGAGAGCAACAAAGAGAGAGGCAGAACTACAAAGGCAAAGATTGAAAATCTTCTCTGTGCATGTGAAAAACACATCATTTCGACAGTCCTATTGACTCAACTCTAATTCACCTGCCGTTGCTGAATTCTTAAAAGTTGCTTGGTTATACTATACACCGTGTGTCTTTTGGAAGATAGTTAATTTAAGCCTTCTTCTCATATATGCACATATGGTTCTGAACATTTACATCACTGAATTCATTTACATCAGAATTATTAAATGACTACGAAAGAAAGAAAAACTCTTTGAACGGCTGCAAGTCATTTTTCTTTGGGGAATGGGACCCCATCCCTCGAGGCTTCGCTGGGGTGGTTGTTGCTTCTTCCCCCCCCCCCACCATGCACAAGGCCAAGCAAGGGGAAGGCAGCCCATTGGTGCTGCCATGGGAATGTAGGAGAAGCTTGCGTGGCTGCTTGAGCCATGCTGAGCCTAGCTATTCAGTGTGTGCTGGACTCTGGAGCAGCACACATCTTCTAGTAGAGAGGTTGCAGCGTTGAATGACGTGGGAGTGCAAAGCTTGAGAAGGCTTTAGTGATTGAGAAGTGGTGGCTCCACAGGAGATGAACAAGGAAAAATAAAGATTCCTGCTCTGAGAAGGTCTTAGCCTGGTTGGCTAGAATGCTCAAGTCCGAGCCTCAGAGAAGGGAGAGGCTTTCTCTTTGCCCGTTTTAATTGGTGTGGGTTTTTTTCTTCCCCACCTCACCCTTTCCTGTATATACTTCTGACTTCCAGTCAGCAATTGGTCTCCTGGAGTCAGAACCCAACACAGATGGTGGGCAAGCTAGTGACCAAGAGACAACCCAGTGAAAAATGTATAGGGACTAGGCCAATTGGTAGTCTGGGTTTGTGATTTATATGGTCTTGCATGTGCAGCCTACTGGAGACCTGGTATTGGTAAAATACCTGGATATAATCCCCCCAGGCCCAGGTTTTTATGGACTATGCAGGGACTGACTGACTTGTTTATGATGAGAATTTTCACATGTGAAGAGTGTTGGAGCCTTGTTTTAGAAGTTTTGACTCCAGCTTATATGACCCCTGGACTGGAGGCCCGACCATGATGATAGGTCTGTCTGACAGTGGCCACTTCCTCTCTCACTCACCAGTGACTGCATCTCAGACCTGCGTCTCAGTCAGTGGATGGATTCAAGCCGACATGGTAATTTGGGACTTTCATGTCCATGTAAAATATTCATGATACCTCTGTCATTTTGTACACATCTGTGTGGTCTGCAGGCTTAAGCAACCAGGCTCCTGCTGTTCTAAGAATCCTCTCTTTACATAACGTCCCAGAGAACAATCAGGAAGGATTTTGCCTTCTGGGTGACATTAAGAACTAAATGCCCTCATATCACAGCAGAATTTGGGAGGCAACATTTGGGAAGCCCCAGCACAGCAGTAGTTTCCTTCCCTTCTCTGACCTCTATGCTGCATATCCACTAAAATGTATGTAGAAAGCCCCTCATCATCCCTGCAGTCACCTTTCACTGGGATCAGATCAATCCAGTCTAGTGTGAGGAAGACATACGCACCCTTTGATGTCCTACGTTTGCATGTCCACCAACAGGCAAAAGGGTCAGATATCTGGAACTAGAGACAATGATTAATAAGATGCAAATCCACTCCACTCTTGTAAATCAAAGGCTAAAAATAAAAGCAGCTCTTCCACCTTTATCCACAGGGAGGGAGCGAGACAGGCCGGGTGTTTCTTTTTGTCCAGTGCATACCTTTGTAGCTTTTTATTGTAAGCCTCAACGCTGTTAATCTGTTCAATAATTTATAAGACAGCTGACCTTAACATTAGGCAAGCTATTGAGCAAACACTGGAGAGTGTTAAACTCCATTCAGCAGCTGTTCTTGGAGAAGTCCTCAGAGTACACAAACACTGCTAAGCACTCCAGTGCAATTCTGGGGCTTGTACTTGTCTTTTCGTACTTGTCTCATGAAAAACCACCCCATTGTCCTGAAAGACTGACAGAGTCGTCAATTACAGTTCCAAGAAGCTCTGTGTGCGTGCGCGCGCGTGTGCGTGCGTGTGCGCGCGCGCATGTGTGCGCATGTTGGGTTTTTTTTTTAACCAGTTGTCTCCTTTCTCACATCTATGGCTAAAGAGATAATGCAGATGCACCTAGCCCCTGCTTAAGTACTCTGTTACTAAGGAAACAAACTTGTCAAGCATGAGCCATGTGGGAATAATGGTGATTTATTTAGAAAAGAGAAGGTTTGTCATTTTGAGCTCACTACTACAAAATTGCTTTTTGATTACCTTCAAGCTTATTGCATTGTCTTGTCACAATAAACTATGGAAACAAGTGGAAAGGTTAATAATTGTGGGATCTGTTCTTGTCAATTCATGCTGCGGAAGGTCACCCAGCAGACTTATGCACCTGGTGGAACCTGGAAAAAAAATAAAAAAGATCTGAAGTGGGAGGCCGGGTTGTTATTAATTGCAGTTATTTTGGCCGTATGCTAACAGGACCTACCCCCCCCCCATCAACAGTGTTCTTTGGGTTTACACCTGGCAACCCTAGACTTCCAAGGCTCTTTCTGTATGCCTGTATGTCACAGGTTTTTCTGTGCCATCTGATGGAATTCCAGGCTGCAGTAGCTCCGGGATATGGACCAAAGTAAGTAATGAACAAAGTAAATAATTCTGGCGTATAATAAAAATAGGCCACAACATGATTTCAGCTGAACTGGCACCTTAGACTTGAAATAGTGTCTAATGCCTCAACATTAATGTTCCATACCTATTACACACCTCAAAAGCTCAGTCACAAACATATGATTCTCTCCACCAATTGTTGGAGATGTGGGGAGACAATAGGATCAAATGCAGTCCTTTTCTGGACAGAGGTTTCTGTGATCAGTTTGGTCTTAGAGCTTTCTAACTTTTAAAGATAAGCACATATTGTCAGTTATATATTGTTATATAGGTATTGTCAGTTTGGGACCTTGTCTCACCTGGTCTCCAACAGGAGATACTCTGAGCTTTCATGGTGCTCAGACAGCTAATCTTAGAGCTGTGGAAGGAGAGATCTATACCTTCGATCCACCAATGGACTGAAGAGTTGCTCTCACTGACTGCTTATCATCAATGACAATGATAGGATACATATGCTATGATATCAGGATAACCCCACTGACATCTATGCCAGCCTACTGAGGTGGCTATCTTCAAAATGCTATAGCTGAAAGTTGAAGATTGAAGGTTGAGCCCCTCAGCCTTGTCTTGCCTGATTTGTATTGCTACACTGTTTTGAAAATATGATAGGAAGAAATGAAACTTGAAAAATGATTAATAAAAAATATTCAATCTGAACTATACTTCACAACTTGTTTTGTGCCTCTTTGTTAGTGATTACAAGCATTATGTTTTGTGAGGCTGTCCTAGTTCTGCACATTTCACTTCTGTAAGTAGTTCACTAGTAATCCTAATACAGTTGTCCCCCGGTTAATGACGGTTCATTTAATGACGATCCGCATATATGACGGCAGTCCCCCAGTACAGTACCTTACAAAAAGTAGCTGCTGCTTGCTACCTAAGCCTGCTGCTGATTGCAAAATGGAGGCAGGCAGCACTCACAGCCCTTTTAAAGTGTAAACTATTTTTAAGCTGACATGTTGTGCTGTTACCTTGGGCAGCCAAACGTTTTGATTCCAAGAATAATAAAGCAGCATGGTACAATCCCATGCCTCTAAAGATCACGTGTGAATATTGCAACCAGATGGATGGATGGGGCCAATCACAGGTGTGTGTCCCCATCCCATCAGCATTCCTTCTCTTGAGGTGTTGTTGATCAGGTCAGGTGGGAGAGACACATGCAACTGACCTACCCCCATGGTGATGACAACCACACACAATTCTCAGCAGCTTGGGACCACACCTGTGTGTGTATTGGAAGGAGACCTACCTGAAACATGTTGCGATTTCTCTATTCAGGAGCTGATTGCATCACATCGGAACATGGCTAAGGACCATCTACTTCTACTATTTAACCACACACTTTTGTGTCATGTAAAATGAGGTCCTTGGGAGCGAAGGCTCTGCATTAGTCTGTGCTGATGAATGGAGTGTGTTTAGTAAGTGGCTGGAGTCCCTCCTTGCTTCTGTCAGTCAGCACGAGTGCCCTGTCGTGCTCTCTCAGAGAGTTTTGCAAGGCCGGGCAAGAAAAAATATTTCCTCACTTGTATCTGTCTTTAATCTCTTCCCCGCGGGGACTGCTTGCTTGATGTTTAAGCAGAAAATGAATAATACAAAGATAAGAGGGTGCAGCATAAATTACTAATGGCAAATTAACAGCACATCCCTAGGACAACAGCAGTGGCAAGAACATGGGCTACACCTGTTATGCCGTGCTTTGGAGAGTACTTCCAAGGAATTATTTATCAGCCTAAGTAATTTCCATTAACTTTAACTGAATAAAAATGCAGAGAACACATTAATCACAATATATTAAGTATTTCATTCAAATTAGCCCTAATTGCCAATCTTATTTGATGTATTAAATTTAGGTTGCTTAATGCTTATTGTAATGAATGTTTTAACCCAATTGTTTTTCAGCATACATGGCGGTGGTATACTGTCATTATTAAAGGCACATGTTTGGAACTAATGGATTTATGCTATGCTAAGGCAATGGAAGCAAGTATGACTTTGTTTATGAAGCAGATGAGGGCGCATACAGAGAGTTCTAGAAGACTCTGGGCCATGTTATGCTGGCTTTTAAAAAGAATAGCACATAGTATAGTATGTAATCATACCATGTGCAAGGAATTACTTCAGATTAAAGGTATTGACAATTCCAATAGGCCTGGCTTCACATTTGAGAGACTTGAACCCTCAAGAAAGAGGGTTTTTCTGAGGAGAGGGTCTTCCAGTGGGAGCCACTAATATGTGAGTGCATCTTGGTGGGCTTAACAGTGACAGCAATTGTACCAATGATGATAACTCTCTTCTTGGTATCAGCCTGGCTGGAGTTGCTATTTTACAGCGCAACCCTGTCCAGTCTTCGGCTGGTGAAGCAACCGCTCTGCCGGTCTAAGATGTCACAAATGTTCCGTAAAGCACAATTGCGGCACCCTGAGAGTAAGCGGAGCCGGCATCAAGGCCGGTGCCGCTCTCCCCAGCCCAGATCCGGAGCTGTACCCACCAGGGAAGGTGAGTTCCCCTCTGGGTGGCGGAGGGACGTGGGGAGGGCAGAACAGGGCGTTCTGGGGGTGTGTGGGATTGGTTGGCTGGGCTTGGGCTGGGGGAGGTATCATTGGAGGCCTCCTCCGCCATATCCTATTCCCCTTCCTCCTGGGCCTGACCGCCATTACATGGCCAGTTTGAATGTGCACCAACAAAATAGCTGGTGAACATTTGAGTAGACCCATTGGGGCAGCTGGGCCTCTACTCGGGGTGAAGAGACGAACATCCCTTTACCCCAAGGAGACCTCCAGCTGCGCTGGGGCTTAATCCTGGTTAGGATGTGGCGGGTGCCTTATTCATGCCTCTACGTCCTGCTAGACAGGATTGGGCTGTTAATGTCTCCACAACGTGCTCCCCCCCCCCTTAGCGTCACTCCAGTGTGATGCTGCATCAGGGACTGAGGTACTGTGGAAATATTAAAATGGCACCTCCAGCCATGGCAGAGTTGACAGGAGTGCAGTTGGTGTTGCTGCCACCACTGAGGAGTGAGGATGACGACGACGACACATCCAGGCAGCAGTGGCAGACAGTAGCAGTGTTGACTGAAAACACCCTTTTAATTTCCCCAGAGGGCCCCACTTCCAATATATAGACAGTACCATTTTGGAGCAATGCTAGGGGCCCAGGTTGGGGGGAATTAAAGTTGTGTTTCAACTGCACCACTGCTGTGAGGCGCACTGGCAAGGTTTTAAAAGGGGCATAGTGCCAAGTGGTGGTGTGGAGCAGGGAGGGAAGTTCTGTGAGGCAATACAGCTCACCCTAAGCCACAGAAGGAAGCTCTGTAAAGGAACATAGTTTCCCACCATTAGACTGTCGCAGGCCCAGTGGACAACAGCCTAGGACCCGAGAGAAGGTGGCAGCTTCCCCTTCCCTAATGCAGGGCTCCTCTCCAGGCCCAAGTGAATATATCTTGTTCAGCTCTTGATTAAAACCAAAACCCTTGTCAAAGTGGACATCCATCTTATTTGTGCATATGGACTTTTTTCTGGCCCTTCCGGCCAGAGCAGCCAGCCCTGGGTCCGGGTAACATGCAGATAGGACCTTGGGGCTGTGCAATGAGCTATATGCCATTGACCTTTCTAGACAAGGGCATTTTGGGCAAAACACATTTTACATGCTCCTTAAACATTCCGTATTCATGTGGTATCTTGCTCACAGCAGTATGAAATTCGTGTCATGTGTTATATTTCCTCACATGAATCTTAATTCTTATTGGAAAGAGCATGTAGAATGCAGAATGTAAATGGTAGTGATGCTTTAAGTCTTCCACAGAACAACCTGCCTGCTTCTGTTTACACCCTTTGGGAACCAAGAACTGAATGTTCTCCAGAAAACTGAGGAACAATGGAAACTATCAGTGCATGTAGGAACACCACTTCAATCTATCTTCCGTGCTTTTGTTTCCACAACCTGAGGTATAGCTCTCCCCCCCCCCCCCCCCAGATTTCCTGATTGAAGTTCTTTCTCTTCATTCATACAGGTTGTGGTCATTTGTGACAGGGTTGGAGAGAGCCCTGATACCAGTGCCACACTCCTCCTCCCTGATCTGGCCCTATGCCAGTGCCAAAATCAGTATACTCCACTGCAACCAAGCCAGGCATAGAGAGAGATCATCCTCAAAAGTCTCCCTCTCAGTTATATGGCTGATTCCCACATGCTGCCACGTGGAACCCAGGCTCCAGGAAGACGACTACAAGGGTCTAAGAACGTAAGCAGAGCCCTGCTGGATCAGGCCAACAGCCCAACTAGTCCAGCTTCCTGTATCCCACAGTGGCCCATCAGATGTGTCTGAGAGCACGCAAGACAACAAGTTATCTGTATCCTGTTGCCACTCCCTTGCACCTGGCATTCAGAGATAGGCTACCTCTAAATCCCGGAAGTTGCATATAGCTTGTGATGGACTTTTCCTCCATAAATCTGTCCAATCCCCTTTTAAAGGCATCTAGGCCAGGTACCATCACAACATCCTGTAGCAAGGCATTCCACAGATTAATTATGCACTCGGTAAAGAAATATTGCATTTTGTCTGTTCTAGCTCTCTGCCCGTCAATTTTACTAGATGTCCATGAACATTATACCCCTCTGATCCCCAGGAGGTGGATGATAGTATGGCTGTTGGCCACACACAGATGTGATGTCTGAGTGAGTCAAGTCAGAACACACACAAGTATCCTTGTGCTTGACCTTATGAAACTGGGGGTTGATAATGTCACTGGTCCAGCTGACTAGATGCCCACCTGAGCATCCCTACCTGCCTTCTGATCTGATGGACTTGGATGCCCAGTCGACTGGTGCATGCTAATTTCAGCAGGTGGGCTGGCTAGGGCTATTGTTCTGGCTGGATGCCGATGAAGAAAACAGAGATTCCACAGCACAACCTGTCTGCCAAGCCATGCAGCCTTTTAGTAATGGTGCTGATTTCCAAATGTCAGCTTGCATTGCCAATTGTCAATTGCATTGAGTTCAAAAATTTCAGGGAAGCCTCTTTCCTGTGAAGCTTTATGCCGAGTCTTTCCTTAGGGGAGATGGATGGGGACAAGAAGGGAGCAAGGGGAGCTCATTCGTCACACAAGTCAATCAAGCAAATGCATGTAATGATTTGGAATAGAATGGGATGGATTAGATTTTGACAAAATCTTTGTAGATTCTGGCAGGGTTTACTGGATTTTCTTTGTGGCAGAGGGTAGACTTTGCCAACTGCAGAATATAACCATTCAATTTTAATTCCACAGTTGGCAAACTCTGGCAGTGACTCTAGAAAATGGCCGGGTGAGTGTTATTTCATTCTGGTTACAAATTGCTGGTAAGCCAATGTGGGGCCCTGGCTTTCTGGCAATGTAATTCTGAAACAAAACACTTAGCCATTCACACATTATACTATTAATACTTGTCCGGAACTGTAATGTGCAAAGCATCCCTTAGCCGCAGACATGTCCTCTGTTCCAGCGAAGAAGTTACAGCTTAGCAGACATTTGCATAATAATTGGCGACATAAACAAGTCTTCACAGTCTCACCATTTTTAATGCATTCTCAGTATGCTCTGGGGAAGTCAACTGAGAGAAGGACCTTCTCTGAACCCTGTTGAAGCTGGGAAGATGCAGTCTGGGATAGAGACTAGAGTGCACAGGAGCAGCAATCTGCTTATTTCAAGAAGGTTGTCATGAGAACACTGTTGCAGTTGCTGCAGTTCTGGGCTCTTGCACAAAGTACGGAACATGGACAGGCATTAAAACTTTAGCTGGTATAATTGCATTTATCTGCAGATCTTGTTGTTTAGGTGGTTTTACTGAAGTTGCTTCAAGTCTTCATGTTTGCTTTGTGGCAAGTAAGTGTTGTTGTTATTGCCCCTTCCTTTCCCCAAACCTATCTGACATGCCTTACAGCATCCATCGCACTAGTTGATGCTGCTGATTATTTCCCATAGTTCCTGGCAGTCTTGGATGCTGCTCTGCAATCTTGCAGTGGTGTTTAGGGCCTACGGTATTTTGGGGTCCATCATCATCATCATCAACCAGTATTTATATACCGCCTTTTCTTTGGTCATCGGATTTCTCCTACGACTTTAATTCAAAGGTGGTTTAAATGCGCAGGCTTTCTAAGCCCCAAGGGGTTTTTACAATACAATAATGTTCTAATCTTTTGTAGAACCCTTCATTCTAGATGTTTCTTTCACAGTCCAGCTCTCTCTCTCTCTCTCTCTCTCTCTCTCTCTCTCTCTCTCTCTCTCTCTCTGGCATTCGCCTCAACACGCTTCAGCTGACAGGCAACCCTGACTCTCACTCAAGCGCAGCTGCAGTTCCACTCCCCCACAGAGGCTCTACAACGTATCAGCTTGGCATGCCGGCAGCTCTTCGACAGATACAGACACTTCTGGCCGTCTCGATCTGCTGTCCTTCAGATCTTCAGGCATATATGAGACGGTCGCTCTACCAACTGAGCCAGATGTCCTGCCCTGAGCCACTGCTGCTGTGCCCAGTTAAATTTGGGAAATGAAAGTCATAGGGGTGGGCGGCGGAACTACACCAGACCAGATTCAAAGCCTACTTGATGTCTGGAGGATATTCAACAGCAACATGATTCCATTTCCCTGTCCTATTTCTAGTGTAGACTGGGGTGTGGGGTGAGTCTCTCCTTCACCACAAAAAATACTTTTAGTTTTCACGATTAATGGCAAGCCAATTCAAATACACGAAACAGAAAGTTAAGACAGATGGCTATGGGGAAAAACACAGCAACACAAGGAAAGCAATCGCTCTTGGATGCATTAAAATGACATTCTTTGATTGTGTATATCTTTTTATACCTGTAAGAGTGGACATTACTTCTGCTGCCGCTGCCCATTGCCAGACAACCCTTATTTTAAAGGAATGTCCCCCTTTCCTAAACATTACAGCTCCATAGAAAGTAATGGATGGCCTTTATTATGGAACCAACCAACTCCCTTGCAGTTCATCAAACAGAGGCTGAAGTGACGAGGTTATACTCTGTAGCATCCCTTCTATCTGGGAATGTTGATCTGGCAATTCTTCTTTTTCATCTTTTTCATCTTTCCTGCAAAAGGACTATTGTATGACTGTGGCTGAGGTTATACCTTGGATATATTCAACAAAAGCCATATAATTCTGAGAACAGAGAGGATTGATTGTTACAGTATTCACTATAAAAGAGTGTGGAAACCCAAGGAGTTCTGGCCTGTGTACCACAGAACAGGAAATAGCATCGCTTGGCAGCTGCTTCATCATAATGACAGAAGCAGGGTGACCCCCTAATAATCTATGGGCTGCACTTCAGATAACTGTTCCTCTATGGAATGTGTTTCTGTCCTCATAGCTTCTTTATGTTCCCCAGTATTTTCATTTCATTTATCATTTAAATATGTTACATACTAAATCTTGTAACTGTAATTGCAACCTATGATATGATATGTGATTGTACTTTCTAATTACATTCCTTGTCTTATCTCGTTAATGCAAGCCTGAGGGAAAACATGCTCACTCCATTCCCTGGAGCTGTTTAAATGTCCACTCCAGTTTATTCTGTCATCAGGTGGCACAAAAAGACCAAATTTAGTCATTCTTCCTCTTCTTTGGTCTCCGACTCAAGGGAATGTGAAGGGGGAAAAGTAAGGTAGCCCCTGGGCAGATGGGGCAGTCAGTTGCCTCAACAGATGGTCTTCCAGCCTATTCTCTGACAAAGCTACTACTGATCGCACTCCTCTGAATTCAGTTCAGGAGGTCAAGAAATTAGGTTGCTATGGAAATGTCCGTAGCATAATTGCAAGTTAAAAGAGAGTTAGAATTCATGAGGCAATGCAACTCCACACTCGTCTCATTAAACAGGTGTTGCATGCTTCATATTAAGCAGATGCAGTATCATAAACACTACAAACCAGACTCTGGGTCAAGAAAGCATCTTGATTCAGGACATGACTTGCTGGCAGGCTTGAACTGGCAGGCTTGGTTATCCTTGGTGAAATCGGAACACCTGCTGAAAGTTAACCAAGTGCTTCAAGGACTGTTCTGACATACGCCCCATCAACTCAACTCTAAGGAACACTTGGTACGTAAATGTATTCGCACCCAGTCAGATGTGTATACTTCAAGCACAAGAGCCTGGGAAGAATTCCACTTCTCAAATCAGTGGACAGGAACTTAGGAAACTGCCTTATGCCAAGTTAGATCATTGGTTCATCAAACTCAGTATTATTGACATTGTCTGGCAGCAGCTCTGCAGGGCTTCAGACAGAAGTCTTGCTCTGCCTTACCTGGAGATGCCAGGGATTGAACTGGAGACCTTCTGCTTGCTCTACCACTGAACTATGACTCGTCCTCAAAGCAAAGTGAAGGATGACTGTAAAAGAAAAACAACAACCCCCAACCTTCGGGCATTGCATGCTCACTCGTCTAACACACCTGCACTTATTTTTTTTATCCAGGGATTTGTAGGTGGTGTTTCTGCCTTATTGTCAGTGCCTGTGCCAGGTTGCTGGGGGCCCTGGAGCAATGCCCTGCCCCATAGGTCCCCCATGGCACCCATGATGATTCACTGGGCACTACCAGTGCGGCCAGCAATGAGGGCCCAGGACTTGGTTTGGCCAGCTGGGCCCCCTGGATGAGTGTGGGCTCTTGGCCAGTGCCTGACCTCTTATGTCACCCCTACCTATTGTGTCTGGATTGCATGAGTCTATCTGGGAGCACGGCAGTAGGTGGTTTGGCTTGCCTTTCAGTGGTGAGTGGGAATTGATAGCTTGTATTTCCCCTCTCCAACTCAATACTACCAGAATCACAACACAGACACAGTGTTATTTTGTCTTTTGTTTCTTTAGTTATGCTTGTCTTTAGTACCTATGACAAAGTCTAAACAGAGCGCAATCCTACCTAACTATCTGACTGCCCGCCAGATCCTATCCCTGTTCTGGGTTGCTCTGCAGCGGCCCAGAGGTCTACTCGGGGGAAGGGGATGGGCCTCCTCGGATTTCCGCCAGCTAAATAGCTGGCGGAAGTAGGAGGAGGCCATGTAATGGCTGAGCCGGCCCGGTGGGAGACCCCCTCCCTCTCTGCCTGGACCACCCCGGCTGGGGGATCTCTTACCTATCTCCGGAATCCCGGCGGTGGAGTAAGAGCTGCTGGGCTAGTGCCGGTGGCCCTTACTCTAGAGCAGTGGTGGCCAACCTTTCAACATGAATGCTGGCCCTTTAAATGGTTGCATAGGTGAGGACATTTCAGCAGGTGCAGCTGCTTTAGCAGTACCATCAGTACTTGCAGCTGCCCAGATTCTGTCTTCTATACAACTCTTAAGAACACAGTAGCCCTAATGGTGGAAGGTTGGCCACCCCTGCTCTAGAGTCATTGCGAATGTCTTAGGGTGGCGGAGCGCTCGCTTCGCCGCCCTAAAGCTCCGGAGGATTGCTCTGTTAGAGGGTTAAGGAAGCACCAGGAATGTGGGAGAGAGAAAACGTTTCTGCACTTCTCAGGTCTATGGATGCCTAAACTGGATAGGGTTACAACACAATCATTCTTTTTGGGAGTGTTGCAGTCTTCAGACATTGCAGTTGGCCCTTTCCAAGTGTCGGCTGGCTTTCAAATGAATTCTAGACAAGGAGGGTGAAGGGTGCATGACCCAATGGCAGAAATCTGCCAAACACCGTTTGGCATGCTGAAGGATCCACCTGTGGCATCTCCTGTCAAAAGGATCTCTGCTAGCAAGGCTGAGAAAAGCCTGAACCTGGGATCCTGCCCTGTCAGGCGGACTAAACCATATGACGCTTCCATCCCAGAGATCCCCACCTTTATGTGTTGTTTTTCTCTACCCCATGTGAATATACTTGGCAACTGGGCATGACATGTCACTGGGGATGATACATTGATGAAGTGGACGGTCATCCTCGAAGGCTTATGCTGAAGCAGTCCTTAAGGTATTATGAGATTTTTTTGTTCATATGACAAGATGAACCAATGGTCTGACTCCACATTAAACCACTTCAGATATTTTTAAGGTATGCTGACCAATCCTGGCTCAGTCTCTGATTAGTATGCTTATATGTCACATACGTTTCCATTGTTTCACTCACATTTTGTACTCTTAAAATGTTTGGCATGTCTCAGAAAAATGTAATGTGTGAAACAGCTCTTGGGCTGAGTTTTTGGGCTCACCAAAAAATATTTCCTAGGACTGCAGATTTGGAAATATGGCAAGTACCTTGATATGCACAGTAAAATCACAAGACCTTATTGTAGTGAAGTACCTGACCACATTGTACCTTCGGTAGAGGGAAGTCAACACGCTTTTTCCAGTTCAAAGTGTGCTGTCAGGAAAACGGGGAGACATTTCACAGCGATTTAAATTTATCTCTTCAACCCTTTTAGTCTGTAAAAATTGTTGTCTAAGGACTTGTGATGATTTATTGAAAAATAAAAATCCCCCTCAGTGAAGCAAGCTTCCTTAAATTTCATATATATTATTTCATAAAGCTGGATGGCATCTTTTCAATATCTTTACGGTAGCAGAGCACTAGTTCCAGCATACCAAATGAAAGGCAATGCAATATCTTAGAAATAAATCCAATTAAATTTATATAGAGGAATGCACAGCATTTTATTTACCCCAATATAAACAGGAGGTCAAACAAAGAGAGCTCCTTTTTCTCCTGTTGCACTACATTCCTAAAGCTGTCATCTAGAAGCGTCTTCTGTGCTAAATGTTATGTAGCCATCCATTTTATACTACTCCTTCCTTTGCTAAGTCTCACTAAGTGGAGGAAGCTACCTTGGAAAACATAGTTCTGCCGGGATTACTTGCTCTACAAATCCAAATGATAGCCCATCATTCATTTGGAGAGAAGCAAAATTCAGCACAACAAACTGTAACGTTTTGGGCAGAAAGCCAGTGGAAGAGTACAGTATTCACTGCTTCTGTTGGGGCCCTAACACAGTTGATCTGCACAGTGCTCCTTTCAGGGATAGTTTGGGGCTTTAGCCTGTACTGGGGCCCTACGAGTTCACATGACAGGCAGTAGTGACCCTTTGGAATCTGTGGATGGTGTGGTTTGCGCAGCTGACTTTCTTCTGCCGTCATCATGGGGCTATCCTGCATTGATGCTTACAGACCAATCCTAACTACCCCCTCCCGATGCAGCCATGCCAACAGAGCATGTGCTGTATTCTGTGAGTGGGGGGCAGTCCCTTGAGGTAAGATCTCCTGATAGGTCTACTTGGACTTGTGCCAGCTCTTTCACTGGCACAATTCTGAATGGACCAGGGAGGTGGATCGAGCTGGGAATGGGGAAAGAATGTTGGCAGAGCTGCTGCTAATAACCACCCCCTTCCCACCCTCAACCCCACCACACCCCATTCTCCCCCTCCCCACCTTGTTCTGCCCATGTTCTGCCCACTGCCCACCCCCATGCCAATTTACTGGTGCCAGAGCATCCTGGAAGGCCTCTGTTGCGTGCCACCACCACTCGCCAATTTAGGTGGCAGCCCAGTTGTGCGTGACAGCACGTTGCATTTTGCAATGCTAGAAAGGCTACTGTGCCACACCGGAACATGAGTTCCAGTGGCACAATGGCCTGTTAGGATCGAGTCAACCTCCTAGACATTCTAGGGATTGGCTTACCCTGCCCATCCCAGTTTGCACTGTCACCCCCTTCCTCTGTCATCTCCTTTGTATCTATTTCTAGGCTGTGATCCCCACCCGGGGCAGGGACCTGCCCTTTCTTCTCTTGTAAAGCACCCTGCACATTGAAGGTGGTAAACAAACAAACAAACAAACAAACAAACAAACAAACAAACAAACAAACAAACAAACAAACAAACAAACAAACAATGGTTCTGGCTGTCCCAGTATATCAAACTATTATTTGATTATCCAGGACCTAATTACTCTCAGGATTTTTTAAGCCATGATGTCTCATTCATTCATGAATGTATGAGCCTGCCCGAGAAAAGGGAAAAGCAATGTGTAATAAGCAAGGCGAGTTTGTTTTGTGTAGCTTTGGTTGCTAGCAATCTTTGAATAAGGTTCTTGGTATATGGGTCATTTGTATATATTTCCACCAGTGACTGCCAGGGATCAAGTCTCTGACTCCAAGTCTCGTCAAGTCCCAAATCTCTGGGTCCAAGTCTCAAGTCACGTTCCATGTCTTTGCCCCCAAGTCTTTGGTTGCTAGTTGCGAGTCCCTATCTATTTAATGGGGAGAATGGGTTTAAACTTGAATAAAATTCGACTTGTTGTAAAAGGCTCCAAGTCTCGAGTCAAATCTTTCGAGTCTTTTACAATCACCGAGTCAAGACCGAGTCAAGTCATTGACGAGACTTGAGTCCGACTCAATAGACTCAAGTCTACACCACTGGCGACTGTAATGTGGATTTGAAACATCTCTGATCTCACATGATGCTCTATCCATTGTCTTGCACTGCCTGTGCACACTAAGATGCTATGTTTGCATTTAGCAATGGCTTTTTGTTAGAATTTAGTTTATTAAAACTGGGCAGGTTTTCTGAGAAAGCTTGGCTCCAGCCATATGCTCTCTGAAAAGTGCCAGCCAGCACCATTTTACCTACCAGCTGGAGTTGCCGCTGGAGACCAGAAGAAGGACCTTATCGCTGAGACACATTATAGGAAGGTCGAAACCTCTAATAGTACATTGCAGTGTCAGCACTGGTGATGAGTTCAGACCTTGATGTAGGCCTGGCAACCATGACATTCTGGGCCAAAGGTGAGAACCCTAAATGACTGAGCCAAGCTGACAATTAATTAAACCCTCATTAACAGAGAAGTGGATTCCCCCCCCCCCCACTCCAAGTTAGGAATATGATTTCCTGCGCAAGGACATTGCCTGCATATTTTATAGCTTGTGTGCTTTAGACCTTGTTCTGATCTTTTGGAATGTCTGTGCATGGCATATGTTCTCTGCAGATGGGAGATGGAGAAAAAAGGGAAAATACATATTCATTATTTTCAGTTTATGAAGGACACATTTTCTATTAAGGTGTTATTTTTAAAAGCATGATTAGGGGCTGGTAGAATGTTGGAAATATTTCACTAACCATTGAGTATTGGAGAAGTGAAAAGGTTAGCAGCTTGCTTTACAACAAGGTATGACACCTTCAGTCAGTGCCCTCATAGCTATTTTTCACACAGTCGTTGCTTGAGCCTTTTTTATTCTCAGCATCAGTGGCATGTGAGTTTGGCTTGCGCTAGCTGTAGCTCTTTCCAGGACACAACCGCCATTCATTGCAGGATTGCTGAGGTGGTAACTTCACCGGTCATTTGTGCATGCAGTTGTTTGTATCAGTGCATTAATATGCCCACCAGCAAGTTCTTTTCCTTATCGTGCCCCGTTTCTCTTTTTGCTTTCATATTTCCAAAATATTGCATGATGGGATGCAATGCCTCTTATTATGGAAGTGTGTGCTTACAAGCTGCCCTTTACTGCTCCAGCATCTCACGGATGCCTGGAGTGCTACTGCGGAGCAGCTGCCATTCAGGGGGTTCCTTCCAGGTCCTTACCAGCAACTGTCCCTGGAAGCCAGTGGAGACAAGGGTGTCATGAGCATTATCATGTAGCATTGTTTGAATCATGGGGGAGTGAGGAAAGAGGGCTCTTTTTGAAACCCACAAGCTTGACACATCAATTTTAGCCCCTCTCACGGGTCTTCATTGCCCCCCCCAGCCCTGTTCCTACAAGATGTCTCCTTCTATGTTCCTGTAATTTGATCACTGCTATGCAGGCATACTGGTGGTGAGTAGCCCACAGTGGTTGGCTCAGGCCAAAGATATGATTGGGTCAGATGTGGGAGGCTAGTAACCGCCAGTGTACCTGCATGATCGTCTCTATAGTGCCCAGTGCCCACTTCCTCCTTGTTACAGCCTAGTGACAGAGTACATGGAACTCTACTACTGATAGGTTGCTGTGCTGTTCAGCAGCAGTAGCCACTTGTTGCCTTCTGCCCCACATGCCCAGTCACTGCTCCATTCATTCCTAGAAAACGTCTGCAAAAGGACCTTTCTTTCCATTTGATATCTTAATGGCACAATCTTAAAGGGCGTTTACACCGCTGGAATGAGTGTTCCAGCAGCTAAAACCCCTTTATGGCTGTCGCAAATGCAATAGTGCCAGCACGTGCAGCCTGGTTGCTGCCACAAATGGTGAATGGCCAGGTCTGCATGACGGTGGACAGCGGACGCCCACTGGAGTAGGTAAGCCCACTCAGGGGTTGGGAGGGAGGCGGGGAGGAGGTAGAAAAGGGCGGGGGGCAGAATGGGGAGGTGACAGGGGCAGGAAGGAGGGTGGATTGGGCCCAGAAAGGGGGCAGGTTCAGCAGCGGCATCACCTACCAAATCCTAACCTCCTTTCTAGGTCTGATCCACCTGCATGGTTTAGCACGGACATGCGCCAGCTATCAAGCTGGCGCAGGTCCAAGTTGACTCATAGCGACTGCTGGGGCTTACCCCTGGACAAATGTTTCCTTGCCCCAAGGAGGCCTCCAGAGGCCAAAGCTCCCACCACAGGATACAGTGATAACATCTCTTCCAGTGACATGGAGAATTTTCCCCAAAGCTAGACTGTAGTGGGTAGCCAAGGATTCAGGGGGCCATGGGGCAAGGCTCTTGCTTGGTTCAACCTACAACAGGCAAGTGAAGAGTTAAAACATAAAAAGAGTTTATTAAAATGCACAAAAAGTGGTGTGCATAGATAATACAAGGAGGAAAGAAGAAAAAAGAAACAAGCATGGTTGGAAAATGGCTTTCATTCATTGGTAGTGCCCAGGTGTGAATCTTAGCCAAAGTCCAAAAAGGCAAACTTAAAAGCAAACTAATTCCCCAATGCATCATAGCTCAATTTCATTTGGTAGCTTTCATGGCCCGCCATTAACCAACAGTGTTCAGGAATTACAGGAATCAATGCCATGTGGTAAAAGAAGCTTGAACTTTAATAATCTCAAATACCGTTTGCGGGTTTCCGTTTCAGGCAGCCGCATACGGAATAAAATTACGATAAAATCCAAGGTCGATAGCCCAACGTTTTGTTCCGGCAGCTCGGAACCTCTTCAAAGGATCAATCTAATTTCATCTGCAATCTTTTTAGATTGATCCTTTGAAGAGGTTCCGAGCTGCCGGAACGAAATGTTGGGCTATCGACCTTGGATTTTATCATAATTTTATTCCGTATGCGGCTGCCTGAAACGGAAACCCACAAACGGTATTTGAGATTATTGAAGTTCAAACTTCTTTTACCACATGGCATCGATTCCTGTAATTCCTGAACACTGTTGCATCATAGCTCATTATTCCCTAATGAACTCAAGGGTTCATTTTTCCAGATATCATTTTACCCCTCTGATTCCCGTTCAGATGGGTGGAACTATGGCTAGGTACACATTACTCTGAGAGAGACAGATCATACATAAACTTCCTTCAGTTTGATCTTAAGAAACCTGGGTTCAATTATGTCATTGACTTCTTCTACCCAACTGAATGGTTTATGACCACCTGACTAGGTGGACTTGAACACCCATTCAGCAGATTCATTCCAATCCCCACAGGCTGGCTGGCTAGGGTCTATTGTTCTCAGTGGTGCCAGATGATGAAAGCAGCCAATCCACCAACGACCTGTCTGCTTGGCCATGAGGTCTTTCTGCAATGGTGCTGATTTCAAAGTGTCTCAGTGAAGCCTCTTTCCTAGTGAACCTCATGCTGAGACCCTCCTTAAAGAAAACATATGGGTAGCAGAAGGGAGCAAGCAAATTCAATCATCACTGTACTACACATTGATTTTTTTCTTATCCCTCTTCCCATGCATCCCCCCCTTGGCTGATTGATTGATCATTGATATTACTCACTAAGAGGAGCTACAATTAGGCAGATGTTAGATAGCTTCCCCTTGCATTTAGTAACTCTCTCAGTTCAGTTGGATTCTTTATACTTCTTTTTCTGCTTGTAGCTTTAACCAACTTTCATCCTGTGTTTTCAACAATAGAGGTGCTGATTAATGAAGAGGGAACCATTTTCCAGAATCAAATCCCAACACCGACTTCTTGTTCACTGCCCTACAGAAGTCAATGTTATTCTAGTTTTCATTTGTACATAGGATGGAAGGCTATAAAGAGAGAAGAGTTCTATGGCTGATTATTCAAAGCTCCCATGCTTATGAATCCATTAAAGAACAAAACATTCCACGAATTGGGAAAGTACAACACATACATTTATGAAAAAAAAATCTAAAATAATATTTCCGATTCATATTTAATGCAACAAAGAAAACCTGATATGATTTGTGTGTGTGTGTGTGTGTAAATATCTAACTGAAGATCCTTGGAAGGAAAGCTATGGCAAACTTAGACAGCATAATAAAAAGCAGAGATATCACCATGCCAACAAAAGTTCGCATAGTCAGGGCTGTGGTGTTCCCAGTAGCAATGTATGGTTGCGAGAGTTGGACCATAAGGAAGGCTGAGCGCCGAAGAATAGATGCTTTTGAACTGTGGTGCTGGAGAAGACTCCTGAGAGTCCCTTGGACTGCTAGGAGATCAAATCAGTCAATCCTAAATGAAATCAACCCTGACTGTTCCCTGGAAGGACAGATACTAAGGCTGAAGCTCAAATATTTTGGCCACCTAATGCGAAGAGAGGACTCTCTGGAGAAGACTCTGATGCTGGGAAAGATTGAAGGCAAAAGGAGAAGGGGAAGGCAAAGGATGAGATGGTTAGACAGCATCACCGATGCAACGAACATGAAAATGAGCAAACTCAGGAAGATAGTGGAGGACAGGAAGGCCTGGCGGTGCAAGATATAAGGGTTAGACAACAGGGGGAGTATTCATATCCTGTTCCAGATCCAGACAGCTCCATATCCAGAGCCATCTGACTGGTCAATGTTGGCAACAGGTTGTTGGCAACATTGCTAGATGGATCATTAGGTCTAGCAGGGCTTTTTAAAATCAACAGTCTTTGAAACTGGGAGAGGTGTTTTTTACACCATCTGGCAGCCCAATCCTGTGTAACTCTTGCAACAGTGTAACAGTAGATCCCCCCAGTGTAAGAGCACTTATGCCAGTGTAACTTGCCGTACGCTGATGGATGCAGGACGGACACCGGCATAACCCCCGTCAGACAACTCACATGCGCAGTTCAGATGCGGAACAGATCTGGGGGTGTCTGAATGCCCCCAGAATGCCCCCTGCACCAGCGGAGTTGCACTGGTGTCCGTTCCAAGACACCAGTTTACAAGTGTCTTGTAACAAGAGTTACACAGGATTGCGCCCAAAATGTTCTAAAAATTGTAGACTCTACCATATCTACCCATAGATGAGCTACAAATGTGTCCAATTTTCAGAAAGTTGTAAGTGATTGCCTGTTTCATATTTACAAAGCTCTCTTGGGTATTCAACTGGATTGGAACACATAGTCCTGAGGTGAAGCGATCATTTGTGAGCTTCTCAGTGAACACAGATCACTAGCTGGCACACCTAGCTTCCAAAAGTAGGTTGAGTGAGAACGTTTTTCATTTTCAGTCTGTAAAACAATAATCTGTATTCCTTTGGCCCATTTCCTGACCTGCTGAACGGTCATGAGGACTGGTCCTTACTTGTCATCACCCCATAGTGAAAGTCAAAATTACAATTTCCATCCCCTATGTATGTCCGATGTCTATAGACTCTGTTATTTTATAGCTTCCCGCCTGGTAAATTTTGCATCCACAAAGCTTGTAGCACTGTTGAAGTCCCAGAACATATATTTAGCTCTTCTTGACAGGTTCCTAATTATGGAATGATTGATTGAAGCTGAGACTGCACCTGTCTTTGCAAAATGTCTTCATCTCAGTTTCAAGTATGCACAAAGACTGGGAAAGCACAGAAGAATGAATATGACACACAAGTAGCAATGTTTAGAAATGTGCTGAATGCTCACCTATTTTGATTTTGGGGGTTTAAAGTAGTGCTTTCAAGAGAGGTGAGGGGTAGTCTTTCCAGAAACTCCTTCAGTGTGTGAATGTTCACTCCCCCCCCCCCCAAGGATGTTTGCTGCAGTGACAAAGTGAAAACTGGCCTCCATCAAGGGCGGAGTGAATTGTTGTCCAACCTAGCTTGGACATCCTCAGCAGGACCTGCTGCCTAGCAACTGCAGACTTCCTTCCGTCAAGGGCTGAGTGAGTTCCAGTTGCTCAGCCCCACTCCCTTTCCTCAGAAGGAGCTTTTGCCTAGCAACTGCCAACTGCCAGCAAGGGAAGATTTGCCTCCATTAAAGACTGACCATGTTCCAGATGTTTCTTTTAAGGCAAAGATAACCTAAGACCAATGCAACATACTCACTGGATTATTTATTTAGTACAGTTTTGTCCCACTTTTCTTCCATAGAACTCAGCATACCAGGTGGTCTCTCATCTACTGTAGGCATTTATTGAGTAGATCCACACCTGCATCACCAAGACCACTGCCTCTGGAGCAATAGTCCACGTGGATTTTCCCCCCTAGTCCCAGGTCAGCACCCTGATTCTTGTAAGCTGAATCATGACATCCAGCATTTCAACTCCTGCATCAGGACTTGCAGCAAAATCATGGGGATCACCGCAAGAATCGGAAGGAGGATCCAGGTGAAAAAGATTCTCTTTGTGCACTACAGGCTTACCATATCGCCGACCGGGACGCTCCGTTTTGCCCTTAAGGGGCGGGGCGGGGGGAAGGGAGCCAGAGCGTCGCTCTGGCTCCCTTCCCCCCGCCCCGCCCCTTAAGGGCAAAACAGAGCGTCCCGGTCGGCGATATGGTAAGCCTTTTCATCTTCTATCAGAGTCCAGTTCCCACAAAATGGAAAACTTTATCCATAATAACAGAATGCATGTTTTAGAGAATTGCACTTGGGATGAAATCAGGAGGCTTCACAACTTCGTATTTAAGAAACATAAATGAGTGGAATGGATCAGAAAAGAGAGACTGTGGACTGATACGGTATGATAGAGGACAAAACAAGGATGGGTTAGAGCCAAGAAGGGAAGAAGCCATGGAAGAAGTCACTATAGTCAAGCAGTCAGACAAGCCGTTCACTCTGGGCAGGGAGAATTCATGGGCAAGAAAAATATGAGGCCATCCTAATCAGGTCAGTCATGTGTATCAGCCCCTGGGCCCTGAACTTTAGAAAAAGCACAGGGATAATTATCTGCATCTGGAGACTAGCTTGGCTGTCAGAAAGAGGAAAACTGCAGTGGATGCAGAAGCAGACAAAAGGGGCAGGACTAGCACCTTCCTGTGGCTATGGCCAAGGTGGCCAGACACACTGTCATACTCAAAGGGCCCCCAAATCTCTGACTGATTAGGTTTACCAGATCTCCAACCGGGACAGAGTGCTAGACCTTCTTTAGGAGAAGGAATGTGGGCAGGTGTAGCTTGTTAAACTCTTAGAGCACAATCCTAGGCATGTCTACTCAGAAGCAAGCCCCACTGAACACAATGGGGCTTGCTTCTGAGTAGACATGCCTAGGATTCTGCTCTAAAGTTTAACAAGCTACACCTGCCAACATTCCTTCTCCTAAAGGTCTAGCACTCTGTCCCGGTTGGAGATCTGGTAAGCCTATGACTGATGGATATATGATTGGATAATTTGTAAGTTCTTCTGAAAACATATCACTAGCCCTTTGCCTCTGGGAGATGCCAGTTTGCCCAAAATGACTGTGTTTCAACCAATTTGTTATTTTTTTCAGGTGTGCAGACAGCAAAGGCCATTTAGCTTGACTTTTACTGCTGGGCCCCATCCACCCCTTTAGCAGATGCACATCATTTCCCAAAGGTTGGCAGTCTTGGGATATCACCAGGCCCCATCTCCAAAAACTCGGATGCATCCACCAGACAGCACCAAAGAAAGAAACTGGGTTATACCCGCCATTGGTGTGATTGCAGAGATGCACAGACACCAGGCTCCATTCACAAATCTGAGAATAGTTGCCAATTGCACCCTATTTTATTTTTAAATATTGCTCGGCTCATAACTATGACCACAGGAATCCCTGAGCATCAACATAGCAACCTATGCACAGAAGCTAGAAGTTGTTTTTTTTTGGGGGGGGGGAATGTGTTAATTGGCATCAGTATCAGTCTTTTAATTAACCAGCCAACATAAATACATGGAATTTTGTCTATGTTGACAAAAGAAGATGTACAGTAGTTGTAGCGAAATGGAATTAAAGGGATCGTGTGTGCGTGTGCGTGCGTGAGTGCGTGCGTGTGTACACATACAGGATCTATATATCTTCAAAAAAGGTCTTTTTAATGCATGGAGATGGAAAAAGGGACACAAATTAAACTGTAATAGACAGAGCTCCAGGAGCAGAATTATCCTGTAATATATATATATATATATATATATATATATTTAAATTCTAATTGATGTTCTGACTGTAGCTATGAACTCCTTCCCTTTCTCTGTCACTTTAATAAATGTGCACTAGGTTCACCTCCCATGTATGGCAGGCAAGCCCCATGTGAGTAGATGGGGAGACCTTTAAGAAAAGACCAATATTTGCATATCTATTATAAATGTACTCTGTGTTATACTTGTTTCATTAAAATTTTTCTATTTGGATAATATGTAAGGTCAATACTGTCACTGTTCTGGAAAATTCATTTATTTTTAAATTAAAGCTAAGTACAGAAAACCTAGTTTTTGAAAGTGATGTAAATTCAGAAGATCCTTGCTGACGTTAGTGGCATTACTCTGGTATGCATCAGATCAGAATTTATCTTGATATATTTATAGATTCCCTGAATACTCCAGGACGGGAAAATAACATGGCAATTATATCAATTTAGTTTCTCCAGGGAAATCTATTATTAAAAATATCAAAAATATTATTAAAGTGCCAAACCCGTGTGCTGTTGTGAGCATAGGAGCTCAGATGGGCAAGATTTCTCCATTTCAATGGAGAAAACAGATGTTTCTATTCAGCTTTACAGTCATTGGTGTTTTTTTTTTAATGTGCAGTGGTTGTGATCAGAAATTGTGGGGCAGATAAATATAAAAGGTCAAGTGCTAACTTGCTTGGACCGATTCTTACAACCCACTTAAGGTAGCGCTGGTGAAAATGGGCTGGGTAAAACAAAGGTAACTGGGAACAGTGATAGACATGTTAGTCTTTTGTATGTCATAAATGAGTGGTTTGCAAATATTTTACTCTTTGGAACCCACCAACAGAAAGTTGCTTAGGAGGGCCTAGGGAGATGCCAACTCTTGCTGTTTTATTCCCAACATTTGCTGTTGACAGCCCAAACCCTCACACAAGAGATTGGGTGAATCTATGGGACCACTGCCATGAATCCAAATTCTACAATCCACATAGTCTACAATTCACTAGACTCTGCAGCCCAGAGTGAACAAGTGTAATTCTTACATTTTTGCCTTGTGCTGTTAATAGCTGCAAAACTATTTACTGCTAGAGACATAGGCTTACCAGATTTTCCGGGACGCAGGGGGGGGGAACGGCAGTGATGTCACAGGGGCATGGTCAGGAATCGTGACATCACGGGCCGCTGGAAAAATTAGAATAAATAAATACAAAATAATAAAATAAAATAAATAGCGTCTTCGGGCAGCCACCTGTGTGCTTACATGGGCGGGGCCAGTGGCGATCCCACGGGTGAGAAAAAAGCGCCCGAAATGGCGGTTTTTCATGCACCGGGGGTGTGCAGGGAGGCATGCACAACCCTCTGCAGGCCTCCCCGATGTTCGGATTGCTGAAAAAATGGCGATTTTGGGCCACTTCCGGTTTTCAACGAGGCTGGAAGGTTTCCGAAAACGTTTGAGTGAATGTGCTGATGATGTGCTGATGTCAGGATGTCACTCCATGAATAATGGACTGTGTTGGTGTTTCCATAGACACTGGGGGTATAACTGGGAAGGGCTGCACCAGCATTGCTTTGCCAGGACAGGCTTGGCATTTGGCCCTTGTTGCTTCAGCATTGGTGAGCTGTTGGCATGGTAGTGCCAAGGCGGGCTTAGGATATGATGGATGTTGCACCAGTGTCCATGCACTGTTGGCACAACATCTGAATGGTATTGGGCCGTAAGGCTATAATCCCATGGTCTTGTACTTGGGAGTAAACCCCATTAAGAGCAGTGGAATATACTTCTGAGTAAACATACATAATACTGAGCTGCACATGGGCTGCACAAGGTGCACAAGGTCTAACCTAAGAGCTGCACAAGGTCTAACCTTGTGAAACCCTGGAACTTCTGTCAGCACCATCAGGTCAACTGCAAGCAAGAGGGTCACAGAGGACAATCTGCTTCTGAAAACAAGAACCATGCAGTGGTGATCCTGCACCAGGAGTACTACTGTCACAAAGCAGATGTCACCTGCCTCTTTACTTGCACCTTTAGTCAGGCTAGTCTGAGAGTTGGTTTCATATCAGTGCACACCTGATATACAACTAATCTGTAGATTTGCCTTAGTACTGACATAGCCTGCCTCTCAGATGGCAACTGCTGCCTTGAAACAAAAGTTCAAAGTTGCTTCATTCACATCTGTGGATAGTGGAGCTACTCTAGAAGATATAATTTTAGGATTTTGTTCTTGACAACGGTCCTATCACATTATTGACATTCATAGCCTTCTGGTACTTGCTATTGATGCTTCCTATCTGATTTAAGAGGTAGAATAGAACAAAAGACATGGACCCTGTTGTCTTGCATGGGAAAGCTTTCCCAGAAAAGCAGTGACGCTCATCATGAAGGAGTGGAAGGGAATCGGCTCAGTTTGTGGCAGGCTCTCACTGTGAGACAGCCTTCAGTGCTGCCTCTTTCCTAGGTCCCTCATCATGAATAATGTTTTGCTTCCATAGAGTTTAAGTTGTCGAGCCTGATTTATGGATGGCATATTGCATCCCTTGCATGGCGTCTGCTCAGATCCCCAGAAATAAGGGAAGGAAAACAAAATGTTGAGGATAGTTGATGTATAAGTCACCTTTAAGGTTGGGCGATAACAAATTAAAAGAGAAAACAGTTGTCATCACACATCAGGGGAAAATGCCTCCTTAGATGAGTCTGCTTAGTTTGCATATGTGTCGCTCTTTTTCAAGATTTAACTTTACATTTTCATGAGACAGAAACAACTGAAATGACAACAATGAATGTGAATGCACTTCCACCTCACTAAAGATATATGGCCCGAAGTGTTGATTGCAAGGGTTGCCACTGGCGTGTGGGCAACAGAATGGAGAGCACTTCTTTTCTGGCATAGCCCCACTGCCTTTTGCACGCAGCCAATGAAACCTTTCCTGGTATGCAGACTGGCATTGTATGCTAAATTCTGCTTGTCATGCCTCTGCTAAAGGCACAGAAGCCCTACCCAAAAACCATGGCAACTGTTATCCTACAGAACCACATCTTGTACTTCACTTGTTTTGCACAGGGTGCAACGTTAGTGAGATGAGCACGACATGTCCTGCAAACTGCTACAGCTATCCATGGTTGTGGTGTTAAACTGCTAAGAATCAAAGAGAGGTCCTCAAAAGGAGAGAATGTGAGACCGAATATTGACAAAATGGTTATCATTTCTTTGCCATATTTGTTTTGTTAGTAGAAAGAGTCCCAGTTGTATCATATTGGGCCTGAGGGTATGTTGGAGTAAAAAAACCCACAGCTCCTTACTTTAAAGCCCAGTCCTGTCTATGGCTGCCGCAGCATGCAAAAGCACACTGCACCGGATCATAGGCAGGATTGGGTCAGCGCTGGCGCAACTGGAGCACACCTCGGGAGAAAGGTATGTTCATCCCTTTCCCGCGGGGAGAGCCCGAGTAGGCCCAATGTGCCTCCTCGGATGTGAACCGGCAAAATGGCAGGTGCAAATCTGAGAAGCCAGTGAAAGTCCAGCCAGGCCCAGGACAGGGGACAGGATTCAACAAAGTACGCTGCCAATTATCCCTCTCCCATCCCTTGTCTGGATGGCCAATCCAAGCCCCCCAAAACACCCTGGTCCGCCCTCCCCTCCCCCTCCGCCGACCAGCGGGGATTTACCTGCTTGGCACGGTGGACAGGTTGGATGTGGGGTGGGTAGGCCGGCATCAGCCTTAGCACTGGTGGGGCCTACTTGTTGGGTGTTGAAAATGTGCCTTATGGTATGTTTACGACACCCAGTGCCGACAGAGCCGTCGGTCCGCCAGCGTATGTTTAGACAGGATCGTGCCATTAAACACATTCTAGGCAAGCATGCACTCATCTTTTAATGCTAAATTGCAGCTGGATGAGGGGACCCCACAAAGATCAGAACTGTAGTGAGGGGACGGGGGCTTGACCAATACCCCCACTATAGAAATTATCTCGATCAGAGTGGGGTGCAGCTACTATTTTGCCAAGGAAAAATTTTCCATTGGTGCCAATGAGAATTATTTTTCCTTGGCCAAATATCAGTTGTAGAGGGGGATCTAGATTGGGACTATGGTAGGGGTAGGGTTAAATACCTCCTTCCCTCCACTGTGGTCCCAGTACAGCTGCTATCTAACAATAACAAACAAACAAACAAACAGGTGCTTGCAAAGCACATGCTTAAAATAATGTCTAGTTTGATCCTTAGCTGACCCAAATTTTTGTTATTTGAATGCTGTAAAAATTGTTAAACTGGGTCAGTTAGCATTGATGGTTTGGGATAAAGTGGCAAAGATGTTATTGAACCAGGAAATCAAGAACTGCTGGGTGAAAATAATAGATCGGAAATGCTAAGGTTTTTGAGTATTAGAGGATGTCGGAAATACTCATTTTCTTCTTAAAGATTTAGTGCACAAAAAGTTAGATTTTTACTGGATTGCAATGGATTTCCCATTGATGTCATGAAAAGAGAACACATTGCACATCAGCTTCTAAGAGACGTATGCAATTATCATCCAGTTAGATGATCTGATCAAAGTGCTTTCTGTTTAAGCCAGTATGTCTACAGCTCTGAAATGGGCCTTTGAGTTATGAAGAAATAATATAGTCTATTTAACTCCAGTCAACAGTGGTGGTTAAAATGATAATTTCTTTTCAATATTTCACCTGTGGGTTGAGAAATCCAATCTTGTACTAGGTGTTATCAACAGGAGCACAGAAGAATGAAAAGCTGTTTCTACAGGCTTACAATTCATCCATGCCAATGACCTGGGAAGGTCAAGCAGTGATGCTGGGGGGGGGGGAGGATAGGAGTTCAAAGGCTATCCTTGAATGCGAATGATGTGGACAGATCTGGTTGTAGCTGTTAGTTGTGGTGTTGGTATTCCTTAAAGGTAATGAGGGATTTTAATTCTCCTTCAGCCACGATCTCGCTTTAAATATGTAATTTGAGATTCTTTTTCCTAGGCTAGGGAACTGACGCTTTCTCTGATTAGCATGGAAATGCAACAGAAGTCTAAGAAGTTAGATGAATTCATAAGTAAGCTTTGCTGTAGGCAAGAAATGTATATGACAAACAGGCATCAAAAATGTACAAATGAATGAAATTAGTTATCGGTCTAAACCAGAGTAATGGGAAAAGATGAAGGAGGAGGTATGCACATAAAACGACAGTCCTGTAAGTAATCAGCAAGTGGCCATGTAAACTTGAGATTGTTTTTTGTTTGGGGGGGGATATAAATTTTAGATGGAACAAATTTCCATTTTCCATGTTACAATAGCAAAATAGTATAAATAGGAAACATTATTTATTCCTCCTTTTATATCCCATTTCTTCGTCCAAGGAATACACAGAGGTTACTCTCATTTTATCCTCACAACAAACCTGCAGCTGACAAACTAAGACTGACCCAAGGTTACCCAGTGGCGAGCTTCATGTGAGAGGGTATTTGTTTGAACCCAAGTCTGCCTGATTCAGACCCAACACTGGCATCACACTGACTCTTGGTCTTTATGATGCTCCAAGAATAGGTACTGTATTTTAAACCTTTGTTCAGTACATAGCTATTCCAAGCCTTAAATTGTCTGCATAAGTCTCCGAACATTAGATACATTTAAGACACACTTACAGCACAATCCTACACAGGTTTACAAAGAAGAACATCCCAATGTGTTTAATGGAATTTACTCCCAGAAAAGTGTGTGTATAGGATTGCAGCTTTAAGATTACAATCTGCAAGCCATTTGCTTTAACATACTGTAAAAATAAATTGTATCTTTGGCCATCATGAAAGTGAGATCCAGTGATGAATAACTTGTGATGTTTGTATTAGTCTGTTCTGGTGTCCATTTTGAGAAATTTCCTCTGCTTATTATATATGAATATATTTCATAAACTGCTGAGGCACTACCAAAACTCTGCTTCCCTGGGATCTTTTTCCATTGGATCTGATTCCATTTTACCGTAGTTGATTGTGATTGCCACTTTGATCATGTACGAATTAGGCCACAGCCTCTTCCACATGCAAAATTGTCCATAACGGACACATGATTTAGGATGTGTAGATTTTCATTGTGTGTTAAAACCTATTGATTGCATCAGTGTATGCTCAGATATCTGGGGATAGATTTCCTCACCCACGTGGAAGCTGACCACCTCAGCATCGGAGCAAGGTGCAGCCTGACAACCCAACCAGCACCAGCAAATAGAGGTGCAGGTGCCACCTCCATATTACTTCTTCTGGCCCTGGGTAGGCTGGAAGTCGCCACGGCAATGGCGGTGAGTGGAACAGCATATCTAGGCCTCATGGGAGATGGGCAGAGCTGAGAGGGGCCAGTGAAATGAGCATCAGGGATGGCAGGCTTCAAAGCATGTCACCAACCTATGAGGAGGAGGAGGGCTGAAGTGCCAAGGGCCTGACGAAGGGATCCTGGAACTGGGGCTCACTGGGAGTTGGTTCCCGAGGAGGCAGACCTGCCTAGCCAGGGAAGAGGAGGATTGGGGTGACTTAATAACCCCTCCCCTCTCTTGGACTCTTGAGGCTTGGCCACCCTGCCAAGGACCCCACCCTGCAGCACAGGAATGTGCACACACACACACACACACACACACACACACACACACACACACCCACACACCCACACACACACCGAGCATAACTATAATTCAACCCACATTTGCGTCACCAGTAGCAAGTAACTTATGGATATTGGACATGACATGGAAAGTTTAGGATGAGCAGTCATCTCTAGGGTTTACTAGATAGGCACTAGATAGGCACTGTGGCTTATCACTTAGCTTAGCTGCTACAGCGAATGTCCTCTCAGCAGGGCAGCATAAGCGGGCCCTTAATTTGGGCAAGCATCTGAATGGCCTCTCTGAAACTCGGGCAGAAATAGATCCAAAAGGGCAATAACAAATGGTGAAAATCAAGGAAGTAGCAAAAGCAAGGAAGGAAAAGGACATACCGTATTAAAATCCAGTCAAGTGACACGTGAGAAGCTGGGTGATAGAAGAAGTCATGCCTGCTACCTGCCATTACAGATGGCATTAGATGCTTTTAAAAGAGGATTGGACGGTAGTCCATCACGGGTCACAAGCCATGGTGGCTAAATACAATTTCTGGGTTTTAGAGGTAGCCTATCTCTGAATGCCAGATGCAAGGGAGTGGCAACAAGATACAGATATCTTGTTGTCTTGTGTGCTCCCCCTAAGGCATCTGGTGGGCCACTGTGAGATACAGGAAGTTGGACTAGATGGACCCTTGGCCTGATCCAGCAGGACTTTTCTTATGTAGATATATGAGTTTCCTCTAGTTTAGGAATGATAGACTACAGAAGTATGCACAGTCTTGAGGTGACCATATTGTGGCAGTTCTCCTGTGGTACTGTTGCTCAAAAAGAGCAATATTTTTTAAGATCAAATAATTTAAAAATCACTGGATGGCTAAACGTAACATTTATGGTTGCTTTCTCAATGGAAAAAGCAGAATTACCGGTACATTAAAACAGAATTTAATAACCAAGGTGATTTCAGTTTTTTTCTTTGATGTTGAAAAGACCTCAGAAGGAGAGAACGCCTTAGACCCCAGGCTTTGAAAACTACCCAGAGCAGTTCTGGTTAAACCTTCTGCAACAGGACCACTAGGGGGCAACAAGCTCACATGCATGCATAGCATATAGCTGGTATAACATTCTGTTCTTGTGTGGGTATATAAAAGGACCAGTTATCATCCAAGCCGCATGGAGGCTATTTGCCTGCTTGCACAGGAAGGTAAATTCATCTATACCTAGATGCTTCCGATGTAAGAGACATATGAAACAACAATTGGTTTCTATAGAACTATGTAATCTTCAGGCTTGTAAATTTGGAACGCAGCTCAGAGCTGTTTTAAGAAGCTTGATAAATCAAGAATGTTCCAGATTTTATATCAAGGATACAAATGCAATTTGCTGCTTGTAGTTTACTTTCATTGGAAGAAGCGTGGCCATTTAGAATGAATGAAGATCCGACAGAATGCATTCTGATTCAAACTACAGTACCTTTTATGCTTTAGAAAGAAAGTCTGCCTTCACCCGTAATTGCTGGAAACTCACAGTGTACAGGGGCTTGGCTTCCTGGAACTGAAAATGAAGCACCTGGTTGCTCTTTATGTCCATAGCTGGAGATACACATTTGGTTGTACAGTATTTGTATTTTTGATAGTTAATTGGTGTAGAAGACTGTACATTGGGGCTCACATTTGTCCAGCATGTCTATTTGGATTGCTAATATCTATGTTTTAGGGGAAGACAGTCCTCAAACCTAAATAAAACAGACCCACAACTGCCTGCTGCCCTCATGATCTTCATCCTCCCCACTTCCTGCTGCCCCGGTACCTCTGCTATAGTTTGTTTTCTCTGCAACACTGGGAAGGTTAACAAGTATGTACAGTACATGCAGGGTCAGCCCAAGACTGCCTGAACTTGAAGCAGTGTGCGAACCATTGCCCCGCTCTTGTCTGGTGAAGTGCCAGCCTACTGCCCCATGTAAAAGGAATGGGGATGGAGAGGAAGAAGAAGTGTGGAGGAGAGGAGAATGGTGGGCTAGAGCTTCAGAGACACAACTCAGCAAGGGTAAGTTCATACTTCCTCTTTCACTCCCTGCTTCTTTTCCTTTTCTAATACAGAGAGTGAGAAGAGGAGGAGCAGTGGAAGTCAATAGGCAGATGGAAATGGCCGCCCCTGCCGCCATTTTGCTGCCTGAGACGACTGTCTCAGTTGACCTCATGGATGGACCAGCACTGTGTACTTAGTTTAACAATGGCCACCAAATAGCCTGATCCGTACCAGCAGCAGGATGCAGGAGGAGGTGGGGCAAAGCCTTCCACTGGGTCCCCCATGGTGCCTCCTTGATGATACATTGGACATCAGCACTGTGGGCCTGTAGTATCAGGGGTCAACCAATGTGGGTCCAACTTGGTTGACTCCTGATACTACCCCAGAACCTGGTACTGCCCTATATAGTGTTTTCACCAGCTCTGCTTGCTCCCATTCTAGGTGGAAAAAAAACACCATTTGCGTGCACTTCAGTACAGTGATGTGAGTGCAATTAATTTAACGGGGCAGTGCACTAATTAAATCATAATGCTGGCAGTGTGGTGGCTGCTGTTCTTTAGCAGCTTAAAGCTGAGCCACGTATGACATTAAACACACCATTGGCCTGACGTGCTTAGAGTTTCTTTGCTAAGCAGTACCTGTGGGGGACCTTTTTCAGGTTAGAACTATAGAGGTGGGCCCCTTTGCTATCTGCCGCAGTCCGAATGTGGATGTATGCATGCCTGATCCACCAAGTGGGACATGCGTGGAAGCCTGTTTCTGTCCGCACATGGCTCTATAGCTAGAATGGGGAGTAAGGGTTTGCTCCTATATTAATATCAGCAGTACTGTACTTCACTCCTGTACTCTGTACTGCTGCCACTACAGTGGGGAATAAGCTACACTAGGGGGTTGACAGGGTTTATGTCATTAATACTGCCATTACATTCAGGTACAAAAAACATTAGTAAGGATTCTGTATGGTCTGGTATGGGAGGAGGTCCATGGGATGACACTGAGTTTTTGCACTGGGTGCTGCAAACCCGATTATTATTATTAACAGTATTTATATACCGCTTTTCAACAAAAAGTTCACAAAGCAGTTTACAGACAAAATCAAATGATGAAATGGCTCCCTGTCCCAAAAGGGCTCACAATCTAAAAAAGATGCAGAACACCACCAGCAAACAGCCACCAGAAAAGACACTGTGCTGGGGTGAAAGGGGGGAGGCAGTTGCTCTCTCCCCCTGCTAAATAAAAGAGGAGCACCAATCGAAAAAGTGCCTCTTGCCCAGTTAGATTCTGTTTATTCCAAAACAAACCCAATGGTGCACAAAAGGCTATGAATGGGGTTCATCTTCAGAACCCCATTCTTTGTCTGTTAGGTTTTTTTGTCCGATGTCACTGTATCCTGCTGCCACTGAGGAGGTGGCTGTATCTTGCAGGTATTTTTGCCACCAGACATGGCAGTGACTATGACAAGCAAATAAAAGTATGACATTTTTATATATTCAGTAGCATAGCTGGTGTTTTTCCAAGGGGGCTGTGGGTGGGACAATGTGTCTTCGCACCGCCCCCCGCCACCGGAATGGAACGTTTTGACTCTGGTCCTGCTCCATTCCAATGGCGGGGGCGGGGCAAAGACGCGTTGTCCCACCCACGACCCCCTTGGGAAAACGTCAGCTATGCTACGGTATATACTACAAAAAGGAAATAAACAGGGTTCTAAAAATGAACTGGGACCCTGTGAATGGGCCCTGGAATGAGCAAGTCAAAGCCTGAATAGACCAGAAATGTTACAGACCCTGATACAAACATGTTTTGCATGTACACCACCCCCCTAGTGGCAGACCCAGGTTTGTTTCTGTGCAGTGTGTGAAATGGCCTTGAACGAAGGACAGACTGCAAAGGGAGCAAATGAATTCATCTTCCATCTGACTGAAGGGAGCTGTCACTCTCAGTTCCCCCACTAGGAGAGTCTTTCAGAAACAGCTAAAGTCAGATCATGTGACCGACTGGTTTTGCAGATATTTCCATGTTAAATGAACAAGACCAACGCCACATGCTTTGGCTTTGCTCTTCATACAGAAGCAATCTGCGACTGCCTTGACATGAGGGCTCTGTCCGAAAGGATCAGAGGCTAAATGGTGATCTCCTTTGGCATTTTGCTCTCTGCAGCTGCTCTGCCAGTGATGTCTGCTGCCATTGTTACATAACAGTTAAACATGCTGCTATCCATAATTAAACCAGGTTTCCAAATGGACCTTTAAATATATGCTGGAGTTTGTGTACAGAGAAACACTGCACCTGATATACAGTGGCTCAGCAGGGAGCCTTTGTCACAGGTATTTGTTTTATATGTTCTTGCCCAGCATGATGCTGAATTTGAATTCTTCCCATAACACAGCAGTGGACAATCTCATTTTACTTCGAGCTCTTTTGCAAAGGCAGGATGGCGCTGCTGGAAGCTAATCAGCATGATTTTTTACACTTTCCAGAGACCTCTTGGTAATCATTGTCATAATCACCCTTTCTAAATGGGCCCAATGCATTCTTAAACTTTGCAAGGGCTTATGCTCAGTGAGTCACAGGAAACTGCCTGTTCTGCAAGGCCCGTTTTGCCATTTGGTGCTGTTTCCCTTAATTCTGTGAGGCAGAAATAATCTGGCATTATAATTCCACCTACCTTTCAAAAAACAGTGCAAGGGCATAAGAAAGGTCTTATGCCAAATACATGGATGTGCAGTCAGAGATGGACAGTATAAGCAATAGTTTCGGGCACAATTCTCACACAACATATTACCCTGTTTGGACATTATATGAATGTATGTTTAGTTAGGGAGCTGAGGTTCTTTATGCTGAGGTTCCAGCTACCTCATTCCAGATGGGATTCATGGGAGGGATATAATGAATCCCATATGGAATAAGGTATCTGGAACCCTTAGGCATTGTAGACTTGAGTATACAGACAATATCCTGCACTTACAGCTGATGTGACTGTGAATCTGCACAGTGCAATGATCATTCAGTGTTATATAGGCTTACCATCCGTCCCGGAATTTCCAGGACCATACCAGAATCCGGGCTTGGGTCCCGGAATGGTCCCGGAACGTTTTGGGCCAGTTGGAAGCCTCCGCCTCTGCCACCGCCATTTTAAAAATGATTAAACTTACCTTTTTTCCAGGCGCCAGCATCTTGGCTCGCAAAATCTCACAAAATCTCCAAGATGTCGGCGCCCAAATCTCGTGAGGGCAGGTTAATTAATTGGGGTGACATCATGAGTTACCGGACCAGGTATCACCAACCCTAGTGATACCACTGACCAGGAGTAATCTGTAGAAATACATAAGTAGTCCTGCCTGATGGGCATCTTTTGTAGAACCCAGCTCAGCCCAACCTTGTTTCTCCCTGTTCACTTCTGGGGTCCATCGTAGGGGTTATGTGCTGAGCTCAGGGGTTATGTGTGGAGCAGCGAGTGGCCTCACGGGAACGAAGTGGCTCACGGGGACAAAGTGGCAAGATAAAAAAAGACACAGCGAGTTAAGCAGCTGGGCGAGGAGAGGGTAAGCAAGGAGAAGGTAAGTGAACTCTCTCAATTGTGCAGCTTTGTCTAACTTTAATTTACCATTAACTGTAAAGGACTTGGTTAAAGCTACCTTAAGCTACCTTAAACTTAAGATAGAACTAAGCCTAGCTAGGAACTAAGCCTAGCTTAAGTAGAACTAAATATAACCTGAGGAGGGGGATTGTAAGGTCCAGTAGCTAGGACACAGGCACAGAAGCTAGGTGGGAAATTAAATAGATTCAAAACACAAACAAGCACCTATCTAAAAGACAGGGGCAGAAACTGGACAAGCCTGGGAGCTGGTTCTAAAGAAAATTGCAGTCCAAATCTAAACAGGTCTACTCTGAGTAGATTCTACAGCTGATTCTAAAGAGAATTGCAGTCCAAATCTAAACAGGTCTACTCTGAGTAAAACCAGTGTTTACTCGAGAGTAAAAAGCCCAGGGCAGAGACCTGAGTCTACTTTAGAGTAGGAGCCTAAAACAAAACAAGAGGAGGCTAAAAGAAGGGGAGAAAGCAAGCTAAACTGCACCTTAAGCAGAGTTAAACTTAAGCAGAATTTAAAACCTACAGTTTAAAACATACAGACCGCATGGTATAGAAGGCCACATGGTAAATTAGGGTGACTCAGAAACCATAGCAACACACATTCCTGCCAGCTGAGTAGGTCAGATGTAAATTGAGGCAGCAGCAGGAACAATAGCAACAGGAATTTCCTGCCAGTAAACCACATCAGGCCCTGCCCCCCTTAGAGGCCAGTCTTTTCAAACTTTCAGGTAGGCAGGGGGAGGAGCTACACAACAGTTTAAATCTGGGGCTGGTTTGCGAGTGAGCCCTTTCAGGAGCAGCGAGTGGCCTCACGGGAACGAAGTGGCCTCACGGGGACAAAGTGGCAAGATAAAAAAAGACACAGCGAGTTAAGCAGCTGGGCGAGTTCAGCAGCGGGGTGAGGAAGCCAGGCCCCACACACTGCCCGGCACGTCCCTTGAAGAGAGGAGAGCTCCAATAACATTAAGGTACCCAAACTGTTTTAAACCCATAACTTACAAAAAAAGCTATGCAGTCAGACAGCCAGCAGAAGGGTGGGGGCTATCCAGTGTTTTGCACTGAGTGTCACATGTATGACTATCTGCCTCTTGGGCACATGTCATGGGTGTGTGCTCGGTGCAAAGAGCTCCAGGCTCTCAGGGAACGGGTTCGCTCCCTTGAAGCCACGGTTGCTGACCTGGAGAAGCAGAGACAGGTAGAGAGGAACCAGGGTGAGACTTCTAGGGACGTGGAGGCATCGTCCTACCCTCAGTTGGCCAGCACTTCAGCTGCCAGGGAAGGGAGTCTCAGGGCTGGAGGACATTGCTCTGGAAAAGAGGGAAACAATCCCACAGTGGGGACCCCTTCTTCAGGTGATGGGCCCGTATCCAGTCGCACTATGGATACTCCTCTGGGGAGAGGGGGAAGGGGGCTTCTTGTTGTGGGTGACTCTATAGTCAGGAACATAGAAAGGGGGGTCTGTGACGGATGTGAGGACCGCACGGTGACTTGCCTACCTGGTGCGAAGGTTGCGGACATCACCTCTCGTCTAGATAGGCTGGTAGAGAGTGCTGGGGAGGAGGTAGCGGTTGTGGTGCATGTTGGCACCAACGACGTGGGGAAATGTAGCCGGGCGGTCCTGGAGGCCAAATTTAGGTTGCTAGGTAGGAAGCTCAAATCCAGGACCCCAAAGGTGGCGTTCTCAGAAGTGCTACCTGTTCCACGCGCAGGGACAGCTAGGCAGGCGGAGCTCAGGGGTCTCAATGCGTGGATGAGACACTGGTGTGAGGAGGAGGGGTTTAAGTTTGTTAGGCACTGGGGAACGTTTTGGGACAAGCCGGGCCTGTACAAGAGGGACGGGCTTCACTTGAACCAAAACGGAACCAGACTGCTGGCGCGTAACATTAAGAAGGTGGCAGAGCAGCTTTTAAACTGACTCCTGGGGGAAAGCCGACAGGAGCCGAGGGGCATCCGGTTCGGGACTCCTCATTCCTCGGGAATGAGGGTGCAGAGGATGGGGAACAATCAAGTAATAACAGAATAAGAATTGGGAGTGGTAGCGTGATGGGACATGACAGCCAGTCTAGCAAAACAGAAGGCTGCAGGAATAAAGGGGCAAACATGCAGCCCTTCTTGGGGGACCAGGTATATAAGTGCTTTTATGCAAATGCCCGAAGTCTACGGGCAAAGATGGGAGAACTGGAATGTTTGGTGGCTAGGGAAAACATTGACATAGTAGGTATAACAGAAACCTGGTGGAATGCGGAGAACCAGTGGGATACTGCAATTCCAGGATATAAACTCTATAGGAGGGACAGAGAGGGGCGTGTTGGAGGTGGGGTGGCCATCTATGTCAAAGAGGGGGTAGAATCCACCAGAGTAGAGCTGGAGGGGGGCTCTGACTCCTCCGTAGAATCACTGTGGGTTAGATTACCAGGCTCCAAGAGTGATGTAATAGTAGGGGCATGCTACCGTCCTCCAGATCAAAAACCTGAAGGGGACCTTGAAATAAGGAAGCAAATCAGGGAGGTGTCAACGAGAGACAGGGTTGTAGTCATGGGGGACTTCAATTATCCTCACATCGACTGGGTCAATTCATGCTCAGGTCATGAAAGAGAGACTGGATTTCTGGATATGTTAAATGACTGTGCCTTAGAGCAGCTTGTCACGGAACCGACCAGAGGACAGGTGACTCTGGACTTGATATTGTGTGGCACTCAAGATCTGGTCAGGGAGGTAAATGTTACCGAACCGTTGGGGAACAGTGACCATGCTGCGATCTGTTTCGCCATGCATGTCGGAGGGAGAGGGCCGAGCAAATCTGACACGAAAACCCTTGACTTCCGAAGGGCAGACTTCCCCAAAATGAGAAGACTAGTTAAGAAAAAGCTGAAAGGGAAGGTAAAAGGAGTCCAATCGCTCCAGAGTGCATGGAGGCTGTTTAAAACAACAGTCGTAGAGGCCCAGCGGGAGTGTATCCCACAAAGGAGGAAGGGCTCGACCAAGTCCAGGAGGATGCCGGCATGGCTAACAAGCACAGTTAAGGAGGCTATAAAAGGCAAGGAAGCTTCCTTCCGTAAATGGAAGTCTTGCCCTAATGAGGAAAATAAACAGGAGCACAAACTGTGGCAAAAGAAATGTAAAAAGATGATACGGGAGGCCAAGAAAGACTTTGAGGAACGTATGGCAGGCAACATAAAAGGGAATAATAAAAGCTTCTTCAAATATGTTAGAAGCAGGAAACCTGCCAGGGAAACGGTGGGTCCGCTGGATGGTGAGGGAGAGAAAGGGGTGATAAAAGGGGACTTGGAGACTGCAGAGAAATTAAATGAGTTCTTTGCATCTGTCTTCACGGCAGAAGACCTCGGGCAAATACCGCTGCCGGAACGGTCTCCCCTGACTAAAGAATTAAGTCAAATAGAGGTTAAAAGAGAAGACGTCTCAGACTTAATTGACAAAATAAAGATCAATAAATCACCAGGCCCGGATGGCATCCACCCAAGAGTTCTGAAGGAACTCAAGAATGAAGTTGCTGACCTCTTGACCAAAATATGCAACTTGTCCCTTAAAACGGCCACTGTGCCAGAGGATTGGAGGATAGCTAATGTCACGCCAATCTTTAAAAAAGGAAGGAGGGGGGACCCGGGGAACTACAGGCCGGTCAGCCTAACATCTGTTCCAGGGAAGATGGTGGAAAGTCTCATTAAGGATAAAATCTTAAAATACATAGAAGAACAAGCTCTGCTGAGGGAGAGTCAGCATGGCTTCTGCAAGGGGAAGTCTTGCCTCACAAACCTGTTAGAATTTTTTGAAAAGGTCAACAGGCATGTGGATGCGAGCGAACCCGTGGATATTATATATCTGGATTTTCAGAAGGCGTTTGACACGGTCCCTCATGAAAGGCTCCTGAGAAAACTCCACAGTCAGGGAATAAGAGGGCAGGTCCTCTTGTGGATTAGGAACTGGTTGAAGACCAGGAAACAGCGAGTGGGAGTCAATGGGCAATTTTCACAATGGCGAGAGGTGAAAAGCGGTGTGCCCCAAGGATCGGTCTTGGGACCGGTGCTTTTCAACTTATTCATAAATGACCTGGACTTGGGGATAGGCAGTGAGGTGGCCAAGTTTGCGGATGACACTAAACTTTTCCGGGTGGTAAAGACCAGCAGGGATTGTGAAGAGCTCCAGAAGGATCTCTCCAAACTGGGAGAATGGGCAGCAAAATGGCAGATGCGCTTCAATGTAAGTAAGTGCAAAGTGATGCACATTGGGGCAAGAAACCAAAATTTCACATATACGCTAATGGGTTCTGAGTTGTCTGTGACGGATCAAGAGAGAGATCTTGGGGTCCTGGTGGACAGGTCGATGAAAGTGTCGACCCAGTGTGCGGCGGCTGTGAAGAAGGCCAATTCCATGCTCGGGATCATTAAAAAGGGGATTGAGAATAAAACGGCCAATATCATTATGCCTTTGTACAAATCGATGGTAAGGCCACATCTGGAGTATTGTGTCCAGTTCTGGTCACCATACCTCAAAAAGGATATAGCTGAATTGGAAAAGGTGCAGAAAAGAGCGACCAGAATGATTAGTGGGCTGGAGCACCTCCCTTACGAGGAAAGGCTACAGCGTCTGGGGCTTTTCAGCCTAGAAAAAAGGCGCCTGAGGGGGGACATGATTGAGACTTATAAAATTATGCATGGGATGGAGAGAGTGGATAGAGGGAAATTCTTCTCCCTCTCGCACAACACCAGAACCAGGGGACACGCACTAAAATTGAGTGGAGGGAGAGTTAGAACAGACAAAAGAAAATATTTCTTTACCCAGCGTGTGATTCATCTGTGGAACTCCTTGCCACAGGATGTGGTAATGGCACCTGGCCTAGATGCCTTTAAAAGGGGTTTGGACAAATTCATGGAGGAAAAGACCATCACAGGTTACAAGCCATAAGCAACCTCCTGGTTTTAGAAGTGGGTTTTCTCTGTGCCAGGTGCAAGGGAGTGGCGACTGGACACAGGTATCTTGTTGTCTCGTGTGCTCCCTGAGGCATCTGGTGGGGCCACTGTGTGACACAGGAAGCTGGACTAGATGGGCTTTTGGCCTGATCCAGCAGGGCTCTTCTTATGTTCTTATGTTCTTATGTTCTCTCGCAATGGGTTAGGCAAACCCTAGTGATGCCCCTGGCTGCAGCCCACAGAACAATGGAGTGACTTTTGTACTGTTGTTTCAGAACTTACGCTGACAGATTGTGAGATCTGTTGGTGTAAGCCCTGGATAGGATTGGTCTGCCCATCATTCAATCATCCCCCCCCCTAAATTTGTCTAGCATCTTCTAAGTTTTGAAAATACTGAAATTTAAAATGCTAAAATCCTTTGGGAGCAACCTCCTTAGTCCATGCCCTGCCAGTACAATCCCTTCTTTTAAACCCTTGGGACTCCTTTCATGCTGGCTGTCCCATAATTGACCCTTCATCAGATCTGAGTACAGACCCTTCTATGAGAATTAAAGGCTAGTCCGTCTCCTTTGTGGTTCAATGTTGCTTCTCTTAAGCAGAGTGCACTAATGCAGATTACCATCCACCCATGATTCAAATGAAATTGCTAAATGTATTCCGCTTACCTTGGGATCACAAGCTAAATCCAAATCAGGGGTCTTTCTCTGGAGGATAAAGGGTTTTCCCTCAACTCTCCCCCTCCTCTTCCCTACCAAGGTCTGAAGGGCAAACACATTAAGATGTCAATTCCTCTTCTTCTCACTTGTCTGCCTATGATAACTGGCACCTCATAAAAACCATAACAGAAGTCTGAGGAGAGCCGCAGAGACTTGGTTCATCTCAGCATTTTCTAAAAAGGGATATGGTGATTTATTCTTCTTGGTTGGAAGGTATCTATGTCGATAGTGCTATAGAAAACACAAGCAGATTCAGCCTATGGAAAGCGTAGCTTAGCAGACATAGTTTAGCAGCCATAAGCCCTTTTTTATATTAATGGGTCACCCACAATTCTTAGTGATGTGAGATGGAGATGACAGTAAGTTGGAGCGTTGCCTTGCGTAGTATGTGGCTTTTCTCAGTGAGGAAATGGGTTGAGCTCCCAACTTCCTTGAGACATAGTAGGGTGTGTTTTCCTCCTCTAACTCCTAAAATGTATGCATGTGGGGCTGGGTGGGGTGGGTCAGCTCTTATATTCTGATGTGTTATATTTCTTCTCCCATGAGTTACAAATACTCCTGAACTTCCTGGCCTAAATTGCCAACAGTTGCTCCTAAAATTGCCACCTGACGTTTTTGGGTGATGATTTTCTGCCCGATGTCTAATTCCCCCTGGTTTCCTCATGGATGTTAATTTATAAAGTTAAACAATTACCTCATGCATAATATGCTATAATTGAACTGAATGGTTCACCGAGCCAAGCAAATGCAGATGAGGTTGGACCAAGCAGATCTGAACTATAATAAAATAAGCGGCTCACAGCCCAAGTGCTCTTGGAATGCTGACACTGCAGCAAATGAAGTGGTCGAAGCTCGCCAGGCCCAATCTGCATCTTGTGCTGAGGAGCTTTGGAAAAACACACACACACACACAACCCTCTTCTGCATACCCATCAGACCAGAAAACTGCAGAATTGTTTAATTCCAACCATGACTAGTGGGAATGGCAGGCTGGTTTTGCATCTCGTTTCTCATCCCAGCAAATATCAATGTATCATTAAATTCTGTTGTCATAATTGTAATATTTGCTGCATTGAGCCAAATATAGGTTTATTTCTGTACACATTAATAAATGTCAAATTAGCATAACGGAATGGGAAGACATATTTTTCATGCTAGATTTTTTTAAAAAAATACAGTTCCATTAAAAATCCAAGCTAAACAACCCAATTTTTCCAGTAGCATTTTGACATGATGTTTATGTTTTTATACCAATGTTTGGGAATGTTATTTACTATTTCTGCATGTTTGTATTTATGCAGGCTGTCACATAAGTTCAATATTCTGGATGATATCTTTAAACAGGGACTAGCTACAAGATCAAAGGTGGAAGAGTTTTGTTAGAATAAATCTTCAGCTTTCAGGAGGGAACAATAAGTATGACAAAATTGTATGATTGCAATTTTATAAAAAAATAATGGTTATTGGTTTTTTTTTTTTTTAAGTACCTGGAATGAGTTGGTAAAAGTCAGGATTTGAAGGGGTTTATGACAAAATGTTGTAAAATGGGTTCTGGCAGTGCATATAGTGCACCGTTGGCGACCATTTTAAGAGTGCTGCCACAATCGGCGGCAGTACAGGATGATTGCTGGACCCGGGAAGATAAGTCCGATGGCGGTGGGGGTGAGCGGAATGGGGAGGAGACCAGGATGGAATGAGGGAACAAGGGCTGGATGGGGTGAGTATTGGTGGCAGGGCCTCTGCCGATATCTTATCGACTTATTCCCCTTCCAGTTCTCGATCTGCCTTCCTGGGTCCACTCGGACTTGAGCCAGCTAAATTGCTGTCACAGGTTCAAATAGACCCATTCTGGCGCCAAATGCTTTCCCCTGGGTAAAGGAACAAATGTTCCCTTACCCGGAGGAGACCTTCGGGACTGCCCCCACCCACAGGATGCAGTGTGTGCTCCTGTGGTGTGGCTGCATCAAATGAGGGAAGGAATGGATAGGATTGTGCTGCTAGTTAATTGATAATTCAGGATGCTTGTTGTGTACTCTGAACAGGAAATGTTTGCTCATATACCACCGTATACATATGAGAAGTTCATAAATCACTGCAGAGTTATATATCACATGCTCTGAGACACTTATATTAGCAATACTCATGTTTCATCAAACACGTGGGCGATGGGATCTTCAGCTGTTGGTCATCATGGTGCACCTGCCTCCCAATCTTTTCCCAGAGAAAAAGGGAGTCAGAACCTGGGTATGAAACTGAAACACATATATGGTTTATTGAAGGGGTTATTGACAATATAGGGAAGGAGAAAACCATTTAAACTAGATTTCTGGCCTTCTGCTAAACCTAAACAAGGGGGAGAGACAGAAAGAGCTTCTAAAGGAATGGACCACATATCTGGTGTTGCTGAAGGGAAGAGAGGAAGAAACAGGCCAGAGGTCAAATATACCTGTCAATCTGCTGGTTCAAAGCTTCCAAATGAAGCCTTCTAAACTGCAGGGGTGACATAGTCTCATGGCTGGACGTGGAGCTCCCAGGGGCTCTCAGCCATGAGCTGAGAATAGATCTAGGAATGGGCACTTGGACTTTAACCTATGCAAGCACTTGAGATACTTGTGAAGGAGGTAATTGGGGGAAGGTGGGCAAACCTTGACTACAGGGTGTTTGAAGCAGGGGGTACAAGTTGTGCTTGCCCATGTATCTGACAGAGAGGCCCGATCCAGCTTTGAGGATTGGGCTGTTGGGGGGGGGGGCAGGCTTATTAATAACAGTGGAAGAGCCTTCCGCTATTGTAAAATGGCTGCCATTTTTGGAGTGTTCCCAAAGAAGGAATGAATTGGTGCCTCTTTTGCCAACCTCAGGCTTGTGCCTGGGAGCGTCTTAACCAATCAAGGGGTCTCCACTGCAGAGCTACTGCAACCACTCTGTTTTGCAGCACCCTTTGGCTGCTTTGGTAGAGCGACCATCTCATATGCCTGAAGATCTGAAGGATGGCAGTTCGGGACAGCCGGAAGTATCTGTCTGTCGGAGAGCTGTTGGCACGCTGAGCTGACGAGCTGCAGAGTCTCTGCGGGGGAGAGAAGTTGCAGCTGCACTTTGAGTGGGAGTTAAGTCGCCTGTCAGCTGAAGCGTGATGAGGCAAACGCCAGAGAGAGAGAGAGAGAGAGAGAGAGAGAGAGAGAGAGAGAGAGAGAGAGAGAGAGAGAGAGAGAGAGAGAGAGAGATGGACTGTGAAAGAAACCATCTAGAATGAAAGGTTCTACGAAAGATTAGAACATATTGTATTGTAAAAAAAACCTCAGGGTTTAGAAAGCCTGCCTGTGTAAACTGCCTTTGAATTAAAGTCAGAGGAGAAATTCAATGACCAAAGAAAAAGTGATATATACGGCCAAGATACCTCAAGGACCGCCTTCTCCCATACAATCCTGTTCATCCCCTAAGATCATCTGGGAAGGCCCTACTTAGGATATCTGAAGCCAGAGGTGTAAGTGGCACCAGCATGGAGGCCGGCACTGCTTACTAGGCTGCGGAACTCACCCGACTCCAGCCGCTGCAAGTAGGTCCTGTGCTAGTCGGTGGGAGGGTGGGCAAGGGTGGCGAGGGAGGGGGCCATTGGCCAGCTCAGGCTGTGAGGGGGCAGGGATACCGGCGGCAATATCCTAAGCCCCTTCCCAGCCTGCCTCTCTGGATGTATGCCAGGTCTGGACCTGGCATGCATCCAAGGAGGCCCATAGACCCCAGGCTTGCTTACACCCGGGGAAGGGATGAATGTCCCCTCCTGGCGTGCACTCCAGCAGCCCCGGGGCAGCCTGCAATGGGCATAGGATCCAAAGAGGCCCCAGACTCGCTTACACCCAGGGAAGGGACGAACGTCCCCTTCTCTCGATGTAAACTCCAGCAGCCCGCAATGGGTTTACACAGGATTGTGCCGTAATAGTTGCAAATCCAAGGGATTAGGATACTCTGTCAGGAGCAGGAAGAAGCAACAATCTTAAAATTCAGGACCCTCGTGGACTTAAATGTGGTGCCCCCACTGAAGAAATGGCAGATCATGGTCTACATTTCCTAGGGGCACGAGAGGTGCCCCTGCATTTCCCAGGGGTGCTCCTGAAGGCACACCACTGAGTGAGTTGACTGAAAATGCAGCAATTGAGTCTGTGTACTCAATCATTCTGAACACATTATATTACTGTTTTTATATATGACAATGCTGTGCACCCAGAATGAGACATGTTGAGTTATTTAAACACCGTCATGTGACCATTTTGAGCTCTTTCCTAAATTAAAGCTGCAAACCTTTATTCAACATTAAATCAAATCACTGTTAATTTTGGAACTAATTAGCATTTCAGGCTGTTTTCTTCTCTGCAGTGTGGTGATTTTGTATATAATGCTACGTGATTGTGCAGAAGTACATAATTATCAAGCAGAATACATTGTCTCCTGCTGACATCTCACAAAAGAAGATGCTTCTCTAGTAGGATGTTTGCAGCATTCCCAGTTCCCTGATAGAGCAATGAGTGGTCTTAGTTCTGCTTTAATTGAATACTTAACACAGAGGTTTTACTTGATGCCAGTCGCTTCAAGAAAGGTGAGGAAGGGGTCATGAAAGAAAAAATGGTAATTGTAAGGATCTTGTTTTTTAAGATCTGAAGAGTATACTATGGATAGACAAAATTGGATAGATACATATGCTACTTCAGGAGTAGTAGTCAGTTTTGTGACTCTTCCATCCTAGTTGTTTTACAGCAATTAATACAGTACTTGGAAAAATGTTAATCTAGCAATGGGTAGTGGTTTTGTTCCCCCCAAATCATGAGTATTGGGACAGTTTTTTGTTCTCTGCAGGGGTGCCATTTCAGCAGAGACGTCAGGAGCCCTGCTGGCGCCCGGACGCGTGGGGGCGGGGCCTGTGCGCGTCATGTCGACACGCCCCCCCACCCGTTCTGCTCTCACTTCGGAGCCAAACAGGCTCCAGGGAGGGAGGGAGGGCCGATCCGCCGCCTGGCCTCGCTTCGGTGAGTTCGCCCGCCCTCCCGCCCGAGCGCCTGGAGCTCCTGCTCCACGCGCTCCACCGAAGTTCCGCTGCTGCATTTCAGTAGTGGTGGACAAAGAGATTTCAGACTTGCAAGGACAAGATTTGCACCATGCTTCAAATCAAATGTCCGTTCTTGGGTATATCCAAGGTGAAACAGCATAAAAGAAGTGTATTTATAAGATCATTGGTAGTAGGTTTATTAAACCCCATAGTACCTACCTAGTGATATAAATGCTCCTGTGAAATAATGGCACATGGTCTGCAAATGCCTCTGCAGTTGCTAAATCACCCACCCACACACACACACACACACAATTTGTGTGTTTGATAAATGCATGGTATGATAGCGCAAGCCTTCATCATCTTGCTCCGTGTTTGGTGCTTGGTTTCAAAATGAATCTGGGCTAATGTGGTGTGGTTCTTGCCGTGTGCAATTCTGTTCCTCAAACAGTATTATTCCGCTTCATTAGTACTGAGAGTTTGCTACGACTCCCTTTGCCCTCTTCCACATTGGGGGAAAAAATGTCTTTCTGCTTGCTGAATCAATACCAGTAAAAAGAGAGTAATTTCATTGTATTGTATCACGAAAAGCTGTATAATTAGGGAAATGTTGTTCACTGTTTTTCATGCGACTTGTGAACATACTGTAAAGAACTGAACCTCATCTTGATAGTCCTGCCTGATTAGAGCTCTACTTCTGGATTTCTTTGGATGGAAGACCAGATGAACTAATCACCCCAACGTTAGGCTGGACAAACATCCTGGAATGTCCTTCATCCCAGCATTTATCATGCTGTTGCTCCGGCACCACCAGATCATACTTATCTGTACATAATCCCTACTACAAACAAACATATACTGATTCTGCAGCAGCAATGGTTGGTGGCAGTGAAAGGAGAGGCAGGCCTGACCTTCTGTAATGCTGACTAATCCATTCTCCCAGAAAAGGGACTTACAATGCAGTCCTAGGGCTTACTCCCAGGTAAGTGTGTTTAATATTGCAGCCTTAAGCACCTGCTTTCTTCTTTTTGCACTCTATAGAAGGAGCGTATTCCATGTCTTAGCATTATAAAATTAAAATGACCCAATGACAATCTCAGGAGGAAGTCCATGGCCCATCCATGAGGCCAATTGTTGACTTGGTAGCAGATTGGCAGGGGGCACTCACTTCTGCCCCCCCACTTGCCTCCACTAGGATGAGCAGAGGCAGATGCATCACCTGGTAAGGCTGGGGGCAGCACTTGGCACACTTCCTCAGGTATCAGGAGATCTTGGATGTGCCCTAGAGGTCCATATGTATAGAAAATCCAGGAAGAGTACAAGTGGGTGAAGAAGAAACAGCGAAGGACTAATTGAAACCTTCAGAACTCTTAACAATGGATGCCAGCTCATGTTTGGGTTTAATGTCCATTCTAATGTAATGGGTAAAGGACTTGACCACATCCTTGAAGTGGGAACACTGTATTCTTCTTCACGTTTGCACTGTCTGAATGAATGTCTTCAAGCTAGTCGCAGATTTATTTTATTATTTATTTTTCACATTTTTATACCGCCCTTCCTCCAAGGAGCTCAGGGTGGTGTACATACTTCCTCCCCCTCCTTTTGTCCTCACAACAACCCTGTGAGGTAGGTGGGGCTGAGAGATAGTGACTGGCCCAAGGTCACCCAGGAATGGGTATCTAAACTTGTTAGACTTACAGCTGAATCCTATTAGACATTTATGATGGTGGATCTCGTGATCTGCTGCTGTAAGTGCCACAGCAGCACAATAGATGTTGTGCCTCTATTGCACGCTTCAGAGCCACTGGTGCCCACCAGAGATGGGCCCAGCTCATATTGGAGCAGGAAAGGAGTCTGAGAGAGACCGTCATGGGTGGTTCGGAGGAGGGTCGGGGTGGGGAGCGGGGAGGATCGGGGTGGTTGGGGGCAGAAAGGGGTGGGTCTTGGTGGCCATGGTGCACACCAGCATCCTATCCCTGTTTTTATGGCCCAACACACTCTCTACGTCTCATTGGACATGTCAGCAAAATAGCTGGCGTACGTCTGAGGGGACCCATTGATGGCCAGGCAGCCTACAAACAGGTAGGGTACCTCTCCCAGGCTGTCTTGTCGCCCCCTCACCACCACCACAGCATGCAGCATGCACTCCGGCAGCACAGCTGCAAAGTGTAATATGGTGGGGGATAGGATTGGGCTCATAGGATATGAAAGGTGCCACTTGAGAAGCTCCAGGTTCAGAAGTAATGTCCTTCTGCAATGAATATTGACTGCTGGTACAGGGAGAATAACTGGGTTGTCCTGATTTGTTCCCTGAGCAGATGCCTGCAAGGGAGGGGTGCAGAACACCAGAGAGCTCCAAGTGAGCAACTTGCTCTGTCAAGGGCCAGAGGAGGAACGAGGCCTTAAATACTCCAGGCCTAGAATACTGCCCCCTCCCTGGCTCCACCTCTATGACTGGAAGGTGGAAGAATATTAACAAGTAAACCTTTGGGCCTGAAGTCTTGCGCTTCTTTTTCATTCCTTTGCACTTCTCCTGGTCCATTGCCAATGCAGAGGTGCTGGCCCACTAGCTCTAGTTCTAGCTAGGGTATGTTGGCCACTGCTCCCCATCGCATACTCAGTAATCAGAACCCCTGTCGCTTTCCAGACAACAGAGCAGCAGCAGTAGTGGTTCATCATCCTCCATTTTCCTGGGTGTCATTTAAAATTCCTGAGTTCCCCACCTCTGATGAGCATCCTAGGAAGACAGAGGATGGATTGCTGTAGCTGCTGCCCTCCTTATCACCTGGTAAGCTAGAGAACACGTATTGGGTGATGGGGGGGGGGGAGCAGCGGCCACAGTAAAGGGAGTAATCTCTTTGTCTGCTGTCCAGTTGTTGAACAGAAGGGGGTATCTGGCAATGCATACACACACATGCACATGTAAAAGGAAGAAGCCTCCACAGGGATTGTGCCCAAGGGTCTCCCCAAAGCTGTACACAGAGGCAGTCGGCTGTTATAAAACACACACCGTATATCAGGACTATGGGTGGGCCAGATGCAATCAGCAAGTAGGCTTGGATGTTGTTTCAGCAGAGGTGCAATGCAGACTTGAGGGCAAAGTATCTCCTGGAGGGTACAAGGTGACTAGCTCCACCCCTTCCCCTGAGAAGCTTGCTGCTGTTTAAAGGGCCCTTGCTTGATTCTACTACAGCCTTTGGCTCTGACGGCACTGGCAGGGGTATGTGTGTGTGAAATGTGATTCCCTTGCCTATTTCTCAAGAAAGACTTTGGACCCTGAAGAGGAGGGTAGTAGGGTGGTTGTGTTTCATCATGGAAGAGGTACTGAGGTTAATCCTGGGGGTAGCCCCTGTGTAGGAGGTTCTGGAGTAGGGATTTCAGGGGTCTGTGTCAGGGGAACTCCCTGAACCCTTCTCCTCCTCAGACTCGTCTGCCTGAGAGCAGGGATTCTCTTCCTGGGGCCCTGGTGGCAATAACTAGGTGCACATAAGAAGTGACCTATCACCAGCAGGTAACGTGTTGCATGTGACGCACAACAGAACATCTTAAATCTCCATTCCCCATTGTTAGCAAGGCCTTATTTTATACTGATGGAAGGAAAATATGTCCTGTGCGTTGCGTTTCATGCTTGATTTTTGCACAGTGGTCTTTCTTTATGCAAACTTTGTGAAGCATCAGCCCCTTTAATTCAATCATTCAGCTGAAAGCTGAAGTGTTTAGAAGAATCTAATTCAGCCTAAGCCTTGGCTAATTATATCCGTGGCTATTTTTGCACACCAGCCGCTTTTCACTCTTCTCTGTGTTTGTATGCTGCAGGCACGTCTCTTGTCTGACCTAACAAATGCACCTCAGGGAGCTGTAATTTTGGACGCATGGCACAGGCAGAACAGTTTCTGCATCCAGAGAAGACAGCGTCTCTCCCTTGTCTGGAGTCGGGCTTCTCGCACTGAACGCCAGGTGTGCCCTTTCCTTTGTGAGGGATCTTGTTAGGGAAAGGAAGAGACTACAGCATATGGCATGGGAGCAAGAGGGGTGTACATGCCAGAAGGAGGAGATGAGCCTGAGAAGGATTGTGCGTGGGCTCCAGAGGCTCCATCCTCTGCATCGGACTTCCATTCAACAGTTATCCCAGTCCATGTACTAGGGCTGCTAATGACTTCATGTTAGGCTTTCTCCAGAACAATAGACCCTGGCCAGCCCTCTTGCTGGGATTGGTATGCAACAGCTGGTTGGGCATCCAAGCCTGCCTGACCCAAGCCCATGTAAAGGGGCAGGATGGAATGCCCAGGAGATCATAAAGCATCCAATCACATGGTCCTGTCATCATCATCAACCCTAGATTTTAAGGTCACACACAAGGATGCTTAGGTGTATTGCCTCTGGTCTGTAATTGAAAGTAGCTGCTGCTTTGGCAAAAAAACATACCCATTCTCTGTGTGACTTCAGGAACCAGAAGCCTGGGACTCTGTGAATCATTATGATAGAGACAGTATTCAACGGGAAATACCATTGTCAGGAAATGTGTTTTATATGCCACTTGGATTTTAATCTGCATGTCAACCGTTGTTACCCACCCCTTCTTTTTGTTGTTTTCTGTTACGTGCCTCTTTTTTTATACATGCTTCAACCCTTTTGCACCCCTCCCCCTTTTATCGCTTTGTTTATTCACCCTTTTAATAAATGTCTTGTCTTTTTTTACGGATTTACCTGTATGGACCAGATTGACCACGTTCTTCCTTCCTCCTGACTGAACCAATGAACCATTGGTAGCCTTGTGGGTTGCCACATCTACCAGTTTGCTTATTAAGTTCTGTTACTGTTTGACTTTAAAAGGAATCACTCGAATTTTGGGCTCGTTGGAAACCTGGGGGAGGGGCTTTCCCAAGGTGTCCTCTTTCTGTACAGGCTTCCCAGTATTGGGTGGTGGCAGGGGAAGACTGCCAAGTTCCCAGTAACCCTTGTCTGACCAGTAAGAAGAGTGAAGCAGGGAGAAAGGACTGGTTGCTAATCACTGAATGTTGCACCCATTTGCCCTCCACCCCCCTTTCCTTAACAGAAGGTAACTACACTTGCCAGCTGATGCAGCGTTTGGGGTTGAGTCTGACCAGCCAAGTAGTATTGGCAAATGCAGATATGAGGAACTGTCTGAGAAGTACTGACTGATGTACACCTGTCGCCTGTTTTCAACAACAAGAGAGGGAAGGTGATGGACAGTGTGTGATGCCACCATAACTTGAGGCTCAACATACCTGAAATCCTCTGTTTTCATCAGCACATGGGTCAATGTGTGACAAGTTGTTTAGCGATACAAATTTTGCATGGACCTGAACAGTCTGCCTCACCAGCTGGCTTTGCTAGTGTGACAAAAAAAGGGGTCATGGAGGACACTCATACATGTGCAGTTGAGCATCAATCAGTAGCATCAATCTGGGTACAGTAGCATCAATCTGGGTATGCTTCATCACATAGTAAGTGAAGAATTCCTTTTACTGCCATGTTTGGAATAATCACCTTTCATTCTCATTAAAAAGCAAGGAGTCTCCAGACTCATAACTATTAGTGGTAAAATCAGGTCCCCTGGCATCCCCTTTCTTATGCTGGCGATAGACACTACTGCAGCATTTAACAGACAATACGTTTTACAGGGAAAACTTAGGAAAGGCAATAAGAATTCAAGAAAGCATCACATTTCTTTCTCCTTTGCATAATCAAAATCCTGTTCCAGGAATCCCTCAGACTGCTTAACCCCATTGCACTTTAGGAACGTTTCAATCTTCTTCCGTTACAAATGCTTCGTGGTTGTAAATGAGTGTTTTAATTTGTGGGATGAGAACCCAAGCCAGCAGAGCACGTTAACATATTACAGCTCTCCAGCAACAAAACCAAGCAATTACTGTGAACACTAAAGAATACATTTGTGAATTTCTCCAAGGGCTTGTTCATATTAGACGTTGTCACCGCCGGAGAAGAGGAAGGGATGATGCAAACTCACTTTCCCTCGATCATCCTCCTTCTGCTCCTTTTGCCTAGTGATGCGAAGAAATATCTGCACATTTTTAAAAAAAAAAACTGCAGGTCACTGCTAAATTGGAACATTTTTCAGTATGCGGAGAACAATGGACTTTTCAAAACGTGTGAGTCTGGCTCTTGGGTTTGCCTAGATTTTTTAGCTCTTTATAAATGGAGGCATAACATCATTTGACCCGATGGTGAAACTGACTTGGGGTAGCATATATGTGACCTCAAACTTAACGGGAAAGATGGGAAAACTGGCATTAAAACAACAGCAATCTTCTTGTTTCTTGGCACTGTTATTGCAATTCAGGGGAGGAAATTCACAGATGATGTTCTCTCTGGGCTAAGGACATGACTTCAGCATAACCAAGCACTTTACTCCCCACCCCCTTGCTTAAGATGCATGTAGTGAATGAGTGATCTGAATTATTTCAGAGTGCAAGTCACAATTCTTCAAGTTACTTCAAGTATTAGAAAGATTTCTGGTGACATGCAAAATTGTGGATTGTACTATGGATGAACCAGAAGCATTCAGGCTTATTTTATTATCATGTACCTGGGTCCTCTCTTTTCCCACCCCCTCTCCCAGCATCATGGCTGGGTGTTGACTCTAATCTTTCCTTTTAGGTATTGAAGCACCACTATACAAAACCCAATCAGCTCATCCTCCATTTCCAGGCTAACCCAGGGTCAATAGTCCTTGATTGATTGATTGATTGATTGATTGATTGTGTGTGTGTGTGTGTGTGTGAGAGAGAGAGAGAGAGAGAAAGAGAGAGAGACTGACTGACTGACCTAGCATCAAAGGTATTTGAAAGACCAGTTATTGGTTTATTACTTGCTCAACTTGTAATATAGGAAAGAATGCACAGTATCCCGTCATAGCCAAGGCGGCCAATGGCTCATTGCCTGATGGGGCAGTGGTGGAATGTCCCAGCGAGGCCATATTCTTAGCTACCTCTTTCCTCCCTGTGGGTCAAACTGGGGGGCAGGATGAGAAGGATTTCGGAACCAGCAGGGCGTGGCAAGATCCTATCCCTCTTTTCTGGCCCTACACACTTCCCGAGGCTTCTTGGACTTACACCAGCTAAATAGCTGGAGGCCAGGTGGGTGGCCCTACGTGGAGGCCAGAAACAAAGATTTTTACTTATCTCTCCCAGGCCGTCTAGTCCCTCACACCATAACATGCATCGTGTGCTCCATCAGCACCACTGTATTGCTCAGGCTGATGGGGGGGGGGGGATAGGTTTGGGCTGCCCAGCTGCAATCCTATGTACACTTACCTGGGAGTAAGCCCCATTGAACTCAACAGCCCTAAATTCTGAGTAGACATGCATAGAATTGCACTGTAACTGCCTTATGTGGAGCCTTCAGAATAGCTGTGGATACGTCCCAGTGTTTCTGATTTTTAACCCTTTTAAACCCTTTTAAATTTTTAACCCTTCAGTTTGATTGCATACGTGAGTTAGCTTCAGCTGTCTTTCTGCCTGAATGTCAATTGGGATTGTCTAGCACTGCCACAATGGTTGGCGCTTGACAAACTTCCCCCAGTGGACTCATTTCTATAGCTGAGCCAATGCATAAGAATCAAATTTCCTGATATTGCTGTAAAATATTTCCATGAAATCCTTTCAGTTCTTTTTCATTTTTCAGGAGAATGCCCCCTTACAAATGCCCCCTTCTTTTTGGTCATTTACTGTAACCTGAAATTCTTATATTTTAATGGCTAGCTTTTTGTTTCTTTCAAAAACAATATAATAAGCAGCCACCTTTGCATCTCTCTACATAAGTGTAGAGAAAATCTTAGGAAAATATTCTTTTGTCCATGCATGCAGTCTAAAAAAACACATTGCTTTGGATCCCCCCCCCCCCAGCAGAACTTTTCACTATGGCTCTGGAGTTCCTTGTTTTTTCATAAGTTATGAGACCATTACATTGTTTTTCTGCCAATGTTTTCCTTTGTGTGTCTGTGTCAAATATGTATAAATCTCTATGGCTGCCTCCATTTCTTTTCTGCTGTGAAATACCTTTAGCTCTATTTATAAAATGCAAATCACGTTGAAATGATCTAATCAAATGCAGCCTGTAGCATTCATAAAAGATCCATGAGAAATTTGGGCAACACCTGCATTGCTGCTTCTCTACTGAATGCAACATTTAAGTTTTAATGAGGAGTTGCTGTGGTTTATGGCCAAAAAAAAAAAAATCTATGAAAAGGAGTACATTTTGCAAATAAGCCACAGCAATGTGTTACTAAAACCTTAAAGTTGCATTCACTAAATAAGCAAGCAATGAAGATGTTTTCAAATCCTGTTACAAATGAAGCAACTGATGCATGAAATACCAAATATGGCTTGTACACTAGAGGAAACTCTCCACATGTCCGAGTAAATTCACATGCTTTTTATACAAAAGATGCCAGCCTCCCTTCTTGGCATCTCCAGTAAAAGGAATCTTGGATACTAAAAATCTCTGTCGGAAGCCATGGTGGTGGGTTGATGCCGCTAAGAGCACAAGGGCAATCCAAGCTGTTCCGCTGCCTGGTACCAAAGTCCACCACCTCCAAATTCTGCCACCAAACCCCACCCTAGAGCCCACCCTGCCTCCCCAGTCTGCTACTAGAAGCAAGCCCTTTAGCTAGGCTTACCAGATCTCCAACCAGGGCAGAGTGCTAGACCTTTAGGAGAAGGAATGTGGGCAGGTGTATCTTGTTAAACGTTAGAGCACAATCCTAGGCATGTCTACTCAGAAGCAAGCCCCATTGAACACAATGGGGCTTGCTTCTGAGTAGACATGCCTAGGAGTGTGCTCTAGGACTTAACAAGCTACACCTGTTCACATTCCTTCTCCTAAAGGTCTAGCACTCTGTCCTGGTTGGAAATCTGGTAAGCCTACCTTTAGCCAGCCTTACGGGCCAGGGTAAAATGGTAGGACTTTGTTTAAGGTAGCTCCCTGTAATCTCCACTCTGTTACAAATGTAGGCTGTTTACATGTCTGATTTCCAGAGAGGTAAGATCTGGAAATATATTTTGTATTTCAGGATACATATCCTTACAATTTTCACACACATGCGCACACGCACTCACTCGCACACACAGAGACAAGATCTGTGTAGGGGATGTAACATTCCCTCCAGCATATTGCAGGTGTGCATACTGTCTGTAGCAGCGCTTGAAATCTAGGTCACTACATGATCTATGTCATAAATGATTTTTTAATCTGAACATTGTATGAGTCTTGATAAGGTTTGCTGCCTGGAAAGCAAGTTTGAGGAAACAAAAACAAAAGAAAAATCAGAATAATCCCATTTTTTAATTGTTATTTTTGTCAATAGTGAATATGTTCTGTCCTTTTCTTAACACCAAAAGGCAATATAGTGAAATACTAGAGGGGGTATGTTTGTGTATGAATGAACAGAACAAAATATCTGCAGAATTGAAGTTCAAATAATGTGGATTCTTTTGCACAAGTCATATGTTAAAACCTGTAGGTAGGACCAGTTCTGAAAAATGAATCAAAACTTGCGGAGCAACCCAAATCCTGTTCTGAGTCTTAAAAACCACTCAAACCAGATCAATATCACATCTAATTTCAGTCCCTGAAACAAATCAAAGCAACAGCGAGAGAACAGCTTATCCATCCCTACCTGTTCTCTTTTTTAATTTGTCGTGGCTCAAATTCTAATATGGGGGAAATTGCTCTGGAAACACTGGAAACCTCCTGATGTGACCTATGGAGGCCAAACTCTTTTAATCCATGTATGATCTGAACATAATATACATTTTTCATTCATATCATCATTCTGCTTCTTCAATTCTTAAGAACATAAGAGGAGCCCTGCTGGATCAGGCCAAAGGCCCATCTAGTCCAGCTTCCTGTATCTCACAGTGGCCCACCAGATGCCTCAGGGAGCACACAGCCAACAAGATAACCTGTTTCCTGCTGCAACTCCCTTGCACCTGGCACAGAGAAAACCTACTTCTAAAACCAGGAGGTTGCTTATGGCTTGTAACCTGTGATGGTATTTTCCTTGTACGCGCGTCACCTTTCTGCGCGGCGTGTGCGCGCGTCACCTGGGGCCCCCCGCACACCCCGCCACGCCACAGCGACGCCTATGGGTCCAAGTACCACCAGCAGTCGGCCGAAGTACCACTGTTGGTACTACTACCACTGGTTGAGAACCCCTGCAACAGTCTATGCACAGTCTTCCACTCCAACTGTGCGTGCAATTCGGTTGTACAAACCAACCTGGAGGACCTTCTATATGAAAGATTGCCAGCACCATCCTCTTCTCCCTTAGAATAATGATTTGTGCTGATTGTCCCATTTCAAATACTTTGTTTGTACTTCTTCAGACAGGACCTTGAACCGTCAAGGTATTCTGTTTTAAAGACATGGTAAAAAGTTGCTTTGGCTCCTTCAAGTGTCACTGTGATCTACTGCTGTCTGTTTTCACACCTAGTCTCCGTACAGATGCTGCAATGAATTTTACATTCTCTCTAGGATGTTCGTGATATTTGGTTGGCTGCTTCATCCTTAACATGCCATTGTTCTATTATTATTCATAGAGTTTCAGACTTTTTATAGCATCTTCCAGATGAGGAAGGGAAAGTGTTTTACAGACACTCAGTTTCACAATAGCCTTGTTACAGTGTATAAGTAGTATCATTAAAGCTAGCTTAATTTTTCTACTCTTTTGTGAACGTGAGTGGAGGTTATTATATAAGTTCATGGAAAAAGGTGAATCTCTGACAAAACATTTTGAGTTCAAATCTCTTCAGTCAAGAGGTTTTCTAGATTATTTTTTTAAACAGAGCAAGCATCACCATAAATCCTTTCTCTGTTTCAAATATATTTGCTGAATGCACCTATCCAGAATGCCGGCCATCTCTGAGAAGTGCATTTGAAGGAGACAGAGGAAGGGACAAAAAAGGAGCCATTTGGGAAACAAGGATATAATGAAGAGCCTTGCAAGATATTAGTGTTCCTGAGTTACAACTCCCGGAACAGGCAGGGAATGGGAAGGGGCCTGGATGAAGAAGCAAATGTCATTTGATGAATTATGATGACCATATTGTCACCTTCCAAGTGTGATACAGACAGGACAAATGACAATGGAAGAGGCTCTCAGGAGGGAAGTGCCTCTTTTCAACTGTCATTTTGAATGTAACAAGGTTACATCAGTGGAGGTCTATATCAGATGGATATAGAAGGATTGATTGTTAAATTGTACTTGCATCCTGTTTCAAGATGGCAGCTGTTGTCATGTGCAGGTCCCTCAAAATAAACAAGTAAACAGATTAATTGGTCTCTCTGTGTCTCTGTCTCTGTCTCTGTCTCTGTCTGTCTCTCTCTCTCTCTCTCTCTCTCAACAACAACAAGGCTCTTGTTCTCCTGCGACCACCAACAGAAAGCCAGCATGCTGTAACAGTGGGAATGTTGGACCGGGCATGGGGAAAATCATGTTCAAATTGCACCACAAAGGTCACTGACTGGCCACGTGTCAGTCACTACCTATCAGCCTAACACCTGTCTCAGAGGGTTGTTCTGAGGATGCAATGGGAGAGGGCTAAAATATGTCCACTACGTTGAGTTCCTTGGAAGAGGGGTGGGATGTCAAAATCCATTCACAAATGGAACTAACTAACCAACTAACTGAAATGTTCAGTCAAGTCTTCAAACTCCAAGCTGTGACGTAGATCAGCCAACATATGAAGCTGCCTTGTACTGAGTCAGACCATTGGTCCATCGACCTCAGTATTGTCAATACTCTCCGGCAGCAGCAATCTCAAGTTTTGGACAAGGGTTTTGCCCCATGATGCCTTCCTTTCTTCTCAACGTCTGTCCCATGCCATGCCGGGGCTAAACGCGGTAATCAGTTCCACCAGCACAAGGAAAAAATAGGCAGAGAAAGATCATCCTCAAAAGCCTCTGCTGCTGACACTGATTTATTGCATTTTTATGGCTACCTTGACTTGTTTTCTGGATTGATGTTATTTTACATCATGATTTATGCTGTTGTTTGCTCTTTTAAAATCTTTTAATTCTTTTAAATCTCTTAAATTGGGTTGTATGGCATTGCTGATTTTATTGGATTTTTGGTGCAATTCTATCAGGGCCATACGGTGGATGCTCTCGTGATCCGCCACCGTAAGTCCCAGAACAATGGCATGGAAGTCACTCTATCATTCTGCAGGTTGGGCACACAAGCGCAAATGGCCAGAGGCTGTGTGCAAGCACCACTGACCCACACAACTTCCCCCCTCCAGGGGGGGATCGGGACAGAACGGGGTGGAGAGTGGCTTAGACCTGGGGAGGTCTGCGAATGTCATTTCAGAATGTAGCTAGAAAAAACCAATCTTGTTATGTTTCTTCTTAAGAAAGTTCAATTGTTCAATCTACATATATTTTTAACACTCAACAACTAGAGCACAGACATGAGGGAGAATGACTAAACAAGTTTTCCGACAGGGAAGTGAAAAAAGAGCATCCAACGCCACCCAAAATAAGCATTCATCTTTGTCACCGACTAAAAGGAGTGTGAACAGATTTGATGAAATTTCATCTACAAAATGTGCTTTTGGATCCAGGCCAAGATGCATCCAAAAATATAAATAAATTACACTTTTTTAGAAATGTGGGCAGTTAGTTAGAATAAAGAAAGAAACCGACTTGGCGTTACTGTGCATCGTTACAAAACACACCCACGCAGCTGATCGAGTTCTGCATTTCTTCACCCCTGTTGAATCTTATCTTGCTTGCTTGCTAGCTAGCAATCGTAATCTCGTGTGTGTGTGAGCCTGCGGAAATCTCAAACTCAGCCTTGACATCTATTGGAAAGGGAGGGGATTATAAAGAGAATACACTATGGGATCACATCGTGACCCACCCTTCTTTCTTTGACTGTATCCAAAAGAGCCCTTTGTAAACATGCACATACCATGCACAGATTGTTGATCTGTCCCTGCAAGTGGTAGCCTCAGGGCTAGCCCTACCACCATGGCTAGCCCTAGGACTACCACTCAGGGCTAGCCCTACCATGAAGCAGGGTGATGTGGGCCACTTCAGGCCAGTGGCGTTCTTTGGGGGGGGCCTGTGGCCTCGGGCCCCAGGCGCCATCTTCCGGGGGGCGCCATCTTCAGCTGGGGTGCCGCTGCCGCCGCCGGCGGCCCCGCGCTCACCTCGGCGCGGCTGTTTAAAAGTCGCGCCGAGGTGAGCGCGGGGCCGGCGGCGGTGGCGAGGAGGCTGAAGAAGGTAGGGAGAGCGTTGGGGGTGGGCGCTCGGGGGCCGGGAGCGCCATTGCTCTCCTTACCTCCTTCTTCAGCCTCCTCCTCCTCCTCGTCGCCGCCACCACCGCCACCGCCGCCAGCCCCGCGCTCACCTCGGCGCGAGTCGGCTCCTTTTAAAATTGGCTGTTCTGCACATGCGCAGAACGCCTAAGAGCGCTCTTAGGCGTTCTGCACATGTGCAGAACAGCCAATTTTAAAAGGAGCAGAATCGCTCCGAGGTGAGCGTGGGGCCGGCGGCGGCGAGGAGAAGGAGGTGGAGGTAAGGAGACAGCAATGGCGCTCCCGGCCCCCGAGCGCCCACCCCCACCACTCTCCCTACCTTCTTCAGCCTCCTCGCCACCGCCGCTGCCGCCACCGCGCTCACCTCAGTGCAACTTTTAAACAGCCCCGCCGAGGTGAGTGCGGGGCCAGCGGTGGCGGCGGTGAGGAGGCTGAAGAAGGTAAGGAGAGTGGTGGGGGTGGGGGCGGGGCCGGGGTCCGGGTGGGAGCGCCCTTCTGGGGGGGGTGCTCAGGCCCTTCTGGGGGGCGCCCGGGCAACCCGTGCCCCGGGCGCCCGGGCAACCCGTGCCCCGGGCGCCTGGAGGGCTAGCGACGCCCCTGCTTCAGGCAACAGACTCTGGGTCAATTCACAGGGGACACACAGCAGCCCATTCAGCTCTCTTCCCCATGGATGGACTGTGGAGGAAGGAAATAGGACTGCGCTATTTTTCATTTTCCCCTCTTAATAGAAAAAGAAGGGAGATTTGAAAGAACAAAGAATCTGGAGGTGATTTTAATAGGAAAAAAGACAGGAGAGAAGGGAGGGCGCCATTTGATGCTTTGCTTCAGACAGCAAAATGTCAGGGGGCAGCACTTTTGTGGGATAAATTTGTGGATGGACATTTGGGGCAGCCTTTGAGGTGAGGGGCTACCACTGGAACGAGGAAGCTGAAAATGTCTCTGTGTGAATGGTGTGCAGGGATGTTTTTTATGTCAGCAATGAGAGTATGTCAGCAATGCCGGTTGTCAATTTTAAACTGGAGAGAAACAAGACATATGCTATGGCGACTGGCTGAGGAGCGCACGTCTCACACTCACTGACTTTGTAAACACCACCAAATTATACAAGATAGATGAATCCAAAGCAGCCTCAGGGTTACAAAACAACACTGGAAAAAGAATTCCCATTGGATACACTGAAAAACATATTTTCTCCAATATCAGCCTATAAAGTTCTGCTCTTATCTCTGTTGTTTTGGAATAAACCCCAGGCTGATCAGATATGCAAGTCAAACACTTAAGACCTCTGTGATGAATGGGACCCTTTCACCCTAAGACGAAGCTCCTATGTGTGTGCTACATATTACTGGCTTGGATGAGTCACAGCCCAATCCTATGGGAGCGTTATGCCAGCAGAATGTGCATTCCGATGGCAGAATGCGCTTTACAGCAGTAGCAACCATGACTCTGCCAGTGAGCGTGACCTGGCTGCTGCCACAAATGGCAAGTGGTCTGTGGATCTAACAGACCAGGGACACCAGTCGATGCAGGTAGGGGTGGAATGGGGTGGGGTGGGCGGGACGAGGAGGAAATGGGGCAGAAGGAATGGAGGATCAGGCCCAGAAAGGGGGCAGATTTGGTGGTGGCAGCAGTGCCCGCCAAATTCTCGCCCCCTTCCCAGGCCTGATCACCTTCACAGATCAATGCAGACTTGCGCCAGCAATATCTGAGTTGCTGAGTTGCTGCTTGCGCCAGCAGGTGTGAGTTGACCTACGGCAGCTGCTGGTGCTTACTCCAATGAGGCCTGAACATGCCAAAACTCCCTCATGAGATACAGCAGATGCCACATTGGCACCGCTGCATCACCGCACGTAGGATTGGGTTGTCAGATGTGTAGCTTTGCCATTCTGACCCCTGTAGCCTGTATGTCCACAAGAAAAGGTTAACATGGGTGTGTAGTGGAAGTAGTACAGTGACAGACTCCTGCTTGTTGAACAAAGGAAAACACTGATACTTTGCTGAATATTGCCAGCTCTTATTCATTGGTCAAGTCTGTCCACCCCAGTCCAGGGGGCTGTTTGAGCAGCCAATCAGAAACATAATCAGAGTAGTAGAATCTTGATTCCCAAAACAAAGGAGCTCGCTAGTTTGAACCGGCATCCATTTTGTTCCAGCACTTAGACGAGGGGTTGGCAACCTCCACTGGCGTCACTACAGGGGGGGGCGGAGCTGTAAGTTCTTCCGTGATCGGAGCCTCCGTTACACGGAAGAACGAAGCGCCCCGCCCCCGCGCCTTCCGACCCATTCAAAGCAGTGAAAACAACGTGCAGGAGACTCCCTGCGCATTGTTTTCACTGCTTTGAATGGGTTAGAAGGCGCGGGGGCGGGGCGCTTCGTTCTTCCGTGTAACGGAGGCTCCGATCACGGAAGAACTTACAGCTCTGCCCCCCCCCGTAGTGACGTCAGTGGTTACAGACAAGACTATACCCCAGTTGCAGACAATCAGCATTGACATATATTCTCTGTTCTGACCTCTCTCACCAGCCTTGGCAGCCAAAGTCATCTGCCCACATGGAGCTCGGCTTGGGAGGTAAAGCCTCCTGCCCTGTGTGCTGTGTGCTAGACAGGGAGTGGCAGAGCAGCCCACCAGGCTCGCAGGGTCCCTGTGCCATGTGGCACAAGGCCTCAGTAAGCCTGGGCGGGCGGCCCCGCCATTCCCCATCCAGCACATGGCAAACTGGCATTTGCCTCCCAAGCCGAGCTTCGCACAGACTGCTTCTGGTTACTCAGAATTTATAGATAGGGATTACGTCTAGATAGTTGCATTAAGTACTTCGCAGGGTTGTTGTGAGAATAAAAAGGAGAGGTGGGGCTGTGTACACTTCCCTGAGCACTTTGGAAGAAGGACAGAATATAAACGTGAAAAATAAAAAAAATCATTTGCCTATAATTCCTGGTGTCTGTTTTTGCCTCCTCGAACTTTGCCCATCCCCTTTTTTTTTACTATACTCCTCCTGTTGTTATTATTACAAGATACTTGCCTGTTTCTTTCTACTGCCTATTGCCCCTCACTTCCTGACAGGTCTCTCAGGGCTAAGAGTACACAGGGCAAGTGCAGGTGCAGAAGAAATGGGATCAGCCAGGTGCATTGGCTTCATAAGAACAATACAGTGGTGCCTCGCAAGACAAAATTAATTCGTTCCGTGAGTCATGTTGTCTTGCGAATAATTTTGTCTTGCGAGTCACCTCCCCTGCCGTGCTATTTACTTTTAAGTATTTACAGTACTCACAGTTCCCAGAGCTCCGCTCTAGTAATGCACACCGTTTCTGGAAGGGAAGGGAAGTTTTATCTCTGCTTTGCCTTTATCTCTGCTGGTGTTAGCTATTTGTCGGGTGATAATCGGTGTGGCCTCGGGCTGTACTGTTTGCAGTCTGCTAACCCTCTTGAATACTTTATTCAAATGGCAAGTGTAGCTGTCGCCTACAGTATCCTCCTGCCGCGGTGCCGGCCAGGCTAAGGGGCGGAGCAGGCACCACTAAATGCACCATTAACTCTCGGCCGTGCAACAGCTGAAGAGGCTTTCCTCGGCATGAGGGCGGCTCCTGTGTGAGTCAGTAAGAGACTCGAAGCAGGCAGGCAGACAGCCTGTGCCGAGTTGCTGCTGCCGCTTCCGGGCCAAAACTAAGAATGGGTAGGGTCTTAATCAGTACATCTACTAGGATGGGAAGTTTTTCAGGATGGTAGTTTTATCTCTGCTTTGCCTTTATCTCTGCTGGTGTTAGCTATTTGTTGGGTGATAATCGGTGTGGCCTCGGGCTGTACTGTTTGCAGTCTGCTAACCCTCTTGAATACTTTAACATTTGAATAGATTGTGGCTTTAGGAGCTGAGTGTTCCACAAGACGAAATTGTTTTTGCAAGAAAATTTGTCTTGCGAGTCACCAAAAAACTTGCAAAATGCTTTTGTCTTGCGAGTTTTTTTGTTGTGCGAGGCATTTGTCTTGTGAGGCATCACTGTATTAGAAGAGCCCTGCTGGATCAGGCCAAAGGCCCATCTAATCCAGGTTCCTGTATCACACAGTGGCCCCACCAGATGCCTCAGAGAGCACAAGACAACAAGATAACCCGTTTCCTGCTGCCACTCCCCTGCACCTGGCACAGAGAAAACCTACTTCTAAAACCAGGAGGTTGCTTATGGCTTGTAACCTGTGATGGTCTTTTCCTCCATGAATCTGTCCAAACCCCTTTTAAAGGCATCTAGGCCAGGTGCCATCACCACATCCTGTGGCAAGGAGTTCCACAGATGAATTACACGCTGGGTAAAGAAATATTTTCTTTTATCCGTTCTAACTCTCTCTCCACTCAATTTTAGTGAATGTCCCCTGGTTCTGGTGTTGTGCGAGAGGGAGAAGAATTTCCCTCTATCCACTCTCTCCATCCCATGCATAATTGTATAGGTCTCAATCATGTCCCCCCTCAGGCGCCTTTTTTCTAGACTGAAAAGCCCCAAACGCTGTAGCCTTTCCTCATAAGGGAGGTGCTCCAGCCCACGAATCATTCTGGTTGCTCTTTTCTGCACCTTTTCCAATTCAACTATATCCTTTTTGAGGTGTGGTGACCAGAACTGGACACAATACTCCAGATGCGGCCTTACCATCGATTTGTACAACGGCATAATGATATTGGCCGTTTTATTCTCAATCCCTTTTTTAATGATCCCGAGCATGGAATTGGCCTTCTTCACAACCGCCTCACACTGGGTCGACACTTTCATCGACCTGTCCACCAGCACCCCAAGATCTCTCTCTTCATCCGTCACAGACAACTCAGAACCCATTAGCGTATATGTGAAATGTTGGTTTCTTGCCCCAATGTGCATCACTTTGCACTTACCGTATTTATTGGCGTATAAGACAAATTTAGACAAATTTTTTTGTCTAAATTTGTGACCCAAAATAGTAGGGTGCGTTTTATACGCCAATACTAAAAAAATCCCTTCCCTCCCGCCCCGCCCGTTTTAAAGCATTTTTGGGCTTACCGTGTTTTTTCCGGAGCCGGAGAGCTCCCTTGTGCTTTCTTCCCTGACTAATCTATCCGATCTACAGCTGTTTGTCGGGTTTAATTTATGCACGTGCATGAGTTGAGCTTCTCAGCAGCCAGCAGAGGGCACTGTGCTCCTCAGTTCAGTTCAGCTGAGCTGCAGAGGGTGTGGTCTTTCCAGCTCCTCGGATGCTGCATGAATGCAGCTTGGGTATGCAACTGGGCCTAGTTGGGAGGTTTTGGAAACTGTGCATGGGTGGGTTGGGGGGGAAAGAGTTGAGTCTGGGGGGTTTTGTACTTGGGGAAAATGTTTTTTACTTTGGAAACTGTGCATGGGTGGGTTGGGGGGAAAAGAGATTAGTCTGGGGGCTTTTTGTACTTGGGGTAAATGTTTTTTACTTTGGAAACTGTGCATGGGTGGGTTGGGGGGAAAAAGAGTTGAGTCTGGGTTTTTTTTTGTACATGGGATTTATGTTCTGGTGCATTTTGTTCATGTGTCTTATTGCTGTGTGTTTTAAAAGAGATCCTGGTATTTTTGTGCAATTTATGTAAATTAGCTAATTAAGCAGCCAAGCAGTAAGTGGCCAAGTCGCCCAAAACTGCTTTAAATCTTTTTTTCTTCAAACACAGGGCCAAAAAGAAGGTGCGTCTTATACGCAGGTGCATTTTATACGCCGATAAATACGGTACTTACATTGAAGCGCATCTGCCATTTTGCTGCCCATTCTCCCAGTTTGGAGAGATCCTTCTGGAGCTCTTCACAATCCCTGCTGGTCTTCACCACCCGGAAAAGTTTAGTGTCATCTGCAAACTTGGCCACCTCACTGCCTATCCCAGACTCCAGGTCATTTATGAATAAGTTGAAAAGCATCGGTCCCAAGACCGATCCTTGGGGCACACCGCTTTCACCTCTCGCCATTGTGAAAATTGCCCATTGACTCCCACTCGCTGTTTCCTGGTCTTCAATCAGTTCCTAATCCACAAGAGGACCTGCCTTCTTATTTCCTGACTGTGGAGTTTTCTCAGGAGCCTTTCATGAGGGACTGTGTCAAACGCCTTCTGAAAATCCAGATATATAATATCCACGGGTTCGCTCGCATCCACATGCCTGTTGACCTTTTCAAAAAATTCTAACAGGTTTGTGAGGCAAGACTTCCCCTTGCAGAAGCCATGCTGACTCTCCCTCAGCAGAGCTTGTTCTTCTATGTATTTTAAGATTTTATCCTTAATGAGACTTTCCACCATCTTCCCTGGAACAGATGTTAGGCTGACCGGCCTGTAGTTTCCCGGGTCCCCCCTCCTTCCTTTTTTAAAGATTGGTGTGACATTAGCTATCCTCCAATCCTCTGGCACAGTGGCCGTTTTAAGGGACAAGTTGCATATTTTGGTCAAGAGGTCAGCAACTTCATTCTTGAGTTCCTTCAGAACTCTTGGGTGGATGCCATCCGGGCCTGGTGATTTATTGATTTTTATTTTGTCAATTAAGTCTGAGACGTCTTCTCTTTTAACCTCTATTTGACTTAATTCTTTAGTCAGGGGAGCAGTGGCGTCGTTGGAGTGTGGTGGGGGGGCGGACCGCCAGGGGGTGACGCGTGCGTGACGCGCGCACCCCCGTGACGCGCGTCACCCGCGTATCACCCACCGGACGCTCCAAGGCCGGGGAGCCGGCCTTGGAGCGTCTGGCCCCGCCGGACGTAAAGTTTTACGTTTTTCACGCATGCGCAGTACTTTTCTGAGGGCAAATGGGCAGCCCTTTGCCCTCAGAAAATGTACTGTGCATGCGCGAAAAACATAAAACTTTACGTTTTGAGCCATCGGGCCTTCAGAAGGCCCTGGAGCGCTGGCGGGGCTGGACCGAGTTCCAGTGAGGGGGTGTTGGGGGGGTCACCCTAGGGTGGGGGAGTGACGCGCACCTCCTGCCCTAGGGTGACGCGCATCTAGTGACGCTCCTGCAGGGGAGGCCATTCAGACAGCGGTATTTGCCCGAGGTCTTCTGCTGTGAAGACAGATGCAAAGAACTCGTTTAATTTCTCTGCAGTCTCCAAGTCCCCTTTTATCACCCCTTTCTCTCCCTCACCATCCAGCGGACCAACCGTTTCCCTGGCAGGTTTCCTGCTTCTAACATATTTGAAGAAGCTTTTGTTATTCCCTTTTATGTTGCCTGCCATACGTTCCTCAAAGTCTTGCTTGGCCTCCCGTATCATCTTTTTACATTTCTTTTGCCACAGTTTGTGCTCCTGTTTGTTATCCTCATTAGGGCAAGACTTCCATTTATGGAAGGAAGCTTCCTTGCCTTTTATAGCCTCTTTAACTGTGCTTGTTAGCCATGCCGGCACCCTCCTGGACTTAGTCGAGCCCTTCCTCCTTTGTGGGATACACTCCTGCTGGGCCTCTATTACTGATGTTTTAAACAGCCTCCATGCACACTGGAGCGATTGGACTCTTTTTACCTTCCCGTTCAGCTTTTTTATAACTAGTCTCCTCATTTTGGGCAAGTCTGCCCTTCGGAAGTCAAGGGTTTTTGTGTCAGATTTGCTCGGCACTCCCCCCCCCCCCCGACATGCATGGTGAAACAGATCGCAGCATGGTCACTGTTCCCCAACGGTTCGGTAATATTTACCTCCCTGACCAGATCTTGAGTGCCACACAATATCAAATCCAGAGTCACCTGTCCTACAGTCGGCTCCCAGATTGCCCTTCGAGCAGCTGGCTTCTAGGCTTCTATGCTGAAATAGCCTTGGTAATTGGGCTCCCCCCAAGCAGGAGGTCAGGAAGGACAACTCTTTGGGGCCTGTCTCCTTCCTGGTGGCAGCATCTACCATTTTTTGGACATCTTCAAGTCACCTGGGAGATACAAGAGTGTGTGTGGGCTGCGACAACCTCACCAGATCACCATATTCTCTTCTTATATTAGCCTGCCCATGGAGGGGTCTGCACCTTCTGGCCCCACCCCTGATGCCAACATGCCATCTGGCCATGTCCTGGTAGCTTTGCATTTGGTGCATGTGAGCCAGGAGTCATATTCAGATACATCATGCTACTGGAAACCCTCAGCATAGCCACTGGGGGCCTTGATGAGCAGATGCATTAGTGCTGGGGTAGAGGCAGTGGCGTTTCTACGACCCCCCTCCCGCGTCGAAAGTGATGTAACAGCTGCAGCCGTTATTCACCACACAGAGGTGCAGGGCAGGTGGGAGGGCCAAACACGCCAACGATGCTCCTCGCTTGCCCCGGCGAACGGGACGATTCGCCCGTCCGCCGTCTGCCGTGACACCTCTGCCCGCCTGCCTCCCGGGGGCCCACTGCCCCAAGGCCCCCTCTGCTGACGACACCACTGGGTAGAGGCCAGTGGATCTGGTCCCTTTCCCTACATCAGGGAAACTGACATAAGAGGGCTGTAGTTTTATATTACTCATAGCTGAATGTGTGTCCCTAGAAGAATGTTGTGCTCAAGGGGATGCGAACTGTAGAACCCCTCCCCACCTGCTGTGTTTGAACTCTGATTACTATTTCACACATGCGAGACATCCCTTAATGTCACAGCCATTGAGTGATAAACATATGTGTGAACATATACTCAGAAACAGGATTACATTAGGCATAAAGACCCAAAAGCTAAAAGAGAATTTTTCCTGCGATCCTGTCACATTATATTTAGACTTTGGAGTCAGGAGGAGAAGAAAATGATTGGTTACTGTGTTTTGAACATGGTATTGGTAGCCTATACTGTCTTCTTTCCCTTCCATATTGCAGCTATTTTTACATTTATTGGCAGCAAAACACTGCTTTGGTGATTATTCTGGGGTGTTGTGTTTTTTTTCCCCAGTGTGATGAAATGCAAAACTACTCAGAGGTTTTTCTATATTTCTTTCCATGGGTAAAATTTCACAGCCCTGTACAGAGTTCTGATGTTTTTTGTTAAGAATCCTATAGCTCAGAACAGGTTTTTGAGAATTAATTTTGCACATTTTATATCTCTACACAGAGTTGCACACTCAGAATGATGAAAGTGACATACAGTCACCTTAATAATAACTTCTTAATAACACCTTTATAACTTGGTTCTACTCACCCCATATTTGCTCATGTAAGATCAATGGAACAAAAGGCAAAAAAGATTTAAAGAGCAGATGCTTGTTTGCGATGATCTCACTTTTCTGATGTATTCTTTTCCCTTTGTTAAACTTATGTCTTGCAACTAATTTACGATTAGCAGAAGAATGATCAAAGACAGCACTATACCTGAAACCCACTCGAGCTGTTACTGTTACTGAACATGTGGGTCAGCCCGCCAGCGCTAAAATAGCATAGCATAGCATGTACTGAAGATTTGCCAGTGATTGGAAAGTGAAGGACAAAGGGATATTTAGGCTTTTTGAGAAATCGAAATTTCTGAGATCCTATGCTCTGATCCTACCAAGTAAGGTGCTGGAAGGTTTGAACCAGGGCCTCTGATAGCAAAGCTTAACGCAGGGGGTGACCAACCTTCCACCGTTAGGGCCTCTGTGTTCTTAAGAGTTGTGTAGAAGACAGAATGTTGGCAGCTGCCTTTGCTGATGGTGCTGCTAACGCAGCTGCACCTGCTGAAATGCCCTCACCTATGCAACCGTTAAAGGGCCAGGAGCATTCATGTAGAAAGGTTGGCCACCCCTGGCCTAAAGGGTCACTAGAGCAGCTATCAGGCAGAGGGAACTTCCCTGTTGGGAAGTCTCCAACGAAGGGGCTAATCATAATAATTTACCTGGGAGGAGTCCACATTCGAGGAGCCACCACCAGGAAGGCCCTTCCTCTCACTGCTGCCTCCCTTGCTTCATTCAAGGGGGGCACACAACAGAGGCGTCACTACGGTGGGGGCGGTACCATAAGTTTCGCACCATGCTAATCCCCACTAAGTCTCTGGTACAAGGAAGCCCCTCCCCTCACCGTTCGAGCCATTCAGTGCGGCAAAGGCAATGGGCAGGACACTCCCTGCCCATTGCCTTCACCACATGGAATGGCTGCGATTGAGAGGGGGCGGGGCCACCTCATTCCGGAGAGTCAGCAGTGATTAACATGGTGCAAAACTTACAGTACTGCCCCCACCGTAGCGTTTCACTTGACTATGCATCAGTCTCTGACCCATCTGATCTTCATGTGGCACACTGGCCTTTGACTTCAGCCTGATTTAACCTCCAGACTGGGCACTGCATGAACACAGCAAGATATTATTATTGGAAATATATACAGTATTAGGTAGAGCAGGCATGTAGCTGTTATTTGATGTCACAGGTGTTCGACATGCTTAAACCTTTAAACTTCTCCTATGTTTTTTTTTTTTAGGACACAGCATAGCTTAGTAGAAGCTAGACCTGCACATAAATGTAATTCCATAACTGAGCATATGGCTATTCTTTTGGTGAGCGGTTCTGAGGAAGCAATGGTTGCATAAACATGCATTTTTCCCCTAGGGCCACAAGCTTTAATTGATCTAGTTGCAGGTCTGGCAATCCTATCCAACCTTCCAGTGCCGATGCAGCTGCTATGCAGCCCTGAGGTATGGGAACAAATGCTATGCTCTCTTACCTTGAGGAGGCCTCTGTGACTGCTCCCCCTCTGCAGGAAGCAGTGCACATCCTGCTGGCACAGCTGCATCAATGCTGGAAAGTTGGATAGGGTTGGGTCCTCCTCAATCATTTTCCTGAAAAGGGAGGGATGGGAACAGAATTGCTGCAGCCTCCTGCTTTTTCCTCCAGCCTTGCCATTGCGACTGCAGTGCTCACAGCAGTGGTGCTGGAATAAGACAGGAGTCATTGCTGCTGCTTTGATCCTTTCTTGTTCACTCTCAGCAAGCAAAAAGAGGATTGCACAGCGAAGCAGCGAGGTGGGCAGCAGGCTGAGGAAGGAGGAAGGCAGGAGCAGGGGGCAGGACAACCCCACCAAATTGCCACTCCCCAGAACCTGCTCAAAGCAGCTCCCTTACTGGGCTTCCTGATTGGGCTGGCCCTTTTCAGTTGGTGGTAGAGTATAATACCGTAATCAAAAACATTCGTTGATTTACAGTGCAATCTTATGCATGTCTACTCAGAAGTAAGTCCTGTTATTTTCAATGAGGTTTACTCCCAGGAAAGTATTATAGGATTGAAACCTAAAAGATGGGACAATTTAATTAGCGGGGCTGTGTGTTAAGGTCATTTTTATTTTGGGGGGCTATTTTAACCTTTTTATGGTTTAGTAAATGGCCTTTTCTTCAAATGTAAGTGGTACCTTTTTATGCTGATCCCACTATAAATTTTCTTATACTTCCTTCCAAATCTCAAACTGGCACTCATTCCAAGATTTGACAATATGCATGAAGGATAGTGGAGGACAGGAAGGCCTGGCGGAATACGGTTCATGGGATCACGAAGGGTCGGACACGACTTAACGACTGAACAACAGCAACATGTTTATATGAACATACATTATTTTTATTTATTCATTTTTTTTCTTTATGGTAGCCCTTCTGGTGTTTACTAGGCTGGAATCTGATATCCAAGGTTCTTTCTGTAATGAGTGTCAATAGTAGTTTGGGAATTTCCAGATTCTATGGCAAATCTGGAGAATGACATCTTTTTGCAAATAGGAATATATGATACATGTGTATTTTGCTATAGGGTGTTTCAAACAACCCCTGTAGCTTGGACCCTAAAGTCCAAAGTAGATGTGACATGGGAGAGACATGATTAGGATGTATGGTATTTTTGATTTTTTTTTAAAGTATACTGTACTAATTAGCATCCCCACTGCTGCATTGAAGACTGGGGAAGTTGTACTCTGGAGAGGGTATTTAACAAGCTCTGTAGGGGATTTTTCCCCACTAGAACATCCCCACTTCAAAGCTGTTGTTAGTTCCAGTGGGGGAAAATCCCCCACAGAGGGGACACACACACACACACACACACATTCAAAACACCTCCCCATGTCACATCAGTTTTACTATGTGAATTATCAAAGTTTCCAGGCATACTTTATTTACAAGGCTAGGCATTAGCGTCGTTTGTTCCATTTGAATTTTTTCAGTATGGTGTGTGACAGGTATTGCAATCTCTGTTATGGTCACCTTTCACATTTTTTTTTTTTTGCCCAGCAGAATTATGTCTGGTTTATTTTAATCTATTGTTTTATCTGTTATGATGGGTTTATCCCAGCGCAAGGGGTAATCATTATTCCCCAGAACTGGGTCAAGACTACATATGTACTAAAAGGGTGTTCTCAATGATTAGTTTGGCACTGCAGTTGGTGGTGAATGATTTTTGCAGCATGAAAAATTGTGTCTGCCAAGATATTCTGTACTGGATGTGTCAGGGCAGCCAGCTATTACATCTTCTATCATTTCTGAGTTATTCTTGCATGTTCTATAATTATCTGTATCTACGGTCTATGTTATATGTATTTTTTGTTAATTTTTGGTAGCAGTTACAGTGTTGAATACCAATTTCAATTTCTGCCTGAAGCTGACCTGCTTTTAGCCACGTTCATGATGAGATGCATTCACATTTCTTCTTTCAAAACTTGCTGGGTATTTCCCATGTGGTGATTTGGATTTTCATGTTCTGGTTTTTATTTTTGATTATCCTAAGTCTCCATGGGAGGATCCATTCACCACTGAAGGTCAGAAGGGTAGAGTTTTGATCCATCTTAACCCCAGCCTGAAGAATGGAGTGATCAGGTGTCCTGATTTCCAAGGCTCAATATCTGATCTGGAGATGCATTGCCATTGACTAGGGCATTAGAAAGGGTGCATTTTGAACTTTGTCATGAATGTGTAAGTTAATCTATCAAGCTCACCCGAATCAGCATGAGACCACTTCATGGTGTGTCGATGGAGTGAGTCAGAGCTGGGACTGCTCAGGTGTTAATTGTGTTTATTTTAGTATGAGCGGCAAGCTCGGTTTTCAGTACTTGAAAGGATTCTCTGTCTAGTATGACAATTTTAAACTTGAGTGGACTATCTGGTTGTCCTGATGGATCCTCGGGTACTTGTAGATGGAATTACTATTACTATAAGTGTAGGCTACATATTAGTGGCTACCAGCAGTTCCTGATGTAGAGGATCTTCAACTTTGCTTTCAGTTATGTGGAGCGTTTTATACTTTTCATGGCCAAAGGACATTGTTATATCTTTGTTGAAAGTGTTTGTGGTTGCTAATTTTGTTACCGAGTCCAGCTGGTGATTTACAGCCCAAGCCTAAATAAAACCCTATGTGGCGATGCAGTGGTGTTGGCGCGGGCTATGCTACATCCCGCTGGGGATTTTCGACTGCTGGAGGTCTCCTCGGGGTAAGGGGACATCTGTCTCCTTGCCATGGAGTATGTCCCATCACTTGCTATGGGTCAGCTTGGACCTGTGGGGGCTGAGGTTGATGGGGGCAGGGCAGATTGAGTCTGGGAGGGGGTGGAGTCAGTGGCACCGATGCCAGTCTGGGAGGGGGTGGAGTCAGTGGCACCGATGCCAGCCATATCCTATCTCCCTTCTCGTGTCTGATCCACTGACGTGGATCAACACGGACTTGCGTCAGTGATATTACTGGCGCAGGTCCGAGTTGACCCATTGCTACTGCTGGGGCTTTCCCCAAGGCAAGGGTAGAAATGTCCCCTTACCCCGAGGAGACCTTCAGCATGCAAGACTCCCCTGTGGGATGCAGCACAGCCTGTGCCAGCGCCGCTGCTTCGTCAAGCGGGAGTTTAGTTAGGATTGGGCTGTTAGGAAATGAAGTACTTTGTCAGAACTCTGTTTTCATTCAGTCTTCCTTTGACCAAGCTTTTAGCAATCACTTACTTGCGTTTCAGTTCCCCGATTAGAGAAGTCAGCGTTGCTTTCAGGAACCCATCCTGAAATACCTCAAAGACCTTTTTCTTTTTCCAGTTGAAATGAATGGAAAAATAAAAGATTTGGATTCAGGGTGGCATGTTCTAACCCAAGCCTTTTCGTATTAGCAAAGCTACTCAGTTGGGTATAGCTCATGGAGGGGAAAAAAAATCCCAGCAACAAGTAAAAGAAAACAAGAACCAGAATTCATTATGATGAGCCCTGGAACTCGAAGTAATGCACCTGCCAAGGCAGATTGATGACAAGCAGTCCACATAGATATTAAATATGATTTTCCTCCCTTTCTACATTCATAGAGATGCGTCCCTGTTTGTAATATTGAGAGCAGTAGTGTGTGTTTCAGTTTTCTCTATAATATTTGTTTTCCTTTTATTTACTCCCTCCTATAGTTACCATACTTGAACAATGCTTACACTGGTTCATTTCTTTCGGTGTTAAAAAGAATTTAGGGCTGCTGAAAGGTAACTGTTCCGGAGAATTTCATTCTCCAGATATTTATAGAAGCAATTCAAATTCCCCAGCTCTCCCCTGACTGTATGTTTTCTTTGCTCAACTGGTTGCTGCTGCTATTCCATGGTTTTCTTCCTCTGTGGAAAGGCAATGTAGAGCCCTGCTACTCTCCGTTCTCTTTTTGTGAGCCATCATCTCCTAATGAAATAACACTTTTCATTGAAGCAAGACAAGAAGACCTTCTCTTATCAGGCGTATCCCTTTATGAAGAGGCTGCTATTCGATTATTGGAACCTTGGGGGGGGGGGTGTTCCCTTATAATTTCATCAAGAATTGCTAGAGATATTCTACCATTATTCGCAAAGAAAGAGGCCGCAGCACTGTATGTAGGTGACGAACAATTTTATAAACACTGCATTACAAAATGAAATCAATAAAATAAATTACTGTTTTCAACTATGAGGAACTCCTACTAGTGACAGAGTGCTAAAGAATGCAGCTGTTCACAGAAGAATCAAATGAAGGCATTACAAAGAAAGGAGGCATTCAGTTGTGAGGAAGATGTAAGAGAATTCAAAGCAGCATGGTCTTTTGTGCATGCTCTCTTAAGCAGAGGAATTTTCAGAGGAAATTGTGGTGTATCATGAGTAGAGCCAGTGCTACCGTTAGGTGGCAGGTTTTAACGTACAAGTGATTTGCAATACCCTGCGGGCACCCTTTAGTTAGGATTGGGCTCTTAGTTTCAGCATGGATGAAAGGTGAAATATAAAGTATAATAAATGCATTTTCAACAATTAAACCTGAACTCATAAAAATGTCCTACAAAAGGAGATGGATGCTTAAATTGGTTGGACATTTTATTGTTGTTGTTGTTGTTTTTTCACTTTTTTTTTTATACCGCCCTTCCTCCAAGGAGCTCAGAGTGGTGTACATATTTCCTCCCCTCCTTTTTGTCCTCACAACAACCCTGTGAGGTAAGTGGGGCTGAGAGATAGTGACTGGCCCAAGGTCACCCAGGAAGCTTCATGGCTGAGCGGGGATCTGAACCTGGATCTTCCAGGTCTAAGTCCGTCTCCCAAACCACTACACCATCCTGGCTCTCTCTGTTGTTGTCTCCTCAGGTTCAATCCCTGCCACCTCCAGGTAGATTTAGGGAAAGATCCCTGTGTGAAACCCGGGAGACCCCCTGCCTCTTAACGTAGCCAATACTGACCTAGACACAACAACGGCCTGGCTCGACAGGAGGCAGTTTCCTTTTTGCACTTGGCAAAATACCAGCTTGGGATTTTGCCCTGTGTTGGGTCAGTTTAGACTGTGTAGCTAGTCTCTTCTTGTCAATGTTCTGTATTATTTTGTGGGTTTAGCTATAGCTCTGTAAGCTTTACTTTTTCCCTTAGGTAAGTTGTTTCTTTCTCATGGCTGTTAACAATCGGTTGCCATCTGGGGGTTTATAGACCTGCTTCAATACGTTGTATTTCTGAGTTTTCTGTTGCTCTGCAGAGAATATTTTGGAAGGCAAGATTACAGGCTGGGAACTGCGGAAATCTCTGCAGTACGCGGCCCTTCCTCATTCACACGGTTTTAGATGTGGATTTAAGCTTTTAAGTGCTATGGTGGGTCATTGCAATGGAACAGTGGCAGACATTCCTTAAGTTTAATGGATCTTTCCTTGGAACAGCTGATATAACACTGCAGTGAGCTGCTAATTCCCTTTCTCTTTGTTTACAGCAGAGCATTACTGACCTTAACGACTGCAGGTCTCCAATAAGTCAGCCTGAACAACAGAAGTATCACCTTGTGGAAGTTGAGAAAGATAACTTCCTCAGATTGATGACAGGTTATGAAGTGTCAGGGCACTGCATTCCTTGATGTTCATACTAATGGAATTTGGAACCCTTAACAGCTAGAACATCAGCATCTTGCCATATTTTTAAAGGTATGTTTCTGTGTACGTCTTCAACCATTTTCTCAGGAGGCCTTATTTATAGGCTTCTACAAATAGCTGCAAGGTTGCTCTGTATCAATTTTCCCTTCCCAAGTGGCCGAGACGTGACTCAGACATTGGCCCTCTGTGATTCTAATATCCGTATTTATTAGGAACAGGAACTCTCTGCTGTTTTCTTTGGTATTCTCTGTTTCCCTCCATCTATGCATCACTCGGCTCTCTTTGCAATGCATTGTTGATTTAGATTGTGTCTATTTCACTTTCGCTCTAATTTTCACTTTTCTTGCTCTTCTGCCCTTGTTGATGGTATTGCTCTGGTAAGATTTGCTGGCTCTGTGGCCACCTTTGGTCCAGGCAGCACCTTCTGTCACTCCATCAGCAACTCTCAATAATTTCAAAGTTGCCTTACTAGGAAATAACAGTTCTTTGGGCTCTTGTCTTGCCATCCTTTGTCTAGTCTCTGACCTCCTTGCTGAGTGGGTCATTGGGGTTTGAAGCATAATGGAAACATGCTAAGGGAAGTGCTATTGTCTGATGATGTGGTGTCAGGTTTCATTTAGCACTTATTACCATTCCCATATGAGCGACTCTGTCTGAGTGATGCTTGCTGGTACCGTTGCATTGTGGAACAGATTGTCCAGGACTTCATATTAGCCAGGAGTGGATATACCACACAGGCATACTGCGCTTGCTTTCCTGAAGTCTTTCTTCTTACCATAGGCAAAGTATTGTCATTCCCATTTTTCCAAAGCACAAGGTGCTCCTCCTATGTGGCACGTGTTGATTATGAACAAAAATTGGTCATCATTTTCCATGGGTGGCAGAGACTAAAAGGAAATCTATTGGCACCAGTGTGCTTGGTATGAGGAGGGCTCTTAGTATTCACCCTTACACAGTTGATTAGGTACAGGTGCTGAGCTTTATGAAAGCATTAATGTAAGCTATGAGAAATGGCTCGTGATAGTGCATGTCTCTTATTCTAGAAGTATCAGAGTAAAAGACATTTTGCAAACTATACGATGCTGATGGCATATAAGGAGTAGCATTAGTCATTGCCATTTTTAGACAAATAATCACCTCTTTCTTCATCACATAAGCAACTGGCAATATTAAGCCCATGCTGTATAAATAGAGGGCACTCTTTGATTATCTCCCTGCTGAAAGGAATAGGCTATAGTGACTTCTCTCAATTTCTCTAGTCTGTCCATCCATCCTGTGCCCCTGAGCCAGTATCCCCTGACTGGCTCATATATGACATATTTCCTAATGGAAGACAAAATTGTGCACAGTGCATCCTAGAGAGTTGGTGTTGTGTAGAGGCTAAGCAACTGAACTATAAATCAAAGTTTTTTCCACTCTTGTCTCTACCATAAACTCACTAGGAGGCCTTAGGCCAGTTGTTCCCTCTCAGTCCCAGCTGCAATATGGGAATAATAATTCATACTCACTTTACAGGCTCGTTGTCAAGTTTACATCAAGTTTACATTCAATACCCGTGAAACACTTTGCACACTCAAAAAGCACTGTGCAAATGCTAATTACTATTACTGTATATGAGAAGCACTGGACGAATGTTTATTTTGCCTATACTTGCATTAGTTTATGGTACAGTATCTTGTTTGAGCTTTAGTTACTTGTACTCTTGTGGCCTTTCCATAAAAGAAACCTTTCCATAAAAAAAACTACGGCATGCCTCAGCCTGGAAGGCACAAGCAGCATATAATGGTTTTATAGCAGCCCAATCCTAAATACCCCCCCACCAATGCAGCTGTGCCAACGGAGCGCATCCTATGGGCGAGAGCAGTCCCAGAGGCCTACCCAAGGTAAGGGAACATTATACAAGGGAGCAAGGGAACAGGTAAATAAGCCTCCACTGCCCTGATGGGTCTCCTTGGATCTGCACCAGCCATTTTGCTGGCACAGAACCATGGAGGGTAAGGGAGAGGGAACAGGGGAAGGAATGGGGATAGGATCCTAGTGTACACTGGTGCCACCAGGATCCACCCCCTCCCTCCCCCATTCCACCTGTTCTGCCCCTTGCACCTCCTCTGCCTCCCGATATGGCTTCCCTGCCTCCGTGCAGCTCGCCTTCTGCAGCAGTGTACCAGAAAGGGCCTCCAGAATCACACTGTTTGTGATTTTGTAAAGGAATGTATGCTGTCATACATGCCTTTACAGCATCGCAAAGCCCAGTTAAGTTTGGGCCCTATCTCAAGCTTATATACGTCTGCTTGGAGATAAGTCTATGTATGATGGGGCAGACTCTCATGTAAAGATTGCATAGGATTGCACCTTGTGCTCTCCCTGGGAGTGGAAAGGCAGAGGAGCTGCCACTGTGCACTGGCGTCACTGCAGGGGGGGCGGAGCTCTAAGTTCCGCCACGGTCAGACCCTCCGTTACATGGGAGCACGAAGCGCTCCCGCCCCCTCACCTTTGGAGCCATTCAAGTCGGTGCTTTCAAAGGGGGGCGGGGGCGCTTCGTGCTCCCATGTAACGGAGGGTCTTACCGCGGCGGAACTTAGATCTCCGCCCCCCCCTGCAGTGACGCCAGTGCCACTGTGTCATGCCCCCAATCTATCTAATCCTCTGTGGTTGCAGTTGTCTTTGCAAATGAGCTATTTACCTTTTGCCTTGGTTGCCTCCACCCTGAGACCAGCTCCTGATGGTGGAACAAATGATAAATGGCTCCTTTGTGCAATGGCTCTAGTATGCAAAGATAGGCTCAACCGCCGAGGACCAGACAGGAAGGGCACAGAAGCAGTTTTGCCTTTTCCCTCCCAGCCAAAGCTTAACAGCCCAATCCTATCATTCCCCCCCCTGCTGTGCCGAAAAGGTGTGCACTGTATCCAGCGGGGGGGGGGGGAGAGTGGGAGGTTTTGGAAGAGAAAGGGAATTTAAGTCCCCTTTCCCCTCCATAAGCCTCCTGCCCAGCAATGGTTCTCCTAGGACCTGCACCAGCAATTTCGCTGGCGCAAGTCTGAGGAGAGAAAGGAGGCGGGAAGGCTGCTGTTGGAGGGGATAGGATCCGGCGTAGCACCATTGCCACTGGATCCACCCCTCCTGCAACCTCCCCGTCCCTGTTCGACCCTCCCCACCCACTCCCTGCCTCCCCCACCACCTTACCTTCTTCGACAGGTGGCTGGTGCTCTGTTGACATGTGCAGGAAGTGCACATGTCAACAGAGCACCTTACGACCATTTTTCAGTAGTCACCCACCACCAAAAGCTAACAAGCAAGGCTGTGATCCAGAGCACCCTTATGTGAAGGTAGGTGAGCCCTACTGATTTCAGGACATACTTCTGAGTCAACATGCATAAGATTGGAATGTAAGTGTCTCCTGTAGCGTTTCTCGTGAGAAAAAGGCAAGGTATGTGAGAGGGAAGGTGAGAAGTGCGAAAAAGATGGCTGACACAAAGAGAATCAGGGAAGCGACATCAAGGCACAGGGCAGAAATAGGTCCCTCTGTCAGCAGATTCAGGTTATGTATTGGAATTTGCCAGCCAAAACCTTCTCGGCGGTTTCTATTTCTTTCAATAATTAAAAGGTCTAAGAAAATAAGAAGTGCCTTGCTGGATCAGATCAAAGCATGTTCGTTTAGTCCAGCCCTGACTGTCCCCCAATATCATCAGAATACTTGACATATGCAGAAGGCTTCCAATTAAATCCTACCCATACATAAATACATGTGTACATGCACTGATACACAAGATGAGGGACTATCCTTGATTGTGCAAACCTTTTGATCAAAGCTGTTAGGACAAAGCTTTATAAGTGCAGGTTATTTGCTCTATTCTTTGCGAGTGATATAAAGTTATTTCCACTTCCAAGGGATATAAACCTGTTGGGAGTGCTTGTGGAACACTGCCCATCTTTTAATGATCACATCAGAGTTTTTGCCAGGCTGACATTTGATTATCTCAGAACAGTGTAAAGCTTGCATTAGCACCTCTCCCAAATGGATGTTGGATGGCTTATCCATGTCTTTGCAACATCCCAGCTGTATTACCACAAGCTTCTCTGGAGGCTTTCCAAAAGGGAGCACTCAGCCAGCAGAACTGTGTGTGCAAAGGATTCCTGGTTCCATCCAGGATTTTATTCAACCCTCTTTCAAGATGGCTATAGCATGCTGTCCTATCAGTGTTTCTCCTTGAGAAGGTGGGTGGCTGTGTGGTACAGTAGGTTACTACATAATATCATCCTTCATCTCTGGAAATGTGAGTTTTAAACTCTGGCTCAGGGTCACAACTAAAGTGAGCTTGGAAATAGTGACCAAGTCTCCAGGGTATATATGTCAGCAATACAAAGCAGCCACACAGCCTAGTACACTCCATCATGATGGGAAATCTCAGTGCTAAAAAGAGTCAGAGATAGAGCACAGGGAGTGGGATTGCCCTGGGTGAAGCTGAGAAGTATTGCACCGCAAGTGTAAACTGCCTATGACACTGGCCCTGCCCTGCCCCCATTGCTGTCTGGCTGTGATTCAGTGACATGAGTGGGAACATAGAGTGCTGAATATAGCACTATAAAATTTAGCATGGATCAGCATTATTGGAGGGCACTGAGGAACAGTCAGGCTGCTGCTGCTCCTGCCATCAGTGTAAGCACTCACTAGGGCCTGGGGGTCCCACCAAGGCACTTGGCTGAGGTTCCCCCTGAGCCTGGAGCTGGCCCTGCCTCCCCTTTTATCCAAACAATAATCCTGAGGGTAAAGGATGAGATGGTTAGACAGCATCACCAATGCAACGAACATGAAAATGAGCGAACTCAGGAAGATAGTGGAGGACAGGAAGGCCTGGCGGGATATGGTTCATGGGATCACGAAGGGTCGGACACGACTTAATGACTGAACAACAACAACAAAGTTAGGCCTAGACTGAGGCTGGCCCAAGGTCACCTATGGCTGAATGGGAACGTGAAAGCAGATCACCTTAGTCCAAGTCAAATGCTCAATTACCTGACCATCTTATGGAGGCATTGGGTATTCCAATGGGGTCAGAGTAAATAGGCAAGTCTCAAATCCAAAGTTTCTACTGCTGTAGTAGTCAATAGCACTTCTTTAAAGGTTTTACAATACATTGAATACATTGATTAAAGCCCAAGCATGATTAGAAATGTTATTCTGGAGTTCTAATTAACATGCATAGGTAGAGCCATTATGCCACCCTCCGCACATGGTCAATTGTACATGCAGCTAATGCCTGAACAGGACTAAAACTTGAAACTTCTCTTTCTGCTTCTTCAGCATGACAGACTTGAAGGAGAATGGATTAAAAGCAAGAACATTCTGTCATGGGGTGACACAGCACCAGCACAACTCCTGCAAGACCTCGGGAGCATGACTAAGGTTTTCTGCTGTATAAACCAACTAGCTTTCATTTGGAGTGCCAAGTGAGGTTGCATGTATACAGGGTCTGCTGGCAAATTCTGCACACTGTGTAATTCAAAGTGATGAGGTAGATTTTGGCAACTGAATAATATTTTCAATTTTTTGGCAGCAGTACCAAAATCTACAGTGTTTCCACCAAAGCTGGCATGCAAATTCACTCTGAAAGGTAAAGGAAGTTTCAGAATTTCTCATCCTGTACTACTGGATTTTTTAAAAAATATTTTCAACACAAACTATTTCATTCTGTTGTATCAACATTTTTGTGTAACACAGCAGCTCCCAAAGTCCCCACCACCCACCTTAGCCAGCTGGACCTGCACCACTCAGGTCCAGGGACCGCCTCCGGAGGCTTCAGAAAGGCCTCCCGCCAAGACCAGAGGTCACATCGGAAAACTGGAAGTGATTTCTGGTTGCTTCTGTTTGGCTCCAATTTGGCTCCAATCTGTTTGGCTCCAATCTGTTTGGCACCTCTACCTGGCAATCCAGCTCTGCCTTGGACCATGACCCACAAAGTGGGCCGCGACTCATACTTTGAGAAGCCCTGGTGTAACACAACACCATCTCTAATCACACGGGCAGCCCAATTCTGCGTAAGATGCACCATCCAGCCTAAATGGCTGGCCACTGCATCCTACGCAGGATATATTTGCCCCTTTCCCCCGGTGTCAGCTCCAGTGGCCCCAATGGGCCTCCTCGGATATGCGCCAACTGTTTAGCCGGTGCACGTCTGGGGAGGTTGTGTAAGGCTGACCAGGCCCGGGAAGTGTGCCACCAATATCCCCACCCCCCTCCCTGGCCTGGCTGGCCAATTGCCCCGGCATCCCAGCTTGCCCTCAAAACTCCCTTCGGCCACCTGATACAGCACCTACCTGCGTCCGGGACGGCATTCGGAGGCTGAGTGAGTGATGTCAGTCTCGGTGCCGGCACCACTTACTCTCTGGGTGCCACAAAAGTGCTTTACGGCACTTTTGCAACACCCTAGGCCAGCAGAGCGCTCACTCCGGCAGCCTATTATTGTGCAGAATTGCACTGTAAGAATGATTGAAAGTTTCAGTATTTGCTGACCACCCTCAAAAGTCTTCAAAACTATTTTCTTCAAAACTCTAGAGCCCAAAGTGTAGTGCGACTTAAGTAAACACACATTCACAATACAAATGTACACACACCTAAAATATCCTGGTTTCTACATGAAGGTATTTATATAGCATCTGAGACTTGAAATGGAAATCTATTTCTTTCTGCCACAAAAACAAAAAATGGGAACAGGTTGCTCTTTCACGTTCTGAAGCAACCCATCTAAGAGCACCCTGTCTTTGGCTCTGTCCCAGTTACATTCCCGAACAATCAGAGTTTACCCTCCAAAAGAGAATTCTGTCCTCGTTACTATGGTAGCTTCAAAACCAGCTGCATATATAGAAGTGTGCTGAATTGTTCTCTTTACTCAAGTCATATTTGGAATAAGGTTAAGAATCAACAGTTATAGGGACTATTAAAGTGTCAATTAGCAGAGCTCCTTTTATTTTGCAAAATATAAAAAAGAAGGAGAAGGGAGAAGAGAAGCGTTTAAGTTCCCTCTGAGTCTCAACTGTGTTAATACTAAATTAGGTGCAGTCTGTAAAGATCTTTTAGAACAAAGACTGGAAGCAGCCCTTATAAATAATTTAAATGATTTAGATAATTAGATTAGAATGCAATATACTCGTTATCTTTTTTATATATAATTTCAGACATGACTGCATGCTGTAAAGCTGCGGTTAATGTCATTTCTAGCTGGAGAAGAGCTGGCGACTCCAAGTGGTGCTAGCTGGGTAGAGACGAAGCACAGAAATCTACATTGCCTGAAGCTCAGCTATCAGAATTTCCCATTGGACTGAACTTGTCATACAATTCACTGCCTGCCCTGAAACCCCACCCCTGCAACCCTCTCCTTGTGAAGTGCCATGTCAATGGGACATGATGGGAATGGAGCTCTGTGTATATAGCTAGATCCTTTGGGTTGGTAACCCTGGCTTTTGCAGGGCTTCTGATTGCATGGGTAGAACCTTCTGTGCATACAGCTCTGCACATGGGGGCTACATTCAGACATGTTAACCAATGTACATTGGCCAAGGTGGATCCTGCTATCCTCCCCCCCCCCACACACGCATCAATTGCACATTGTACAGTTAATGCTTGCAGAAGACTACTTGCTGCAATTAGAGTAGAACTTAAACCCATAACTTTCTCCTGCCCATTGAACCTGGACAGGAACTTCAATTAGTAAATGGGTTCCATCCTAAGTAATGCTTGCATAAGGCGCTTGTGCTCACAGAAGTGGTAGCGTGAGGTTGTTGCGCACAGAAACCCAAATGGAATCTGACTAGGTTTTGCACGGGTGCAACATGTTCTGCAACATCTTGCACAACACATCCCACGTGTTGCACACCTGGCACTGGTGGGCTTGAAATGTTTCATTCATTATTGTGCAATCGCTTCTGCATGTGCTTGTGCAGTCACAGATGGAATAGAGCAAAATGCTGCCTTCAATGCACATGAGACTCCTTAGGATACAACCCAATCAAATCTCAACGAAGTACTGTAAATCTAAAACTTGAATATGTTTTAACATATAACTGAGAGCAGAGCCGGTGCTATCATTAGGCCAGCTACGGCACAGACCTCAGGGGGGGCAGTTTTATACAGGTTTTTTAACCCATGTAAAAAATGCAACTGACAATTTATATTTTTTATTTTAAGATAAATACCACAACAGTGCTATGAAATATAAGTATAATTATATTATGCCTTATGGAAAAAGGTTGGGGGGGCTGCAAGTAGCTAGCCTTGCATGGGGTGCAAAATATCCTGTAACAGTGATAATGAAAGAAATAGAGGATCTGCAATAAACTGGCTACTGGTTGCATTGGTGCAAATGAATTATGTATCGTATGCCTGGCAATATATGGGGTTGACTCACTGCAATCCTATCCACACTTACCTGGGAGTAAGCCCAATTGGCTATAATGGTACTTAATTCTGAGTAGACATGCATAGGATTGGGCTCTGAGTCACTTTAAGTTACTAATAAAACATTATTATCTGTCACAGACACGTTTGTTCTCATGATCTCTGCTCCTGCTAACAAGTCAACAATAGTTCCTGTTCTGGTTGCTAAGGACCAGAAAACCTTTTTAAGTGCAACAATATCAAACCTATCAAAAGAAAGCTGCACCATGCTTAGCAACATCTGAAATGTTCTGTCCCACCTAGGAAGAGGTATCCCCTTTACTCTTGAGATAAAAACAATTATCTATTCTTCCTGCTCATCAAAGTCACTTGTGAATGGTGTTTTGACATACCTTTATCTACTTGCATGTATGGCACATACATAACCAATAGTTCCACTTGTACATGGAAATGAGTAGCAAATAATCTGGTAATACACATGAATTCTAAGAATCCCACTTCACTAACTGAACTTTCCCAGGAGTTAGAACTCTCGTCTTCTACATACGATTTCCTTTGAAAATGTCCATTGTACACATGGACAGAGGAAAGAACCTTTGCTTCAGTAGAAGGCAGAAGTTATCCTGCATTTTCTTCTCCAAGTAGGAAAAAAGTCATATGAGACCAAAAGGATGCTTCTTTAGTAGTGCCTCTGTTCAAGTGAAATGATGGAAACATAATTGGCCATGAGACTCCACACAGCCCAAGAGATTCCTGTACAAGTGGACGCGCTCCAGTTTCCTGCTTTTCGAGCACAGATTTCCTGACAGTGGTGCAAAATGCTGTGATTCATAGTTCCAAAATATGGCAAAAACCTTTCTGCATTGTACTTGAACAGTGATACAATGTGTGTGTGTGTGTGTGTGTGTGTGTGAAAGCAAGTGTAACATCCTGTGTTCACATGTTCCTTGCTCTGAAAACAAATGCCTTTGAATGCAGGAAATGTGTGTTGAAATCACTTTCCCCACATTTAAAATGTTATATTTGCCTTCTCCTTTGCTTCCATTAGTGTGTGTGTGTGTGTGTGTGTGTGTGTGTGTGTGTGTGTGTGTGTGTGTGATATCTGTATCTTCAGTTCGCTGCTGTGTGCGCCCATAGATCTCCTGTTAAACACAAGGAAAGTCAACAATCTGGATAGTACATAAATGGCTGCCATTAGTAACCTGGGACTGATCAATTTCTAAAGTGGGGTTTGGGGGGCAGTTCCATGAAGCAAAACTGTATATTGTAGTTAGTCTTCATAAGTTCCTTGGAAGTAGGGACCTTTCTATTTTTTGCTTATGAAACATTGCTATGCTCCGAGATGGTGCTAGTTGAATAAATAGAGTGACAAACATCGACCCTGTTCTGAGTTCCAGGAACGTGTATTCCATCTTGGCTGCAAAGCAAAAGAGGTACAGACAGGTGCTGGGAGGGAGTGCATTAGTGTTCTACAGCTATAGTGAAGATGAAGAATGTGATGTAAAGAAAGAAAGAAAACACCTTAAATTTTCTAAAATGCTACATACCCACTATTGCCTCTTTGGGAATGCAGAGTATCATGTAGGTGGCTTGTTGGCAAATATGTCTTTCTTTTCAACTCACGGAGCAATTTGTATGTCAGTAAATGATGTCATGACAACCCCAGTCAAGTGATAAAAATATAATAGATGAAGAAGTGACAGGAAAAGAGACTTCATTATTTCTGTCCCGCAACCTTCAATGGGACTTCATTATTCCCTCCCCCCTCAATTTGGTACAGTGACATAAAAGTGAGTAAGGAACTAAAATATTGAATTGCAATTCAACAGGCGCATTTACAGTTAAATCATACCCTGTCAAGTTGCTGTTAGATGGGCACTAATTAATTTTTTTTCTTACTTTGCGTTCAGTTTTGATGTGTGCGAGAACAAGATGAGGAAAACCTGAACTGATCACAAGGAGGCATTTGTAAGTGACAGTGGGCATCTTATGTTCTCAGATGTTGCTCCACCTGGAGAAAGGAAACACAAGTAATTAGGCAAAGCTAAATGCTTTATGGAAAAAAAATGCTACAGTAAATGAAGCTAATAGTGTTTTCATTTTGCGATGTGGAGAAATAGCATTATGTGTGAAGAGAGGTTTAGAATGCAAAGTCCAACTAAGTATGTCCTTCCTCATAATGTGCGTAATGCGGTTATTTGAATGTAACCTGTATCCTGGTATTTATTTAGTGAGTTCTGCTCATTCTGCCAGCACAAAAAGCCTCATTCTCCTCAACTGCCATCTGAAAATCTTTGTTCATTCAGAGACAATTAATATTTACAAACATTTTTATTAGATGAGGGCAATAAAGTAGAGTGGGAAGGAGATCGTGCATGTAATTGTTCCAGTGGGGATGTTACAGCGGAATATGCCAACAGCAGAAAGAGAATTAGGAATCAATCGCAATATTGTTCCACCTGGCATGTTTTTCTGCAGATGGGAACCTGCAGAAGAAGAATCGCCGGAGAAAATCCCACGTCCCATCAAAGCCATTTCTCTGGAGGTGCCCCTTCCCCAAAGGCCCATGCAATTGGAGTAAATGATAAAATGATCAACTAGTCAGGTACTTAGAAGCAACTCTGGCATATATATTTTTTTCTTTTGAGCACCTCTTGTGAATCTCTGAGAGTCCTCATGCATCCTTAACATCTGTGGATATTAATGCTTTACTGTTTCTTTAGCTCTTAATTAACTAGGCTGAATCACCCTTTATCCTTAACTCCTCCTTATTTATCTTGCCATGAAAGCTTCCCCTCCCCCCTTTACCTGGGTTTCTGCACATCCCTCTTTCCAAACATGAAGAACAGAGTGGCAGGAGGGAGGTGCTCGGACAGGAGGCACAGATTTGCCAGAGTCTGACTTGACCTTCAGGTTTATGATACAGTACTAAAAATGAAATTCTGTGGACCAGACACTGACTTTAAAATTTGTCCATCAGCATTAATCAAGTTTCATGCAGCTGGCATTTGTTGGAATAGTTCAGTTCTTTTAAAATAGCACTGATTTGATAAGAAGTTTCTGGTTCATCAAAATATGCTCACTGCCTTAAAGTACTCAAACTGATTTTCAGCGCAATCCTGTGTAACCTTGCACCAGTGTAACAGTAGATGCACCGGTGTAAGTGCACTTATGCCAGTGTAATTGCACTTACACCAGTGCATCAGCTGTCGCACCGGTGCGAGCGAGTGAGCGAGCGGAGGGAGGGAGGGAGGGCGAGCGGTGGGTGGGCGAGCGGTGGGTGGGAGGGAGGGCGAGCAGGCGAGCGGTGGGTGGGAGGGAGGGCGAGCGGTGGGTGGGTGGTAAATTCATGGGGGGGCCAAATTTGCGGGGGGGGGGAAATCGGACGGCCTGACGGCCGGCCCGCAGCAAATTTTCCCAATGGGAAAATGGCCCCCCACTGCAAATAGGTTCCCCACCCCTGGGTTAGAGTGTTCTGCTTGGACCAGGAAGGTCTGGGACGGTATAAATCCCCACTCAGTCATGAGACTTACTAAGGTTGTAATCCTATTCACACTTACCTGGGAAGGAGTAAGGCCCATTGAATTCAATTGTGCTTGCTTCTTAGTAGACCTACATGGGCTTACGCTGTAGGTAACCTTGGGCCAGTCATGACCACTCAACCTAACCTACATCACAGTGATTGTGAGGATAAAGGGAGGAGAGGAGTTGCCCTGAACTCTTTGGAGGATGGGTGAGATAGAAGTGTGATAAAGAAATAAATTAGCAATCACTTGTACGAAGTAAGTCCTGCCAAACTCCAAGTCAGGGACTGTGATCCAGGTCATGGGATTGACTCCTCACACTGAAAAAAAATGGAGGAATGGGATTTAATCATACTTCACTTACATCTCAATGATTTCAGTGAGATATAGTCAGGAATCAGGATTAGAGTCTTATTCAAGAGTGTAGCCCAGTGTATAAGCCAAAGCATGAGAGGGTCAATGGGAGCATGCCATCTAGCCATGCCCCCACACCAACATATTTATTTATTTTATTTCCCACATTTTTATACCGCCCTTCCTCCAAGGAGCTCAGGGTGGTGTACATGGTTCCTTCCCTCCTTTCGTCCTCACAACAACCCTGTGAGGTAGGTGAGGCTGAGAGATAGTGACTGGCCCAAGGTCACCCAGGAAGCTTCGTGGCTGAGCAGGGATTTGAACCTGGATCTTCCAGGTCTAAGTCCAACACCCGAACCACTACACCATCCTGGCTATTTGCTAGCCATGCTGCTGGGCTCCTGTGCTTTCAGTGCTTTTGTGTAGATGGCAATGCCAAACGTATGGAGCATTTCTCCATGTGAGGTAATATGGCATGGTATGCCTCCAGTGTTCCACATTGTGTAGAGGAATTGGGATCAAACCATACAACTAGATGGCTCTTTTCATGCTTTACTCATGGATTTATGAGACCAATATGCAACTCCTTCATGCTCCTCACCTGTCACAGTCCTCTTTCCCACTGCTCATCTCATCCCATAGCTTCTCTCATCTCATCCTCATCTCATAGCTTGTTTCCAACATATAAAGGTGGGGTGGAAATAATACAGATAATCGTCTTGGGAGTGACTGAGATGGACAGAATGATTTCATGACGTATGGTTGCTGCAAGTGTTCTGGTGTCTTTGGTGAATTTGCTTTTGTTCCATTTGCTGTGAGGTACAGATCTGGCCAGTAAATATTGCACAGGAATCAATGTATGTCATGTCATTAAACAGGCAGAGGTTATTTGAATGGCTTTATTTGTGCACAGTACACTTGAGCTAATGGAAGGGAGCCTGCCTGCTATTAAGAAATCATACTGATGGAACCCATGTCTACAAGTTCATTCCAACAAATAATATTTACAGTCTATAAATCCTTGCCCTTCTATTAGTGTAAAGGTGGGTTGGGTAAAAATGCTCATTCCTGTGGAGGCAGCATTCTCAACATATACAAAGAATTTTAAATAAACCCAAAGTATTTGCATGCGTACATGGCAGATGAAAGACAGAACAAAATGGCTATGCCTTCTGCTACAATCAGTGGGGTAGGCTCCGTGTTTGTGATTAAATAATGAATAAAATATTATTTCAAATGATAATGTTATACTGTAAATAATTCCATTTGTTGACTCTACATCTGGCATTGAAGTTCACCTCCCTTGGAGGTTTCTTAGACTTTTGATGCTGTTTTGCTTTGCATATGTTTATAGCACAGTAGCTTGGAAGTAGGCGAGTATGAACTCGGCTTTCTCTCTCTCTTTTTGATTAATGTTCATGAGTCGACTGTTTTTCTCTGTTTTAGTTTTGTGGTGTGGATTAATTTGGGGCAGATCATTAGAAAACATGACATATCTAGGCCTTAGCCTAATACTGAAATACTTTTTTTAGGGTTTTAAGAATTATTGAAAAAATGTGTGTAAAAACACTTCAGTCTCAGCTAGTTTCGCAGCAGGTCTCAGCTCTCTCCTTCTGCAGTTGTAAATGAGGGCCTGATCCACTGGTTTGGGAAATGCCTTTATAGAGAGGGGCTGGTGGTGTTTCTTATGTTAATAGTTTGGTGAATTGCTCAGGACAACATTGTAGTAGATAATAGACCAATATGAAGCAATATCCCCCCCCCCCCACTGGCATATCCACCCTGGTATTGTAAGCATGTGCACTAGTGTATAAATATTCCAACCCACCTGGGAACCAAATGGACACGAGTCCTTCATGCTGCTCCTACATGACTTGCACCCTTCTGGTTCCCAATTTCTGTCTCTTCTCTGTGTGTGACAGTAGCATGTGCTCTTGCACACACTCCAGCCACCCCCTAGAATGGGGGACCAGAAAAACAACTCAAATGCATCCATTTGATTTTCTGCTCAGGAACTAGACAGATACAATATGAAGAAAGACATATGTCCTTGTGATGTCCAGGGGGCAGCTCCAGGTATACCCCCTCATCCTAAAACCGGACAGATGAGAGTACATTACAACTGTAGCCATGGTGCAAAGGAGTCTCTGTTGCAAAGGTGCCCATGCTGCTGCCATCTCCTCTCCACCATCTTCTATCACCGGTAAACGTCTTCCACATTACATCCTCCTGGGTCCCTGTTTGGTTTACCAGGTGAGAGATGGTGAGGAACAGGCAGCAGCAGATCATCCTCTTCTTCTTCCCATTGTTCCAATGTCCTAATCCTGAAAGGTTCGCCTCAGTGCTGTGCTCTCCATTACCTCCCAATGAGCATCCCCATGGACCCAGGTTCCCACTGAGGAGGCTTCCTGGGAAGCAGAGAGGAACAACATGGCAGCATCCAACCATCATCCTCTTCTTTTACCCGTGCTTTTGACAATATCTGGATGACAATATCTGGATGGAGGCAGGGATGCCGGTCCACTGCTGGTGCTGTTTCACCTCCATTGACCAGTAAGTTTCTCCTACACTTACTGGCCTGTGGTGAGCAGAACTGCCAGCAGCCAGGCTTCATTGCCAGTCTTCCCAGGAGCCAGCCTGACATGGGTGTGGGCTCAAGTGTCAGCACAGATCTCCAGGACGTGCCCCTGCCCCACAAGTCCCACCAGTGTGGCACTGCCCCTGAACGTCACCCACATTTCTTATTCAATGCAAGAGAATATGGAATCAGAGCCCAAACATTAATTCAAAGCAAAGAGGATCAGAGTTGATTCCTTTTCATAGAAATGGCAGTGGAAAAAGTACAGATGTGATGTTCTTTGCTGCTGATTTGGGTGTCTACAACTACTGTTTGAAAAGATAGGTGTGAACACCCCCTGATGTGCAGATGATTCCCAAATTGCAGAGGGAACAGAATATGGGTGTTGATATGAAGAGTAAAATTTAGATACAGTACATGCTTTTTTAACACTATCGCATTCTTCTGTCTGTCACTTCCCCCTTTTGCAGCAATAATGAAATGGACCTCCAAGGAAAGCTGCACAATACTAATAGAAAACAGGCAGTCTGCTGCTTCCGCCGCATTTCCCTCTTGTCTAGAACTGGCGCTGACTGTAGCTGCTGAATCAGATGCGATGACTCTCACTCATTTCCATTTCAAACTTGGCCTGCTCTGCAGAGAGTGTAATCGGTTCATCACCGCAGCCATGCAGTGCAGCTCCGCTGCTGCAGCTTCTCCTCTCGAGGTTTGCCCCTTTGTCTGCCCAGCTGCTTGTGACACTGGGCAGCTCCCAACAGGCCTAGAGAGGCTCTGCCAGAGGTCACAGACAGACACTGAGGTTAGGAAGTCGCTTTTAACTTCCTTGTGTGTGTTCTTGGGCCTTGTGGCGCAAACTATTTCATGTGCTCGCATCTCACACAGTGGAGAGAGGAGATAACAAAAAACATGAGAGCTGGACACATAAGGAGGTGCTTCCACCCCCATCTCCCTTCTCTACAACTCAGCACATTTTGCCCTCAGTCTCTTACACCGGAAACATGCAAGATAGCAGATTTGAACCAGGGATCAGCCTTAAAGTATTACCGCTCTACATTTAAAAATAGCAAATGCCCATCTGTCAACCGGACCAATGACACTTTTGGCACCCTTTCTGGATGAACTTGTGAAAGTGTATTATGTATGGGATAACGTCAAATGTAGTGCATGGCCTTGTGAACGATCCTCCTTTGGGAACTCAAACATTGGGTAGACTTGTCTGGCCAAAGAGGAGATCAGAGATTACCTAAGAGGTTTAAGACACAGTGAAACCCGTAGAAATTAGACAAAGCATGAGGATAACAGACAGAGGTTATGCCTACATATAGACAAAATGTTGCAGTGTGTCCCCCAAGCCCCTAAAAGGAGTACTAGTGTTCAAGGCTCCAACACCCTGGAACAGGAGCCTTATTATAGGTGCAGGTGGAGGAGAGTTTCAGGAGAAGGATAAAGGGGACATTTTTTATTTCCCATTCCCTTGTGCAGTTTTTGAGCTGCCTGGTGGTAGTTCAGTAGAATGGGAAAGGCAGCCTTTTTCCTTTCATCCCCATATAACAGAGAGGAGAGGTGTTTTTTTTTTCCCCCTAACCAAATGGTATATATAAAATACCTTCTGAGCTATTTTTATTTATTTACTCTCACCCCACCTTTCCTTCAAGGAACTCAGGATAGCAAATATGAGCACCACCCCCACCACCACCACCCAATTTTCTTCTTTTCAACCCTGTGAGGTAAAATAGGCGAAGAGATGAGACTGGTTCAAGGTCCCCCATTGAAGTTCATGTCTAAGTGGGATTTTGACCATAATCCTCTGGGTTCTAGGTCAGCACTCTAACCACATTGACCTACGTCTTATGTGCACTGTACTTGCACAAATTCAACTACATGCGCTCGGCAAGCAAATTAACAAAAAACAGTAGAGAAAAACAACAATTTAAATATGCAGGCAATTCTACCTGCTGTTCCACTTGCTCCATAAGTGCCTGGAGTGAGCGTGAAATAGAAGAATGAATGTGCTGTTTCTTCAGTCGGTCTCAGTTCCTGCGTGCCTCTCATAGCTTTTAAGGAGACAGTATGTACTTCTTTGGATGGAAGGGATTTTCAAGGTAATTTTGAGTGTATGCGATTTTAGCTTCAGGTGCTGACTCTGGAGCATAACCCTCACGTAGTGGGCCAACTATATTAATAAAACAATATGTAGGAGATTTAGAGAATTCATCTGGCTTTGATTGGTTTTATAAAGCCTAGAGAAGTCCCATAAAGACTTCCAGTGATCCTGCCCAAAGTGAGCTGTTGACACCGTAGCTCTTCGACAAAAGTGGTCTTCCTATCCTAACCCAAAGCACCAAAAAGAAACAGAATAGGAAAACCAAGAGACAAGCAGGGCAAGCAAAATCCACTTTAATCATATGTAATCAATAAGGCACTTGACAGCTTTATTTATCCAGTTGTCTCCTAGCAGTTAAGAGAAACAAAGACAGGGCAGAAATCTAGTGTCAGCTGGCTCAGATCGCACCACAAAGAACAGATCTAAAACAAGATGAACTATCACCAGTTGAAATGTGTCCCCGTACCCTTTTGCCTTTGCAACCAGGTAGAGTTAAAAAATGACCACAAACACTCCCTCCCTTTCTGGTGTATGCTTACAGATAAATCTCTGGATATAGAATGGAGACTCTAGGCAGTGCTATCGATCGCATATACAGAACCAACAGGTAATACAGTAGTGAAAAGAAGCAGTCAGGCACCTCCAAGTAGCCTGAAACACAGGTCTCCATTCAACATACAAGTTTTTGGGAAATTTGCTTGACAATTAAGCAATTACCTGGATTAGGCAACTCCAACAGTAGTTGGAAGAATGACAGCATCAGAGCTAGACCTGTACAATGACATTGGTGTGGGTATTATATGTACATCCCCCCCGCCCGTGAATCTGTAAATCAGGGAGCAAAATGTATTTCAAAATTACCTTGTTATAGTGTAGCCCTTTGTTGGCAGCCTGCCAAAGGATAAAAAGTTACTGTTGCTAAGGTGTGCTACGGTATGAGCCGCAGTAGGACTGCTGGTTAGAACTTCATTTATACGGGTCAGAGGTATCCCAAAGGTCAGAAAGGAATTGGTCAATGTCTGGACATTCCATTTAATATAATTGGTCAGTGGTGAATAGAATAGCCAGTCAGGCTAAGACCTGAGAGGTACTGTTTTGATTGGTTGAACATTTGGGGTTCTTACGCTATATAAGGCCAGGTACAGGCCTGTCACAGGGAAATGAGATCAAAGAATAGAGAAGGTAGAGGTGGGTAGACCTGCCCAGAAGAAAGATTGCACAGGATGGAGGTTTAGGAAAGAAAAATCTTCCGGAGCCGGTCCTTTGGGGAAGCTTCAAGGAGCAGAGACTTTGTTGCATTGGATTTCCTGAGCCTTCATCCGTAGAGATTTCTGACCTGAAGGAAGATTTCTTGGCCAGTTAAGCTTCAGCGCAGTGTCTCGAACAAAAATATATACTCCGCTCTGTGAGTTCTAATGGGGGAAGGAGTTAGTGGAACTGGCGGTTTGTATTGAATAGAGGTGGGACCCAATCCAGAAGTACTGCCACATCCCTTAATTATAGTAGTCCTGAACCAAATTTTATTTCTAATAATACGTAGTATATCACTATTATCTTATACACACACACAAACGCGCGCGCACACACACACCTCTGTAAACTGAAATGTAAAATAAAAAAGTTGGTCTCCTGACCTGGCTGTACTATGTCTACAGTCTAACCCAGCTACTAAAGGGGTGTGGGTGGGGGAGATAAGTGGTTTGTTGTTTTTTTTAAAGGAAATTGGTAGCAATGAGAAAATGAGAGGCTATAGGATCAAGCATATAATTATATAACCCCCATAACAACGCTTTCTAACTTTCCCTTAAGTTAGACATCTAGAGACTCCATGCTGGAAATATAACCAAGATCACATGGTATGGAATTCTGTTATGGTGGAGGAGGGCTGTGGCTTGGTGACTTTCCATGCTGAAGGTCCCAGGTTAAATCCTTCCTATCTCCAGATTGGACATAGAAGGTCTTGTCTGAAACCCTGGAGAGCCACTTCCAATTATCATTGACAATACTAGCCTAGATGAATTAGTGGTCTGACTTGGTACAAGACAGATTCCTATCCTTCACTATGGGAAAACTTCCATAAAGAGCAAGGGTTGCAAATTTTTAAATTAGCTTCTTCAGCTGCTGTGCCTTAAACATTATCACCTGCTAATTGCTCAGGTCAAATGGCTGTTAATATCCATGCAGAGATAAGCTTTAGGTCCTGATCCCTGCATATGAAATAGTGGCTGAAGACACAGGAATGAGCCAGACTTAATTTTCCTAGCTATTTGTCAGGCCTATTGGTTGAGTTGTCAGCATCTTGCAAGTAATATCTCTACATCCTCCAAGAATCCTGTTTCCGGTTTCATACCATGCTAATACAGTTTGTAAATTAAAAATGAAGCAAAACAAAAAGCAAACTGTGTTGCAATTGACAACTGTGTTTTTATTTACAATGTTACATTCATTTACAAAATTAACGGCGCAATTTTGCCTATCTTTAGGCTGGCGAAGCAAGCGCTCCGCCAGCCTAAGGAGTCGCGTGCTGGAAAGCACATTTGCGGCTCCTTGCATGTAAGCAGCGCTGACGCAGAGGCTGGCACCACTCACACTGCCAGTGTCCCGGACCTGTGCTGGCTGCTGTAGGTGAGTCCTGCGCAGGTCGGCACAGGGGCGGGGGAAGGGCAGGCAGGGGCAGCAAGGGAGTGGGCGATTGGCCAGCCCAGGCTGGGAGGGGCGGGGCTATAGGCACTGAGTTGCACCAATATCCTGAGCCCCATCACAGTCCGGGCTGGCCTTACACGGCCTCCCCAGTTGTGTGCCAGCTAAAGAACAACAATGGGCCTAGGATGCAGCGGCTGGTCCTTTTGGCCAGCTGCTGCATGTTAGGCAGGATTGGGCTGTAAGTTTTATTCTTTATAGCTTCACACTGAATAACTGTCACAAGTATTGTTTAAGAAGAGATGCTGTAATAATGCAAGAGTCTTGCGTTACACGCTGTTGTGATTGTATCAGAGGCTTCACCATTTTTAACCGTCTGGGGGGTCATGCTGATCAGCATTTTCTGGGGTGCACGTAAGCATCACAAGACATACCGGTACCTATGATATATAAATATTGCTGAAACATACAATACAGACTAAGCATAGCACAAACAATCCATACTTTCTTAGTCAGCTCTAACAGTCATGGTTAGCCTGTCCTGGGACACTGATTACAACTATCATCAGGATCGGCTGGTGCGTAATCCAGAAGCTACGTAAGCTGTAGAATGGTGTTGCTTGTGTTGAGCTACTTAAGGCTGCAGAGTGGTGAAAGGAGCAGTACTGTCCACCCTGGTCATAGCATGGCTCTCTTTCTCCCTTTCACATAACAGCCTCTGGCTATAAACACTTCCAGGTCAGACCGCCGCCTGAATCTTCCCTGGGTAATAGGTTCTGATGTTTTCTGTGCAACTGTCTAGGAGAGCTTGCCCACTTGATTACCAACATTGCTGAGTCATGCCAGCTTTGCCTGCCTGTCTTCTGCTTGCTGTTTCTCCTACCATGCTCAGGCCTTCTTTGCATGGCCTCCTTGGCTTTGAGCCTAACCTGTGCCTAACCCCACCTTTCTCAGCTCTATTTGAGGTCTTGCTTCTTTATTCTCTGGCCCTCTTGTGGAATTTGTACAATTGGTCAGTACTGGGATCAGTCCTAGTTTGGGGGGCTTTTATTTTCATTCCACTGTATGTATGCCTGGCTGCTTGCAACCTAGTGCTGATGCGCAATTAAAAACATATTTGCTTAGGCACCAAGATTAGGGAACCCATTTTAAAGCATGCTATCAAATCAGCTTGAGACTGAAACTTGCTCTCTAAGAAGATCTTTTCGTACATAAGGACTCTTCAGCCCATCATAAACTATAAAGGGCAGGTAATTTTGTATGGGGTAGCATGTCCTTCAGGTAACCTGCCCATAAGCCCTAAAAAAAGGGGGGGGGACTTTAAAAACCAACACCGGAACCTTGAATTGCAACCAGAAATGGATTAGCACCATGAAGGTGAAAAAGCAACAGTGTGACTGAGTCAAAAAGCCTGGCCCTCGTCACTACACCGTACAGTTGCATTCTGCACTAGTTGTAGTTTCTGGAAGTCTTCAGGAGCAGCCTCAAATAAAGCATGTCACAATAGTGCAATCTAAATGTCACCAGTGCATGGATCACTGTGATGAGGTCTGTCTGACTCAAATAAGGATGCAGTTGGTGCACCAGCCTAAGCTGAGCAAAGGCCTGTGGACAGCGCCACCACCTGAGAATACAGCTGCAGCCCAAGATCCAGGAGGACACCCAGGCTGTGAACCTGCTCCTGCAGTGGAATTACAACCTAGGACTGGTTAATTGTCCAATACCTGAGTTGCAGGTCTTTGAACCAGCAACACCTCCATTTTATCTGGGTTAAGTTTCCATTTATTCACCCTCATTCAGTCCCGCATTAACTCCAGGCATCGATTCATAGCCCCCCCCCACTGCATCACTGGCAGTAGACAGAAAGGAGATGTAGGACTACTGTTTCAGAGCTGGGTGGTGATGATTCACTGGAGCCCATTTTAGTGCAAGAAGGATGTTGCCTGCTATAACTTTTCTTGGCACAATTACTCTTGAAGCATGGCACCTGGTCTGAAGGTGGTAGTCCCTTCCCTGTCATACAGGGATCAGGGCAAAGTTTCCAGATAGATTTCATGCTCCAGGGTGCATTCATTCAGAGTGACACATGGAAGAAAGTCTCTTGCATTTGGAAGCACCCTAAAAGGAGAAAGAGCAATGACCCTTCTTGCTCCAGGCTAAGCAGCTTTGGAGATAATGTGAGACGGAACAGGAACAGGAAGTGTAAGTGTACTTCCTATTTCCTCATATCTCCATTTTGTCTGAACCAGAACTGCTGCATCTCCACTTTTGGGGAGAGCATAATCTCTAAGCAGCATCTCTCGAGGTGGCAAGGAGGGGAGGCACATGAGTTCTTTTTCAGATGAGACAGAACCACACACACAAATAACCAAGCTACCTTGGTCATCTGTACCATCCTGCCAAGTGGTGAAGACAATTTAACCACACATTGAGTGCAGAATTGGGGTTGAATCAATGTAGTTCTCTTCTCTTCAGGTGTTCAAATCAAACGAACACGTGGAAAGGGGGAATGGTAAAGGGGGGAATAACCATGCAGGCTAGCCAGCCCCCCCCCCGATTGTGAACATGCTCCTTTTGCCACAGCTCCCATTCTCCCTATATCCTGTAGTTATATGCAGCATCAAGCACTAAATGCAGGGAAAATGTTTCCCTGCATTCTGGCACCTGGCTGGCCAGGAATCTAGCACATGGGGGGGGGGAGTTAACTCTCTCTGTGTTCAGTGCTTGCTTCTACAGACAAGGGCTGGACGCTTCAATTTCTTCCCCTCCACATGTTAATTTGAGTGCCTGAAGAGGGCTCATGGGGTACAATAGCTGTTTGCTTGGAGTCAAAGATGAGGAGACACAGAAAGCATGAGTCACTTGCATTTTCCTTTCTCCCCTCCCCACATTGCTGTCCCATCTGAAGCTGTGCCAGGAACAGAGAGCACACATTCCATTTTGCTCCCATTCTGCTTCTCATTCCTCCTTTTCGGTGCTCTAAGCGACCAGGGTGATGAGCGCCAGCCAGATAGATAGGGCATTATCATTCCATGATTGTAATGGAGGCCATGTGACTGAAGTGACTCATATTATTTCTCCCTCTGGTCCTTCTGTCAAAACTGCGTCCTAGGCAGAAAGGAAAGTTGCAAGTGGCAACACTGCAGGAGGAGGCAGCAGTGATAGACACTGCAGTGAAAAATGGTGCCCAGGCCTCACTGTTTGGCTGAGAAGCGTTAAAAGAATGTGACTTATTAATGCATCTAGACCAGGGATGGCCGACCTTTCAATATGAATGCTCCTGGCCCTTTAATGGTTGTATAGGTGAGAGCATTTAAGCAGGTGCAGCTGCTTTAGCAGCACTTGCAGCTGCCAAGATTCTGGTTTCTACACAACTCTTAAGAATGCAGAGGCCCTCCTGGTGGAAGGTTGGCCAACCCTGATCTAGATTCATGACCAAGCCTATCCAAAACAGCCCAGGGTGGGTTGTTGTGAGAAGTGTCTAGAAAAAAGGTGCCTGAGGGGGGACATGATTGAGACGTATAAAATTATGCATGGGATGGAGAGAGTGGATAGAGGGAAATTCTTCTCCCTCTCGCACAACACCAGAACCAGGGGACATGCACTAAAATTGAGTGGAGGGAGAGTTAGGACAGACAAAAGAAAATATTTCTTTATGCAGCGTGTAATTCATCTGTGGAACTCCTTGCCACAGGATGTGGTGATGGCACCTGGCCTAGATGCCTTTAAAAGGGGTTTGGACAGATTCATGGAGGAAAAGACCATCACAGGTTACAAGCCATAAGCAACCTCCTGGTTTTAGAAGTGGGTTTTCTCTGTGCCAGGTGCAAGGGAATGTCAACAGGAAACAGGTTATCTTGTTGTCTTGTGCTCCCTGAGGCATCTGGTGGGGCCACTGTGTGATACAGGAATCTGGACTAGATGGGCATTTGGCCTGATCCAACAGGCTCTTCTTACGTTCTTATGTTAAGTGTATGCATCGGAGATACTGACCTTTCTGAAGAACAGATCTTAACAGAGCACCTGTTTAGCCCTTCTGCTGCCAGTCCTGTCAAATGGCACCGGGGGAATAGCGTGTGTGCACAATTTGTCCCAGTCTGGTGAATGGCCCGTTCTGAGCTTTCCCCTGCCCTTTTTCCAGGCACAAAAGATGTCTTTTTCAAAGAGACAGACCTAATGAACAGGACCTCCAGGTGATAACATGCTTGTTTTGCTGCTCCTGCGGAGACACAAATAGCTTGCTGATGAGATGGAGACTGCAGGAATGATTAAGAATGTTCAGATGCAGAAATGCAACTGCTTGGCAAAAGCTCAGGGGCACTAGGCGATGAAATGCTGTGTAATGCTCTCCTATTAGGAAGAATGTGGTAGTGATGTATAAGGTATGAACGATGTGGCCTGCAGACTAGCAGAAGCTCTGCCTTTGCTGCTGCTGCTGCTATTGCTATTGCTATTGCTTCTGCTGCTGAGAAGGAGATGCTCTCACTGAACTGAAACTGCTGAGGATTTTCTCACTAGGATATCCATTTCCAAGTGCTTCCGTTGGCGGATCTACTGATTCCACTGCTCACAGACTGACTGCTACAGACACACACAGGGGTTACCCCCCAGAAGAAAATAAAGAACTGTCCATATTGTTTTAGGAACAAAAGGAGGGGGGAAAAAGCATTTTCCCCCCTGCAACAAGAGGATGAGTAGGGGGCTGGTGTGGAAGCAACCCTGTCTGAAGGTAAGGGATTTCCTCGCTCCGGTTGTGTTACGAATGAAATAAGTAAAGTGCTTAGGGGAAAGGTGATTTTTGGTCTGTTGTGATGGTTTTAATATTTCATGCAAATGTTTGGGGTGCCCCCCCTTCAAGGTTGCATCCTCTTTTTTTTTTTTTAAATCTTCTTAGCATGATCCCTGTAATGGTTCTGTCCAGCCTCGTGAAGAGGATTGGGGTAGGTGGTTCATCTCGTGCTAGTGATGGGATGGAGAAAAAAAAATTGGACATGCTTTTGAACTGTAAGGCTTTGCAATCTGCAGCATGTAGCCTCTCCTCATGTGTCCGTGCCATTGACAATTGCGCGAGGGATTCCTCTTAACTTTTCCATTTTTATGGAGGTGGGGATGGAAGGATGCTCTGGAAATCCATCGGTAGTTCTCCATTTGAGTTGAAGTTTGGTCTTTTCACTCCCAGCTGCGCTATCAGATCCGGCTGCTGTCGGTCTAGCTGTATGTGACTGGCGTAAGTTCTACGCAAAGGCAGAGATTCCAGGGAAAGAGCTGGAGTCTGACGGCACGGCATTTATCCTCCTCCGCCTTTGCCACAAGGGCTAAAACACAAGGAGGAAAGGTATATCTTATTATGCAAATGTGGAAATGTGAATTCCGTGTGTGTCTGGCAGGAGCCTTTCCTCGTTCAGGCTTGGAATCGTTTTAACTCCTGCGTATCTGATCCGAAGCAACTTACTTAAAATTCTCGTCACCCTTCTGAACATGATACGGATGCACGGGGTGACTGACTTCCAGATTTTACACGACACTGTACTGGGGTTCCTCCCCAACAAAGCCCCCCTGATTGTGCTTGTATGCTGCTGACATATGCATATGCCACTAGGCAGCTCTGATCAGTTTTTGCATTTGTGTACCTGAATAAATATTTTGCTGCCCTTCACACTGCTTCTTGATGTCTCTCCAAAATGCAGATGATTAATCAATTAGGCTAGTGGCCAATTAGGCATAACCTTGTAGGAAAATAATTAGGCATGGGCACGTAGGGATTTGACTGGCAATGTAGCATAGTCTGCACCCAGATATTAAAGCACTTCTTTAATACATGCATTGTGTTCTATGGCTTTTCTGAACAAACATCAAAGTGCAGTAACTATAGCTATACTTCAAAGGGTACACATCTTCACTGGTAGCAGTAAAGCATGTTTTATCAATACTTTTTGAAGCAAAGGAGAGGAAGGGAGCCCCTAGCCCCCCCCCTATTTCCTTCTCTGTTACCAAATATTGACCTCTTAAATATTCTCTTTATTAACCTTCTGCCTGCTTTGTTGACTTGGTTTATTTGAATGCATCACTATATCATGTATTTTTGAAATACTGCAGCACCCTTGGAAAGAAGGTTGTGATCTGTCTGCTGAGGAGAGTCATTTTTACCGATCTTATTAAATAAAAGCATTATTAAATGCAGACACGGAGACTAGTGGCTCCTAAGTTGTGCTTCAGAGCAAAATTTTTCTTTATTACTACAGAGATTCTGGCACTGCAGTATTACAATACAGCCATATTAAAAAGGTCCTTGGAGCAAAATAGCCCACTGATGCTTCATCTCCAATAAACCTAAGTAATTTGCTAGAAAATAACATTGGATTTAAGCAATCTAGGCTAAATTGTTTTTATTTTAAGCTTCCTGCAGATCTTTAGATGGGGGGATAGGATAGATGTAAAGCCAGAACTGCGCAGACATACTTTAATTCCTATATATATAATTTTGGCAACAGGTCTTTCAGCTTTTAAGATTGGCCATAAAGTCCTTGATTATATCTCTTGATCTGAGTGGCAGTATAGTTTCTGTATTTCTTTGATAAGAATAGGGGGTGCATGCTAACAGTCCTCTTAGCTGAACTGTTTCCTCCTCTTCAATGACGTAAAAAGAACTAAATAACAATAACTACAAAAGGGAAAGTCAGGATGAAAGGAAGGCGATATTCCTGAGGGATTACTGAGCTGGCAATTTCTCCGATATTAAGGCTTGTTCTGAAATATCCTCTTATTTTTAAATTGTACAAGATTGTATTGAGACATCAAATTCAATTCAGTCAGCGAGGAGGCAGGCAATATATATATATGACAGCTGTCTGACACCAAATCCACGTTTCAGTCTAGAGAAGGTAAAGGAGCAGCTTCAAATGCAAACCTTTTTCTGTTCACCGTCCTTAACCCCTTGATGGGCTGATGCTTAAGCCTAGTTCCTGAGCACTAAACCTTTAACCGGAGGCGCCGGGAGATTCCCACCGATGGCTCCCATGGAGGAAGTGGCTTGTTTGCCATTGTCAGTTCTAGTTTTCAGAGCATGAGAAAATACTAATCTCATGTTTTTCAAAGTCATTCTTTTAAAAACAAATGGACATCTTGATTTTAATAAAGTATGACTTACATAGGCTTGGGGGGAAAATCCAATTTGTGATTGCCCACAAGCAGAGACATTAGTACCTTTGCTCCATGTTTTAATATGGATTGGTCAATGGCACTGGTTAGAGTGACCTAAGATGGGACAACTAGTGGAGAATAAATATATACTGTATTCCTTCCCCCTCCCCCTCTAAACTGTAGGCTGGCCAAAAAGATGATACTCTTGAAAAAAGTGTACAGTAGTTGAGAGCCACTGTAGGTCTCATGTACATATTACAGCTAATGCTCCTCAGGTAAGCATGAAGCAGTAGGAACTCTGTCCACCTTCTGAAGCAAACCTGAGCTTACTTCCAACATTACATTTGTGGCATGGTAACTGCCCAGAAAAAGAAATGAGAAAAATGGAGGACACATCGATGTGGCTGAAGTCATCCAGATTGCAGAATGGTACCACATGACAATCATCCAACTTAGGAAACGCCTCAAGTGCACCTTGGTGGAAGGTAGGAGTGGGAGATGCCCTATGCTAGCTGGGGAGATTGACAATTGAGGAGAAAGGTGGAGGGACCAAAGCAAAACCCAGCCTTCAGGATGCTGAGAGAAGGAAGACCCTGAGGACAGGCTTCCAGCTAGTATATGGCAGAAGGAAAGGTGGCCCCAATCCTTACCCCAATCCTCTCTCTCTCTCTCTCTCTCTCTCTCTCTCTCTCTCTCTCTCTCTGCACCCCAATCCTCCCCCTCCCTGTCCACAGCAAACACCTCATGCCAACTCGCCTCTTCCGGTGGTGGCTGGGCACTCTGGTGGCACACGTGGTCACCAGCCTTTTGTACTGCCCCCCCCGCTGAACATATTGTCGCTACAGCGCCAACGGAGTGGGCCATCCACTGACGGAACATTCAGGAAACCCTGATTCACAGCTTGCTCTCTTAAAGTACAGTTTGAACAACGATGGTTAATACAGACCTTTTACTATACCCAATAACTATGGTAACCACTGAACAGCAGAACATTGGTGGACAAGGCTGGGAAACGAACCCTTGCTGAATTAGAACCCAGTGATGTTCGACAAGACATATCTGGCAAGAATAACTTGTAGTTCAATCTGGCTTGACTTGGGCCTTGACGTTCACCGACTGGAGGAGGGGAGCAGGATCATGCCTACTAGCCTCAGCTCCCCTACCCCCCACCTCTTTGTATTTAGTGGAAGGTCTGAATGGTAACACCTACACACAAATGTGTATATGCACAGTCTCCATATGTGCAGTTGGAGACACACACACCCCTTTGCAGGGAGATTGACTATACTGGGAGTCCTATACTGGGAGTCCAATCCTAGGAGTCCAATCCTATCCAACTTTCTAGCGCCAATGCAGCTGAAATGCAACCCTGAGGTAAGGGAACAAATGTTCCTTTACCTTGAGGAGGCTTCTGTGACTGCCCCACCACCACAGGATGTAGCAGAAGCCCTGTTGGCATAGCTGTATTGGCGCTGGAAAGTTGGATAGGATTGGTCCCTAAAATGCAATCCTATACTCAATCCTATACACAACTACACTGGCTTAGTTGTAGTCTGTACACTATATTAGTCCAACACAAAGGGGGAGAAGCAAAGACGAGCTTCAAAAAAACTTGGTTGTACAACTCTGTCAGCCACTCCCCCACATCAGCGCATCATGTGCCCCTCCCACACACACACACACTTACTTACTTACTTACTTGAAGAATGCTGCAGAACCTCCTAGTGTGTAGGAGCTAATGTGGCACAATCAGCAAGCTGACAGAAGCAGAGATCAGCCAAGGGTCCCTGCACTCAGTTTGAATCCCTTAGTTGTCAAACTCACACAAACACATATTTTGCCAAAATACCTTTATAAGTGCAGCAGATCAAGGGAGGAAAAGTAGCTTTCTTGGAAGAGGACAGGTATGTAGAATAAGTTCACAAGCCTCCCCTGGGCTAAGGATTCAAGTCCCTATGTGGGAATCCATCAATTGAAATGAGTCTTTTTCCCAGAGGAGGAACTGGGGCAAGTCAGAAAGGGAGCCCCAACTGCCCTTGGGCAAACAGGAACTCTGGTAGGTCATCACCCAGCATCCCCAGTTAGAAACTAGGCAAAGTAGATTCAATCCCAGCCAGCAGAAGCATTTTAGCTAAGGCCAAACTCACCTTTTACTCAATGGATGAGATGGAATCGTATCTCAAAGAGAAACACATAAGAGGGGTTGCCAATATCCCAGCAGGGCTCGTGTGCCTTTTCAAATTGTATGATGGACAGCAGAGTAGTAGGTGTCAGTGAGGTCTGGCTGCACCAGTTATATAACAGTCTGTCATGGAATCTGAATGAATGTATATGAATGAATGAAACCTTTATTGGCATAACAAAACAAGAATACATACAGCACTGTATATGTACATATAAAAACATAACAGTAATTGCCCTAGTTCCTGACGTGAATATTTAAATCTGTCCACCATAACCAACAAGTGGACGAATGCAGCCACCTTTTCAAGGATAAAAACCCTCCGTAGCAGATAGCACAGAGTGTGGTTGCCTCTGCCCGCCCCTGTATAGGGGCAAGTAATTTCTTGTGGGCCTTCTCATGAAGAGAGCAATGCAAAAACATGGGTTCAAGGATCTCCACCCTGCTGGCTTCACAGGGGCAGAGCCTCTCACAGAGTACTATTAAAACAGCCTTCTATCAAAGCTGAGGGTACAGCATTGCATCTCGCCAACGAGAACGCTCTTCATTCCCTCGGGTCGAGCAACTGATAAAAGTAGGAAGGTGTTTCATGGAATTAGACGGGTAGGTGAAGATACAGCGGTGAGCAGGTAGAGTTAGCCGCACTGTATAGCTCTTTTTTCTGCATCATAAATTCTATCTCTGATGGCACAGTATATGCACTAGCTTGTCCTAGCATGCCCAACCACTCCGTGTCCAGGCCTAAAGATTTTAACTTGGGAAAAAGGTCAAGTATATCACGGGGTATCACTGAATCCAATACAAGCTGATGCATCAGGCTATCGGCACCTATGTTATAAAATAAAACTTTGAGTCTTAACCAGGCCTGGGTTTTCAGTCTGATAACGCCTGTTTCAAGGCATAGCGCCTGTTTTCAAGGCTGCGTATGGCACACGTCTGGGCAGATTTAGAATTGTACGTAGAAAAATAGCCTGTATGTGCTCAAAAGCTAGGTTTGCTGCCCTAGAGGGATAAAGTAAAGGTAAAGGTGACCCCTGACAATTAAGTCCAGTTGTGTCCGACTCTAGGGTGTGGTGCTCATCCCCATTTCAAAGCCGAAGAGCCAGCGTTGTCCGAAGACGCCTCCGTGGTCATGTGGCCGGCATGACTCTCCTTGCCGCAGCGCATAGCATGCAGCTGGAACACGGAGCGCTGTTTACCTTCCCACAAGCGGTACCTATTTACTCTATCTACTCGCATTAACATGCTTTGGAACTGCTAGGTTGGCAGGAGCTGGCCAAGCAATGAGAGCTCACTCTGCCGCGGATTCGAACTGCCGACCTTTCGATCGACAGCTCATGGTTCAGCGATTTAACCCACTGCGCCACCCACTGGTGGTATGGGATACCATACCATAAAGAAATTGGGTAACAACCTTTGCTTTAAAAACCTGAAGGGCACCTCGGAGATATCTATTTCCATAAGAGTCATAAAACCTCAATATTGTGAAAGATGAGAATGTGGCTGTATTGAGCGCTAAGTGATGGTGTGACGCCCAGGTATGCCTATGATGAAAATTTATGCCCAAATATCTGAATTGTCTGATTTGCTCAATTTTGTTGCAAGTCCACTTAAAAACTTTCCTCTTATTGGCAAAAACCACTATTTTAGGCTTGGGGTAATTTATACTTAGGTTGTTAGCCAGAAAATATTCCGCGCTGCTCTCAAATAAATAAGCCCAATACGAGTGCAGGATGTGTGTGTGTCATGGAGTTTGCAAAGTTACAGGGGCCTCTCTGGAACAATTAGGTCAGCAAGCCACAGAGGAACAGCTGCAATTGTACTGGTCACCACTGCCAGGCATGCTGTGGGTTTCTCTTGTGGTCTGCATGGCTGGAGGGTTCTGTTTCCTCTTCCCCTGTTGGAAAGCTGCCTGTGGAGAATGAAGAGAGACCAGAGAGAATAACAAGGAATAGAGAGCAGCAACACATGTTGTTGTCTGGATCAGGACACATACCCAAGGGTTGTGAGCAAGAGTGGTTCCACCTGGGTGCTCATGCAGTGGTGCCCTGTTAAGGGACAGAGTGCAGTACCTGGGCCACTATCTTTTCTTCCCCTCTGGGGAGTTGCAGTGGAACTCTGTGGGTCAGTAGTGACTGTTGTATCCCCCTGAGGCAGTGCTGCATCCTGAACAAAAATCTCAGAATGAATTTTGGCCAGCAGTAGCAACAGTTGGAGGCGGATCATCAAGAGAGAGCGGTTGTTCTCTTCTGTTGGAAGAGAAAGAAATGGTTTGGCAACATACCGGTAATTTATAGCAAAGACATATATTTGACAGCACTGAAAGATGAATGCTTGGGAATAGAGTCATGAGAGATATATGCAGTATTCCTACTTTGAGGCACAGAATCATGCCCCCCCTCACTTTCCTGTGTGAAGTGCATTGTCCTTGTATCTGCTGTTGGAGTGAAAGTTCCAGTTGGGTGTTTATGATTAGAGTTTTCCTCCTGGACCCCAGAGTACCTGCAATGAGAATTCTGAGAAGATATGTGCAAAGTGCGCCCTTCGCATGCAAACTGCTTTCTCCATAGTTTCCTCCGGCAGCATTCCCATTTGCGTGCACTAAGTGTGCGCAACATGAAGCCAGAGAGGCGTAGGTTACATGGCATGAAATTATCATTCAAGTTATAATCTCTATAACTGGAAATTAAGTACTGGGCTGGGCATATGCTCTGGTTGGTTGTGACGTTTAGTCTGTATTTTATGCTCTGTCATTTATGGATTTATTTTGCTATGTTAACCACTTTGTGAACTACTTTTTGTTGAAAAACAGTATATAAACATTCTTAATAATAATAATAGTAATAGCAGCAGAGTGGGAAGGGTGGAGGTGGTGAGGGAAATTGGGAGTTTTAGTTGTGTTTTTGCTCTCCATTTATTTCTAGGGTGCATTTAGTCTTATGCTAGCTCAGATATTGATACAACATTAATACCAATGTTGGGGGTAAGACTGTCATCTGGAGGGGGTATAGGATATAGTCTAAGTTCCTCCCTGCCCCTCCAATGTTTCTGCCCCATTTTGGGATTTACACTAGCTGGAGTTGCGCTGGTGTCTGGGGTACATCGGTGTGCGCTGGTGTCTGGGGTACAAGCCCTCCTCGGTGTGGAGTTGCGTTGGAGTGAAATCATAGTGTAGTGTACAGTAGTTGAAAAGTTCCACTGGTGTCTGAAACCTTGTGGCATATCATATGCCACACAGAACACTTTAAAAAAAAGTACACAACTTTCCTATAGCTTGCATGTGCTTTCACACCTTTGCCTGGAGACCAGCAGATGTGACCCATCACTTTCCCCATTCATTGTGCTGATGGTGTGAATATAGCTCTAATTGTGGGGCACATTTATGACTGACACCAGAATCAAGGTACATGTCAGAATCTGACTTTAGTAACCAAGTTGGAGGAACAACAACTGGAGGACCTAAGCCACATCCGTACAAAAAGGATAGCTGTTTTTGTCTGTGTCAGCAGAAACAAAAACAAAAAACAGCAGAGTGTGGTGGCTTCTAAAATGTACTTGCCTTTATTATGGAATAAACTTTAGTGGGCCTTTTTGGCAGAGACACTTCATCATATGCATGGTTCTTCCCCTCAGTAGGTGGGTTATCTATATTCCATGAGTACAGACAGAAGACGAGAAGAGGGAAACCATGTTTTTGAGAGTGCTTTGCAGGAAAAGGAACTGTCAGGGCTTGTTAAAAGTGGCTGGAGCATAAAGTTTTCCCTTTAGTCTCGCACTTTGGCAGTGGGACTCCTGATTACTACTGCTGCTGGATTACATAATGTCTAGGACCCTGGGGGATATATCATCCATAAGGACTTGTAATTTGGTTGCATATGAATGTTTATACACTCCTGGATTGTTTGCTTGTTTTTGATGTGTGGGCGTAAGTGTATTTTTATGGCTTTTTTTGATGTAGAAGACTGAAGAATGTGTTATACAGTATATCAAAAATTTCAAAATGAGATTTTTTTTCCCCTCATTCAATGGGTTGCATCTACAGTTAGGCTTGTGGTGATTCATGTGTTTAAGGAAACTTCCCCACTTCTCCTTGGTGCAGCCCTTGAGCCTCTGCAAAGATTTTCCAGGGAGTTGGGGGACCTTTGGAAATGATGCGGAATGTGGGGCTGGGCCTTCAGGGGAAGGAATGGAATCCCTCATCACTAGGCACAGGCATCTTCTGGAGTCTGCAGGGGGCTGCTGTGGGGAGGAGGGGCTGGGAAGATCTCACACACTCGCACTGTTGTGCAAATGTAACAATGGACGTAACCCAACGTTCTCAACGTTTCTTTTAATAAACAAAATATACAGTGGAAAATAGCTTACGAATATATAGGTGACAGTGGCGTTTTAAGCCACTCCGGCGCCCGGGGGGGCGGGGGCTGGAGCGCCCCCCTCGCGCCAGAGCCCGGCTGCCGCCTCCCCCAAGCAGAGCGTCACCGGCTTGAAGGATCAGCTGGCTGGCGCTGAAGTCGGCTCGGCTTTAGGCCGAGCTGCCCTGGAGGGAGGGACTCAGGGAGACGACGAGGGATGGATCGAGGAATGACGAGGGGAAAGCAGCGGGCGCGCGGGCAGCCAGGCTAGAGGCAGATCAGCTGGCTGGCGCTGTTTATGTCGGAGGGGAGGGCCGCGGTCTACCTCCGACATGAGCAAGCTGACTTTAGCGCCAGCCAGCTGATCTGCGGGCTGCCGGGAGGAGGGAGAGGACGAGGAGGAGCGCGCAGCAGCGGCAGTCTGCTCGGGAGCCGCTCGGCTGCACTTTTTTCTAAGAACAAGAGGCGCGAGCGGGCGCCCCTCGGAGGTAGCGTGCCCGCTTGCGCCTGGGGCGCTGCACACCTGAAGCCCATATATTTGTACACCTCTGATAGGTGATGATCAGTTGTGGTACAGTATCAAGATTCGAGTGAAATCAGTGCAGGGTCACCTATTTATATTACCTGGCTATTAGTATTAACTTAGGGACAATCCAATACTTTACTCTTGAGCAACTGTGTCTTATGAGCAACTTCTTTGATAGTATGGAACTCCCAATGCACTGGGAATATGGCCACTATGGGTATATTGTGCCTGGGAGCAGACGTGTATCAAAGAGCAGAGCTAGGCTATCAAAAAGAAAGGGATAAATATATAAGGTGATTTCTTGAAGTCATACAATGCAAAGAAGATCTATTCCTAGAGCTTAATTAGGAGATGAGGGCAGAGTAGTCGACTATTGTGGTTATAGTTCTGATTAGACAGGTCGCATGCCTTTTTTAAAGTTACTTCTAAATAAATCCACTTTCTAAGTTGCTTGAAAGGTAAGGGACAACTCAATCCTGCACAACTTTCCACCAGTGGAGCAATGGCTCCACCAGCGCCAGGTGTCATATGGCATGTTTTTAACACCCAGCAAGTAAGTGGTGCTGGCGGAGAGGCCGATGCCACTCACTCCGCTCCAGATCCAGAGCTGCGCCCACTGGGGAAGGTAGGTTTTCTGCCAGTTGGGGTAGGAATATGGGGAGGGTGGACCAGGGTGGTAAGGGAGGGGGCAATTGGCCAGCCAGGCCAGGGACAGGTGAGGGATCATCAGCGGCGTGCTCCGCCAAATCCTATCCCCCATACTGGGCCTGGCCACCCTTACACTGGCTCCTCGGATTTGCGCCGGCCACCTTAGGTGCGCCACCGCTGCATTCTAGACAGGATTGCGTTGGAAGTCTTTTTGTCATGACATAAATATACCAGTCCTTCTAGTTATAAATAAAGAACTGCTCAGGCATTAAGTGGAGGGGGAATAGGAGCACACATTCCCTGTGCTGACGTGCTCCACGGCCAGGCCCCTGCTCTTCCCGTGTGTGATGCTTGCCTGCAAATACAGTGATCCCCAGGGGAGTTTCTTCCTAAATTTTAGAATCCTGGCTGCCTGAGGTTCTAGAACCTGGAGCATGTTGGGTGTGTGTGCGGGCGCAGCTACTCCACCCAGGTTCAGGCTAAAATTGAATTCCTGAAGAGGGCTGTTAAAACTAAAGAAACTATGAGTTCAAGAGTGCTGATTGTTATGCAATTCGCCACCATGGTAGAACATAGATAGCAAAGTCATATCGCAATATCTTTTTTTTTTTCCTTGAGGAAGGAGAATGAAGTGAAATTAATTTGATGGATGTCCAAGGGAATTGCAGGAAAGATAATGCAATTATCCACGCCATGTATCGGCTGGCTTGGCGGCTGGTTAGTGTTCTTTGGTTAGGTTTTTTTTTTTTTACTCCTGGAGAAAATTGGAGAAAATTGTCAGAAGATTAGTATGGGGAACTAATGGTCAGAACCAGGTTTAGCATTTTGTGTGAGAGACTGAATTAAGACTTGAATGAGTGCTTTGCTTTCCCTCCGAATAGATTGCTTTGATCAGTGTGCATTTCACCCTAAGGGTCTGTGGCTCTCTTGACATATACATGGATGCCATGCATCTGTGTGTGTGTGTGTGTGTGTGTGTGTGTGTTCAGGGCTTTTCTCATCCGTCCTACTTTTCTAAAAGGAAATCCAAATCGCTTACACTGCTTTACATATTTTCTAGTTAATTTCTCTTTCCTTTTTTTCTTAATGGCTGTATAGAGAACTCTTTCATTTTTTAAAAAAAAAAATTGACTCCATTTGCGCATTGACAGTGTTACGCAGAGTGCCCAAAGCGATAATGATTGGATGCATACGAGAGACTCAGCAAAAGGAGAACACTGGCAGGTCGTTTCCTCTGACTGGCATGTGCTGAAATCGTCATGCGAGGAGGCCCCAAGTCTGAGTTATTTGAACTGTGACCTGCATTAAAACATTTGAAGCTTCAAGTAGCTCTGACTTCAGTCAGGTTTGTCATGCAAGTGTGAAGTCTAGACTGGCCAGGATGCTCATCTGCATTTCAAATACCCCTTCTCTAGTTTCTCTTCCACATGAGAAACAATTGGGCATGATGTGGAACAGAGGAACAGCTGTGATCATCGTACTGGTCACCACCACTGCCAGACACACTGTGGGTTTCCCTTGTGGTCTGCATGGCTGGAGGTTCTGTTGGCCCCTGTTGGAAAGCTGCCTGTAGAGAACAAAGAGAGACCAGAGAGAGTAACAAGGAATAGAGAGCAGCAACACATGTTGTTGTCTGGATCAGGTCACATACTTTTGATTATCACAACCTGACAAAGACTAGTGCTTTGGTTCAGGACAGGGACTGAAAATTACATGCTGCCTGACTCCCTTCTAGCCTTCTTTGGTATCCTGCCCTCCCCCTACCCAGCTGACCTGCAGTAACCTCCCCTGACCTGCATGGTAATCATGGTTATCTGGTGACCTGAAGGTAGTATGTATGGGGCTTGATAGGAGACCATTGTGAAGGATAGTGTAGGAGTCCAGCTTTATTTATTGCTCCACAATAATTGCCCCACATGCGTATGTATACATACATACATACATACATACATAATGGATCGTTACTTTAAAAACACACTGTTGGCTCAGAAGGGATTCTGGTTTTTAAATTTGCCTCCTCGATGTGCATGCACAATTGTTCTGTTGTATCAGTCCAGGTATACAATAAGCAGAGACCTCCAGGGTAAATGGTGACTGTCAGAGAGGGACCATACTGGCCGAGCAGCACGTGTGTTGCATGTGAAAAGTTGCAGTCAGTCCCGTGCTGGGAAAGACCTGTTTGAAACCTTGAACAAGCTGCTATTGGCCTGTGTAGACAATGCAGAGCTAGGTGGACCAATGGTCTGAGTATAAGGCAGCTTCCTAGGTTCCTTTCTCTTTATATGTTGCCTGCTGGCTTATGTGCAATGCTGGAATATCTTGATAGGGAGGAGATGCTGTGTTTAAGAATGAGAGATGATCTATGCAGCTTTTTTACACAACACAACTCCTTCCCCCACTGCTTGTTTGATGACCAGTGTTAATGCTGCTTTTGCTGCTGTGAGAGACTGTTTGATCTTGGTAAATAGTTGTGCTTGCTGTGTGCTGTTTGTTTATCTATATCTGATCTTATATCCTCATTAGATCTGTTGCAGAATGGCACAGCAGAATTTATGTGCAGTTTAAGAACAGTCAATGTGATTGGGGGGGGGGGAGCATTCCCTTTTAATCCATAGACTTGCCACACAACCTGCTAATGATTCCAACATTTTAACTTGCAAAGGGTGACAGTGATATGCCCTAATCCTGGTCATGTTTGGAAATTTCCATTGATTTCAGAGGAACCAAGTAACTGCGCTTCAGATAATAGGATCACACTCCAAGAGAGAAATCATCTATGTATATTTATCCGGTTTCTTTTGGTCACGTAAGATGATGGGTTACCATCTATAGTAAAAAGGTAAAGGTGACCTCTGACAATTAAGTCCAGTCGTGTCTGACTCTAGGGTGTGGTGCTCATCCTCATTTCAAAGCCGAAGAGCCAGCGTTGTCCGAAGACGCCTCCGTGGTCATGTGGCCGGCATGACTCTCCTTGCCGCAGCGCGTAGCATGCAGCTGGAACACGGAGCGCTGTTTACCTTCCTGCAAGCGGTACCTATTTATCTACTCACATTAACATGCTTTGGAACTGCTAGGTTGGCAGGAGCTGGCCAAGCAATGAGAGCTCACCCCGTCACGGATTTGAACTGCCGACCTTTCGATCGACAGCTCATGGTTCAGCGGTTTAACCCACTGCGCCACCCGCTGGCCTCTACCATCTATAGTACTAAATGGCAATACATTCATTTTCAGGCTGATATATTTTATCTTGCAACGTGAACTATTTGAACATCTACCTGGCCATTGCTAGTGCCGGGCTTTGCTTTCAGGGGCCCCAGCAACCTGGTGCAGGTGTTACCCTTTACCAAGATAAATTTAAAGAAGGGGATAGTGGGAAGGGCTGGTAGTGTCATTTGAGGATAGGGAGGCAATATCCCGATTTGGACTAGGCCCACACTTGAATTCATTTGGACCTCAATTAATTTGTGTTGGGCCCATTCTGGATCTAGTTTGGGTGAATTCACACATCACTAACTACAATGAATGAGAGCTTGCAAAGCATGGTAACTTTTGTGCCAGTGCAAGCCTAACCAACTTTCCAGTGCCGATGCAGCTATGACAACAGGGTGCACACTGCATTTTGCAGTGCAGGGGCAGTCACAGAGGCCTCTTCAAGGTGAGGGAACATTTTTTTCCCTTGCCTGGGGCTACATTGCAGCTGTACCAGCCCTAGAAAATTGGTTAGGATTGCGCTGTGCAGCTCCCATTCAATGCTATGGGATTTGCACAGCAGAAATTCCTGGTGGATTGTACCCTGTCTCTTTAAAGTGGTGTAAAATTAGCTTAGCCATTTTTTCCCTTCATGTCCACCATAGGACTTTATATACAACCCAAACCCAGAGGCTTTGTCAGAGGAGGCAAATGTCCAATTGCAAGGGGTAAATCCCAAAATGGAATATCCGGAATGTTTTTGTGGAGTCAAAAAGATGTGGCTGAAAAGCAGTACTTAAGGCCAAAAAGGTGTGAGAGATGCATAGGGCAGGGACCAGTTAAAAGATGGTTGGAAGTTATCTGATCATGATTTGGGATATCTTGCACAGAGGAAATGAAACCTCTGCTCTAGGACAAAGCAGTGCAGAGATCATAACACAATTTTAATTGAACACTGCACTGCAGTTTAGACTGCTTATCTGAACTCGTTGCAGGTTTGTCGTGCTCTCTTTTACATAAGTTACTTACTGATACTGCAGACACTGCCTACATCTCTACTAGATGATAAGAAAGCATTGCTTCTTGACTTGCGGCAGAACAACCATTGGATAAATGCAAAAAATGATAGTTGGATTTTTTTTTCTCATGAAAAATTCTTTCCACCCACGTCTAAGCATTTGCACACAGGTTCAATATAATAGCATGCTTACATGACACCTCAGTATAACTGCTACCAATTTTAAAAATACAATCAAACCCCACTAAGAAACTGATTAGTCAATGAATATGCTTCCTCGTTAATAGGTAAAGGTAAAGGTGACCTCTGACAATTAAGTCCAGTCGTGTCTGACTCTAGGGTGTGGTGCTCATCCTCATTTCAAAGCCGAAGAGCCAGCGTTGTCCGAAGACGCCTCCGTGGTCATGTGGCCGGCATGACACTCCTTGCCGCAGCATGTAGCATGCAGCTGGAACACGGAGCACTGTTTACCTTCCTGCAAGTGGTACCTATTTATCTACTCACATTAACATGTTTTGGAACTGCTAGGTTGGCAGGAGCTGGCCAAGCAACGAGAGCTCACCCCGTCACGGATTCAAACTGCCGACCTTTCGATCAACAGCTCATGGTTCAGCAGTTTAACCCACTGCACCACCCGCTGGTTAATAATGCAGGTTAAATGGCAGGTCTCTTTCAGAGGGCATGTGGGACAACAGATATGAGGGATGCAGTGGCGATTCTACAACTGCCCCCCCATGCCAGAAGTGACATAACAGCTGCAGCTGTTATGCACTATACTGAGGCGCAGGGCGGGAGGGTCAAACACGCCGCCGACGCTCCTCACTCACCCTGACGAATGGGAAGATTCCTCCTCCGGCTGCCGTGACACCCCCTCCCCGCCCGCCTGTCGCCTGGGGCCAAATCCTGCTGCCCCAACGCCCCCCTCCCTGACGATGCTTCTGGAGGGATGAGTTTTTACCTCTATAATACATAAAACTTGCACACTTTAAATGTTCAAACACCTTTGCGTATAATCTTGTTAAACAGACACAGGGCTGTGTTGTACTCCTTAAATACAATCTTTGCAAGCGATTGTCAGAATTAAGCAACTGAAGTGAGTGGGCGAATCCTGCTAATCCATTCATGGAATCTTCTTTATAGAAACTCATTGAGCATGAATGAGCAGTTTAGCTTCTATATTGCATGATGGCTTACGCACATGCACATGTGTAAATAGATAAGAGCAGAGCTGCACATGGAGACTCAAGGGGTCAACCACCGGCTGGATTTTCTACAGCTTTCCCTCATGCCTATTGCATTGTCCTCCCCTTCCAAAGGGAACCTTGGGCTCCCTGCTTGCTCACACACACAAGCAACTCCAAAGTTGTTCTCTCTGGTTCCCCAACCAACCTGTCTCCCTCTGCAAGATGATGACACCCCTCCCCAGAATGCACCTCTTTCTGAACTCATTTTTCTGCCCCTTACCCCATTTTTTTCTGGTGGGATATAGAAAATCCACCTTATGTGCATCCCACCTTAGCCATGCCCATTGACAGCAGCTCCGTTCAGCTCCCTGTTCTCCCCTGGGTCTTTTCCCATGTGCATCATCCCTTCTAGCAAAGGAAAGATGGTGCAGGTAACTGCCCATTTTTTGGTTGTATCTTTCCTTCATGAGTACATACCAGAGCAACAGGATGAAGTTCCACAGGTGAAGCTAAGTCCACTGAACCGTGGACTTCAATGTTATTACAGACATTTGTGCCCTTGTGCAGATGGACACATTGCCCAGTAGAACATCCATATTGAGCTAGCATATCTCTTGATACCAGTTTCTGAAAAAGGACAATTCAGAAAATGTTAAAATAACCCTTTGATGTGTTCCACTCTATTATCACAACTCTGCAACTAAGGGCTCAGGCTCACTTTAAAATAAAAAATGACACAGGCTCATTGTTGAGCAAGAGCAGCACACATTCACCAACATTATTATAGCAGTTATTGTAAGAGACCTGCAATATAGTTCACTCTTTTCACTTAGAAGTGAAAAATGAGTTTAGTGGGTTTGCTTCTTTAGCTGTGCTGTGATAGGCCTGTATTATCTTTTCTTTTTCTTTTTTTTAGCTTCTTGAAGCTAAGTTTTTTGAACTACTGTATCTTGGTCATTTCTTGAGAGGTTAGCACTACGTTTGGAGAGGTGCTGAAGCATATTATGTAGTTACGTTGTGCAAAGGTTCGGGCATTCTGGACAGATAGTTGGGATTCTGTAACCCAACAGTTCTCAAACTGGTGGGTTGTGACCCACCAGGAGAACTGGCAGCGGCTGCCAGCCCCTTAAGGGGTGTGTTGACTGCAGTGGCAGCGATTGTGGACCGTGCCACCATCAGGGGAAAAAAAAGGTTATTTTTAACTTATTGGTGGTCTATAAACATTTTAAATACTTCTAGAAACCATATTGACTTTGTAAGTAACTTTTACTCCACAATGTGTACTATGAAAAGAGCCTTGAGCTTGAGAATGAAGCAGATTTTTTTAGGTATTATTTTATTCACATCTGTGCCCATTAGCATGGGGAGAACTCTCGCATAAACAACTTCACCACTTCCTCCTTTTCTGAATGTCACGCACATTAGGCTGACTCCTGGAGCCAGGAACTCCCTTGGACTAACTCAATTAAGTCCCACAGGACTAGCTGGGACCATCATGAGGTGTCAGATTGTATTGTAAAGCTACTTCCTCTCATTGTCCCTAAGAAATGTAAATCAGTAATTGCCTCAAAACCTGTATGCCCACCTGATCATGCACCTCTCTTGTAAGCATGTGATGGTCAGCTCTGTAATGTATAAAACGTGTGCTCACTTGTAGCAAAGGGTCAGCATTCCCCTCCTGGGGTGCTGTTCACTGTGCTGTGTAACAATAAACCCATACTTTTTCCTTGTTTGCCAGTCTTCCTGGTCCTCCATTATTACCATAATTATCATCTGTTTAAAATTCCGCTACAAGAAAATGCAAAACGTAGAACTTCTGGAACAACATTGGTCTGTTCTTTGGAGCAAGGACAGTATATATGACTTGGAGCATGCACAAGTACTAGAACAAGTTGAAATAATGCACATGGGACTCTTAAAGTGCTTAACACTGAATTTCTTACCTGACACTGCATTTTGTGATATGCATGACTGTGTCTACTATTGTATATTTCATAAGCTCGAATAAATATAACAGGTTTATGTACTATTTGTGTCCATGATATTTGAGGGGATGGAACAGAGCCACCTGTAGGCGGCAGAGAGCTAGAAAAGATCCAATATCTTGTTTAAGCTTGACTAGTCTTTTCAGAAAGTAGACTGTGCTGCTTTTATGTGCATTCTGAAAAACATGTGTAGAATTTATGGACCCTCTTTTCTTGCCATGCTAAATTTTCTATCTCTTGTTATGCTATATATTTATAACTGGTTGGTATTCTTTTTCTCTTGGCCTTCCTGTACAATTGTCCTATCTCTTGTGCTTCAGAATTGCTTTGCGAACTTCCAGGTTTGCATCATTTACTCCCCGACGGCAGTGGAATGACTTTATCAGAATCTCATATCTGTGCAACTTTACACATACCGTAGCTTAAAAAAAAAGATCCTGAGGAAAGCGGTGTAGTTGGTGACCTTCTTAAAGCATATTTAAATCTAGTTATTAATATTACTGGAAGGTATGTACACAAGCATAGTCATGCACACAGAGAGAAGATGGATCATTCGGAAGGATATGAAAATTCAGGCCATGGATGAAAATTGGCACTAACAGCTGGATGTTCATAAAAATAATGCCAAACAAACACTACTGGAAGCTTACTCAGTGGAATATATAAAGCCGTAAGCTCATTAACCATAGTGGTAGTCACAGGATGTGTATTTTTTCGAAAGAATTATGTGAAACTGAATTAGAGGTTGCGATTAATCTGACTCACATTGGTCATTATGCTAAGGCTGACATTGCTACCTTCCATTTAAAAACTTCCATTTTGCTCAGCCAGAGAAGTAGTTTGCCTAAGGCTTGTGTAGTTCTTGTATATCAACACCACAAGTGGATTCTGTCCCCCTTCCCTGTCTCCTTGGCTAGTTGTGTCCTGCTTAGCCGCGTATTCTCTGGCAACTTTCTAATTTCCGGCCAGACCCCTCCCCTCCTGCGGTCAAATAGCAAGTTCATCTATCATGGTAACATCAATCATGATTTCCATGGGGAATGGAAACCCCACTAGCATAAACTTCTCTGGCCTTTCCCAACTCTATCTCTTACCATCTCGTAAGACATTGATTGATCCACATACTCTTTGTTCAGTCCGGATGAGTTTTTAATTAGCTTGTCATGATTTTTTTTTTCATTTTTATAACAACAGCCAACAATAATATAAGAGGAGTGGGAACAAGCATCTCAATGCCTTCTAAGAAAAAGGAGAGCTTTTTTCCAGTCTGAATTAATTTTGTCTGCAGTTGCCTGCGAGCCTGAAGAACATGTGGGCGATGTCATCTTAGAGACTTGAACGGGAATTTTAGAAATGGAGGACCAAACCAAACATTGTGTGGTGAAATGCATAATGTAGCTCAGTGGTTTGGTTTTAAATAGCAGCCGGGGGGGGGGGCTGCAAAAGGGAGTGGACCTGTGCCAAGGGGGAGTTAGGGGAGCTTTAGAACTCTGCTCGTGCCACAGTTTTAGTCCTTATTGCAGTCTCCTCTTAAAACAGTGCACTGGGTGTGCAGCTGGAAGCAGAACTGAGATGGGGACAAAGTCCCTAGGCTCCTCTGCCACAGTTCTTCTCCCTTTCAGCCCCCCACTCCAGGCCACTATTCAAAATAAAACCATCAGGCCATCTTTTATGTTTGGTGTAACATGGTTTGGCTCTTAGGTAACTAGCTGGAGAGAATACAGTACTGTATAGCATCATGGGACAAATGAAGGTTGCTTTTGACATGGTGTCCTCTTTGTTCTGAATTCTGAGTGACAAGGTTTTCTGATAGATGATGAGTCTATTTCTGTGACCTGCATTTTCTAGGCCTACCGATGTGCTTAAATGCTCTGTTCTGATACATGCTACTGGTAAGCAGCTATTTGTTTTATATGGCATCCTCACCAAAGGCCTAAAAATAGACTAGTGCCAGAGATCAGAACTGTTTTGTGGTGTGTGTGTTTTTTGTTTTGTTTTTTTGGAATTTTAACCAAGGAACTGCCTAAGGGCACAAGGCTAAAAGTCTGGTTAAAAGGTATTTAGCTTGTGGTCTCCCACACCACTGTTTGCTGATCACCTGAGACTCTGTGGTGCATTATCCTGTGAGACTCTCCCTCCCTATCTACTAGAGGGGAACTGTGACTAGGATCCTCATGATGACAGCCCAGGATCCTGTGGAGCTGAGGACTGGGTGGGGCTATTTCCCCAGTTGCTGCATCCTCGGATACGAAGGGATCCCCATCATCCTTGTTCCATTTCCTCCTGTCCCTTCCTTGCTCCCTGACTCGGAACAGGGGAAAAGGATCAGCTGACTCTCTCCCACTTATGAAGCCGGTGTCACATGTTTCTGCACACAGACAGTGGCGCCCCTGTGAGATTGCCAGATTTTTGGAGGGAGGCTGGGAGGGCATGTCCCCAGAGTTATGGTCAGCCTTAATGGCATGCATGGCAATCCTATTTAAAAAAAAAAAAATCACATTTTTAAACCACCCTTCCTCCAAAGAGCTCAGGGTGGTGTACATAGTTCCTCCCTTCCTTTTTTTTCCTCACAACAACCCTGTGAGGTAGGTGAGGCTGAAAGATAATGACTGGCCCAAGGTCACCCAGGAAGCTTCATAGCTGAGCGGGGATTTGAACCTGGATCTTCCAGGTCTAACTCCTGAACCACTACACCATCCTGGACTCCCTGGATTTCCCTTCCCCTTCCAACAGTTTGTAGCAGTGGCCTGGCTGTGCCAAATGGCAGGTCACGCTTTGTGACCGCCATAAAGCTTGCTGCGGCGGCGCTGGAATACAGGTTTCGGCAGTGCAGCAAGCCCATAGGCTTGGACCGTAAGTGTATAAAAATGCAGGTGGCCATGTTTGTTGTTAACTCCAAAGAGTAGCATTATGTAGCCCAACTGACCATCACAGAACAGCTAGCTAGCTTTTGAATATCATAGAACGCTTCCTCAGACTGGATGTCTTTGTAGAACACAGGGGGAAAGGGTGGGGAGAAAAATATGTTACTTGCAAAGATGACTTTTGATATCAAACATTACATGTGTTCTGTCTATCCTTATTTAACAGGGGCAGATTCTTTTCTTGAAACAGTCCCTATTTTTCCCTTTGGGGGATGCCTTATTAAATGTTTTGTTCATATGAACTGTCACACTAATTGTCATTCTTCAGGGATCAGCCCCCAACCCTAGAGTATCTACAAGTCGTGTCTGAGTGAGTACTGTAATTGACAAAAGTGAACAGTTTACAAAGTGATTGTATGTCTCTCTCTCTCTCTCTCTCTTCTCTCTCTCTCTCTCTCTCTCTCTCTCTCTCTCTCTCTCTCTCACACACACACACACACACACACACACACACACACACACACACACACACACGCTTCTCGAAATAGCAACCAAATAGCACTGCAGGCATCGCAACTCTGGATCCCTTGAGGATACTTTCAAACATAGTAATATTATATAAATAAGTGGATGACAAAACAGAGGCAGCATAAAGTGTTTTAAGTTAAACATTTCAGCTTCCGCCTACTTCAATATTATACCATTTTGATTTAAATACAAGCCAGGTGGTGACAGTCTGAAGAATGTTTTGGTAGTGGAACTCTCAGTAGAGTGGCAAATACCAGAGAATTAGAGACCTGTGCATGCCAAGCATTATCCTCAGGAGTGGACTGAGGCCGTATGGTGTTGGCATCTTTAGCTTATAAATCCAGAAATTTTTCTCTTTCTTCCAGTAACCCAGGATTTGATAGCTTCTCAATAAGAAATGTCTCTATAAGAGACTGCAGCCATCAGCATTAGAATGACATAGAGCACCTGAGTGTGTGTGTGTGTGTGTGTTCAAAATATATTTGCAAGATGACAGGGATGTCAGCAGAAAACTGAGTGAATTTTGTTACAAATAAATCTTTTTAAATGTGTTTTGTCAACTATCCAAGCTGAGTGTGTCTGCAGAATGCTGAATAACAAGTGGATAGCAGGAGATTCTTACATTTGGCTTCTCATTCCAGGAAGGAATTCAAATGTCTTTGCTCACGTTAGCAGCATGATCTTTTTATTTCATTCTTAGAGGAAAAAGAGACTGCCTAAATATTTGCCCTGGAATTAACGTTTGGGTTTTTTTTTTTACATACTATATAACATGTATGAAGGTTTCCCTGAAAATCTCCCAGGAGGGAAAAAAGAAACCTATATGATGTTCTATGGTGCTCTTTAAGTGCTCTTGACATTTCTTCCTATTGGGACTACAATAATCCTAAAGCACTGCCCATTTCAATCCTTACAACTTTATTCTGAACAGGAGAGAACTTTCCCTCTAATCACCAGTGGTCCTGGTGCTATTATTTTGCCTTTTCTTGTCGGCGCAATCCTGTGTAACCTTGCACCGGTGTAAGGTGCACTTACAACGGTGCATCTGCTGTTACACTGGTGCAAGGTTACACAGGATTGCGCCATGTGTGTCATAGCTTGCTTGAATCAGTTTGTTGCGATAGCTTTCATGGCCCGCTGACAGACAACAGTGTTTCAAAATTACGGGATTCGATGCCATGTAGTAGAGCCTTGAAAAACTTTTAATAATTTCAAAACCGTGCTGGTTCTCCCAATCAGGCAGCCGTCCACGGAATAAAATACCATAAAAAATCCAAGGGAGAGCAGCCCAACGTTTCGTTCTACTGTCCTAGAACATCTTCCAAGGTGAAACAATCAAAGAAGATTGTAGGTGAGATTGGGAGAACCGGCACGGTTTTAAAATTATTAAAAGTTTTTCAAGGCTCTACTACATGGCATCGAATCCTGTAATTTTGAAACACTGTTGTCTTGCTTGAATCATCTATTTTGTTAAACATATTGGTTATCCCAGAAACACTTTGGGGGGCTGTAGTGAAATGTGATCAAGAATCAGGATCAAAGAAGGGAGTCAAACTCCTTATGTGGCCAATGCAAGAAGAAACTGAAACAGAAAGAGAACTCCAGTTTTTAGTATCAGCAGAGTCCACTAAACCAAACTGTTCTGTATCTTATAAAAATAGTTATTATTTATCTACAACAGTTTCTGGTAATCATTGAACAGGTACTTCATGATCTTTCCTTGTGTCACACTCTTAACATTGGTAATATGGACTCATTTTTAGGACAGTCTGGTGATTGTGTAATCCCCACCTTCTGTAATATTTTTGACATCAGAAAGGGGCTTCCAGGGAGGGTTCAAACATTCCTCCAAACCCCCCCCCCCAGTTTACCCTTTTCACACAGGTTCATCAGGGTGGTGGTGGTTGTTTGTTTTTTTAAAAAAACTTTTTCATCTTAGTAGTAATTATGTCGTGTAGCAATCAGATTTAGCAATGTGATGATATTGCTAAGGGCAAATGAAGCCAATTCAGAGTGAGGGTTGCGCTGTCTAGGCATTGTTCTCGCTATGAGTGGTCTTCTTTGCCCTCCGTTATAACCTTATTATGTAGTTAAACCTGATTGGCTGCATCATGAAGTCACTGTAATTGGGATCAAATTGTGCCAGCTTACTGGGCTGCAAAGAAGCTTACAATGGAGTGCTGCTCTTGCTGCCACTGACTGCATGCCAGGTATTGGGGAAGGGTCACCTAAATGTATGTTGCTTGGTGGTATGCTTCATTTTGCAGCACTTCTATAAACTGATGAAAGGTCCCCACCAATTCACTGGAGGAGAAAACCTTTATGAAATCTTCCCCCTGTTGCCACACATGGGTGTCTATGTCATTACTTGCTAAAGTACAAAGGGGTTCCGGTATCCGCAGATTCACTTATCCGGATCTGCGGATCTGGGATCCATGCCCCCCCCCATGCCCTTACGTTTATTTCTTGTTTAAACCGAATGCTATAAGCTGCAGCATGCTACTTATAGCACAGAGCTGAAATGATTCTAGGAAGGAGCCTTGGTGCTAGAGAGACTCCGAACGTTAACAGGAAGGAGTGAAAGATGAGATAGCATCCTGCGCAGGTCACTGCCTCCGGGATCCAGCCCATCTCTCCTCCTCCCTGCCTCGTTTCCTGCCCCAAACCTCCCCTGAACTGCTCTCACCACTGACCTACCCACTCCATTGCAGCGTTCAGGCAATTCTGGTGTGTGTGGGGAGCAGCTGGCTGTTTCCACTAGAGGTTCTGTCGGGCATGACAGTAGCATGATATTTGTGCCATTGCTGGGCCTTTCACGACAGCAGATCAGAAGATCCACTCTCATACGAGGCCCATAGGGTTGGGCCGTTAAGCTAGTAGCAGAAGAATGTAAATAGATGCATGATTGTCAGTCAATGCCTGAGCAATATGGTTATGACAAACTATTTTCTGTAGTTTATAGTACACCACAGAATGCCGTGGCCAGTAAGCTCCTACCATCTCTTAATTCTCCAGTCCAGTGGAGAAATTTCATGCAAGTGAAGGTTGCTTCACTCCTAACACTCATATCTTCTCACTTAATTACGACACCAGATGCATCCAGACTTAACAGATTTCTCTTATTAGTGTTGTTTGCTTATTCAAATATAGTCTGAAATCCATTTTTATTCCTCCTCCCCAAATAGAACCTAATTATTCCATCCAATGCTACCAGCTAATTTTGCTTCTCTTGTAATGTTCTAACTATTTTAAGACAATGCTGCTAATTTACTAATTTTCTATGGATAGATGGTGAATGTACACCCACTCCTAAACACACTTATATGTTATTTAGGAGTCACTTTCAAACTGGCAGTTTGAGAATTTGATGCGTAAGATGAATCTTGTATGCAAGTTCATCTTATACGTAGGATGGTATCACTCCCACTTGTGTTCCACTGTCATAAAATGGTGGCCATTTTAGGAGTGCTGCCACAATTGGTGGCAGCACAGGAGGACCGCAGCCGGACCCAGCAAGATAAGTCCAACAGTGGTGGTGGGTGGAACAGGGAGGGAGGAATGGGGAAGATACAGGGACAGGGAGGAGGCAGAGTGAAGCTGGTAGGGGGGGGGGTAATATTAGCACCAGAAATGCCACTAAAATGTTCCCCTTCCCTGCCTTGATCCGCCTTGCCGAGTCCAGTTGGACTTGCACCAGCAAAGTAGATGGCGCAGATCCGAGTAGACCCATGCAGGTGATGGAGGCTTACCTGTAGGAGACCTCTGGGGCCTGAAACTCCCCTGCAGGATACAGTGCGCACCCCACTGGTGCAGCTGCATCGCCACATGGGGAGTTAGGTAGGATTGGGCTCCCCAGCAGAAAATTGGTTAGATTCAGAGAAGCTGGACAGAGGAGACATAAAGGCTAGAAATCTTGTTAGGATACAAAAACAGAGAAGAAGCTACAGTGGAGAAAATGAATAACTGGATGTCCAAGAGAAGACTTGAGGGAGGAAGAAGAACAATTTAGTAATTTAGCTATTACTTTTGTAATTAGCTAGTTGCTCCAATTTCTGTCCCTTGATTTCCCTTGCTCATCTCAGTACACAGCTCCTATTCCACATACTAACGGCAGTGAGGCAAAACTATAGAGCACAAGTAGAACCACCACCAGCCCTTGTCACACAGTCTAGGATAAAACCTGGAAAAAGAATTCTAAAGAGGCTGAAGTCAGAGAGAAGTTCTTAGGTGTCCAGCATGGGAAGAACTAAACCAAGGCTTGAGACTAGTTCTCTAGCAAGGGCAGTGAGTGTCCCTTAGGACCAGTTGTTCACAGCTGCTCTTGACAGTAGCTATGACATATTTGTCATTCTGAGAGCTTGCCCACTGTGTTTCTTGTACAGTTTTCAATATGGCCCTGACTTTAAGGGCACATTCCTGTGTTGCAAAAGTATAACATGGAAAGGCAGATTGTAGTGGCACTTTTTTTTCTGTCCATCCCTATCTAGTACCTGCCTTCCCCAGTGCTCAATCATTTGTCTCTCCTGTCAGTTCCACTTGCAGTTCCATATTTTCCCTGGTTTGAGAATCTGAACTAACCAATTGAAGATTGCCTACTGATTGCATTTGGCAGTAGCTATAGCACCATGAGTGAAGCTGTGATAGGCCAGTTAGTTTGGCCGTTCTCTGTTTCGGCGATGATTATAGCAGCATCAGGACCACCGTAAATCTGACTCCCAACTGCAGGTGGCATCAAGCGATCGGATGCCCCGTCGGTATGGGATCAATTGCAGTTCCTCAAAAGACAGTATGTCTCCAACGGAGGTAATCCTATTTTTTTTTTTCTAACATCAAGTAATGTAAAAGATGGGAGGCTGGTGCGATCATACGGCAGCTGCAGGCTTACATGGCTTCAATAGATTTCAGAGCTTATTCCTCATGCCACAAACAAGCAGGAGATCATTCACGCTTTGAATGCAGTGAGGGAAAGGAAGGAGAGATTGGAGGGAAGGGAAAAGCGAAAGGTACATGTGCGATAAGGAGAAGCCCTAGCTGACAGAAATGAAACTTGAAAAGCCGTTGGACTCTGCACATACTCTACAAGGAAGAAAATTGGTTTGCAAGAAATCTAGGGCATGGCACTGTTCTGGTGTCTTGACGTTACTGTTCTAAAGTATAGTATATTACCAGTGGCAGCATCTGGGACTTCTATTAGAGTTGTGCTTTGCTATCAGACTCAGACGGCCATTTAATATCCTTTATCTGATCTGGTGTGCTCTGCTTCACACAGACAAATAAAGGGAATTTCTTTTGGATTCATTCATACCTCAAACTAGTTGTTGCAATATTTTCTTCTGACTAGAGCGAAAAAAAAGTCTGGCAGTTTACAGAACAGAAATAAATGCCTTAAATGGAATTCTGCTTTCATCAGAATTGAACTTTGGATCCAAGGAAGCCATTTCCAAGGTGAGACTTTCAAAAGGGAGTATCTGAGGTCATTGTTTCTCCCACCCAAATGCAAATGTTAGTTTGGCTTCTCACAGAAACCAGTCTGGAAACTCTAGTGCTTTTGCAACACTAAGGATACTTTCCTGGAAACAGGTCTCATTGAACACAATGGGACTTAATTCTGAGTAGACATGCATAGGATTGTGCTGTAAGAGTGTAACTGTGGCGGCAGGAAACCAACAATCCTAGATGCTCAGGTGGTCAGGAATACCCTTCTTCCAGCACTAGCTGGTTTGCCAACTGCAGCTCTATCTGAATGCAGCAGACTTATCCTTAGCTACCCAGGCTCTACTCATGTCCAGGTTAGACTACTGCAATGTGTTTTACAGCACAATCCTCTGTAGAAATGCGCCAGCGGAGGAGTAATAATAATAATAATAATAATAATAATAAAAAAAAATATACAGCCTTTCTGGTCATTGGATTTCTCCTCTGACTTTAATTCAAGGCGGTGTACATGGGCAGGCTGTTCTAAACCCCAAGGGGTTTTTACAATATAATAACGTTCTAGTCTTTCATAGGACTCTTCATTCAAGATGTTGCTTTCACAGTCCAGCTCTCTCTCTCTGGTGTTCGCCTCAGCACGCTTCAGCTTCAGACAACACAGGCAACCTTGATTGTCACTCAAATGTTGCAGCTGCAGCTTCACTCCCCCACAAAGACTCTGCAGCTTATCAGCTCGGCGTGCCAGCAGCTCTCCGACAGACTTCCGGCCGTCTTGAACTGCTGTCCTGCAGATCTTCAGGCAGATTTATGAGATGAACGCTCTACGTCCTGAGCCAGACGTCCTGCCCCGCTGAGTATTGGCTCCACTGGCACCAAGTGTTGTAAACGTGCCATAAGGCGTGCCCTGTAAACGTGCCATAACGTGCCCTGTGAGTTAAGTGGTGCTGTCAGAGAGGCCGGTGCCGCTCACTCCGCCCGGTGGCAGCCACCACCAGTAAATACAGGTAAGTCCTGTGCCGGTTGGGGCAGGAGCGTGGGGAGGGTGGACCAGGGTGGAAAGAGAGGGGGCGATTGTCCAGCCAGGCCAGGGATGGGGAAGGGATCATTGGCCGCGCACTCCACTGAATCCTATCCCCCATCCCGGGCCTGGCTGGCCTTACACCGGTTCCTTGGACATGCGCCGGTCATCTTGCCAGCGCACATTCGAGGAGGCCTATTGGGTCTGCTGGGGCTCTACCCAGAGCAAAGTGATGAATGTCCCTTTCTTCCGATGAGTGCTCCTGCTCTGCCGGCGCAGGCCCTGGCCCAATCCTGTCTAGGATGCAGCAGCCGCCTTAGGTGCACCACCGCTGCATTCTAGACAGGATTGAGCTGTTTTTTGGGACAGTTCAGAAGCTCCATTTGGTGCAAAATCCACCTGCTTGGTTATTGGCAGGAGCCCATGTTTCAATAGTCTTACGCCAGCTTTATTGATTTCCAATTTGTTTCCCTGGCTCATGAGGGGTGGTCCAAGACCTCCCTGTGCTTCAGGCAGCATGCCAAATGTTGCTGTGATGTGCCAGTCTCTGCTCTCCCAACTCCTGTGATTGGAAAAGGAAAAGGGGAACAGAGCAAAAGAGGAAGTGTGGAGGAGAGGAGAATGGTGGGGTAGAGCACCAACACTCTAGCTCATCGCTCTTCTCTCCTCTGCATGTCCTCTTCTGCTCTGTCCTCTCTTCCTTTTTCATTTCAGGGAGTGGGAGTAGGAGGAGCAGCAGCAGTGGAGGCCAGTGGGTGGAAGGAGGTGGGTGCCCCTCTCAATCTGCTTCCCTGTTTTAAAGTGATGTTATTGACCGCTAAAGTCCTAAACAGTCTGGAGCCAGCTTCTCTTAAGGACCACCTGCTTGCCTCTTAAGATGGGGTTGAAGGCCCTGTTTTCTAGGCAGTCTTTGGTTGACACATGGTTGGCAGGAACTAGGGCCAAGGTCATGGCCTGGTCAATGGTGGTATTCCGCCTTGATCCCCCTCATCTCAGGGAGGTGAGACAGACTCGCTCTCTTTCCATCTTTTGGTGGTGACTGTGACACTTTTATTCCATAAAACGTTTAAGCCTTGATGTTGTACATCTATCACCTGAAAGGTATTTTATTGCTGCTATAATCACTATCTTGATTGTGATTATAAACTTTATCTTGATAAAATATTATGATTATTTATCGACTGCCCTGAGCTAATATTTATGAAGAAGGGTGGGGGTATACATTTCTGAAATAAATAAATTCAGTTCCTGTCATTTGCAACAGAATACTGTATCATAGAACGAAAGCTTTCATGGCCAGCTACTAGAATACAAGACACAAGTTTTATGGGTGAAGTAGCCATGTAATTAAATATAAAATACAAAGAACTCCAGGCACACACGTATAAGATCTTCAAAAAGCGCCACTCATAACAAGCAGCAAAACAATGAGTGCGGAGAAGTCCGATGTTTACAGGAACCGACGTTTCGTCTTATTTCCTAAGACATTATCTAGGTCAAGACAGCTTGGCTGTTGCCTAGATAATGTCTTAGGAAATAAGACGAAACGTCGGTTCCTGTAAACATCGGACTTCTCCGCACTCATTGTTTTGTTGCTTGTTATGAGTGGCGCTTTTTGAAGATCTTATACGTGTGTGCCTGGAGTTCTTTGTATTTTATATTTAATTACATGGCTACTTCACCCATAAAACTTGTGTCTTGTATTCTAGAATACTGTATCTCCACAGAAAAAGGTAACTGTGATGTTTAACCACCAAATGGGCCTTGCATGCAGAAACTGAGGAGAGAGTTTGGAGGGGTATTCTGGAAACACCCTAGATGGTATTGCTGGATTTCAGAATTTGGAATTCTCCTGAAGCAATGCAGATTTACTCTGAAGTTTTCCCTTGTGTGTAGAACTCCAAATCTGGTTTTTGTAGCTCATTCTTCTATTGCATGTAATTCTCGACTGAGCAACTTGTGCTCATCTCTACTTGCCAGAAAACCTTTCCCATGAGCTTTGACCATCTACATATTGAACAGGCAAGCACCCATTAGATGTGCAGAGTTTCCTCAGCAGAGACTTGCAGTGAAGCAAACTAGTAAAGCTACTAGCTTTTATCTGAATCTCATCAATTCATGAATTTTGATGGATAAGTCATGCATCAACATTCTGAGACTTTGGTTTATAAAGATTTCAGAAGAGGCTTTCAGATCAGACCTAGTAGATCTAAGCGTTCTGTTTCCGAACGTGGCCAGCCAGATGTGTCCAGTACAGGGAGCTTAAAAAGAGGACAGGAGGGCCTCTTTCCCTCTTTGTTTCCCAGCAACTGGGTATTTAGAGGTATATTGAACCAGGAGGTTAGCTGTCATGGTAAATGGCTCTTGACAGAGCTAACGTCTATAAATTTGTCTACCCCTTTTTCTAAAGCCAGTGGACATTGTCACATCTTGTCGCAGCAAATTCTGTAAGCTAATTATGTGTGTTGTGTGAGAAGTGTTTCAGTTTCGTCTGTCCTGAATCTACCGGCAGTCGATTTCCTAGGATGACTTCGATGTGAACAAGGTGAATAAGAAGAAATGTTTCCCTCTCTCTCATTTCATCACACCATGCATAGCTTTATAGCCTCTTTCACTGTAACCTTTTGTTTTCTAAACTAAACACTCTCCACACTCTCAACTGTTCAAGCCTTTCCTTATGGGGAAGCTGCTTCAGTTTGGAGAGGTGTAATCATTTTGGTTAACCTTTTCCAGCTCTATGGTAATTCTGTACAGTATAGTATTCTAGATGTGATCTCATGCACAGATTTATATTATGGTAATATAACACTGGTCACTGGTCACTATAATTTCACTCCCTTTCCTAATTATCTGTGCCATGAAATTTGTGTTTTTCACTGCCACCTTTTACTGAGTTGTTGTTTCCAATGAGCTATCTAGCATGACCAAAATAACTTTTTTTCTGCCAGTTCAGGCCCCGTCATTGTAGACTGATTTAGGGCACAATTCTATCAATTGTGTGCCAGCGCTGGATCCCAGCACCAGCGCTGCATGTCACCAAAGGGGCCGTAAAGCATGTTTGCGACTGTGCAAGCGTAGGCAGCACCGGTGGGAAGGCACTGCACCATCCTGCTGGCGCCAGTGGAGGCCCAGTTTGTGCCCGAGCATGTAGGGACCGCATTGAGCAGCACGGGTGTGTGGGGAGGGGGTGTAACAGGGCAGGGGGAGGGCAGAACAGGGGGGCAGATCAGGCCCAGGGGGGCAGGATTGGCGGAGGAGTCCTCTGCCATATCCTTTCCCCCCTTCCCAGGCCTCCTTCTCTGATATAGAGCACCTAAATAGCTGATGCAGCCCCAAGTAGCCCCATAGGACTGGCTGGGGCTCTACCCAGGGTAAGGAAGGAGATTTGTCCCATTTATCCGAGGAGAACTCCAGCCTACCCTGTGAATGCATGGAATATGGCATTGGCCTCAACGCCATACCATGTGGTGCCTGGATAGGATTAGGCTTTTAGAATATTTCACCACTCTTTAGAGCAGCTTACATTAAAATACAATTGAAAACAAGAGTAATCACATTTGCAGATTAATAATCGCCAAGATTAGCCAAGAATAATCATTTCAAGCATAAAGACATAAACTAAATTCTAAAGACAGAGAATCTAAATTCTAGGATTATATAACTAACAGCCCATTCCTAACTAAACTCCCCCTCCACCACTGCAGCCATGCCAACAGATTGCACACTGCATCCAGTGAGGGAGGCAATCTGGAGGATTTACGGTACCTTACTTTGGGTCTCCTCAGCGATTTTGCTGACACAGAACCGAGGAGAGTAAAGGAGAAGGAACAGGGTTAGGATACCGGCATCCCTCCCTCCCCCATTCCTCCCACCGCCTGCCCTCACCATCAACTTACCAGTGCCGGCCATGTGTGCCGGTGGCCTCGTGTGCGCGCCGTTGCAGTGGCACTCCGTCCACTACAGCGGCACTTTTGCACATACATGCCCAGTTAGGATTGGGCTGTAAATGTATAAAGTCTGGACAAATAAAACTATTTTCACTTGCCACAACCATTTTCATCTTGAATACAAAGATGGCACCAGGCAAATGTGGAAATTCTTACGGACAGGTTTCACCGCTGCCAACCTCAGTGGGGTTTACTCTCAAATAAGTGTGCATTATGTTGTCAATCTGGGATCAACTCTTCTCTAGTTGCTTCTATGACTCACAGACATTTATTGTATCCAAACATTTTGAACCTATGTTTTCCTAACTGATATGAGGATATTGCTCATTGTTATAATGCCTTTGGCTGCCTCCCTGATTTTCTCCATCCCAAGACCAGCCTTAAGTTTCGGTCAAATTGGGCAATAGTATGTTGCCTGTATAAAATTCAGTCTCAAGTACATTTTATTTTATTCTTGGCAGGAATAAAAAACATGGTTGTACGTGAAGCTGAGCTAAGTGGTTTCCTGTTAGAAGAAAATTAGCTTCCTCTCTCACTGAGCCGCAGACTTTTGCAAGGGTATGTCTAATCATTTATTGAGACACATTAGCCTTTCCTAATTAGATTAGTCTAATTTCTTTACATGATATACAGGCATCATAAGGATCAGCTTTGCTCTGAGAGTCAAAATTCCTACATTTGCTCTTGTTCATTTATCTATATAGTTTTCACCAGTACAATATCTTCTCTTCCAATGCCTTAATGCAGATATATTAAAATGTAGCTCTGTGGGTTGCAACAGTTTTATTTCTTGGTTTTACACGAACATTTGAGGCCTGGATGGTACAAGCAAATGTGACCAATACTGCACCCCTCATTTTTTGTTGTGATATTTGGAGCCCAATCCTATCCTTTCCCCTTCCATTGCATGTGAATGTGCCAAAATGGGCTGCGCTGTATGCTGGGGGGGGGGCAGTTTGGTAGGGGAAAGGGAAAATATTTTTCCTTACCAGGGGCGTCGCTACAGTGGGGGTGGTACTGTAAGTTCTGCGCCATCCTACTCCCCATTTACTCCCCGATACGAGGTGGCCCCGCCCCCTCGCAGCCATTCAGTGCGGCGAAGGCAATGGACCTTCACTGCATTGAATGGCTCCGACGGCGAGGGGGTGGGGCCACCTCGTACCAGGGAGTAAACGGGGATTAGGATGGAGCGGAACTTACGGTACTTCCCCCACCATAGCATGCCTCTGTTCCTTACCTCTCCATAAGCCTCCCGATTGCCAATGGGTCTCCTCGGACCTGCACTAGCTCTTTATCTGGCGCAAGTCAGCTAAAAGAAACAAAGGGGGTGTGTTGGGAGGCTCGGAAGGGGATAGCTTCCATTTGAAGTCACCCATGCCAGTTGCCACACCCTCCCGCCTCTGACATGCCTCCCACCCACCCCCCATTCCAAGATTGGGCTGTTGGTCAGAATTATTATTACTTACTTGCATTTAAACCCCAACATTAAAGCAATCCCAACGCTGAAGGAGCACACACTGCATCCAATGGTGGGACGGGTGACCAGAAAACCAACCAGAGGTAAGTAAAAAACATTTTTACCGTCCTCTGGGTAGGCCTCCTAGTGGCTTATGGGTCTCATTGGACCCACACCAGCTATGTAGCGGGCATACATTCAAGGAGAGAAAGAGGGCATGGCAGGTTGAAAAATGGAGGATAGGATCCTAGCGCAAGTTGCTGCTGTGGGATCCATCCCCTTTAACCCCTGCCCTGCCCTCTCTCACCCCCAAACTCCCCATCCCCACCCACGACATGCACCTGCCACCGACTTGCTGGGGTCAGCACAGCCCACGCTTTGCAGCAGCAGAGCTTTGTGGCAGTGGCCCCAAATGGCCCAGCAGTAGCAGCTGTGCATGCTGTGACTTCATTGGGCCTTTTATGACAGCGTGCCGGGAGATATACCGTCATAAAAGGTCCGTAGGATTGGGCCTTTATAAACTTTGCATTGGGTTTGGGGTCTGTTTAGGTAAGTAGCATTTTTGTTTGTTTTGAAAATTGTAACGTTAGGCTTAGCTGCAGCTCTTGCAATCTGCACAGTGTCATTTTTCCAGTAATGATTAAAACTTGGAGTGTCAGACCAAACACCTCCTATAGCTTAACTGCTCAGAAGAATTACCCCCTGAACACCAATGTTACATTTTGCCTATTACTCACATGTATTATAAGCTTGAAGGAGGCATGCAAAAGTTCCGACTGATTATTAAAGCATTTCTTCTTTTCCCTTTACTTAGCAAAAATGAGGATGAGCAGGAACACTGCAGAATGAAAGGAACACAGGCCAACTGGCTGCACAGCTTCTTGCTATCTATCCCGATTCCTACCATTTAACAAGGCAATGCTGGTATTTGCTAAGCATTTTTTCCTCCAGAATAAAAACCTGGCTATTTTTGAGACTCCACCCCTTTTTTGTAGATAGAACCCTTGGGAATGGTGTTGCAACATGACTGGCTGATTGACACTTTCTAGCGAGAATAGGTTGAGTGGAATACATATCTTTAGAGTTTTTCTGACAAACCACCATTCATGCCAGAATAAAATTTTGTGCAAATTTAATTCGCCACAGAAATGGGTGTAAGTGGCTTTTTGTAAACTAGAAACTGGCATGCCACATAAACATGTACAGCAAACACAGTGATGCTATTAAATCTGTTATTCAGTGTTGAAGGTATGACTGAACAGGGAAAATGAAGGTAGTTTTAGCTATTTGATTTGAACAGCTTGCAAGCACAACTCAGTGGCATCTCCAAGCTTTTTTGGGGTGGAGGTGGGGGGGAGTGTTTTTCGTGCAGAGCTTACTTCAGAAAGCTGAAGAGCTTCTTAAATGTCTCTGTTTACATGATGCATATATCCACATATGTCCACCCCACGTTGGCCTACTACTTGTTTGACTAGCAAATAGAAAAATAGCAGACCAGTATGTGCCGCCATGTTGTCTGTACAATCTGGAATGCAGTGGCAGAGTGCTATAGTCCCAGACCCCACTGTGTACTTCTCTATTTCAGGGGTCATGTCCTGAATCTCATGGTTGTTTAGGGGTGTCACAAGGGGGGGTGCATTGGCTGCAGGCCACACCAGCTGTCACCCATTGAGGGGGTGACACCACAGGAGAAGCCTGTTGCACTGCCGCCCAGGTTCTTTGCCTGTTCCAAGAATAGCTCACGAGAACAAGAAGTGACTTGGAGTGGCCGAAGATGACTGAGCAAGGTGTCACATCTCACGGTCTTGCTTGGCCGTCTTCGGTCGCTCTGAGTCACTTTGCATTCTCGTGAATGTAGCTTGCGAGAACCGTGAGAAGCGACTCGGCTTTGTGTGGACAATTTGCCGCCACTCCGAGCCACTTCTTCATACCCTTGCTTGGCTCTTGTGAAGGCTCGAAGGCCCCCTCCGAGCTGTTTCTTCTTGAATGCTTGGAAGCCTGCTCCGAGCCCTCATGAAGCCTTTATGAAGAAGCAGCTTGGAGTGTCTGAGAGCCTTTCTTCGGCCACTCCAAGTTCTGCAGAGGCAGTAACGCAAGTCGGAAGTAATCGGTGGTGATGTGAAGACGTCATCACGTCACTGCCAATTATGTCCTTGTCTACTCCTGCACTGGGTGACACCACGGGCAGTGATGCTGCTGTGGTTGGTGTTAAGATGCTCGGGTTGAAGTGGAAGAAGCACCTCTGGCGGTACATCCTCGGATCAGGTGTACATCAGTTTTCCATGGTGGTGGAGGAAGAGCGTGTACCTTTTTCTTGAAAGTGATCTTCCTGAATACAGTATATCTTTTTGTCTATAGCTGCATTTGCCTCTTCCTTGTATTTAATTAAGCTCAACTCACTACTAGATTTATGGCCCAATCCTATCCACCGTTTATGCTGGCAAAATGTGCATTCTGCCAGTCTAAACAGCTTTAAGACTAGGCTAATGCATGGGGCCTGGCTGCTGCCACAAGCAGCAAGCAGCTGGGTCCATGTGAAGATGGACGGTGGACGCCCGCTAGTGCATATACTGCTTGATTCACATGTTACATTTGTCCATGCAAGCACGTAACTGAGGCTAGTAGCAACAATCTGCACATGTGCTAAGAGGGTTGTTTGAATTGGCTCTCTGTAAAATTATCAAGTGCAAAATCATCATTGTGCACAGATAAAATGTTTGCATATACATTGTAAGACTGCAGTGTTTCATATCATGGAGCCTTTGTTTTGCGTGGTTTCATAAACAGTGCATTGTGCAAGTATATTTTGAACTGCCTGTTCACTCTAGAGAAGGGAAGTTAAATGTATTGAGGATTATGCTCCTGATAATCTCTTCAAAGGCCCTGCTACCCAGTCTGGAAAATGTAGATGATTTGGCTATTCTCTATCCTTGCCATTGTGTTGTGGGTGGCTCGAAAACCAAAGTTAAAACTATTTACATGTATTGTCACATAAAACAGCCTTCTGTAGCTGATCCAGCTTGACATGATGCTTCACAACATAGTAGAAAATTTAGAAGGATGCAGTGTGTTTTTGCCAATCTGCCACTCAAAGATCATTTAGAAAACACATTTCTTTTAAGAGCCATTTTCTGGTGAAGGATACTCCTCCCCCTCATCACTGTTAGAAAAGGATATCCAAGATCTTGGAGGGGAAAAAAATAGTTGAATGGCATGAATTCATTTGTCAATGAACAACGCAGAGCAAAGCACAATTACCGTATTTGCAGCGCTGTGTGTGTGTGGCAGGGAATGTTTCCAAAATGAGTTCCAGTTCTCAGTGGGCAAGGATGACTTGCAGGTTATGCATGCCAGCACTCTCATATCCCTAGCAATGGTGTAGCAGGCATACGTTCCATTGGCTTGGATGATATGCAGGGGCTCAGTTTATGTATGATGTGGGTGATGGAGAAAGCCCATACAAAGCTGTACTAGAAGCACCACAGAATGGAAGGAAACTTTGCAGCATGGTGCAAAACTGTGGTGACACTCTCTTTGTTTAGGCAATAGAAATTAGAAAATGATGTTGACGTCAGGGTTTTCTGGGCATGTGCAGTTGTAAACTAAGGATTTTCACCGCGTACAGCTAGTAATCGAATTTGTACACAGCACTTCAGCAGTGCAGGAAGACGCCGACACCACAGCCTTATTCAGTGTTACACTGCAATCTTAGCATGTCCACTCAGAAGTAAGTTCTGTTGAATTCAGTGGGACATCCTCCCAGGTAAGTGTGTACTGTATAGTATTGCAATCTAAGTTATGTAACCCTACTGGAAATCCAAAGGTGTTATATGGTTCTTCCTCTTTCCTACCCAGCCTTACTCATTTCAAACTTTCTCAGAACTACAGTAGGTCCAAGTGAGGCCACTGATCTAAACAGGAAGAGACAAACATAACTGTTTCCCTAGCAATGGGAATGATGTAGTTTCCCTGGCAACAGGATCCATGTTGAAAGCTCTTTGAAACAGCCCTGACCCTCAAGTCAAGTTTCCCTTTCAGTTTAACAATTCTTATGTTTGCTTTCAGGTTGTTTGTCTGTAGAAATCCCCTCCCCCCAAAAAATATTGGCAACTTAAATAATCAAGTTCCAAGTGCATAGTCATCTTCTTCTTAAGAGGCATTTCTTCAGTCTCATTTATATAGCCTGATGGTAGAATAGCTACCTGTAGTTCCTTCATATTTTACAGAGGTTAGCAGTACTACTGTATTTCAGTGTTCAAAAGATAGGTTTGTTTGTTTTTTGCTTAAGGTGAATCTTGTGGGTAGATATCAGTTGTAAGGTGTCATAGATTCAGCACCACCTCTGCATACTCATTGTGAACAGACTTTTATGCTCCCACGTTGGATTTGGGTCTCTCACCTGGGCTGACAGTCCATAGCTGAAACAATCATATGTAAAAGGACCTCCTGTTCTGCAACCCATGATCAACAAGCACCTGAAGGACTTGGAAACCTTTTTCTATTTAAAGCAACATTTTCATAGCTCTGCTTGCAATTGCTGGTCCATGTATCTGCTTCTCCCAGATAGTAATGTAACATCATGCGTCAAGCCACTGTTGGATTTTTCCCCAGTGATGCTCTGACTGCACAGCAAGGGATTTTGCATTGACTGTTGCCTCAAGAAAGCCTGGTGTAAATTAGTTGCAATGAACAAGACAGTGCTCCTGGGGAGTTCTGCAGGATGCTGTGTGGACGACCTTTGGGAGCGTTCTAGCTGCCTTTTAGATGTCTCAGGAACTACATGCACACTTGGGGTTTTCATGTCTTTAAGATTCTGAGTCCTCATTTTGTTTTTGAGAATCATAAAGCATGCATTTCAAACTTTTCTACATAATTTGACCTTTTTTCTTCTTCAATCACACCTGGAAGAAGAATCCATTGATGGAAACAGGATACTATCCTATATGGATCCCTGGTCTTGACTAACGGTTTGTGCATACAAGGGCTTATCCTTCTGAGCAGCAGATTTCAGCTAATCTCATGGTAAGTCTCATGGTAACCCAAGCTCTGCCTGGGACAGTGTCCTGTCCCCATCTGGATTGCAAATTAGGACAATAGCGGTACCAACACACACTGTGCTGTCTGAAATAATAATAATATATAATAATATACAGTATTTATATCCCGCCTTTCTTGGTCATTGGATTTCTCCTCCGACTTTAATTCAAGGTGGTATACATGAGCAGGCTTTCCTAACCCCCCTAATGAGAGGTTTTACAATATATAAATGTCCTATCTTTCATGAACAGCTACATTCCAGGTGGTATCCTTTTGCAGTCTGGCTTTTCTACTGGCTGGCGCCTCCCACATCTGACCGACTCAGCTGGGAGCTCTTATCTCTCCTCACAGAGGCTTTTCGCAGCTTTTGTCAGCGGTGTGTCTCGAACTTGCCATTTGCCGATCTTTGGGCTTTGCAAGGCGGAAGCTCTCCCGACAGAGCCAGACCCCTCTGGAGCCAGACCCCTCTGGAGCCAGACCCCCTCCCTTCTAGAATAGACCCCTCCCTTCTAGAATAGCAGCAAGGCGTTCATGTGGGCAGTGTCATGCCTGAAGTGGGAAGATGCTGCTGTTCAAACCACTGTTCATCAAGATTGACTGTTTCTGGAGTAAATGAACCAGTGATATATGTCCCTATAAGACAGGCCCTTATAGCCAACTTTCTTTGTGGGGAGGGGGAATGCCTACATAGCAGTGCTTTTCAACCAGTGTTATGTGCACCACTGGTTGTAATTCACAGTTTAGTAGGTTTTACTTGGCTCAGTGAATTGACTGGAACTGAGAAGAAGCTTCAAACCTGGCAGGTGGCAAACTGAGAAAATTGCCTAGGGGAGTGCCAGTCTTCCCTGCTCCCCCCAGATGCAGATGGATGATGGATAGAATAGGGGTGCAGATGGATGGACAAGAGAGGAGGTGGAGGTGATTAAATGAGAAGAGGGGAATCCTGGATCATGTCCTCTTGAGAAGGGAGTGGGACTGCTTACTTCTTTAAATGGGGTGAGGGGCATCAGGAGACATAGGGGCTGAACATCTGCAGAGCTTACTTTCAGAGTAAACATGCATCAGATTTTGCCCTGATTCGCCTTTTATATTTATTTGGAATATTATTTTCATCCCACCTTTCCATTTTTCTACATCTGTTTTAAATTATTTCAACAGACTCCCAAGAGTTTGGGATAAAAAAAATGACTTTTTAAAAAGATGCTGCTCAGTAAGTTTTGCGAACAGAAGTGGCAGGAGAAGAAAGCACAAATGAAGATATTTGATTTCACCGTTGTGGTATAGTCTTCATGGGGCATGGCTACATAGGTGTGGTATAGTCTTCATGGGGCATGGCTACATAGGTGTGCATCATGACAAGTTCCTGCACTTCAAAATTTAGCACTACACCACTGCTCAGACCGAGTTGCTTTCCTGCTTTATAGACTTGCATGTTGTTCAAGGTCAGAAAATGTATCTTTATCGTGGTGAAAACAAGGTGTTTTGCTGCATGATGACCTCCCCTTTCATATTAACCAGCTTACCTAGAAATGAGATGCAGCTTTTTTTCCCCAGCAGATTAAAAACTTATTAAAGAGTAACCCAGTGGTGTCACAGCTATAGTGAAAGCTCTCGGTGTTTCCATTATACAGTACTTGGTGTATATCATGGTGGGTTAAACACTGGAATACTAATTTCTAGCTTTGTGCCTAATTAATATTTTTCTCCCTAGAAAGGCATGGGCTTCCCTTGCCCTCAAGAATATTATGTACGATTCCACATTATACACCAAGTCCCCTGTGTACATACAGATTAGGTTCCGGTGGTCTGTGTGTAAGTTGAGATATATGTAGGTCAAAACAGCCAGTCTTTGCCGGCCCAGCACTATCGAAAGGACCACCAAAGCATGTACTGCCCCTGCACAAAAACAGTGACGTAGCGATCCATAGCTCGGATGTTCGTAACTCGGGGAGCCAGTTTATTCCCTTAACCAGAGAATGCAGTGGGCTATGGGCATAGTGGATAACTCTGTGAGGCACTGAAAAATTCTGAGCCAAGCAGAAACTCCTTAGTGTCAGAGACTGGAAAGAGCAAATGATGGACAAGAGACTCGCAGTTATAGACAGCAATGCATATGGTTTCCGTTTTCTCAGAATACAATGCACTCCACTTGAGATCTGGCAATGTGTGTAGTGGCTAAGCTACAAATCAGGATTTCACTGGTTCGAATCATACCTCTGCCACGAATTCTCACTAGATGATCTTAGATGAGCCACTCCTTCTTATGGCTCAGTCCTACCTAATTCCCCACATGGCAATGCAACAGTGCCACTGCCACATGGTGCCCGCTGAATCCTGTGAATGGGGGAAGGGAACATTTGGTTAAGCCCCTGCTGGCCTGGTAGGTCGACTTGGACCTGTGCCAGTGATATTGCTGGCGTGTGTTCATGTCGAGGTGGATTGGGCCCAGGAAAGGAGTCCTTCGCACACCAAATCTGTCCACCCCCCGCCCCATTCTAACTACCTTCATACATGAAAAGTTGCTGGACTTCCCTGAGTTCCTTGCATTGAGCTATGGGCTTCCCGTAGGTTTCTCGCACCACTTCATCAGTTTGAATGAAGCTGAGGCAGAGCAGAGAACAGGTCCAAGTTTCCATTGATGAACTTAGGCAGAGAAGCAACGCTTGCTAGGAAAAGCCTGTGGTTAGCACATGTGTGTGTGTGTGCGCGCGCACACACACACACACACACACACACACACACACACACACACACATTACAATACAGGAGAGCTGCCTTAGTCCATTAGGCTGCAATCATGGCTGCCTTCTAATGAAAAACAGGCAGGGTACTTGCATCATCAAGCTCCGGAGAGGCAGCAGACAGAATCACCTCAGTTCTGTTTAACCCATGGAAAAACAGAAGGAAGCCTGCTTGCAGGAACTGGCTCTTTAGAGCAGCAGGAGAGGCGGCTGTCGAGCCGCCTCAGGGGGTCCTGAGCTCTCCCTAGCTCTGAGTGAGGGAAGAAGAGGTGAGTTTTTTTAAAAAAATATATTTCCAGGGTAAGAGAGAGAGAGAGCGCTAGCTTCAAGGAAGGAAAGATCCACTGAGACAGGGTGGGGGAGAGCGAGTGAGTATGTATACGTGTGTGTGTGTGTGTGTGTGTGTGTGTGTGTGTGTGTGTGTGTGTGTGTGTGTGTATGTATGTATGTATGTATGTATGTGCCTCCCTGGGCCTGCACATCAGTGGAGAGTAAGCATAAGGAAGACCATACAGGGAGGAGAGGCAGGGTAAACAGAGAAAGAATATGTGATTATTTAAAGTATCCATCCTTGCTGCGCTTAGTTGGATTTAGTTACAGAGATTGTTGTGCCAAAGGCTTCATGGAAACATAAGTTGTGCAAATAAGGCCATAATACCGTATTTCTTCGAGTCTAAGACGCCATCGATTCTAAGGTGCACCTTTACTTTCAGTACCACCAGCAAGGGGGGGGGGGAAATCCATCGATTGTAAGACTCACCTCCCTTCATTGAATCTACCCGCTCAGCACCAACTCTCCCCAGCATGTCTCCTGCAGCTGAGGATGACTGAGTGCACTGCCTCTCCATAGCATTTCTAGCCCCGCCAGAAAGTGCCATTTCCTTCATTACCTGGGCTTGGGGGAGCTTCAGGGAGGCCTGCGCAACCCTCTGCAGGCCTCCCTGATCTTCAGTTCGGTGAAAAACAGCGATTTTTGGGCATTTCTGGTTTTTGCGAAAACCGGAAATGGCTGAAAATCACCGGTTTTTGCTGAACTGAAGTTCAGGGAGGCTTGCAGAGGGTTGCGCAGGTCTCCCTGAAGCTCCCCCAAGCCCCAGTAAGTAAGAAGATAGCATTTTGGGGTGCTTTTTGGAGACCTTTGATTCTAAGACGCACCCCAGTTTTTGAAGTGTTTAATTGGGAAAAAACATGCGTCTTAGAATTGAAGAAATACAGTAGTAAAGAAACCTGGTTCAGTTTTTCATTGCAGAAAACAGATCATGTGGAGCATATATTGCATATCCCATTTGATTAAGCCTATATAATCGCAATTTTAGCTTCTAGACAATAAGACGTGAGCTGTACCTTATCTGTGTTTTGGGACAATGCTGAAGCCAGCACAGCTTCATAAAGAAGCAGCAAGAAGGTCTATTGTGCTATTCCTGTTACAAACTCCGGTATTATACATTTACGGCTGGCAAATAGCTTAACAGTATCTTACAGGTCACATTTGCTTTGCAGCTGCAGATGTTTCCCCCACTGAGGGCTACTGTGCAAATGACATTTTCCCCATACAGAGGTAATCTCAATGTAGGAAAGAAAATGTGTTTCCATCATGGGAAGTTAATGCAAGTGTTTATTTTGCTGCAGTTACATAGATTGAGACACTGATGTTGCCTTCCTGGGTGTTGTTGTTCAGTCGTTAAGTCGTGTCCGACCCTTCGTGATCCCATGAACCATATCCCGCCAGGCCTTCCTGTCCTCCACTATCTTCCTGAGTTCGCTCATTTTCATGTTTGTTGCATCAGTGATGTTGTCTAACCATCTCATCCTTTGCCTTCTCCTTCTCCTTTTGCCTTCAATCTTTCCCAGCATCAGAGTCTTCTCCAGAGAGTCCTCTCTTCGCATTAGGTGGCCAAAATATTTGAGTTTCAGCCTCAGTACCATGGGGCAAAGACTATTTGCACTGGTTTCACTCACAGTGTGGGTTTTCTACAGAGATCATCTGTGTCAAACTGCCCTGATCTTGCACTTTCTTACAGTGCAACCCTATGCATGTCTATTCAGAAGTAAGCACCGTTGAATTCAATGGGGCTTACTCCCAGGTAAGTGTAAGTGTAAGTGTATACAGGACTTCAGCTTTAGTGCATGCCAACATAATGGAGGCATCTTGGGCTGCAATCCTATACACACTTACTCGAGAGTAAGACCCATTGAACGCAGTGAGACTTACATCTCAGTAGACATGCATAGGATTGCATTGTTGATGTTGGAAGTCAACACAGTGAATGAGAGACATGGAATAGAAAAACAATGCCTCTTTGTTTGGTTGCCCTTCAATTAGGGAATGACTGAATGCAATCCACACCATAGCTACAACTGTGAAAGAAGACAGTTTTCTTCAAGATAACCAATGAAATTTCAGAGATAAGAATTCATAATTCATAGCTACCTCTAACTCTGTTATTCCTAGATATAGCCTTACCATCGTCCCGGAATCGACGCTGGCTTCGGCCTAGAGTGGACCCGAGCCGCTCCCAAGGGTGCACTGCGGCTACTCAATGGGGTTCCTGCTTCTGTCATGTCATTGACCGGAAGTTCCGGAAGTCCACTGGACAGACGCAGTGCCTTGGGAGTGGCTCAGGTTCGCTCTAGGCCGAAGCCAGCGTTGATTCCAGGACGATGGTAAGGTTACCTAGATATGATTTATGGGGTATTAATAGCCATTGTATTCAGGTACCATATCATAAGTGACTCGCTGCCCAATCCTACCCCCCCACCATTGGCGTCGATGTAACTGCGCTGGCAGAGCACATACTGCATCCAATGTTGGGTGTGGTGTTGGGGGGCGATCAGACAGCCAGCAGGAGGTAAGTTTTTACTTTAAAAGTTTTTTTTTGTACTTACCCCCAGGTACGGTGGCCGATTGCCTAAGGGTCTCCTCGGCCTATGCCAACCATTTTGCTGGTATATGTGCAAGGAGAGAAAAGAGGTGGAGCAGCCTGATAATGAGGGGGAAAGATTCTGGCTCAAGTCAGTGCTACCAGGCCATGAGACTGCAATTCTCCAGACACTTACCTGGGAGTAAGCTCTATTGAATACAGTGAAACTTACTTCTGAGTAAACATACATAGGCTTGCATTGTGAGTAAAACAGCCTACTGAATAAACATGGGGGGGGGGTTAATGCATTGAAAGTTAAACAGATCTATGCAGTTTAGTGAAGCAAACAGATGTATAGTGATAATTAACACATACCTAGGGCAACTTATATACATACCTCCATAATGGGGTAGGGGACAGCATCATCAGAACGTTCCCACTAGCAAGGAGGAGGGGAGGTTCTGAGCTGTCCTCAGAAACATTGCTATAGACCAGCTTGTTGTCAAGAGATCTACCCTTAAGAAAAATAAACACAAGGCCGTAAAAGCTCAGAGCACTGAATTTAGGCATTAAAAAGACAAAACAGCTGAGATAAATTATTTTCTCCTTGAAGAGACAGGCTGTTGCATCAGCTGTAAACAAAGAGTCCTTCAGATTCCTCTCCGTCTGCAGCATCAAGGCCTTTGCCAATCGGTAAGATCCCACCATGATGTCCTACTAACTAAATGCTGTTGCAGGTGACTGGCAAGCGAGGACTGGAGGGGGAGGAGGCAGCCCTCAGGGCTGCTTGGTCTATCTCTAAACAATGGTGTCGCCACCATCCATTTGTTTCCTTCTCTTCCAGTGCTCTGTGGGATAAGCACAAGGGCAAAGACTTTTCTCTGCTTCATTCACTGGGCAAAAGTTGCAGCTGGGACACTCTAGGTAATGCATCCCTGTGTACAATGCACAGAAATACATGACCTTGAGCATTTCTGTTGACAGTAACACCACAGTTGGGGTGACTCGGAGGGAAAACGTCTACCCTTGTTGTTAATAGTTCCACAGTATTGGCAGCATACTGTTGTTATCTGTGATGATCTAGGCAGCAGCACATCTTTATCCACTCTACATACACAGATACATTACCAGGATTCAGGAACATGCTTGCATATATCAACTATGAAGCTGCCTTTGAGCCCAATCCTATGCATGTCTATTCAGAAGTAAGTCTCGTTATAGTCAATAGAACTTACTCCTAGGTAAGTACAGATAGGATTTCAGCCTTAAACTGAGTTAGACCATTCGTCCAAATAGCTCAGTATTGTTTATACTTTCAACAATAGTTTCACCAGTTCTCCAGAGCCTCAGGCGGGGGGGGGGGGGTTCCCTTCATCTACCTGGAGATGCTGCTAGGGTCTAAGTTTCTGCATACAAAGCATGGGCTCCACCGCTGAGTTACAATCCCTCAAAATGTCAGCCCAATCTAGCATAAAGATACGTGGCCGGCTTAAGGTGCCGGCCGCTGTATCTTAGGCCCATTGCGACCTGCCCCAGCGCAACCTGGGCTCTCCTTGGGGGAAGAGGACGAATGTCCTCTTCCCCCAGTGTAAGCTATGTGGGCCACAAAGGCCTGTCTGTAATGAGCACTGCAAACTAGGCAGGCTACAGGGAATTGTCCAGCAGAGTCGAGGAGCTGTCCACGCCGATTTTCAGTAGCATGTGCTGAAGAAAAGGATCTTTAGACCACCAGGTGCTGTGCTGCAGACTTCACCAGCAGTAATTGGGGGAGCAGACTGAACCTTATATCTGATTGCAGGTTTCTCTCATCCTGTCTCTTTCTAAAGTTTCTAAAGGTACCAAAACCTCATTGTCGAAGTTGCTCTCCCTTTGGAGCTTCCAAGCAGCCAGACATCAGTTGTTGCAGGACTTGAACTCGTATCACGGTTCTTGTATGAGGAAAGGCTGCTATCATGGTCCTATGGCTGGCGGGATGGGGTGACATGGAGTGACCCACAGTGTTTCTTGATATGTTAGCTTTCCATGAGTCGAGCGTTTTTGAAACAAGGGAGTATTGATTCATGAAACTATTGATTCATGAAACTACCTACCTACATTCTGAAGTGGTACAGTCTCAGGAGGGCTGAACTACATGTTTTTTTCTGAACAACTACACTGGCATTAAGCCAAGTGGAATCAGCTTGTGAACAGTTCTGGTTTAGGGTTAAATGCCACCAGGGGCATGATGCCACCATGGTAATACCATGAAATTACAACCTTGAATTTGAGTTTCAGGGTATCCGTATAAGTGGAATTTTTTTCTTTCTCCATGAATGCATGTAATTTCAAATTCCTTGCAAAGCAGTATGAGATTATAGACATTAGTAACCTCAATTTAGTTTGAGAATCCTACAGAGATGCCTTTTGTGGTTTCTCTGAAGACTATCACAATTAGCTCTACCACCAACATAGCATCTGAAATAAACCCCTACTAGAAATGAGGAGAGGCAAATATTTGCCTTTTATTTGTTTTACAAACATCTAGAAGTGTGTATCCCCCAAACACTATTACTTCCATGATTGCTTATTGCAAAACAGAAATTATATAGAAAATGTTAAGAACATATTTTCCATAGTTAAGTACTTTGTTCCCATCTCTCATGACTGAGATAATAATTGTTGCTTTACAAGGGTGTTGCGAAGATTAATGTTTATGTACTGGAAATGTATAGAAAATACTAAGTGCTCTAAATTATTACTGTTTCTTCTCACATTGTGCAGAATGAATGCTGTACATGGGGATTTGTTTTCGAACTGATTTGCAGCCTTTCTGACTTGAGGGAATTATAGCTTTTAGAAGCTTCAACAGAAGTCCGATTCACAAAAAACAACAAAAAAAAATGGAAGGGACTGTGTCGTGGCTGCTTAAAATCCAAACTGTGATGGAGTCTGCTCCACTCAGCAAATCATTTGTGTGTAGCTATTCCCCATGCTGATTTCACGACGCTGCTACAAACCACCTGGAGAAATAATTATTCTCAATGACATGATGAAATTAGTGTTTCCGTTTATGAAGTGGCACTGACAGTTCTTTTTCCAGAATAAGAAATCTTACTCTGGAGTAAGAATTCACATTCTAGACTAAGGGGACCTGGATGCCACCCCATGTTGGGAGAAGCTTCATATAGAACATAGTAGCATATGGGTGCTTGTTAGTAGTCTATGGGTGCTGAATCAGGTGGTACTGGTTTTTAAGTGTCTCAAGTTCACACTGGCTTATGGGCTATTTTAAAAGTTGTCAGTTTAGACTTGCCCTAAATTCACCTTAAACTGACAACTTTTAAAATAGCCCATAAGCCAGTGTGAACTTGAGACACTTAAAAACCAGTACCACCTGATTCAGCACCCAGTTTAGACTTGCCCTAAATTCACCTTAGGCCAGCGGGTGGCGCAGTGGACCAGCTCCTGCCAACCTAGCAGTTCCAAAGCATGTTAATGCGAGTAGATAAATAGGTACCGCTTGCGGGAAGATAAACAGCGCTCCGTGTTCCAGCCGCATGCTACGCGCTGCAGCAAGGAGAGTCATGCTGGCCACATGACCACGGAGGCGTCTTCGGACAAAGCTGGCTCTTCGGCTTTGAAATGGGGATGAGCACCACACCCCAGAGTCGGACACGACTGGACTTAATTGTCAGGGGTCACCTTTACCTTAAATTCACCTTATATGAAAAGGAGTTAGTATTCTGGAATGGGCTTTGTTAAGGACAGCTTTCTTTCTCTTACTTGGGTTGCTGGGACATCAGAGCTTAAGCAGTGAGGTAAGATGTGAAATGATGTACTCTTAAAGTGCACATTGATAGTAGGTCAAGCTCCCTCCCCCTTACCCCAGCCTCCCTTTTAGGTCTTCTGTTAAATGCCTTCTCTGCTGCTCCAATTCCACCCCTTTTTTCTCAGCAGAGCATTCCCAGCTGCTACTGTTCCCTGTATTACCCTCTTCCATTGCTTCTGACAGCACTTGGTCTGACTGCTAGGTCTGATTAAATGGCTTGAAAGTGTGAATTAAATGTCACTTAAATTTCCTGCCTACTCGAGCCTTGCAGGGACAACATGAAACAGAATTTGAATGCCATGGAGCGTCCTTGTGCTCAGAAGTGTTTAAATACAGTTTGCAATTGACTAAAACTCTTCTAATCTCTTCAGCTGTGGTTATCTGCCATCTTAGGCATGTATAGGTCTCTTGAATTATGTTCAGGCCCAGTGCAAAAGCCTGGCGGTGAAATTTCTATAAGTGTACTGAAGATATAGAATATGGGTCTCTGTATTTTCCGCATCGTATGTCCCCTTTGCTGTACAGAGTGCATTAAGACCTTAGCAAGCTGCTGCTGTTATTTATTTCTATGCAAAGTTACACTGAGGTTGCTATTGGGATGATAAAACATTAACAAAGTGAGTGTTATTTCCTCTTGTTTGCAGTGCCATTAATGCTTCCTTTTTATTTATTTTTAATGCCACCTCCCTTGCCTTCCCTTTTCTGAAAAACACAATAGATATGCAACGAGACTTCATCGAGCCGTTGGCATCATCACAAGTCTGTAGTCAAGAGCCAGTAGGCGTGTCAGGCAGACTGTGACCAAGAAAATGAGACAAGTGATACAGTGCTGTGCCACAAATCAATGGCATGACGACAGGCATGACCAGTGTTGCAGACAGCCAATATGCAATGGCTTCATTCTTGGCAATGGGAGAAAAGAAGGATCGTTGGAGAGGAGAAACGCTGCAGGAGCTGGCGTGTTTTTCTGTTTCAGTGCCTCAGCCTTGAGCTGGTACAATTCACAATGGAAGGAGAGTGAGGCACAAGTGGCATGGAAAGATGCCAGCAGTTGGTCACCAGACAGGACTGTAGGAAGGTCCCTCAGTTGCTGCCAGGTCTATCAATGTGGCACAGCAGAAATATGCAAACTCTGCAATGGCTTCTGGCATTTCATTGAACTTGGGTTTGCCTCAAGCCAGATAGTCAGCTGGGGAAGGGAACAAAAGACTGATAGGCAGCAGCTGCGTAACTCAGAGAGCCCAATCCTATCCTTCCCTTCCCCCCCCCCCGTGCATCCGCATCAAAAACAGGTGCACTGTATCCAGTGGAGGGGGGGGGATCGGGAGGCTTCAGCAGGAAAAAGGGTTTTAAGTCTCCTTACCCCTGTATAAACCTCCTGACCCGCAATGGGACTCCTCAGACTAACACCAGTGATTTTGCTAGTGCAAGTCTGAGGAGAGAAAGGGGGCAGGGAGGCTGCAGAAAAGGGGGTTAGGATCTGGTGCATGCCATCGCAGCTGAATCCACCCCCTCCTGCAGCCTCTCTGCCCTTGTCATAAACCATCAAATATGCTGCTCCGGCTAGATTTAGAGCTGGAGAGCTTCATCTGACTTTTGGAGGTATGAACGCTCCATTAGAATTTAAAAAGCAAATGAGGTCTTTCAAATCTGGAAACTCCATAGATCAGTCAGAAAGGGGGAGTGATTATATGGCCTTTTAATCAAAAGTATGGCCTTCCTGGCCTGTGTATCTGTGATTTCTTGCCATCGTTCCTGGAAATAGCCCTGTTACTGGTCTGGCCCTTTGCTCTCCAGGCAGGCACCTAGCACCAAGTACCCGTGTTTAGATGAATGTCTCCTGCACATCTTGAATTAAAGAGAATAAACAGAAGCAAAATATTGATGACGTAAGAGAATATAATAGTTTTTTTCTGCACAATGTGATTGAAACGCAGACCAGACCACTTTCCTTAGGTGGTTTACATGTACTATGTAATACACCCTCCCCCTTCTTATGATTGTCTAAACTTGGATGGTTTGACAAGGTGAAGGTGGTAAAGAAGGTGAGATCGTTATGTCAATAGTGTATGTGTGTGTGGTATGCTTATAGATAGATTAGGCACCTCTCTGGCCCATTGATGCTGGGTTAGTGGTGTGGTGATCTCTGCTTTCAGCCTCTTCACAGTTTGTAGTGAATTTTAGAGCCAATCAAATCCCCCCCCCCCATGCGCTGGTGCAGCTGCACTGAAAAGGAGGCTTTGGGAGGCTTCAGAGGGGAAAGGAGATTTCGATCCCCTTACCCCTCTGTAAGCCTCCCGCTCTGCAATGGGTCTCCTGGACCTTGGACCTGCGCCAGCTCTTTAGCCAAGTCCAAAGAGAGAAAGAGGGTTGGGGAGGCTGGTGACAGAGGAGATAGGATCCAGTGCGCGCAATCACTGCCAGATTGCTTACACATGTAAAGCTTACACAACATTTACTTGGTTGGATGGAAAATTGAGTGTCCAATTTGATCTACATCAAGCCATAAGATTTTTGTGAACGTTTTTGGCATTAAAGTAGTGCTCTTGGGAGAAAATGTTCACTTACTGCTCACCTTTTTTGCTGACATTCACTGGCTGTTGCTGACAATTAAAATCAAGTATTAAATGCCACTTCAAGCCAAGGCTGCTTCTTCCTGAGAAGTGATCCCTGCAAATCACAGAGTGAGCACAATATCCTGTTGCCATATAGCCAACCAGGTTCGCCATGACAATTTCATGAAGCCAGTTCAGAACGAGGGGGCGGTAAAGAAGTATTCCTCACACTGGAATAGGTGAACATTATTTTTCCTTTTGTAGTGGTATGTGTGTTTTTCCCAGACTGACAAATGCTTTTGTGAAAAGTACCCCCACGTTTGGCCAGATGCAAGAATACCCTTTATTTGCTCCTTTTTGACCTCAACTCAGTTTTGATTGCATCATCTATGTGGACGAAATGGTATGACATTAACTTGTTGTAGCACACACTTCCAATTTCAAGTCTCCTTATACCCACTGTTTTGAAGGTGAAATGTTATACTAGAATAAATAAGTTTGCTGGACACACACACACACACACACACACACACACACACACACACACACACACACACACACACACACACACACACACACACACACACACACACATATATGAGAGAGAGAGAGAGAGAGGAGAGAAGGCACTGTAGCATACATATGTATTCACTGTGGACTATGAACCTTACTAGGCTTGAAGCAAAGAGTACCTTTAACAGCATTCTAATAAATCTCCATTTCAGAATACACCTCACTCGATTTATGGCTTTCACATAAAGAATTATTCCTAATGGGGGCTTTCCTGTTTTTCTGGTTGGTCTGCAGTTAATGAGGTCCTGCTAGGAAAATTTAGCTTCGGAGTGCACCTTAAAGACTGACGGATTTATTACAGCATCGTCTTGTTAGTTTTCAAAGTGCCACAAGACTCTTTGTTGTTTTTGCTGCTACAGACTACCACGGCTTTCGCTCTGGAGGAGTGCTTTCAGTTCCTGACCTGAATATTCAGATTCGAATATCCCCCATTTAGGAATCAAGTGAGGTGTATTTTGAAATGCAGATTTATTTGAATACTGTTAAAAATACTATTTGCTTCAAGTTTGCCATTAATTTCATTCCACTTCCTGCTTTTACAGCATCATTAGAAAAAATTTAATACCAGTTGTAAAGGAAGCTTCAAGTGGTGCATAGTTACTAAAAGAATAAAGGGTTGGAGGAGCCATAATTCACACCACGAGCAGTGCAATCCTCTTCGCATTTGCTGAGAAGTAAATCCCCCTATGTTCAGTGAGGTTTATTCCCATTTATTATGTGTGCATAGGATTGCGGATTCACAGCACAATCCCATGCATGGCTACTCAGAAGTAAGCCCTATTGTGTTCAACAAGGTTTACTCCCAGGAAAGTGTTATAGTTTTAGTGTTTATTAAAAAGGTAAAGGTAAAGGTAACCCCTGACAATTAAGTCCAGTCATGTCCGACTCTAGGGTGTGGTGCTCATCCCCATTTCAAAGCCAAAGAGCCGGCGTTGTCCAAAGACACCTCCGTGGTCATGTGGCCGGCATGACTCTCCTTGCCGCAGCGTGTAGCATGCAGCTGGAACACGGAGTGCTGTTTACCTTCCCGCAAGCGGTACCTATTTATCTACTCGCATTAACATGCTTTGGAACTGCTAGGTTGACAGGAGCTGGCCAAGCAACGAGAGCTCACCCCATCGCAGATTCGAACTGCCGACCTTTCGATCGACAGCTCATGGTTCAGCGGTTTAACCCACTGCGCCACCTGCTGGATAAATGTGTATTTTCTCATAGACTAGCAGCATTCCTTTTGCAGATACATTCCCCCCCCCCTTTGGTTATTCCTGCTGCGGAATTTATCAGTCTATATGGCATATAAAATAATTGTGCAGCTGTTATTCCAAGAAAACTGTTTTTTTTTCCTTTAGCATTTAGTAATAAGAGACAATTAAAACAACAACCTCAAACTGGCTTTTACCAGCTGTGTACATGATATAGAGAAAGAAGTATGAAGCTACACAAGTACCCAATTTCCTTTCAGAGATAAAGCATCTCTGTCCATGGGGCAAAAGACTATTTTGTGCAGTGCAGTCTGGATTAAATTTGGATCTCATGGGTTTGTCAGAAAGCTGAACTCGTCTGTCTTTTTCTCCCATTTTAGAAACAGGCCTTTCTCCACTTTTCTCATCTGTTCCCTACAGGGCCGCAGAGAGAGCAGCGGATTGGGCAAAAGACAGCCATAAAGATGCATCCCCATATCTTTATATTGTTTCACATGCAGGAAATTCTTTAAAACTACCCTTTTCCCCCTCTAATTTCATATTGTTTAAAGGGGTCAGATGAGTTTGCTACTATAAAATAGCATCTGAGCGAGCAAGCTGCAGTCTCTGAGAGCCGGTTCACACAGCGGCTGGATGCAGAGGTTAGCTACATGGTTGGGCACAGGTGCAAACAGTGGACTTGCAATCTGTCCCACTGGCCATTTGACCTGCAATGTCCCCTTTCTGTCACCAAGCACACATCCTTACATCCTTGTTCTTACAAGTTATACACACAGTAGATGAGGGAGGGGTGTGAGCACATTGGGGGACTTCTCCTCACACCCCACTGTTTGGTTATCTTATGAGCTGTGCACCCCAATTCCAACCTGGAAGGACCTTATCAGAGTTGGAGGATGCTGCAGAAACCTACTGTGATAGTGCAAAGGCCTCTGGGGCATTTTCTCACCCCTCAGTTATGGTGCTCTACCCCAGAGGTTCTCAACCTGTGGTACGCGTACTCTTAGGGTCTACCCCATTCAGTGGTGTCATAGTGAAGGGGCACATTTCACCCTGACCGTCCTTATCAAAGATGACATTCTATTCTCTCCCAGGCCAAAGGATTGGCCGTTGCTGATTTAGAGACTGCTAGGGAAAAAAAATATCCATTTTTATTTGTGATTTGAGAGGAAATTTGATGAACAGATTCTAACTTCCTACAAAAAAGGCACTGCCTTAAATTCACTGTCCTGCCCCCCCCACACACACGAATGATCATGTACACAAATTTGCAAGATTGGCATATTTTAGCAAAACTTTTTTTGATTCATAAAAGCTCCCAAGGCATTTGTAAATTACATGCATTGATAGGTAAATAAAACAACAGCCATAAATTTGAGTGGCTTGTCAAGAAAACAAAGCCTCACGGATTTTAAGTAAACAACTTACTCATAACTACAAAGGACAGCTTTTGCTTGTCTCTAAATGTCAGTGCACAAAATATCTCCTGTTTAGCGAGAGTATGGCCTTTACAATATCTTCTAAAACGTGCGCCCCATACCTGTCAGCTATACACAGTGACTTTATGGGGCATGATGGCTGCCTAACCAGTCAGAATGAGCATCAAATTGCATTATGGGACAATTCCATTGTACCTGACTCCAGTAATAGCCTGTCAAAGGAGCATGTGAACTGATTAAGAACCACAGTCTTTAAATAGTTTCATCTCACCTGGTAGGAACTCCTAGACTAGGCAGTGATAAAGAATGAGTAAGAATTGTATGTAGTGAGAGCATTCGGGGGGAAAAAGATATTGGATGATATTCTTTGCATTTAGAATACCCCAAAACTTTGCATTTAATATTCATTCACTTTCCATTATGGCGACACTCAGTACAGGTGTCCAAATCAGATGGCTTTTCTGCATGTTAGTGTGGAGTCAGACCAGAAACAGTCTTGACAATTTTTAGTGCAGTTTTGGACCATGTTGCTATACTGTTCTTGCTAGACAGCACTGAGTAGTATCCAGGGGCAAGTACAGTACAGTATATATAACTCAGCTTCATTATTGTAATAACAGTAGTGACTGCAGCAGCGTAGTGTTTCTATATCATTCACCATGACTCTGTTTCTTAGCAAGACTTGCAGAATTTGTAATCTTCCACAGAATCTCTCTAGGAAACACCATGCATTAGAACCAGGAAGATTATTTCCACTTAGATATTCTTAGAGCATTTCCCACTTCGGTTCCTCACAGTATCAGTGCCTCAATACTGCTGCCACATTAGTCAATATCCAATTGATATTGGGTATACCGTATTACCGTATCTAGTACCCAGATAATATAGGAAATTGCCTAGCCCTGCAGTGGCCCCCTCCTCCCCAAATCCCATTTTTTCTGTTAAATTTCACAAAGGTCTCAAGCAATCTGGGCTCCTTCAGTATCAATCAGCTGCATGTGATGCATGAGAAATAGGCCTTTGATGGCGGGGGTCCACTCTTGTTCTTCTCTCCATAGAAGACCAGGGCCAATGTTACTCCGAATTCTAGCAAAACTTTCCAGGTCATAAGGGAGCCAAATTTTACAACTGTTACAATGCATGCTAGCCAAGTTGGCCTTTTTCCTTTAGTTAGTGTTCAGAGCTTGCCCATCTCGTTCCTTCTCTCTAATAATTTGATCTTGAAATTCATCACAGGATTTTACAGATGGACATTTGAACAATAATAAGAGATTTGATGTTCATATATGGAGAACATTTAGCTTCTTTCAACTTGTTCTTTTGCTAGTGTTGATCTGAACTTACATCAACTTTATCCAGTTTGTATATGTTGTTTTGTGGTATCTAAAACTCAAGTCTTGTCTTTTGATGCGTTTTCCACAATGTATTGAATTTCCTTGGTGTCATTTCTTTCCCAATACACACATGCTTTTAACAAACTATATCTTCATTTATTTCCTAATCTCTTGTTATATATAATGCAAAACCCCAGATGCAGGCTGAATGTTGTGTGTCTAAAGTTCCTGGTGACATTTATGTCCAAACAGGAGTGCCAACTGGCTCCTAAGACATCGTTTTGCAAGAGCCTGACCCATTCATGAGGAGAATGGGCTTACATGGTGATTTTTCATTGGGGAAATAGTCTGTTTTTGTGGCAAGCCATCTGCTGACTGTTGTTGCCATACCATGTGGCACACTGAAATGGCCACAGCGACTGACTACTCCTTGCTTTTTCTGTGTTGCATTCACATGTCTCTCTTAGATGGTGCCAGCAAACAGCAGGGTCCTTCTGTGCATATTTGTGTGTGATTACCTTTCAGACAGTTTGCCCCCTAATTCTCGAAAATCCATTGGACTACTGGCCAGTAGTGATTAGCTTTTAAATGTGTTGTACTGTGTAGGCACCTATTGTCTTGACAGCAAATACAGACAGACATGTGTTCTCTCTGCAGTTTTCCACATTGTTTCATATCAGGGACAGGATGGTAGAATGATGGGACTTGTGTTTTCCATGGAATGGAAAAACATTCCCTGGAATGTGTTTGCCACTTAAACTAATTTTTTCAGAAAATCTTGACTTCCATAGCGACTGCAGAGGAGGTGAAAAAAAAAGGTGATTCTTTGTCTGAATATGTTGAAGAATTTACATAAAGCAAGTTTGGACATTGTCCATTGCCTAGTATTGAGGCTGCAGCATGTATAACTCTGGCCTGATGGTATCTGAAAGAGAAAAGGCCAGGACAACTTTGAATGAGCCAGGCAGGAATTCGGCTTGGCAGCTCTCAAAACTGGTAGGGAAAGGTCTAATGACTGGGTTTGTGAGCTTAGCTAGACATATTAGGTAAAACTGAATGTTTGCCAGTCCTGTTACTTCTGTTTGGGCTGTTACTAAGAGTTTTTAGCCCATTCCTAAGCAACTTTCCAGCACCAATGCAGCTGTGTCACTGAGACACACACTGTATTTTGCTGTGGGGGAGGCAGTCACAGAGGCCTCCTCAAAGTAAGGAAATGTTTGTTCCCTTACCTCGGGGCTGCATTGCTGCTACATGGGTGTTGGAAAATTGGATAGGATTGGGCCCTAAGATCTCTCTAAAGGGAACCTTGCACCAGGGATCAGATGGCAGTATTTATTGTACCACTCTCAATTCTTCTTGGTTCAGTATGTTCTGACATTCCATTTCTACCATTTCTTCCTCTCTCTCTCATTAACTGACCTACGCTCACTTCATGCATTATGAATGTTTTAGCACTCTTTGTTCACAGGAGTTTGTTGTTTTAGCCTAACAGCCCAATCCTAACTTGGGCTGCACTGCCCTTTACGACAGTGGAACACAGTTCTGCTGTTGTAAATGGCCATATGGCAGTGTGCCAATTTGCAGGTAGCCAATTTGGATTTGCCAGCTGCCTCTAGCAGCAAATATGGCAGCAGGGGTGAGGGTGGGTAGTTGGAATGGAGGACTTTCTGGGTCGGGAGGGATGGGTGGGAGATGGAATGGAGGTGGATCCTGGTGGCACCGGTGTCTCCCAGATTTGAACCCTGTTCCTCTCTCCTTCCCTCTCCCTTACTGTCCTCAGACTTGCACCAGCAAAATATCTAGCACAGATCTAAGGAGACCCATTGGGGCAGCAGAGGCTTGCCCCAGGTTAAGGGAATGACATTTCTCTTACCTCGAGGAGTCCTCCGAACTCTTCCTCCCCACAGGAGATAGCATTGGTGTGGCTCCACTGGTGTGGCTGCATTGGTGGGGGGGATTTAGTTAGGATTGGGCTGTTCATCTCATTCACTCTCCCTCTGAGTCCTGGTGCGGTAGATGGGAAAGATTTCTGCATTGCTTGACATTAGAGCTCCCCCCCCACCTTATCCACCTTGCTTTACTTATGATGTGCAACCTGCTAGACATTAATCCGTGGCTTCAATCCGCAGTTTCGTATACAATCATTATCGTGAAATGCAAAACATGGGGCTTGTAGCTCCATGGTAAAGCACCTGCTTTGCATGCAGAAGGCACCAGGTTCAGTCTCTTGCATCTCTAGGTAGGGCTGGGAAAGACCCATCTCTTTGAAACCCTGGGGAGCTGTTGTCAATCAGTTACAGCACAATCCTAGGCATGTCTACTCAGAAGTAAGTCCCATTGTGTTCAATGGAGTTTACTGGCAGGGAAGTGTGGATAGGATTGCAGCCTTAGTCAGTATGGTCCAGTGCAGCATGTTTATCTTGATGGTCTGATTCTATATAAGTCAGCCTCATCTATGTCCAAAACCTATTAATTTTTGCCCTAATTTTTTGTCCAATTTTATGCTAAAAATGTAAGTACGGTCATCTCGGCCTTATGTTGCAGACCAAGGCTAGCTTCTCATTGAAAACAGAATCGCACAACTTGGAGACTATCAACGCTCTGGGACATCATGATTATTTTTCACCCAGAAGCAAGGGGGATATTATTATTATTATGATCCGCGGCATTTCCAGTCATCAGGCTGCTGCGTTCTTTGCTGACACAGAGAAAAATGCTGATGCCAAGTTCTTCTTAGCTCACTTTTGAAAATGGAACTGGAAATATTTCACTTTTTTTCCATTTCACCGCTGTATAGATTGCTCTTAGAAATTTTAAATATGTAGCATTCCTTTTAGTATGTTATGCAGCCGTTCAGTCTCTCTGGGCAGATTTTCCTTTAATGACTCTGTTTGAGCAACTCTGAGAAATGTTTGAATGGGAGAATAAAGCATCGTTCTCCCTGCCAGGGTTGCCTGATTTGGTTCTTTAACCAAAGGAATTAAATGAAACCTATTTCTAGTAAATTGCAAATCTTCTCTTAAATGAGCATCGCTGATACATTCCTAAAGCAGTGACCTTTAAAGCAATGCTAAGGTTGTCTCTGAAGCCTTGAATGAGCAAATAACACTATGATGGTCCTTTCTTAGTTCTTCGCTAAAGGTGCAGTAGCTTGCTTTCTGTAAAAGTTGCCTCTGCTGCTCTGCAAATACAAGAATAGCCCTGCTCATAAGTTACCCTCCCACATTCATTGAATACATGGAGCAGAACTGTGCCAGCCAGCCATGCTGCCTGCATCAATGTGCCTGTTGGCCACATCCCATCTGGGCACGTGTGCATTCAGCACTAGTTGGCAAAAGGGCAGCACTGAAGGTAGGGTGAGCTCCTCCAGCTAGCTGGCCAAGTGCTGAGCATATGGATGCCCAGGGGTGTGGCCAGCAGGCCCATTGGTGTGGGGAGCATAGCTAGCTAGAACACTTCCATTTCCTTCTCCACCTATTCAGTCAGGCTTTATGCCAGGTTCTTGGAAGCTTTATGCCAGGTTCATTGGTGAATGGAGCAGATTTTTAGCAGCTGACTAGTACTGGGGAGTTCAGAGGATCAGCTCTCTGATAGGAATGGGCCCTTGCAAGTGCCCAATTTGGATGGCCTCTGATGTCACCCCTGCATTCAATGAATGTGGGAGGGTATGGCTAAGTATGTCTTGCCTATACTATTTCTCTGCCTTTGAGAGAAAGTGCTTAGAGGGCCCATGCACAGTAGTGACTATCATCTGGATCACGACAGCATGAACAGAGAGGCCTCCTAAGCCTGAACAGTGATACATTTTCCTTCCATTTAGTAAATTGATGTATGGCTGTAAGGAAGTGGGGGGGGGAATATAGATCCCTCCCCGCCGGTAGAATGTGTGCTTTTTCTATTATAGTAAAACCAGTCCCTGTCTGTGGCATCTAAATTTCATAATTTGTCATGTCACCCAGCAAAATGGAGTTTTTCTGTCATGCTGGCTGGTTCAGACTTCAGTGAGCTCGCACAAAGCCAGGGCTGTGTGGGTGGCTACACGCAGCGCTATCAGGCTGCCCTAATGGAATCGGTGCATTTACGCCCCATAGAACAGCTTGGAAATGTACCATTGCGCCTCGTATTTCTATGGTTATTTTTCTTGTTCGAATTAACATTCACCAGCAGGGGAGATGAAACTGTGAGGGTGCTGGATTGAGTTGAGATTAAGAAAAAGCATATAGCAAGTTTTCCTTTCAATATTTGGAGATCTTTGGAGTGAAATTCTAGTCTGAAAGGCAGGTGGCCAATGATGGGGCAGCCTTGCAGACCGTAAAACCATCAGCAGTGGCACTTAGTTTTTGAAGTAAATGACCTGTAATTATGCCTTCTGTCTATATTGTTATAGAAAAAGTAGATATCATCTCGTTTATATGGTTGAACACACACCCTCCACGCACGCGCACACACACTATTGAACAGAGGGTATCTTTCACCTGCAGCTGTTTTGGCTAGTACAACTCCAGTTTCACATTCTTCTAGTAATGAAGGTGTGTGATTATGTCTGCGACACATTGAAGCTATCTACAGTGAAAGGACTTTGGCACATGTTTGATATACTCATCCGTATTGCAGAAAGAGCCCCCCTCTTTCCAGTAGGAATCTACAGATTTCTGGAATTTAAAGTGAAAATGTAAAATCACACAGTTCTTTACTGAGGAATGGAAAAATCCACATGAGTTCAATTGCAAGGTTATTTGCCAAAAAGGCATCTTGTTCACTTACCAGTTAGTACAGGGAAAATGGGAGCACACCAGTTAGCCTGTTTCCTGTGCCAGCCAGCATGCTCTGTAGCCATGCTCCCGGCTCTCCACTAATAAAGACAAATCTTCAGAGGCAAATACTGTACCTGGGAAAAATTTGTCTCTGTGATCTGGAACATTGACTGTCCAGTATTCTAAATCATGGGTTAGGAGTTCATCCCCATTGATCAAATCAGGCTGTAAGAAGATCTACTCTCTCCCATAATGTAGAATGCGGCGGCCCGGGTAGTTGCCGGGGCTTGTCGGTTCGACTCAGTCGGACCGTTGCTTCGGCGGCTACACTGGCTGCCGGTTCGTTTCCGGGCACAATTCAAAGTGCTGGTTTTGAGTTTTAAAGCCCTTAACGGCTCGGGTCCAGGGTATTTGAGGGACCGCCTCCTTCCTTATAATCCGACCCGTACTCTGAGGTCATCAGGGGGCCCCCCTGTTAACCGTGCCGCCATTGACAGAGGTGAGGGGGATGGCGGCGCGGAATGGGGCCTTCTCGGCGGTGGCGCCCCAATTGTGGAATTCCCTCCCCTAGGAATTAAGAACGACTCCCTCTTTAGAGGCCTTTCGGTGGGGCCTTAAGACGTTTTTATTCAGGACTGCTTTTAATGTCTGACATGGTGGGCTGACCTTTTAACAAATGGTTTTAATATATGTAAATGCTGGTGACCCACGGGGGTTGTTTATTTGTTTATTTTTAACTTAAGTGTTTTTAATTAATTATTTTAATGTGTCTATTAATTGTTTTAATGTGTTTATATGTATTTTAATGTGTTGTGAGTCGCCTTGAGTGCCCTCGGGAGAAAGGCGGGCTACAAATTCCTAATTAAAAAAATAAAAAATAAATAATGTAAATTGATCATTCCAATCCTTATCTGTTAAATGTTATGTAAATGCAGTGTTGGAAGAGGTTATCCACTTCTGAATGAGACCCATATTGCTCCCATTTTTGTCAACTGCCAAATTCTAATATGAAATTTATCTACAAGTCAAGTGGTTTTTTAAAATAAATAAATAAATAAATAAATAAATAAAGGGTTTTGATCTGACAATCAAAGTTATGGTTAATGAATACTGTATTAAATAATGCCTATGTGTAGGTTCAAAGTCCCTAGTCTCCATTATTGATTATATATCAATTCACTCTACAAAGAGAGGCTGCCTGTCTAGAGCTAGTGCACCTGATCTAGAAGCCTTCAATTACCAGGTGTGTTTGTGTGGTCCATGTTTACCCAGTGAAGAGGAAAAAGCACTCTATACAGCAGGGGCGGGGAACCTTCTCCCTGTTGAGGGCCGTTTTGATTATTTAGAATTTGGTTGCGGGACGGCCGTGAGGCCGGTCGCCATTTTAATTATTTAATTAATTTACCCCCACCCCCGGTCTCCGGAGGCTTCGCGCTTACCGTCCAAGGCCGCGGCCGGCTTCGCACGTCACCTCCGGAAACCGGGAGAGGGCTTCTGCGCCTCCTCCTCGGCCGCTGTCTCTGCCCCCTCTGACCAGGCCCTTGTCGGCGCTTCCGCCCATGTGCACAAAGCCAATGAGGGTAAGAGCTTGCCCTGTTACCCTCGTCGGCATTGTGCGCAAGGGCAGAAGAGCTGATGAGGGCCTGGCCAGAAGGGGTGAGCCAGCGGCTGAGGAGAAGGCGCCAAGCTCCTCTCCCGGCCTGCATGTCACTCCTGATTCGGGGGTGACACATGGAGCCATCGGGGGCCGGTTGGGCGGCCTCCCAGTGGGCCGGACCAGATGGCCTCGGGGTCCGGATCCGGCCCACGGGCTGCAGGTTCCCCACCGGTGCTATACAGGCTGAGAGGTAAATTATTCTTTCACCTTTTCTCGGGTGGAGCCCTGACTCTGCATGGAAGGTGCCTTAGGTGCTTCTAGTATTGCATTCTGTTTGTTCAATAAAAGGCTGATTTACTGCCATTGCACAGTTTGTGTAAGTAGCAGAATAGACCATTTGCGGTTTTTCTGTGGCACATTTTAACTGAAAGAATACAAGACATTGGCCTTTGCCATTCCAAGAGACCAAATGGAAATATTGTCACGGAGGTGCAAATGAGAGAGAAAGGAAGCCTCATGAATGCATCCTATGTGAAAAGCAATTGATTGCCATTTCCCTTGTGCAGAAAACACTGTAGTATCTTTTAGCACAATGTAAGCAGAATTAGAATCTTCTCAGCTGGCCTGGATTCTAGTGAGATTGCAGACACTTTGGCTGCTCCAAGCAGGGCGAGAATTTCAAAGCAACTGTCTTATCTGCAGTGCTTTTCAAAACACAAGTAATATGCCCGCAGGGGGGGAAATAATCATGTGCAAGGACCCAGTGTAATAGCCAATGCATGACTGTATAATTTGACAGTTAAAGGAAAATGAAGATGAGGGTGAAAGGGCGCTAAAGTGTACTAAAAGGGCTCATTTGGGGCTAACTGAATTAGCTTACAGACACTTGCAGCCCAATCCTATGGGCTGCCTTTTGATAGCGGAACAGAGTTCCACTGTCGTAAATGCCTTTATAGTGGCATGCACAGTGTGTTGCTGGCAGCCATTTTGGAGTCACCACTGCAAACAGTTCGTTGCTCCGGCCAAGAGGCAGTGGCCATCTTGGATCCCCCAGTGCCAGTAAGTTGGCGTGGGGGGCGGGCAATGGTTGGGGAAGGAGAGGAATGCGGGGGGGTTTGGGTGGGGAGGGTGGGAGGTGGTTCAGGGGAGGGAGAAGGTAGATCCCGATGGCACGGATCCTGTCCCTGTCTCTTCACCCATTCTGTCTCCTCGGACTTATGCCAACTCTACTGAGGAGACCCATTGGGGATGTGGGGGCTTAAACTGAGGTAAGAGAATAAAAGCTCCCTTACCTTGAGGAGGTCTCCATGATTGGCACATTGACAGTTAAGAGCGCCGCCGGAATGTCCGTGCCGTTCTGGTGGTGCAAGCGGAGAGTGGAACACTGTGCCGTTCCGGAGCAGGTAAGAGCTACTCTGAGCAAAACGGGTGGGCGGAGGGCAGAGAGGGGTGAAACGGGGAGGGAGGAGGCAGGGAGGGGGTGGATCTGGCCCAGGAGGGAGCAAGATCAGCGATGCTGGCACACGCTTAATCCAATCCCCCTTCCTAGATCTGAAAACCCAACACTAGGCAGCTTGAACTTGTACCTTCAGCCAACCCTCTAGACTGCTCACTCTGTGCATAGGATGCAGCGTGGCAGTGCCCGCCCCACTGCATCAGCGCTAGTTAGGATTGGGCTGCCAATCTATACAAGGGGAATCTACAGCTCACCTTCCCACAACAATGGAGTCTGAAAGAATCTGGTTAGAAGGAGGAGAAACAAGGAGAGGGGAGGAGAGAGTAACTTCCTAGATTAGGAGGAGAAGAGGCAGACAAGTGGAAAATGTGGGGGAAGAAGGGGTGTAGGTACATTAGCTGGGATTCCCAGAGGAAGGGAAGATTTTGGGGTGCAAGGGAGAAAGAGGGGAGGAAGGGTGTGATTGCTTGGTTCAGTGAAAATGAAATCAAGAGTCCTGTGGCTCTGCAGCCTCTTGCGACTAGTCTGACCCTTTGCTCTACAGGCAATACCTAGCAGCACCCAGTCCATTCGTTTAAATACGTGTCCCCTGAACATCTTGAATCAGAATAGGCAGAAATAAAATATTGACCGTTTAACAACTGAGAAATGTCGAACCTCCTAGTTTGAAAGAAAATCGTTGAAGAGATTTCATTAGATAGCATTTGGAAAAAGTAGTGAAGCAAATAAGCAGCAGACTCAAAGTTCAAATGGGTTCTTTCCTTAAAAAAAAAACTAGAAGTGTATAAACGATGGAAAGTAAAGAACAGAGAGGCTCAAGGATTGTTTGCTGTCGTGATAATTTACTCCTGGAGTGATTTATTTTAGCGTACCTGAGAGCTTAATATTTTCTAATATTTGTCTTGCTCTTTAGAAGAAAAAGAAGAAGAAAATATTAAACTTGGGCTTTAAGTAACAAAAGAGCATCCTACCCTATCCTGCTTCTTCAGATTTGACTCTCTGGGCCAATCTATTTATTGGTAGATAGCCCCTAAGATCACACACACAGTTGCATGCCTATAAAAAGCACACAAAGACACACCAACTTCTTTTGTCAGAGTTCCTGCCATTATGTGCTTAACATGTTTTGGGAAACAGAAATTCAACCCCCAAGAAATAAACAAGTTGGCAACTCAATAGCAATAGCAAAGCGGAACTCACTTGCAGGTGGTCATATCAATGTTCTCAAATAACTTCTGAGGCTCCTGGATTTAACCAGAAAGGAGACTGTGCTACTGCTTGCTTAGGAAAGGTTTTTTTTAAATTAAGCTGATAACTTAAAATAAGGAGGAGAGACTGCCAGGAATATCACACGTTCCTTTTCTTGATTGTGTGGGGATCTCCTGAAATAGAGTGCTGATCTGAAATCACGTTTTCTTTTTGAGTTGCCTGTAGACTGCGGGCATTATCTCTGTACCACTTGTACTGGGAAAGTCATGTTAAAATTTGTTGGATGACTCATGAATTAATTGTTTCAAGACTGACTCAGAGGAACCAAGTCACTAACAGCGCAATCCTGGGTAGGCCTTCGTCGGGGAGCACATGCTCCCCCAGCGCAGGGTGTTGTAAATGTGCCATAAAACACGTTACGGACCCCTCCAAGTAAGGATCACTGACGCAGCGGCCGGCGGCCTTTACCCGGGCTCCTTCCCGGCCCTGCGCCCACCGGAGCAGGTAAGGCCTACACCGGCCGGGGCACAAGTGGTGGAAGTGTGGACTGGGTGGTGAGGGGGGGGCATTGGCCGCCCCGGGGCCTGGAGAGGGTAGGGATATCGGCAGCAAGTTATGCCATATCCAAGGCTCTCTCCAGGCCCAACGCAATCTTACACGGCCAGTGTGAATGTACGTGAGGTTCGGAGCTCGTGTACATTCAAAGAGGTTCATTGGGCCTCCCGCCACTTACACCCGGGGAAGGAGACAATCGTCCCCTTCTCGAGGTGCACCAGGGCTGCCCCAGGGCAGCCCAGAACCTGCATAGGATATAGCAGCCGGCCCTTTAGGCCGGCCACCGTAACTTACACAGGACTGGGCTATAAACTGTGTAACAGTCTACTTGCAGGGAATGTAGAAGTCAACGGATGATGCCAAGTCTTTCCAGAATCGTAGACCGCTCCAACGTATGAAATGCATTCTTATGAAAGTAAAATGCAGTATTCAGTGACAACACATTTCAGTAATCTATCTTTGATATTCTAATGATGCTTAATTTAAAGATGTTGCATAAACAACACACCCCCTTGGAGTGCATGCAAATATGCAGTGTGTGTCTCATTTACAACATCATTTTTTACAGTAACATTTAACTGATGCATATGTTTTAAGATACTACATATTTATTTAGAAAGCTATAATAGTAGATTGCCTTGGTATTTATGTGTTATTTCATAAAATGCATTCCCCACTATTGGAAAAATATAAAACGGGAAGGAATAGAAAGTTAATGAATGTGATGACATTTTCCACATAACGTTGTTGAAAAAATAATAGTTTCAGCAGGTTTTCTCCCCTCCAATTACCTCAGATTGTTTTGTGCAGAAACCATAGAACTGGAAGGGAACCAAAAGACCAACATCCATGCTGCAAGATAAGGTAATCCATTCTCCAGAGGTGGCGTCAGGGATCGACCAGGTCTGTCGTCCCGCCTGGCCAATCGACTCATCCTGGTGGTAGCAACCGATGCATCAGTGGAGAAAGAAAGTTGGGGGTGGAATGGGGGGGGGCAGTGCAAGGCTTTGCTCAAGGGCCTCCAGCAACCTGATGTCAGCATTTTCACCAGCTGCCTTTAGGCTGCAATTCAATGAACAGTCAGGAGTAACAATTCCATTGAGTTTATTTATTTTACATATTTTTACTACATCTTTCCCCTTGCAATGAAGGTGCCCAAGGCAGCTTACAATGCAATTACAAACATAAAATACAATAAAAAGCAGCCAAAACATTGTCAGACCTAGGACTACAGCTGGCAAAGATAGACGTCTGCCACTTACTAAAGATAGCTGCCATCCTTGAAGGAAGCTTCTGCACCTCCCTATGTTTAGAATACCATTGGGTGTGTATGCAGAACCACCCATTAGATTATTTTCTTTGTGGGAAATGACCCATTTTGAATGTTAGGGACATTTGGTAAAAGGAGTATAACAGATCAATCTGATGTGTGTTTTGCTCAGAAGTACACCTACTGTGCTCAGTGGGGCTTGCACCAGGAGAGTGTGCATGAGATTGTAGCCTTCATAGTTACTTCTTAGGTTGCATGACTGATGCAGCCGGTTCGGGCATTGCTCTTGATTAACTACCTGAACATCCTACACCTGCCCTTCATGGACATCATGCATCAGCACAGCCTGGCTGTTTCTCCTGAATATTGGGGCAATAGGTTGAATAAAGGCATCTGATTGCCTGCTCTTCAGGGCCAGTCACACAGATGGGCTGTGGGGTAATGGGTTCAACCCCACCTCCTTTGTTGGGACCTCAGCACTTTACTGACTTCATTATCTACCTCAGGGGTTCTTACTAGTACCACCAGTGGTTCTCAGACCACCAGACTAGTGGAACCCCACTCCAACGCAACTCTTTCGGTGGCGCATTTTCGCTCCCGAGAGGCTCCTGCATTTGGCTAAGTCTCTTGGGAACACTGAGAAGGGTCCTCCCACCCACCCAGAGCCTCCTACCTGCATTTTCTGGCCTCCAAAAATGTGAAAACCTGGAAGTAACTGGTGATGCTGTCATCGCCAGTCACTTCAGGTGGTACCCAGCAGGAGAGTGGCGCCAGAGGTGGTAATCGGCCGGTAAGGGGTTGAGAACCCCTGATTTACCCCACTGTCATACAGTCACAGCCATGGCTTTACAGGAGAGATGGTGTACATTTGTCAGTTAGGGACTGTGAACCGCTTAGGGGTGAACTGCAGTGGGTCCTGCTGGACCATATTGTTTGTACAGTAGTTGGGATGGGGGAAAGCTAAGCTAGGCAAGCCCCCCCCCCACATTACAGGTTCAGGGCAGTAGAAGAGATTAAGAAGCAGGAATTTGATGTGAACTGTAAGGCAAGTGGATTGCTCTAAGGGGAGACCAGTCTCCAAAGGGTATTTGGCTCAGAGAAGTTGGATGGAATCCCAGCAATGGGTGCAAAGCCTATTTCAATGGCTAATTAGTGGCTAAGAGTTGCCTGGGGTGGATAATGCAAACCTGGGCTGTCTTGATATTGACAGGCCCTGGTGGAGATAAGCTGAGATTCTCAGGTTCTCCAGTTTGGAGCCAGTTTGGAAATGCCCAAATGAAAAGAGGGAAGATATAGTGGGGTAGCAGCCTGAACCATTGTCCCCAAGTTAGGAAACTGCACTAGAGGGGAGTTGGAGTTGGCAGAATATTGAAACCCATTGCACTTCTCATTATTATAAAATAAAGATTTGGCCATTTATATTCCAAAGGGTGTCCTGTGCCTTTTTTTGGGGGGGGGGTATGTGGGCAATTTACAGTACTCTGTTATTTTTGGCATTTTTTTGGAAAAAAAATCAGCTACAGCAAAATATGAGACTATCAATTAAGCAATGCTTATCAATTACGCAGTGCTTATTCCAGACATAGCTTTCCAGGCTGGGGAAGCTGCTGAGTTTTTAATTATGTTGCCATAAATAACACGAGTTCATTATATCTGCTAAAATCTGACAGTATGTCTGCATACTGAACATAGAAGCTAAAACTGTAGGTTGTTGTTCACTAGTCTTCCTGTGGAGTTGTTCACTTCATTGGAAGGTATGTGCACCTGTGAAGGAGGATTTGAGCCTCTAAATTGAAAAATTGCTATCTGAATTTTTTTTTAATGTGCACTTGATCTAAGTAGATGAGCAGCTGGGTAGAAACAGGTGGAATGTTCAGCAGCATTGCTAGGCTGGCCACTGCTCTGAGTGGGTCCGAGGTGACATGAAGACGCCTCGCAACACTCCCCCGCACTTGTGCATCACTCTCGCCTCTTAATGGCTCCATTTGGAGCAGTACAGAGGTGAGGGCTGGTGGGAGGGCCCAGCTCATACGCCACCACCTTACTGAGCACCCTTTCTCGTCGGAGACACCGGAAATTGGCCACTCCACTGCCCCCCCCCAGCTGCACTACTGGGAATATTCATTGCAAGATGGATCATTTCCTAGGCTCAGCTCTCAATCCTAGGCTCATAGCGATCTGTGTTCAAACCCCTGTTGATATCCTAAAGTAAGCACATCTGACTGTCAGCTGGGGCAGTTATTTTCTATTTCTGCCTTCTTTCCTGGGCAACCCAAGAGATCAGCAACAATACTCCAGAGGGCTGTGAATTAAACAAAGCTAAATCATAACTCTCCTCCTACACAGACTGGCAGTTGTCTAAGAGGCCTGTCCTGTGCATGTCTACTTGAAAGTATGCCCAACTGTGCTCAATGGCACTTACTCCCATATGTGTGTGCAGGTTTGCAGATATTGTCATTTCTTTATTTAAAAAACAAGAACAAAAAAGACATTCTATGGTTGCAGAGTGGAGGTGCCAGCGAATCCTTTGTCCACAATCAAGGCTGTAATCCTATACACACTTTCCTGGGAGTAAGCCCCATTGAACATAATGAAACTTACATCTGAATTAATGTGCATAGGCTTGTGCTGTAAGGCTCATAATGATCATTAGTAGTTGGCCTCTTCAAATGTTGGTCGCACTCTTAAAAAGAAATCACAGCAAGGTCCAGGCATTGTGGGGGGAAACCATGGCAGCTACCAGAGGTAGCCATTAAAGGCAACTTTTCTCCCACTTTTTCAATTTTAAATGATTAGAAGAAGACAGTCCTCTGCTTTGCCATTCTACAAGATAATCACCTCCATCCCATAAATGCACAGTGTCCCAAATAGTATGGATGGCATACATACAGTATATGCCATTTGGCATCTCTCAACATTCATCTTGAAATGACTGAAAAGTGGACCGAAGGGGCTTGGTTTGGATAATTTTTCTATTTTTCCAGAATGAATGCACTCCTCTACGAATTACTATCCAAACTAATGGCACCAGTGCCTACCTCGCTGAAGCTTTTTCAGTCAGTAACTACCCTGCACTCATAACATTGAATTGGCTGACAGTGAACACACATGCACTTGTTCGCCTCTTTCAAAAACACTGGACACCATATAATTTTGTATTTTATAGCTTGGAAAATCTTTTTTTCCTCTAACAGCAAAAATGGCTTTCTTGTGTTTTCCTCAAGGTAGGCAGTTAATTTGTCTTGATGGTACTAGAAACTGACAGCAAGAAGCTGATATACCACCTCCATAAGGAAAGCAGTTTCACTTTCTTCTATATTCTATATTGCTTGACGTTAATCCTGTAATTGAAGCTTCCGGTGTTAGGATTAAGCTGATATTTATCAGTCAAAGCCTAGCAAAAAGAGAAGAGATTTGTGGTAAATAGCGATTTAGTCAAACTCCTTCCATTCTTTTTTTTTCTCGTCTCCTGCACACACACATTGACATCTTTCAATATTTTCTGTGCTGTTTGTTTTCTTGATCTTTGTAAGCTGTCCATAGCAATACCACCCAGGTTCTCTAGTGAAGGCTATTCTGGTAATTTCTCAAACTACGGAACTGGCTCTTGCCAGCAATTAGGGGGAAACTGGCCCTTGAAATTTATAATCAAATAAGTGCAGGAAAGCAGAAATCATATTTATGATGCAAGTGGTGTGCTTCTTCCAGTACAATATGATTCCATGCAAAAACATACGTTAAAATATGGGAATGGTGGACTGATAGCCTGAATGATGGAATTCAGGTTGAAATGGGACCAAAGATAAGCCAGGCCTAAACCTCCAGCTCAAAGCATAATCTTTCACTGATTAATCCACTTATCAACATTAATCTATATACTATTATCATACAGAGGAATGTTTGAGTCCTTATCTTTGGATATTGGAGGGATTGGACTAGGACTGACCCCCCCCCCCCCCATGCTGAACCTTATTATCTGCCTCTGGCTCCCACCTTTACATTGTCACTGTCATTTCCTCTGTGTGGCTGCCTTCTTAAACATACTATACTTATACAGTATGTGCAATATGTACATCCAATATGGCAACTACATCCAGGGAGCAGTGGCAAAAGGGGTTTTGTAGTTGAACCAATATGATGGATTTCATAACTGACTTTGAAATCAGTTGGCTTTCAATGGAAAGTATTTTTAACCAAAAAAATAGTAGAAGGGGCATGCAATTGAGTTAAAAACTGTGAAGGGGTAAAGGACTACCTCCACCCACCTGTTTCCTGTTTCCTCATCCCCTCCAGCTATTTTAAAATAAATCTAACCACTCATCCAATTGCACAATTAGATGCACATCTAGTTTGACCCTGGATGGGCCAGTCCTGGTCTTGGGCTGCCTTCCTCAAAGAGAACATTGGAAAAACTTGGGAAAGCAAAGCATGTGATCAAAAGGAGGACTTCCCATCTTGCTAGTGGGCCCTAGCCTCACAGCGCAATCCTGCCTAAGTATCCGGCGGGCAGCCCAGTTCGTCTGCTGGATCCTATTCTCGTTCCAGGATCGGCGCAGAAGTCTACTCAGGGGAAGGAGGCAAATATGGCCCCTTCCCCTGGTGTAATGCGGGGAGGCCTCAATGGGCCTCCTCAGATTTCTGCCAGCTATTCAGCTGGCACAAGTCTGAGGAGGCCATGTAAAGACCACGCCAGCCCGGGAACAGGTTGGGGATATGGTGTCCGCCACCCCCACTCCCCCGGCCGACTTGGCCAATGCCCCCCTCCTGAATCGCCCCCGTGACCGCCAGTGCTTCACTTACCATCTTCGGTAGCTGCGGGCACCAGAGTAAGGGCTGCCGGCCTCCACGCCGGCAACCCTTACTCACGAGTCATTGCGAACGTGCTTTACGGCACGTTTGCGATGGCTTAGAGCAGCAGAGCACTCGCTCCGCCATTTTAACATTGCACAGGATTGCGCTCTTAGTGTGCCTTTCTGCTTGCTTTTTTTGAAGAGAGGATAAGACAGAAGCCAGAGCATGTCAGCGAGATGGCATTTTCTCATCTAGCTCATGTTCTTAGCTTCTCTTTCCCTTGGAATTGTGTCAAGAAATATGAAGATCAGGTTGGTTGGTAATGTCCTGTCGTAAACGAAATGCAGGAACTAGATACATTAAAACTGTCTGATAGGAGCTAATAATTCATGCAAGTGGGCTATCCCCCTGAGCAGAGTCGCATTGGAGAAGGTACCCATAGAAGATGGTCAGTGTTGAAAGGATGACTTATTTCTCATCTGAGCAAAGTAGTGGTAGAGATGTGTTACAACTGCTGTGACAATTCCCCAACCCCAAGTTTAAAGAAATATAAAGAGCAAGCATCCTAAATCTATTGACACCAACAGTTAAAATTCCCAGTGGCACAGTGGGAAACTGTCCTTAAAAACCTGTATATTTTTTATATCCAGCGACGTACGGCCTCCTTCAGTCCTGAATTTAGAACATATGGTAAATATCACTGTGTTGTCCCTTAGTAATTCTCGCATGGCTCACAAAATATATTATGCTGGTTATTTTTCCCCATTGTTCTCATTCTGGAACATTTTTTCACTTTGGCTTTCAAAGTGTTTTATTTGCTTTAAGAAGTGCTTTAAGAAGAAAATGGGCTAAACGCAGAGAATTATGTGTCTGGCACAAAGGATATATTAGTGCCTTTGCTGAACACTTATAGGTCATGTGACCGTCCTTGTTTTCTGGTGCACAGGATATTATTTTTTGCAAAGGAAGCATAGTTTTTGCCAAAAAACCACCAATAACAAACCCTATAGTAAATAAATGGCTGGGTTAGCTCCTAGATTTCAGGTATCACATAGACAAACACACAGAGCTGATGGGGAAGAAGCATGGACTGAAGAGATGCTCGGCTCTACCATCAAATGCTTGGTCTATCTTATCTCCTCCTCCACCCCAGCAATATCCTACCATTCCAAGACTCCATTCTTTATACTTTTCCCTTCTCCAGTACTAGAGCTAACCCATCCTGGCTTTTAAAAGTGTTTTTTAAAGGTGTGTGTGTGTGTGTGTGTGTGTGTGTGTGTGTGTGTGTGTGTGTGTTGTTTTGCTCATGCTATCCTTCTTTATGTTTTTATGGTTATCCAGCTACTGAAGTGACAGAGTAGTAAAGCGGAAAATGCTCAAAAAACAGTATGTTTGTACACAGCTTCAAATTAATGATCTATTCTAGAGGGCCAGCAGTAACTGCAGAAAAACAGGAGCCAGGTGACCTGAGAAGAACCTGGTAGGAGTGGACTGCAGCGTACTGTTCCTGAAGGGCAAGGGTTTGAAAAGGAGACCTTCCTGGAGGGTATGCAGTAGAGGGACTTGGGAAAGGATGTAGCTCAGCACTGGGCTGCTGGGGAGCCAGCCAATGGAGGCATTGGGTGGGTCCCCTAACCTTGCCATGGTGGTAGACATAGGAGAAAAATAAAACACTTGCATCCTGTGCCACACCCACAGCCAAGGTAAGGGGAAAGGGTTGATTGTGGTAAGTGGGGGCCCACTACAGCAGGGGTTCTCAACCTGTGGTATGCATATCACCAGTGGTATGTTTGGGTACCTCTGGTGGTACTTGGATTGCTGAACCCAAGTTGGGGATATGGTGTGACGGGGATATGACCTGAACCCCGCCGGGACACCCCAAACCCCATGAAAACATGGCGCTTTTGGTGCCCCGTTTTCACTCCCGAGAGGCTCCTGCTTTTGGCCAAGCCTCTTGGGAGCAAAGAAAACAGCCCACCCGCCCACCTGGAGCCTCTTAGCGGCCTCCTGTGCAGTCCGGCGGCCTCCTGTGCCAAAAACCGGGCCGAAAACCCGGAAGTAAGTGGCAATGATGTCCTCGCTGCTTACTTCCAGTGCTACTCAGCACAGCAGCAGCCATGTAGGTGGTGGTATGCCGCGCCAAGTATGTTGAGAACCCTTGCACTAGAGGACACCTTGCCAATAACCTCCCCAGACCTGGAACTGGCCCAGAATAGGATGAAGCCTCAATGACAAAGCAGTGCCCAACTGATGAGCAGTGCCCTGGATGGTTTTTCTCGCACAAAATTACTTGTATGAACAACAAAATTTGGCTTTTATGCAGCACCATCGATCAATAGGTACTAGTTAATTCTCCCCAAATGTATTTTGTTGTGCAGATGTAGCAGCTGTGTTAATTTTCTGAAGTCTGTAATTCTCATGTGTGGTCTTTCCATTTTTCTTGTTTTGTGTGATTCTTTCACTCAGCAACAAGAAAGAAGGAATTTTTTCTTCCATTTTTATATGATACTGAAAAATGACATTAATTAGCGCAGGAGATGAGGGGTAGAGCTGGTGCCTGAGAGCACTTTCAACTCTTTGGGGGTAACTGACTAGTTTGAGTAGCGTAGTGAAAAAAGTAAGATGCTGTGATGTACGGTAATTGAGTTTTATCCCATGATACCTTTTTTCCTCTTCTATTCTGAATGTGTAGCCTCCATATAGAAAACGAAGCCTTTAAGGAAAAGTCCAAGTTGCATTTTGCTTTGGATAAAAAAAGAAGGTTCTCTTTCTAAGTAGAAAGTTAGAAAGTACGCATGCTTGGTCTTGCTTTTTTACTAGTGACACAGGATGATTTAAAAGCTGATAGCTAATTTGATAGAGCGCTGGGTTTACTCATATAGCACATAAAGTGCGGAGGCTCCTGTTCTAACAGCTCACAATCAGAAAGGGACACAAACATGGCCAGGGCCAGCCGAAGACCTCCTGAGGCCCGAGTCAGCGTCCCAAATGTTGTCCCCCTTCCCCGATGATGTGCCAACCAGTCTCCAATGTTCTAGCTCAGCACTCAGCGCTCTCCTCCCCTCCACATTTCCTCTTCCTTTTGGTCCCTTTCTTCCTTTTCCAATCCAGGTAATGAAAGGAGAAGGAGGAGCAGAGAAGGAGGCAAGTAGGTGGACAGAGATGAGCGTCCCCCACCAATTTGCTGCCTGAGGCAGCCTCTTCAGTTGGTCTCAGATAGGCCAACCCTGAGGGCAGCAAAAGAGAAAGGGGAGAAATATTGACGCAAGGAAAGAATGGAGAAGAAAATGTGCTTATCACATACACTTTCGTAGGGAGCGCTACAGTGTGGTACGGGAATTTAAGGGGTTGGGCCAAAGACTTCACACACAAAAAAGTGGGTTTTGAGGAGAGACTTAAAGGAAATAAGGAAACAACATTACAAAAGTATTGTGGAAGAGGTTCCAAGTGTAGGAGGCAGCAAGGGAGAAAGGGTTAAGATATTTGTGGCGGCAGCAGCAGGGCACTTCCGGGTGGCTTCGGGTGGTGGAATTGGATGAGTGAAGGTCGCAGACAGAATGTGTCAGGATATCAACTCCTTTAGTGTCTGGACTGGAGAAAGTAAGATGAAAGCGCTTCAGTACTTGCTACATGTGAAAGGCTTGATGTGAAGAAAAGATGTGGCAATGTGAAGCTTCAAGTGGATAGCATGATTACAGTGGCTTACTGCACTTCGTTCTTTTGAATTATTGCGAAAAAGCAGCCACACATGATGGTTCAAAACAGTAATACTTCTTATAACATGGCAGGGGGATCTGTTCTGTAAAGTTAGCACTACACAAAACAGCACTATAGAATATTATTATTAATAACAGTATTTATATACGGCTTTTCAGCAAAACGTTCACAAAGCGGTTTACAGACAAAATCAAATGATTAAATGGCTCCCTGTCCCAAAAGGGCTCACAATCTAAAAAAGATGCAGAAGACCACCAGCAAACAGCCACCAGAAAAGACACTGTGCTGGGGTGAAACGGGGGCAGTTACTCTCCCCTGCTAAATATAACAGGAGCACCAATTGAAAAAGTGCCTCTTGCCCAGTTAGCAGGGGTTTGAATACATACATCATTAATCTAGCAGGCAGGAAATAGGAGCTGATTGGCCCAGAACGTGCTGCTCCCATTGGCTAGAATAGCTGTCAATCATGCTGGGACAAAGAGTGCTGTAATGGATTAGTGCTAAAGGAAGCAGCATTATGGGAGATATTACTGTATATCTAATCATGGTAGGTCAAGTTACCGCAAACCGGACTATAAAGGTGTGGTTCATGGTAGAAATTCCGTTGTTGACTGGCCACTAGCAGTGTTCCCTCTAAGGTGCGTGGCGGCCTGACCACGCATCTCCCAGCTGAGCTCTGCACAGCATGGAGCTCAGCAACCCCGATGTTCGGCAATGATGCGATGCTGTCATCACTGAATGTCTGGAAGCAGCCTTGGAATGAGTTGTAAGCAGTTGTGCACAGCTGCTGAAGAGGTCCATGCATTGGCGCAGACCCCTTTGAGGGAGTGCTGGCCACTAGTTATAATTATTGTTTATATTAGATGGATAGCTGGGGTGTGAGATTCACAGTAGATCGATTACATTCACTGAAACTATCTTCGGTCTTTCAGCAATGTCACTTGGTCATTCTGTATTCATTGAACAGGCTGGTGATGGTGGTGGTTGAATTACTAACTATCCTGTGAAAGGGACGGTGGGTGGACAGCAGATCCAGTGCGGCTTGTGAATAACTTGGATGGTGTAGGGCAGTGATGGCGAACCATTTTCGCTTGGTGTGTCAAAAGATTTTGAAAATTCCTAACTTGACTCTGCTGGTGTGTCGCCCCCTCTCCGAACTTTTAATAGTACTTTGACTATTGCTACTTTTAATAGTAATTTTGAATTGAACTGAACTGAAAACAACTATAGAACACATTGCATTTCATTTAACATCAATTAGTGACTTTTTGGTTGCTGAGTTTTACTAGAGAATAATTTGAAAGAGGTCTGCCAAAATCCCTGCCCTAAATATTTAAGTCAAACCTGCAACACTTTTGCGAAAATATAAGGTGCGTCGGCCCTGGGGGAAACACTGGTGTGTCACCCAAAATGACCTTGCGTGTCACCTGTGACACGCGTGTCATAGGTTCGCCATCATGGGTGTAGGGGCTTAAGTCCTGTTACCGTAATGAAACTCCTCCCAGGGGCATTGCTAGGGGGGGGGAGCAGGCCGCCCCAGGTGACACCCATTGAGGGGATGGCAAAAGCCCACCATACAACCCAGGCCGCTTCCTGTTCTCGCGAGCTATGCTCATGAGAACACGAAGAAGCAATGACTCAACCACTCTGAGCTCGGCTGAGTCGGCCAGGCTTGGAGCGGATGAAGGTGGCCTTTGGCCCTCCCTTCAGCTCTCCGAGCTCAGCTGAGTCGCAGAAGTAATTGGCAGTGACATGGTGATATCATCACGTCACCTCCAATTACTTCGGCGTCTGTGCCCTGAAGGGGGTGACACCACAAGGACAACCCCGGGGTGATACCAAAGTAAGTGACGCCTCTGACTCCTCCCATCCCATGTAAGCAAATATCTCTCTCAAACATTGTAAAGGAAACTCACCACTAACTTCTAGAGAGTGTATGAACAAACCAGAGGATTCCTTGGAGCAGCAGCATGCATTTGATATCTGCTGTGGAAAAGACAAAGGATGGTGCAGGTGTGGAATAGATGAGAGCTGGTTAGTACCTGGAGGGCATAGTTACTGTGCATTAATTAGCTGGTGCTGCATTGCTAGTAGGATTCTAGCTACTGTTTCAGCTGCAGGAGCTGTATCACACTGACTGCAACCAGGCTGCACTATGATGGTCTCCCTTGAATGCGAATCTTCTGGATACCAGCTGTGCAAGCTTTCCAGGTTCACTATTGCTGTGTGCCTTTGGTACCTAATTATGATTCATGAATGCAAAGTTCCTTGGAACAGGCCGTTGAGATCACGACTTTTGGACTTCCATTCTGCATCCACTCTCTTTTTTTCTTTCCGCATCAGTTTGTGAGACAGTGGAGCCCTTGACAAGAGATGGAAGATGGCCAGCTCTTAGGAAAATGAGGCCAGTTTAATTAGGAAGAAGGACTTATTGAGCTAGCAATCTCATCCCTTCTGTGACCTTGACCCTAAAATGGTCCTGCTGCCCATACTGTAGTTCTGAGGTTGCCAAATCACACACACACACACACACACACACACACACACACACACACACACACACACACACACACACACACACACTCCACAATGCAATAAAAGCCATAACCATTATCTTCTGCAGAGTTGCTTGAATAGGGAAAAAAATGAAACTGCGTTGATTTGTTCTAATAAAATATGGAGTATATTTCCAGGCAACTACAAAAGACAACAGAAGGGCAGCAGCAGCAGTGGAGTGGCGTCCTGGAAAGGCAATATGACAGAATAACTGAAAACATGCAAAACAAAACAGGCCGGAGTGTGTGCCAGAGGCATCTTTTTCTCTAAATTATCAGAAGACTCTCAATGTGAGCTGACTGCAGAGGCAGTGTGTTTTTTCACACCTGACTCTTGCAAAGTCAGTTTGGTACCTTCCTTTTTTCTCAGCTGTCAGCTAATATACTCATGCTTCACTGCATGACTATCTATCGGGATGCTTAGATCTGCGATGGCTTTCGTTGGTTATATGCTGCATCTTCCAAAAACAGAGTGTTGCTAATTTGAATTCCTAAAAAAGTACGATTATTAAATCTCTAATATTCCTATATTAGTAGTACAGGTTGAAGACCCCTTATCTGGACTGCTTGGGACAAGAAGTTGTCTGGATTTTGGAATATTTGCATCAATATAATGAGATATCTTGGGGATGGGTAATTTTATACAATATTTTTAATACTTTTGTGCCCCAACATGCCTTGTGCTATGCCAGCCAGGTGCTGGAAAACATGTGTTTTTTTAAGTCATAGCCCCCCAAATGTCTGGATTTTGGAATAGTCTGGATTTTGGATGTCCGGATAAGGGGCAATCAACCTGTACTGTATGTCCAACATAGCACTAGATTTCCAGGCACCAATGTTTGATCAAAACAACTCTAAGCCATACTGCAAAAACAGTATGGGAAGGAACCACAAAGGTTTGGTTAGGGAGGCAAAGTGATCAAACTAAAGAGTAATTTGTTACGGAAGCTTTCATGGCCAGCAATCAGTTTACAATGTCTCACACATATGGGAACAGACGCCAATTAAACTTCAAGAGTATTTCTACATGGCGTCTGTTCCCATATGTGTGAGACATTGTAAACTTAAAGAGTAATATTTTTCTTTGGAGACACCACTTCACACCTTACCTATTTAGTTGTTCACCTAAATACATAAAGTGTTGATGCAACAAATCTGTGATTGGCTCCAGATCCCTGACTAATAACCCAATCCTAACTAGGACTAGGCTGCCCTTTATGACAGCGGAATAAAGCTCTGTTTGCAGCCATTCTGGGTCCGCCGCTGCAAATGGTGGTGGCGCTGGAGACCCACTGTTGCTGCCGGCTACCTCCAGCAGTGAAGGTAAGTCAGTGGTGGGGGAAGGGAGAGGCTGGAGGTGGGTGGAATGGGGTGGGGAGGGAGAGGAACAGGAGAGTTTCTGGGTAGGGGAGTGGGTAGGAGGTAGATCAGGGGAGGGAGTGGGCAGATCTCGGCGGCACTGCATGCATGATATTAACCCCATTCCCTGTCCCCTTCCCTCTCCCTTACTCTCCTCGGACATGCACCAGCAAAAGAAGACCCATTGGGACAATGGAGGTTGACCCCGCACCTCTGCAACTGCCCCACTAGGATGCAGCATGCATTCCATTGGCACTTCTGGAAGCTATGATTGGCTGTAGGTTCCTGTTGTGTGTCCGCTTGGTGGAAAGTCCTGTTTTGCCTTCATTTATTGTGTAATGTGATCTAAAAACTGAAAGCTTTAAACCTGTTTAGCCCACTTAAAAGTAAGAACTGAAGGACTGTCTGTCATAAAGTCCTTTTAAAAGAGAGTGATCCTAAGGATTTTTCTTTTATCCTGTAGTTAAGATGGGAAAAATATGGAACACATGGCATAGTGCTAATAATGTTTCTAAGCAGAATGTGGATATTTTTCCCTATAATTGTTGTGAGTCTACAGTTTCGTTAAAGACTCGGTTTTTACTTTCTTGTTTCCATGGCAGCACAGACTCTTTTCATACTATTAAAATACTTACCCTAAAACCATTGCTTCCGAAATAAAATAATCATGGAGGCAAAGGTGATGATATAATGATATAAAAATAGAATTATAAGCATATGTAGAACAGGAGAAAAGAATGACAATAGAATGTAAATATCTATAAAAGTCGTGGAATGTTCTGTTCGTAATGTTTTAAGGTGAGGCTACTTAAACATCTCTCAGTGATGCTTTATGTCTTATTAAATCATGTATTGCTAGTACAGATCTTGTGTGTCCCTGCCATATATGTTGGGCAGCCTCGTTTATTTCTGTCAACTTTTCAAGTCAGTGAATAAAAAAAAAGATACATTATTCTTCACCTGCATCGTCACAAGATACTTCCAATGCTATGGAATATTGTTCTGTGTCTTTCCCTTTCTGTCATGGGTATTCCTAGCATATCCCAATAATAGACTTACTTACGACTGTATCCTATCCCCCACCAGTTCATAGCAGGCAACCCCGCCAACAGAGCATGAAGTGCATGCTATAGTGTGGGAGGCGGGGGGGGGGGACGACAGGACGGGACCAGACGGCCAATAAGAGACAAGTACCTCCTGGGTAGGCCACCTAATTGCCTATGGGTCTCCTTGAACCTAAGCCAGCTTTTTTGCTGGCATAAATCAGAGGGGAGAGGTATGTTGGGCAATGAAAAAGGAAATAGCATCTTGGTGTATGCTGCTGCTGCCAGGACCCACCCATTCCAGACACCAAACTGCCCCCTGCCTGCCCTCCTCAAACCTCCCCCAAACCTCTCATGGACCACCACTCTATTGACCTACCTGCTCCGGCATGGTGTCTGGACCTCCAGATGTTTGTGCCAGCGGTCCCACAGCGTGCAATAGCGATGCACAATTTGAGATGCTACTGTGCCACTTAGACAGTGGTGGAACAGATGTTCTGCCACCGTAAACGGCTCATAGGACTGGGCCGTTAATCTTGCATTTCATTGTAGTCCATTTTGATATAGCACTTGAGCAGAGACCTGAGGAAACAGGCTGGCTGAGGCACTGAATTAAAGGAAGTAGAACTAGGCACATCTCGTGGGATTATTTCAGTGGGGAAACAACAGTATATAATCTTGATCCATTGTGGCAATTGTTATGTGTGGCCATTTTTGCACAGTTGGCTATGGACATAAACCTGATGGGATCCAGAACCATTCAGTCAAGAATTCATCTAAATAAAAGTATAAAGCAACCTCATCATATTTCCATAGCACTGAAACCTCAAGGATGTTAGAAGGAACTGGCCCAATATGTTTGCTGGCTAGCTAAGCAGGCAGAGCAATCCGGCATTTTGTGAATACGATGCCAGTCAAAAAGCAAACTGTCCTCTTCTGTGCTGCTTTTCCAGTCCACCACCTTTTCTGAAACTCTGTTACAAAACCTGGAGAGTGTAAAGTAACAGTGGCTGGCTTCACAGGCCTCATTAAAGGCATCTTAGGGAACATTAATAATAGACATTTCAGGGCCAGGCGTCCCACTTAATAATATGCCACTGATGTGTTTCCATTGCTGGCTGATAAAAGCTGCTGCTTTGTGACTGAATAGGTCTTCATTCAGTATTGGAAGTGCTCATAGAATCATTTAAAATATGTGGCTTGCTAAACCCTCAGAACTTGTGTGTGGTCACATTATTCAAATATTGTAAGATCTGAATACCGTGTGCCCTTATTATGCTTGTCCATGTGTCACACAATTTCTGCACAGACCTAGCTAATCAAGCGTGGTGACAGCAACAATGAAAACGAAGCCTTTTCTTGCTACTATGCCTTTTGTTCACGTTCTGTTGTGAAATATTTAAAACTGGAGCAGGGAACACAACTATAGCTAACCTATAGGGAATGCATTAAATACAATCCTTGGAAAGTGATGCTGTAGAGTGTTCTAGAATAAACCTGAAGGTCTCCCGATGTATTTTAATCATTTCTATGGCTCTGCTAGCAAACAAAACTAGTTTAAAGTTCTTATCCATCTTTACAAGAAGTATCTGTCATAATAAGTCATATTTTGACAGATGAAAAACTGAGGCAGAGAAACTGCTTTACCCAAGGCCATCAAATGAGTCCATGATGAAAGCCAGTTCTCCATGATTGAGTTAGTTTTGTCATTGAATTATAATCCATGATAATTGGACAGTGAGTCAAGCTGTTGCGACTGTTGCCTCTCTCTAAGGCAGAGGGAAATCACCTTTAGAAAGTCAGCATAATCAAATGAGTACAGTTGTTTCGTTATAAGTCGTTTCGCTTAAAGTTGTTGAGAAAAAAATCGATTCCTAAAATCTAATCTCAAAATCAGTTGCTGATTTCAGTGCTTTTGACTTTGCTGAGAGTGCTTCAGATTGTCTTCTCCATCCTTTTAGTAATTTTAGTAATTTTTACCCAAAGGTGTATATATGCAACAGGAGTCAAAGGCATGCACCTGTGGGCTGGGAGGAAATGGATTGTAATGTAGCTAGAAACTGCTGTGATATTTTTATTGGTAACAGACAATATGAACTGAGTGTTCCATAAATGACCCACATTCCACTTGAATAATGTTCCATTTGAAGAAAAGCATGGAACAAAGGTTCATTTCTGAATTCCCAAACCTTGATGAGAGTATGTGTATCTCTCTGCAGCTGGTCCCATTTTAAGATATTTATTGTAAGCATAAGTTGCATTCTAAATGCTCACCAACATCTCTGGTGTACAAGGTAGGAAAAGCCTCTCATACCATTTTTTTAGATGTCGTGACAACTTGTTCTGAATACATAACTTATGATCCTGCAGGTTAACTTTTGTGCACACAAAAACTGCATGAACAATTTTTTTAAAATCACACAATGCACTGAAATACAGTAATACCTCTATCATAAAATGTATATATTTTATGTTTACTTCTGTGTATTTTTTTGTCTATTTCCCTATGTTGGGAACAGGCTTAAAACTCCGTCATACCAGTCTGTGTTATTCAGTGTTTGGATGCAAACTGCAAATGCTGCTAAGACAGGGGGAGGGTAGGAAATGCAAATTTGATTTGGAGCAGCTAGGATCAGCAAAACTGGTTCAACTGGTTTCAAGGGGATGGGCTGGAGTGGCCAGGCGGCTGGAACTTCTCTAGTTAGAAAGAGCATTGATGTAATTCCAGCCGAATCATAAAACTCCCAAGCGGACGGAAGATGATGCTTCTTGTTCCAACAGACTGAGAACCTCACTCCATGAGCTCCCTCTGAGATGCCCCTCGCTGGTTGCGAGTATAAAGAGTTTGTGAGCCAAGCACCCAAATCAAATCAGATAAGGAACTGTGTAGGTAGAAAAACCGTAAACATTTTATGTTGATTTTAGGGTCTGTCTTCTCTCTGCATTATAAGCTCATTCAAACTTTGTGGCAGCCAAGTTAAAGCACGTGAGAGTCTGCAGCACCTCAGCACCATCTGCTGGCCATCTGTATTATTACACTGTTCAGTATTGCAGGTTAAATTAATTTTCCTGCCAAATTCAATTCTCATTCTTTTTTTCGTGTTCATTTGGTTTTGTTATCCCCCTTTTCCTTTATTGGACTCTTAATAAACTTTTAACAGTTAACCTTGAGACTGCCTGGTTCCTGGTACGGGAAGTACAGTGGATTGTACAGTGGATCTTCTTGCTCTGCAGGTGCTACTGTGAGAGTGATTTTGATTAGAGACCCCTGATGTTCAGTATTGTTCAAGGGGGGTTCTGCCCAGGAAGCCCCTCTGGCTAGCCTGATCTCTTGGGCTGGTGGCAGCTGATTCAGCCTACCAAAGCTTTTCCCCAGTAAGCTATGTGTCCAAACAGGGGAGAGAAGAGAGCAGAAAGGGAGTGAGCATTCTAAGCACTAGACACTACTGCCCTGATCAGTGTGTGGTCACTGGCAGCCCCTCTCTTGACCCAGACAACCTCCCATAATGCCACTTCCTTTAGCACTGTTTTGTTACACAGCACTCTTCATCCTGGGTAGGATTGAAAGCTTTTGTAGCTGGTAAGAGCAGAGCATTCTGGGTAGCGCAGGACTAATCAGCACCAGTTTCCTGCCTCATTGTCGATGATGTTTCCTTTAGCACTATTTCACACAGCACTCAACTTTCTGGGAACATATCCTCCATGGCACTAGAGGTATTACTCTACAAAGAATTCATTATACTTCCCTAAGTTTAAAGATGTCGAATTAATCTGTGGACCAATGAAAGAAAAATTACAGGTGATCAGATGTAGACTTCGAGGAACATAACTTTATGCATTGATACACAGTATTTTGCTCCCTTGAATAGTTTGTGCTTATATTGTGTGATAACCAGTCATGGTGTACTCTTTCTAGTATGTGTAGTTACAGGATGTTGCAATGAAATAATTAGTCAGACATGAAAGAAGACAAAGCAGTCTGGCTGGGCAACTAACCACTGTCTCTTCTGTATGGCTTACATTGGGATTTCTTTGTGCTATTGTTGAAAATTGCTGTGTAGACATTCAGTAAAACTTCTGTCTAGGGTTGGCAGTTAAATATACTGGGGTTGCACATCACAAAATCCATTTCTGAGAGTTGCATTTATGCCTGAAAGAATGAGGAAAACATGTGATGAAAAGATGACTGAGCCTATATTTTCCTGTATGGCCCATATTTTCAAAGTAATTGTCCGTTTGCATGGTTTGTATTTTGAAAATAGCAAGCTGACATAGCACCAAGTTCAAAAACTTCAGAAAAAGTTCTGTCCAGTTTGAATTCTGTCCAGTTTGTAGTGTTCAGCTGTGTTATGAAATGAGCAGCATTTTCCCCAAAAGTTCTTTTTTTCTGGTGTGGGATGTAAAATGTGATTGTTTTGAGATCCTGTGCATGAACAGTCAGTGCTCAGCAGATATAACACTGAAAGCCAGCTGCTTTGTAGGCGTATGCGCAACACTGTTTTCATGTTTAAACCCTTACTCCTGTTAGTTTCACAGCAGTTGTGTAAAATATAAAGCCAGCTGCTTTGTAGAACTATGACTTTCTCTAACTTTAACCCCTTAGCCTTGTTGTTGGCTGTAAAATATATGACCAGACCAACCAAAAAAGCAACCTTTAGTTTGGCAAGGCTCTTCTCTATTTGGGTAAATTCTTTTGCTCTAACCTCCTCTTTCATTTTGGGGTATATTTATTTTGGTAGTGATGAAAATTGACGTTGAATTGCAAAGGGACACTGTGCCATACGAGTACTGCTTGAAATTACCAAGATACTTATGAGTTGAGTAAGGGGACGTTTGTCTGTAACTAACTGACTGAATCTGACTGAGAAGAGTGATGTTAGTTATCCAGACAATACATTTGCCAGTGTGCAAACAGAACTAGATTAACCCGGTACCTTGTCTGAGTATTATGGTGCTCCTATTAACTCCTCTTTCTCCATTGCTTTAAGTAAAACGTTCTTAGAACACAAAGGGGCAGCCCAGATGTGGTGGCGGGCCACTGCATCCTTGTCAGCATGGCTGGGGCTCACCTTGGGAGAAGGGAACATTTGTCCCTTTCCCCCAGTGTAAGCCCTGGAGGTCCCAATAGGCCTCCTCGAATGCGCGCCAGCTCTTTAGCTGGCCTGTAGGGAGGCCATGTAAGGCTGGCCTGGCCTGGAAAGGAGCTTGGGATATCAGTGCAACCAAGCGCCTATATCCCTGCCCCCTCCCAGGCCAGCCCAGTCAATAACCCCCTCCCCTACCGTCCGGGCCTCCCCACGCTCCTACACTGACCAGCCTGGCCATTACCTGGGTCAGCCGGCACAGGTCCAGGTAGGCGGTGGAGTGAGCGGTGCCAGCCTCTGTGCCAGCACCACTTACTCTCCCGGTGCTGCAAAAGTGCCTTATGGCACTTTTGAGATACCGTAGGCCAGCGGAGCAGGAGCTCCGCCGGCCTAAAATTTAGCAGGATTGCGCGGTAAATAAGTGAAGTAATAGTAAAAGCTGCACATCTCACTAGTTAAAGAAAAAAAAAAACCTATGCTGCACTTTAAATGATGCCCTTTAAACTAAGCTATGTAAGTCTGGGCGTGAAGGTAGATGTGAAAAAACAGAAAGGATGATCAAGGTGAGAAGGTCACAGAACAACATGATGCAAACTTGTTGCATATACAGTGGGCCCTCACTTTACAGTGAGTTCACTTTACAATCAAATCACTTTACAATGGACTCTCCACAGTAAAACCATGTTTACTATACAGTAAGTTACAGTATTCACTTTATGGTGGGCTCATGATTGCCACCAACAGGACCTCGTGGGTGATAGATAAGTAAATCAACGATGTGAATGCAAGCCTTTAGACCAGGGGTTCTCAACCTTTGGAGTCCCGGGTACCCCCTATCACAGTCCAATTTTCTGGAGTACCCCCTGCTAATTAACTGCTAATTAATTGGATTAATCAATTAATTAATTAGGTAATTAATTGTTTAAAAAGTACTAAAACAATTTTAAATGTGAAAAAATGTCTTATTTAACTCTGTGTGTGTGTGTGTGTGTGTGTGTGAGAGAGAGAGAGAGAGAGAGAGAGAGAGAGAGAGAGAGAGAGAGATGCAAGGATCTCTTTTTTTCTCCAAGTCACACTTCCCAAAATCAGCTCCTCCCTGATTCCCTCCCTGACTCCACACTTCCGAAAATCAACTCCCCCACCCCACCAAAGTACATTTCCAATGTACAAAAATAAGCCCAAAACCAAAATCAGAGAGAGAGAAGGGCTCTGAAAATAATTACAATTAAAAATCCATGTTAATTAACACTTAATTAGCTGCTGATGGGGCAGATAAGGTGCAGGGCTTGGCGTACCCCCAGCAAGAGGTCCGTGTACCCCTAGGTTGAGAACCCCTTGTTTAGACACGTCTCAGCCAATATCAGCATTTTTAACATTGTGTCTGTGTGTGTGGAAGGAAGGGTACAGCCTTGTAATTTGTGTTTTATAAAACATTGCGTAAACTGATAATTATAGCCCCTAAAGAACACAGTAGGCACCTTTTAAATCACCTTTTAGAGAGGGAAGTAGAGAGGAAAGCTTAGCTCTGTGGCAGAAACTGCAACATCCAAGGTCTTCAAACAAATGACCAAAAAACAATGTTACGGGGCTCACATTACAATATTTTCACAATACAATGGTGTCTCCTGAATGAATTACCATTGGAAAGCGAGAGACCACTGTAGTCAGTATGCTCTCATGGGACAGTCATACTTATTTGGAAGAGAATGAGTAGCCCGACTTCTTGCTTCTGCCTAGTCTTTGCATGGTACAGTCCCTTCTGGAAAATGGAGTGAAGAATGAAAGAGCCTGATAAAAATCAATAGTTTGTATCTGAGGGTAACTACCCAGGTAAGGCACAAGGCTTGATACAGTAGAGTCTAATTTGAGACTATTACACAATGATAAGATGTCAGAGCCCGAAAATTTTCAAACCAAACATAAGAACGCACTGAGAGAGAAAACTGGTGCCAAGAGAGATTGCTAGGAAAAACTCAGTTCACAATGGCCATGTAGCAGAGTGTTTCCAAGTCAGTGTCAGTATTTTCACACATCCATAACTGTGGTGTTTGTAATAACCTAGGAAGAGTGCCTGAACATCATGTAAACAGAGAAGCTGGAGAAATTGTCAATGATTCATCCTGAGGGGGAGAAAAATCCTAAACATTTCCAATGAGGAACAGTCAGCCCCTGAATAAGCTGTTGTGGTGTTAACAGGGGACATTCTAAAATGAAGAGAGATGTCTACCAAAATATTAATTCAGCTTGTTGGATCTGAAAGCAGAGGTCTCTATAGATTCTACTTCCATGACCCACTTACCAGAAGTCTACTGCCCAGCAAACAAAAATTGACTGGGGAATTTCTCCTCTGTGTTTCATGCTCTTCTGTTGTTTAGCTTCTAAAAGACCGAGCCTCTTGCTGCTGGAAATACAAACACAGTAAATAAAGACTCACCTCGGTACTGTACCTCCTGGAAAGAAACGCTTTGAAAAATATACTGTGTAGGGTGACAGTTTTCCCAATCTATCTAGAGAGGGGGCACGTAAAGGTTTTCCATGGACTTTTCGTGTTGATTTTTTTCCCTTTACCGATATGAACTTTCAGTGACCCAAATGTTACTGCTGCTCCCACTAGTGTAGGCATTTGGGGATTTCAGACCCCGTGTTTTTGTGTCATGCAATGGTCTGAGCACCATCATGTGCTGTGGGAAAATGCCACTTGTTTTTGTTCCTTTAGTTTGCTGATCCAGTCTTCTCCCATCCCACTGCTATTTGTATCTCCAGTTACACATTAGGCCTGAATGTATGTACAGTATATTGGAAACAAGCAAAATTGAAAACTAGATACATTTGATTAGGAAATGGCCTGTGCCATCTTCATATGAGTAGAGTTGTATTTAGGCAATCAGCAATTCTAAACTGTAGCCATTATCCCATAACTTGGGGAAAGAGACAATTCAAGGGAAGTGGGACAAAAGAGTATGGTCTTTTATTTTGTGCATTTATTTCTAGTATTTACATTCTGCCTTCATTGTACAAATGAAAAAACAAGATGGCTTACAGGATAAAAATAACATACAATCCAATTTAAACTCACCAGAACAATTAAACCAGCACAATAAAATACAGAAACAGCCACTACAATTCTCTAAAGTCTTGTTTAAATAGAAATAGCTTCTAGAATACTAATGTTAGGGTTTCATTGGTCTCCCTGAGGAGGGAGTTCCAAAACTGGGATGCCATTAGTGATTTTGCCAATGGAATTGGCAGAGGACTATTATGTGTAGCAAATTATCAACACGGCTGCAAGAAATGTATTAAAAATTGCCAATGCAAGTACTGTATAGAGATCATAATCAGGTTCCCTCCCCCCCCCAGTATATGTAAAAGATTTATACCCCATCTTCCAGGAGCTCAAGACAGCTTATGTCACAGTCTCGTTCCATAGCTACACTCCATTTACCTTCTTCTTTCATAGAATCATATAACATTATAGTTGGAAGGGACCTTGGGGATCATATAATCTCCCCCCCCCCACTCTGTGCAGGCAACTGCTACAGCATCTCTGACGGGTTGCTGTCCAGCCTCTGCTTGAAACCTCTGAAAGAGATCATGCTAGTACTGCACAATGCAGACTATTCCAGTGCTGGACAGCTCTTATGGTTGGGAAATTCTTCCTCATGTCTAGCCTAAATCTGCTTTCTGGTAGTTTTAACCCATAGGTTCTAGCACTGCCCTCAGATACTGGAGAGCAAGTACTCCCCTTCTTCTTTGTGACAGCCCTTTGGATACTTGAAAATAGGTATCATATCTCTCCTTATGCAGTGGCGTACTCAGCCCTCCCAGCGCCTGGGGGGGCGGGGGTTGGAGCGCCCCCATCGCTCCGCGCCCCCCCAAGCAGCCGGGCTCGGGGCTGAGTAGCGCGCCACCGGACCGGAGCCCCCGGAAGCAGTGCGCCCCTCGGAAGTGTCACCGGCTTCAGGAGGCTCCGCTCCGAAGCCAGGAGAAGCGCTACTCCGAGCGACCGCTCAGCTCGGCGGTCAGGGCCTTCTGAGAAGGTTCTGCGCGTCGAAGCGCCTTTTACTCCCTTTCGCTCATGCGCAGAACCTTTCTGAGGGCAAACGGGCTCAAAGGTTCTGCGCATGAGCGAAAGGGAGTAAAAGGCGCTTCGACGCGCAGAACCTTCTCAGAAGGCCCTGACCGCCGAGCTGAGCGGTCGCTCGGAGTAGCGCTTCTCCCGGCTTCGGAGCGGAGCCTCCTGAAGCCGGTGACGCTTCCGAGGGGCGCGCCAGCTGGGCTCCGGTGCCGCGCTGCGCTGCGCAGCCCCGAGCCCGGCTGCCGCACCCCCCGGAAGCTCGGCGCTTGGGGTGGAGCACACCTGCTCCCCCCATGTTATGACGCCACTGTCCTTATGGCCTAATGCTATCTGGGCCTTGTACTGCTGGAACTTGTGTTTCGGCAGCACAAAAACTGGGCATTCTATCTTGCAGGGTGTTAGCTCTCCGCCCCAGCTTTTTGTCACCTGCAAATTTGATAAACATCCCTCTACCCACTCATCCAGGTCATTTAGAAAATGTCGAACAGCACAGGGCCCAAGACAGAGCCTTGTGGCATCCCACTGCACACCTTTCTCCAGGTTGATGTGAAGCCATTTATTAGCACTCATTGGGAACAGTTGTTCCACCAGCTTTGAACCCACCTAAGAGGGTAGTGCCATCTAGCCCCACATGCTACCATCCTGTCCACAAGGATATCATAGGAGACTGCCAAATGTTTTGCTGAAACCTAGATACATTATGGCATTCCCATGGTCTCCAAGACTAGTCACTCTCTCAACAAAGGAGATGAGATGAGTGTGGTCTGACTTGTTCTTGACAAGCCCATGCTGGCTCCTAAGACTCACCCCATTATTTGAATCCCTCGGAAGTAACTAAGCCTCACTTGTGTTCCCATTTCTATCTCCTTTCTCCCCCAGGTTCCCAAACATGCATGTTTGCTAAGCAGCCATAGCTCAGCATGCAGGGACAATTTAAATTAGGCTCAGGTGCTTGCTGCTACCTGAGAGTTAAAGGTGCTGAAGGGTAGGGAGTAGAAGGCTAAAAGCAAAACTATCCCAACCAGCTTAATGAACACCACTGCCTTATGCTTTCGACAGCTAACAAGCCTGATGGGCTGGGCCTCTTGACACCCTTGTCAGGCTGTCTGAATGATAGTACTGTACGTGGCTGATGCTGAGAGACAATAATGAATTGACAAAATAGTCCATAGTTGATTAAAGGCAACACAGCAGTGAAAGTGAGATAGAGACAACTCTTTGTTGTCTCCATCCTCCAGGCATAAAAAAACATTCCTCAAAGCCACAGCAGTCTGTGAGTCCCTTTGTCCTCTCTCCCCACTCCCTTATGTCCGCACTCCTTTTATAGTTGTATGCTAACATTTGGGGGGGAAAACCCAATAAATAGATGCTTCTCATTCCATCATTTCTTAGTAGTTAATAGCAACCGTATAACCCAATTAACTTTGTTATATTCAAATGGGGAAAAGTAGGCTAAGTGATAAGAAGAGCCAACAGAATTTGCTCAGGAATGTTGAATGTAAGGAGGATTTATTCTTATTTCTGCCTGTCCTAAGCCAAGAGTTCTAGTCTCTCTATCAAGAGAAAAATGGTTTAACCTCAAAAACTGGACATGAGAGAAAGCAAAAGTGTGGCAGAACCTAAAGTTGTTTGGCGTCGTGATTTCCCCCTCCAACAAATTGTCATGTGGGGTGCTGTTACGTGTGAGCTGGGTTGCAGTGATTTCCCGCCTGACCACAGCAGTACTTATTCTAGCTGTCACAATCAGGAAAATCATCACTGCAGCTGCATCCATGTGAATGTGCTCTGACTTACTCCATCAGCCAGACAGGGACCAATTGTCACCTGGTTCCCCCCCCCCCCAGGAGTGGAGCAACTCAGAGTTTTGTCTCCTGGCCCAATAAAAAGTAGAGTTGTGCCGAAGCCACCAGAGAAATGTAACTTGTCCTTTAGACATTTGTTTGGTTTCACTTGAAAAATCTCAAATGATTTTCCTTGGAATGAACCCTGAAATTTGCTTCACAAAGCAAAGTGGCCAGGGTCTACAAACTGGATTGGATTTGCAGTATAATCCGGTAGAGATGGGGCAGCTGTTTTAGGCTTGACTGTCCTAGGCTTGATTAGGCTCTGCAATTGTGAGCAGAAATTGGCAACACTCCAAAAACAATATCATCCCTGAAAGTGTCACATTTCTCTCATCAGTGGTGGTGGCTGCAGCTGCTGAATGTCTCTCACCCCCATCACTGCTCCCATGAGCACACTGGGAAATGTAGTTTTCTCAGGATGTCTGACAAACATTTCACACACTGGGATGGAGGAGGAAGAGAACGGGGTGGGGCTGGGTGGGGGGACTGAGTCCATTGCTCCTTCTAATGCTGTTGTGCCACTGTGTGGAGCCCTTTTCCATGGCTGTGTGGCAGTGCAATGACTTCTCTAGCCTGTGTTCACTGATGATGTCAGATGTCATCACCAAACGTCCAGGTTGCTGAGCTCTGAGGTGCACGGAGCTTGGCTTTAAGCTGTGTGGCCGCCGCACAGCCACACACCTTAGGGAACAGTGGCTGAGACCTTTTCTGCTGGAGCATCCACCGTAGCAGCAACCAGGGATTTCTCAGATGCTGGTCTGAGAAATCCCTTGGCGATGCTGCGGTGGATGCTCCAGCAGAAAAGGTCTTATCATTGTTAAGGAAATTGTGAAGACTTATTCAAAAAAATCTACGTGTTTCCGGGAGATTCTGAGTACCTTAACTAAGAAAGTACAGTTGGCCCACTTCTTATGCGTGATACACTTGGACGAATTCAAGTATACATGCTTGGCCCCACCCCAAAGCCAGAGAAAAACAACACTTTAAATAGTGCAGGAGATTCCACCCACCATTCAACTTACTTTTTTTCTGCCCAGGAGTGAGAGAACAAAGCTGCTGTTCCCTCAGTTCCCGCGTGTCTCTCTCACTGTGCTTTTAGTTCTTAAAGAGACAGTACATATTTGTTGAATTTAAGGGAGTTTTGTCTACACGCAATTTTAGCTTTATACGCTGACTTTGGAACGTAACCCTTGTGTACGATGCAGGCTGACTTCCTGTTTCAGCTGCTATTTGATAAGTATTTTATGATGAGCTTTATTACTTTGTCAGTTTTATTGTATCATAAGCTGCTCTAAGGGCTCAAGGGAAGGCAGCCACGTTGGCAGGATAGAAATCGCAAGCATTAAATAGATGCTCCTTACCTCAGACACCAGAGTGTTCTTATCTTTGAACTGTTGATCTGGCTGCCCTAATGTTGCTATGCTTCTGTCTGATAACGATGGATCAAGGAGTTGACTTTGTGCTTTTGTACTTTTCTGAACTCTGTTGGATGCATTGGCAACTTTGGAGTTCTGTTATTAAGCATCCCTTTCATTTATCAACTCTGTGTGTGTGTGTGTGTGTGTGTGTGTGTGTGTGTGTGTGTGTGTGGTGTGTGTGCGCGCGCATGCATGCATGCACGCTTTATTATTCATCTTCCTGCTTATTTATTATTGTCTCCATATCTGAGATAATATAACTTCAGTGCCATCATCATGTCAGTATCCCCAAACCTAACTTACTCCTAGCTCATCAGGCCCTCCTCCACAAAGGTACAGCAAAGCCAGGCAGAGGCAATTTGGAAATTGAATTCTGAGCATTTATACTATCGGCCTCCCCATGTCCACCCAGCCAAAGAATTCTATGTTCACGGCCACGCTAGGATAATAGTCAGATTCCATAGACTCATTTGGGTGAGCAATCTGTGGCACCTTGTCTGTTGTTCAGCGGAAAGCCATATCCCAATCTGCCATGCTTTGGCTGGAGAACCCGAGTGTGTCACTTTTTTTCTTTTCACAGAGACATACGCCACATGTCACACAAAGCTGCTGTCCCCTCGCACATTCTGTATAAACAGTTTCCATAGTTTTCTGAACATATTGCGCCTTCTGCTAGTAAATTCTACTTCACTCTTAGTAAATGTTTTACGTACAAGTGTGGTTAGGGGGTGGAGACTGTGATACAGGTACAAATGAACCTGAGAGGTATATTGGCAAAAAGGTCTATTTATTGACACTAGGAAGTTGTTGCTTTATTGGAATTAGATTAGACCATCCAGGTCAGTATTGTCTGCACTGACTAAAAGGGGCTTTCCAAGGTTTCCGACAGGTCTTTCCCCACTCTCCCTGGAGATGTCAGGGATGGAATCTGGGACCTTTTGCATGCAAAATACATGTCCTACTACAGAACTATAGTCCCTCTTCAGAGGATCTTCACATTTTCTCTTGTCTTTTCTGTCATGTGCCATTTGTGGCGGGGAAAAGGTATGTTAGTCAAATTTTAACTATTTGACTAACATAGTAAGGCTTGTAAAGAATAGCCCTTTTAGAAATAAATACACTGTGCCTCTAAACCTGCGTACGTTTCAGGATATCAGCTGGTGGACTGCATTACGGCTTTTCATTAGGATTATTTTATGCCATGCTGTAACACAATCTATAAAAGCTCTTTCTCAGCAATAACCTCTGTTCCTTTTGTGTACCAGTTTCAAGGAATGGGAGTCTAGCACAGATTCAGCTCCCCTTTGGGCGATGCCTTATTGCTGAAGGATGAACAAATGGGGGGAAAAAAACCTGGTACTCTAGGCTTCTTTCCTGTCCCTGAATTCCATTGACTTGCAGCTAGGTTTGAACTGAACATAAGAAGAGCCCTGCTGGATCAGATCAAAGATCCATCTAGTCCAGCATCTTTTTTCCCACATGGGCCAACCGATACCTCTGGGAAGCTCAGAATCTGACCATGTAGGCAAATATGTAGCTCTCCCCTGCTGTTATATCTCTGCAAGAACTAACATTAAGGCATGTACCACCGCCGAGCTTGGAGGCAGCATATATCCAACATGCTGAAAACTAATGATAGACTTGTTCTCTATAAACGTGTGTAATCCCCTTTCAAAGCCATCTAGGCTAGAGACCATCACTAACACTTGTAGCAGTGAATTCCAAAAGTTAAGTAACAGCCCAATTGTATTCCCTGCCATGCTATAGCATGCAGCTGCACCAACAGAGCATGTCCTGCATGCTGTGCTGGGTAGCCGACCAGAAGCGGGAGTTAAATTAAAAAACATTTAAAAGTAAAACTTTTTAACATCCCTTGGTAGGCATTCTGGCCACCTATGGGTCTCCTTGGATCCACACCTGCTATGTAGCTGGCATATGCCTGAGGAAAGGAAGGGGCCAGGGTGGGCTGGAAAATGGGCAATAGGATCTGGCATGTGCTTTTTGCCACCAAGATCCACCCCCTCCAACCTGCTCCCCTCCTCCTGCCCCAAACCTCCCCCGAACTGCCCATGGCCCACCCCAACAGCCACCTTTTCTATGTCAGCACAGGCAGGTCATGGCGGCAGGTGTGCGAAGCCTCTTGACATTTGCAGTGGTGGCGCTGGAACGCCTGATAGTGGTGCGCCTTTTGTGCCATCGTAAATGGGGGATGGGATTGGGCTGTAAGCATTGTTGTGACTGTTTTTAGGTGTCGTAACTAAAGCATAGTGACTGCTTTCCACTTGACTTTCTTAGGATTTAAGAAATGCAATTTACTCAAGGTTCCTTCAGGGTATGCAACAATCCTTTTTGAAAGGCCTGTGGTTGCTGCTCCTTGTTTCAAAAAAGGTCATCTGACTAATGTATCAGGAGCAAAACCTTCTGGTTGCAAGTGTTCCACAGACATAAAAGTTTGACTGCCAACCTGTTCATCATGAGTAATTGTCAGCCATTAAAAGCCCGAGTGCAAGGTCTCATGCAGTGTCCTGGGATCAAGGCAAACCCTGACATCCTGTGTTTTCACGATGACCTCAATACTATGATGTCATTTCGTCAAATTATTTTTCATCCTAGCCTGTCTTCAGGTAGCTTAAGAGCTATTCCAGACATTCACAGGCTGTCTGGGGTAGTACAGTCTTCTCATACAACTGCACTAGGACTATCAAGGTTTTCACGTTGGAATCAGAATCGTCTCAAAATGAGATTTGTGTCCCATGACAAATATTAGTCACCTCACAGAGGATGCTTGACAACTAGGCTTTTTGCTGATGTGCTAAATTTTGATGTGGGACATGATTCTAACATGGGGAGCGTTCAGACCAGCAACACTCATGTGAAAACCCCACGTAGTACAGTCCTATTTGAGATATATTGTCACCTTAGACCAGTGGTGGCCAACCTTTCAACATGAATGCTGGCCCTTTAAATGGTTGTCTAGGTGAGGGCATTTCAGCAGGTGCAGCTGCATTAGCAGCACCATCAGCACTTGCAGCTGCCAAGATTCTGTCTTCTACACAACTCTTAAGAACACAGAGGCCATAATGGTGGAAGGTTGGCCACCCCTGCCTTAGACAGTGTTACAGTACATTATAAAAGGAAGAAATGAAATAGGTACTGTTAATCCCTTTTTTAAAAAAAGTATTTTCATGCCATGATATAGTGTAGTACCTTGGTAACACTGAATTGTTTTTTCAATAGGCATTGTTGGTTCATTATTTTAAAATAATGCCACAGACAGGAAGGTATAATAATGCAGTATATAATTTTGCAATTCCAGTTTATTGACAAAACTGGAATAAAAAAGCTGCTACTTGACAAAGACCAAGAATGGCTAATAAAATTAATGGGAAGAGAACTTCATTTCACAGCGGGGTAAACTATAATAAGCACTGAGGTCGTTGTTGAGGATTTAAAGAGACCACCACATATGTGTGCACGAAAGCGTGGTGCTCCATTGAAAGATAAAGATGCTGTAAGCACTAAACGACTCTTCCATGTGTGATTCTAGGTGATCTTGTTGTACATGGAAAAATCAAGAACAGATCTCCTACTCTGCTTCTGTGCCATGCTCCATCAGACCCTTCTGCCTATGGCTATAGTGCCATGCAGAATGGCAAACCAGATCTCTGTTTCTGCATGCAAAAGGTTTTGCAAATGTAGGCAGTGCTCCATGCCAATATAGTACAATGCACCTTCCCCACTCCTCGACTGGCTATCTGCATATTTAATGCACATGTTTAGCAAAGTATGAATATGATCTTCATTGTAGGCAGTGCCATGTTGAACACAGCAAGGCAGCCTGCCAATTGGATCCGGTGGTATCCAGTGTCTAGGGTGGTATTTTGTTCAAAGTGGCTGTCATCTCCAGCAGCTGCCCCGCCCACTCATCAGCACCATCACAGCACCACCATCCTCTTCCCCCTCTCAGCTCCTTAACTTATCAAAAGGCAGAGAAAGTGGGGGAGGGACAGAGGAAGTGGGAGAGGAGCTGACTCTAGTCATCTAGTTTTGTCTCCTCTCCCACTTCGTCTCTGCCTTCCCCACCCTTTCTGCCTTTTGAAATGGAAGAGAATGGGGAAAAGGAGGAGGAGGATGGCATCAGTGTGGAGGTATGCTTGAAGGGGCAATTTGGGGAGGCATGGGAGAATTGCAGAGAGGGGTGATGCATCAACAGGGGTGATGGGGTGCCAGTGGTGATATAGGGGCAGGGGAGAAATAAGCAGAGGGCTGATGGAGGGGATGTGAAAGGGATGGGAGAGGCTTGAGGAAAATGCAGAGGAGACGGGAGAGATTTGGGAGAGATGTGGGGGGACATGGGGGTTGAACATTTGTGTGACTCACTTCATGCAGTGTCAGGGGTGGCATGTGGCTTGAGGGAGATGGAATGTGGGCTTTGACTGGGCTTGGCACATGGATATCTCTCGATGGACACAAAGTGAAATTACCTTTTACCAGAGAAGGTTGACAGCTGGCCTTGTGTACCAATATACATTGATCAAGTAAGCAACACAGCATGATCGCTTCCAGTGCAACATCTCCTATTCTGAGATTAAATGTGAATAGAAAGGCACCATTGACTATTGTCTCATCTTTGCAAAATAATTTTCTGCCATCATGTCTGTGCCTCCTTGAGTTCTGTTTATTTTTCCGTCAGTAGCAGCCTCTATTTAGTGCTTGTATTAATTACCATAATAGGTTCATTGAAAAGAGCACCTCATTTACGGGAACCTCCTGGGGATCCTCGCAAATATACATGTACTCATTAGACAGAATGCTTTCCACTTGTATATCAGCATCTTGATAACAAACACTTCACAACAAGGTGTGTAATGCAAATTAAAACCCAAAATGTATCCTGGGGACTGTATTTCTTGTAGGCTTCTGTGTGGTTATTCCTTGTGCCATTCTAGCACCAATGAATGCAAAACATCATCATACTGTTTCTAGGCTACATGACCATTCAGAGGCAACCTTCTCTAATCTCTTCCTTCTCCATACTTAATGAAAAGGACCTGTTACTGTCCATTTTCAGTTGCAGCTTATAGCATGGCCTTTAATTTGTCCTGTCAGTAGTATGGATGTGATGTAGTGCCCATTGGTTCAGCATTGATTCTTTTTCCTGTTTATCCTGATATATACCGAAGCCCAGACATGCAAACAATACTAATTAACGATATTCTCTATGGCAAGAATCGATTTTTCAGCTAATGAAATGTGGTGTTTGTCCAACCTCTTCCATATCAAAAAGAATGCCCATTATCCAAATTTCCTGATCATCTGAGAATGCTCTGCATACGTGTGTGCAGGTCCTATTAATTTCAACAGGACTTGTTGAAGAAGATTCTTGGTGCCCAATGTATGTTCTCCATGTGTACTCATCACTGTAAATTTCCACAAACAGCAGTTTCATTTATCTGAACCCCCTCTTCTCCCCCCCCCCCCGCCCAAATGTTCAGGAGATCTCTACGGTCGCAATCCACTAACACTTTCCTGAATCTGAAAGCTCTATTGAACACAATGGCAATTACTTCTGAGTAGACAAGCATAGGCATTGTGCTGTTAGGCTAACTACTTAGGTGATGTTCATAGTTTACTGAATGGGAAGGAACATCGTGAAATAATAATCCAGAGGAAAATGCTCAGTAACGATACACACTTTGATTCATAGGTATCAAAGCACTTTCCAGTGGAAATTAACACAATTTAAGAACTTCCTCTCCCATCCACCCCCACCTCAGTATCCTTTCCTGCTGTATAGTTAGGCTGGCTGGCTTCCTTTTATTTACATGGTCTAGCTCAGTGTTTCTCAAACTGTGGGTCGGGACCCACTTGGTGGATTTTTTGGTGGGTCCCAGGTGATGGAAAGATCAGATAAGTAATTGCCATAAGCCCTGAAGCTATTCAAAAATCAGATAGCTACTAATTGCCCTGCAGAGCTGAGCTCTTGCAGTTTGCAAGCTAGCTGCTAATTACCCTACAAGCAGCTGAGCTCTTTACTTGTAAATTATTTATTTATTTCTAGATCACTTTTTTTTTTAAAGTCTCATAAAGCTAGGTGGGTCCCGATAGAGTGTCATTTTAAAAATCACCGGTGCTAAAAAGTTTGAGAACCACTGACGAATGCTTCACATTACATGAAAGCTAAATGGTAGAGCTGCACATTCAGTCTACAGGATGCTGTTCGGTTTCTGAACTCTGTGGCAGCAGACCTATGGTTTTGTGCTGAACAATGTTCTTGTGGGAATTTCTGCAGCAAGTATTGCTGAGTCAAATATTTATTTCCTTCAAAGAAAATAGTCTCAGGAGAGTCTTCCGATGGAGAATGGATCTATGTCAGTATTGGTCATACTTGGCCATACTTCTTCATTCTAATGATAAGCCGAACTGTTAAGTTGAATGCTTTGAAAAATTCAACCCTCGTAAATATTATGTTCATGGTTTTTCAAGCCCTATTTCTGGAGAGGCCCTGACGTATCACTAGTTGCAGTGCATGTATATGATGAAATACTAGGTGGTGGTGCCATATTTTTTTATAAAAGTGTCAATGCTGTTTTATTTTTCATAAAGGATTAGGAGGTGTTTCAACAGTGTCTTGTATAAAAGAATCTGTGACTGCAAAGGGGTAAAGTACTTGGACAAAACCATAGAAAAGAAATAGAGAAAGAAAGCCTTGAGGCTGTTTGCAAAAAGATTGAGTATGACGTGAACCTCCGTGTCATGTCAAAGCACAGATGAAGTAGCACTGAAAGGAACCAAAGAGGTTTTAGAGCCCCACAAAACCATTCTGCATTGGTTAGAATAGGCAGAAGGAGAATCTGCAAAGCCAGGACAGGTAGTGATGGGAGGATAATGTATTCAGAATGATGCTGAAGCTACTTTGATGGCCTGGCAGCCTGTGTCACTTATTAAATTACTGCCAAAATTTTTACTTAGTGCCTCCCTCTATTATGGAACTGGAGTGTGAGTAGCAGATTCCAATGTTGAATATTGTGCAGTGTGAGCAGAATAGTTTGAACTAGAACTCAGTTTTATTATGCACTTTAATTTATACCAGAGAAATCAATACGAGGCATGACATGATCCATGTTTTTGGATACAGAAACCCCAGTCTGCTCCAAAGATCAAATTCAGATCACCTTGTGCTTGTACAACACCCACAAACTCAATTGTTCATTGACTTGGCCAGTTTTAGCATTGTGCTGCCTGAATGTGTGTGTGAGGTGGGGGGGAAGAGGGGGGAAGAAAGAATAGCCTCCTTTATAGCTTTACCAGTTTCTGATGGTATATTGTGAGAAGGCAGCTTATCCTGAATCCGATTAAAAACTGAGCCTGTTCATCGCTCTCTGAATAATTTCTTTATTTCTTTGAAGTTTTCCCCCTCATCCTTGGAGAGGGTGTCTATCTTACTATCCAGTCCATATGCCCAAGCCCAATGTTTGGTCAGCAGCTTCTACCCTAGATTGAGAGATGTCATACACGGACAGTTGACTGGCATGGGTCAGCCACAGCGTAAATCTGCACCAGATGTGCAAATGATGAGAAATGGGCTCAGTACTAGGGATGCTCGAGCCTTCAAGCATTCAACCTGAAACAGAGTTTTCCATTTGCACGTGTCCCAAGTGAATGTCCGCAAAGGCTCAAGCCTTTGTGAGTCGTCAGTTCAACCGATTGTGAATGTGCAGCCACAAAAGAGTGAACCTTTGTATCAACCACTCACAAAGGTTTGCCAAGGTCAATCACTAAGAATCTTTGCAAGCTACCACTTTGCTTTCAATGGTTCAGACGTTTTGTGGGCACTTTCATACTCATCTTCATTTTGCTTGCATGCATTTGAGCAGGGGAGCTTGGTATTTCACACTCCCTTGTTGAAAGCTAGCAACGTCTCTAAGTTAGTGGTGTGGTGCCGCAACTCTCCTTTTAGGCCATTATCACCAACACCTTGATCCATAACATATCCAAAAGTTACGGCGCAATCCTATGCTCCGTGTAGGTGCACAGCACACGCTGCGCCAGCCTAGGATGTCACAAGCATGCCATAAAATGCGTTGTGACACCCTGTGAGTAGTGAGTGCTTGCGGGAAGGCCTGCACCATCCCGCTGGCGCTGAATCCAGGCCCTCATGTGATGGAGCAGGTAAGCCTGCTCCAAGGGCTGCAGGGGCTGGGGAAGAGCAGGGGCGGGAGGGGGCATAATGAGGCAGGGGGAGGGGCAGAGTGGGTGGATTGGTCTCAGGAGGGGGGAGGGTTCAGCAATGCTGCCACGCGCTGTATCCTATTCTCCCTCCCAGGCCTCTTCCCCTGACATGGGCTTGCTTGGCTCTCTGCCGGCTAAAGAGCTGGTGGGAATTCAACTAGCCCAGTTGGGGTTTTATTCAGCCGCCTCCTTCCCTGGATAGTATACAGTGTGGGCCGCGCAGCCCACACTGCATGGCCCACGCTGGGGAAGGATAAGATTAGGCTGTTAGTCTGATACCATGTACAACTTATTTTCTGTAAATGAAAATATACTCAAGGTAGAATTTTCACCCCAGTGACACTGAAAATTGAGCATGGGATGAGCACTGAGAGGTGCTAATTGTTGTTTAGCAACTCTGCCATCAATGATTAACCACAAGAAACAGTCTGCATTTCAGGAGACCTAACCTGCACTGGTGTTTGCTTCAGGATTAACAGACTATTTCTACAGAAAACGTATGCAGCCTTGTTTACTGGCAGTAATGCTTGGTGCCTTAAATGTTGTCCTGTGTTATCTGATTTGTGTGTGTGTGTGTGTGTGTGTGTGTGTGTGTGTGTGTGGTTTTACCAATTTGTATAAGAAGCAGGTGAATAATCCTTCAACCAAAATTCCTAATCTCGATTTTGGGGTGATTTTCCTACTCCTTATACAATAAAATTGAGGTTATAAAACCGCAGATCCAACTGAAATTTCTTTTTCCGTAGGAGAGGTTATATGTTACAGTTCTGCACGAACAGCTCACAGTCACAAGTTATCAGGGAGTTAGGTTGTAATTCAGCTCAGGGGAGAAATAGGATACTGCCCCCTTCCCAGGCCTTGATCTGCCCCCTCCTCACCCCATCTCCACTCCATTCCACTTTATCCCCTTCATATTCCTCCCACCCCTGCCCCTGCCACCATCGGACTTAACTTGCTGGGTCCAGTGGCAGTCCTCTTGCACTGCCTCCGATTGCAGCAGTGCTCCTAAAATGGTCACCAGCAGTGCATTGTGTGTGCCACCGGAAGCCATTTGATGACAGTGGAACTGTGTTCCATTGTCGTAAACCCATCTAAGCAAGATGTTCAATGAAGGAAAATCACCAAACGTTTTACTATAATATTCGATTCCAGACCTCATACAAAAATACTTTACTGGTAATAATTGGATAAATGATCTTTATCAATCAAGTGACCTATAGATGTCCAGAAACTGAATGAGGGGGGGGGGAGAGAGGGAGAGGTTTAATATGTTTGCTGTTGGAAACATAACTTTGGAACTATGGAATCATTGAACTAAATAGGTCTATTTTCAACTTAAACAACTATCCAATGAGAATTGGCAGTGAGTTTTATTGTAGAGTATACACAACAGTGCACACAATGAAACTACTTTTTGCATTATAGGGCTGCATGTGGGCTTTTTTCATGGTTTATTTAAGAAACTCCAAGCAGTTCTGTAAGCATTTAGAAATACCTGCTGTTGTTGTTGTTTAATTTTAAATCACTGGAATACTCTTTCAATAGCCAGCTAATTTCTTTATATTGATCTTTACTATTTTTTTCATAATAACATATGATGTAGGATAGGATTTTGCCTTTTATTTGCAATTACTAGTTAGCCAGTAGGTAACAGAATAGCACAGCATACCCTCTGAGTATAGTGACATTTGTGTAGTAGCTACTATACTTATTTTCTCACCAAGTGTTTCAGTCACTGGTATATTCTGAATTTTTACATCCAGCTGTAGCTTTGCTACCAACTGTATTTATTTTGCTGGTCAAATACGATCTGCATATCTGAAGAACTTTGATCTTACAAAACCATAAGAAGCTTGCGATGTTAGTCCATTAGAAAAAAAAATCTAAAATACCTTTATTAAAAGCATCTAAAATGTCACAAAGGAGTGAGCAAGTTTTTGAGTTGTCTGGAACTATTTTTCAGGTTGAATGTCAACTAAAACAGCAAGCATGCTGTTTTAGTTGACTGTCTATGCTCTGTCTCTGAAGGACAGAGAAAAATCTAGGCATAATGAAAAAACCGTAAAAGCCTGCAGTGTGTAACTGCCATAAGATGGAGTGCAGGAGGTATTATGCAGACTTAATTGGATTGGACTGTGCAAAGTGCAAAACAGATTTCAAGTTGCTCAGAGGGCTGCTGAGGCAGAGAAACAACAATGGCTGATCCTCAATTTTCTGAAAAATATAAACTCTCTAGCAACTGCTCCAGCATTAAGTGGAACACAGGGGACAAGGGCTGATGAGAGTACTGGCTCTCACAGCAAGAGAGGAGTTTCCAGTTTCCAATCAGTGCTGCCGTTTTGCTGTTGGTCAAAATAGCACCCTCAACTGGATTTTGAACTTCCTTTCTCCAAATGTCACATTCTTTCTCCCCTTAATTCAAAAGCTACATTCTAGCAGTTTGCATTGTCTCTTGCCTAACACTTCATCATGAGGAGTTCCCTGCAATTTTGAGTCTGTGATCCTCATAACTCCCATGGCTTGCACTGTTCTAGTCCCATTTAGAGACACAATATCTGCATTTGCATACTGTCTTTCTCCTCACTCGGTTAATGCAACCGCCTGGTTTTAGAAGTAGGTTTTCTCTGTGCCAGGTGCAGGGGAGTGGCAGCAGCATACAGGTTATCTTGTTGTCTTGTGTGCTCCCTGAGGCATCTGGTGGGGCCACTGTGTGATACAGGAAGCTGGACTAGATGGGCCTTTGGCCTGATCCAGCAGTCCTTATGTTAATGCATATTTGAAAAATCTTGCTTTGGGGGATGATTGTAAACCGGCAAACAAGCTGGAGAAGAATTTGGAGGTTTTAAAAACTTGTCCCTTGATTTATAAATGCCTGGAGTTTTTATCTGACTCTGGGAATCTTTTCCAGCAGCGATGCAGTGAACAGGATCCTCCTAGTCAGGAACTCATCCCTGGAGAAGTTACAGTACATGGAAAACTAGTCCGCAGAAAACATTCCCAATGTGTAGTAGGTATTCATGTAATCTCTTCAAAAGGTCAATCAGCAAGTTCAAAATGCTCAGTGTGAAGCAGCTGTTGTTTCTTTTCACTTCACGTTCTTCGATAGATGTTGATTGCGCACGGTAAACCAAGAAATGGTACGTCGGTAATATCAAGGTTGTTGTCAGGCTCATTTAATTGAACTTGCCATTTGTCATTCTCTGTTTTACTCCAGAAGGAGATGCATTTTCTCCATGGAATCTGACTCATGCCGAAGAAATTTGCCAATAAAAATGTGGAGAGTCTGCAAATGTCGTGCTCACAACCTATTGCACTAATTCACAGATGAATCAGAACACATTTTGAACTGGTGAACTCTGGTTAAAATCAATGGATTTATTTTGAAAAGAACAGCTTGATGGAAGCCATTCTGACAGCTCAAACAGAAAGCAGTGGGTAGGAGAAGTAAGATGAAGGAATTCTTTTTGACTCGGGGGCCAACTCAAGACAAGCTTTTCCCGCCATGAAGGAACTTATCATAAGGTCCCCTCATAGCAGAGATGCAGCAGGCACATTGAGTGGGCAGGGAGGCTAAGTGCACCCTTGCTTTTCACCATTATGGTGAAAATAATTATGGTCACCCTTGCTTTCACCATTATGGTGATATGTGCACCTTTGCTTTCACCATTATGGTGATATGTGCACCCTTGCTTTCACCATTATGGTGATATGGATAACCCAGTCCATATCATCAGATATGTCATGCAGATCTTGTGCACGCTAAAGTCCTTTAGCTGAATTGTGGAGCAACGTGACACAAGCTATCACAGTGTACACAGGAAGGTGAATAAATTCTCTCTCTTTTGTATCCAACTTCTTGATCTCTTCCCAAACCTGCTAGGGTATGCAGTAACTCTTAGAGCCTCCACTGTGCCAAGAGACATAAATAAAGACAGTCCTATATAGACTTTTTCATTAAATTTCGGGGACAGTTTCTTGGGCTTGTTGGTTTACATGGGGATCTTGACATTTCTTCCATGTTGTCTGGTTTTAAAATATAAACCTTTAATAATAGCCCAAACAGATTACCCAAAAAGAACGCAGAGTAATTTATAGCCCAGAATTTACAGTGGAGGCTGAAAGCATTTTTTCCCTAAACTGACTCTTCTAAAATTGCATGATCTTAGTTCCTACCAAAGTGAAATTTTGGCACCTTTCCTTTCCAGTAAACCCCATAAATAAAGATAAAAGAAGTGCAATAAACACAACATGAAAGATTAATTTGCCAAGGAGGGTCACACACACACCCTTCCACTGAGAACCCTTTTCAATCCTACAGAGGAAACTTTCTTATAGTACTTTACACTTACTGGGTACATTTTGTGTCAGGATGTTGGAACCCTACAGAAAGTGAAACCTTGGTTAGTTAATGCTGCTTTCCCACACAATATTTAATTTAATTTTTGTACCTGCTTTCATGTCATATGAACACCTGGCGCAGTGGGTTAAACCACTGAACCATGAGCTGTCGATCGAAAGGTCGGCAGTTCGAATCCGACGGGGTGAGCGCTCGTTGCTTGGCCAGCTCCTGCCAACCTAGCAGTTCCAAAGCACGTTAATGTGAGTAGATAAATAGGTACCGCTTGCGGGAAGGTAAACAGCGCTCCGTGTTCCAGCCGCATGCTACGCGCTGCGGCAAGGAGAGTCATGCCGGCCACATGACCACAGAGGCGTCTTCGGACAATGCTGGCTCTTCGGCTTTGAAATGGGGATGAGCTCCACACCCTAGAGTCGGACACGACTGGACTTAATTGTCAGGGGTCACCTTTATCTTTACCTTACTATTCATGTAAAAATGTTTTTACTCTCTTACAGCCAATCCTAACCAACTCCCCACTTGATGATGCAGCGGTGCCAACACAGCACCCACTGTATCCCGTGTGTGTGTGTGTGGAGGGGGTTTTGGCCTCTGGAGGCCTCCTCAGGGTAAGGGAACATACCCTTATCTATAGCTGGAGGAGGCCACATGGACCCGAGTCAGGAATCGAGGCAAGGAAAGGGGGTTGGATTCGGCAGATTCTGCTGGTGCTGCCGAACTCGCCCCCTTCCTTGTCCTGATCTGCCCTCCTCCAGGCCCCCTTTGCCACCCCATTACCAAGGGGTCCCGGTAACATTATTATTATTATTATTATTATTATTATTATTATTATTATTATTATTCACATTTTATACCGCCCTTCCTCCAAGGAGCTCAGAGTGGTGTACATATTTCCCCCCCTCCTTTTGTCCTCACAACAACCCTGTGAGGTAGGTGGGGCTGAGAGATAGTGACTGGCCCAAGGTCACCCAGGAAGCTTCGTGGCTGAGCGGGGATGTAGACTTGTAACATGTAGACTTGCTCTCTCTCTCTCTCTCTCTCTCTCTCTCTCGTGTGTGTGTGTGTGTGTGTGTGTGTGTGTGTGTGTGTGTGTGTGTAAAAAATCTAATCCATTCTGCTGAGTCCAGCCATCAACCTCTCCTGATGCCTCACTCCAGCCGAATGATGGACAGGTTGAAGAAGTGGCTATTAAGGCCTCCTAGGCTCTGCCCCTGTTTGTATCACAGCTCCAGTGAGCTGCTGTCCCTTTGCTTACCCTGGCGCCAGGTGGGGGTGGGGCAAAACACCAACGATGTTGAGCTCTCGTGGTTGGCCCCATTCTCACCTTACATTGCATGTGTGGAAGCGGGGGTCAGGCCAGTGAGTTACCTTGAATTAGGGCTTCACACAGATTTTAACATGCATATATCAGGGATGATACTCAGATCCTCTCCCTCCGACATACACACTCAGCTTACACCAGTTGATTGTCTGTGAATGGAACCTGTTTCATTTCCCAGCTGAACATGGCTTCCACATGCAGAGGGGTAGTCATGTCAGTCTGTGACAGCAAAAACAGCAAAATGTCTTGAAGCACCTTAGTAGTCAAAGGGCTAGAGCAAAGGTTCCCGAACGTTTTGGCCCGTTGTGTTTGCTGGGGGTGGTGATGATGGCGACGGTGCTTTCAGGATTGCGCTGGCGCCACCGCCACCAAGCAAAATAAGGGGTTTTTCCCCACTTCCCTGGGGATCGGGCCGGGCCTTCGGGGGGGGGGGAGCCTGCAGACCACAAGCAGTGAGTGGCTGGGTCAGTGGCATAGCTAGACTAGGGTGGAGGCAAGTTGTTCTGCAAGACTCCATTACGGTGGATTCAGCAGCCCCTCTCCCTCATTATCAGAGCCATTCTAGTGGCGACGGGGGAGTGTTCCGCGTATTGCCATCGCCACCGGAATGGCTCCGGCAGTGAGGGGGAGGGGCCATTGACTCCAGTGTAATGAAGTCCTGCGGAACTACTTACCTCTGCCCCAGTCTAGCTGTGTCACTGACCCGGCCACTCGCTGCTTGTGGCAATGGCCAGGCCGCACACTCCAGTGGTGTCACGTTTGCAACAGCTGCAACACGTGTTATACCTGCGGAACGTGCCCATAGAATTGGACCGTAACTTTTATCTATGCTGTTGTATGGCTGTTTTATGTGTTTTTATTTCTGTTATAAATTGTTTTTAATCATTGCTAAACCACCTTGAGTGTTCATAAGAATAGAAAGGTGGTACAGTATACTGTATACACATACTAAGTAAGTAAATATGCTGACATGATTTTTGCTGCTCTTGAATCACCTCTGACTTCTGCAGGCTGTGGCATGCCTGCAGTCAGTTCCTCTTATTGTCCCTGTTACTATGGTGTCACCCTTAACTTTTTATTTGAAATCTTGCTGGAGAGAGGCAGGAGAAAGAATGTAGTACTCTTGTGAGTCGCCATTATGGCTTGAGGACTGATTTGAGGGAAATGCCACTCTCTGATCTTCCTGAGGATGCTTACTGTGAGACTGGGTAATAAATATAGAATAAAGACAGGTACAGTACATGCATGCACAGTAGAGAGATACATCCCTTCTACTTATGTGCACATGTGATAAAAAGATATATCATCAGAGCTTGGGGTTGGAAATCAGAGGAAATGAAAGAATTTGACTTTTGGAAATGAAACTCAGTTTCTCATTTTTATGCATGATTTAGGAATTGCTGCTTGCACATTTTCAAGCTTTACAATGCTACTATGAGATTCAGGCTGCAAAGCTGTACACACTTACTTGAGAGTAAGCACCCCTGAACTCAATGGAACCTACTTCTGAGTAGACATGTTTAGGATTGTGCTGTCAGATTGTGCTCTTTCCCTTTTAATGAAAAGGAGGGGATGGGATACAAATCTGAGTAAACAAGCTAAATATTAGTTGGATCGAAAGGTCGGCAGTTCGATTCCCGCGACGGGGTGAGTGCTCGTTGCTTGGCCAGCTCCTGCCAACCTAGCAGTTCCAAAGCATGTTAATGCGAGTAGATAAATAGGTACCGCTTGCGGGAAGGTAAACAGCGCTCCGTGTTCCAGCTGCATGCTACGCGCTGCGGTAAGGAGAGTCATGCCGGCCACATGACCACGGAGGCGTCTTCGGACAACGCTGGCTCTTCGGCTTTGAAATGGGGATGAGCACCACACCCTAGAGTCGGACATGACTGGACTTAATTGTCAGGGGATACCTTGACATTTTTAACTTTGGGAAATAGGTGAACACTGAGTGGAATAATTTCCAGCTAACAGAGGTAAAATGGAAATCCTGCCCAAGTACACTTCTCGTAATGGAGGTGCTGTGCCGGAGAAAGTATAGTCAAACACTGTATGTTTAAGCCCCATTTGACTTCGCCATGGATGACGGATTAGCTGTGCACGGTGTGTGTTGATTTTGCTCCTGGCTCTGAATTGAAAGGGAAGGCCGCATTAGACCAGGGCACCAATTTGTCCAGTGGACTTTAAATAGTTATGCATTCATGTCACTTTGAGCAGAACTAGTGCCCTATCTTTTTCAGGTGATGATTAATTACATGGAGCGATAGGTGACAGGAACGATTTTTCATGTCAAATACAGTTCTGGATGGCAAGACGCCCGGCACTTAATTTCCTGCAAGCCCCTTCAAAACAACAACAACGAAAAGTGAAACAGGATTCCTTGCTGGCAGTTTTCCTGAAACTACTGGCATCCTGTGGTTAAGACCCATCACCTTCCCACTGTGGGCCCAGATGTCCCCCACTATAGAAACCAATGTTACTAGGAGAATAAAACTAGGCGAGGTACCGCAAAAGCTAATATCAGGAGTCTGTCTAAAAGTGGGATTATTTCTGCCAGTGATGGCCCAGAACTGCCCACTTTTCACTAAAGTTGTCATTTTTCACATTCCCTCCCTGGCAGCAAGGCCAGCTCTAGATTAGCTTTGACATTGCTGCTCCTTTGGGAGGTAAAATGGGCATGTCAGATCTTTGCCTCTAACCTATGCCTTTAGTCTGCCAAACTATGCATCAAACATCTGATTATTGAACCTGCAGTGCTAGTTAACCATCTCTGTAACACTCACAGGGCTTTACAGAGAAACTCCTATGAATATTAATAGTTGCAAAAATTGTGGTTTCTACATGCAGCTGATTATTTCTCACTAGCCTTGTGACAAGATTGGGCCCTGCAGCCCCCAAGCGCATGTGTTTCAAACGCAGATCTCCCACAAGGTTGCGAGAAATTATATGTATTTCCTAGGTATGCCATAAATAATGTATCTAATTGAAAATTCTCTGTTAAATTATTGTGGACTACACACTTCTTGGTGATGCAGGAGGAAAAAAAAAGCTACACAGGGGAATGAAACATTTCAGCTATGGCATCCCTAGAGGTTAGAAAGATGTACTATAGACCTCTTCACAGATATGAATGGGCTGCTACTTTATTCTGCATTGCAGAGCTTCATCTCTTTTGCTTAAGGGCTTGCATGAAACTCAGTGTCAGAGCAAAAACTTATTTCAGAACAATGTAGGAAGGAAGCTTACAAAACAACAGCAACCCCAAAAATCCCCACAAAACCCCTAGCCTCTAGAAAAGAGCATATGACGAGTCTACTACCATTGTAAAATTAAAATGCATCCTTAAAAACAGTGTTGAATTAATTCCTCTTTTTTTTTTTTGCCAGTCCTGCAATTCTGGCACTGAAATACAGTATCTTTGTTTTCCATTTTACATACATGTATTCCGTGAAATGTGCTGGGTGGGCTTTTAGGGTTCATTTTTGTTTTGTTTTAAACCACTCATAATTCAGTTGATGGTCACTTTGGTTATCCAGTTCTTCAGTTATGTAACACAGACTGAACTTTAGTCATGTGACACACACTAATGTATCACATGACTTGAGCAACCTGTCAAATGAGGGTTTAAAAATGATTCAGTAGCAGTGTGCCTACTGAAGTACAAGAAGAGCTAAGAGCAAATTAGTTTAAAAAGCAGATTTTCAAACACCACAAAATAATAGAGCCTATAATTTGGGAAGTCATTTCTTGGGACTAATATCTTGTTTTAGGGTTGCCACATCCAGAGCGACAGACTATGCCTGTAGCTTTAAGAATTTCAGGCAAGGAAAGGAATGGGGAGAGTTTCTTACTGCCCTATTGCTCAGATCCTTAGCCATCAGTAAGATCATATACTGAAATGTCAATGATCAGTTGGAAGCAGTATCATTCCAAAATTATGCAGCACTTCAAGAGGTACTGTGGGGGGGAAAATGTGGGCCAATGATACATGTAACATTTTGCACACACTGATGTGGGCAAGTTGTCTGGGTGTACATCTGTTGCTAAAGATGTACTTTGGCCTGTAATTTATACAAGGCATAATGCTGCAAGGGGGAGACTTTAAAAAAAAAAAGCAAGAAAGAAAAGAATGTGAACATATCTGAGTTTTTCTATACATAACAATTCAACTACACGCTCTCATTTGTAAATGTCTGAAAACCAACAGCAGTTGGGAAGAAATCTTATTTTGATGAAGTTTTGCTTACCCAAGCACAGTTGGTTTTGTATTATTACGCCCAACCCCATGCATGAGTAGTCAACGGTATCACACTGAACACACTCAACCACGTGGAATTCGGGTGAATTATGATTCTGTAAGTTCCTCTTTGGAGTAAGCAAATATTAATGCCTTGAATGAAGTGTCTCTTTGATTACAGTACTTTGAAAATGTTAAGAGTCAAAGAAAGAGAGTTATTGGAACATGGAATAGCTGTGTGGATGATGAACTAGTATCATAAATGCATAGCTAAATTTATTCTTGGAGCTTGACAAACAGGGGGACAATTCCACAGTTATACTGGAGCCAGTGAAAAGCTATCCTGGTATACAGCCAATGTATTCCAGAATAAAGAGTATGGTGGGAGTTGAAAGCTCAGAGAAGTCATCAGTGGGAGTTGAAAGCTCAGAGAGGTCAGGTGGCTTTACCGAAGCCATTGTGTTCCAGTTTGGGTAGACTGAAATGATACAAATGACATTACAAAGCCCGTGTCTAGAGGAAGGGGTTCCAGGGGCCACAGGCTGCTTCAGGGCAGTAGCACCTCAGTGCTCACTCCCCTTTCCCCTCTCTTTTCCTTTGGTTCGGGTACACGGCTTACTGGGGACACCCCCTTGGGTAGTTCAAATTCAGATTCACTGCCCAGGAAACCTGCTCAGGAGATCAGGATAGCCAGTGAGTCCCCCTGACCAAAAACTCCCTCCTGTGACAATACTGGACTGCAGTCCTTATATAATCCGCTCTCTAAGTAGTGCTTGCAGAGCGAGAAGACAACAATTCGACTGGCTTCTCAGAACAAGGCAACTCAATGTAACTTTGAAAAAAGTATACTAAAATGCTAATATCACATAACACAACACAAAAAGTCTCTGGCAGAGGCAGAAATTTGCATTTCAGCACTGCGAACATGAAACAGGCTTTTGGGTTTAACATGAGCTTTAGGGACACACAGAAAGAGTTTTTTGAGTTTATGCACACAAGAAAACACACATGAAATGCCCATTTCATGACACCATGAGAGGATGAGCGAGACAAATATCAAGCTACAATGTCACATACTAATAAAAGTTGTAACATGTGCATGATAAATTAGTACAGTTCTGGTCGCCACACTTAAAAAGGATATAGTGCAGTGGTTCTCAAAGTTCTCCCCGTGAGGCTTTGAACTTTTTCCCTTTCTGGGGACTCCAGGGGGTGCAGGGAGAACTGTGGACCCCTCTGCAGGCCTCCCCAAGCTTCAGATCGCCTTGTAGTGGTGATTTACGACCACTTCCAGTTTTCACGAAAACCGGAAGTGGTCATAAATTGCTGCTCTGTGGCAATCTGAAGCTTGGGAGGCCTGCAGAGGGGTCCGCAGGCCTTCCTGCACCCCCGGAAGCCATCAAGACCCCCAACAAGTGTAAAAATTGCATTTTTACACTTTTTCACAGCAGCGGCAATCCCCAGTTTTGCCTCCAACGCCATGCTGTCCTTGCCCCTTAAGGTAGCAGATGCAAGGGAATGACAGTGCATCTTCTTGTTTTGTGTGCTCCCGGTATGTATGTATATGTATGTATGTATGTATGTATGCAGTGGCGTCGCTCCCGTGAGGCGAAGTGAGCGGGCTGCTATGGGGTGACGCGTGTCACCTCCGGACGCTCCGAGGCCAAAGCGTCAATACGGGTATTTTAGTTGTTTCGTGCATGCGCAGAGACGAAACCGGTCTGCGCATGCGCAAAACAACTAAAATACCCGTATTGACGCTTTGGGCCTTCTTTCAGAAGGCCCTGGAGCGCTGGCCGGGCTGGACACTCCGAGGCCGGCTCCTGGGCCGGCCTCGGAGCGTCCGGAGGGCGACGCGAAGGGGCGGGGGGGCACCCAGGGCAGGGAGCAGCCGGGTCGCCCCCCCAAAAAACCCCGCCGCGCCGAGATTTTTATAGGGGGGTGCATAGTCGGAGGCGTCACTAGGGTGACGCGCGCCCCCCCCCCCCGCCTTGGGGTGACGCGCGTCCTAGTGACGCCACTGTGTGTATGCGCAAGGTATTGCACCCTTTAAGGCAAGGAAGTTCAAGGCTAGTGAGTCAAACACTGCTGTCTTCCATCACTGCATGACTGCTTGATTCTGTTTGCTTCTCCTTGCTCCTGTTTTGATCTAGATCACTGTGATTCAGGAGGATTTGGAATCAGAAATAATAAGCCAGTGTATGCAAGACCGAAATCCATCATTTTGTCAAGGGTGAAAGCTTATCCTTCCAATGTTGCAAAATTAACCGTTTTTGTGAAAACCAGGACTCTGAACAAGCACAATTGGGATAGCATTTAACAGGATGTGCAAACAGGTCCATAACCCTGCCACTTCAGACACCTTATCCATAATCACCAACACTTCTCACCAACACTTCTCTCCAAATAGGGGCTGCAATGGTGGAGCAGCTCCACAACATGTGGATAAAGATTTTCTGGACCTTGACACTGCTTGTTCTACCTTAGCTGCCCTACCTTAACTGTGCTACCTTTTCTATGCATTTGCCATTCGAGTGTTTCCCCTTCTACCAGCTAGCGCAGCTTTTAGCACACTATCAGAAACCATCTGAAATGTGGGTTAGTAGCAAGTCAGGTCTTCAGAGACAAACATTAGAGTGCTCAAACTAGAATGTTTGTGAATTTGCAAAGCCCTTGCTTTTTAACACCGGATTATATGTTGTGGAGAGTGACACTGCAGGAAACGATTTGCATGCAGAGCGTAAGATGTCCCTTAGCACAATTTTCTAGCTCTGATGATAGCTTTCAGTCCAGTAGAAACTAACCTAGCCTGAAGGCTCCATGCCAATTAGATGACTTTATAAGGTCAAAATAAAAGTTTGGGAGCCATTTCCTTCAGCTTCATCAATGGTAGTCATTTAACACAAATTATAGAGTGGAACTGTGTTAATGATAAGGAACATCAAAACTGTGAAAGTGAAAATGGAAGTGTCAGAGCTGTTCGAGGATTCATCTGTGTAACTAGGCTAGAGCTGAATTTCTGGAATGCCTGATTGAAAGCAGATTGGCAGTATAGCTGCGCATCCTTGAAGATGGCAAATAATATGCCAACACCTCTCTCCGTATTGTTCCTCCATTCCAATTTTAACACAGTAGCACTGACGAGAGGTGAAGTGATCCGATAAGTCAAAAGACAATGAGGTCTAGATTTCTCTTTTCATCTACCAGCCTGCGTAAGTGATGTGTAGCAAAGAGCTGCGTGTGATTGATGTAATATGCACATGTACATATTGAGTAGTATGCTTCCTTTGCATACCTTCTTAAAATGAAAGTTATTTCAATTAATTACCTCAGTTTTATCATACTGCAGCTAATTGTCTGGCAAGAGAGACATGCATACACAATTATTGGTTCCTGCAGGTGTTTTGTTCAGGCACACACGAAACAGGTATAGCGAATGAAAACAACAGAATAAGATCTTTAAGAATATCTGTCGCAAGGCTGCTCTTGTTGCAAATTCTGCTTGCAATGTGTCCTGCTTTGCCCAGAGCTGGAAAAGAGGTAGCATAAATGAAGTTTTTTTTTTTTTTTGCTTCTACATTTGAATCAGGAATTCTTTCATACCGCACCAAAGAGGCCCCCAAGGCAGCTCTCAACAAAAACAGAATGATAAAAATAAAGCAAGACATAAATCAGCTGGCAGCAACCTGCAACAAGGGCCTTTTCTGTTGCGGCCCCTGGCCTTCTGGACCCCCCCCCCCTTGTATTTAGGATTGCCCCTCCTTGCTGGCCTTCCACAGGAGTCTGAAGACCTTTTTTCAAGGATGTAACTGGTTTCTATTGACTGTTGTTATTGTATTGTTTTCGATTGATTTTGTTGTCTTTTATGAAAGCTGCCTTGAACTCTCAGAAAAGTGGAAATGTGGGGTATAATTCTTTTCAATAAATAAACATGACCAAGAAACCTACTGGAGATTCTCTAGGAGAATTTCCTGCTACAGGCAGGTGGTTGGACTAGATGACCTTGTGGGTACCTTCCAACTCTATGATTCTATGAAACCGCAGAGAAAAAGAATGAGAGACAATGACCAATTAAAATACTTGTCAAATAAACATGTCTTGACCAGGTGGGGAAAAACTCTACTAACAGGCCTCAAGGCAAGGAGTTCCATAATCCATAATCTGGGGGCCATGACCAAGGAAGTCTTGTCATGTGACCCTCTAACCAAACATTTGAAAGTAGAGGAACATGAAGCATGGTCTCATGTTGTCTGTATCACATGGTATGTGATACATGGTATGTGAAGCATGGTATCACAATGTTGAACAACATCAATATAGCAAGAATTTATTTTTTTTCTCCAGTCTAACTAAAATTATACATGTATTAATTGTTGCAATCTGAATTCAGTTGAAACTACTGAATTAATTCCCAATAACTTTATTCAAATCAAGATTGCAGGCCAAGCATATCTGAAATATATGTTCCGAGATTCTCAGATCTTTTACTCGCAGCACCTCACATACTTTCTATGCAGCCTACACGCACTAAATAATTTTAGCTCCTGACATGCCTTCAGTAAATATTAAATACAAATGCATTGTGCGTTCAAATAGGAATGTATTGTAACATAACTTTCAAGTATGATTCCGATTTACTGTGGAATACAAGTATTTTGGGTACGTGAAACTTTTGCCAGAGGCACACAACAGACCCCCTCTAATAACTCAATCATTTATTGCTAACAAATCCCTAGGGGAAAAAAATCAGTACATAAAACTCAAATTGGACCCAAACAAACACACACACCCCAACAAAAACCCCAAAGGCAACTTATCTGTGAACTGCTTCTGGTTTGTAGTGCATCTGGGCCTGGGACTGTTTCAGCCCTTGGGAAGAAGATACAAGCCCCACCCAACCACTTGCAGAGGTTTCTTTTAGGAAGGGAAAGGGTTTCCCTGGTTCTCTCACATGCTTCCTCATTCTGAAGCCTGGTGGGCTTACCTCTTAAATAGACAGTACGCAATAGCAGAAGTCGGTGGCTGTGTGAGGCACCTTCCACACCCCAAGTGCAAGTGGAACCTCCTATGTCTAGCAACATGGGAATAAAGTGTCTTGTCTTATGTCCATAGATCACCATATAGAAATAATAGCCAACCAGGGATGGCCCAAGGTGATCTGCTGCCTGATCCGAAGCCACCCCAACCACCACTGCGCATGCACCCCAAAACCGTGCAGAAGGCAGCAATCCAGCACCCAGCAGGTCCCACACTTTATGTTTGGGACTACACAAGGAAGGAGCAACAGGAGGAGACAGGGTTGGATTACCGCTTTCCAAGCTGCTTTCTGCTCACTTTTAATGAGCGGAGAACAGCTCCATTCACAGCAGTTGGCAGCAGACTTGGGGTGATTCCACCCTGAATCTTTTTGTGGCTCCCTGCAACCCACCACTATGCTGCCTTGGTCCTGTAAGTCAACAATTGAAGCCAACTGGTGGCTCTGACTCTCAGCAAGCTGGTTTAATCTTTAGGAAAGTAACAGCCCAATCAATCCTAACCAACTTTCCAGCATTGATGCAGCTGCAATGTTGCCCCAAAGTAAGGGAATAAATGTTCCCTTACCTTGAGTAGGCCTCCATGGCTGCCCCACCACCACAGAATATAGTGCGCGCCCCATTGGCACGGCTGCATTGGCACTGGAAAGTTAGTTAGGATTGGGCTGTAAATTGCCTGGATAGAAGAAACAACGTGCTAACCTGTAGGCCAGAAGAATAATTTGTCAATTGCATTTGATTATTGATAGCTTGGTTATTCTAAAAATTATCAATAAACCTTTATTGGCATAACATAACAAAAACAAAATATTTCGTATAAATCTTTCGTCTTTTAAAAATAAATAATTTCTATGTTTGAAGCTGGATAACATCACAAGCAAGATCTGGGAATAACAACTCTTGCCTCAGTACACCGGGTCCAACAAGACAGCTGCCTTTTGATAACTGAAGAAATATATAGATTAATTTATTTTAATTGCTTGCAATCTTAGTTCTAACTTTTCCTGGAAAGCTTCATTTTGCTGAACTTCAAATCTTTTTTGGATTTCAACTCATAGCTTCTAAACAACACTGCAGGCCATTCATCTTTATAAATACAAAATTTTTAAAAAAGTGGTTTAATTCTTGACAGTGTTCTGGGGAAAAGTAATGCTCTTTTCTAGGTTTTGCATGCCAATTTACAATCTACATATTTCATATTGGCAAGAGTACAACCCTGGGGGGGGGGGAATTACTATGGAAGTATTTACACAACCCACATGGTGTTGCAAAAACGAGTGCAACAATGATGGGAAATGATCTCACTTCCACAATCTAAAGCTACTGCTGTTTTCTTGATGGCAGACATTGTCTTATGTCCTACAAATAAGCCCCATTATAAGTTTTGATCAAAGCCAGTACACTGAGGCTTTGGGTACATGTAAATTGCATTGTTATACACATGTATTTGCATACATTTGCAAGGAGTCTTGCATTTCTGAAATGTTGCCTTATATTTTTGATGGTGTGTTGAATTTAAAGTATCTCTATCACTTTGCTACCAATGAGGAGGTTTTAACAAAGCCTCTCTACAAAGGAAATCTATAGCACAAATAAATCGGTATGTTGACGAGTACAAAGCTACATCTGCTGTGCTAAAGCCTACCTTGGGATATGAGCACCTCTTCAAAATTTATTTAGAATTCTTTACATTGGTAAATGAAACATTTGCCATATGGGCTCACTGTTAAACCTCACAGGAAACTGAAATTATTCAGAGTTGCTCAGATTGCATTACAGAATATCTTTCTCGCCAGTTCTTGTTTTTATAGAGAAAGTAAGCTCTCTGCTTAGTTTTACAGATTAAATTACCTTTTCCTTGCACCCCATATTAATGCATTAATAGTAATAATCAAAATGTGTAATGTGTGAACATCTGGGATTGTGAATGCTCTTAATTCAGCTTTTACCTTGTGTTAGTTGGTCCATTTATACTCATGAGAAATCAGCTACCATGCACCCACACACGTATATTTTTTAAAATAAAAATTTGCATGTGTAGATTTGACTTGGAAGACTCATCTTCGCTTTGCGAGTTCTCTTCATTATCACGGCTTGTTAATTCTATAGATGACAAGGTTAGATAATTATGGCCTTCTTCATTAAACATCCCTTTGTAATTAACATGGTGCCTCAGGGTTTAAGACCTCTCACTCATTAAGCAGGAGATAGCACTTCAAAAATATTGGTAGAGAAGCCTCTTTTACCCATCAAATATCTCTATGGCAAATTAAGGTCACTGCTGTTACTTTTACTATAAGATGAACTCCTGCTAGTTTTGATAAGAGAAGTTAATTGAAGAAGGTTTTCTGTATCTAAGTAGTATTTAGCCAATGTTTTAAAATAAAAACTGTCCTGGGACCACAGATTATAAAGCAAATGCTTCTTGCCTTTACGTAACAGATGTACAACCTTATTTATTTCCGTGTATGTTTGCATTCACAAAGTCGTGTGTTGTCTGTTGAATCTTGGCTCCATGCAATTAAGGCTCCATGCAAGTATTGGCAATGTAATAGTCCTGGGTTTATTAAGTAGGGTTATATACAGCTCCCTGACAGGACTCTTTACCAAGGCCTGGATCTGGATTCTTGCATTCCAGAGGGTGAGCGATAGAGAGGGATGGGGAGAGAGAACGTGTGTATACATAAGGAAACAGTGTGCTGTGTACAGTTAACTCAGTGTAACTACCTGAAAACGAACACAGATGAACTGGATTCAAACAACATGGGATTTCAGATAGTGGAAGTTTTAACGTATCCTTCCTATAGTTAATGTTGACAGTTTGCTAAATACAGATGCATGAACTTTCGTTCACTTACCCCAGGGAAAGCCTCTGCCGCTGCCATGGAACTCCTCTGATCTGTTAAGCAGGCATAAGTCTGAGGCGTGTAACAGCAGTGGTAAGGGAGGCGGAAGGGATTAGATATCTGCGCACATAAGTGCCTCCGATACCACCTCCAGTCTGCCTCCCTCCCTACCCTCTGCCGCTCCTGGGATGACCCTCGTTCCGTCCCCTCCTTGCCCCATTCCGCCCCCGCCGCTGTCACACCTACCTGTGCTGGTCCGGCAGCGGGCCTCTTATGCTGCTGCCAGTTGTGGCAGCACACACCAAATCTCTGTTCCTCTGTTGTAAATCCTTGTGTGTGTCGGCCCAATCCTGGATAGAATTGGGCTATAACTGTACAACCTTATACAGTTTACTCGGAAGTGGGTCCCACTGTTACTCCCTAAGAACTGTGTTTACGATTGCAGGCGAAACAACTTCAAAGGGAAAATGGGGGAATTATGTGTTGTAATGCTTCTTCATATTTCGAATGTACAAAATTGACATGTCAAGAAGAAGTTTAACTTAAAATCGTCTCCTTGCCATACTAGTTCTGTATAAACCAGGTTTTTTTTCTTAATATGAAGGAGCATTTAATCCACTGTCTTCAATATAAAGTGGTACAGCTCAGCAACTGAGACTTTACCTGAGTTGTACTTTTTATTTTTTTGAACTTCTCCTGTCATGTTCAAGAAGGAAGTTCTTGCAACGTTCCTTGTGGAGATGCTACATAGCATTGTGAGCACAAAATAGTCTTTTTGAATACTGTACATCTCCCTGGTGTAAGTTTCCCTTTACACATTACAGTCGAGTGTTTCCACTTACAGTTTCAAAAGTAGAAGAAGTGAAAGGACTTTGCTCTTTTACCTCCTGGCACTTCTTGCAACATCTGAAACCAGTCTATGGCCTGTTCTCAAAAAGAGCAGATTAGGTGGTAAGCATGAGTTACAGGCTATATCACTTAAGTCTGAACATACCCAAAATTAACATTGATTTGGGTAAAGCTCTGTTCATTAAGGCTTTCCATAAAAGATGTGACATTTCTTTGGGTTTTCCGTCTTATTTTTTTCCATGCTTCCTATGGATCCCAATTCTGAAGCTTAACATATGATAGTACACAATAAGTGTGTATTTTTCTGTGTTTCTAACAGCCCAATTCTATGGTGAATTGGGCTGCTGTGCAGAGGCAATTTCAACTGTAGGAAGTAACTTCTGTTGTCATAAGACAACTGCCGATGGAGCGCACTGCACTCCATCAGTAGCCATTCCTGTGGGTGCTGCCACAAGAGGCAGCAGCGCCGCAGCCTCGCCACCAGACATCACTGTGCCTGCCAGACCAGGTAAGGTAGCGGTGGGGGCGGGTGGTGGGGAAGTTTGGGAACGAGACTGGGTGGGGATGGGGAAGGAACAGATGGTGGGGAGGCGGCAGGAGGGGATGAATCCAGCTGCAATGGCATGTGCAGGATCCTATTCCCTCCATTGAGGAACTCCTCGTCCCTTTCTTTGCCTTGGACATACACCACCAAAAGTAACCTATCGTGGCCCCAGGGCTTTATACTTACCTCTCATTGTTTTATACTTACCTCTCATTGCCCTCGGGTCACCCCCCCTGCTGGATGCAGCATGCGCCCTTTTTTGCATCTGTATCAGGAGGGGAGGGATAGGATTGGGCCCTAAGAGATGTACAGATGGTTGTGGGGCATTTTATGGAGACTGATGCTGGAGATGTTCCTTGGACCCATTTTCCATTTTTTTCTCCTAGGATGCTTAACACAGATACCATTGTTGTTGCTCATAAAGAAATTAGAGAGTATAAATGCTGCCTCTATTCTGCAAGGTTTTAAGTTTATGGATCTGTGCACTGCAGCATTGTAAATGGTTTTTCATAAATCCTCACCACTTTTCACCTGTGATGGCTTTTCTTATAGATCTTCCCCTTCCAGTAATTTTCCATTTTGTCACTCAGATGCCTGATGAATGTAGGTAAAACAACCTTGGCAGTCTACAGCTAATTGTATTGTGGCATCAATTTAACCATCCTAGGTAGCAAGCAGCTCAGTAGTTATTCTGCATTATTGATTCTTTTCTGTAGGTAAAAAATAATCCAATAGGCATAAAACATGAAATGTAAAGTGAAATAAAGAAATACCTGCTGTTCATGGTTACATGAAGAAAGCAAATGTCTACAGCCAGAAAATGAAAATACTTTCTTTTCACTGTGTACAGCAAACTGTTCTGTCAACTACCCATGGTTGTAATGTTGTTCTAGCTGTCATCTTTTTTAAAAAAAATCTATACACACAAGAAAGGGGATTATTTCAACCTTTACCAGGCTGAAAAACTGTTATTGCTCACACAGCAAGACTCAGTCAGTTTTAGATGTTTTCTTTTTATACTTGCCAACATTTGAAGTTCTAAAGGTGGCTCCTTTTGGCTCCTCCTTTTAACTCACTCCTCCCTTTCAGTGATTTCAGTTGGGGACCCATCCACACATTGGGAACTCCTTGCCTTGTTCATGCACTCAATAATGTAACTACGGTGGAGCGCGTGGTTCAGCTGAACCAGGCGCTGCCTGCTGCGGGGCGCTCCACTGTCGTTACATTACTGGGAGAGAAGGCTCACCTCACCCCAAAGGACCTCTCTCTCCGAGAGAGAGAGGTCCTTTGGGGTGAGGTGAGCCCGCCGGCAGCGCGAAGTTCCGCTGAAGGAGTCTGGCGGCAGTGGGGAATTGAAGGCACACACACTCACTCACTCACTTCCGCTGAAGCCTGAACTGAATCAGTTCAGGCTTCAGCGGAAGTGAGTGAGTGAGTGTGTGTGTGTGCCTTCAATTCCCCGCCGCTGCCAGACTCCTTCAGCAGAACTTCGCACTGCCGGCGGGCTTGGGAGTTTCTATAAGCTCCCCCAAACAGTGTCTGCAAAGGAGGTTAAGGGGCTGGGAACTTTGGAGCCGTCGCTCGAAGGGCTGCTGGCAGCAGAGGCTCGGCGCGGTGCAAGCGGATTTCCTCGGACTTGCATGCAGTGAGAGCGGCAGTGGGAGAGATCAGAACTTTTGGAGCTGTTTAACGCTATGGCAACGGTGCAGGGTCCCGCCAGGTCGCCCCCCCCGGAGGAGCGCCGATTTTTGGTGTAAAAAGCGAGTTCCCTAGGGGCGCCAATTCCCCCCCTCGAACCAGGCGCAAAAAGCTCTTGTTACGCCACTGCTGATGCACTTATTATCTGTACAATATGCTCTCTTGTGCAGGTTGAGTATCTCTTATCCAGACTGCTTGGGAAGGGAAGTTGTCTGGATATTGGATTTGTCTGGATTTTGGAATATTTGCATAAATATAATGAGACATCTTGGGGCTGGGACTCAAGTTCTAAACACGAAATTCATTTATGCCGCATAAACACCTTATACACATAGCCTGAATGTCATTTGATACAATTTTTTAAAAAATAATTTTGTGCCCCAGCATGACTTGCACTATGCCAGCCAGGTGCTGGAAAACATTTTTCAAAAAAAGACATAGCCCCCCAGAAGTCTGGATTTTGGATGTCCGGATAAGGGGTAACCAACCTGTATATGGACTTGGATCCAAAGAGGTACTTACTATAGGTACACCCAAAGGATTGTCTTGCTTGGTATAAAGTTTGACTTCTTCCTTTTGAGTGGCAGATCCTCATGCCCTAACACAAACTGCTTTTCACACTTTGAGGAAAGCTTGAAAGCAGTTTGTGAGAGGTCATGAGGATCTGCCACTCAAAAGGAAGAAATCAAAGATTCTACTGGACATGCCCAATCCTTTGGGTGTGTCTCTTTGGATCCAAATCATGCTGTTTTGTCTGAGATATACATCTAAATTATAGGTCTGTGCCTGCATTGGCTAGAGTTGTCATCATTTCTAATAGGTCAGGTTGCTACTGCTTGCTCCTGGACTTCATTCTGTTAATTGGTCTTACATGGCCTCGCCCGGACAAGCACTAGCTAAAAAGCTGGCATGCATCCAAGGAAGCCCATTGGGGCCTCCGACACTTACACCGGGGGAAGGGGACGGACATCCCCTTCCCCCGAGGTGAGCCCGGTCCACGTCAGCATGGCCCACATCCTGCGCAGGATGCAGTGGCCAGCCATTTTGGCCAGCCGTCACAACTTGCACAGGATTGCGCTGTAATACACACAGACTCCTGTTTCTTTCATCCCATGCCTGACAGGCACTTAACTTCCCTTTCCAGTAATAGGAAAGGTCCTGTTTCTAGTTCCTCATCCATTATTTGGAGTGTTAATAAGTAGTTTGATTACACAGGGCACATTTCTGTGGTTCTTATCACTGTGGCATCGAGATGCTTTAATTACAGAGATTAAAGTACTAAACAAGGACAAAAAAGAACAGCTATAATTACCAAATCTGTACATCTGTGGAAAACTCTTCATGTGATGCCTCAAGAGGGGTGTGGCATAACGTTTCTTAACTTTGGTAGCAAGTGGAAGGGAATGTGTCTCAACTCAGTTAGTTCTCCCTTGTTCATGTTACAGGGTCTAACCAGGACATGACGGCAGACCTACGTTTTAGGCACCTGGGTTGCCACCGAACAGGTATCAAGCAGGGATGGTGGGCAACTTGATACAGCAAAGGAATGGGAAATCGCTTTCAGTGATTTTTCTTTTAGTAGGACCCCAAAGGACAAGGGACTGTGGTGGCTTAGTGGTTAAGACACTGAACTGCAGACCGGAAGGTCAGTAGGACAGTGGTTCGAGACCGCGAGTGCCGCGTGAGCTCCCATCTCCTGTCCCAGCTCCTGCCAACCTAAGCAGTTGGAAAGCAAGAAATTGCAAGTAGATAAATAGGTACTGCTGTGGCAGGAAGGTAACAGTGTTCCATTAGTCACATGACCACGGAAGTGTCTTCGGACAGCGCTGGCTCTTCGGCTATAGAAACGGAGATGAGCACTGCACCCTAGAGTTGGATATGACTGGCTTTCGAGCAAGGGATACCTTTACCTAGGACCCCCAAACTGGAAATCATTTCCATTGGGTAAAAAGCTGTTGGAGGGAGGTTTGGGTGAAGGCAGAGTCATGGGCAGGTAAATGTTCAGCACCCGTTTCCATCACCAGTTCTCCATATGAAGTTGCCTTCCCATCCCTTGCTTGAAAGAGTGACCACTATTCCAAAGCATGAATTGTGACCCACATGCCACTACCTTGGTAGATCTGCAAGAAGCAGCATAGAGTGCCCAAAAACTCTCCATCTGTCCATTCTAAACTGATGAATTAATTACATACTAGGAAACAGCCCTGACGGTTGTTGTATGCCCTTCTTGCTGCCAAGACTATAGACATCCTCCTTGTCTGATAAAATCGCAGTTCATGACAGTAATCAAGGATAATCTCTGTTTTATCAGATCCCTTCCTGTCCCATTTGCCCTGGGTCACTGAGGTACAAAAAAAAGTACCAAAACAACAGTAGAGCTATCTGATCCATAATTAGCACAGGCACCAAGCAACTAAACCCAGGTACCTTTCTGAAGATTGCTTTACAGTTTATTATTTTCATAACACTCTGGGTACATACACTCTGTGATGCTCCATTGAAATCAATGTCAAAAATCCTGTTGATTTTAATGGAGTTTCATTGTACTCATCTACAGTTTTGGCACAGCCATTTGTGATGTGTCTTATGAAGAACCAAAGCTGAAAGAGAGTGGATTGCCCAAGGCCACCCTGTGAATTTATGGCTAAACTAGGATTTGAATGCTGGATGTCTCTGGTTCTGGATTAACCCTCTATCCACTGAAGTGGACTGACTGTCTGAAGATCTGAATTTCTTTCCGGGATCTGCAATTGTGTAAGAATGGCGAGGGCTCTTTCCCATGCTACAAAATGAAAGTGAGTGCATTGCCTGTGGCACTCCATTTGAACAACAAAGAAGAAAGGCTCCTTTCACACAATAACATCCTTGGGATGTGTTGCTAGTTGCTGTATTGTTAGTCTCTTTCATCTGTAACACAGAGAATAAGCTTTCCGTTTGCAATATCTGTAGTTTACAAATTCAAAAGGGCTGGATTTTCTTCAGATTTATTAGGAAAACCAAGGCCACAGTCAGCACATCACAGGAAAAAGCAAGCACAAGTAACAAATGAGGTAGGGTATTTAATGGGTAAAAATAAGAATCTTCTCTCCTCTCCTCCATAGTTACTGATATAATCTAAATGGAGACCTACAGTATATCCACTTTGACTTTTTCCTATTTTTAATCCCCAGAAAAATGCTGACAAAATAGAAGTTCTAAGAGCTCCCCAGGGTTAAGCATGCCCCACATTTAATGTGTAGTATTGAAGCAAAAATCGAGAAGTAAGGTGAGAGCTGGTTCCTTTTTCATGTCTCTAGAGGCCTGCCTATGCAATCAGTTCATATTTTATAAGAAATGCATCTTTGGCATGCCATCCACAGAAGCTTGTGCTTCTAATGCTACATTTTCTCAACACTCAAATCATAATATTTCTTTGTAGGGGAAATCTGACTCTTCATTGAAATAAAACATTCCATTTGAGCTGGTTTATATATTACGAGCAATGGCATGGGAACCACTATGTTTGTGGATTAGGAACTGGTTGAAGACCAGGAAACAGCGAGTGGGAGTCAATGGGCAATTTTCACAATGGCGAGAGGTGAAAAGCGGTGTGCCCCAAGGATCAGTCTTGGGACCGGTGCTTTTCAACTTATTCATAAATGACCTGGAGTTGGGGGTAAGCAGCGAGGTGGCCAAGTTTGCAGACGACACTAAACTTTTCCGGGTGGTGAAGACCAGCAGGGATTGTGAAGAGCTCCAGAAGGATCTCTCCAAACTGGGAGAATAGGCAGCAAAATGGCAGATGCGCTTCAATGTAAGTAAGTGTAAAGTGATGCACATTGGGGCAAGAAACCAAAATTTCACATATACGCTAATGGGTTCTGAGCTGTCTGTGACGGATCAGGAGAGAGATTTTGGGTTGCTGGTGGACAGGTCGATGAAAGTGTCGACCCAGTGTGCGACGGCTGTGAAGAAGGCCAATTCCATGCTCGGGATCATTAAGGGAGGGGAGACATGATTGAGACGTATAAAATTATGCATGGGATGGAGAGAGTGGATAGAGGGAAATTCTTCTCCCTCTCGCACAACACCAGATCCAGGGGACGTGCACTAAAATTAAGTGGAGGGAGAGTTAGAACGGACAAAAGAAAATATTTCTTTACCCAGCATGTAATTCATCTGTGGAACTCCTTGCCACAGGATGTGGTGATGGCACCTAGCCTAGATGCCTTTAAAAGGGGTTTGGATAGATTCATGGAGGAAAAGACCATCACAGGTTACAAGCCATAAGCAACCTCCTGGTTTTTTTTAGAAGTAGGTTTTCTCTGTGCCAGGTGCAAGGGAATGACAACAGGAAACAGGTTATCTTGTTGGCTGTGTACTCCCTGAGACATCTGGTGGGGCCACTGTGAGATACAGGAAGCTGAACTAGATGGGCCTTTTGCCTGATCCAGCGGGGCTCTTCTTATGTTCTTATGTTGCGGCAGCTCCCAAACTGTTTCTAGTAATGCTTTGAAGGAGAGGAATCGGGTTATGTGGGCAGAGCTGGCATTATGATTTTTTCCAGTGCTCGTAATTCCATTCCCAAGGCTGACACTAGGATGGGATGTGACTATGTCACTGGTCCAGCCCTGGTGATCTGTGTCCTTCAAATCCTTCAAACAGTTACCATGTGCTATGCAGGACTCCCCCGGTACTGCTGGTAACATATAGGGATGTGCAAGATTCCACCAGCTTGCCACACAAATAAACTGGGAGATTTGAGTGTTCCAATTGATTGATCCCCCCCCAAAAAAAACCCTTAATTTTGAGAAACTCAGAGGAGGGGGTCAAAGGTGGCAAAAGGAACAAAAAGGGGGGGCTCTCTTACAAATAATGGTGAGGAGAGGGTCAGTGTACTTAGTCAGTCACAGACTAGCAGGTCCTCACATAGGCCAATAACTATACAGTATATAACTGTACCTGCAGCCTTTTCTGTACATTAACACACAGGCTTAAACATTTCCTCATATATTATCTGTAAGGGTTAAGTGATACCCTAACCATTTTTTAACGCTAGCTTTGTACATACTGTAGTAGTTAATTCTGAAAGGCTCCCCCCCCCCCCCCGATCACACCATATCTGACAGGACTGGTTGCAATGTGATCTTTACTTATCAGGAGACATCAGAAAAATAATTTTTAGCCCCCTGGGATATCACAACATTTGCCAGGATGTACATGCCCCCCCCCATTTTCGATTGCAGAAGCAGAAAGAATATATGTTACCTCTTCGTGCTTTCTGGTATACTGAATGAGAGCAGCAAGGAGAGTCCTTTGCAGTCTGAGACGCTTTCTGTGTGGGTGCTGCAACTCCTGTCCCCAGCCGTTACAGATTTTGTGTGGGTTGTATGTTTTTGTTTTTCGTCAATTCAGGGGAAATAGCCATTACGGAACCTGACTACTTCATATTATTCTTTGTTTTGTGGTCTGGTATATGTGGGCCTTAACCATTAGAATTACAGAACATTGGGATAGGATAAGAGATAAGAACACTGACTTTCCCTTGGTACAATACTTCACTGAATATCAACATTCAGAACCAGATTTATGACTCTTTTTGCCCTCAAGCAAATTTTTCATTACAAATACAATTGGACAGATTTCAAAATGGTGTTACTTCAGTGTGAAGCTTTTCGTATCCATACTTTGCATACATTAGACTCCCAGGGATTGCAGTAACTGAAAGAATAGAGTTGAACTGTTTCCTCTGAGGAATGGCCAGAGTTGTGTGGCTCTTTCAGAGTTGCACACAACTATTATGCACTCTTTCTGGACACATTTATGCTCATAGTTTATAACATTAAGCATAATTATTCTATATAGGTCATCATCTTCAATGAAATCAAATCCTTTGTTTTGGGAAGAGCCATTTTTTTTCCCAGTAATTTGCACTGCATTTCACCTCACCACTCAATAAGTGTGCTTTAACAATGGACATGATTCAGTCTAAGTTAAGCACATTTTTCAGTCCATTGATGTAAATTGGAGAGGTATAAGCATGTGTTTTAACTCAATGAAATCAATAGGATGTTAAAGTACGGCACTTAACTTTGGCTGGATTGCACCCCTCAGCCACAGCTTTTTACAAACAGGACATCTGCCTCTCCCTTCACTAGCAATTACCTACATCCATCCCTGCAGGCTTTGCCATGGCAGTTGAGGAATTCTTTAACTGATGTGCGAGTGTGTTTTTCCCCTGAAGTGACCTTGTATCTGGAATTCATTCATTAACACTCCCTCATAATTCTTCCTGTGCTATCCGTTCCATCATCCCTTTTCTTGATATATTTTCCAATGAGGGGATGTTCTTGATGGTCTTTATTTCTGCAATTGTGCCACACTTCTTTATACTTTGCCTGTTTCCATGTGCTATGAGTCTCACGACAGCCTTGGAGAAGACCTGTCTCAGTCCGTAGTTCATTTCAGCTTCTGTGGACTCTTCCCTTCATGCCCTGGGCAGACCCTTTCTCCTGCGATGCACTGCACATAGCTATTCCCTTGGAGCAAGACTAGACTCCTGAGGCAATCTTCACATTTCTACCCTCTGGAAATCTGTTGCACCTGGAGAGCTTATGCTATAAGGATTTGTGGGAATATCCACCAAAAGATAATATGTGGTTGGGGCACATTTTGCTTGATAGTGCAGAAAAATCTTTGGTATACATCTCTGTTTCAGTGATGATAGCTCTCTCCCCCCCCCCCCCCGAGAAAATACCTCCATCTGCATTAAGCTAGAGGGACTTCTGTCCTGAGTGAGTGAGCATCCATTAGCTTGGGGACCATTTTAAGACTTCATGGCTGGAAGTATTTTTTTTAAAGCTTCATTAAAGCAATACAATAATAAACATGTTCACAACAATATCAGCATACATTCCTGTGCTTTATTACCCATTTTATAACTTGTACAGGAAAACAAGTGATTTTTTTTTCCCCACTTGCTATAACAGGGTGAGAAGAAATCAGTAGGAAACAAGACACAGTGGGATATCAGGACCAGGACCATGAGAGGGGAGTAAAGGTGGTAAATTGTACCCAGGCCCAGGGTCAAAAAGGGCCCCCAGAAATTTCCAGGGATCTCAGCTGGCCTTATGGAGAGTGAAAGACAGTGGCTGGGCCAGGTCTACCGAGTGGGTAGACCTGGTGCCACATAAGGACCTGGGCGCCCCCATGGGGCTTGCTTCTGAGTAGACATGCCTAGGATTGTGTTCTAAGGGTTTAACAAGCTATACCTACCCACATTCCTTCTCCCAAAGGTCTAGCACTCTGTCCCAGTATGGAACTGGTAAGCCTAGGCCTGATTATGTCACAAGTCTATGAACACTTGAACAGTGCGCAGGGGGGGGGGGTGAGTTCTGGTACCCAATGATAAAGGGGCATAGCCCCTCAGCAACCTAAAATGATATGCAATGAATCTTTGACACGGTCACCCATATGTCTGAGAAAACAGGGGAAAGAAAGCCAGAGAATAGGATCATTTTTGGCAAATTGTCAACTGTGCGGTATTAGGTTGAGTTGAGAGATGCTAACTAGCCACACTGCCCTGCCTTGTGAAAGGCTGAATCAGGCTCAGTCTCGTACATGACAGGCATATACTGTACACGATATAGCAGGCAACTATAGCAGTGTTAGTGAACAGGATGGACTGATCCAAAAAGTCAGAGCTGCCATAGGTTCAAGGGCTGTCCAAATGAAACCTGGTATCAGACAGGCACAGTCCAAGCTAAGAACCAGGTGCGGGTTTGACTCCTGATTTAAGCCCAGTTGCGCGTTTTGTGGCAGTGATGTTTGAATATAATGCATGTGTCTATTGCACCAAGACCTCCAGCAGACCGATTATTTCTCTTCCCTTTGAAATGTCTGTAGTTTCTTGCATGTTTTTAGGGATTTGAACCGAGGACAAGAATATCAGCAGAAAGCAGCAGGTACAAATGTACAGCCTGCCTATCGTATCAGATTTCAAGAAATAGTAAGAAATGTCACAGGGAGCTTTTCATGGAATATTTAATTAACAGGAACAGCTACAGAAATGAAAAACAACATCCAGGCAATTACAGTGTTCAATAAAGCCGCTCTCGAAGGATGGAGCAGCAGTGGATTAGCAACTGACTGGCATTTAAATATGTTATCAACCAGTTAAGGAGACTGGAGTAGATTCACTCTCCTGGGGGCTAGGCTAGTACAGTGTATTATAGCAATATTATTTTTTTCAGGGTGATAAATTGAATTATACAGTAAATGGTGAGGCCAGTTCAGGTCTTAACTTAAAGACCTAGAAACACAATCTGTTTTACTGGACAATATATTAGACTATGTACTTGATATGCCTCAGGAGTCTGTCAGCTATTCATCACGTTGGGAATCGACAACAGTAAATGTTTTGGTTGCGTGTGAGAGAAGCTGGAAACCGTATAATTTATAAAGGTGTAGAAACATGCTAATCTTTGGACACAAAGCAAACTCAATGAAGGATTCCTGCGCTTTTTACCTCAAGGACCAACTATATGCAGAAGCAGCATAACTGGTGGCTAGTGTGTGCCTCATGTCAATAAGAGACAAAAATGTAGACAATTTCCATAACTAGCAATCCTCCCCTGTGTGCAGTGTTATTCTTTTTACATATTAACAATAATAAATATACATGGGATGGAGAGAGTGGATAGAGAGAAGTTCTTTTCCCTGTCACACAACACTAGAACTAGGGGACATCCACTCAGATTGAGTGGAGGGAGTATTAAAACAGACAAAAGAAAATATTTCTTTACCCAGCGTGTAATTCATCTGTGGAACTCCTTGCCACAGGATGTGGTGATGGCACCTGGCCTGGATGACTTTAAAAGGGGATTGGACAGATTTATGGAGGAAAAGTCCATCACAGCTTACAAGCCATGATGGGGAAAAGCAACCTCCTGGTTGTAGGAGTAGGTTTTCTCTGTGCCAGGTGCAAGGGAGTGGCGACTGGACACAGGTATCTTGTTGTCTTGTGTGCTCCCTGAGGCATCTGGTGGGCAGTAGCGTCACTGGATGCGCGTCACCGGGAGCTGGAGGGGGGGAGACGTGCGTCACCCCCCAGCCCCCGGGCGGCGCCCAGCGACCCTCTTTCCAGCGTCCGGGGCCTTCTAAGAAGGCCCACAGTGTTGCGCGCTATTTATTCTTTTTCGCGCATGCACAGAACATTTCTGAGGCAAGGGCTGCCCATTTCCGTTCTGCGCATGCGCGAAAAAAGAATATAAATAGCGCGGCGACGCCGTGGGCCTTCTCAGAAGGCTCCGGACGCCGCCGGTCATGGTGGACGCTCCTAGTCTTTCTACGGCTCCGAGGCCGGGAGAAGGCCTCGGATCGCCTGCCCGCGTTGCCCATCCAGAGGCTCTGAACCCGGGAGAAGGTCTCAGGACGCTCCGAGGCCTTCTCCCGAGGGCTCGGAGCCTCCGGATGGTGATGCGGGCGCGCGCGGGCAGGGCTCAGAGCCTCGGGGCAGGTGCGCGTGGGTGCGCATCACCCCCGGCGGCCCACCCCGCGCGCCATGCTCCAGCGACGCCGCTGCTGGTGGGGCCACTGTGTGATACAGGAAGCTGGACTAGATTTTGCATTTGGCCTGATCCAGCAGGGCTCTTCTTATATTCTTATGTTCTCATGCATTCAGTAGAATGAATGAGATGTGGAATTAACAGTATGCAGTTAGTTTTTAGTCATGCTTGTTACTGAATTAGCTTGTTATTGAATTAGTGATTTGCAAAATATTTTACAAAATTCAAGCCCAAGTACAAAATCTGCCCCCTCCCCATTAGGTTCTCGTTATACAGACCACTTGCAGCAGAGGCAGCCATGCACAATGGGAGCACCTGAGAAAGAGGTAACTGCTGGATGTGGCAAATGGGGGCAAACTGGGATTCTGTCTGCAGTGACTGCCTGTATTGTCCCTACCCATCACTTACATCGGCCCCGAGCTCTTTTATTTGTGGCAAATGAACTCCCAAGATCAAAAGCAACAGAAAGAACTGTGTGCTTATTCACAATAAACAGTGACCCTTTTGTTTTCTGCAAGTCGCTTCTTATGCTGGCAGCGAAAATAGTCCCTTCTGGAAGTCAATTAAAGTGCTGCTACTTTACTGCTATTTGGCATCATATCTTGAAGGGTAACTGCATTCCTGGATAGAACACCTACCTGACAGCCCTTTGTAGCGGATTTTTTTGGCAGCAGAGGAGAATCTCCACATGCTGACAAAAGTTTCATGACCCACCCATCTTTCTTCCTTGAGGAGCTGGGGGCCTTACAATGACCATGCAACAGAGTGTTGTTTCATTAGCAGCCAAGGAATCTGTGGTGACATTCACAGTCACTCACATATACACAGTTTTAATGCCTGCTTTTTTTTCCTTTGCAACTCACAGTGGGTTTACAAACTAATAATAAAAGCAAACAGAATTAAAACAAGAGAAGCAAAAAGCAAAACAGCAGCAATGATAAAAGCAACCCCTTCAAAAGAAAACAATCGCTGAACAGAGCAGTTGGAGCCAACAAAACCAGACACAGACAGACAGACACACACACACATCTTGGAAATGCCACAGATTTACTTGGTGTCTGAGAACCAAGTTATATGTCACATGATAAGGCCAGGGAGGAATGTGTAAAACCACAATGGGGAGAGAGGTTGGGGGGGGGGCTGCCCCCATGTCATTTTTGGTCCCATTTGTGCCCCATGCACTATTTTGATAAAAGAAAAAAAATGAATTGACTTTCCATATAGTTAATTTTCCCCCTTTAAAATGGCACAGTGTGTGTGTGTGTGTGGGGGGGGGCCAAATTTGAAAAGCTCTCAACCCCTCTTCTGCTTTGCAGATCCCTATCCCCATTGCTATTGAAAAAAGAAACAGTCTACTGGGCCACATTATGCATTACATGCCACTTGGCCCTAAAGAAGTATAGGATGGGGGTACAACTCTAGTCCAACATGTCATACTGGTAATCCAACATGTACACTTTCTGAATTAATTTTGGCCCCAATTCTATCCTTTCCCACCCCCGCCGATGCAGCCGCGCCACGGGAGTGTGAGCTGTATCCTGTGGGGTGGCAGTACCTTGCTCGAGGGTAAGACTCCAGCACTAGAGAGAGTCTGCTTGAATCTGCGCCAGCAATTTTGCAGAATACAGATATGCATTTCATGCAAATCTGAAATGTAGCCATTTGAGTAGCCTCACTGTCGCTACCATTCAGCGCGAAGAACGCGACCGGCAGGGAGTCTCTTGCCGGTCGCGTTCTTCGCGCTGAATGGTAGCGACAGTGAGGGGGCGGCACCTCCTCATTTTGGTTCCTAAACACGGTACTCGACGCGGCATTACTTACGGTGCCGCCCCTACCGTGGAAACGCCACTGAGAGAACCGGGGTTGTATACAGAAAGTGACAGGCTATACTGTACAGTATATATAGTTGACAGTTTCTGCATTTAAGACATGCATGTAAATTTGATACACATGATTTGTATGTGACAATATTCAGAGTGACATTTTTCCTTGGATGTGTAGCATACAATAAAGATTCTAAAAAATGGGCCAGACATGTCATTGCTGGGATGAATTTCAGGGTGAGACGCAAGTAGAGAAGGATGAAAATATATTTTGCATTTCCATTATGATTGTGCAAACCGCTGCAACATCTTGAAATCCCACATAACACCCCCGAGCAACATCTCACAATTTCACCTCAGAGCTAGTACAGGGACATGAGGGACAGGAGAAACCCACAGAAAACTGCCTGTGTGCAACAGTTCTTAAAAAGAGGCCTTCTCTGCATTGTGCTTTCTTCTCTTAAGACCCTGAGGTAAATTTGTCAAAGTAGGTCTGTATCTCACTGTGAAAAGTTATAAACATGCTTCCCACAAAGTAAAATATTCAGAAGCAAAATAGTTTTGAGCGCAGACATTTCCTTCTGCTGCTGCTCCTAATATCAAGAATTGTGTGGAGCTGGAATTAAGGAAACGATAGAAGGGGCATTCTAACTATCAGGATACGGCAGTAATTATTGTCAAGTAGCTTGAAGATGAAAACCAGTATGTGTTAGTGCTACATACTTATTAATAATATAAAAAGCCCTGCTGCTAATTATAAGCAGCAATAACACCAAGAACATTTAACTAGATTGTAGAAAGAGGCCAACATCAAGATTGAAATTTAATTAGGCAACAACTTTATTAAAACAAGCGTAATAAGGTTTCAAGTAAGACTACCATGGTCGGAGTGGAGAGCTCAGCTCGAGCAACTGACATGGAGACTGGCCGGTTAACCAGCCACAATTGCCTTCCTGTCATCTGTGGCTTAACTCTGAGCAAAAACATCTAGGATTGATACCATCCCTTCCAGGAGAAGCTGGTGGAAGCAGGTCCCATCACAGGTGTCCTCCAGTTCTACCAGGAGTAACCAATCTTTACCAACTCAGTCCAGATTCTTACTCCAGAATCACTGAGATTAATTGCCTACCTTTAATCTACATAGTGATAAAACTCACTGGTACTTTCTTATGCTCCCCTGCTTAGAGGTCTTCTTCACATACATACTCTGGTTGTTCTGCCAAAGGATGGGGCAAACACCATCCTAAATTGACTTCCTTCCTCCAGAAGCCACTCAGTGAAAGCCATGAGACCCTTAACAAGATTAGGAAGGTCACAGCCAGTTGGCGATAAATGTACCCTTTTCTCTCTATTCAGGTCCCCCTTGTCACTTGTCACCTGGTTCTCAAATCACAGACCTGCTATTGTCGCCTTTTCTCCAAGGCACCAAGACAGAGGCATTTCCTTTCAATCACATAGTTGTAGTGGAAATCGCGGAAGATCGGCGATGAGTTAGTGGTGTTAGCAGTGGTCCCCTGTTTTGACAGTTCCGGGGAGGAAGGGGTTAAAGGACTGCCTGTTTGACAGGACTAGACAGCAAGGGGTTAACACCCAGGACTGCGTGGGTGGAAGCACACCTGCAAGCAATTGGACGTGGCCCACAGGTGTTGCTACTAATTGGGATGAAGCTGGGACTTTGAGTGCAGTGGGTGTGGCTCGCAGCTGCACTCAATTAGCACTGATTGGCACTTTCACAGCTGTGGGCAATAATGAGGGCATTGCTTGTAAGCCCACAGCTGCAACCAGTAGAGAGTTGATGGGAACTAACAGTATAAAAGCAGAAGCAGTAGGAGCAGGAAGGAGCCTTGCCAGTTTGCCACGGGGACATGCTGCCAGATTGCTGAGCAATGACGACGACTCTGTTCCAGACGGGGATACTCTGCCGGACTGACTGCTCACCTGGATGGACTACCCACCTGGATTGACCAGCATTGGGGGACACTCTGCCTGACTGGAAGGTTGGAGAGACCTGGATTGATAGGACTTTTTGCTACAACAAGACTCTTTGTTGCACAGGAGAAAGGCAACAAGGAGATTCTACCACCATGAAGTAACGAGCTGGACTTTTCTACAGAGATGGACTCTCATTAGCTACCGTATTTTTCACTCCATAAGACGCAGCGGACCATAGGATGCATGTGTTTTATGGAGCTAAAAATAGGGGAAAAAAATATTTGTAACTTAATGGGGCTTGTGGGGGCTTCGGGGAGGCCTGATGGAGTCATTCACAGATCACAAAGCGGTTTACAGACAAAGATCAAATGATTAAATGGCTCCCTGTCCCCAAAGGGCTCACAATCTAAAAAAGATGCAGAACACCAACAGCAAACAGCCACCAGAAAGACACTGTGATAGGGTGAAAGGGGGGCAGTTACTCTCCCCCTGCTAAATATAAGAGGAGCACCAATTCAAAAGGTGCCTCTTGCCCAGTTAGCAGGGGTTTCTGGCAAGGCATGACTGCTCCTAAAACCTGTTCTGAATGTCAGGGGTCAGCCCTTGAACAAGAGAGGTATCTCTGCTCTGAGCATGTGCAGAGTGTCTTTCCTTCACCTCTGCAGAACTGCAACCAGATCCTATTCAGGTGGATTATGGCATCCTCCAGCACCTCTTTAGGAAAAAAAAGAAATGGTCTGTTTCTGCTGCTTTTATTAGATTATGAAAACACACAATTTCCCACGTTAAAAACATAATAATGCCAGGATCTCTTTAAAAACACACACACACACACAGCAATAAGACACATGCACAAAAGGCATAAAAATGCCAGGATCTCTTAAAAAAAACACAAATCCCTCTCCCAAGTCCTCCCCACCCCAAAAAAGCACTTTTCCCGCGTTAAAAACATAATAATGCCAGGATCTCTTTAAAAACACACACACAGCAATAAGACACATGCACAAAAGGCATAAAAATGCCAGGATCTCCTAAAAAACACACAAATCCCTCTCCCAACTCCCTCCCACCCCAAAAAAGCACTTTTCCCACGTAAAAAACATGTATAAAACTCACCAAGTCCCTCTCCCAACTCCCTCCCACCCCAAAAAAGCACTTTAAAACTCACCAAATTCTGCTCCCACCACAGTCGCAGCCCGGGAAAGGTGAAGGCCGGAGGGTGAAGGCCTGCGCCAAGTTGCTTGACGCTAGATGCGGCTTCAAAGCCCTCGGAAGGGCTTTGAAGTCGCGTCTAGCGACAGGCAACTTAGTGGAGGCGCTGGACGGGACCAGGAGCCCTGCACAAAGATCACAGTTGCTGCGATCTTTGTGCAGGGCTCCCTGGTCGCATCCAACGCCTGGGAGCCTCGCGTCTTGGGCAACAACATGGTTAAAAACAACAGGGTAAATTTAGCTGGAGCTGGAGATCAAGCAGCTGGAGATCAAGCAGGAAGACACAACCGGGAGCGGAGGGGGGAGAGCGCGGAAAGCCGTGCGCCCCTTCGCCTTCCAAGGGGCCCGCTGGAGCCTGGACTGACCTGTGGAGGCTGCTCTTGTCTTGCAAGTGTGCAAGTCCTGCAAGTACTTCAGATCGGAGATAAAGGCTATTTTTGGCCATTTCCAGTTTTCGGAAAACCAGAAATGGCTGAAAAGAGCCATTTAGCGCCGAACGGGGAGGCCTGCTGAGGCTCGCGCAGGCCTCCCCGAAGCCCCGGTAAGGACCTTTTTACTTTTTTGGGGGCAACCTTTGCTCCATAAGATGCACGCTTTTCGCCCCCCCCATTTTTTTGGGGGGAAAGTGCGTCTTATGGAACGTAAAATATGGTAAGTAGAATCTTATCTGCCTAGGAAGGGCTAATGGACATTGTTTATTGCTGGGAAAGTAATAAATCTTGTAAATAGTTGCCTTCCAGTGTTTTCTTTTGGCACACAATTGCAAGTTAAAGGGGAAAGGGTTGCTAACTTTGCCTAAAATGGACTATTGGAGTGGATATTAAAAAGGGAATACTAGTTTGCTCCCCCAGGAGTAAAGTTTGGGGTGCATCAATCAGGAAAACATTTTGGTTTCAAGAGCTGGGGTAATTAGGCCCACTTAAAACAAATTGGTTTTTTGGAGTGGGATAACAGATTCTTGAGTCAAAACAATAGTATACATGCGGCATCAAGGTGTCCCAATTCACTCCTGCTATCTGGGCAAAATGGTCCTTTTAAAATGGTGACCCTTGTATTTAGCAGAGAGATTGCAGCTGCTCCGACTCATTCCTGCATAGTGTCCCTCCAAGTAGCATCTTGCTGGTGTCTCGTTTGTGTTTAGATTGTGAGCCCTTTGGGACAGTGAACAGTCTTCTCATTCAGTTTGCTATGAAAACCCCTTTGAAACCGTTTTTGGTTGAAAAGCAGTATATAAATGTGCAGGTTGATTACCCCTTATCCGGACATCCAAAATCCAGACATTTTTGGGGCTATTACTTAAAAAAAAAATTCCAGCACTTGACTGGCATAGCGCAAACCATGCTGGGGCACAACATTATTTAAAATATTGTATAAAATTACCTCCAGGCTATTTGTATAAGGTGAATATGAGACATAAACAAATGTTGTGTTTAGATTTGGGTTCCATCCCCAAGATCTCATTATATTTATGCAAACATTACGAAATCCAGACAAATCTGAAATCCAGACAACTTCCTGTCCCAAGCAGTCCAGATAAGGGATACTCAATCTGTATATAAATTAAGTGAACTTCAATGGGAATACATTGATGACTTGGCAGCATGCAGTTCTGCTCAGAGCATACAGTATTTTCAAAAGAAGCTTTACAAAGAAACTCTGCCTCCAATCAACTATATATCTACAGAAGATACATACACTGTATATCTTCATGCGTCTCTCTCTTTTTGTTCCTTTTCCTTTGCTTGCTCCTTTTTTGTTTTTGGCAGATAGCTAAATATTTGGTCAGCATTGCCTTTTTTGCCATTATTCTCTGGAAATCCTTGAGAAGGAATCTTTGGATGCCAAATGAATTTTTCCCTGAGTTAACCAGGTTGTGCACAGTAATTCATGATATGTTGTTGTTGTTGTTCAGTCGTTAAGTCATGTCCGACCCTTCGTGATCCCATGAACCATATCCCGCCAGGCCTTCCTGTCCTCCACTATCTTCCTGAGTTCACTCATTTTCATGTTCGTTGCATCGGTGATGCTGTCTAACCATCCCATCCTTTGCCTTCCCCTTCTCCTTTTGCCTTCAATTTTTCCCAGCATCAGAGTCTTCTCCAGAGAGTCCTCTCTTCGCATTAGGTGGCCAAAATATTTGAGTTTCAGCCTTAGTATCTGTCCTTCCAGGGAACAGTCAGGGTTGATTTCATTTAGGATTGACTGATTTGATCTTCTAGCAGTCCAAGGGACTCTCAGGAGTCTTCTCCAGCACCACAGTTCAAAAGCATCTATTCTTCGGCGCTCAGCCTTCCTTATGGTCCAACTCTCGCAACCATACATTGCTACTGGGAACACCATCGCCCTGACTATGCGAACTTTTGTTGGCATGGTGACATCTCTGCTTTTTATTATGCTGTCTAAGTTTGCCATAGCTTTCCTTCCAAGGAGTAAGCGTCTTTTAATTTCATGGCTGCTGTCTCCGTCTGCAGTGATCTTGGAGCCCAGAAAAGTAAAATCTGTTACTGCTTCCATTTCTGCCCCTTCTATTTGCCAAGAATTGATGGGACCAGATGCCATGATCTTAGTTTTATTAATGTTGAGTTTCAAGCCAACTTTCGCACTCTCCTCTTTCACCCTCAGCAAGAGGCTCTTTAGTTCTTCTTCACTTTCTGCCATTAGGGTGGTATCGTCTGCATATCTGAGGTTGTTGATATTTCTCCCGGCAATCTTGATTCCGGCTTGCGATTCATTCAGCCCTGCATTTCTCATAATGTACTCTGCATATAAGTTAAATAGGCAGGGTGACAATATACAGCCTTGCCGTACTCCCTTCCCAATTTTGAACCAGTCGGTTGTTCCATGGCCGGTCCGAACTGTTGCTTCTTGACACGCATACAGGTTTCTCAGGAGACAGGTAAGGTGGTCTGGTACCCCCATCTCTTTAAGAATTTGCCACAGTTTGTTGTGATCCACACAATCAAAGGCTTTTGCATAGTCAATGAAGCAGAAGTAGGTGTTTTTTTGGAACTCTCGTGCTTTCTCCATGATCCAGCGCATGTTGGCAATTTGATCTCTAGTTCCTCTGCCTCTTCGAAACCCAGCTTGTACGTCCGGTAGTTCTCGGTCCACGTACTGCTGAAGCCTAGCTTGTAGGATTTTGAGCATAACCTTGCTAGCATGTGAAATGAGTGCAATTGTGCGATAGTTTGAACACTCTTTGGCACTGCCCTTCTTTGGAATTGGAACGTAAACTGACCTTTTCCAATCCTTTGGCCACTGCTGAGTTTTCCAAATTTGTTGGCATATTGAGTGCAGCACTTTCACAGCATCATCATTTAGGATTTTAAGTAGCTCAGCTGGGATATTATCATCTCCACTAGCTTTGTTGTTAGTAATGCTACCTAAGGCCCACTTGACTTCATTCTCTAGGATGTCCAGCTCTGGGTCAGTGACCACACCAGTGTGGTCATCAGGAACATTAAGATCTTTCTTGTATAGTTCTTCTGTGTATTCTTGCCATCTCTTCTTAATCTCTTCTGCTTCTGTTAGGTCTCTGCCTTTTTTGTCCTTTATCATGCCCATCTTTGCACAAAACGTTCCCTTGATATCTCCTATTTTCTTGAAGAGATCTCTAGTCCTCCCCATTCTGTTGTTTTCCTCGATTTCCTTGCATTGTTCATTTAAGAAGGCCTTCTTATCTCTCCTTGCTATTCTGTGGAACTCTGCATTCAGTTGTTTATATCTTTCCCTTTCACCTTTGCTTTTCGCATTCCTTCTTTCCACAGCTATTTGTAAAGCCTCATCTGACAGCCACTTTGCTTTCTTGCATTTCTTTTTCTTTGGGATGGTTTTAGTTGCTGTCTCCTGTACAATGTTACGAACTTCCGTCCATAGTTCTTCAGGCACTCTGTCTACCAGGTCTAATGCCCTAAATCTATTCTTCACCTCCACTGTATACTCATAAGGGATATGGTTTAGGTCATATCTGACTGGTCTAGTGGTGTTCCCTACATTCTTCAGTTTAAGCCTGAATTTTGCAATAAGAAGCTCATGATCTGAGCCACAGTCAGCTCCAGGTCTTGTTTTTACTGATTGTATTGAGCTTCTCCATCTTTGGCTGCAAAGCACATAATCTATCTGGTTTCGGTATTGACCATCTGGTGATGTCCATGTGTAGAGTCGCCTCTTGTGTTGTTGGAAAAGAGTGTTTGCTATGACCAGCGTGTTCTCTTGACAGAACTCCGTTAGCCTTTGCCCTGCTTCATTTTGCGCTCCAAGGCCAAACTTGCCTGTTCCGTTTATTTCTTGATTTCCTACTTTAGTATTCCAGTCTCCTATGATGTAAAGGACATCTTTTTGGGGTGCTAGTTCTAGAAGGTGTTGTAGGTCTTCATAGAACCGGTCAACTTCATCTTCTTCGGCAGCAGTGGTTGGGGCATACACTTGGATTACTGTAATGTTGAATGGTTTGCCTTGGATTCGAACTGAAATCATTCTGTCGTTTTTGAGGTTGCACCCCAGTACTGCCTTTCCCACTCTTTTATTGACTATGAGGGCTACTCCATTTCTTCTAAGGGATTCATGCCCACAGTAGTAGATATGATGGTCACCTGACTTAAATTCGCCCATGCCCGTCCATTTTAGTTCGCTGATTCCCAAGATGTCAACGTTCAATCTTATCATCTCATTTTTGACCACATCCAGCTTGCCTTGATTCATAGACCTCACATTCCATGTTCCTAAGCAGTATTGCTCCTTGCAGCATTGGATTTTCCTTTCAACCTCAGACACATCCACAGCTGGACGTCCTATTGGCTTTGGCCCAACCGCTTCATTCTTTCTGGGTCTACTTGGAATAGTCCTCCGCTCTTCCTCAGTAGCATATTGGACACCTTCCAACCTGAGGGGCTCATCTTCTGGCATCATATCTTTTAGCCTTTTGGTACTGTTCATGGGATTTTCTTGGCAAGGTTACTGGAGTGGGTTGCCATTTCCTTCTCCAGTGGATCACTTTTAGTCAGAACTCTCTGCTACGACCTGTCCGTCTAGGGTGTCCCTGCAAGGCATAGCTCATGGCTTCATTGAGTTACACAAGCCCCTTCGCCACGACAAGGCAATGATCCATGAAGGAGACATGATATGTAAATTACCATTATTATCAAGAAAAAAATATGAAGCTTTCTTCAGCTATAGTCTCTCTCTCCTCTCTCTCTCTCCCCCCCCCCCTTGCATGGAGGTATCCATTAAGCAACCTCTTTTCTTCATTTGTTACATGTGACTGCAGTTTTCATCTTAACCCAGAATGATTGTTTTCCTGTGATCAGGTGCTAATGGGTGATATTAGCTGGTTCAGCAGCATCTGCAAAGAGAGGATGAAAACTTCTTCCTAGCAGTTCCACTTGAGTGCTACAAGCTTGTCATTTTCTATTGAGAGTAATCACCGCCTATTGTTTTTCCCCAGTAATAACCTTTTTTTCCATTTTCACTTAATGATAAAAATAGGTTATTAATTGCAGCAACGTAAAGCAATTAAAATCCATCTAAACTGCAGAATATAGACTTGCTATTTAATTGAAAGGAAAAAGGTGTTCATGATCAGCTTTCTAGAAAAAGGTGGCTTTAAAAGCATGCAGAACCTTATTAGCTTGTAGTATTATCAGTATTACCCTATTAATGACAAACAACACCTTTAATATTCCAAGTCCTTTACTGCTGGTGTCTTGTTTACCTTGAGTGCCTTCGGGAGAAAGGCGGGCTACAAATTCCTGAAATAAATGAAATAAATAAATAATTTTAAGGGAAAGACTGGGTATAAACTTCTTCAAAAAATAAATATCTTGAGAGATACATTGCTATTGCTTCCATGCTACTGAACAGGAGCTGAAATAGTAAAGAGGGAGTGATTGAACCACCTGCAACTCCTGGGAAGGAACTCAGGCTTAGAAATCTGAAACCTAGAGTGGCAAAGCAGGAAGGAGGAAACAAGTAAGCTGGGGGCGTTGTCTCCAGTGTTGCTGGGTGGGTGGAAGGGATAGCAGCAATGATCCTTCCCTGCTCAGAAAGAGGACTACCTACCACCACCAGCACTGCGTCCTCTCCTCCTCTTCTAAAGAGGAAGTGGCATTGGCAGGCAGGGGAAGAGGGCCACTACCACTGTCATCATTGTTGCCACCATCACTTCTGTGTGATCACTTTGTTGCCCTCCCAGCGGGCTGGGGCAAGCTTGAGTTCGTTCCCGGAGTGAACACGATCCAATTGAACATGCCAGGTGGAGGGATATAGTATAGCAGATAGCTTTATTGCATGGTACCAAGCAAGACACATGGAGATTGTGCTCAGATCATGTGCAGAGTGCCACCAGTTGTAGCCGGAGCTTATATACTGTTTCAAAGTAATGCAAGGCAAATACAGTCACTCTGTAGAACTTTTTCCCATCACGTCACATTCCTCCCCGCAGCCTTGAAGCTGCCCAGCGCTTCTCCCCCCTTCCGCCCTCCTTGGCTAGTTGAGACAAACTCTTCCCTGTACACAATCTGAGCCTAGGAGATAAGGCACAGAGGCAAAATGCTGATACAAGGGTAGGGGTTATACTGGGTCAACTCAGCTCAAAGACAGTTAGAAGGCCTTTTAGCTGGCAAACACAAAATGGAGTTAGTTCTGCTCCGGTGTAGGTCCAAAACCGAAACCTATCCTCCGCACTCATGGCATTCCAGCATTTCGGATTTACAGAGGCCTTAGCCAGGGGGCAACAACTTCTTCCACTAAGTGGAAGGCAGGCAGCGGAGGTGGCAGAATTTCCATGGTGCTGCAAGAGCCATTTTGCCTTCGGCCAGGCCAGAGGGTATATCATAGAGTGATGCCAAGGATGGCTTCACACATTACCTGCACTGAATGCACTCTCCAAGGCAGTCAGGGAAGCATACTTGAGGCTACTCAATTTATTCTCACAACAACCCTGTGAGGTAGGTTGTTGATCGACATTGACTGGCCCAAGCTCATCTCATTGAATTCATCGCTGAGTAGGGATGTGAACTTATTTCTGTCTGGTCTAGCCCAACGCTATCCACCACACCACAGTGACTGGGATAGGAAATAGCATGCAAGCTGCATGTAGATCATACATAGGACCATTTCACACCCACGTGTCTTTCACAACCAATCATGGAATCCCAGTCCTCATGCACATGTCGTGAAACGTATGCCTTAACAATGTCACACAGGTCTCAAACTTTTTCCAACACGGTTTTCTTGCTCCCTAATTTTTTCATGCAGTCAACGAGACATTGCCTCCAGGAAGGAACTTTCAATTTAGTAATACTGTGTAAGCACTTAGAAAGTTCTCCTGAATATTCACTGTTCCATAAAGGGGGAACATCTCTTGCCAAGAGAGTTTTGAAAAAAGTAAAAGTCCTGAATTGGCAGCAGTGGCATCTTCCTTCTACAGAATTTGTATGAAAGTCCATCTGCCAGTAGGTCTGCCACTGTGGGCTTTTTTTCAGCAGAATGAACCCTTTTATGTTACTGATGCTTCTACTTGGGACCAAATTTGATTTGAAAACAACATCTGGGATGGTCAGAATGATTAGTGGAGAGTTCAGCAAAATATTGACAGAACTGAGAGCACGAACACCTTGCATCAAGCCTCTGTGACCAATTATATGAGCTACTTCACCTACCGCTTAATTGGCTTCAGTCCATATGAGTAATTATGCCACTGACATCTTCCGAAATTATATTCTTAATTGTTACATTTATTTTGCATCACAATGAAATTAAACCACATCTCAGTTTGGTGTAGCTCTGTCACTCTTGTAGCTACAAGCATTTGCAGGAGCAAAGGCAAGAATTGGTTTTACATTTCACGGATTTGCTTTCATGGAAATGTCACTTGGCAAGCAGGAGAAACAAGGCCACCAGGGAGACAGAGCATAAAATGGATAGATATTCTTAATAATAACAATAATAAAATAGCAAAGTAACAGAGTATTGTAGCATGGTGCCTGTTATTATCAAAGAACACTGCAGATAACTCTGTTTTCCCCCTACGTGCTATTGTTGCTACAATTTATAAGAGTTTACCAGGGCAATGCTGAATTGGTTTGCCTGCAAATAGCAATATAATATCTCACTCAAGAGATATAGCATACCTGTTTGTCATAGCAAATTTACTTCTTTCAGAGAAAAGCCACACACATCCTGTTTTTTAAGAAAAAGGAAAGAAAGCCCATTCTTCTAAGGAAAATGTATGCAGAACCAATTTGCAGGAGCAAAACAAATTCACTACAAACACAGTTTGGTCTTTCTGCCGAAATCTGTGCTCTAATTGCTTTGAATTTACTTTATTGCAAGGTTGGGGATTGCTTTGAAGTGATTATGAGAAGAATAAACAGACTTTTTTTTTTAAAAGGAGAATTTAGTGAAGAAAAAGCTTTTCAAAATCCTGTTTTAGAAGCTGCTGTTCTGGAAGGCCCCAACAGTTGCTATAAATGTAATGACAACACATTTACTTCCTCTCCTTAATGACTGAGTCATTTTTACTGGGAAATCTTTTGCTGGCATTGAAAAGTGCTGCTTAAGCTCTTTTCCCCCCCTTAGCTGTATCATTCCATTGCATGGAGCAGTGCAGTGGCATTGTTCTGTTCCTTGGCAATCTCTTTCGATTCTCCTCCGCCCTCCCTTGGTTTTCCATCCCTGTCTTTCTTTTGCTCTCTTATCATCAAATGCTGAACACAGCATGATAAATTGTTGGAACACATAATACTTTAAAAATAGTAATCAGCATTCTGATTGCTTATTAGGGTATGGAATCTATATTCATGGGGAAAAAACACAAGTAAAGATATTTAATAATAATAAATTTGCCACGCGCCATAATGCTACAGTTATAATTACAACTGCTCTGGATCAGCTATATTGACCCTTTCCCTACCACAGCAGCCATGTAAGACCACAGGTCCTGAATAAGAGAACAAGGAGGGATGGGGAAAGAGAGAGAGAAGCAACATCATCAAATGCCTTTCCTTGGTTAGCTGTTCTGCTCTCCAATGTTCTGAGAATTACTGCGCAATCCTGCGCAAACTTCCAGCGGTGGAGCAAGTGCTCTGCCACTGGAAGTCGTTGCGAACATGCCATAAAGCACATTCGCGATAACTCTAAGGGCCGCTGGCACAAGGCTGGCAGCCCTTACTCCGCTGCCGGAACGCCCCTGCGGCCGCCAGAGGAGATAAGAGATCCCTGGCAGGGCGGACTGGGCAGCGAGGGAGGCCATTGGCTGAGCCGACCCTGGAGGGGGCGGGGATGGCACACCTCATATCCCCATCCCCGTTCCGGCCAGCGCGGCCTTTACACAGCCTCCTCTCACTTCTGCCAGCTAAATAGCTGGCGGAAATCTGAGGAGGCCCATTGGGGTCGGGCCATGCTACACTGGGGGGACGAACGTCCCCTTCCCCCAAGTAGACCTCTGGGCTGATCTTGATTGGCCCAGAATGAGGATAGGATCTGGTGGGCGGCCTGGAACATTATGAGCCGAGGCAAAGCCGCAGTCCTCACTGCTGAGCCACTGCCTTCCCTTTCTCAATAAAGTTTCCTGAGCAGTGGCGGCAAAGGGAGAGCTGCTAACAGGGTCTCCACAGCTGCATTCTACTCAACAGGACGCCTGGGAAATGTGCCCCAGGGCTTTGTCCCCCTCGTCACAACTCCTCCCTCCACCACATACTAAGTTTGGGGATTTGTGGCAGAACTGCTCATGCCTCGTTATGCTCCTGATCATGTCATTGGGAGCATGTTAAAGCCCATGTTCTGAATAGGTTCAACAAACACTTTAGCATTCCATGGCTTCTGGGAGCATTGAGCGGGCATAATTCATATCAGACTGTTCCTCCCTTTTTAATGTACTCTGCCTAGCTAGGGAGTCCGTCAATTATGCAGAAGCTGCTACTGTATTTTTGGGTGGCCCCATTCTGCTGCCAGTCTGATGGGCACTCAAGTATTTGAGTTCACTATTAATATGTATGTAATACATATATTATCCATATATAGCAGAAATGTCTTACAGTTGAATATTTCTGGAGAAACCCGACGTGTGCCATTTATATGAATACCTCCATTAAACGGCTCCTATATGAATATGAATACTGTACTTCCATTAATATGACTGGTGATATTATGGGAGTATTTCGATGATCGGGTTGAATCTGGGAAAAGAGAGATGCTATGGCATCTTCTCACAGCTGCTAAAATGCTTGTAGCACAAAGATAGAGAGATCCTTCAGGATCAGTTTCAAAGGGATGGTTGATTCAAATTTGGAACATTGCCAAGATGTCAACGGCTTACAGAAGCCTTTTAACTCAGAGAAGGGGGTGGGGGAGCAAATTCCTTCATTTTATGAGCATTGGGGCCAGAGCTGGCCCATCCATTAGGCAAGGTGATATGGGTTGCAGCAGTAGCAGATTGCAAGGAGGTGAGAGAGTGGCAGATTGGGAGCGCCCTTCGCCACCACCTCCTGCCAGCCTGCCACAGAGTCAACCTGCACTGATCCGCCCACTGCCTCCTTCTCTTGCTCTTCATACAGTCTCTTCAAACATGGCAGAGCAGGACTTCCCGGTTTGATTTACAGGAATGAAGGAGCTCCTTCACTTGCACAGTACCTTTAAATTGAACGTGGAAGTCCTGCACTCCTGCAACTGAAGAAACCGTGCGCAGTGCGCAATGAGCAGCTGCTTTTTAAAAAAAAATGTGCAGAGGTGGTGGGCCTGAAGCAGCATCGGGCGACCTTCTGGGTCACACTACTGCTGACTGGGCCCCTTTTTTTAGAATTTATGAAACAAAAGTGTAAGCCAGAACTAGATAGAGCTTGTTTGTACATAGAGAGAGATCTATGGTCTGAAGTACATAGTATTTCTCTTCATGTACAAAAAAGCTCTATCTAGTTCTGGCTTACACTTTTGTTTAACAAACACTACTTCCATAACTAGTTAGAAGTCAATGTTTATCTATGTACTGAAGCACATAGTAAACATTGACTTCTAACTAGTTATTATGGAAGTAGTGTTACTGGTTTATAGAACAATCCTATGCATGTTTACTCAGAAGTCAGTTCCAGTGTTTACTGGAGCTTAGGTAAAGGTAAAGGTATCCCCTGCTCGAAAGCCAGTTGTGTCCAACTCTAGGGTGTGGTGCTCATCTCTGTTTCTAAGGCCGAAGAGCCAGCACTGTCCGAAGATGCTTCCGTGGTCACGTGGCCGGCATGACTAACGGAACACTGTTACCTTCCTGTTACTGGAGCTTACTCCAAGTAAATGTGCATAAGGTTGAAGCCTCAGGTATATATGGCTGTAGTTCAGAAAATATGAGTGTAATGTTTTAACAGACCAGCAACTGGTATCATTACTATAGTTTTAGTTGGAATAAAAAAAATGGATAGGATTATAATCTGTCTCTTGAAGATATGACAAATTGTATTTTTGTTATATCTTGCACATTGGTTGGATTTATAGAATTTTGTTTCAGTTGATAATGTATTTTTGTCCTTTGATTTGATACGTGATCTTGATTTATAGCCTATTTTGTATTATGTATCTTGTTCTTAGAAACACTGGATAGAGAAAAGTTCTTTTCTCTCTCACACAACACTAGAACTAAGGGACATCCACTCAAATTGAGTGGAGGGAGTATTAAAACAGACAAAAGAAAATATTTCTTTACCCAGCGTGTAATTGGTTTGTGGAACTCCTTGCCACAGGATGTGGTGATGGCACCTGGCCTGGATGCCTTTAAAAGGGGATTGGACAGATTTATGGAGGAAAAGTCCATCACAGCTTACAAGCCATGATGGGGATAAGCAACCTCCTGGTTGTAGGAGTAGGTTTTCTTTGTGCCAGGTGCAAGGGAGTGGCGACAGGATACAGGTATCTTGTTGGCTGTGTGCTCCCTGAGGCATCTGGTGGGGCCACTGTGTGATACAGGAAGCTGGACTAGATGGGCCTTTGGCCTGATCCAGCAGGGTTCTTCTTATGTTCTTAGAAAACAAACACATCTTAAGAAGAGGACTTTAGCAGCTCTTTTCTTTATTTTTTATTTTTCTCTGTATGCAAACTTATGTGAGTACATTTTTTCAGATGACTGTTTCTGAGTCTGAACATTTAGAACTTGTCTGTTCCTCCCCCGTGGTATTCTGCAGCCAAATAATGGGCAAGGTATTTTTGGCTGTAACAGATGTAAGGCAGCATGGCCCAGAGAGAAGCCTGATATCAAGGAGCTAAGGAGAGAAGATATAAAATATTCTGTTCCAAATTCTGACCAAAACCTGCACTATGACTCTGAGCATGTCATCACCACCTCTTGTCTCACCTTCTTCCATTTAATTTCCAGAAAAAAAAACCCTTCCTACTCTAAGCATTTCTGCACAAGAAAATCCAAGGAATGTTTCATTTGCTTAATTTCCATTGAAAACAAAAGAACATACTCATGCCTATCTTGTTCCGAACTGGACAGTATGTTGAGCAAACAGTGGGGAAATGTCAGGGAAATGTTTATGTGCAATGTGTGACATTGGATAAGTTGAGCAGAACACATGTGGGTGGAACTTCTGCAGGCCTCTGTGTTGCCTCAAGAATGTGCTGCAAATATCACCTCTCACTCATAGCACTGAGAACAGATTATTACTGTTACAAGGCATGCTTTTAAGACAGTGGTTCTTAACCTTGTTGGAGGTACTGAACCCCACCAGTTTCATATGCGCATTCACTGAACCCTTCTTAATTCGAAAAATAAAATATGATTTTTTCAAATTCAAAACATAGGTATATATACATAGGTATATTTTTATAGGTGCACAAAATGAACAAAACCATTAAAGAACAAAACCATTAAGAACAAATATAAAAACAGGCAGTACGCCCTTCCCGTCGCACTCCAGCGACGCCTCGGAGGAGGCCTCGGAGCGTCCGCCCTCGGCGGAGCTCCAAGGCCTTCTGAGGGAAGCCCCATGCGCAATGTCATATTTATAAGCTTTAGCGCATGCGCAGAACGTTTGAGGGCAAATTTGAGGACGCTCCGAGGCCTCCTCCTGCCCAAGACAGCTGGCCGGAGAGGATGTTTCCGGAGCCGGCAGCAACGGAGGCTCCGCTGCTGCCGGCTCCGGAGACATCCTCGTCGGGCGGCACGGGGGTCATTAGGGTGGTGCGCGCGCACCCTCGGGAGTCAGTCTCGCGGGTTCGGCGGAGGACTACCCTCGAGACTGACTCACCGAACCCCTGGGGTTCGATCGAACCCAGGTTAAGAACCAGTGTTTTAAGATGTACAAATAGGGTAACCATTACTTGTGCAGGGGCCAAGCACAGTGGCCAATGGCACAACTCACTGGAATGGCATAAAAAGAGGGAGGTATGGTTAAAGGTGGTGCAACATTTCTTGTGTGCTTATGACCTTTTTTGATGGTCAAATTTGATGGTCAAATTACCTGCTTTTGATGTTCGTGCACTTTTTGCTTTGGCACCTATTCTTCTTCAAATAGCAGCCTCTGCCGTCCTGTGTGTTTAACATCCTGGCAGCCCGCTGCTGTGACACCTGAGGAGCTCCACAGTCGTGGACGAAATGTTGTGTTTTTACTGTTTTTAAACCTGTTTTTGACGTGTTTTTAAACAAAGTACACTTTTTACATGACTTTTAATCCTGTAAATCTGACCTCTTTGTACATTATGACCTTGTCATTCAAAATGCCAAGCTCTTCTCCCCCATTCCACAATACACACTAATCCACACCACTGAAACAGACTGTACCTACTGTCATCAGCACTACCTCTGCTTCCCCTCACTCCAAGCAAGACTTCCAAATTCTGCAAACATGTGGAACAAAAATAAGTTGTCCAAATGAGTAGACATATGATCTTCTTGAATATTCGAACTTGTTCATATTTTGCCACCTTTTTTTTTCTTGGTAGGAAATCCTGTGCCCTTTTAACAGGCAGCAATTCAACAGGTGATTTCTACAAAAATATTCATTTTATGGAGGTACATTAAGAATGGTTTTTTTTACATCTTTGCAGTTGCTAAAATTACAAGAGCACTGCCAGAGAGAGAGAGAGAGAGAGAGAGAGAGAGAGAGAGAGAGAGAGAGAGAGAGAGATGCTGACCATGTGTGCACACATTTCTGTCACCAAGACATTCTCAGCACTGAAATGATCCTTCCTCCATTCTGTCATGCTCAGCACAGATTACTAGCACTTTGTTCTTCCCTCCTCCTGCTTATTCACCACTAAACTTTCTATTTGCATGCAACAATATCAGTTGGTCTTACCTGCGACTCTCCTTTCTTGCCATCTTCAAAGAGACTGGTTCAAAGGATTTAGTTTTATTAACCACTCTGGCAGCAGCTGCAGCCTTTCCAATTAGCTAACGTGCCTTAATTATTTATGTGAAAGATAATGGTTTAAATCCCCTCAATTGTGTCTTCCTTGATAAACATGGTTTGCTGAATTACATGGAACACACTCACACACAGACACACACCGTATCAGCAATCTTTATCATCATGGAAACTAGCCATTAACTTGTGGAGAACCAGATGCTTCCTTGCCCAAATAATTGCAGAAGGACAAATGCTCTTTCCTCTCCCTCTCCTCTGTATCAGCACAGGGAAAAGACCGAAACCCATATAACAGGTGTACTAGAAGTCCTTATTTTTCAAAAGAGGATGTTAAAACCTAGGCTTACCATATCGTCGACCAGGACGCTCCGTTTTGCCCTTAAGGGGCGGGGCGTGGGGAAGGGAACAAGAGCGCGCCCGGGCGCGCTCTTGTTCCCTTCCCCCCGCCCCGCCCTTTAAGGGCAAAACAGAGCGTCCCGGTCGGCGATATGGTAAGCCTATTAAAACCACATTCAAACAATATGGTCAAAAATTAGGACTGAGCATTTGAAACAAAAACAATAATTATATATCAAGGCACCAGAAACAGATCAAGTGATTAGCAGCGCTGAACAGGAAAGAAAATCATCACACGTTTTTGGACAAGGTTCTTGTGCCAATAAAAGCTGCATGAAATTAACAAATTTAACACATTAACACATTTAACAAACAGAAGTAAACAAGATTTCCCCCATCAGTGCATGTCCATGCTAGGAAAAGCTGCCCCTGGGGATCCCCCCCCCCGTCATTCAACTGTTAAAGGCACAGCAGACCTGCCTTTAAAAAGCACAGACTACCCTACCCTGGCCTAGATCTTTCGTGTCCAAGCACACACACCTAAGAGGAATATTCCAAGATCAAAACAGTTCTTCATATTTCATATCCTCTATATCAAATACATAACGTATCTATCAAAACAGTTCCGGTGGAAAATTTCAACCCAGTCCTATCTGGCGACTTGGTGTCCAGAACTTGCGTTCTGACAGCGCAGCACATGACGCTTCATAGAGCTCACCCTAGCCACTGCCACAAATGCTGAGTGGCGGCAGCCAGGTGGTAGCAGCATCCACAGGAGCCCCAGTGCCAGTACGTTTGCACAGGGGGCGTGGGGGGGATTGGCGGAACAGGGTGGGGATGGGTGTGTGTCAAGGGTGGAAAGGGGGTAGTTATTAGTTGCAGCAGCTCCGCTGATATCCTATCCCCCTTCTTGGCCTGGATCCACCAACCCGGATCCACTTCTTTTACCTTTTTTGAATTAAATGCAAAAAATGCTGTAATTTTTTGCTATAATGTACCGTTAGTTAAATGGAGAAAAAAAATGTAGAAATCACTTTTGCAGCTGTTAAATCCTTCTGAATGCTTTTATCTATATGCTCTTTGTTTTTCCTTTAGCAGTCTGACCTTATTTGAAAAAAAAAACCAAAAAACAACAACACCTTGCCTCTATAGTCTTTTCTTGCCATCTGAGTATGTTTCTCCTATCTGGATTTTCCTCCCCATTCTCTACTAGAAACATTCACTGGCTGGATAATTCCAGACTCATGTAGCCTGATGGGCAATTTAAATGTATATTAAAAATCATCCTTCCAGGCACATCACTCTGAATGCTGTCTGACACCATTCACAACATCTGTGTCACATCAGCTCTGGAGCCCAGGGAAAACCTGACAGTAGAAATCTGCTTTTAGGGCATCTCTGGGATTCCCCCACCCCCCTTGGATAGCCATTTCGAGTGGAGTGGACAATACCTTTTTGTTGCCGTTTTAGTCAGAGATTTAAACAGCACTAACGCACACAAAAGGGGGAGGTTCATAAGGTAGAACCTTCTGTGTTCCCAGTTCATTGAATTAAAACTAAATGTTGCTGTCTCATTTGCATATGTTAGGTTTAAATATAGTATTTATGGCTGAAATCCTAACGTCACTTATCTAGGAACAAAGCCCTATGGATTCGAAAGAAATTTAACACGCTCGTGGTGGTGCTGCATGACATTTGAATCTGTTTTTTTAATCTGCATAGCATAGGTCCACAAAAGTGGCGACAGGATACAAGTATCTTGTTGTCTTGTGCTCCCTGAGGCATCTGGTGGGGCCACTGTGTGATACAGGAAGCTGCACTAGATGGGCCTTTGGCCTGATCCAGCAGGGCTCTTCTTATGTTCTTATGTTCTTAATATTGCTTATAAAAGCAATAAAATCAACAAAAACAAACACTAAAATTAGGAAAGAGCAAAAAAATTAAGTGGGAAGGAAAGCATGCGCGTGCACACACGCACACGCACGCACGCACGCATGCACGCACGCGCGCGCACACACACACACACACACACACACACACACACACACACAAGCTTTTAAAACTGAAAAGCAATATACCATTGGTCAGAAGGTCCCATGAAATAAAATGGTGTATTTCCCTGCTACTTAAAAGCAGGGCTGGCCCAGCCATGAAGCATACAATATAGCTTGCATCAGGGCAGGCGGTAGGAGGAGTGGTGTGGATTTGGGATGCCCTTCTGTCATAGCTTCTGCCATAGCTACCTCCCACAGTGCGCTGTGGACGCAAGCCAGATTGATCCTCTTCCTTACCTTCCTTTGTTGGGCAGTTCTTTTCCCAAACCAGAAAGTGCTCCTTCTTCGTGCGCAGTCCCATTATATAAACCAGGAAGTCAGGAAGGTTTGGGAAAAGAACTGCACAACAGGAAAGTAATGATGCAAGGGGGCTTTTTTCTTTCTTTTGGAGCGTGGTGTCGGCATTTGGTGGCAAAATTGCTACTGCTGTCCCTGCTTAAAAGCTAGCAGGTTTAGAGTGAGGTGGGCCTCCTTCGGAAGGAAATTCCAAACGCTTAGTGCTGCCACCAGAAGCCATTGCACTTCCAACAATGAGGGGAACATGGAGGCAGGCCTTTGCAGTTGACCTAAATATACAATGGGAAAAGGTGCTCCTTGGAGTGTTTTGGTTCTAGACCATTTAGGACGTTCAAATTCAAAATCATAAGTTTGAATTGTGCCTAAGTAGAAACCAACTGGAAGCTCTCTGAATTATTTCAACACTGGAATCAGATGTTCTGTGTGGTCTGGAGGGTGCAAGACCTCCCAGCACCTGTGGCGGCCTCCAGAGGAGTAGCCAGACCATTTTTCAACCGTGGCCCAAACCCTTGACGCCCCCCCATAAAAACGCGGGGCCGTAACCCTTGACGCCCCACGGCGTAGTACCGCAAAAATTTGGAAGCCCACCAAAGTCCTCACCCACCCTGCAACAATGTCCTTCCCCAGTGGTCTTTGCTAGAGTAGAAAGTAAGTGAATCGTTGGAGGGTTGCTGAAGGAATGGAACTTTTCATATATTCAGATGTTCATTTCTTTATTATCATCTATCAATTCAGAGACAGGGGGAAAGTGAACAAGCAAGCAAGCAAGCAGTTCTATTTTATTTAGGATGGGAGCTTTATTAACGTGAAATATACCATTATTGCTCTTTTAGAAATCTAACATGTTGGCAACCTTCCACCTGCCCCAAAATGCAAAATGTCCCTCCTTCCCAGTTCCCACTCCTATTTCTGCATTCTAAGTGCAGGCTTTGAAGCTGCGTAATGCACAGCACAGCCCTATGCACGTCTACTCAGAGGCCCCACTGTTCTTACTGCTAGTGCGCTTACTATTTCTCTCTTCACTTTCTAACTGTGGCGTCAGTAAGGACAACAGCTCCCAGGCTCCCTCGGTGGGTGGGCCCTTGTGCTTGTGCGTTGAGCTGGGCTTAGGCCGGGTGGGAGGGAGAGAAGAGACAGGCACCGAGGAGAAGGCTTCCCACTTATCTTGTTTCTAGGAGCCTCCAGCGACGATCTCCTCCAGTGACGATCGTTCCTCTGCTCTGCTGCCCCTGGCGCGAACTCTGTAAAGCGCCCAGCAGCGCTTTACAGAGTTCACGCATGCGCAGAACTGCGCACCCGGAAGAGATCGTCACTGGAGGAGATTGTCGCTGGAGGCTCCTAGAAACAAGATAAGTGGGCGCAAAGCATACACATACACATAGAAGCCCCGTTAGCATTACAAAACCTTTAAAAAACCCGGAAAAACCGAAAAAAAAGCAAAAAGCAAAACCAAAACTTAAAATGTCTCCCACCCCCCCAGAGGCCCTCCGCCCCTCCGCCCTGGGGCCCGCCGCACCACCGCCCCATATCAGCCTACGCCTCTGGCGGCCTCCCCCCTCTTACGTGACAGCATGCCAGCTGTTACCATCCTGGTCCTTGAATTGTAAAAGGAAGAGGAGAGGAGACAGTGGTGCCAAACCCTCTCCTCTTTACCACACTTTCTCTTCCACTTTGTTTCTTCTCTCAAGGGGAAGAGGACGACTGGAGGTGAGCATGCAGACAGAAGTGGGTGTCTCCCTCCACCACTCTGCTGCCTTAAGCAACTGCTTCAAATAGGCACATGGGTGGATCTGCCCTGGTGCCTGCCCCTGTTGATATCATGACAGCTGCATTCTGAACCTGTTATCTACTGAGTAAGACCATTAAGAACATAAGAACATAAGAAGAGCCCTGCTGGATCAGGCCAAAGGCCCATCTAGTCCAGCTTCCTGTATCTCACAGTGGCCCCACCGGATGCCTCAGGGAGTACAAGACAACAAGATACTTGTATCCTGTCGCCACTCCCTTGCACCTGGCACAAAGAAAACCTACTCCTACAACCAGGAGGTTGCTTATCCCCATTAGTCCATCTAGCTCAGTATTATCTTCTGCACTGACCAGCTCCCCAGAGTTCCACAGGGGTCTTTTCCAGTCTTACCTGGAGATGTCAGGGATTGAAACTGGGACGCTCTGTATGCAAAACTGGTGTTCTACCACTGAGTTATGCCCTCTCCCTAATAGTGTTGGTCATTTTTCCAAGACAGCTCCAATTGAGGTCCTTAGATATCTAAACTGGGCATCACCAAGCCATGAGTGTGGCTAGGTCCCCCTTATCCAGGAAAGGAAATTGCTGGCATACAAAACTTAGCTGATGATAAAGTTCCCCTAAAGTGCCTGCCCCTGACCACATCCAGGAGCCTGATTCAGGAGTATGCTCAGCCTATGAATCTGAGTCTTAAAAAGGAATGCAATCCCTTCTAAACAGACTGTACATCTACTCCAAGGTCAGTTGTGTCCTCAGCCAACAGTACCTTCGCCTTGCCTAGATAAAGCCTCTGTTTGTTTTCCTCTGTTCAGTCTCTTATTGATCCCAGACACTAGTTTAGCACTTGCACTGAGAGGGAGGGAGGGAGGGAGGAAAGTATTAGATGTTATCAGTGTACTGATGACTGATGGCAATGCAACCCAGATCTTCTGATAACCTCAACTGCATAGTTTCATGTAGGTTGGCCTTCATGATACCTCACAAGCCATAGGGTGGAACAACACCAGCACTATTTCTCAAATCTACCTACTGGAAGTACAAGAACTATTGGAAAATGGTAGCTCCAATCTCATCTTGGCAAGGTGATCCAGAAGGATAGCATGGTTAATGTTATCAGAAGCTGCTGAGAGATTAAGGACAGCCAGCAGGGACACCCTTCCCCTGTCCATCTCCTAGCATAGTTCTTTAACTAGGGCAGGGGTGGCCAACCTTTCAACCTGAATGCTCCTGGCCCTTTAATGGTTATATAGGAGGGGGCAATTCAGCAGGTGCAGCTGCTTAAGCAGCACCATCAGCACTTGCAGCTGCCAAGATTCTGTCTTCTACACAACTCTTAAGAACACAGAGGCCCTTATGGTGGAAGGTTGGCCACCCCTGAACTAGGAAATTGTTCTTTATTTAGGTCTATATTCACAACTCAAATGGTGTAAAACCTAAAATATAGGCACAATTTAAAGCTGACAAAGATTCCCTTCCTTGCCTTTTGAAAGACCTGGCCTTTTCAAATGGTGTTTTTCGTTTTTCCCATAGTATTTTTTTGTCCTGCCTATGTGCTTGACCTAGAAACTCACCTGTGTCTTGCGCTCACGCACAGACACTGTCAACACTTTAAATAATTAGTAATAATAAGAGAACACTCAAATCGAACTCAAGTTGTCAGGGATTTCAAGATATTAATGAAAGGATTAAGTAGGGCTTATGCCCACGAGAATGCTGAAACACTGTGCAAACTGTGGTACATTTATACAATTGCTTCACTCCCCAAAGGATGCCTGCTCCCTTTGAGCTGAAAAATGCAGCAGCTCTGTAAGAGCTTATGAAGTCAAGTGAACAAAATGAAGAGGGTTATGGCATCTTAGGTGCATCATCATTCATCATCCTTCTGGACATTTGAGCCATTTGAAGCCATTGAGTTCTGATGCTGCATCTGACTCAGGTAGATACAAGGATACCAAATGTATCCACATTTGGCAGGATTAGACTTCTTGCATTTACTACTGAGTGAGCATTGTTTGTACTATTTAGAAATGCCATTGACCTTCATCATTCCTGGGCTCGAATTATGAACGTTGACATAATGAGCTCCTCAAACATGGGGTGAACATTGCGAGCCCTTCCTCCCCCCCCCCCGCTCCCAGAGATCAGATCATAATATGCAGCCATCTGCAGCCATCTGTGCCCTCACACAATCAGGTTCTTCTGGGGAAGGGGTTGCCCAACTTCCCAGAGCAGATTTTTGGTAGGCACATTTTCATAAGCAGATTTTTTTTTAATTCTAAACTTTTCATTATAACCCCTCTTGGAAAGCTCATCTTCAGCTGCACAGCACAATTGCATTCATGTTAAACCAAAAGTAAAACTAGCGTAGGAACTGTTCAGATACTGTATCAAAACATCAGCCTTGTAAACTCCAAAGATTTAATGAATGCATTTTGGACAGAGCATACCTATTCCAAAAGCTAGCAAACTTTCATCTATCAACAGGGGTGTGGCTGAGGGTGGGTGGGTGTGTGGGATAGCAGAGCTCCAGGACTTTTCCACATCATCAGCAGAAGCACTCAGTTGATGCCTCTGAAAGAATCTGAGCTGAGAAGAAGCATCCAGCTCAGAAGGAGGCAAACTGAGATATTTCCCTAGGGGCATTTGTCTAGGTCGCCTTCCCCAAGGGCTTTCTGAGAGCAGAGGTGGCCCATCCATGAGGCTAGATGATGCAGGCTGCATCACTGGCAGATTGCTGGGGGGGGCAAGAGGGCAGCAGGTTCGGGGTGCCATTCATCTCAAATCTACAGCCACCGTCTCCCTCCAGCCTGCTGTGGATGCAATTCGCATTGATATGCTTTCCACCTGCTAAAAGCTAGTGGAAAGCAGATCATCTGCTTCCTTATCTTGCTCTTGGCATGGTTTCTTCAAACACAGAAGTCCTGCATTCAGGAGGATAGAACGCCTTCATTCGCGTCGTCACTTTAAATCAAACCAGAAGTCCTGCACTTCAGTAAAGAAACTGCACCAGGAGCAAGGTAAGGGGCTTTTTTTGTGTGCAGAAGCGGCAGCAGTGGACCACAGGACAGCATCAGTCGGTGTGCTGGGTAACACAGCTCCGCCTGAGACAAAGCATGTCACTCATGTAATATGTAGCACTAGGACTGCAAGCCTAGGCAAATTTACCCGGGATTAATACATAGATCTGGGTGGCGTGACTATGTCTATGGGGAGTGTCATGACGTGCTCCTGCACTTCAGGATTTATCACTACACTACTGTATACCAATATATGACAACGTCTCTCCATGCATCAGGGAAGTGTACATTTGGACGTCTTCCTCCCAGCATTCTTGTTCCCAAAGAGGCAAGCAACTGTTCGGTTTAAAGAGCAGCTTGGTTTTTTTGGCAGGAGCAGCTGCTGCAGAGACAACTCCGAAGCGAGCCCTCACCTCCGTTCCACAGCTCGTGTTGGTAGCCACTTTGGTTTGCCCTCTGCTGTGAAACCTGACAGTACACGCACGCAATGGTTAATTTTGATTGTCCTGATAAACATGCCTTCATACAAATCTCATAAACTCTGAAAATTAATATTTTACCAATGGCCTTGCTTCAGCAAACACAATAATAATGTGCTCTATGTCACTGCAAACCGCTAAAGCAGATGGCAGACGGAAGCTGAGCTGCATACAGCAGTTTGAAAAATTAAATTAAATCAATCTGAAGTTGTGTTTGTGCCTGAGGGAAGCTTTCCACTCAGATGATGGAGATGGTCTCTCTGAACTCCTTGTACATGGGGTAGGGGGTTGAGAGATGAGGGAAAGATTCACATTCATTGATACGCTTGCAGGGAGACTGTGCTGAAAGTGGATTAGACACAAAGGCACTGGATTATCCCCAAATTAAGATCATTTCCCCCCCCCAAAAAAAAATCAGGTTTTGTTCTATCCAAAGGAGGAAAGTTACTTTTCAGATCATGCCAAAGAACCCTGTCTGTTCATCTGTTTATCTGTCTTTCAAATTTGTAACTCTACAAATGCTCTTAATCTTCAGATTGTGCCTTCATTTCTACACATGCACACGCAACATTATTCTTCATAATCTTTCATTATCAGTCTAGATACAGAGGTGTCACTAACCTCTGCGAGGGGGGGGGGAGCGCACCCTTTGACACCACCTTTCTCAAGGCAATTCGCAGTAAAACTGCTAGATGAAAACTTTCATCTAGCAGTTTTACTGCGAATTGCCTTGAGAAAGCTCCGTGAATGGAGTGAAACGTCGGCTTGAGGAAGTAGGATCCCGTGTTGTTGTTGGAGGAAACCTTCCTTGTGTATGTGATACCTGCACAATATAAAGAAATCTACACAAACGACAGACGCGGTAAAGGATTTTATTTCTTTGTTTTCATATTGACATGGCTGCAGAACCCATAACTTTGTCAGTGCCAGTTATTTTTCCTGCTTAACTCCAAAAGACATGTTCTTCCTAACCCCCACTGTGTCAATCAACAGCACCTCTGGGGTCCAACGCTCAAATCTCCCTACTGAGTGTTCTTAGCTCCACAATGCAAGATGAGTTTATTTCTCCTATTCTTTTGTGTTTCCCTCACTTCTCACCTCTCCTCCTCCTCCTCCACTTCCACCTCCTCCTCTTCCCTTCTTTCTCTTAGGGAATAATCACTTCAAAGCTCATCTCATCTCATCTATTCCCTTGAGCTCTGGAAAACTGCTGATAATGATTCACATGCATTCATTTTCCCCCCACCGTGGAAAATGCATCCCGACACAATTTTGTTTGTCTCATGGTGGGATTGAGAACCACCAGTAGGTTGTATGGGGCGTATTTGTATAAAATGACTATTTTTCTGTTACTGTCCTGAAGTGCACCTTGGAAAATAGAAATTCCTGGGTGCTAGGAAGTGATCTAGAAGGGGTTAAAGGGAGCAAATGCTTTCTCACTTAGGGCATGAAGGCAGTGAGATGGTGGTGAGCGAGTGGTTTAGGAGCCAGAGCCGGCACTTCCATGAGGCTGACTGAGGTTGTTGCCTCAGGTGGCAGATTGGCAGGAGGTGGCCATCTGGGTCAACCTGCTGGCCTGCACAGTTCTTCCTCCTTCTGCATCATCAGGTGGAAAAGGAAGAGCGGAATGGAGCAGAAGGTGAAGTATGGATGAGAAGAGAGTGGTGAGCTAAAACATCAGTGACCCTAGGATGCCACTATCTTTTCCACACTTCATCTTTTGCTTTGTTTCCTCTTCCTGTTTAAATTTAGAGCGGTGGCATACATACCAGCAGGTAACAGGGTGGTGGTGATTGGTCCACCATCTCAGGTGCTGCCCCTGTTAGAAGCAGGTACTTGTATCCCTGGTTTCCTAATAATTCAGAGATCTGAGCATATTGAAGGACTGTAAGGAACAGGACATTAACAGTGGTGGCCCCTGTGTAGTTTTCTAAAGAGGAGTGCCAAGAAATCTTCCTTGGAATTTAGAAGACTGGTTAAAAAAAATAAATCCCAAACCCTTCTTTTCTGGGAAGATTTTGAGGCATGATCTTGGATATGTGTATTATTTGGTTACTTTATTTTTTTATTGTTTTCAATTAGTGATGGATGAGCGTATCCTTCCCCCCCCAGCTCATCTCATTATTGGTTTGGTTTTTCCAAACCTTCTGAAATAACTCTTTGCAAAAACTTGGTGGTGGTGGTATTCTTTGAATGCTCGGTTAACACTGCAAGGTGGACCAATAGGTGTGTTTCTGTGGTCTACTAGATTTATGCTACATTTTCAGTCTTGGTAGAGGAGACTAAGATTCCAATAAAGTAGGGTGTATTGATTAGTTTAAAATTGATAGGCATTTTCCTGCAGACCAAGAGAGACAAAGTTTAAAAGCTGGTTTGGTTTTTTTTTTTTTGGGGGGGGGTTAAAAACCCAAGGACATGATGGATTCCACCCATCAGTTTTTGCTCCTTCTTCCCACCTGCAGCCTGCATTTCCCCAGTTCAGACCATGATTCCACTCTCCACTTCTGATGGGAAGAGAATGAGCGCAAATTGTTATGTAGGTTGCAGGTGTCAGAGGAACTGAGTCAATAGAATGCCAGGGTGGAAAATTGGCTCTTGTCTCCAGGGCTGTTTGCTGGTACTTCTACCTTTGATCTTTTCCCTTCTTTTGGCACAGGTTTCAGCATGGATAGGGGGATAGTGCAGCTGTATTTGTGTAGAAAGCCCAGAACTCTGTAGGTGAAGATAATCCCAGATCTGACATCATAACGATCAAGAACTCATGTAGACAAATAGCTTCCTCTATTAATGTACTGTATGTATTAGCAAACCATAAGACAGTGTTTTCCCAAAACAAAAAATGCATTTATGGAGGGGGGGGGGAAGGCAACCCCCAACACTTAAACAACACTGGTTTCAGCTTTCACTGTGATTTTTTCCAACCATTACAAACACGTGATTAAGCAGTTCTCTCAAGACTGCATTTCTGGATCAGTAATTACTGAATTGATAAACAGGCTGCCTGCCTAAAGAACTTCAATTTTTAATGAGGAATTTTGATCTCAAGGTGGCTGAAGCAGAAGCACATATGCGTGACCTTTAGAGCTGCATGCAGCATGTGTCAAAGTTTCTGTAAACAGCTGTCCTTCTCAGTGGTGCTGGGCCTTGATGTGTATTGAAGGGCTTGCTGGTGTTGGTGGCTGGGTCCTGCTATCCATGCTGCTTTGATGTTGAATTGCTTCATTTGTCTCTCTGAGATCCACTTTCATCCATGTGTTGAAACTCATAATAAGAATGTGCTGAAAATGCTTTCAGGGAGCTCTGGAAGTACGCACCATTTCTCTGCTTATTGTTTATGATTAATATGCCACCAGTGCTCAGGGACCTCTTTATGGTGATGTGGTTATGGGGGAGGGGGGACAGAAGGAAGAGAAGATGACAAAGAATTAAAGACTCCCAGCATTCATTCAAATCCTGCCAGCTTGCCACTATCATGTTATTCATGTGGTGCCTTTGCACAGTCTCATAGAGTTTCTAGCGCTGTTATGTATCTTACAGCGCAATCCCAACCAACTTATGCCACTGGCTGAGCCCTGCTCAATCCTATCCAACTTATGCCACCGGTGTAACCAGGTGCAGCGAGAATGGGAGGCCCCAGAGAGGAAAAGGTATTCAAATCCCCTTTGGATTCCCCTTTCTGGGGGGGGGATTTGAATCCCCTTTCCGTTCTGGGGCCTCCCGTTCTCGCTGCACCTGGTTACACCGGTGGCATAGGTTGGATAGGATTGCGCTGTTACTCACAGACCCATAGTTTGACAGCACCTTACTAGGGCCCTTGGTTCATACTCACTCTCTGCCCTATTTCCTTCTGCTGGCTAGAATCCTGCCTTTGAGTTCACTAGATCCTTCACTGGCTTCCCCATTGCTACATTGTGATTCTTTGCCTATTGCTTAGCTGTTCCTATGGCACTGTGTCATTCATTTCTTCCTGCTGCTCTAGTGACTAAGCATTTCCCAAGTGCTCCATTGAGATTCACCCAGTAATAAGCCCCCTTATAAGAACATACGAAGAGCCCTGCTGGATCAAGCCAAAGGCCCATCTAGTCCACATCTTCCTGTATCTCACAGTGGCCCCACCAGATGCCTCAGGGAGCACACAAGGCAACAAGATACCTGTATCCTGTTGCCACTCCCTTGCACTTGGCGTACAGAGATAGTCTATTACTAAAACCAGGAGGTTGCTTATCCTCATCATTGCTTGTAAACTGTGATGGACTTTTCCTCCATAAATCTGTCTAATCGCCCTTTAAAGGCATCTAGGCCAGGTGCCGTCTGTCACCACATCCTGTGGCAAGAAACCCTTGCCTCTGAAAACACCCTTGCCTCTGAAAATCTAAACTCAGTGGCTTAACAGTGCTTTATCCGAATTGCATTAAAGGTCTTGGCAGCTCCATGTCTGACCTTATGCTGAGACTAACATTTATGGCCCATGAGCTACACTCTCTGCCTGAAAGGAAGACAGACAGATAGGAGAATGGATAGAAGGAAATCTTTCCATGCTTCATTTTGCTTCTTCCAAAGCAAATATTCCCTTTTCCAGTATTAAGACATCAGAATATTCCGGGGATGTTCAATTTACATAGGCCCATTCTGAATGCAACGAAACAGAAAAAGCTGCACTCTTATTTAGCAATATCTTAGAATATTTAACAATATCTTAGAATGACTGCTAGTGGCTAACTTCTTAATGTATTTGGCTGACTAATGTAGCATTCGAAGCAAGCCCTATCGCATGCTGGAACGTTGCTCGCATATCGTTGCTGAAATAAATGACCTTACATCGGTATTCATCCAATTACTTACATTTTTAGCATGTGCTATAGAATTGCAGTATTGATTCCTTCTGTACATGGATGAAAACCAAATGGAAATACTAATGTTTGCTAAACGTTACCAGTTTCTTCTGAACATCAGAGAATAGGCCACAATAGGCAGTCTAGCACAGAGTTAGGTTCAATGGCTTGACACCGTCCAGACAAATACACAAATTTTAGTTTTGTGTCCAGCTTTTTCACTTGCATTCTTAGTCAAGATGGTGGTCCCACTATGCTTAACCCAAAACACCAGCCTGTATTGCTCAAAAAACAGCTGGAAGAACATAGAGCGTTCCATTTTTCATCTGACAAGCAAAAACATATTGCCATAAAGGAATTACTATGAGTCATCTGGGTTGCAGACCTTCTGTTAGCTATGCATGTATAAATCCATTTAACTTCAGTTGGATGAAGTTAACTGGGTGTAACTTCAAATAGCATGAGTAACTATTTGCAGGGCTGCAGCCCAGGTGAATTGTATCTTGTCACGAAAGTCCTTATAAGCTAAAAACATCACATAAGGTAATGCCTGGACTTACAAACAGAAACTGCCTAAGCAACACAATGGCACTTCAGTAAGAGTGCTGGGTGATTATCTGCAGGCCACTTGTCCCACTCCTTGACTTGAATTATACGGCAATGCACAGCTTCCAAAACACAACAAGACTTGGTGGTGTTCATAAACCCTAGGAGGGTCATGCAGCTATTCTGCTTTCTTTCGGGAGAGGGTGCTTCTTTCCCCATTTTTGTTCCATCATTAGCAATTTCTATCTTGAAGTTTTGGGTAGGGAGCATTTCCTGTGGTTAATTGCCATGGCGAATGAGATTATGTGTATACTTCTTGTGAACTGAGTCAAAGACGTCTCAAAGAACATAGACTTTCCTTTTTCCACTCTTTTCCATTTACGTCTTCTTTTCAGCAGCACAGAAAGAAAACCTATTTAAGAAAGATTCAGGTGTACCATCACAGTCTCATTCAGGCATCATATCATGTCACAATTTAATCTCCAAATTGTAGAGTTTAAGTATGAGTTTGAGGACCATTGCCTAAGGAGCATCCGTAGCAATCATCTTCTACCAATCTTCCTTTCTCTGCATAAAGTAGTCATTCCTTTGTATGTCAAAGATATGTGGTCTTTCTGTCAAAGTGGTTTTATCTAACAAAAAGCAGAGTATACCATGTGCCGTGAAAAAAGCATGTATATGTCAGCTAAGTTATATGTTAGATAAGAGAATATGATACTTGTTTGTTGTCTGCATAATGCTTGATGCCAACAGTCCAACAGAGTCAAACATGCTTAAGCCAATTGTAATCAATCTCCGTTGGAATGTAGACAGTGAATTGAAGTGACGTTTACTGTTGTGGGGGTACATAATGAGCTCCACAGTTTCCACTCATACATAGTCTATAATATTCTAGAATATAGTCTATATAATATTGTAGAATAATTTGTGCTGAAGTCTGTTGAAGAGAGGCTAGACATCTAAATGATGTATATGATATAAGATCTCCCAGTCACTCAGATTTCAAACTTCCAGTTCCACATTTTCTCTCATTTTCAGATTCTCCATCCAAACCCAAAAATCTCATGAAGAAATAGATGCAAAGCCCCAGAACACAACAGTATATGCTATCCGTCCCACTGCTTAAATTCCTTTAGCTTCAGGGCCAGAGCTATTAAAAATAAATAGCACTTTATGATTCTAGGGAGATTTTTCAAAAGCACCTATGAGATTGAGAAGCACCAAGTCCCATTGATAATGAATTAGGCTAGCGTTCCTAGTTCCCTGTTGCGATTTTAAAAACCTACCCCAGAACTGTTTTGCATTGTGAATTATCCATGAACAGATATAAATTGTATCCTTAATACAAAATTATTTAAGGGGAGTTGTAGTCAAGTTTCTTTCTATTTATAGAAATTCTCTGGAGGTACTAGGAAACCACAGCTATCGATTTGAGTATTTGATGGGATCTCATATTAATTTGTTCCAGCTGAAAAATCAGATGTTTAAATCAGAGTTTGAACTCTTGTGTATGGTTTGCAGTGATAATGGGAAAGAGATACATGGGGCATTGGGAGATGTGTGTGTTGAAGCAAAACAGGGAGTGGGCCAGGCCAGGCAGTGACTGTGGTGCTCACTTTTCCCCCTGTACCCATTGCACCTGCTTGCCAATGGCAAATGGGTAGCCTGATTTCTTTGTCATGAACAGAAGCCAGAAGCTGATACCTTGCATGTCACCTCTCAGCAAACATAGTTTGCAATGCTGTGGGGATATTAGCTTTTGCAGGTGGTAAAAAGGATTCAGACGATCTATTCACTGTCAGTTGTCTCCTGCCACATGAGTAACAGAAGGAAAAGAGCTACCACAATTAGATGGTTGTATGTAACTTTGACAAGCATGTGCATAATTTGAGAGCATGAGGGGATAATGATTTTAGCGTAGCTCAGGGGTACATAACCAGTGGTACTGGTACCGCCTTGGGTCCCTTTGGGGAGAAAGGCGGGGTAAAAATATTGTAAATAAATAAAATAAATAAATACCACCAGTGGTACTTCGGCTGACTGCTGGTGGTACTCAGACCGCCGGGTCACCAGAACCCCTCCAGAATGCTCCCTGCACCGGCGGAGTTGTGCTGGCATTTGTCCTGTATCCGAACTGTGCGTGCACGCCGTTCGAGAGGGGTTACGCTGGTTTCCATTTTGCGTCCATCGACGTACAGCACACTGGCATAAGTGCACTTACACCAGTGGATCTACTGTTACACCAGTGCAAGAGTTACACAGGATTGTGCTGTAAGTGAAATAACAGTGGGCTGTATTCCAACCCAAATAAATTTGCTTGCTAGACTCTGAGATGCTTTTGTATCCCTTGAAGATCTCAAAGAAAAATAAAATCCGCTGCTGCAGTATTGTACAAAGGCAAAACTGAAGGACAGCAAATGCCATCAAAGCGATATCACAATTTGATTTGAGTGAATGTCAGTCGTAGTTTTGCCTGCTCTGTTTGGAAGATCTGAAAGATGTGGTGTTCATCCAAAGCAGATGCAATGAAAATGCTTTTTAATAAAGGTCACTTACTGCTCAGCATTTTGCATGCTATGTGACCCCACACATTGTTCGGGTATTAGTCTGCCCAGTGATCTTTCAGTTCAGAATTCTGTATTCCGCCAGTTGTAGTATTTGCATGCTTCTTCAGTTACTAATTCCTCTGTGCAGAGAAATGTAGAAGTTAGTTATTGACTCATTCATCCTTTTCTGGCATGAAAGCAGGTTTCTGCCATGGCTATTTAGCTGGCAGAAATCCAAGGAGGCCTATCCAGATGGCCCCGAGGATGCCTATCCGGCTGGCAGCCCTGAAGTTCCAGGCCTGGGCAATGTGTTCCTTTCCCTCCATCCTTGGGCCCTGTTCTCCTGCTGCTTTCATGGCAAGGAAAGGAGTGCTGTGTAGCAGTACTTACCCCATCAAGGTAAAGTGAGAAAAGCAGGGCTGATCCATCTATGAGGTCAACTGAAGCGGTTGCCTCAGGTAGCGGATGGTTGGGGGGTGCCCACCTCTGTCCACCTCCTTGCTTCCACTGCTCCTCCTTCTCCTTCCCCTCCCTGGTTTGGAAACGGAAGAGCGGGGCAGAGGAAATGTGAAAGGGAGGAGAATGCTGAGCAAGAACATTGGAGAGCCAGGGGAGCAGAGGCTGGCACATTATCGGGAAAGGGGAGCAGTGTTTGGCAGGCCACCTCAGGCTTCAAGAGAAAGGCCTTCCCTGGCCTTGGAAATTTTGCCATGAGGCAGAGCAGTGGAGAGGTTGCCTGTGGTGTCCCTTATCACTGGCGTCACTACAGGGGGGGGGCGGAGCTCTACGTTCCTCCGTGATCCGAGCCTCAGTTACACGGAGGAACGAAGCGCCCCGCCCCCGCGCCTTCCGAACCAGTCAAAGCGGTGAAAACAACGCGCAGGGAGTCTCCTGCGCGTTCTTTTGACTGCTTTGACTGGTTCAGAAGGCGCGGGGGCGGGGCGCTTCATTCCTCCGTGTAACCGAGGCTCGGATCACGGAGGAACTTAGAGCTCCGCCCCCCCTGTAGTGACGCCAGTGTCCCATATTCTCCTGATTATTCTGCACCCTTTCTGGAGTTTGTTACACTTTGATATCCAACAGGATGAATACTGGGTTTTAAAAGCATTATTCAAATGTAGTTAAATGTGTATTTGTAGCCATAAAACAACAGGTGGTGGGACAACTGGGATGTATTCTCAGCTCAGACATATTGGTTATTAGTCTCGTAGCTCTCATGAATACTAATAGGAATTAAACACCTAACTATGCATTTCCCCCTAAACTAATGATAAAGGGATGGGCTCTTAAATCTGGCGTAAACAGGAACAATTATTTCAGACAGGGTGTGGCTTTTCCTGGGAGGGAATGGGATGAAAAAGTGAGAAATACTGAACATTTTTTTACAGCTTTAAGAAACAGGTTTTTGCTGCTGCCAGGACCTGCATATTAAAAAGGTTCTCTTTAGCCAGAAAAAAAGTGTAAGCCTTCCGGCGCAATCCTGCATAAGTTTGCGCGGCCGGCCTAAATGACAGTGGCCCCAGACGTGGTACGCTGCACCAAAGGTGTTGAGAACCCCTGTAATTAAACATGTCATCTCATTTTTGGTGTGATGTTACTATGTCACAGAGGGCAAGATTGAGCCTTGAGTGAGCACCGGACCCCTATACACTCTGCTGCTCAGTGGCGTCGCTCCGGTAGGGGCGGGGCCGTAAGTATCGCTCCGTCGTAGACCCTTTACTGAGCGAGCAGGAGGCGGCCTCACCCCCTCACTGTCGGAGCCTTTCCCCTGTGGAGAAAGCAGCAGGCAGGGTCTCTTGCCTGCTGCTTTCACCGCACGGGAATGGCTCCGACAGTGAGGGGGCGGGGCTGCCTCCTGCTTGCTCAGTAAAGGGTCTACGACGGAGCGATACTTACGGCCCCGCCCCTACCGGAGCGACGCCACTGCTGATGCTCCTTCACTATGCCCCTTTCTGTCCACTTTGTGCTCTTTACACTAGCTGTGTGTCAGCAATACAGCACAAGGATTCTGCTGGTGCAATTTTTTTTTTCACCAGTGTAACATGATGCTCCTTCAGTGCATGGAGTCTTAGGTGTGATCCTACCTATCCCACCCCATAGGCATAACTGAGGGGTAGTATTGCTCTGTATATGACATGTTAACATTGAGCAGTATTGGTAAGTTCAGCAGAAAGCTTCCGCTCTGATATTAAACAAATTAAATTCTAAATGTTAGCAGAAAACATGTTTTTCCCAAGCCCAATATTATTCCTCCCTCCAACATAGATAGTGCATTTTTTCCACCTCCTTTTCCTTTAGGCATTCCTTGCATAAAAATATCTATTTGCCAACTGTTCACCAACTGTTCTTCCCATCATTAATATACCTTGTTTCTTATTCTAAGACTGACATTAATATTTCAGTTTGATGCTGAAGCATTTTGTGGTCCTCTTTAGCTTTTAAAGGAAAAGTGGAAGACAGAAAGAGAAACCACAGCCCCAGGTTTTACAGGTCTCCAGATCCACCTAAGTTAAGGGGTATCTCCAGCTAACACACAGCGCAATCCTACGTAAGGATAGGGCGGGCGGCCCACCACTGCCCACCGGATCTTGTTCCCCGGCCCGGCGGCCAGGCTGCCGCCAGGGTGGAAGTCTACTCAGGGAAGGGGATGCTTGTCCCCTTCCCTGGGTGTAAATGGCGGTCGGTCCGATCGGCCTCCTCGGACTTCCGCGGAGCCATCCCCTGCCCCCTTCCAGACCGGCTGGGCCAATGGCCCCCTCCCTCTACCACCAACCCCCCCCCCACACGCTGGATCCTCACCTGGGTTCGGCGGCGGCTGGGGGTGGGCTCCATCGTCACATTTCGCAATGGCTTAGGGCATCTTTACGGTACATTCACGACCCTTATGTCACGTTCACGACGGCTTCAGGCGGCGGAATGCTCGTTCTGCCACCCAACCTTCAGATAGGATTGCGCAGACAGTCTGCTATCCTATTTATCTGAAAGTAAGTCCCAATGAAGAAAATAGGCCTTATGTCTGAGTAAACATGCATAGAATTAGCTGGGGTATGTTACTTTTGGCCCGATCCCAGGACGGAATGAGCGTTTGTCAGCAAAAGGACCACTCCGTCAGCAGTGTGGCTGCAGTGACAATGCACACAGCAGGGCTGCCAGTGCAAAAGGCTGGTGACTGCGTGTGCACCATCGAGGCACCCAGCCACCACCGGAGGAGTTGAGGTAGCGTGGGGTGTGGGAGGATCAGGGTGGAGAGGGGGAGGATTAGGTCGGGGATCGGGGCATGTGGGAGGTGTGTTGGGGAAGGGGGTGGTTATCGCTGGCAACAGTGCTGCAATATCTTTCCCCCCCCCCCGGCCTCACCATGGCCCCTTGAATCCACTGAGACTTGTGCCAGCCAAAGAGCTGGTACAGATCCAAGTAGACCCATTGGGAACCATAGCGCAGCAGGGTAGGTAAGTGAGAATTTTGTTTACTTACCTCTCCATCGCACCATGGTCTTCTGCCAGGCTGCAGGATGAAGCAAACGCTGCATCAGCACCACTGCACCCCTCAGGCTGGCCACGGATAGGACTGGGCCACTTTGTTATTATTTTTCATATACTGTATATGGCATTTTCCATAAAATGAAGAGACAGATCCCTGCCCCAAGGGCCTTCCAATCTAGCTGTTCACATCATATGTACTTTTAGATTTGATTCACAAGATACGTTGTAATCAGGTTTTGACCATGTTTATGATATACCTCTGTAGCTGGGAAAATCAAGGTGTGGAAAGAAGTGCAAGAGTTAGCAAGGCATGAGTGTCAGGGAGAGCCAGGGTTGTCTCCCTGCTGAGCCATGAAGGTCCTTAGTTGACCTTGGACTAGTCACTCTCTTGAGCCTCAACTACCTCACAGGGTTGTTGTGATAAAATTATTAAAAATGGGGTAACCCCCATATGCTGCCCTGAACTCCCTGGATGAAGAGTGGAAGTAATAACCAGAGGGCTACACTGAGTACTGTACTTAAAAAGCTAATCTGAAGTGCAGGGTTCTAACTATGGATGAAATCTCTGGGTACTTCCTTTAATAGACGACATCTTTCCAGCTATGCAAACACCTCAGTGACTCCAAAATGGACAACTGTCCTGTGACTTGCCCCCCCCCACCCGAGGCTATTGATAGAGTCACAGAACTGTGCCTCCCAGTGGTGATTCTATGACCGCCGCCCCCCCCGTGCCAAAAGTGATGTAACGGCTGCAGGCGTTATGCACCATTCTGAGGCGCAGGGTGGGCGGACCAAACACGCTGCCAACGCTCCTCGCTCACCCTGACAAACAGGACATTTTGCGCCTCCGCCAGCCGCTGTGACACCCACCCCGCCCACCTACCACCTGAGGCCCGATCCTGCTGCCCGGGGGCCCACCACCCCAAGGCCCCCTCCCTGACGACGCCTCTGGTGCCTCGTATGTAGATTGCGTGGGAAAGTAAAAGTAAAGCATAGATGTGATAATGGCAAACACTGTTACTTTAAGCGTAAAAGATACAACTGGTCTGTATCTCTGTTCTCCTCCTCAGGAAAATGGGAATCGCTGTAATTCAGTGTCCCCTGCTGTTGAAAATCAGCATGGCTTTATAATTTGTGGTTTGAACTGCATTAACACGTATTTCAAATGACACAGCACATACTGAAAGCCATGCCCTCCAACATTGCACAGATGGAAATAGGGGCACTTTTAAGCATGCATGGTGGGACTAGGGGCACAGTCTGGCAGACAATGGCAGGGTCATCACAATCTAGGTCCAAATGTGCCACAAGCAAAAAGCAGAAATTAAAAGTGCATGCAAGCATATGGCCCCAAATGACCAAAGCGGTAGGCAAATGACAGAGGTAAGTCAATTAGACATAATGTATTATTATTATTATTATTATTAATAAGTATATTTATGCACCACTTTTCCAAATTAAAATCTGATAGTGTGGTTCAGAATAAAAACATTATATAAAATCAACAGAGTCCAAAAATAAACAAACCCAGATAAAATGAATGGATCAGCTCAAAGCCCAATCAGTAATAACAAGTATGCCTGCAATAAGGGCATCAGACGAAAATCCATTAAAAGCCAGGCGGAGCAGGTGTGTTACAAGGCCAGAAGGGCCAAAAGATCGAAAGAGTTGTCTAGTTGCCTAGGCAACCAGGTTTATCATGGCTGTTAAGTTTTACAAACAGCCAATAAAAAATGAGTTCAGTGTATATTTGGGTTTGGGAGAAGCATTTCGCACCCTTCCAATTTTTGTTCCATATTTTCTCATGGGTGATACGTCAGGTAAGCCTGACTAAAGTCAAACACACAGTTCTCTTGGCAGTGGAAGAGTTTTGTCAAAATAACATCAACGATACTGAGAATAAGGATAAGTTATTCCACTCTTTTGGATACATCCAGAGGTTCAGGAGATACATGTTAATATTTAGGCCATCTTCAAGGAGGAAGAATGTTCAAGGCTCCCTAGTGGCATAGTTTGTTTAGGAGGAAAGGCAGGCCAGATAGTTACTTTGCTAGGGAGCTACCACAGTGACTCAGTCTACAGTAACTACAGTCTGCCAGGCTGCAGAATATTCATGTATTTATTGAAAAATGTATCCTGCCTGTCTCCCTTTGGGGATTCCAGGTGGATGACGAATACCAAATAAAAACAAGTGAATATAAAGACACAATAAAAGCAACAACAATGATGAAAAAGAAACCCTTAATAGAGATGTTTGAAAATGGTGTTATTTGTTTTGCTCAGAAGTAAGCCTATTGTGTTCAGTAAGTCTTGGGCTGTAATCCTCTCCTATGCAACAAAAACAAACACTTCTAAGCACAGACAATGAAATCATCAGAACGAACTAATCAGGAGAACTTGGAAAAAGTTGACGAGAAGTTCCAGGTCTTCTTCAACCTCTAGTCAAAGGAGACAGACAAACAAGGCAGAGAATTCCACGCTGTGGGGGCTACTGCTGAGAAGGTCCCCTTGTGCATCTCCACCAGCCACATTTCAGAAGGCAGTGGGGCACAAAAGAGAGCCTCCCTCCTAGATTCACATGAAGGAAGGGAGACCTTCAAATATCTTGATCCTAAATCATTTCAGGCTTAAAGGTAATCATCAGCACCTTGAATTGTGTCCAGAAACAAACTGGTAACCAAGGAAAAACAGTAGACCATGTACTACAACAGTAATATAACAGAGAAAAGCAACAGAGGATCCTAATATAAAGAGACATACATTTAATAGGTAATTACACTGAATACTTACCTACCTGTAGTTGAAAGCGTAAAGTATTTCATTTCCTTCTCCTTTCAGTTTGCAATGTTTTCTTCTTTGGAAAAAGTAGACAGGTCAAAACTCTGGCTATATCTATAATCAGCCTCTAGATGTTGCCTCTAACAACCAACTCCATGGCAGTAGCTACTAAATTACGCACAGACATACAGTTCCTCTTACATTGTGGATGCATGTGTGTAATAAATTTTTCTTCTTATCAGTCTCCAGGTTTGTTTTATAGATTAGGTGTTCAGTCTGTGTGCCAGGAAGAGGCAGAGAGGGAGGTGCTTCCCCCTACCTGGCCGTCTCATTTATCTCCAGAAGAAATTTGGGAGGTACTTCAAGAAGAAATATTGCAGCAAAGTATGCTCACAGCCTCTCTGGAGAGGTATATACACAAATATGAAATATGGAGAATTCAAGCCCATTTTTTTCTAGTGACAGTACAAGTATCCTATCTTTAAATAATTATCAAGCAATGTAAATTAAGTTCCTCAGGATGTGAGCTTGAGGTGCAGGAGGCTTACACCCAGGTAAGGGAACAGAGGAGACCTTAGGAACTCTCCTCCCCCCCCCCCAGCGGCATGGCTGCATCGGCAGGGGAGGGAAAGGATAGGATTGGTCCCTGGGTTTGAGCCCTAAAGAAGAATAAAGTTCAGCACAAGGGTTCCCAGGGCCAGCACCCTTGAGGCTGGGTGAAATGGCTGCTTTGAGTGGCAGGATAAAGTAGGCAATGAACTGGCTGGAGTCTGAACTGTCCCAGACCCAGCTCCTGCCTTTCACTGCCCTGCCATGTAGCGTCACGGGGGTTGGTGCGGTGGTGCGGTGGGCCCCAGGGCCAGGACCGGATGTGGCGGCGAAGGGGCGTGCTTACCTCCGGGATGTGGTCCCTCCGCCGCGTTCGTCCTGGAGCTGGGCACTCCCACCCACCCTGGAGCTTCTTCGGCTCCAAAATAGGTTGAAAAACGGGAGTGACATGCTGCGCTGGGCACGCGCCAACGACTCACATAGGGGCATGGCGTCGGCGCCCCCCCCCCAGGATCGTCTCTGGCCATGGCCCACTACCTACCCAATCACTTCACCTTGCACTCTACATAAGAACATAAGAACGTAAGAAGAGCCCTGCTGGATCAGACCAAAGGCCCATCTAGTCCAGCTTCCTGTATCACACAGTGGCCCCACCAGATGCCTCAGGGAGCACACAGCCAACAAGATAACCTGTTTCCTGCTGCCACTCCCCTGCACCTGGCACAGAGAAAACCTACTTCTAAAACCAGGAGGTTAGGCTTGATTTTAGACTCTGATAGGCTTCTTGCAAGAGTGAGTGAGAAGAGGTTCAGAGTAGAGTGAGCCCACCTCTTCCTCCAGCACCACTGCGGTGAGCAAGCAATCTCAACGGGGGGGGGGGGGGGCTACTGTGTTCCTGTTCTGATTGCTCTCCGGAAGAGAAGCAATCAAAATAAGTTCCATCCCCCGCCTCCTCCTCTTTCCCCACCCAGCTGCTTTTTGCAAATAGGTTGGGTCCAACATGACTTCCACTTCCAGCACACCCTGACCAGCTGCTTAGAAGAAGTGGCCAGACAAGTAAGAAAGATGAGGAGGAGGGGACTCCAGGGTCACTTCACTCCGGCGTCACTCCACCAACTTGCCAGCTGAACTTCTTCCTAATAGGCTGGCAAGAGTTCACAGGGCATGCTCCACCCACCCTGTTTCCAAGTAGCAGGTGAGGAAGGCTAGGCAGCGGCAGCAGAGGTGGGTCGGGGTGCAGGTGAGCCAAAAGAGGAGGGACAGGAAATTGGAGTGCAATTTCAGGCCTGGCTTCATCTTGGGTTGGGCTTAGAACTTCCTCTCCTGCAGGCATGGTTAGCATTGCCTCTGTAATAAGAGTAGATGTGGATGTTGTCAACGTATCCTGAATGTTGTCACCGTATCCACTGCAGATCAGGAACAGAAGACATGAGTGGAGCTTCCAATAAAGTGGAGTTCTGTAAAGTAGTGATCGTTTCATGCTTGGCAAAATGGTTTTCACCCAAAGAGTCCAAACACTTGGGAATTTATTCAAGAAATATAGCATATGTAATACCAACATCTTTGTTGAAGCTCAAAAAACTTAAGTGTGGAGTGCAGAGAATATTTTTGTTTGATTAAATTAAAAGACTTCTATACCGCTTTTCCAGGAGCTCAGAGTGGTCTAAAATATAATAATAAAATGATAAAAGATAGTTAAAGCATACATATAAATACAATAAAATAAGACTGTGGGGTATCTCTGCCTTTTCTGGTATTTCTTCCATGGTACTCAGCATTGCACTTTGCCACTCTAGCTTTGAAGATGCTCTAATGCTGCTGGAGTATAATTATATTGCATTAGCATTTCTGCTGTCCTGGCCACACAGATGCCCTTTGCTTCTTTCTCTAGTCCTCTTTCAGCACTATCTGACATGATAGTTCATCTTCTCAATTCGCATATTCTTTAGTCCTGCAGTGCTGCGCAAGAGGCACATAATTCAAGAGGCCAATGAATGTAGTGCAGATTGAAGCTAAACTAACATTCCCGCTTTCATAAAATGTTGCATAACATGCTCCCAAAGGGGGGAAAATGTTTACATTTGCTGGTGCTAAAATAAAGCACTAGCCATCCTGATTGAGACGAATGTAATATTGAAGCAGTACAGTAGTTCCGTGAGCATATAGTCTGTATTTTGAGCATTTTAATAACAAGCATGTATTTTGAGCATTTTAATAACAAGCATGGATTCAGAATAATCATGTTTGTGCAACTGTATTAGGAAAATGTCACCCTCTTTCTCTATCACATTCTTCCTGTACCACCAAGAAATCTGTAGATCTTCTCATGGGGATGGGAGCGGTGCCGGTCCATCCATAAGGCCAACTGAAGTGGTCGCCTCAGACAGCAGACTGGCAGGGGGAGCCCACTGGTGTCTACCCACTCCCCTCCATTGATCCTCCTCCTCCCACTCCCGGTATTGGAAAAGGAAGAGGCGGGAAAAACAGAAGTGGGGAGGAGAGGAGAGGAGTTGGCTAAAGTGTTGGAGGAGCAGAGAGTGGCACATCACCAGCATTTGGCACACCCATCAAGCGCAAGGAGGTCTTGAGCCAGCCCTGGATAGGAGTCTTATAAAGTCAAAAGAATACATTACACCAGAAAATTTTTAAATTTTAAGCACATCCTATCCAGAGTCCAACTCAGGGAATGCTTTTTCTCCTGATGTAGGAGACTCATTCAGACATTTACCAGCAGTGGTTGGCTTTGCATGGTGGAAGAGACCTGTGGACTCCCTTCTTCGCCAAACACATGAAGTAGCCAGCAGTGGAGATGAGATATTATGCTGCTGCAAGACAACAGTACTTCTGCTGAACTTCGCTTCCTGTTTGAAATGCACAAATTGAAATACAGTTTGTCCTCATTTGCACACACTAGACTGAAAACAACAACACTGTTCTTAATTGCTCTTGATTCAACCTATTAGCACTTCCTATTGTGCTGATAAACGATGCTTGCAATTTCGGTCCTCTTCACAGAAATTACTAAAAAACCCAAAAAAGACGGAGAAACCTTCTTAGCACCTTCCTTGTCACATTAGTGCAAAGAGAAGTAACAGTTTAATACACTACTAAGGTAGTGTTATTCTAATGTGATAGGAGGCACATTTTCTTTGCTGTTAACATGTTCTGCTTGTCTTGGTAAAGCAAACTGCACTTATTTGGAAGAGCAAATGGTACGCAGCTCAGTTCAGGCATGTGAAGCTTCCTGACACATAAATATGTAGAGGATAAAAAAAGGCTCTTGATTAGCATGTTTCAGTGGTTAGTGCAGTTGATGGCATTTGGAAGCTGCAAATTTAAGGACATATCTAACAGTCAAATACTGTACTATGATTTTTCTCATAGCTGCGCTGTATGCATGCTATTGGGGTTTTTATTTTGCTGATCAGGAGACTTGGGAGAGGTAAGGGAAAATATTTTTCCTTACCTCCCCGTAAGCCTCCTGATCGACAATGGGTCTCATCGGACCTGCGTCAGCTCTTTAGAAAGTCTGAGGAGAGAAAAGGGGTGTGTCGGCTGCTACCAGAGGGGAGAGCATCCAGCACAAGTTGCCCACGCTGTGTACACCCCACATACCTCTTATATGCCTCCTGTCCTCCCCTCGTTACACCTCGTTACATCCACCCCATTCCTCCTTCCCCACTGACTCACACCCGTCAGTGGGCCTTTGCCCCGCTACTGTGTGTAGGGCCTCCACATTGTCTCTGGTGGCGGTCTGGAACTACATGGCTATGCACACTTCTGGATCACTGCTTACAATGGCTGGAAACTGTCTTGCACCCCCAGAACGCTAGTTCTGGCAGTGGATCGCTACAATAGGATTGGGCCGTAAGTAACTCAGCTTCAGGGAAGTCAGATGCATTTGTTTTGGTGTGGCTGATTCAGTAGCACACCTGGGTATTATCATGCTACAGCCTCACCTCATTGCCCATATGTGGACAATGGCCCATTGTCCACATAAACCAGTATTTATATACAGCCTTTTCTTTGGTCATCGGATTTCTCCTCCGACTTTAATTCAAAGGAGGTTTACATGGGCAGGCTTTCTAAATCCCAAGGGGTTTTTAAAATACAAATAATGTTCTATTCTTTCACAGTCCATATCTCTCTCTCTCTCTCTCTCTCTCTCTCTCTCTCTCTCTCTCTCTCTCTCTCTCTCTCTCTCTCTCTCTCTCTCTCTCTCTGGCGTTTGCCTCACCACGCTTCAGCTGGCAGGCAACCTTGACTCTCACTCAAGTGCAGTTGCAGTTCCACTCCCCCACAGAGGCTCTGCAAGCTTATCAGCTTGGCGTGCCAGCAGCTCTCCGACACAGACACTGACACTTCCGGCCGTCCCGAACTGCCGTCCTTCAGATCTTCAGGCATATATAAGACGGTCGCTCTACCAACTAAGCCAGACGTCCTGCCAGACGTCCACATAGCTGACTGTGATCAGCATACAACCAATTTGAGCTGTGCACTCTAGCCGGCGGGCCTCCTGCATTGAGTGTTGGGGTGCCCTGGCAATGAAACAGTGCTTGTACCAACCTGTGCTAAGGAGGCATTTCTGGCTAAACATGCTCTGCATCTACACCAAATGGCTCTTTTTCATCCACTCAACTGGGCGGTCCTTTGAATTGCAAAAACGAATGCTGTCAATGCAGCTTTGCTTTCTTTTGTACTGAGAGTCCCAGATACAATTCTCCTTTGCATGAATTGTGCAACCTGGAAAATGAAGCCACATGTCTAGTGGAACTCTCAGCTGACACATGGACCTTGTTGTGCCTCTTCTCCTTTAAGAGTAATGTCGCGAAATTTCTGTATGTGTATTGCAAACATGTGAGAAGCAGCACAGGAACAAAACATGGGAGATGACAAGGAACAGAGCAAAATACAAGAAGAGCAATATGCGATTAGAAGCAGTGGTGCAGAACTCTGTTTCAGAGTACAAGATGCTGAGTATGGCCAGCTTCTAATACAGTCAGGAAATTACCAAACAAGTACACTTCTCTCCAGAAGGAACGAAATCTTCTACGCCTTATAGCTGGCATGCTAATATTTCCTTTCATGTATAGCTTAATTTCTACCAATGTTTTATATTCATAGACTACATCGTGTCAGCATACAGTTACCAGCTCAGGACACTGTGGAATGACACAGGAGGCTGCAACTGTCTGATAACTTAATGGATATTGGGATGAATAAGAATACATTACACCAGAAAAATGCTGCAGGGAATTCTGGGATGGCCATTCTGCTTGGAGAGGGAGCAGGAGAGGAAGAGAACTCCCTGAATAACAAAGCAAAAAGGCAAAAGTCTGTCATGTGGGACTTCGCTATAACGCAGCTCATATTTTGCCAATAAGCCTTGCATTATTTCCTCTCTCTGTTAACAAATCATGTTTTATACAATGATGAATGCAAGGAAAGTAGACTAGCCCAGAGTTGCTGATAATTCTGCTGTGATGGGGAAAAATGGCTGGTTTTGTTGGCTGTCCATTTATCTAGGGGTCATATTCAATTTCAAGATAGTCTAAAGAGTGTCTGGAACAGCTGTCTGACTACCAATAACTCTGATGCAGGCAACCCACTGGTGATTTCAAAAATTATTCCACTGATGCCAAGCTCTTTCTGCTTTTTATTGTGTCCTATGTGGCCTTCTGCATAGAAGGGATGGACTTAGGATTAGATAGTTAGTGATGGGATTGCTCTGGTTTCTTCTCGGAATATCCACTGAAATGATCCATTATTTTTTAAACAAGCAAGCATACAAGCCTTTGCTTTTTTAGTTTTTAGCACATTCATTTCTTCTTGGCTATTTGGCCTGAATCACACATGGAATCCAGTACATGTGTCAAATTGTGTGTCTCTGCAACTAATTTAAACCAAGCATATGTGGTTTATGCTGCAAACCACTAAAACTAATTTAAACCAATAGCGTAAGTGCATGGATTCTTCGTCACTGATAGGAATGAATAATATTTATGGTTCTAGCATCCACCTCTTTTAGTACGATTACACTGTCACAATCAGCTATGCAGTTTCAGTAGAAATGGTTTCTTCTCTCTGAGTAATTTTCTCTGCCACACTTTATGAAATTTGCAAAGTAAAAGTTACATGGCCATGTGCTGTGATTTGAATTTACACTATACGCTCTTCTTTGCTAATAGCGTAACTGTACTGAGGTGCCCCCGCCAATGCCAGCACCAATGCGGACAGACAAGCCCAAGCAAATCTCAACCACACTGGGGCAATGCAGCTGCCATTGAACTTGCTGCCTAGTTGGAATCTGCACGTGCTCTGCTGCAAGCTTGTGGCCCCCTCCTTACCTCTTATCCAGATGTGGACCTGACAGACAGTGGTTTCCTGCATAGCCTTTGTCCAATTCAATGAGCCAAAGGCTACCTGTGGTTTACCCTGGCTTTGTTACCTGCATTGGTGCCAGGTGAGATGCATCAGGATGCTACAGTGTGCTTGGTTGTGAGTCCTGCCCTTGGACCTGGCTATCTATGTATATACATTTTACATTGATTCCCTGTTCTTTACTCAGGGAGTTCCAGAGGCGTTCCTACAGTGGGGGTGGTACTGTAAGTTGCACCCCATCCTAGTCCCCGTTTACAAGCCGGCACGAGGCGGTCCCGCCCTTTCGCCGTCGGAGCCATTCCATGCGGAGAAGGCAATGGGCAGGGAGTCTCCTGCCCGTTGCCTTCTTCGCACGGAATGACTCCGACGGCAACGGGGCGGGGACACCTCATGCCAGCTTGTAAACAGGGACTAGGATGGGGCGCAACTTACAGTACTGCCCCCACCATAGGAAAGCCTCTGGGGAGTTCAGAGTAACTATATACAGAAGTGTTCATAGACAAACAAGGGTTTAATGGCTAATAATTTTCAACTTGTGTCTGATATAAGCAGCAGTCCATTGCGCTGTATGTGAACTTGGAACCTTGGTTCCAAGGTCCAGCAGGTGTTCCCAGGAGATAGACATCTTCATTCAGGGAGGAAACAGGTAGGACTATCCCATCAAATGATTGCTGAGGGGGGGGGGCACATAGCATAAGACTTTCTTTCTCCTTTCTTGGTTGTCTATTGTGCTTTCCTAGTACTTTAAAATGTGGAGCTAATTATAGCAGAAGAGTTCAGTGTGCTATATATCTCTAATCAGTTTGCAAGGTTATTCAATTGCCTTTGGTAAGGAATCAGCCAGACATAAACAAGATGGGAGAGGAGGGAGACCTTTCAAATCTTCTTTGCTTACCTTAGCAGCCACACATGAAGAGAAGATGCCCAATGGAATGCCAACTAGGAAAACCTTTTTCAAAAGTGATTAATATCCACCTGTTGCAAAGCGGATGGAAATGCAAATTTCTGAAATCCTTTTCTTTTCAAAAGCCAGGGTGAGACGCAGGGCAAGCTCAGCTCTTTTAATTCAGACACAGTGAAATCCCTGTCCGTTTATTGACTTGAGTCTAGTTGTAGACATTGTAAACTGACTTGTAACCCAAGAAATGTGGTGTCTCATTAGTTAAGTGAGGAGCTAGCAGAATGGAATGTTAACAGAATGAGGAATCTTTGGCTAGCAGAAGGCAGAAAACATGCAAAAGGATGTCACATCTGCTGCCTTAAAGGAGATCAAAATGGAATCTGCAAAACCAGACCCTTGCTAACCTGCAAGCCAACAGTAACTAAATTATTTAGACAGCCTGCTCAGTATTAAAAAATGAGAAGAATTAAACACAGAAATGTCCAACTAGGTCATGCTGAACACCCCCTTCTTCTGTCTGATGTTATGTACAATATTTTACCTACTGCTATACGTAGGTAGTACTACAATTACCGGACACATGGCCTTATTTTCTTCTGTTCTGCCATAAATAAAATGGTGGCATTCTGTGATATTTAAAGCACAATCCAATGTATGTTCCCTGGGCAGTAAGATCCTCTAAACTGAAAGGGGCTTACTCACAAGTCAACATGCCCTGCTAGTTCATGCCTTTATTTTCATGTTGCAGCCATCATTCTGACAACAGTGCATAGTGCTTTGAGGAGTCTCCACAACATCTGTTGTATATATGATGGGGAAACCGAGACTATCGACATAATCCTCACTAACTTTAGAGTGGTGTAGTGCATGCTTCACTGCTCTAAAGTGTCGCAAATGCAGAGGCGTCGCTGCAGGGAGACACCCTGCCCGCTGCCCTCTCCGTATGGAATGGCTCCGACGGTGAGGGGGCAGGGCCACCTCGTGCCAGCTTGTAAACGGGGCTAGGACAGGGCGCAACTTATGGTACCGCCCCCACCGTAGCGACACCTCTGCGCAAATCTGCCGTAAAGCATGATTCTGACGACTCAGGAGTAAGGGCCGCTGGCGCGGAGGCCAGTAACCTTCACACTGCTTCCCTCCAGACCCCACGGCCGCCAACGGAGGTATGTCCTGCGCCGGTCGGTGCAGGGGCTGTGGGAGGGCGAGCAGGGGCAGCCAGGGGGGTGGCCATTGGCCGACCTAGGCTGGGAGAGGGCTGGGATTTTCACAGCGCGCTCCGCCAATATCTTCAGCCCTTTCCCAGCCTAGGCCAGCCTTACACCCCCACTCCAGATGCACGCCAGCTTCAGAGCTGGCGTGAATCTGAGGAGGTCCATTGCGGCCCACACAACTTACACTGGGGGAAGGGGACAATTGATTATGGCAATCAAACATGGGTTCACATACAGCGCAATCCAGTGTAAGATTAAGTGGCCGGCCTAAAGGGCAGGCTGCAATTGGCTTAGGATATAGCGGATGGCCCTTTAGGCCGGCCACTTAATCTTACACTGGATTGCGGTATATGCAAGCCCAGCCCATGTTCTACTAAGAAAATAAGTGGTATAGAAATATTCATCATCATTATCTTCAATATCCTTTTAAGAACTTACACATTCCTCCCCTGCACGGTAGAGTTTCACCCTGCATTAGGATCAACAACATATTAACTTTCAAAACTATGGGGTACTTCAGAGTTGAGATGGTGGAAATGAAGGACATCTGCTAAACCTTACAAGCTTGTATTGTTCTGGACCGTGGAATAATCATTTACATAAGAAGTATCTGCCACTAAGAACACAGACAATGGAAGTCAGAAAGACTTGTATGTACTTAAATATCTATTAATTATCCTTGCATGTTAGAGATATAGATCTTTTTATTCTTGTTAAACATACTGAATATTAAAAAACAAGTAAAAGCATTTGCATTCATTATTTGTATAATTTAGATATCATTTATATTTATTTACATAAATCTGACTTTCTTTTTTCCTAATTCTGGCCTCTCTTTACTTCTTCCATGGCTGACCTGGTTATTCCCAAGACCTCCATTACCCTGCTACATTGTTGGGTTCAACCAGCCTTGCATGATAAATAATAGAAATGTTTAATGTTCTCCTGCATGAATAATCGCCAACAGACAATACAGGGGCACTTTTTCACAATGTGTCTGAGGGACATAACCCCAGATGATAGCCAAGCTTTTTGTCTGAGTCCATTGTAGGCTACGGACTTGCTGCATCCTTGGAGAAATAAAATAGTGCAAAAACATGTGCTCTTTTCAGAACAGTGTGTCAGAACCAACAGGAGGAGGTTTTCTCTATGTACACTATGTAGAAATGGGTGTGTGTTTACATTTCAGGAAAATCATAGCAACAAAAGCCTCTTATCATTGCAGGAGAAGCTTTCAAAATTTGCAGCCATGTGTAACTATATTTTAATTTCAAAAGGTTTGGTGTGCTACAGATATTATTATTATTATTATTATTATTATTATTATTATTATTATTATTATTATTATTATTATGCTTTGTCAGAGGGACAAAGTGGATGCTCTGACAAAACAGGCTCATGACATTCCTTAGAATCGGTCTTACAATTGCTGAAGTTGATAGTAGGGACGGGTGCATGATTCTCATGGGATGCAGTTCTGGGCCCATGTAGACTACATGTATACATTTATAATAAACAGATACAACCACTTATCTAATACTTTTGTTATTCTAGAATCCGCCCCCCCCCTACATCTACCCCATATTTTATCTGCCTTTCTTCAAACTTTCATTCAGTTGCACACTGAGCGCCTTTGTAGAATGATCATAGGAAGCATTACACCGATGACAAACCTTTTGCGCTAAAATATGCCAGAAAAGGAACTTTGGTTTGGGTTCTGGGAGCAATGCTGTTGACCCTTTGTGTAAAAATTATGTTGTTACTACACACTGCTCCTGCAGGAAGCCAGATAACAATGCAGTTTTGATATGCCAAAAAAAAAGAAAAAAAAAGGTGCAGATGTTGTTGGTGGCAAAATCTTTCTATAAATTCAGTTGCCAGCCCCATGTTTAATGCATGCTATTGACTGGATTCTAGAGGAATAAATGTATAATACACATTGTGCACTATAAAGGAAAAGGCACTTGTGCCTCAGCCCATCTGCTTCCATCTGATTGATTTCAGATCTATTGGATGCTTTGTGATTCCTTCTCTTTCCATCCCTGAAGATTTATTTGTCTCTTAATATAATTTTGCAATTTGCATTGGTGGCTGTGTCATTTACATTGTACTATAACCTCAGCACTTTTGATATAGATTTATATTGACTCTGAAGCTAAGTAGTATAAATGAACATTCAATAACCATTCAGCTATGGGTATAATCATACAAGGGGGATATGAAGGGAGATGGGACAGACTTTGGTTCACAACCCACCCCACCCCACCCTCACTAAGGCTGAAATCCTATACACACTTTCCTGGAAGTAAGCCCCACTGAACACAATGGGACCTACTTCTGAGTAGACATGTATAGGCTTGTGCTATCACACTGCAATTCTATGCATATTTAAGGGTAAAGGTGACCCCTGACAATTAAGTCCAGTCGTGTCCGACTCTAGGGTGTGGTGCTCATCCCCATTTCAAAGCTGAAGAGCCAGCGTTGTCCGAAGATGCCTCCGTGGTCATGTGGCCAGCATGACTCTCCTTGCCGCAGCGCGTAGCATGCGGCTGGAACACGGAGCGCTGTTTACCTTCCCGCAAGCGGTACCTATTTATCTACTCACATTAACATGCTTTGGAACTGCTAGGTTGGCAGGAGCTGGCCAAGCAACGAGAGCTCACCCCGTCGCGGATTTGAACTGCCGACCTTTCGATCGACAGCTCATGGTTCAGCGGTTTAACCCACTGCGCCACCCGCTGGCCTAATGCATATTTACTCAGAAGTAAATCTCACTATGTTCATTGGAGCTTACTCTTCTGTAACGGTAGTACCATCTCTTGAATAAGAGTTACCTCTTTCATAGACCCCAGCCCCACCACCCCTTTCCTTTAAGTCAAAGCTAGGCTCACCAGATCAAGATTTTGGATCTCTGCACTCTGAGTCATTCCACATACCATGCAGAATGATTTGGTAGAATTCTGGACTGTACCATTTTAGACTAGCAGCACAATCCTGTGTAACTTTGTGTGGCCGGCCTAAATGGCTGGCCACTGTATCCTAGGGCCATTGTGGCTTGCATTCATCCCCTTCCCCCAATGTAAGCAGCAGAGGCCACAATGGGCCTCCTCAGATGCATACCAGTTCTCAAGCTGGTGCACTACTAGGGAGGCCGTGTAAGGCCAGACAAGTCTGCAACGGGGCATAGGATATCGGTGCAACCCAGCGCTGATATTCCTGCCCCAGCCCAGACCAGCCAATGGCCCCCTCCCTCACCGCCCCTGCCCACCCCCTGCACCGACCAGCGCAGCACTCACCTGCAGTGGCTGGCACAGGTCTAGGTAGATAGTGGAGTAAATGGTGCCAGCCTCCACACCTGTGCCACTTACACTCTGGGTGCCGAAAACATGCTTTCTGGCACGTTTACAACACCCTAGGTTGGTGGAGTGCTCGCTCCGCTGCCTATAGTTAGGCAGGATCAGGCTGTAGCTCTGGTTTTATTTTTAATGTTGACTCAGGTAACGAAGTCCCTGCAGCTATTAAACTAGCACATCAAAGAGAAAGGTCTAGCATCTCTCTCTCTCTCTCTCTCTCTCTCTCTCTCTCTCTCTCTCCTTGATATGCTAGTTTATTATGTACAGGGAGCTTTTGATCTATATCTGAAACTTTCAAAGTGGTAGAGTCCAGAATTTTACAGCCTCGGTCTATCATTTCATTCAGTGCAATACGTAGATCAATGCTTAGCAAACTTGTCAGGATGATTATATTCTAAATTAAACAAACAAACAAATGTAGAATGTCTATGTGCCAAGAATGGGTATTATGCCATGCACCTAACCAATTAATTGCCCCAAAGGGCCATGTTTGTGCTCAGGTATTTGCATTTATAAATTCTGTATGCAGTTGTAAGAAAGAAAAAAAAAAGTGGAAGTGGGTGCTTCGAAGGTATTTTGTATGTTTATTTCTCCAGCCATGTCATTTACGGTGTGCTCAAGTCCTGACTTCCACGGCACTACGTTCTGGTCTATAACAATGATGAACTGTGCACACAGGAATGTCAGACCTTGTCAGACTACACGCTTTTATGTTGGTTGTTTAACTTGGCGAGCTATATGGCTGTGACACCATGCGGTATTTCTGCTTTTTAGTCTAATGGGAATAGCTTGGATTGTTTTCACCTGCCACAAGGAGCAAATGTCAACACAGTGGATTCAGAAAACAGCATCTCAACACCAGGAACATGATGCTGGTTTCACAATTGGCATTAGATCTTCTAGTGCCGTCTTCCCAGCAGGAGGCTCAACACATGAAAGCACTGTTTAGATTGCCACTGGACTAACCTAACATTTCTCAGTGTATCATTATGTTGGTTTAGTCGACAAACATTTAGGTAACACAGCGCAACAAAATGACATGTAAGGAAGCTCTATAAATTCAATTCCTGCATTTCCCTAAGTCCACATCTTAATAACACTGTACGTGGGTTTGCCTTCGTTCATGGGAGCACTGTACATTTAAATTTAAATGCTAGAGACAAATTTATCTGACACATCTTTGCAAAATTGTATTATGACTACGACATTGACCCAATAATCAAGGAAGATTAGCATTGGGGCATATACTAACTTCAGGAGATTTTTTTTAATCCTCTCTTTTGATAAGATAAACTGGAGAAAGTTGAAAGCCCTCATTTGCGCTTTGATCTAATAAAGAATGAAATTCTAGTTGCTAGTTTGTGACTACATTCTCCCCCACAATGACCTATTTTGAGAGAGCTTTTATGGCATCTTATAATAAAATAGAGACTATCTTGGATGTACTTTCTGAAATGCAGGACGTTTGGGACAATTCTTGATGTCAGTAATACAGCAGGGACATGTGGGGTGGGTTGGAAAGAAATATTTTCTGTTCTCTTCCTCTGTTCATCGTTCAAAGAAAGAAAGAAAGAAAGAAAGCCACTTGAATCTATGTTCCCGGGGCTCAAAGTAGGCTAGGATTTCATTTACAGAGGTGTTACATTCTGGTAAAGCATGCTCTGGAAAAATGTAATGATCAGGTCATTAACCAAGGGTGAAGTCATATTAAAAATGAATAAGATCTGTTAATTGTTCATTATTCAGCTTACATCTGCTTGCTCCTTTAGCATCTGTTTCCTTCTCTTCAAGAGCGAGGGGCAATTTATGACCTGGTTAAATAACCATTTATATCATGGGTGGGGGGTTGAAATAGCATCAGCTGGGGCATATGAGAAGGCACCTGAGCATTGCTGGTGGTGATTGGAATGAAATGTGGGGTTGTTTCTTTGTGTTAATTCCAACTCACCAGGGTCATCATAATCATGAAGAGGACCAGTAGAGGCCACATTCTTTAGGGGCTCCAGACCCCTAACTCTATGTTGAGTTTATTTCACTAAGAAGCAAACCTCGGCATTCCAGCCAATGAGTATAAAAGTTGACATCTTTTTTTCTAATTTACTTTTTCTGTTTTTGGTTACAGAATATGCATGTGTCTGGAGACACTCAGCAGGCAGACATCATAGGATTTTGGTCATCACTCTGTAACTAATGTGCTTTTGGTCGACTCTGGGCTATATTTCTAGACTTTGGAAGAGTTGTGAATATTTGGTGACATCAATCTTGGTAGACAGCATCAGCAGGTAGGCTATCATACCGCATAAAGTACTGTGCTTTTTGTATTTTGTTGCCTAAAGTTTCAATTTCAGAGAGTGGAGGGCACATAAATATATATGGGGGGGGGCCTACTGTCCGCTCCCTTGTACCTTCTTCACGTTCCAATTTGCTGCTTTGGGTGTGGGTAAGAGACATTGCATGGACAACCAAGTTGATTATTTCTGTCTTGCCAGCTTGCACTGATAGTTCTGTTGAAACAAGATGTTTACCTCCAGTTTGGCTTTCATCATAAGCAGTTATACATGATTAGTTCAGACAGAATGTAGATGAGGAAGAATGTCCCATGACGTTTCCCATCCAACATTCTTTCCCAACTAACCAACTACATGTGATTGGATCAGAGCAAGGGAGGGTTGGCTCAGTCACCCTGGCAACGGGTTTCATTCATTCTCTGTGACACCCATTTCCTGGGAATATCCTTTCACATAGATGTGCAAAATCAGCAAAAAGGTGATCATGTCATGGAGGAGGAATGTTCATTCAACTATGAACCTATGTTTTGGCTCTGCATTAATCCCACTCTTCTTCCAAGACACAGGGCTTCCTCCCTGCAAACTCATTTACAATCGATAATTGTTTGTGAGAAAATTCCTTACCAGTTTTCTTCAGGGGATGAGAATCAGTGCACAGAATTCACCTCATACTGAGGCTATTCATTTCAACATACTTCTGGTTTCTTCACAAACAATAGAATGTCAAAAGTGGGTATGTACTTAAAACTCTGTTAACGGCGCAATCCTGCACAAACATCGGCCGGCGGGACTATAGTCCCACGAGTGCTGGGTATCATAAATGTGCCACCTGGCAACTAAGCAGTGCCAGCAGAGAGGTAAGTCATGCATTGATTGGGACAGAGGCGGGGGAGGCTCCAGATTGGGCCGCTGGGCCCTAGAGAGAGGCAGGGATATCGGCGGCGTGCTCTGCCGATATCCAAAGCACCTTCTTAGCCCCGACTGACCTTACACGCTTCCCTGGATTTGTGACGGCCATTTTGCCAGCACACATCCAAGGAGGCCCATAGAAGCCACTGGGGCTCTCCCTGGGGGAAAGGGACAAATGGCCCTTTCTTCCGAGGTGTGCCACAGCGACACTGGCGCTGACCCAATCCAAGCTAGGATCTGGTGCAGTGTGTTTAGCGTGTTGTGGCAGATCTTGGGCAGGATTGGGCTGTTAGTCTGATTTGACACCATGATGGTTAGTTAAGAGGTGTATTTTGTCATTTCTAAGAAGTGTTCTTTCAATCTAAAAATCCCAAAAACCCGAACTTGTTGGACCTCCTTGGAGAAAAAATGTACACACTCATAGTGCCACTACTGAAAAGCCTGGTCCCTGGGACCTGCCAATCAGATCTTTGCAGGTGTGTACAGTATGTGAAGGTGGTCCATAATGTAACCTGGTTCCAAGTGATTTATAGTTTTAAAAGCTAGTTCTAGCACTTTAACTTGCTCCTGTAAATGAGTTGGTAACCAACACAATGAATGCAGGACAGATATAATATGAAACAACCACTTTGCTCCTTCCAGCATCCTGGTAAACTCATTATGTTCTAATTGTGTATCAGAACTGTCTTTAAACAGTTAAATTGCCTTTCAAGGAACCCCCTATGCAGAGCACCTTGTAATAGTTTAGCCTGGATAGAACCCATACATGGGGAACTCAGGCCAGACCCATTTCTGGAGGTAGGATCACGGCTGATGAACCAGCCAAAACTGATAAAAGTTATTCCTAGGTAGCAAGGCCAGCTGGACAGGCAAAGATAACACTGAATCCTGGAACACATTAAGACTGTAGGCTTGCCATATTTTGAGGTGCCCAAACCGCCCCCTACTTTTTCCCCTCCAGAGATTTTGCGAGATCCAAGATGGCGGCACCCAGGAGAACTTTGGGAACCCCTAGTAGAATTGTGGAAGTGGCAGGGGGAGGGGGCAGACCCAGAAAACCGGGGCAGACCCGGTTCGGGGCCTGGCTGGCCGGGACTGGGCTCTGGAAACCGGGACTGTCCCAGTATTTCCAGGATGGATGGTATGCCTACCAAGACTGCATTTAAGGGAAGTTAATGGGAATGAAGTCAACTGAGAACAGATGGAATACTACTTCTGAGATCAACAGAATTCTCAATCAACTTCCAGTACTTGTATCTTGTCTAGATTAAGTTTCGGCTTGTTTACCCTAATCTAAACTAAATTTACTCCAAACCAGAACTCCCTTCGCCCTAGCCAGAATGTCTACCACCAGTGTGTATTAACAAGTTGACAATGGTATTACTGCTGTTATAACATGTACCTCCAACAGAGACAGACACAAGAAAGCTACTAGATTGCTCCAACTGATGCATGCAAGTATTTGGCATACATTTAGGCAGAAAGAGAATCTAAATTATCACAAAACTCAGCACTACTTACATGATAGTTTTAAATGTTTTACTTATACTGGCCTTTTAAAGGATATACATCATTCAGTGTGACACCATTTCTCCCTATGTGGGTAATGTTGAATCAATGCCAAAAATCAAGCTTAATATGCACAGAAAAATATTATGAACACGTTTTCCAATATCTGCCCTCGTTTCTGACCTTTGTGCTCTCTGACCTTTTATTCCCAAAATGAACTTGTATAGTGGCTTAAAATACATACTAATAAACTAAAATCTGTAAGTATTATGGACTTTTAAAGAAATGCATTTAAATAGAATCATTATCTTGCTTCCATTGTTGAAAGCTATTTGTTGTGCTGAAATCATTGAGGCACTTGCAACAGTTGTTGACCTTCTTTTGTAGGCAAAATCAAGATTAACTTTAGGTATTTGGAGTCTGGACAGTCTGAAAATTCACATCCTTATTCATTGGCCTTGTACAAAGATTCACAGATTTCTGCCTTAACCTGCTTCAACAAAGAGTTTAAAAAAATGCTTTGTATCTGACTGCAATCCTATACAGACATACTGGAAGTAACCGCACAATCCTGCTCTAACTTCAGCTGGCGGAACAAGCATTCCGCCGGCCGAAGACGTTGCAAACACGCCGTAACGCACATTTTCGATGACTTACGAGCAGGAAAGGCCGGCGCAAGGCTGGCCTGCCCAGACCAGCTCCCGCCCGCCACCCGAACCAGGTCAGGATCCTGCAGGGGGGAGGCGGTCTGGGAGCAAACGGCAGGAGCCAATAGGCCCAGCTGATTGGGGAGGGGGTGGGTATCGGCCTTGGCCGTATCCTGACCCCTGCCGATCGGCTGAACTGTTACACGGCCTCCTCCGACTTCCGCCAGCAAAATAGCTGGCGGAAATCCAAGGAGGCCTATGGGCTCCAGCCGCAGTTACACTCGGGGAAGGGGATGAGCGTCCCCTTCCCCAAGTAGATTTTCTGCCACGGGCTGCCTGCTGCAGGCTGCCCACGGCGGAGATCAGGATCAGGATTTTTTTAATCTTTAGAGCAGGATTGGGCTGTAAATGTCGGTGAACTCAATGGGGCTTACTTCTGAGTAGACATGCATAGGATTGTGCTATTAATAGAGGAATTTTTGAGACAGTTTTTCTGGGTTTTTTTTTAAAGGAGCCTAACTACAGATGCATTTAACATGCTGCAGAGCATCCAGGAAAAAGTGGCATGTGTTTAATGACATGTAGAACAAAGTTCAACCCTCACTGGGGTCTGTTGGTATCTTTATATTAATGTCCGCAGGAAAAAAAATATCCCTAAGGCTACACCATAGTGGCCCTGAATGACTGACAAGCCTGTAATTAGAATGCAAGAGGTACTTTTTGCCTGACATGTAAGATCACTGCCTTGCCCTTTGAATAACCCCTGATATTTTAGCATTATATGTGTTGAACACATACTCTACTGCTATACAGTACTTGATTTCTGAATAAGGATAATATCTTCAAGTGGCAGAATAAGTGGTCAGGAGTGCAATTTGGAAAAAGGACTATGTATGCACATCAGCTGGATTTCTGAGCTACCCGAGTATCATTCTCTGACAGGCATCAAGACTTATTTTTCTGAAGAGTTTGGTGTGATGGTTTCTGGTCAGGAGGCTGGGGAGACAAAGACTGGCTTCTTGTGGTTGAGTAGTGAACTACTTAGCAGCATCTCGGTGGGGTTTTTTACATAAAAGTTGCTTGCTGCTGATATGAGATTGCTGTTGGGCCATGAAGGAGGAAAGAAATGAAGAAGAATAATTCATCTTTATCTTACCCTTATCTTCCAACTTTCTCTTACCATTTTTTTTAGCTCTTGTATCTTAGTTTTGTTTGTGCAAGCACATGGTTTTTTCCTTGATTCTTTTGTCCCATATTTGATCAGGATCAACAATAGCATTGTCTTAATTGACAGGATCAGGATCCACAATAGCACTCAAGTGGCAGGATCAATAACTCTTAATTTGCATGTTCAATAACTTTCAAGTTGCAGGATCAATATCTTACGGCACAATCCTGCCTAACTATAGACTGGCGTGCCTAGCACTCCGCCTAGTCTAGGGTGTTGTAAACATGCTGTAAGGCAGGTTTTTGACACCTGAAGAGTAAGCAGTGCTTACACAGAGGCTGGAGCCACTTACTAGGCCACAGAACTTACCCGTCTTCAGCTGCTGCAGGTAAGTCCCATGCCGGTCAGTGGGAGGGCAGGAGAGGGGGCCTTTAGCCAGCCTGGGCTGGGAGGGGGCGGTTATATTGGCGGTGATATCCTAGGCCCCTTCCAGGCCCGTGCCGCCCTGCCACCGCTTCCACAAATGTATGCCAGATCTGGACCTGCCATGCATTCAAGGAGGCCCTTAGGCCCAGGCTCACTTACACCTGGGGAAGGGGACGAATATCACCTGAGGTGCAGCCTAGCAGCCCCGGGGCAGTTCACAATTCTGATGGATACAGCAGCTGGCCCTTTAGGCTGGTCATGTATACTTACACAGGATTGCGCTGCCCGTTCCACAGTGTTGCTGGAGCTGGAGGGGTTAATTGTTTTCAGCAGCCTGCTGAAGAGATAAGGGGCTAGAGCAGTGGTTCCCAAACTGGGAGGCGTGGCTCCCAGGGGAGCCACAGAAACCAGCCAGAGGAGCCGTGGAATGCCACAAAATCCTCTTGGAAAACAGTGCAATGCCAATTGGCAGGCATCAACATAATGTAATGGGGAGCCACGGCCAGTGGTCACCAGTGGTCAAGGGAGCCGCACTTCAAAAAAGTTTTGGAAACACTGGGCTAGAAAGATAAATAATTGTGGAAGTGATTATGTGATTAAGTGCCGGAAGTGGCTGCAGCTGCAAGAACGTTAAAGCGAAACGACGTGTATCGAAACTTACTGTATATAGCTTGCATTTTATGAATCTTCTATTATCCAACCATACTGTGCGTTTCCAGTCTAATTTCCTGTGACCAAAACGTTTTGGTAATGTCTGGCCTGTTTACACAAAGATGCATTTTGGATAATTCCTCAAGCAATTTTGATACAGGGGCTTGTGCTGTGTTTACTTCTAGCTTTTTATTTTGGTGTACACTTAATAGCTGATTAACATGGAGAATATGATGATGATGAAATATTTAGAGATTGCTGTTCAACAACAAGAGCAAAAGTTCACAAATCTATTTACAGAGCAAAAGACATTTTAAAATGGTTCTCTGTTTCCGGACGTTTCACACACAGAACAGACACCAGCACACCAGCACTGGAAAAGACATTGTGCTGGGGTAAATAGGGACAGTTGTTCTCCCCCTGCTAAATATAAGAGGAGCACAACTTAAAAAGGGACCTCTTAGCCCAGTTGGCAGGGTGTATGATAGATGAATATTCTCATCTGAAATACACCATATGAAGCATTTCGTTTAGAACCGAAATTTGAAATGGAAAAATATGGGAGGGGGTGATGTTTGTTGTAATCAGCCATCAGTCTATCTGGATTCCTGCTGCTTGTGCATAAATCACCACAGTGAGCTGAGCCGGCAGCCCGAGGTCTGATTGTAGCTAATGCATGCCATTTAATCTTGCACACTCTGGGCGTTGTGGGAAGCAGGCACACGATCAAGATGCAGTTTTAATTAACGTTTGCTTTTTAGATAATGTACGTGGTTTATTTTGGCAAGAGTTCCTTGGGTGAGAAATCTACATAATTAAGATAGGAACCCTGCACTTTTGTCTTTCTGCAGTATTTTAGCTAATTCTGTAGAATGTATTACCTAGAAGATAACTGCAAGAGGAAATGACAATTGCTTTTCATGTCTTTTATCTCAGCTGTTAACCCACTGACTTCAACACTTCTTATCTTCTCATTTTTAGAAGATGCTATATTCATGTGTACGTTGGGGTCACAACGTGAAAGGTGGAGGAACAAAAGATGTAAAATAGTCTCCATTTTGTCCTATAGAAGGTTGTCCAAATTTACTCAGATATTTTTCTCCATATTACATTTAATTAATCTGTCCTCACTATTGGGATTACCTCTATTTGGGAGGTTATCTAGGAGATTCTTAGCAGAGTTTGTTCCCTCTTACACCCAGGCAGACTGCTATTAGCTAAATAAACACACGAGGCATATGCTGAGTTAAGTTGCAAAAAGAAGAAGTTTACTCATGGTTTCAGTTCACATATACAGGATCATGGCCGCCATGAGCTCAGAGCTCAGGCATACCATGACCTTCCTGCTTGGAGTCAAGATAGTAAGAGAGTGAGAAAGAGCATGGAGGAGGAGGAAATAGGTCAGGGGCCACACCCCTTCCTTTAGAAACAGAGAGGTCAAAGTAAAGAAGGTCTCTCTCAGGTGACCAGGCTATACACTCCCCCCCCAGTGTCCAAACAGCTGAAAGCTGCCCATTTCCAACACTCACAGTGGCTATGTTCCAGCGACTTGTTAGGGCTGGAGGCGGAAATTTACACTAACTAAATAGACATAGCATTCAGTAAAGTTAGTCTTTGAACCAGAAAAGTGTTCTCTTTGGCTTCCATTTAGGTGCACTGTGCTACCTGGATGCCGTGGTAAGGAGTTTCTGCTTTGTTGAAGTTTTTCAGGAATTGTAGCAACTGCTCATAGCATATCTGTCAAGCCAATCTTTCTTCCAGATTTTTCCAGTGGCTTCCCTGCTGCGATGCTAGGCCATCTGGAAGTTCCTGCTGCTTTGCTCTTTTATGCCTATAACCTCTACAGCTGAAAAAAAAACCAAAAAACCAAACTGCAGCTCTTATCTTCTCACCTCCTATCCCTTCCTAAGCCTTGCACAAGGATAGGTGCTTACCCATTCAGCCCTGTTGTGCCCAATCTTGTCAGCTCCGGAGTTTGCTGGCCCAAAAGTTAGCCTTCACACTGCCTAACAAATTGTTCCGTAAAGCTTGACATTGCCAGCCTTGAAGCATACTAATGGAATGTTCATCACAACAAGGCAGGGAGAAATCCATCAGGTCACCTGAGTCCACCTATGTCATGAAGGAGGTAATACACATGAAAGGTTTATGCGCTTTTTTGAAGCAGGACTGTGCAGATAATCACGCTTGTCCATCAGCAGGCATAGCTTTGCTTGCTGGATGAAACATGCTACATTAGTTGTTTGGGATTCTGTAACAAGAGGTGAGAGTCATCCTCCAGTTATAACATAGATCTCAGAAAAGCAGTCTGGAAAGGAAATAAAAATAAATAAATCTCTTCCTTTCCCATCCCCATTTTGTTTCTAGATGGCTCAGCAATCTGCAACAACCATGTGATAAGTTCACCTGTTGCAACAGTAACCACCCAAAGGCAAGCACGTTCTTCTAAGAGAAAGATGGTGAATGAGGAACATGCCCTCATTGCCAGTGATGTAGACTTGAGTCTATTGACTCGGACTCGAGTTGGACTCAAGTCACGTCAGTGACTTGACTCGGCGATTGTAAAAGACTCGAAAGACTTGAGACTTGGAGCCTTTAACAAGTCAATTTTAAACCCGTTTTCCTCATTAAATAGATAGGGACTCACAACCAAAGACTCGGGACGTGGGGGCAAAGACTTGGGACTTGACTTGAGACTTGGACCCAGAGACTTGGGACTTGATTTGAGACTTGGACCCAGAGACTTAAGTCTTGACTTGAGACGTGGAGTCAGAGACTTGATCCACATCCCTCCTCATTGCTGGCTTTACTGTGCCCAGTAGTCTTCAGTGAACAGTTTTCGACTGCAGTTTGTTGCTGTTTTGAGTTAATATACTAACAGTCCAATCCTATGCATGTCTACTGGAAAATGTGATGGAAATGTGAGGGGTAAACTACACACTTAAACCAATGAACTGTGTGAAGCTCATAGTTAGTTCAAGGAAAGCTGGAAGGTGGCCATATGGTGGAGCAGTATTTTGAGTAAGCAGCAGCAGCAGGAAGCAAAAGACAGACCTACCTGTTCTGAGGATGTATCATTTGCTCCGCATATCCACTTTCCTTGTATCCTTTAGAATTGCCAAAAAAAAAAAAAAAAAGCTCCCCAAAGAGGCTGATTTGCAAAAATTGCAAAACTAAAAGGACAAATAATTGTTGATTCTATATACTTTTTTTTGTCCTGGGTACCATTAGGGAGGGAATAGAATAAAGACAAAAAGCCCAAAGGGACTATTGGTTCTGAATGAAGCTCCCCAGTAGTGCTGAAACAATCGACAGCTGAATAATCACTAAGCAGGCCCTCCATTATAACTTGCACTTGCAGAGCTTTAGTTAAGATCAAGGTAGCATTTTTAATGTATTTAATGAAGGTTTTTCCTGGGGTGGTAATGTCTGCCTAAATCAAATGGGCAAGCTCTTCCTACAAATAGCTAACTGTGCATCTGGGTGTCATCATGAGTTGGCTTCCCAGTGGGAAGTACACTATTGGGAAGTGTATAATCGTAACTATGGAGAAGCATTATATGACAGCTTTTCACTGATTGAACTCTTTAGTTCTAGAACTTCACCAAATGTTTGGATTGGAAGGTGGCCAGGATTAAGCAGGTTGAGCAGTGCTCCCCAAACTTACCCTTACCGCCGCAGATATCAATCACAGCGTACAAGAATGAATATTCCATTACGTTATAGCAACCTTATTTTTATAGCAACCTTATTTTTATAGCAACCTTATTTTTTATCTTTGTCCACAAATAATTTAACAGCTCAATCCTATCCAGGGGTTATGTTGATGGATTTCACAATTCATTAGCCAGGCAGCCCAATCCTGCCTAAGATGTGGCAGCCGACTGAAATGGCCGGCCGCTGCATCCTAGGCAGAACGAGGCTGGCACGGCCAGGGCTCACCTCGGAGGAAGGGGACATTTGTCTACATTTTTACTGACATCTCCTGGACATTCTGGCTTTATATATATAACAAATACGTGTGTGTGTGTGTGTGTGTGTGTGTGTGTGTGTGTGTGTGTGTGTGTGTGTGTGTGTGTGTGTGTGTGTGTTCCCCATAGACCAGTATATAAAGAGTAGGGAAGATCCAGGCCAAACCCTTTCTGTTAGGTAAGAATCAAGCTGGAATAGCCATTCCCTTATTACAGGCAAGTTTGGGAATCTGGGACCAAATTACAAAATATCAGTACTGTATTATATCCTACATGGCCCATAGTATTTAAAACTGTTTGATGTAAAATAATTGTTCTTGACTGGACTGGAAGACAAATTCTCTGATAAGAAATGACTCCTACTAAGCCGAGGGCTTGGCAGAGGGAACATCAATTGATTATATTGTTACAATCTCTTGCTTTGTCAATGGTAATTAGTGTCAGTAATTGCTGGAGGATAGACCAGTGTCCGTCAGGAGTTCTGCCATCTTTAGGAAATAAATCTATCATGGTTAAAATTTCGGTATTGGAATCGTTGTGAAGTCTGCAATGTACATCAAGTTAAACAGGCTCTTATCATGAACTCTGCTGACTATAATCAAGTAGGGGCTCTAAAATTATGTCTGAAGAGGAAGGGGTTAAATGTACTTTTCACATCACATCAGGAGGGAAAGGGAAGGGCTAAAGTTGTGTTTCCCAACTTTTTTTTAGAAGGCATGAGTGGTTATGCATTATACTGTACACAATACATTATTACTGTATAGTGTATTCTACTCCGTAGGAGTCACCCCTATGATTGAATCAGGCTTAGCCCAAACTGAAGAGAGTTTTCTCCTTGAATTCTAATTTATTATTATTAAAAATACTTATATACCACTTTTCAACAAGAGTAGTTCACAATGTAATTTACATAATAAAATAAATCAATAAATGTTTCCCTGTCCCCAAAGGACTCATAACCCCCCTCCCCCACCCAATACAGAAGAGACCCCAGCAACAGCCACTGGAAAAGATGCCATGCTGGGGTGAAGAGGGACATCTAGTGATATTTAGTGAATATCAAAACCATATGAAGTTGACCGTAGTTAAGAATAGAGAGTGGTTTTAATGGGAAAACAAAATGAAATTGATGTACAAAGTAAGAAAGGAAGAGATGTCATTTCTAGCAGTGAAGGTGGTGTCAAAACAGAACCAAGTGTGAAATTACAGTATTAGTTATTACTAATAATTATTACTATTTATCAACATAATTAGTGCAAAGGGTTTGCAACTGCCATTGCTGCTCTCTTCTTGTTGCAGTTGCTGGGTCACCTGCCTGGCTCCTGATTGTCCACCTAGAGTAGCACCAATTGGCACAGGAGTCTGCAAAGTTCCCGTGTGTGTTGTATTCTTCATTCTCCAGCATGCTGGTGGAGTTTACTGGTGAAGTTTATTGCCTTTAAAAACAAAAAAAAAATAAAGAAATGTCTTTGTCCAAATCCCTTTGTGCCCTTAAACAGAGGACTAGAACAAGCTTAGCAGAGGAACAAACCTGAATGAACGGGGAATGAATGGCAGCACATTCACACAAACTGTAGAGTTGCTTTCAGAACTTTGAACTGCGTATTTCCTCCCTGAGTTCAACAAAGCAGACATCTTCAAAATGGGAGGGCCTCTTGAAAACACAGTTCTGCCTACACAAAGGAAGGAAGCAAAATCAACAAGAGATCAAGCAGCACACTTTTAAGTCCTATAGCAGGGGTTCTTAACCTCTTCCTGGCCAAGTACTGCCTCCGGCGCCACTCTCCTGCTGTGTACCATCAGAAGTGAATAGCGATGACATCATTGCCAGTTACTTCCAGGTTTTCAGAGGCCAGAAAACACAGGTAGGAGGTTCTGTGCGGGTGGGACGACCCTTCTCAGTGTTCCTGAGAGGCTTGGCCAAAGGCAGGAGCCTCTCGAGAGCAAAACCATGCTGCCAAAAGCACCGCATCAGAGTGGGGTTCGAGTGGTCCAAGTACCACCATCAGTCGGCAGAAGTACCACCGGTGGTACACTAGTACCACTGGTTGAGAAACACTGTCCTATAGAATTCTTCATCAGGCATATGGCAAGCAAAAGAGAGGGGGAAATGGGCATGTTGTACAGTGTTTCTCAAACTGTGGGTTGGGACCCACTTGGTGGGTTGCGACCTGATTTCTGGTGGGTCCCAGGTGATGGAAAAATCCGATAAGGCAATTGCCACAAGCCCTGAGGCTATTAAAAAATCAGATAGCTACTAATTGTCCTTAAAAGAGCAGAGCTCTTCCCGCAGTTTGCAAGATAGCTGCTAATTACCCTGCAAGCAGCTGAGCACTTTACTTGTAAATTTATTTATTTATTTATTTATTTATTTATTTCTAGATCACTTATTTTTTAAAGTCTCGTAACGCTAGGTGGGATAGAGTATAATTTTAAAAAATGGATCCCAGTGCTAAAAAGGTTGAGAACCACTATTGTAGGAGAACCAATGACCTGCAGTTTGTAAGATCTAGAGAAGAATATTGGGTGGTTTTCTGGCAGGCTTTGATCAGCCTCCAGGAAGATAGTTTCAGGACTTGGCCTGAATAATTTACTGTACTTCATTGTGAGCTCCTGTAAATGGTACAGTTGCCAAGCCTCACTTCTGAGGCTTTGTGTTTCCTCCGTCTTCTTCTGTTCCTTTGGGTTTCTTTGTGTGACCCCACCCTAGGTTCAATTAACTCGCAGATATAGAAGTATAGGCTTGCCCGGTCTTGTATAAAGAATAATTATTAAAGATATTGTACATTGCAACTAATTTGTTAGTCTAAGTAGGGACAGAGTGGAGGAGACGAAGGCTCAGTGAAGTGTTGCGATGGAATCCTGAAGCGAGCAATAGAGGAGCCACTTACTGGATAATGGATTGATAACTACGGCAGAATGTGCCGTATCTTTATCAAGTTCAGTGCCTTTGTAGATACAGCTGGGGAAATTGTACAGGACGTGGTTTGCTCAACCACGAAGAAAAGAGGGAAATGAAACCCAGAGATAAAAGCTCCATGAATGCAGCCTAGCGGGGGACAGGATCACAGAATGTAGCAATCCTAGCTTTTAGGAAGTCCTATTTGGGAGCAATAAGGAATTGAGCAAGGTGCAACGCAAGGAAGCGTTCAGAACATAATAAGGCAGCCAACGTGGTTTAAGAAGAAACTGTTCAAAGACCTGAGGTTAAGAAATAGATAGGGAAGGCAGCGAGACAAGAATTCACCGTCAGGTAAGGCTCACAGGGGAAAGATAAGGACAGCCAGCAAAAGCCATTAATGCTAGAAAAAGAGCACTAAGGATACCAAGAAGTGCTTTCAAAAATAGATTCCATCAGAGGAAAACTGTACAAGAGGGAAACTAGATATGCAAAAGAAACAATATTAACATAAAAAAGGATGGCGCTTTTGTTAACTCCATTTTGCCGAGGTAATTTTTCAAGGACAATCTGTGTGCATAATAGGTTATGAGGATGTTGTGTTTGGAAGTATATTTGCTCCTGCTGTGTAGGGGTTTTATTGTGATTTTTCAAAAGGGGGGGGGTCACAAGTAGCATTGCATGCCTATGAGTAAAAGACCTATAAACAGATACCGGTAAATCCTTCACAGAGGGTGAGTTATTTGCAACCCTCTGGGATTACATGAGCCAGGATGGTAGTGGTTTGGGAACTGGATTTAGACCACTGTTCGAGGTGGTAAGGGAGAGGAATGGGGGAGTGTCCAGGAGGGAGGGGCAAAATGGGGGAGGGGTGGAACAGGGCATCCTGTTTTTCCTCCATTCCTTCTCCCTTACTCACGTCGGAGGTGTGCCAGCAAAGTAGCTAGTACGTACGTATACATCTAGGATAAACAAGGTCTGGATAGCAGAAGATGAGTGATTGCAACTGAAGTGATGAGAGAGTTATAGAATAGCAGCAGTGACGTCATTAGACCAGGGGCCCTATGGCCCTGGGCCCCAAGCGCCAGCGTCTGGGGGGCACCCGCCACCAAACAGGCAGTCCCCGCTGACCACTCCGCAGATGAGGCGCTTTTCTTCTCCCTGCTCCGCTGGTCCCTTCAAAGCACCTTTGAACTCCAGCAACGTTCCTCCCCTCCTCCTGTTTGTGTGCGCCTATAGGCTTTCCCCTCCCCTCTCTTCAGCAGATTAGCCTATACCCAGGGGAGAAGCAGCCACAGCGACAGGAGGAGTGTGTGTGTGTGTGTGTGTGTGTGTGTGTGTGTGTGTGTGTGTGTGTTTCTGCGCCTCCTCCGTCCATCTGTGCAGGGGTGAATGAGGGAAGGGGGTGAGCGAGCGGGACCGGGCTGCTTCTCCTTCCGATTCCCATTGAGATCTGCTGTCCAGCGCAGCACAAGCAGAACTTCTTCTGCCCTTCCAGGTAACCACCGCTGCTACTAGGATTTGGGGAGGGCGACTGCATGGGAGCGTCCGTAGCCATGAGGCCATCCGCGCTATTCGTTACTTCTCTGGGATTAGAAAGAGGAACTGCAGAGCCGCAGCAGGTGCCTGTGCCGCAGCTGAGGAAAGTTAGACCAAGGTGGACTTAGGAGCCAAAAGGGAGCAGGAAAAGATGGGGGAGAGATCTGTTGCCGCCAGTGAATAAATCGAGATTTTTTTTTTGAAAAAGGGGTGGAGCGTGTGCGTCACGTGACGTGCGTAATGACGTAACATTACTTATGGGGCGCTCGGCCAACCCCCTGGCCCTGGGCGCCGGGCGGGCTAGCAACGCCACTGAATAGCAGTAAAAATAGATTGATTTTAATCATTTGATTTTGTCTATAAACTGCTTTGTGAACTTTTTGTTGAAAAGCGGTATATAAATACTGTTAATAACAATAATAATAAGATTGAGGAATTCCTTTTGAACCTAGAAGACAAATTGATCAGAGAGTCTTCTCTTTACAAATAAAGGTGCATATTTCTCAATAGTTAAAAAATATAGAGATATTTTAGTCGGAATTTGCTATGCTTTAAAGACCTAAGCAAGCTAGGAAATGAATTATCTAGATTAGCAATTAATTGCAAAAAAAGGCAGAGGAGGAAGAAAAACATGGATTTGCACACTATGTGGCTTCCTGATCCCTCAGTTCAATGTTTACTGTCAGCTTATCCATACAAGGTCTATGCTGCTGGGATTGAAAAGCATTGTAATGTCGCATCTTAAGGTTTTGGAAGTCGTGAGATAGAAAATGGCGAAATCACTTCAATACATGTAAGAACAGAGATAAAAGCAATGGAACAGGTTTTTGTTTTTTTAAAAAAACATTTCATGGACTGCACAAGTTTTGTGAAACAGGTGCCTCATTAAGACCGGCTTATGTTGGGAAAAAGTTTGACAAAGGGAATCTTTTTTTTAATCTGGGGAAGAGAGGAATAGAGAAAAAAATGAAAGATTAGTTCTGAATGATTTTTATGTGCACATTGAACTTCAAAGGGCCAATGAAATTGTTTTCAGTCACAGATGGTGGGAGTGAGAGAACACAATTGTGGGGTCTCATACTAATGAACACACCAGTTTCACTGAGCTGAGAAACAATACCAAGTATTTCAGACCTGTGCTTTTACACAGCCCCTTTCATGAAAGGGCTGTGAAGTGTCCAACACACTGTTGGGATAATAAGACAAGACTTTTGGGTAACAGACACAGCTTGTGCTTTGGGTGTGTTACTGATAATTGGAACAAGAAAATGAAATTAAAAGAGAACCCCCCTATCTTTATACATTGATGTTGGGTAGGTAAGACTGATAGTTTCCAGTTTCCATAGGCTCCTGGGAAACAAAAGAAGATGGTATCTGGTCCGATTGCATATTTCATATAATGGGTATTTTGTATTTTTCCTCCTGCCTTATGAGGGGGCCATGGATGCATGTCCAGGAAGTCTCAAAGAATCAAAAGAGACAACCTATAGCTTCTCTTCGACACTTCTTGAGGTTCTTTCTTTCAAGAAGTATGTGCTGCCTCTTTTTGAAAGTCAAGCAATGCCTCAGGATAAAAAAGGCCTTGTGAGAGGACTGGGGAACCACTTTCAGTTTTACAGTAGAAACCTGTGTGACTAGTTGGGCCCCCGTATCCGCGGGGGATACATTCCCGGCCTCCCCGCGGATACGTGAAAACCACTGATAGGTGCGAATGCCATATCCACAGTTCTCAGCAGCTCCCCACCCCCCTCACACACACATGACCCCCCCCAGTCATGGAAGTAGGGGGGGTCATGCTGAGCCTTGCTGAGCCTCTCTAGCATTTAGTCTCTTTCTACTTCCATGCGATATGCAGCAGGAGTAGGCTTACCATTCGTCCCGGTTTTGCCGGGACAGTCCCGGAAATCGGACCCAATTCCCGGTCGTGTCCCGGGGGACGAATGGGCGCCGCCATCTTTTTTTTTAATTTTAAACTTACCGGGCAGCATCTTGGGTCACGAAATCTCGCGTGATCCAAGATGTCGGCGCCCAAATCTCGTGAGGGCATGATGCCCTCTTGGATCACGCGAGATTTCGTGACCCAAGATGCCGGGAAGTTTGAAATTAAAAAAAGATGGCGGCGCGGCGAGCGGGTGCTTCTCCCGGTCGTCAGCGGCACCGGGAGAAGCACAGTGCTTGCCCGCGTTGCGCAAGCCTGCTGGAGGCTCGCGCTGGCCGGGCAAGCAGGCTGTGCTTCTCCGGTCTCCCAGCGGCTCCATGCGGTGCCGCTGGGAGACCGGAGAAACACAGCCTGCTTGCCCGGCCAGCGCGAGCCTCTAGCAGGCTCGCACAACGCGGGCAAGCAGGCTGTGCTTCTCTCCGTGCCGCTGGTCTCGCAGCGGCACCGGGAGAAGCACAGCCTGCTTCTTGCCTGTGTTGCGCGAACCTCCTGGAGGCTCGCGCAACGAGGGCGAGCAGGCTGTGCTTCTCCCGGTGCCACTGGTCTCGCAGCGGCACCGGGAGAAGCACAGCCTGCTTCTTGCCTGTGTTGCGCGAGCTCCAGAGCTCGCACAACGCAGGCGAGCAGGCTGTGCTTCTCCCGGTGCGGCTGCGAGACCAGCGGCACCGGGAGAAGCACAGCCTGCTTCTTGCTCGTGTTGCGCGAGCTCCAGGGCTCGCGCAACGCAGGCGAGCAGGCTGTGCTTCTCCTGGTGCCGCTGGTCTCGCAGCCGCACCGGGAGAAGCACAGTGCTTGCCCGTGTTGCGCGAGCCTGCTGGAGGCTCGCGCTGGCCGGGCAAGCGCGAGCCTCTAGCAGGCTCGCACAACGCGGGCAAGCAGGCTGTGCTTCTCTCCGTGCCGCTGGTCTCGCAGCGGCACCAGGAGAAGCACAGCCTGCTTCTTGCCCGTGTTGCTCGAACCTCCTGGAGGCTCGCGCAACGCGGGCGAGCAGGCTGTGCTTCTCCCGGTGCCGCTGATCTCGCAGTGGCACCGGGAGAAGCACAGCCTGCTTCTTGCCCGTGTTGCGCGAGCTCCAGGGCTCGCGCAACGCAGGCGAGCAGGCTGTGCTTCTCCCGGTGCGGCTGCGAGACCAGCGGCACCGGGAGAAGCACAGCCTGCTTCTTGCCCGTGTTGCATGGAGCCGCTGGGAGGCACAGCCTGCTTCTCAACCTCGGGCCGACCAGCGACCAGCGACCAGCGACCAGGTAAGCGTATTTTTTAAATATATATTTTTAATAGAAATATTAATTATTTATTTAAAAATTTCGGACCCCCTTTACTTTATTAATTAAGTATTTTAAAAAAAACGGCCCCCTTTCTACGATAATTTGTTCATTAAAAGGATTTCTTATGTGGATTTCTGCTTTATTGTGACATTTATGCTTGTTTTTTCTGCTTTTTCGTGGTGGTTTAGAATTGCTTTTTCATTGTGGAGGGTAGTTTGCGGTTGGTTTGGGCTGTTTCTGATGGCTTTTTCGTTGTGGTTTAGATTGCTTTTTCGTGGTGGAGGGTAGTTGGGGGTTGGTTTGAGCTGTTTCTGATGGCTTTTCCGTTGTGGTTTAGAATTGCTTTTTCGTTGTGGAGGGTAGTTTGCGGTTGGTTTGGGCTGTTTCTGATGGCTTTTTCGTTGTGGTTTACGATTGGTTGTGGTTCTTTGGCCTTGCTCTTTCGTTGCTTTGACATTAATTAATTATTTACCTCGGGGGGGGGGGTATGGGGGTGGTGTCCCGGTTTGAAGTTTGAAAAATATGGTAAGCCTACAGCAGGATGCTACTTATCGTGTTTGTTCTAAGCAAGACACCAATGTTAAACTGTTACCAATGTTATCAAAGGTAACAGCCTGGGGGGGTCGTGCATGGGTGGGTGTGGCGGGATTTGGCATCCGCAGATAAGTGAAACCGCAGATGCCAAATCCACGGATACCCCCTCCCTGTATTATCATCTCACAGGCCTAAGGGAGCCCTCAGGAAAGTTGTGGGTTTTTTTCCACCAGTCTAGACTTTATGCACTTGGCTTTTTCAATGAGTTGTGAGCAATAAATAATTATTAATAAATAATTAATACATAATAATAAGTAAGTTATTAGAAGAGATCTGGAGTATGTTACTGTTGTGTACAGTAGGCACATCTTGTGCACAATCAGGCACATGCATTTCAGTCTCATCACACTTCATCAGGGCAGATAAATTAGATCAATGATCTGACTCAGGATATGGCAGCTTCCTAAGTTCATACACAATGATTTGATAGGAACTTTTTTCCTTTCCAAACAGCAGCTATGGGGAGGACACCCAGTCCATAATGGGGACCTAGGTGGAAGGAGGGTTAAAGACCTCTTCTCTGCATGCTTTGATTTTGATGTGGACTGTGGCCCTATGCAGCTCCTTTTTATATTTAAAAATCAAGCATACAGATCCCAGTCACATGATAGGCATATTGCTAGTTTGGGTTGTATAAACCAGTCTTATGCCCTGTAAAATTAAAGAGCCCAAAGCCCTTAACTGTCCACTTAACAATCATTAACTTCCGCAGGATTTGCACCAGAACTCATACCTGGCATCGGATACAGAATGAGTTAAATCTACTATAGTGAGTAGTGAATTTTGTCTGTAAGGGGAATTAAAAGCAATATGAGAAGTGTATTTATTTAAAAGTGGTCTATGAGGATGACATTGTTCCGTTTCAATGGGTTAGATTAGGAAAAACAGGGACTGCAACTTCTTATCCTGGCTTCCATCAAATGAGCCTCAAATGATGGAGAGGAACTTCCATTCTGATCATGTTATCCTATAACGGTGCACTTCCAATGAAGCATCTTGCATTGGCTGCTGTCAGAGGCATGTTACTGTACAAGACAGACTGCTGCTCTCATCTGTTGTGGCAATGCCTGCATCCTGTGTTTCTGGCAGCATCAATATATGCTAGTATCTCTTCTTCTTAAAGGTCGGTGAGCCTTGGGTGCTTTGAACCACATTGTCTATTCTATTTGCCTTTCGGCCGATTACGTTCCACGTGTAGGTTGAAAGGCAGCTGCCACTGGATGCCCTCGTCTGTTCAAACCAGCGTCAAACTGACAAGCCTGAGTTCCTCTGCTGCTGGTTTACATGTAGATTTACATTTTGACTTGCTTATGCACGATAGGAAATCGTAGGCTCCCCCAGACAACGGAGCCATGATGCTTTTGTAATTGGATACACTTTATACTGCTAAACTGAAGATTTTGTGAAATCAATTGATCGAAGGGGTGGTGGCAGGGAAATCAATGCGACTGAGTTGTTGTTTTTTATCCAGGATAAAAATGCAGAGATACGCAGTTAAGCCATGTAGTGCTGTTTCCAGAGCTATGCTCTTGTCTTGTTCTCCTGATGCTTGCTGTGGATGTTAATCAGAAATAATGATGTTTATTCCCATGGGCAATAATTACTTGCTTTAGAGGAGTATATGTTAAAAAATGGAGAGAGAATGCATTTACAAAGACTGCGCTGTCTGGATGGAGGCAAAACCAGGGATAAATTTTTGATGAAATAGGACAGAGAAACGTTGGATGTGCCAGATTATTTTGCCATATGCCATTCAGATTAAACTGCTTGTTAAAAAATACAATGTCACCCCTAATGCCACACAGTAAAACCTTTGGTTAATCATGTCTTTGAAGTGCCTTTGGAAGGTTTATTCCTGTGATGCCGTTCCAAGACTGAACGAATGCCATTTTAATCCAGAATGCTATATGTCTTTTGGAATCAGTTGTGTATGGAGCCTATGTAGGACTGCTTCCTAGAGCCAATAAGCCATGCAACTTCTTCTTCTTTCCCCCTTTTAACCAGTCGTGTCCCTTTTTCATCATGAACAGTGACAGGACCAAGGGAATTGGAGTCTCCAAGGTGTTTTAAAAACAGCATTTTACTTTGTTGCTGCCTCTTCAGACATGTTTACTGCTCTGTTTTTTTTTGGGGGGGGGGGACTTTGTAGTGAATGTGAAGGCAATGCTATGAAATATAAATATTCATCAGCAAATTGGCACCAGTGGACAGAGCTAAACTTTCAGTTTTTAATTCTTTCAACCATGACATAGTTTTACCTTAATAAATTGGTCAGCGAACATACTCTTTATAAGCTCCATCTTGCTCACATGTGTTCATGCGAATTGTTCAGCACCGAATTATAGCATCAAATAGCTTCACTGCACTAAAAATGTCAAACTCAGAATTGAGATTGATTTCCTGAAGAAAATATCACGTGTCTGAAAATGAAGGTTGAGAAAAAATAATTAATTGCCTTAAAAAGGAAAAGGGGCTGAGGTAGATTAGTGGTTAAGACGCTGAACTGCAGACCGGAAGGCCAGTAGGACAGCAGTTCGAGACCCGAGTGCCTCGTGACGGAGCAAGCTCCAATCTCCTGTCCCAGCTCGAAAGCAAGAAATTGCAAGTAGATAAAAAGGTAAACCTGCGGCGGGAAGGTAACAGCGTTCCATTAGTCATGCTGGCCACATGATCACAGAAGCATCTTTGGACAGCACTGGCTCTTTGAAACGGAGATGAGCACTGCACCCTAGAGTCAAACACAATTGGCTTTCGAGCAGGGGATACCTTTACCTTTACCTTAAAAGGATGGTTTTCCTCCCTTGTTTCTCCCCTATGATTGAAAATGGACTACAGAAACCCTGGTGCATGTGTAAAAAATAACTGCACATAACCAAGTGACTCTTTGGATTCCAGACAGTGACATTAATAAGTTTGCATATGCATGTTTCAGTGCATGAACATGTATACATTAAAATGTTCCTATAAGCACTTAGGGCCCCTTCATATGTTAGGCTTTTTAGCAGATATGGTGCACATGCATAAACTGAAATACATGATGGATACATCATGTCTTCTGGCCTTGTGGAGACAATTCCACAGGGATCCTTGCTGTTTGTACACAAGTTTAAAAACATGTCTCTTTAGTATTGTTAGCTAGTTTTAATGTTGTACTTATTTTCTATATTCTGTTTTTAGTTGGTTTCTATGTTTTGTTGTGTTGTGGGCTGGTTTGAGCTGCAGAAAAGCAGCATAAAAATATTTTAAATAAAGAAATATTGCATATCTAAAAACCTAAAATACCGGAGAGACAAGGGGGGGGGGTCACGAGTGATGCTGCAGTGCTGTAGATATTGATTGCAATCCTGGTGACCCTTTGCAGTCCACACGGCTGATGGGTCCGAGGACAGGCTATGTGCAGTTATGCAGTCTTTATGGTTGTATTTCTTTGCTGAGCCTGAGAATATTTGGAGGGAGAAAGTACTTGCTTTTCCTGAGAGTATAAGGGGCATAACACCATACTGGTTCAGGTAACAGTCTGTTGCAAACAAGACATTTGAGGATGTAAATTCTTACTCTGCACTGTGAAAGAAAGGCACTTGGCAAACTAGAACCAAGACTGGAAAATAGGATTGGAAGTCAAAAAAGGATGAGGGTTGCAGAGGGGGATAGACTTGGAAGACAGTGAGGTGGAAATGTGCAGAGTGTTGGCAGGAGAGGAGCTGGAAGAGATGGAAGGGAAGTCAGTAAGGAGAGGATATCAGGTATGAAAAAGGCAACAGACAAACTTACCTTAGGTGAGAAACAGTGTTTCCCAAACTTTTTTCGACCTGCGGCTCCCTTGACCATTGGCAACCATTGGCCGCAGCTCCCCATTACATTATGTTGATGCCTGTCAATTGGCATTGCACTGTATTCCGAGAGGATTCCATGGCACTCCATAGCTCCTCTGGCTGGTATCCGCGGCTCTCCTGGGAGCCACGCTTCCCAGCTTGGGAACCACTGGACTAGGTGATAGAAGGTCTGGGTGCTGAAATGTTGACAGACTAACATAAAATGGTCTTAGGGGAAGAACATTGTTGTCAGAGGTGAAATTTACGCATGGACAGTGCTTGAAGAGTCAGCACATAATGACCGTGTCTGGGTGAAATGAGGGTGAAATAGCATGCCCTGTAGTGAAACTGGACTTCTTCCCTAAGAGTCTTATGATGTCACCTTCACTTCCGATGCATTTCTAGAATATGTCCTATAGAGCAGAGGTTCTCAACAGGTAACCCGCAAACCAGACTGGCAACTCCCAAATAAAAAAATCTCTGCCAAATCTCTATATAAACCACTTTCTAGTATTTACATCCAAGTTAGGGTAAGTAAGTTATGCCAAATCTCTATATAAACCACTTTCTAGTATTTACATCAAAGTTAGGGTGAGTAAGTTATCTGACTAAATAGTCCTTAATTTATTACTAAAAAGAGAAACTTCTTTGACAGTGAACATAAGAGATTCTTGTGCAACAGAACCACCCCTTCTCTCCCCCCAGACTGTGTTCCCAAGTGGAATGCAAATTAAGTGCTTTCCTACTGGCTGGTTCAATTTATATACTGGGTTTTAGAATACATTGTTTCTTCCATTTAAAGAAGGCAGTTCTTATGACAGATTGAGGTGGTTCTCTGCCTTCTTAAGGAAGCTAAGAAGGAATTGCCTTGGTTTGTCTTTGGATGGGAGACCAGTGGTGATATTTTCTTTAAAAATAAAAAAGGGTGGCAAAAATTAAAAAAGAGGGTAGCTAACAGTGTAAGCTGAGTAACTTTAATGATTACATTTTACATTTTATTAATTAATTAAAAGGTTGAGAACCCCTGCTATAGGGGTTTTGTGCAATAAAGAAGGCCTAGTGCTAGAACATGGGATAACATCCTACAATGCCACAATGTTGATGGCATGCTTTCAGATACAGAAATGACGGAAAGTCAGAAACAAGGAAACGGATGGCATCTACCTAAGGGTCTCCAGTATTATAACCTGAATCAAAAGTTTATATGAGTCCTT